>JANUYF010000002.1:79248669-80512003 GCA_026167975.1 Phrynosoma blainvillii
GTCTCTGCGGGGCTTCCTGTCAAAACTGTTCAGAAACTTCAACAAGACTGCTGACAGGGGCTGGTTATAGGTCACATGTACTGTAACTCCCTTGCTAAAAGAGCTTTGCTGGCTACTGGTCCATTTCAATTCAGTTGTGCTGGTTTTGGCCTATAAAACTTATATGTCTTAGATCCACACTATCTGAAAGCCCGTATCTCCCCATATGAGCCTGCCTGAGTCTTACGATCTTCAGGGGAGGGCTTTCTTTCCATTCCACCATCCTCTCAGACTCGGATGGTGGGGACATGGGAGAGGGCCTTCTTGATGGCCGCTCTCGGCTTTGGAACTCCCTCAGAGGTTTGATCTGCCCCCTCTCTGTTGCCTTCAGCCTCTGCTCACCAGGGTGGAGTAATGTGTATTTGGGTATGATGTTTTAATATGCATTGTGTATTTTAAATGTTATAATTGTTTTAAATTTTAATGTTTTAAAATAGTGTTTAATTGAATGTACTAAGAAGTACTTTTTTAAACTATTACACTTCATATTGTTTTGGTTGCTCTGGTTTCATTTATATGGTAAGCCACATTGAATCCCATTTGGGAGAAAAGTGGAAGATAAATGAAATACATTTTGTGCCAGTAAGTCATATTTATTATAGATTAATTAGCACAACAACACTGTCTTGTGCATTTTTACAAACCTCACCTATGTTTGTTTGGATGTGCAAAGAAGAGGAGCCCTAGAGTAAAGGGATGTAATTTTAATGGTTATCTCTCCATACAAACTCCTATTTTCAGTTGAGATGATTTTGTCATTATTCCCTTGCTTTGTCCCTGGCTTTGTGAGGAATATTTATGTTGGTTGAGAATAATAATTATTTCTAACAAACATTTCAATCATGTTTCATAGGGGGATTGCAAGCCATTGCAGAACTGCTTCAGGTAGATTGTGAAATGTATGGACTTACAAATGATCACTATAGTGTCACATTAAGACGATATGCTGGAATGGCTCTGACAAATTTAACTTTTGGAGATGTAGCCAATAAGGTAGGTTTTTAACATATCTTTTTCTAATTAATGTATGCAATATTAAGTGTTTAGAATTTTTGCCTGTTCTGCATATAAAGGGCTGCTGACACCACCATACAATCAGGAATGGAAGAAAAAGATGCTTTGCTTCATCTCTATGGATTTTATTTGTTTCTTTTTTTCTAACAAAGATGCTATTATCCCTGGCAAATATAAAAATAATTCTTGATCATTCAAATCTGCTTAACACATGAACAGTGTATCAGAATTTCTTTAATCTTTTGTATTACTTAAGATGCATCCGTACTGCAGAAATAGTCCGAGTTGACACTACTTTAACTGCCAAGGCTCAGTGCTATGGGATACTGGGAATTGTAATTTGTTGTGGCACCAGAGCACTCTGACAGAAAGTACAAAACTACAGATCCCAGAATTCTACAGTGTTGAGCCATGGCAGTTAATGTGGTGCCAACCTGGATTATTTATGTAGTGTAGATGTAGCCTTAAATTGTCATATTTGTGATAGGAATAGCAATGGAGTGCAGTTACACTAGAAGAAATGAACAACAGTGGAACTTGTTTTTTTCTTTATCCATCTAGCTCTCTGCTTCTCATATAATTGCTGCACAAAACCTTTACAAAAGCTATTATGAATATTTCCCCAGAGAAGGAGAACCTTATCCCTCAACAGGCATTGGTAAATTTTGCTGACTCCCCAGAACTCCACACCAGTAGTCATTTCCAGGGAAAGAGGATTTCCTTGAGGCAGCCCTAGTACAGCGAAGAATGGCTGCTGCAAGAACTGAGAAACAGGGAAATTAGTTTTTTGACCTGTCAAAATAGACTCAGAAGAAGCTGCTGCCAGAAACATCTGCCTTAGTGATGAAAACCCTATCCCAAGAAGATAATGACACCAAACCACTGAGACTCCTACCCAAGAAATATTTTCAGTGAGAGGGAATTTCAAAGCAAAGCAAAGCAAAGCAGCTTCATTTATATACCGCTTCATATCACGTTATGGGATGTCTAAGCGGTTTACAACTGTGAGCTGATTGCCCCCCAACAAGCTGGGTACTCATTTTAGCAACCTCGGAAGGATTGCCAGCAGGGATGACCAATCAAAGTGTTGACTTGTTTGATGCCATGTCTTTGGTGCAAAACCTTGCTGTAGCATCAGGGATTCCAGCTGTTTTCCCAGTGAGAATGGATTGTAATCCCTTTTAGTTTTGTGCAGCTGTGGGGCAGAGGGATTTGCATGGTTATATTTCTGCAATGCCAGAGAGAGATGGGAATGTAGACATTCTGAAAGTTGCATAATGTCACCAAATGGGTTGAAACTTTTAGGTCTGTTTGTGTTTGTTTTTTAACAAAAACTTCTATTCTACTTGTTTGGCTTTTGAAGTGCAGATGACCTAAAAGAACATTTTTATTTTACTTTATTAAATTACTGCTCTATATGTTTGCCCTATATACTAAATATTGTTGATTTATTAGTATCTATATTTGTAATGCTTACTGTTTGAAGTAATTTGTGTAGGTCATTAATTATTTTAATATATTTCTACACCTCCACTTTTTCACAAATCTTGAAATTGCATAGATACGCTGTGTAAAAGGCTCTTTTGGATGCTGGTTGTATATGATGTGCCTAGGTCCAGGCTGATTAAGGATGGATGCCACTCCTGGGTGGGTCTTGGCTGGAGGAGTGTTATTTTAATGATTATGTCATGTCAGATTAGAAGAAACCAAGATAAATAATTACATATTGTCTCTGCTTCTTATACTTCTTTGGGATGCATCTGGATTTTAAATGTTACTGAATGCCAGGTTGGCAAATAGAGAAATATGATTGAACTAAGACTTCATTTAGCTTGGGATAACATTCAGTTCCAGTACTGGTTATGGATGTTCAAGAGGCCAGAATGTGATGGACCATCTTTAGAAGAGCCTCCTGTTGTTACCCCCCTTATATATGGCACTTTACCCACTACTATGCCACTGGGACCATTCACCCCAAACCCTGCCTTAGGTCTAGAACTAGCTCCCTAAGTCTAGAACAAAACAAGAGAATTTAAAACAAAAAATTATTTTAAAAACAAATTACTTCTTGTTACCTATACCTACAGTATTCATAATTCATATTTCATAATTCAGTATTCATAATTTCTATTATTATTGTTTAACTGTTGTTTAGAACAGTATGCAGTTCTACTCTCTATTTTATTCATCACAAGTTCGCCTGCTGAACTCCATCCCAATTAACACACATGTTTGAGAGAGTCTGTATGTGTTTGGCCTTGAGGATTACCATGACTCTCTACAGCTGACTTCTTCTCAGAATGTCTTCAGTCCTGTGCAGCAGCCACACTTCAGCTCCTCTCTCACTGTCATGCTGTTGCTTCTCTTACAGTCTTTCTCTCCGTCTCTCTAGTGCAGAGCTTTCTTATCCTTTTCTTAGCAATCAATGTCAGCTCTGCTTCCTCTCCTTCCCTAGCCTAAGATTTCAAGTTCCATCTGCCTAGCTGGACATGATCTGCCAGTCAGTCCATGGAATGCTGGTCATTCCCTGCAATCAGTGTAGCACAGTTTGATTCCCCTTTTACCTTACAGATATTCAAGCTATAACTGGCATGATAACTATTTTCTGGCAAATGCTGGCAAAAATAGTCATACAACTCTAAGCAACATATCACTCAGGTGAATTTTCATGTGATTGTTACCTTATCCTGGCATATTATACATCAGTTAATACAAACTTGAATGCTGATTCTCCAAAGCATTGTTTGCTAACTCCATCTAGTAAGCTGCCTGAATCCTTACCAGAAGTTGTACATGACCAAAATAATTCATGCACTAGTCACCTACAGATTTTAATATTTTTATTTTTTTAAATAAATTTTATTGATTAAAAATACACAAAAATACAAGAAAATATATAAAAACACGCATCCTACACACCAACAACACTTAACTCTTGACATATCACACTCCAAAGAAACCCAGGTAAAGTAAGAAGATAAAGAAAGAAAAAGAAAAAGAAAGAGGGGGGGGAAAAAAGAAAAATATATATATATGGCTAAACAAACTTCAAACAACAAACCGGGGGGGGGGGGGGGAATCAACAAAAACTTCCTGAGTCCTGAACCATGTTCTCAATCCAATATGTTTAAGTTTGATCCTGCCTTATACAATTATAGACTAAACGTAGTCAAATAGTTACCAACGCTCTACTTACAAGTATAATCATATCATAAGTACAACCAAAATATAAACAGAATCTTTATCTCCTGTTAGTCTCTTCTTACTTTACTATAACATCTTCATCCAGACTTGCCGCTTATATAATTTAGCAACGGCTGCCATATCTTTTCGTTTCTCTCCCAATCCTGATCCCTTAGTTTGACTGACATATTATCCATTTGCATTAGTTCTATAAGTTTACTTAACCAATCTTCCTTACACGGTACCAATACACACTTCCAATTCTTAGCATATACCAATCTCGCACCATAGGTGGTACATGACACCTGCCAGACTGGCCAAAATATATAAAAGTGTTTCTGAAAAATGCTGGAAATGCCAGTTGGGCAAAGGTGACTTGTACCACCTATGGTGGCAATGTAAAAAAGCCCAAAAATTTTGGAAGGGCATTCACAGGGTGGTGGAAAAGATACTGGGGACTGAATTGAATTTGGAACCTGAACTATATTTGCTAAATATTGTGTTGGATAAAAACTTGGAAAAGCAATATGGGAAGCTGCTATTCTATATGGTCAGATTTTAATATTTTTATGAGTTATATCTGGGGCTGTCCATGGAAGACAGTCTGGAAATGTCAGTAGGTACAGAATGCAGCCACCAGAGTTTTGACAGTGGCAAAGATAGACATGTAATTTTGATCTATAACCATTAGATGGGGTACTTACATGCTCAGTTCAGGATGCTGGTCTTGTTCTACTAAAACGGGTAGGCAACCTTTCCCCTTTAAGGGCCGAGGGACTTCAGCTCCCAGAATCCCAGGAGCTATTGGCCAACATTGGACTATTGGCAACATGGCTGAGGCATCTGGGAGCTGAAGTCCCTCGGCCCTTAAAGGGGAAAGGTTGCCTAACCCTGTACTAAAAGCTTGGCGCAGGAATGTCTCTGGAATTATTTCCTCCCTTATGAACCTATTGAAGAACACCTTTATTACAAAGAGCCACCTTCCTGCTTGACCAAAAGCATTGTGCTGGGACAGGGCCTTCTCCGTAGTGACACAAAGACAATGGAAAAACTGTGTAGTGAAGACTGTTTTGTTTCAGGATGTGTTTATCTAATGGGGCCTGTTTTATGAGTGTTTCAAACTAATGCTATTTATTTGATTTAACTTTTGATTGTGTACTTACTGTCTTACCTTCATTAGCTGTCCTAAGTGTATTTAATATAGAAAGCATAGACAGAAATAATAAATGTCTCATTGTTCTTTGTCCTTTTATTCTACCTTTAAAGATATTAACATTTGAGCACCTGTCATGATTATATTGTTTAATCAGTTGTTTTATACAATCTTCTTTTTTTTTTTTTTAAACAGGCTACATTGTGTTCTATGAAGGGCTGCATGAGGGCTCTTGTAGCCCAGTTAAAATCTGAAAGTGAAGATTTGCAACAGGTATATCTTATTTCCTATTTGAACATTTCTGCTACTATTTATTTCACTTGTGTTGTGCAGCATTTATTTTAGGTGGATTTTCTTACTCTGTTATCCATAGTCTTGCTTTTTTCATATTTTCTCTTATTTTCTTAATGTTTTCTGTACCAGTACTAGGCAACCTGGTGCTCTGCGGATTTTGTACTATAAAACCCATAACCCTTTATATTTGGCTAGGTTTTATGGGAATTGTGGTCCTAGACATCTTGAGAGCACTAAATTTCATAATCCCTATTCTGTCTGCATTCAGACACTTCAAAATCCAACCCAATCAGCTATACATTCACTAATGTGACTAAACTTTCCTTTTTAATTTGATAATCCTGATCAAGGGCACCTTGGTAGAATTATATACATTTCCATATTAAGATAATATAAAGAACCAAGCATTTTATCCTGTTCTGTTTGATTTTTCTTCTAAAAGGGTTGAATTAGGGAACCTTTCATTTTGAAATGTGGGTGAATTATTGGTTAGTTTCCTGCTGCACAGAAATGTCTTGTAGTATTTAGCAAATACCAAATGTGGAAATGAAAAGATTATAAAAGTTAAACCACATTCATTCATTATTTTTTTACAGGTCATTGCAAGTGTTTTGAGAAATTTATCCTGGAGAGCAGATGTCAACAGTAAGAAGACTTTACGTGAAGTTGGAAGTGTGAAAGCCTTGATGGAGTGTGCTTTGGAAGTCAAAAAGGTACAGTCTGAAAGGCAATATCTGAAGTACAATCAGCCTTCAGCTTTTGTTGGAATTGAGGTGGAGGATCCTTGCAAACGTGAGGGAAGGGATTAATGTTTAAGCCCCTCCCCCAACATGCATGCTACAGACTCTGCTGTAGCAAATATCTCTGCCTTGCTCCAAGGCTGCCTCTGCTGCATCTCTGTCGCCTCCACCTCTGTCTCCTAGGATATTGACACTGCTGTCATCCTTCTCACCCTCAACCTCTTCATCTTCTTTCTCAGTCATACCTTGGCCCATACCTTCCTCCCCCACCTTTCTTAGTCTTCCTCCCCAGTCCATTGCAGTTTCCACTTCTTAGCACCCCTTGTCCTCTTTGCCAAGAGATAGCATGGTATAGTGGCTGAAATCCTGGATTAAGCTAGTTCAGGTTCTGCAAACCACTGAAAAATGCAAACCACTTAGTGAGCTTGCATAGCTGATTTGGCAGGGAAAGTCCTGATTAATCCTCTGTCGTCCTATTTTGTGAATTGCAAGCGAGTAGAGAAACAGCCCAACAAAGCCAAAGTTCAGTGGGCATGGATCTCCCAAGTTCTTCCATCACAATACACACCCCCACCTGTCCAGGAGATGGGATAAGAGAGGATTATTCAGGACTATTCCTGCCAAATCAGGAGACTTTGAGTGTATGAAAGCTCACTGAGTGAGTTGTGTTTCTCATTGGGGTGCAGAACCTGGACTTGCTCCATCCAGCATGCAAGCTACTATACCACACCATCTCTTGCCAGAGCAGTTTCTCACTTGGGAGCAGGTAATTTAAGCTATCAAAGTAGCTAGGAACCATCAAACTACAGAAGAAGAGATTCCACCTAAATATTAGGAAAATCTTCCTGATGATAAGAGCTGTTTAACAGTGGAATGTGCTGTCTTGGAGTATGGCAGAGCTTCCTTTTTTGGAAATGTTTAAACAGAGGCTGGACAGGCATCTTTTTGGGATGTTTTGGTTGTGTCTTCCTGCATGGCGAGGGGTTGGACTGGATAGCTCTTGTGATCTCTTCCAACTCTATGATTCTATGATTCTGTTTTTACTCCCCACCCCACCCCTTGCTTACTTGGAGTTACAGCAGAAGGTCCAGGAGACCTATGGTTGCCCAAATCTGGCTTTGCTGGGCTGTTTTTCCACCCATCTATCCAGAGAGAAATAAAGCCACTGAGGAGATCTTGGCTGAGGAGCAAGCGTAGAGCGGGAGCAATAAGGAAAGCCTCTCAGAGTGAAGGGGAAGCCCACTGTTCCTCCTTCCTACCTTTTATCTGTCCACCTTTCCTTCCCTTCTTCCTAGCCAGACCTGGGCAAGTACAGAGACAACTTGGCAGGGTTACAGCAGAAGGACTGGGATAACTCCACTCACCTAAATTTTGGTGACAAAAGCCTTCTGCAGGCATAGCAATAGTAAACTAAGGGGCAAACCTTGGAGTGGGCCCCAGTCACCCCAGGACTACAGATACTGGATGCCATGGTTCCAAAGCTGACCACTCCCCCAGTCCTCAATGGGCCGCTGGCAAGGAGTGGCTTTTTGCTGCTCCTTTTCAGGACAGCCACAGTGCAACTTCAACTGATCTAGGGGCATGCATCATCTGCACACCATGCCCCCAAAACAGCCAGAAGCTGCACTTTTTGGCCCGTCAGTTTTGGGCCTTTATTAATTGCACTTTGGTCCTAACAGAATCAGTTTAAAAACTTAATCATGATCGATTTCAGTGAAATCTGACTGACCAGATTACAGTGCAATCCTTGCATCTGTAAATTAGAAGAAAGTGCCATTGAGCCAGTGGTACACATGTTTAGGATTGTATTGTCATTCTGTTATGTGATTTTTATAGCAGTGAAGCTGCTATAAGATTAGCAAAAAAAATATTTATTTTTTTTTCTTAATAGCTTGGGAATATTTTTTGCAGGAGTTCTTTACCAGGTCTTATCCAGTCTTACTCTTTTAAGATCATAGTATCAGAGTTGTCATGAATGTATTGCACTATAGAACTCAAATCCAGTGTTTGTTGTCTCTGTAGGAATCTACCCTAAAAAGTGTACTGAGTGCCTTATGGAATTTGTCAGCTCACTGCACTGAAAATAAAGCTGATATCTGTGCTGTGGATGGTGCTCTTGCCTTTTTAGTTGGCACGCTCACTTACCGGAGCCAAACAAATACTTTAGCCATCATTGAAAGTGGAGGAGGAATACTACGTAATGTCTCTAGCTTGATTGCTACAAATGAGGACCACAGGTAGGTATATTGTCCAGTAACTCTTTTTAATTATTATTAATGTAAGTAAACCATCTTCATGCCTCTTATTAGTGAAATTATTTTCAGAACAGCTTGCAGATTAATCAAAGCAAGCAAACAAAATGGTGCATGCCTAAGACTTACAATCTAAAATGTGTGATACAAAAGGGACAGGGATGGAGAAGATAGAGTCAAAAAGTAAACACCAGCATCTGATCTTAACATAAATGAAATTTGTAAGGAATGGAAGCTGTTCACAGAGAAGAGGAAGCAAAGGGAATTAGCCTCTAAGTATTGCTGAAGCACTGGTTCTTCTTTTTCCTTTTGATGCAGCCTGGTGGAATTGATGTTCCCCAGTAACCAGTGAGTAGGAGGCAAAGGTAGCCAATATATCAGCAAAGCTGATAGGGTGGCCATGCTATCGGTGCTGTAGGCTCATATGTTTCAGGTTCTTTTCTCCAGGGTCTACTTAAAACATGTGCTGTAAGCCAATCATTGTATGAAACATACTATTACTGTTTATCTTTACTTGACAGTTCACAAAAGATTATATTGAAGTAGGCAGGTATTATGATTTGAGGTTATATTTAATACTACAGTATGCTCAGTTACTTACATTTTATTTTTAAAAGACCAGTGTTCAGATACCTGAAGTCTGAAAAGTTTATGTGGAACAAAAATCAAAATATTATTGTCAGTAGTGCTAGTTGTATTGAAGTACTTATATCTTTATTTAATTGGTTACTTGTTCAGTTGAACAGTTTTTTACTCTTCTTGGTGAAAACTCTGACTAGAATTAGAGTTTTGAGTAGAATCAAAGGGCAGCATGCACATATATCCTGATGTATATACACAGTATATTTCCCAATGACCTCTGCAAATCCCTTTCAGAAGGTACTGGAAACTATTTAGCCTGGGATGGTATAAGTCAGGGGTAGGCAACCTTTCCCCTTTAAGGGCCGAGGGACTTCACCTCCCAGAAGCCTCAGCCATGTTGGCCAATAGTTCCATGTTGGCCAATAGCTCCTGGGATTCTGGGAGCTGAAGTCCCTCGGCCCTTAAAGGGGAAAGGTTGCCTACCCCTGGTATAAGTACAAGGGCTGCTGCCAAATGATAGCCTCTCCTGTGTGTACACAAAGTAGGACTACATAGTGAGTCTCTCTGCCTTGCTTGAATCAAGGTGTTTGGAAGAGGGGAGTTTTTTTGGGGGGAGACCATACCATGGGGAAGGGAGCTTCCAGTTCCCACATGCCCACTTTGTTTTGTTTAAAATAACGTTTAAAAGTCACTGTCTTAAACTCATACATGGAGACAGGAAAGGAGTTTCTGTTAGCATTATTGGTGACTTTTATTACTTTTTTAAAAATGGGGGAAAGGAGGTGGATACAAAGCTACGCCTACCACTATAGTAAGTGCTTCCTTCCCTTCTGAAATGCCACCTTGAAAACCTTTAGTTTCCTAAATCACCTAAATTAGAATCAAAACATCTACCTCAAAACATCTACACATTTCCACTTCCTCAGTTGAAAATGTGTGTACACAATTAGACTTCTTTGGATATTCTCCAAAGAATAATGGGCTGGATGAGGAAAAACAGATTGAGACTGAATCCAGACAAAACGGAGGTGCTCACGGTAGCTGCTCCGAAACCGAGAATTGGGCTGCAACCTCCGGTCCTGGACGGGGTCACACTCTCCGTAAAGTACTGCGTTCGCAGTCTGGGGGTGCTCCTTGACTCGTCACTCCTGATGACGAATCAGGTAAATGCGACAGTCAGGAGTGCCTGTTATCAGCTTCGTCTGATAAGCCAGCTGCGTCCTTTCCTGGAAGTAAGGGATCTTGAGACTGTTGTGCACCTCCCGTCTAGATTTCTGCAATGCGCTCTACATGGGGCTACCCTCATGCTTGGTCCGGAAACTTCAGTTAGTACAAAACATGGCAGCCAGAGTGGTTTCTGGAACATCTAGGAGGGACCATATAACTCCAGTTTTAAGGTCCCTCCACTGGCTGCCTATTAGTTTCCAGGCCCAGTATAAGGTGTTGGTTATTGGGTCCAAGCTATCTCTGGGACCGCCTTCTCCCATACAGTCCTCCCCACGCGCTCCGCTCCTCTGGGAGGAATTTGCTTCAGCCACAAAAATCTAGGCTATCTGCTACCTCCCAGAGGGCATTCTCGGTGGTCGCCCCCAGATTGTGGAACAGCCTGCTGGATGAGATCCGTCTGATTACATCTCTAGACAGCTTCAAGAAGGTTGTTAAGACAGATCTCTTCCAGCAGGCCTTTCCAGAATAGTTGTACTGGCCTCAGGAAATTCCCTTCGGTCTCATCCCTCCTATTATGAATGTCGCCACCTCCTTGTCACTAGTTGTGTAACTTCCCATGTTATTCTGGTTTTATTATTATGTTTAATTATGACTTTTTAATGTACCATTGATTAAATACTTTTTTAAGGGGTGGGTGGGTATTGGGGTGTATAATTGTATCTCTGTATTTTAACATTGTTAGCTGCCCCAATTGTTCTCAGAGGGGCGGGGTACAAATAAATATTATTATTATTATTATTATTATTATTATTATCATCATCATCATCATCATCATCTTAAAGTGGATTGACAATTCCAGATAGGTTTAAGTACAATTAGTAGAAATAATTCACACATACACCTCAAATCTAAAAATAGATGCTAATGGTCCTTATTTTGTTTTTGTTCCCTTAACTCTAGGCAAATACTAAGAGAGAACAGTTGTTTGCAAACCTTGTTACATCACTTGAAGTCTCACAGTTTGACAATAGTCAGTAATGCATGTGGAACTTTGTGGAACCTCTCTGCACGGAATGCAAAGGACCAGGAAGCATTATGGGACATGGGCGCAGTTAGCATGCTCAAAAATCTTATACATTCAAAGCACAAGATGATAGCTATGGGCAGTGCTGCAGCTCTAAGAAACCTAATGGCAAACAGACCTGCAAAATATAAAGATGCTAACATCATGTCCCCAGGCTCAAGCTTACCATCTCTTCATGTCAGAAAGCAAAAAGCACTGGAAGCAGAGTTAGATGCTCAACATTTATCTGAGACTTTTGACAACATTGATAACTTAAGTCCCAAAACATCTCACCGCAATAAGCAAAGACATAAACAGAATCTGTACAGTGAATATGTCTTGGATGGTAACAGACATGAAGAAGGAGTTTGCAGGTCAGAAAATTTTAACAGTGGTAATGTGCTTTCACCATATTTAAACACAACAGTGTTGCCTGGCTCTTCCTCAAGCAGAGGAAATGCAGAGAGTTCTCGGTCTGAAAAGGACAGGAATTTGGATCGAGAGCGTGCTGTTGGGTTAAGCAGCTACCATTCAGCAACAGAAAATTCTGGGAGCTCTTCTAAACGAATTGGAATGCAGATCTCTACTGCTGCAGCCCAGATTTCCAAAGTCATGGAAGAAGTGACAAGTATGCATATTCCACCAGAAGATAGAAGCAATGGATCTGTAACTGAAATGCACTGTTTGTCAGAAGACAGGAGTGCTTTAAGAAGAACATCTGCTACCCATCCTCACATAAATGCTTACAACTTCCCAAAATCTGAAAATAGAACATGTCCCGTACCTTATGCAAAAATGGAGTATAAGAGAGCTTCTAATGATAGCTTGAACAGTGTCAGTAGCAGTGATGGGTATGGTAAAAGAGGACAAATGAAGCCTATTGAATCTTACTCAGAAGATGAAGAAAGTAAATTTTGCAGTTATGGACAATATCCTGCTGACTTAGCCCATAAAATACATAGTGCTAATCATATGGATGACAATGATGGAGAACTGGATACTCCAATAAATTATAGCCTAAAATACTCTGATGAACAGTTAAATTCTGGAAGGCAGAGCCCATCACAGAATGAAAGATGGGCAAGACCCAAACACATAATAGAGGAAGAAATAAAGCAGAATGAGCAACGGCAGTCCAGAAGTCAAAGTGGAGTATATCCTGTGTATACTGAGAGTGGTGACAGTAAACATATGACCTACCAGTCAACTTTTGGGCAACCTGAGTGTGTCTCTCCTTTCAGATCAAGAGATTCCAGCACTTCAGAACAAAACAGAACAAGCTGCAGCCATGGAATAAATCAAAAAGTGAACCAGTCTTTACACCAAGTTGATGATTATGAGGATGATAAGCCAACTAATTATAGTGAGCGTTACTCTGAGGAGGAGCAACATGAAGAAGAAGATCATCCAACCAATTATAGTATAAAGTACAATGAAGAGGAGGACCATGTAGATCAGCCTATTGATTACAGTCTCAAATACTCTACTGATGTTCCTTCTTCTGCACAAAAGCCATCTTTTTCTTTTTCAAAAAGTCCATCTGTGCAGAGTTCTAAAACAGATCATATTTCATCAGGCAGTGGAAATACATCAACCTCTGCTGGCTCAAAGAGACATAACCAGCTTCATCCAAATTCTGCTCAGGGAAAAACGGGTCACACTCAGAAGACAGTGTCCTGCAAAGCACCCTCCATCAACCAGGAAACAATACAAACCTATTGTGTCGAAGATACACCAATATGTTTTTCAAGATGTAGTTCTCTGTCTTCTTTGTCATCAGCTGAAGATGAAACAGGACGTGATCAAGCCACACGTGTAGCAGATACTGATAAGTCTTTGAAGATAGGGGGAATGAAAGAAAATAGTGGGAATCTGTCTACAGCAGGTACAGCAAATGAAACTTCATCTGCCACTCAGCACATTAGAACAAAAGCAAACAGACTTCAGGCTTCTAGTTTATCTCCCTCTGATTCAGCAAGGCATAAAACTGTTGAGTTTTCTTCAGGTGCCAAATCTCCTTCAAAAAGTGGTGCTCAAACCCCCAAGAGCCCACCTGAACATTATTTGCAGGAGACACCACTCATGTTTAGCAGGTGTACCTCTGTAAGTTCCTTGGACAGTTTTGAGAGCCGTTCAATTGCTAGTTCAGTTCAAAGTGAGCCTTGCAGTGGGATGGTAAGTGGTATTATAAGTCCAAGTGACCTTCCAGATAGTCCTGGGCAAACAATGCCACCAAGCAGAAGTAAAACCCCACCACCTGCACCAGTGACACAAGTAAAGCGAGAAGCAGCTAAAGCTAAAGTACCCAGTACTGAAAAAAGAGAATCTGGACCAAGACAAGCAGCTGTAAATACAGCTGTTCAAAGAGTGCAGGTATTTCAAGATTCAGATACTTTGTTACATTTTGCTACAGAAAGTACACCAGATGGGTTTTCTTGTTCGTCAAGCCTAAGTGCTTTGAGTCTTGATGAACCATTTATACAGAAAGATGTAGAGTTGAAAATAATGCCCCCTGTTCATGAAAATGACCATGGGAATGAAGCAGAACTTGAACAGCCAAATGATACAAAGGAGAAACAAGAAAAGAATACAGAAAATCCCACTGAAACAGAAAAAGATATACTGGATGATTCTGATGAAGATGATATTGAAATATTAGAGGAATGTATTATTTCTGCTATGCCAACAAAATCTTCACGTAAAGCCAAAAAGCCCTCACAGACAAGTGCTTCAAAAATACCTCCACCTGTAGCTAGGAAACCAAGCCAGCTTCCTGTATATAAACTTCTCCCTTCTCAAAACAGGTTACATCCTCAGAAGCATGTCAGTTTTACACCTGGAGATGATATGCCACGTGTGTATTGTGTTGAGGGCACTCCAATAAATTTTTCAACAGCAACTTCTCTGAGTGATCTCACAATAGAATCACCACCAAATGAATTGGCCAATGCAGAGACTTCTGGCACAAGGCTGGAATCAGCTGAATTTGAAAAAAGAGATACAGTTCCAACAGAAGGCCGAAATACTGATGATGCTCATAGAGGGAAAAATTCAACAGGGACTACTGTTGGGTTGAACGATGACAAAACAGAAGAAGGTGATGATATTCTTGCTGAATGTATTAATTCTGCTATGCCAAAAGGAAAAAGCCACAAGCCCTTCAGAGTGAAAAAGATAATGGATCAGATCCAGCAAGCATCTACACCATCACCAGTAAGTAATAAGAATCAGTTGGAAGTTGAGAAAAAGAAACCAACATCACCAGTAAAACCCATGCCCCAAAGTAATGAATACAGAGCCCGTTTACGAAAAAACATAGAGCCAAAAAGTAATTTTAGTAGTGAAAGGACCTATACAGACAACAAAGACACAAAAAAACAAAGCCTTAAGAATCACTCAAGAGACTTTAATGATAAACCTCCAAACAATGAAGAACGTACAAGAGGAAGTTTTGCATTTGATTCTCCCCACCATTATACTCCAATTGAGGGAACTCCATATTGCTTTTCACGAAATGACTCCCTGAGCTCTCTAGATTTTGATGATGACGTTGATCTTTCAAGGGAAAAGGCAGAACTGAGGAAGGGAAAAGAAAGTGAAATCAAATCAAGTGCCAATACAGAACAAATTTCAAATCAGCAGTCAACAAGCAGAATACAAGCTTGCCCAAAACATACACCAGCGGTGAGAAATCAACCCAAGTCTCTGGTGCAGAAACAAACACATTTTGCTCAATCATCCAAAGATATAGCAGATAGAATTGCAGCTACTGATGAGAAAATGCAAAATTTTGCAATAGAAAATACTCCAGTTTGTTTCTCTCGTAATTCTTCTCTTAGTTCTCTAAGCGATATTGATCAAGAAAACAATAACAACAAAGAAAATGAACCTGTACAACAAATGGAAACACCTGATACACAGATAGAATCAAATAGACCACAAGTTTCTGGCTATGCTCCTAAGTCCTTTCATGTTGAAGATACTCCTGTATGTTTTTCAAGAAACAGTTCTCTTAGTTCTCTTAGTATTGACTCAGAAGATGATCTTTTGCAGGAATGTATTAGTTCCGCCATGCCTAAAAAGAAAAAGCCTTCAAGAGCAAAAGGGGACAGTGAAAAAAATAGCTCCAGAAACATGGGAGGCATTTTGGCAGAAGACTTGACACTAGATTTGAAAGATGTACAAAGGCCTGATTCAGAGCATGGTTTCTCACCAGATTCAGAGAACTTTGACTGGAAAGCTATTCAGGAAGGTGCCAATTCAATAGTTAGCAGTTTACATCAAGCTGCTGCAGCAGCATCACTATCTAGACAAGCTTCCTCAGACTCAGATTCAATCCTTTCATTAAAATCTGGAATTTCCTTAGGTTCACCTTTCCATCTTACACCAGACCAAGAAGAAAAACCCTTTACTAGTAATAAGGGTCCAAGAATCATTAAACCTGGAGAGAAAAGTACATTAGAAACTAAGAAAGTGGAATCTGAAAATAAAGGCATCAAAGGAGGCAAGAAAGTTTATAAAAGTTTGATTACAGGTAAAGCTCGTTCTAATTCGGAACTGACAAGTCACCTGAAACAGCCTTTGCAAACAAATATGCCTTCAATTTCCCGAGGCAGGACAATGATTCATATTCCTGGAGTTCGAAATAGTTCTTCAAGTACAAGTCCAGTTTCTAAAAAGGGGCCACAGCTAAAGAGTACAGCTTCCAAAAGTCCTAATGAAACCCCGAGTTCTACTAGTTCTCCCAGAGTAACCAAACCCTCTGTGAAATCAGAGCCAAGCCCTACATCTAGACAGCCATCTCAACACGGTGGATCAAGTAAAGGACCTTCCAGGTCTGGATCTAGAGATTCTACACCTTCTAGACCACAACAGCAACCCTTATCTAGACCTCTTCAGTCACCTGGTCGAAATTCAATTTCACCAGGCAGAAATGGTATAAGCCCTCCTAATAAACTTTCCCAGCTACCAAGAACATCATCTCCAAGTACAGCTTCCACCAAGTCCTCAGGTTCAGGAAGAATGGCATACACGTCACCTGGCAGACAAATGAGCCAGCAGACTATAGCAAAGCAAACAGGGCTTCCTAAAAGTACTAGTGGTATTCCTAGAAGCGAATCTGCCTCAAAAGGATTAAACCAGATTTCTGGTACAAGCAAAAAGGTTGAATTATCTAGAATGTCATCAGCAAAGTCAAGTGGGAGTGAATCTGACAGATCAGAGAGACCTGCTTTAGTACGCCAGTCAACTTTTATTAAAGAAACCCCAAGCCCCACTCTAAGAAGGAAATTAGAAGAATCTGCTTCATTTGAATCTTTGTCTCCTTCTAGACCTGACTCTCCCACCCAATCCCAAACACAGACCCCAATTTTAAGTCCATCTCTTCCTGATATGACCTTACCTACTCATTCAGCCATTCAAACTGGTGGCTGGCGAAAATTGCCTCCTAATTTGAGCCCTTCTTTAGAATACAACGATGGGAGGCCAACAAAACGGCATGACATAACTCGATCTCACTCTGAGAGTCCTTCTAGACTGCCAATTAATAGATCAGGAACATGGAAGCGGGAGCATAGTAAACATTCCTCATCACTTCCTCGTGTAAGCACCTGGCGACGGACTGGAAGCTCCTCTTCAATTCTTTCAGCTTCTTCAGAATCCAGTGAAAAGGCAAAAAGTGAGGATGAAAAGCAGTATATAAGTTCTTTTTCGGGACTCAAACAAGCTAAAGAGACTCAAGCACCAACAAAAGGTACTTGGAGAAAGATAAAAGAAAATGAAATTCCTCAGATTATGACAAGTCCTCCTCAGAATAGCTCATCAGGTGCTACTAATGGTGCTGATTCAAAAACTTTAATTTATCAGATGGCACCTGCTGTCTCTAAAACAGAGGATGTGTGGGTGAGGATTGAGGACTGCCCTATTAATAATCCCAGATCTGGAAAATCTCCCACAGGAAACACTCCCCCCATTATTGACAGTGTTTCAGAGAAAGGGAATGTAAATAGTAAAGATTCTAAAGATCTTCATGGTAAACAAAATGCAGGGAATGGAAATGTCCCTGTTCGCACCATGGGTTTAGAAAACCGTCTAAATTCATTTATTCAAGCAGATAGTCCAGACAAGAAAGAAACTGAAACAAAACCTGTGGTAAGCAATCCTATCCCTCCCCCAGAGACTAGTGAAAGCACTGTTAATGAACGTACACCATTCAGTTCCAGCAGCTCAAGCAAACACAGTTCACCAAGTGGTGCTGTTGCAGCAAGAGTGACCCCTTTCAACTATAATCCAAGCCCCAGAAAAAGCAGTGTGGATAATAGTTCTGTTCGGCCATCGCAGATACCAACACCAGTAAATAACAGTACAAAAAAAAGAGATTCAAAGACTGAAAATACAGATTCAAATGGTGCTCAGAGTCCCAAGCGCCATTCTGGATCCTATCTGGTGACATCTGTTTAACAAAAGATTCTGATGTGTTATTCTGTATCTGGAACTTTTTAATGAAATTATACTTTTTTCCTCTTTTTGTAAATAGGTTTGATTCTTCTAGAGGGTCCTTGTTCTGGAAGCCATATTTGATATTCTTTATTTTCACTTTATTATATTGAGGGATTTCCAACTGATAATTTAGCAATAAAATTGCTAACGTGATATTTGTACAGTATGTTTTACATATATTTAATTAACATCCCATACATTTAATTGTTTTGGTGGGGTGGGGGAATTCAGGAAAGATGAACAACAGAGGTTAAAATAAATAATTCTAATGCTGTTATCACTAATTCCTAGATTTGCAAAATGACTAAAGGGCATCAGGGAGAAATTGGTATTTATGCAAAATAAATAAAAGATTCCATCTTAGTATTTGTGAAGCCACCAAACCTTATAATTAATCATGTGGCTGTGAAATTCACAGTAATATGGTTTCTGCTGAACAAGCCTGTTTTTTCTGCATGGATAGAACTGATGGTTCATTTTCTGAAATGATGATTAACATTTCTGTGGTCACATAATGTGTATAGATAGTTATGGTGTAATGATTACCTTTTGGTTTTGTGCTCTGGAAAAAGAAAAAAGGAAATCTGTGTATGTGCAAACTTTGAACAAAATTATTTTACCAGAACTAGATTTTAACGGACAGTAGGTAGGTTTTTGCTATGCTGTAACTTGTTGTATATTCTGGTATTTGAAATGAGATGGCTGCTCTTTTATTAATGAGACATGGGCAAGGTCTCAGCAGAACTAAATGAACATTTCAGAATAAATTATTGCTGTATGTACAATTTGTTGTGTGTTACTTTTGCAGTACATAAGAAATCAATGTTTAATTTTGATATTTTTGAGAAATCCTCCTCGTAGATATAACTAATGCACTTACTCAAAAGGCTTTTGGGGATAATCTATATTCCATTGAAGTCAATGGAAATATTCACATATGATTTTAATGGCTCTGGATTGCACCCACTGCCTCTTACAGTCACACACACTGGTTTTCTTCCAGTTTATATTAGCTGTTAATATTCTGCATAACAGCTGCAGTATTAGATTGCGGTTTTCAGTTAAGATTTTAATTGGTTCTGAGAGAGAGAGGCTAAAAGAAGTACTTCCATATGTATATATCTATGACAAAAAGCATAGTTTTCATACTGCACAGCCTGGAGTGCTATTTGGTGTACAAATAATACTTTTACTGAAAAAAAAAGTGAGGGAAAGTTGAGATTGGAAGTTTGAGTATTTTTTCATTTGTTTTCTTTTAATAAATTGGGTAATACACTTGATATTAATATACTAAATTCAAGCGTCTTAGTAGAAAAATAAGATTTGTACCTTAAGCTGCTCTGGATAAACCAACTTTGTATTTGCATATGCTTTGACTTTAGAGTCCTTCATTAGACTGTTTACAACAGAAGTACTCTGCTAAACTTAAGTGCCTCTATACAAAGATAGTTACATGCGTGTGCACATGGTTCATTCAAACAGTAATAAGCAAGTCAAGTGTGTAATCTCAGGCTGGTTTTCATTATTACCATTATACATGTAATCATTGGATAGTAGGGTTTAGAATCTACTCATACATGTCCTCAAATATGCCAGTTTAACCAATAATAGGCAGTGCTTATTTTGAGACACACTAGAGAAGCTGCTCTAGCAATCTGTTTCTTTCTGATACCTTATTCAAACAATTCAAGTGGCCTAGTTTGCTTATCACACCTTGATTTAGCATTATGAGTGTAAGATAGAATGAGCCTTTGGTTCATGTACTTCCCCTCTCCGTTCTGGTAAAACTACAAGGGGGAGGCCAGAAGCTTCTGCTTCTGTTTTTAGATTAACCACAGTTTGTGCCTAAACCCTACACAGTTTTAATTTTAATTATCATTAGTAACAAGAAGCCATCTTTGTAAACAATGATTTGAAATTGGCTAGTTTTCACTAAACATCTAGGGTCTGGGATTCGATGTACTTATTGGTGTTTTTATCGTTGTAAGCCACCCCGATTGCGCTGCAGAGAGGTGGGATAGATATTATTATTATTATTATTATTATTATTACCTGCAGTTTTGATACTGATCTCACCAGCTGTGTTTAGTCTATAAACTGGAAGCAAAAGTCCTCATAGTCACACTGGAAGAGGAATTGGTGGTAGTAACAGCATTTTCTAATGCTAAATTATGACATTATGTGTAAACACGACAGTTCTGTCATTGACTTCTTAATAGCCCCCTTCCAACTTTTCCTGCTGAAATAATACACATCACATAGATGAGCTGGTAAGGCCAGTAATGTTTTGAAATGCCAGCTTGCTAGAGCAAAGTTCCATATGTAATTGTCTTTAAAATCCCTATTTCACTAACACCATTAAGGGCATGAAAACAAGTTCACTTAAATGCAAAGTGTCTCACAAAAAGTATTATGTGGTAAGATATAAATGTTCCTATCCTTGATTCTCCATCAAAAAGATTATACTTATTTGTTCCTTGGGGTTTTTTGCCTTTTAACCAGGCATATTTACTGACAATACCATATTGGTAGAATATCTTAGATGGACATGAGCCCTGCCTATCTGATACTCAGTCTTTGTGATACATCTATTTATATGTTTAAATGTATTTCATGTACAGTATCACATAGAGATAAGTAAACAGAATCAGTACTTGTTCATCAGTATGATTCACTTCCATTTCATTGCCTCAGCTGTTAAAATAAAATCAGGAGTACAGCTGAAGGAAAGGCTTGCCCAGCAGGGTTGCATGTGTCCTCAGCCACTGCTTTAATGGCTGCTTGATGTCACCAATGCTGTAAAATTTGTACTTGCTGATTACTGCTATTTTTACTTCTACTGAACTTAATCACTAGTTAAGCACCGCACAGTATGGGCAAAACCAAGTCAAGAAATTAAACAGCATTTAAAAAAAAATCCATTGACTCTTTTAAAGCTTTTCTGCTTTCTTCCACTGCTCTGGTAATAAGAATTGTGTTCATTGTATTAATTTTCTCCTTGATTATTTGTGAATCTGTACAAACTGAAAGCTTTTCTTTTGTAACTTAATTATGTCATATTGAAATAAACTAATGCTTTGACAACTCTGTGTTCATGTAAACAAAGAAAATAGCCCAGGAAAAACAAGAAATGTATTAATTGTAATGCTTCCTTTCCATCTTTTTTTTTTTACAAGAAGCATACCCTTTAGTTCCAGTGTATGTGACATATAGACATATTTATTTTAAGGCTGTTACCATATCTGTATTTTAAGCCTATCGTTGCCCATACTCTTCTTTTTAAGAGTATTAATTGAATTGTGACATTCAGTTTGTGTCGATTAAATAATTTATTGTTCAAAGTCATGTACTTTATCTTTTATAATATGCTTTTTCAAAACCTGTAAGCTGCCCATTACAGCTCCTTATGTACTGACAGTGTAAAAACTCAATATTATGATTTTTTAAAATCTGTCTGACAGATCATAATTTCAGATATGAGGTAGTCACTTTGAAATTGGTATCACTGAATATTAATATGTTCCAAAAATTTAACATATTTCTTTGTATATTTTTAATGTGTAAAAGCAAACAAAAAAAATTAAAATTTGAAATCTTGTGTTTAACAGAATTTAATTCATAACAATATAGCTGGATGACTTCCCAACATCTCAGTGTTGCCCATATGTTTTGTAAACTGAAATAATCCAAAATGAACACATTCAGTCCAAAAATCTTTGTGTATGTGTTCACACTATAGCTATATACACATCTAATGGTCATTTTAAACAACAAAAACACCACTCTGTCTCTTTTTAATAGGCTGTCTGTATGTTTGTAATGCACTCCAACATGGCATTTATTCTTTTCGGATGGAGTAGCTCTGTCCAGTCATATGAGTGATCTATACCTAGCAGTGTACATCTTAAACTTATAACTTGTCATCCATTCTTTTAAAATAAAAATATATATATCCTGCTTTTCATTGTAAAATCTCTAGATAATTCTCCATTCAAAAGTTGTTGTTTCCTTAATATGCCTGGTGAATGAAGTTTTATATTTTCCTCTTTTCAAAGATACTAGAAAACATGGAAGGATCCTTCCATTTCACACAGTCACCATTTCTCACTGACCCACAGTAAGATCACTAGCTCTGTTATTCTTTTCAAAATAACACTATGTAACTTGAGAAGTCTTAGGTCAGTTACACAGACTGCTTAGTGGTCTGCTTATATAACCAATTGGGACCAGGGAACCTCAAGATGTTGTACTGTAATTCCCATCATCCTTCACTAAGGACTATATTGCCAGAATAATGGTGGGGGGTTGCAGCCCATCACCTAAATTATTATTATTATTATTATTATTATTATTATTATTATTATCTCCCGCCTCTCCCTGCGGATGACACATTTCTCCAATTCTGCTACATAAGACCCAATTTCCAAACTAAACTGGTGTACATTTATAATCAACAACAACAACAATAATAATAAAATTTATTTATACCCCACCCCTCTGCAAAACAATCAGAGCAGCTTATAATATTTAAAATCCATACAGATAAAATAAAATGCAATATAAACATAGCCAAAATCCCAAGACCTGCCCACCCCTTAAAAAAGTATTAAACAAATATACATTAAAATATATTTAAAATAAACTCACCAGAGCAACAATAATAATAACAGACAATAACGACAAACAATAACAGCAAATAATAGCAGCAACTGAAGCAGAGTTGGAGATGAGGAGATGGACTAACTCCTGAGGCTGGGAATCTAGTCAGGAAAGGCCTGCCGGAAGAGATCCATCTTGACAGCTTTTTTAAAGCTGCTTAAGGTCGTAATCTGATGGATCTCATCCGGCAGGCCGTTCCATAATCATTGATAGTCTATAGAAAAGATGAACGAGCTACCATTATTCCACCACTCACCTGTGCTGTTCCTGGTCATGGAGCTTTTGCAGCTTGTTTTCATGTCAGGCAGCACTGGGTGTGTTGCTCTTTCACTGTTTTTATCTCCCTCCTTAAAAATGTAATCTATAGGTAGATATATTTCTGTAGATGTGTACAAGGCAAATGCGCAAATCCCCTCTGAACAAATCATGCTAAGAAAACCCTGTGATAGGCTTGCCATAAGTTGAAAAATGACTTGAAGGCCCATAACAGCAAAGTGTTTGTCAACATGCAGTTCAAATGCTTCTTTTACTCTCTACCTTTTCCTGCCAGATCAATGCTACAAGAATGCAGTTCTGGTCATTGCCATGGGAGCATGAGTGTGTGTGTGTTTTGGGGAAAAAAATATTCATTGTTAAGTATCCATTGCTTTCCTTTATTTTGACAGCTAGTTAGGGAAATCTTGATGTGAAAATATGTAATTTATATGTTCCTTGCCAAGTGTTCTGTGTTTTTAGGTACAGGAAGCCACCACTTATCTGATGTGTTTGGAGGACTGTCAGAAAGAGGAATTGGTTGGAAAATTGAACCCAGGTGTTTTTTTTAAGCTTGTAAGACGCTGACTCTGTTGATAGCAAGACTGACGCTGACTCTGTTGATAGCAGGTTGGCAGTTCAAGGCCCAGGTGCTTCATGATGGGGTGAGCTCCTGTCACTAGTCCCAGCTTCTACCAACCTAGAGTTCGAAAGCATACAAATGCATGTAGATAAATAGGTACCACTTTTGTGGGAAGGTAAACAGCATTCTGTAAAATCATGCTGGCCACATGATCACAGAGTAGTCTCTGACAACACTGGCTCTACGGCTTAGTAACAAAGATGAGCACTGGCCCCTACGGTCGGAACGACTTGACAACCTTGTCAACGGGGAATACCTTTACCTTTTTAAATGCATTTTGGCCACTGAAAATGACGTACTATAATCTGACCCCCATATCTGTGAGGATATGTTCCCAGACATACTGAGGATAGTAAAAACCACAGAGGATGGTGAATGCAATATTTCTGCCTGTCATTAGCTATAGAGTCACACTGGAGGACATCCAGATGCCTAGAGACACCATTTTTTTATGGACAGAGGTAAGCGAGTCTGCAGTTCCCAACCCTGTAGGGGTTGGATTGTATATATTAATATTACTTTTTAATGCTTGAAAAATAACACACACACAAGTAAAATGAACAGAAGCTTACCTTTAATGTCCTGCCTTTAGTATATTAACATATACTGCATATATATTATACTGTATTGTAAGCACTGCACAATAATACTATAGAAGATGCACTGGGCACAGTATCAGAAGCACCACAGATTGAAGCAGCACTGCCTACAATCTCAGAAGCACCACAGACTGAATGTAGAGTGAAGGAGCAAAGGGGTGTGCAATCGCAGAGAGAGGAGGGAAAGGGCACAAAGTGGTACTTGCTCAGTTGTGAGCTGCCATAGTTGGCTTGGCACCTTTTCGCCCTCACAAGCACCACACACACATGCAAGCAGTCCAAGGTGAGCTTCTGTAGGAAGAACTGACAGTGTTCTAGTGTTTCCATGCAAATTACATAGATAAGTTCCATTAGTTCAAGGAGGGCTACATTCTGTAGGCAAGCCTTAGGACCATGAGTAGTTCCAAGGAAGCCTTGTAGATAGGAAGAACTGGCAAAAGAGCAGATCCCTCATTGAAGTAATGGAACTTGTCAGTAATTTGCAAGTGTCATCTGAATCAAAAGGCAAGAGGAAGCTTGTATTACGCCATTAATTATTTTCATTATCTCTGTGTACTTGGCCCTCAAACTTAAGTACAATTACATGAAATCACAAAACATGCAAAAACTTTAAAACCAGTATATAAAATACAGAAGACATGAAACTAGCCTTTTCCAGTTCTTGGGAGGGAGTGTGACAGTACAAGCCTTGTTACAGAAGAGGGCATGTCATGTATACCCACCAACTATCTCTCTTGGTGGTAGGAACTGAGAACAGGCCTCTAATGCAAAAGGTATTCCAGAGATCCTTGTTCCAGGCCTTTAGAGCTTTGAGTCAGGAACAACCAACAATGAGCAATAGTGCATGTAGCTACAGCAGCAATTGAGTCCTCTAGAAACAATGCTCAGTCCCAGGGTATGCCAAATAAAGTGGAAGCTTTGTCTGCCAAACAAGAGAACTGTAGTAAAAGTGCCTGGAGAATAGAAGAACATGCGAGTTTTGTAAATGGTTCAGTTTAATGTGTTTGTTTATGTAGTAGATCGGAGCTTTTCCAGATGTAGCTCACAGATGCTATCAGATTTCTGCATTATAAAGACTGGTAGCAAAATTTTCATTTCTTAATACACACATCATAAAGAACAGGTATGTTTCTATACACAGTAAAAAAAAACTTTTTGAACAAATGCTTGTTATACAACACATTCCAAATTATATTTTGTAAGCTGGGTGCTGGCAATATATGGCTCTCCAGATCTTCGATTGCAACTGCAGTAGCTTTATTCAACAGTCAATGGGAAGGGTCATGAGAGTTAGTCCAACATCATCTGCAAGGTTACAAGCTGCCTGCCACTGTTATATGGCTGTAAAGTATAATTTTACTTCAGTCCCTGTTAACAGTTCAGTACAACAAGCAAGAGAAAGTGGCATATTCAATGCTCAGTGAGCAGTATCTGATAAAATGGGATCAGAGTGCACATGCAACTGTTTATGCAGTCTAACTGCACACATTGGTTGTAATGGTGTGTGCATATGTCACCTCATGAATTTATGCAAAGAGACTAGAATGGGCAACTGCATGGCAACAAGCCAATATTTGCACTGTGTTCCTCTATATGGCCATTATCGGAACATCCAGGCACAATGGAAATTCATTATCCTTTTTTGTCAAACTCTGGCTGAAAAGTAATTGAGACAGTTTGAGGGGCCCTGGGAGTGGGTAGATGCCAACCATCATGCCTACATGTTGTTTGGATGATTTGGCATGTTTTTCAGGTGGAATATCACCCAAATATTGCACTGATTTTTCCCAAAACTCTGGGAGCCTTCAGAAAATGGCCAAGGACTGCAAAATAGGGGCTGAGGAAGAATGTGTGGTATGCCTTCAAGTCACTTCCAATTTATGGCAATGCTAAGGAAAACCTATTGTGGGGTTTTCTTGGCAAGATTTGTCCAGAGGTTTACCATTGCCTTCCCCTGAGGCTGAGAGC
The DNA here is from genome assembly GCA_026167975.1 of Phrynosoma blainvillii. NCBI lineage: Eukaryota > Metazoa > Chordata > Lepidosauria > Squamata > Phrynosomatidae > Phrynosoma > Phrynosoma blainvillii. Next base: position 79,274,776 of record JANUYF010000002.1, read on the forward strand.
ATGTGACTTCCCCAAGGTCACCCAGAGAGTTTCATGGCTGAGCAGGAATTGAAATCTGTACTCCAACACTGAAACCACCACACCATGCTGGCTGTCACCTTTGAAAGAGACCTACAGAATGCATAAAGCTGGACCAGAATGTTTCACTATGATTTCAAAGAATAACAAAATTGAGATTAAATAGATATAAGAAGAACATGGATGTAAATTAGGCAATAAAATCATGTTAAAGCAAAATGTGAAGTGTGCAGTTTGTTTTTTTTTAAATATGCAATCTCCACCCTGAGCCTGTTAATTAAGAAGACTTTGTTGCAGTGTCATGATACAAGCAAATTTAAATTTTGAAAGAATTTTTTCTTTGTCTAAATCAGGGGTAGGCAACCTAAGGACCGGGGGCCAGATGCGGCTCCCCATGCCGCCGCCGCCTGCTATGATGATATTGATTATTGTTATTACTTGTTCTTGGGGTTTTCTTGGCAAAATCTCCACAGGGGTTTTGCCATGGCTTATCTGGGGCTGAGAGAGTGTGCATGCATATTTATTTATTTATTTATTTATGGTACTTCGGCCCCCCAATTGTCTAAGGGACAGCAACCCGGCCCCCGGCTTAAAAAGGTTGCCTACCCCTGGTCTAAATCAACTGCTGATTACATTCCCTCAACACTCTGCTCCAATTAATATTTAATGAGTGGGAAAGGTCTGGTGACTTGGGATTTGCCCTAGCTGTATCTTTTACTCTATGCAAATAACAGCATGATCATTGCTGCACTCAGCTGGAGTAATAATTGCCTGTTCAAACATGCTGTGCACAGTTAATGTGTTTTTATTTGGATATCAAACGACTAAAATGTTACCAAGCAGGAAAGAAATTGCTCTGCTTGGATCCAAAATACCTTAATAGAAGTTCCTTTCGGGGGGAATATATATAAAGCAGCTATGTTTGGTTATCTACTGTTCACAAATGCCAGAAAATGTACATTTTTAATATTTATGGTTTAGCAGACTTAAGTGTTAGTGAAGAAATTCCTTCTTTGTACATCTGTGGGGTGATTATGGCATTTCAATCAAAGATCATGAGCACAGAAGTGCTGTATAGCATTTGTCTTTTATCTGCTAGTGGAGGGGTGTTTGTTTGCTAAACATTAATGAGGTGGAATCCTATTGCTTTGTCACATTTACAGTAGATCTATCCAATCACTGAATGGTGAGTCAACATGTCGGTAAGTCCCATTGATTTAATAAGTCTACTCTAGTCAGGGCTAACAACAGGATTTAGGCCATTCTGTGTCAATAGGCTGAAAATAGTTTCATTTCCTAATTTTAATGCACATTTTCCTAGGTGCAACAATATAAATTTAACTTGTTAGAGACATTTGGACTAGCCAAAACATTTGATGCCATACTGTATCAGGCATATTGGGTTTTATTTAGTGAACTGTCCAGCTATGTAAATATTTTTTGACAGCCATAGGTTAATGCTCGTTATGTTCTAATTTTGTCTTGCCGCGCATATCTCATTTTATTACTTATACAGACATACCTCACTTAACAAAGCCTCTGACAAAGAAGCTTCTTTTAACAAAGTGCTTATCTACCCACCCCTCTTTTTTGTTCTCCCTGTCCTTTTACTAGCCAGAATTTTTTTAGTAGCAACATTGGGAGGATGACAATGGAAGGCTAGAAAAACATGCCTTGGTGTTTATTGTCTGCAGTAAACAATGCAATTAAGCATGAACTGGCAAAGAATGGGAGTGTGCCTGCCCACAACAGGCAAGATAAATAGCAGCTGCCTCCAGAATCACTAAGCATACACGAACACCAAAACAAAGGGAAAAGGAGACAGCAGAGATGCCCTCCTCACCAGCTCCCCAGGCATTTTTGAAAAACAACAACAACATAGATCTGTAAGTTTGGTTACCTAAAGGGAAATCATAAGAAAAGTGGAGGGTGGAGAAAGAAAGAAAAATATATATCCCTGGATGAATTTGTTTTCTTTCACAAGTGCATATTGTTAGTTTTTGAATAAAACATTTGCTAAAACATGTTGCGGTGCTTTTTTTGTGATGTAGGAACCTATCTATTTTTTCCATTATATTTATGCTTCCAGTATGAAATATTCTGTTAAAGAAGTAAAGGTTAAGAACACATCTATTTAGTTAACTGAGGAATACCTATACATTGTTATATATACAGCTACATTTGCACCTTAGCAGTAAATCTTGTGTTTTGTTTTTTTATCTTTTACTGTTACAGACAGATGGCTCCTTTTTAGGTATAGCAACAGACCTTTAAGTAGTAGGTTATTGTTTCAGATGCTTGAAAGTATTAGAACAGAAGCAACTGGCACACAATAAATATTTTTTAAAGGGGAAATAGTATAGATATGGTTTTAAGAATGTATATATGATGTGCATAGGAAGGAAATTTTCTTCCTGATAATAATTTTAAGGAAAAAGCAAGGGGAATAAACATATTTGCCCTACTTAACCCCCTTATTGTTTGTATTACATTGCATCCTCTCCTTAGGAAATGATGAACATTTTGGTCATTGTGTAGCTGAGCATAATAAGGAAAGGAATAGAAAGAAACGCTCATGTACTACTCTCATCCAAATCTATGATGCAGCCATAATTAGAATATTGTGCACAGTCATGGTCACAACTAAAAAGAGTTAGTTACTAACTAACTAGAAAGGGGATAAATTAAAGCTTTAAAAGGGCCACCAGAATTATCAAGGTGAAGATGTTACAATGTTTAAGGCTTCTTAAGAGAAAAATGCCAAGTAAGAATGTAATAGGGGTCAAACAAGGCTGGATCTTATCACCCTATCTGTTCAACTCATATGCAGAACATACTGTAAGAAAAGCAGGCTTGGACACAGAAGGAGGAGGAATGAAAATAGGAGGAAGGAATATCAACAATCTGAGATATGCTGGTGGCACCATATTACTTGCAGAAAACCACCTTACAAATCTCAAACAACTGCTAAAGAAGATTAAAGAGGAAAGTGCTAAGGCAGGCTTACTGTTGAACACAAAGAAAACAAAAATAATGACTATGGAGAACTTACACAAATTCAAACTAGAGAATGAAGAAATAGAAATAGTAAAAGAGTTCTCATATTTGAGATCAAATATTCATAGAAACAGCTATGGCAGCCAGAAAATCAGAAGAAGATTAAGAATGGGGAGGGAAGCTATGAAAGAACTAGTAAAGATCCTAAAATGCAAAGATAACAATTGTGCACAAAAGTTAGAATCATATAAGCCATTGTATTCCCCATTACCATGTGTGGATGTGAGAGCTGGACAATTAAAAAAGAAGATAGGAAGGAAATCAATTAATTTGAGATGTGTTGCTGGAGAAGCGTGCTGAGGATCCCATTAAAGCCAAAAGGACAAACAAATGGATCCTAGAGCAGATCAAGCCAGAAATCTCCCTGGAAGCCAAGATGACAAGATTTAGGCTGGCATACTTTGAACACATCATGAAAAGGGAGGACTCATGGGGGGGGGGGGGAACAATAATCCTAGGAAAGTAGAAAGAGGAAGGCTGCATACTAGATGGATGGACTTTATTAAAGAGATCATGGCTGAGTTTGCAGGAGTTGGGCAGAGCAGTAGAAGACAGGGGGGTTGGAGATGTCTTATTAGCCATGGGTCAAGATCGACACGAGGACAGTTAACAAAAACAAAGAATGTAATAGTGATGCACAAATCCATATTATTTTACCTAATTCTAAATGACAAGGACTTCATTCTTATCGTCTCTCTTCTTTCCAGCTCTTTCTCTTTCCAGACTGAACAAGGACTTACAGTTTTTCCTTTAGGGTTTCCCCACCCACTGAGCCAAACAAGTAATTCATATTCTGGGAAGTGAAGTGATAGCAGTAGTCAAAGCAATTGGGAAGAATAAATGAACAGGAACAGATGACATACCAATAGAACTGCTACAATCCACAGTGATAACTTCAGTTCTAATTAAAATATGCCAGCAAATATGGAAAGCAAAACAGCAGTCCACAGATTGGAAGAGTTAAATATACATTCCTATCCACAAAAAGGAGACATAACATATTGCAGTTAATTACAGGACCATTGCACTAATTTCTCATGCAAGCAAAATAATGCTCAAAATTGTGCAGAATAGACTCCTATCATATATGGACTGAGAGATCCTAGAGGTGCAAACAGATATTAGGAAAAGAAGAGGTGCTACAGATCACACAGCAAACATAAATTGGATAATGGAGCAAACAAGGGAATTCCAGAAGTAAATCACCATGTGGTTTATCAACTAGAGCAAAGCATTTGATGATACGAGTGATTCCCAAACTTTGGTCCTCAGCTCCCAGAATTCCTGACTTATGGCCAAGCCTGCCATATATGGGAATCACTCATATAGATCATGAAAAGCTATGGCTTGCACTAAGAGGAATGGGAGTGCCACTTCACCTGATTGTCTTGATGTGTAACCTGTATTCAGGACAAAAGGCTGCAGTCAGAACTGAATATGGAGAAACAGAATGGCTCTCAATAGGTAAAGAAGTCAGGCAAGGATGCATTCTATCAACCTACTTGTTCAATATGTGTGCAGAAAATATTGTATGCAGAACAGGAAGGAAGAGGGAGGAGGAGGAATAAAGATCAGATGGGGGGAAATCAACCTAAGATGACAGTCACCATACTACTAACAGAAAGCAACAAAGACCTGCAACAGTTACTAAACAAAGTCAAGAAAAAAGTGCTAAGGAAGCCTTAATGCTGAATATTAAGAAAGCAAAAATAATGACCACAGGAAAACTATATGAATTTATTCTACATAATGAAAGAATAAAAATAGTCAAATAATTCCTATACCTTGGGTGAAATGTTGATCAGAGTGGGGTCTGTAAATCAGAAGACTAGGACTGAGAAGGGCAACTATGCAAGAACTAGGTAAAGGTAGTCCCTTGACATGAATGTCTAGTTGTAGGGGGTGGTGCTCATCTCTATTACTAAGCTGAAGAGCCCAAGGATGACTCCAGTGGTCATACGGCTAGCATGACTGCACCGAACGCTGTTACCTTCCCACCAAAGTGGTACCTATTTATCTACTAGCATTTGCATGCTTTTGAACTTCTAGATTGGTAGAACCTGGGACTAGTGGCAGGAGCTCACCCCATCATGGGTCTTAAACTGCCAATCTTCCGATCTTTCAATTGTCAGAACTGGCGTCTTAACCACTAAGCCACTGCATCCCCTGTAAGAACTAGACATGATATTAAAGTACAAATACTTTGTGCAAGCCACACTCTCTCAGCTTCAGAGGATGGTAATGACAAACCCCCTCTGAAGAAATTTGCCAAGAAAACTCCATGATAGGATTCACCTTAGGGTTGCTGTGAGTTATAAATGACTTGAAGGCACACAACAACAAACTGGATTTTAGTGATTTGCCTTTCTGTTGGTGTTCATTTAATTGGTAGTGTTGGGTTTTATTTTTAAATCCTGGTTGCTTAGTTTTGTTTTTTTTAATTAGATTGCCCATCATGCACTATGGAGCAAGGCAGGGAGTCGTGTGGCTGGTGAGCCTTCCTGTTGCACAGTGGCCAGCAGCAGTGACCAGGACCAGGGAGGGGAGAAAGGGTGGCAATGAGCTCTCTATAATCCCCAGCAGCAGAGAGGGGCTCCCCTCATGCCATGTGCGATAGAGCTAATGGCACACAAGTTCTGAGCCCTTGCAAGATTGGTGGCAACCACTTCAGCTACTGGACACCTTTTTGGAACATGGCAGAAACTGCTTTGTCATTTCCCTCCTCATGATGGGTTACCATATGGCCAAAGTCCCCTCCCATGTAACTGGATTGCCCTCAAAGTCAAATTGACCAGAAGGAAGTTCAGCCTGCCTCCAAACCCTGCCCCTGTGACATCTCAGGGTGCCACCATCTAGTCTGACATTATGGCCCTGAAATCTCAGGGAATGGGATCCCGCACTCTCTTATGTGATGAATCCTGAATCTCATGTTAACTTCTAAAAAGACAGATGCTAAGTGTGGCTTAATTTTGCCTTAAGAGTTTCTATAAATTAAACATGTGGAAACACAATTGAGTAGTTGTTTCTGGTTCTTGGTGGTAGATACATGTACTTTGGATAGCTTGTATAAGCTCCTATAATCCTTTGTGACCTATTTCTGTCTCTCAATTCTGCATATTTATGGCCTGCAGAATTCAATAAATAAATTACTTTTGACATCAGAAGACACACAGAGACTGTGGGAGCATGGAATAATTTTTGGATGATGTAGACTGAAGTGACATGCTTGATGAAACACTTTACTGTACGCATTTAAGAAATTCTGAGCCCCTGCACCAAGAGGAACTAATATAATGTGTAATTATAGTATAGTATAGTCAGCATATTAACTCTGCTGCAAAAGAAATGTGACCTTTAGACTGGTTAAAAGAATATTCAGTACAACAATGAGTGATACTCTTATTCTTCAACCCAACAGTTAAGGCAATGGGTGACTAATGATCCATGTATATTCCTCTCCCAACCCAAAGCCTCCCAGATTTGGAGGCTCCACCATTCTAGATGTGCTGTGACAAGGCAATGTATCAGAATCACGTCCCTACTGAATCTCTGTATGAAGGAGTATTGAACTATCCCCTGCTTGCACTGTCCCTCTCCCACAAATTCATCCAGATCTGTACACAAGCATAGTTTAAACTGTTCTAAGTTTTTAAATTGTGTAATAAGTTTTTTAAAATGCTGGAATGGTTTTTATTGTTTTACATTTTAAATTGTTTAAACTGATTTCATTGTGAGCTGTCTCTCCGCACCCCGCAAACGCACATATACCTTCATGCACACATTTGATAGATTCAACATGATTCATCTTCATGGCCAGCCATCTTCATGGTCTACTTTGGTTCTTAGATCTCTGCCATCTCTGGCCCTAAGAATTTCAAAACTGTCACCAGTGTAACACGGTATATCAATAACACAAAAAATACCCAAGAAATCAGAACAGTAAGGTGATTAATTAAAAAAAAACTAACCAAGTAAACATTAAAAGAGCCCCAAATATATTGGGTTGCCTGGTGGATAACCTAAACTGGAAACTGGAGAGGGAAGTAATAACAATAATATAATAATAATAATAATAATTAATAATAATAAAGTTTATTTGTATCCCGCTTATTGCCAGACAATCCAAGCGGCTTACAATACAACCCATATAACATATCTCCAAAAAGAAAAACCAACCCACCCCCTAATCAACCTCTACTGCGTTCCTCATCCATCAACAACTGATGGGGCCACGAGAGGAACGCAGGAGTCAAGGAACCCAAGGCCAGGGTGATTAGTCTGGGAAGGCCTGCCGAAAGAGATCCATCTTGACAGCTTTTTTAAAGCTGTCCAGTGATGTCAACTGACGGATCTCATCCGGCAGGCCGTTCCAGAGTTTGGGCGTGACAACTGAAAAAGCCCTCTGGGAGGTCGCCGCAAGCCTTGATTTTTGAGGCTGCAGCAAATTCCTCCCAGAGGACCGGAGAGTGCGGGGAGGATTGTATGGAAGGAGCCGATCCCTGAGATAGCTTGGACCCAAGCCATTTAGGGCTTTAAAGGTAAAAGTATGTCCCTGTTGAGCTACAGGACCTGTTGGCAGCTTTTGATACTATTACCATGATACACTTGTGAACCACTGTTCTGTGATGGGATTTGGGGGTACTGTTTTACAGTGCTTCTGGTCCTTTCTGGAGGACTGAACTAAGAGAGTGGTGTTGGGGATTCCTACTCAACCCCATGGCTCTAGGCCTGAGGGGTACCTACATCTAGATGACGCTACAAGTTAAGGGAATCACTGGGTGGAATCTCATACTAAATGAAAAAGACACTCAGTAAAGGTGGGAATGAGCTGCAAAAAACACAATCACAAACAATCTAAAGAAAAAAGAAAAATAAGAAACATCTGAAAAAGCCAATGTGGCTGCACAGCAAAATCAAGGAGTAAGTGAAAATTCTATGTATATAGAATGAAAAGAAGGACAAATCACCAAGGAAGAGTATATATGTGATATGTGTAGCCCAAGCTTGCAAGAATAGTTTAAGGAAAGCTAAATCTCAAAATGAGCTGAGACTGGCTAGGTAGTCCCAGCTCATTCTGAGCTTTAGCTTTCCTTATACCAGGCAAAAACTGGCTAAGCAAACAGAGCAACAAAAAGTGGCTTTTCATATACATTTGAGGCAAGAGAATGACCAAGGAGACAGTGGGGCCACTGTTCAATAAGGATGGCAAAATGCTAACGGATCACAATGAAAAAGCAGAACTACTCAGTACCTATTTTGCTTCAGTTTTTCCCAAAGAACAGAACTGTGTGCATCCATTCAGCAGCAGAAACCTTGGCAAGGGATCTGGATTGCAAATCAAGATTGATAGGGAATCATCTAGTCAGGAATCATCTAGCCAACCTAAATACATTCAGGTCTGCAGGGCCATATGAACTGTGTCTCAAAGTACTGAAGGAACTTGCTGATGTACTCAGTGAAACTTCTGAACAGAATTCAAAAGGATAAACTAGAAAACTGGGCAGAAATTAATAAAATCAAATGAGACAAATGCAAAATTCTACATTTAGGCCACAAAAACCAAATGCACAGGTATAGGATGAGAGATACACGGCTCAGCGGTATTACATGCAAAAAGGACCTTGGAGTTATTGTTGATCATAAATGGAACATGAGCCAGCAGTGTGATTCTGCAGCAAGAAGGTGAATGTTATTTTAGACTTCATTAATAGAAGCATAGTTTCCAAATCAAGGGAAGTAATAATTCCACTATATTCTGTGCTGCTCAGGCCTCACATGGAGTACTGTGTTCAGTTCTTGGTGCTTAATTTTAAGACAGATGTAGATAAGTTGGAGCAGGTTCGGAGAAGGGCAACAAGGATGCTAAGATGTATGGAGAACAAAGCATATGAGGAAAGGTTGAAAGAACTGGGCATATTTTTTTTCTTTAAAATGAAGTTGTAAAGCAAGTGGATAAATACAATTATTTATGATTATTGTATCATATCTACTTACAGTATAGCTTGATTACTGGGATAATGATAGAATTTTAGGTAAACACAGAGAAAGATGGTTTATTTATACTCAGTTAAACAAGAACTGTTAGGATGGAAGTCAACATAAATTTTGTTGTCATTTTGTTATTGTTCAGTTTTGTCTTGGTTGGGAGTGGGGAAGTATATGTGGGTTGTTGTTGGGTTTTTGTTATTAATGTTCAATACTATCTATGTTCAATGTTGAAAAAAGAAAAAAAGAAAGAGAAAGAAAGAAAGAAAGAAAGAAAGAAAGAAAGAAAGAAAGAAAAAACTGGGCATATTCAGCTTGGTGAAGAGAAGACTGAAGGGTGACTTGCCTGCAATCTAAATATCTCAAGGCCTGCCCCAGAGAGGAAGGGGCAGGTTTGTTTTCTGCTAATAGAGTGTCTAATAGATTGAAGTTACAGGAGAACAGATTTTGATTGAACACTAGAAGGACCTTCTCAACAGTAAGAGGAGTTTGACAAACAAACCAATTGCCTAGAGAGATGGTGAGGTCTCCTCTGGGCATCTTCCAAGAATGGCTGGACAGCTACCTTCTGGGGGATGCTTTAGCAGAAGATCTTGCATGGAGCAAAGGGCTGGATTAAATGGTCCTTTCAACTTCTTGATACTATGACTCCCTGACCATCATCCTGACCAGCAAAAGGCAGATCAGGTGTGATACCAAAGCCTATTACCTGCGTAGGGCCATGGTCATGCTAAATTTCAATATCTGGCCCTACACGTGTAGCAGGCCCCACTCACGCCTGATCTGGTTTTTGCTGGTCAGGATGATGGTCAGGGAGTCATAGCATCAGGTCATGCTAAAATAAATCAGGCTGCATCAGCGCTGGAGAAATGATCTGGTTTGGCACCACTTTAGCTGCCATGGCTCAATGCTATGGAATTCTGGGAACGGAACCGTTCCCAGAATTCCATAGCATTGAGCCATGGCAGCTAAAGTGGTGCCAAACCGGATCATTTCTCTAGCGCGGATGCAGCCTTTGTCATAAATGTAGCACAAGACTCCTTCCCTTCCCTTCCCTTCCCTTTGAACATTGAAAGGGAGAATCAGGGCTATTTAATTGAAAACTATGGCAGAAAACGTGGCTGCAGCTATCTCCAAATAAGACTGACATGGCCTCCTGGGCCAGGTTACTTTAATGCCTATTTGTCGTCTTCTGGGGAAGATGAGAAATCATCTTCATCTTCAATGTGATGAAAATAACACAAATTCTGAATATTGGCGCAAGTGAGGCCTAGTTCCCTGCCTCCTTCAAAGACAAAGCTCCCATTTTGTTTCTCCCTTTCTGAGCAGAATTGGGTATGAAGCTCTAGGGAATAATGCAGTTTGACACCACTCCAAGTGCTGTAGCTGAATCCTGGGATCTGCAGTTTTACAAGGTCTTCAGCCTTCCCTGCCAAAGAATGCTGGTGTCTCACCAAACTACAATTCCCAGGATTCTGTACGACGGAGCCGTGGCAGTTCAAGTGGTGTCAAACTGCACTATTTCTACTATGTGGTTCTGCAGGTTTTTTGGACTTCAGCTCCCAGAAGCCTTATCCACTTTGGTCAACAATCAGGAATTCTGGAAGATGAAGTCCAAAGATGTCTGTCTGAAGCCCTCGCACCAAAAAGGAGGGGGGGGAAAGAGGCTAAAGAAACCAGAAAGTTCCGTCTCCTGCCTAATAATCACTCTGAACATTGTTATCTCTATGGTCTTTCCCACCGGGCCTCCTTATTGGCTAGCAATCCGGCGAAACTCTCGCGAGAATGGGAAATCTTTCCTTCCTTCACAAAAGCGTCGCGGCGTCGGCATCTCTCTCTCTCTCTCTCTCTCTCTCTCTGCGCGTTCAATTTTGAGTGACAGCTCCGTGACCCATTGAGACAAGCCGACGTCAGCATTGTTAGGGCGGGACGTCCTGTGGCGCTTCCCCATCCTTGCCATCCTCTCCCTGGCCCTCCTCCGTGGCGGTTCCTCGACTGCCGGAGGCCATGGCCTGGGCCGCGTCCTCGCTACCCACCGACAAGTCCCGGTATGGCCTCGGGCGGCGCTCGGGCGGGGGTCGCATTCATCGGGAGGGTTGTTGCCAGAGTCAGAGCCACAGGGAAGGGCTCCTCTGCCTTTGCAACAACAGTGGTTCCCAGACGTTGGTCCTGCAGGTGCTTTTGGACTTCAACACCCAGAATTCCTGACGGTTAGTCAAGTTGGCTGGGGCTTCTGGGAGTTGAAGTCCAAAACACACTGAGGACCAAAGTTTGATGGTTGTGTTGAGGAGGGAATTTCAGCAGGCCTGACGAGCAGCGCCTGCTGAAGCCCTCCCCCCTTTGACCCAATGCATCTGAGGAAGTAGCAGACTGAAGTCTAGTAAAGCTCCTCCTGCCAACTTCTTTCTTTCTTTCAAAGTATAGCCCTGTCAGTCTGTAGAGAGAGATCTTGTAGCACCTTTGAGACTCATTGAAAGAAAGAAGTTGGCATCAGGAGCTTCCCTAAACTTCAGTTCTACTTCCTCAGATGCATTTGGATATTATTATTATTATTAATTTGTAGAGAGAGATCTTGTAGCACCTTTGAGACTCACTGAGAAAAAGAAGTTTGACAGCCCGAGCTTTCCTAGATTTCAGTCTACTTCCTCAGATGCATTTGGATATAATAATAGTAATAGTAATTAGAATGAGATCTTGTAGCACCTTTGAGACTCACTGAAAGAAAGAAGTTGGCAACATGAGCCTTCCTAGACCTAAGTTTACTTCCTCTCAGAAGCATTTAGATGCTTTCCACTCCGCCAAATGCATCTGAGGATGTAGATTTAAGTCAATGAAAGCTGAAGCTGCTAACTTTTTTCTTTCACTTAAGTCACAAATGTGGTACAAGATCTCTCTACATACTTGCCTCTTATGTGCCTTCAGATCCTCTGGGGACCCCTTGCATCGGAGGTTGTGACTCTGGGTTGCCACAGTGAGAGCCAGGAAGGGCTCTTCTGTTTTTAAATGGTCATGTTGAGGAGGGAATTTCAGCAGGCTTTGCTGGTTCCCTGCTGCCTAACGAGGAACGCCGACTGAAATCCCATCTTCTTTCTGCCTGTGCATGTGTGCATATTATTCATTTAGAGTATTTTTACACCATTCTTCAGCCACAAAGCTGTCCTACATTCCAGCCTTCTGTCCAGGAGGAATTCCAAAATGTTCTCCATTTTGAGCATGGATTTATATTGATATGTTTTCAGCTTTTATTTTGTAACATCCTACACATTCTACATTGTAATGCCCTACATTTTGCAGTGCCTTGCCTTCCTTGGCAGTGCTGACATCTCTTGTTATTGTATCTCACCCTTCCTCCAGGACTGGGACTCAAGGCAGCTTACAGCATTTAAAACAACAACAATACAGTCGCCCCTCTGTTTTTGCAGGGGATCCGTTCTGGACACACACACCCTTGCAAAAATGGAAAACAGCAAATATTCAAGCCCCATATGGGTGTTCATGCTTGTGGACAGCCATGGGCATGCACCACAGAGGTGCTCCCTATTTTATCCCCCATTTGCCACCCGCGAACGGGCAAGTGACACAGACTTGAAATCCACGAAAACGGAGGGGCAACTGTACAATTAAAAACATACAAAAATTAACAACATAAAAACAATTAAACTATTACAATAAAATAAAAAAGATACAAATTTTAAAATTCATTAAAAATAATATAGTATTATTTTAATACTGTTCATTAAAAGTTTTCTGTTTTGAATGCCTGTCTGAAAAGGAAGGTTTTCGTCTGTCGGCAGAAGGCCATCAAGGAAGGGGCCATTTTGGCCTCCCTGGGCAGGGCATTCCAGAGTCTAGGAGCAGCCATGGAAAAGGCCCTCTCTCGTGTCCTCACCAACCATGATGTTGGTGGGATGGAAAGAAGGGCCTCCCCTGAAAATCTCAGAGCCTCGACTGGCTCATAGAGGGAGATAGGTCTGCCAAATAGCCTGGACCTGAGCCATATAGGGCTATAAAGGTTATCACCAGCACTTTGAATTGTGCCTGGAAACAAACTGGCAGCCAGTGGAGCTGTTTTAACAGGGATGTTGCATGAACACTGTAATCTGCTCCTGTTAGCAGCCTGGCTACAGCTCTTTAGACCAGCTGAAGTTTCCAAAGACTCTTCAAATGCAGCCCCAAGTAGAGTGCATTACAGTAGTCCAAACAGGATGTAACCAAGGCATGTACAACTGAGGCCAGATCCGGCATCACAAGGAACAGTCACAGTTGGCGCACAAGTTTTAAATGTGCAAAAGCACTCCTGGTCACCGCAGAGACCTGGGCCTCCAGGTTCAAAGCTGAGTTCAAGCGTACTTCCAAATTGCAAACCTGCGTCTTAAGGGGGAGTGTGACCCCATCTAACACAGGCTGGATCCCTATTCCCTGATCTGCCTTCTGACTGACCAGGAGCATCTCTGTCTTGTCTTGATTAAGTTTCAACTTGTTTGCCCTCATCCAATCCATGACTGATGACAGACACTGGTTACGACCAGGACAGCCTCCTTGGATTGGGGTGGAAAGGAGTAGTAGAGTTGGGTGTCATTGGCATATTGATGACATCACACCCCAAAACTCCAGACGACCTCTCCCATTAACTTCATGTATATGTCAAATAGCATAGGGGACAACACAGATCCCTGAGAGACCCGCAGGCCAATGGCCAGGGGGTCGAGCAGGAGTCCCCCAGCACCACCTTCTGGGTTCACCTCTCCAGGAAGGAACGGAGCCACTGTAAAACAGTACCTCCAAGTCCCACCCCAGAGAGACGGTCCAGAAGGATACCATGGTTGATACTATCGAAAGCTGCTGAGAGGTCCAGTAAAACCAACAGGGACACACTCTCCCTGTCTAGTTCCCTGCATCAGTCATCTACCAAGGCAACCAAGGCTGTCTCTGTTCCATAGCCAGGCCTGAAGCCAGATTGAAATGGATCTAGATAATCCATTTCATCCAGAAATCGCTAGAGATGAGAAGCCACCACATGTTCTAAAAGGTTGGACACTGGCTGATAATTGTTCATTATTGTGGGATTCAGGGATGGCTTTTTAAACAAAGGCTTCACAACTTCACAACTGCCTCCTTTAGGCAAGATGGAACTCTACCTTGTAGGGAGGCATTGACTACCTCCTTCACCCACTCAGTCAGCCCCCTCCCCCTGGCCTGTGTAATCAGCCAAGAAGGACAAGGATCCAAGACACATATGGTGGCTTTTACCTCTCCAAGGAACCTGTCCACATCATCAGGCTGCACAAGTTGAAAAGTATCCATTAACACTGGACAGACAGGTGCCAAGATTATATTCACTGGCACTATATCAACTGTAGCATCTAAGTCGGAGTGGATCTGAGCGACTTTATCTTCAAAATGCTGTGCAAATTCTCTACAGCAGGCCTCAGAGTGGTCTGCATGATCTACTTGAGGGTGAGTGTGTAAGAGACCCCTGACCACTCAGAACAGCTCTGCTGGACAGCAAAAAATAATTTCTTTGCCGCCCGCACTGCCACAGAATAGGCCTTCAAATAGGCTCTAGCATGTGTTTGATCAGATTCACTTTTGAGTCTTCCACCAATGTCGCTCTAGTCTCTGTCTCACTTGCTTCATCACCATCAACTCCCTGGAGAACCAGGGGACTGGTTTGGCTCCACTCCATAACAGGAGACACTCAGGAGTGATTGTGTCAACGGCCCTGGCCATTTACCCATTCCAAAGGTCGACTAAGGCTTCAACAGAATCGCCTGCTGAGGTGATAGGAAACTCCCCAAGAGGCCTCAGGAATCCATCCTGATCCATCAGCCTCCTGAGGTGGACCATCCTAATCGGTTCCCCACCCCTGCAGAGGTTCTGAGTCCCACTGGACTCAAACCTGATCAGATGATGATCTGTCCATGACAACGGAACTGTGGAAAGTTCCTCCACACCAAGATCATCATCACCCCACCCAGCACAGAAAACAAGGTCCAGAGTGTGCCCAGCAGCATGAGTAGGGCCACATACCACTTGGGACAGACTCATGGTTGTCATGGATGCTATGAAATCCTGAGCCACTCCTGAAAAGGCAGTCACAGCATGGATGTTAAAGTCCCCCAGCACTGCTAGATGAGGAGACTCCAACACCAACCCTGAGACCACCCCAGCTAGCTCAGGAAGGGAGATTGTTGAGCAGTGGGGTGGGCAGTACACCAACAGAATCCCTGTTCTGTCCCAGCTACACACTCAAAACCTGTAGACTGTGTGAGGGGGCATCTGGTCAGGGGGATGGAGTCACAATAGGCCACTGCAACTCCACCTCCCTGCCCCCCAGGTCTTGCCTGCTGCTACACAGAAGTCTGGTGGGCAAAGCTGAGAGAGATTACCACCACCCCCAGCCTTATCCAACCAGGTCTCTGTAATACAGTCCAGGTCAGCTTGCTCCTCCAGGATAGGTCCTGAATGGCAGCTGTTTTACCATTCACTGACCTGGCATTCAGCAGCAGTATCCAGAGGGTTGTCACCAAGGCTATCCAAGCTATTTGGGAACAACAAGCACCCTCTTGTTCTCCCTTCTTCCTTGATACTTTAATTGTCTACTCCCTCCATGTCACCCTCTGCCCTGTATGACTCCAAAGGCTGCTCCCTGAAACTGTGTCTCCCTAACATCCTCTGAAATGTACATCCTTCCTTTGTTAGGCCAAAAGGCCAGTAGCTATTAAAAAACAGACCACTAAAAAGATAGGCAAATAATAAGAACAGAGATAGTAAAAACAGATTATAAATCAGGAAAAAAGCCAGGGCCTCATCCTCTGTACCCAGCACAATTATGCTGAGTCCTCAGTGTTAAAAAGAGAGGAATCCCACTAGGAAGGCAGAGGTCTAAGCAGCAGTAGCTTCTTCTTTCCCCTGGCCCTCAGATAGTCACTGTGGTCTTCTCTCTCTCTCTCTCTGCTGGGGTGTTTTGCAGCAGAGTCCTGTCAGGTCCTGGTTTTATAGCCCAGGCAGGCTAAGAAGCCGTGAGTGATGGAAAACACAGTGCCTGCTGAGTCAGGGCCTCAGTCCTGAGGAGAGAGGAATCCTAGGTGGAAGGCAGAGGTCCAAGCAGCAGTTTTCACCCTATCTCTGTCTTTAAAATGTGTATAAGTATTGATCTGGCAATTGTAACTATACCTTAGCCAGGAAACCTGATGATGAATCTGAGCTTGCATCTTATGGTAGTGATACTAAGTGTGGTTCTGTACATACCAAAACTTAACATATTCTTTCTTGGCTTAGGTTCATCTGTATATATCCAGCCTACATAAATAACAAGAAAACAATAGCAGAAGGAAGAAGAATACCTCTTGACAAGGTAAGGCAGTATTATGTAAAGACTTTGTCAGTGTTTTGCAGGAGGGCTATACTTGACAGAATCTCAGCCTGTATTCCTGGATCAAATACTTGAAAATGTTAATGTATTCTGCAGCATTTGAAACTTCCTGTCCAACACCAAATATGAAGTATGCTTAGGAATCATAGGGAGGAAAAGTGTTGTAGTAATATAAAAGCACATGCCTCTTAAACATTTCATTAATTATTCTAAAATATGTCATTTTTTAACATACTTCAGTCCTTTAAAAAATAAACAAATAAAACAAAAGCAAAATGACTGTGTACTTCAGTTACACCCCCACCCCCCCACCCCCGTTTCCTGGATCCTGGGAGAAAGTCCTTGTGAAAAGTCCTTGTTTTTTTCCTCTGAGTGTTACAAATTGTGTGTGCCTTAAGATGTTGAACTTCAACTCCCTGTCAGCATAGCTAGTGACTAGGAATGCTGGGAGCTGCTGTTCATTGGAGGGCTGCATGATTCTCACCATTGCTAAACACGTCTATGCATCTTTCCCTCCATTATTGAAAGTAAAAGGCAACAAGTGTGAGTCAGTGGCTTTCAGCTACTAACTGACCTTGTGAGCAGCTGATTTAAAGCTGTATTCTCAATATTTAATTAATATTTTTAAAAAGGTTGCTATGTTAGACTATCTACTTCTACATCCTTTCTTTATAAACATCTAAATTTCTTTGTATTGCTCATCAGTATGTTTTAGGAATGTTAATGCATTTTTCCCTCATGAACAAGACACAACATACATTTTATATATGACTCTTTTAACAGTATTGTGGTAAAATGTTGGAACCTCCAAATCTCCCGTTATACAGTCGGACCTTGGAATCTGCAAGGGATCTGTTCCGGATCCCCTTGCAGATACCAAAAACGATGAGACCTCAAGTCCCATTTTCCCTAATGGTGGAGCAGTGTGTGTGTCCCTGCTAGCACAGCCACATGCATGCAGCGCCATCAGGGACAATGGGGGCTTGCTGTCCGCGGATGCTGAAATCCACTTATGGCAAGTCTGCAGATACAGAGGCTCCAATATAGTTTATTTTAATCACACTTTGCACAGTAGTTTCAGTTAAATTGAAAGTTAATAAAAGAAAATGTACGGGAGTTAATTAAAAATGTTTGATGCTTACAGGCAGTAGAGAATCCAACATCTACAGAAATTCAAGATGTATGTGCAGCAGTTGGACTTAATGTGCTTTTGGAGGTAGTATGAGACTGCTTTTCTGTTCCCATTGTGGTTTATACTGGAGTTGATTAAAAAGGAAAAATGCTTTGAGAATGTCTCCTAATTGTATGTGCTGTAGCACTAAGTGCAGCCATAAATTTAAATAGATATTAAAATAATTATCTTTGCACTTGAAATCTTTTGTCTTAGCTGTGAATTCTGAATAAGAATTCAGATAATCTGTAATATGAGGATAATGGAGTGCTTTACAGAACTGTTGTAAGAATTATCAAGATAATGCATGTGAAGCATATTGTAAACGCAGCATATTCCTAAGCAGTTTTACACAGAAGTTCTACTGAGTATAGCAGATCTTAATAATAAATAATAATAATAGTTTTTATTTATATTTCCCACCTCTCCCTACGGATCAAGGTGGGATTACACAATAAAATATGCAATAGTGTACAAAATACAATCAGTAAAATCAGTACAATCTCTGGATTCAGCTTGAGTTTGTTTTCCCTCATCCAGCCCATTAACAACTAATGACTAGTCAGGTGAATGCGGCAGTCAGGAGTGCCTGTTATCAGCTTCGGCTGATACGCCAGCTGCGCCCTTATCTGGACATGAGGGACTTGGAAACTGTAGTACATGCCCTGGTAACCTCATGTCTGGATTACTGCAACGCACTCTACATGGGGCTACCCTTGTGCCTAACTCGGAAACTACAACTGGTTCAGAATATGGCAGCCAGGTTAATTACAGGAACATCACGGAGGGAGCACATAACACCTGTGCTAAAATTCCTCCACTGGCTGCCGATTAGTTTCCGGGCGCAGTACAAGGTGTTGGTTTTAACCTTTAAAGCCCTACATGGCTTGGGCCCATCTTATCTTAGCGACCGCCTCTCCCCGTATGATCCCCCCCCCCCGTGCCTTGGGGTCCTCTGGGAGGAATCTGTTACAGCCAATAAAAACTAGGCTGTCTCAGACCTCCCAGAGGGCCTTTTCCGCTACCGCTCCCAGACTTTGGAAGGGCCTGCCGGACGAGATCCGTCTTATCACTACTCTTGCTGCTTTTAAGAAAGCAGTAAAGACGGATCTCTTTCGGCAGGCCTTCCCGGAATAACTCGCTATCAAGAGATGAGGTTTTAATCCTGTAGCCTCTGACTCCTATTTTATTGATAGTGTATGTTTTTAACAATTTTTAATTTATTTTCAACTTGACAATGGTTTAATTTTATTTTAAGGGGATGGGAGGGTGGGATTAGGGGGTGAGGGAATGATTTTTAACTCTGTTTTGTTTTTTAAACTGTTGTACCCCACCCCGATTGCCACACAGAGGGGCGGGTTATAAATAAAAATTATTATTATTATTATTATTATTACAATCAGAGCATAAATAAAATAAATGAAATAGGACAAATTAAATAAAATAAACAAGAATAAATTAAAATAAACTAGCCGGTCGTCATCAGTACCCAAAAAGATGGTTTTAAAGTAGTACTATAGAAATTAGCTAGGGAGATCAGATGGATAGGCCTGCTGAAAGAGGTCCATCTTAAGTGCCTTCTTAAAGGCGTCTAAGGTAGTGATAAGACGGATCTCTTCCGATAAGCTGTTCCATAACTTGGGGGCTGCAGCCTTGAATAATCTTTGAGAAGTAGAACTCAATCTAGTTTTATAATGATCTAATAAGTTCTTCCCAGATGTTCTGAGAGTGCGGGGCAGATTATGTGGGGAGAGGCGTTCCTTCAAGTAACTTAGGCCCAAGCCATGTAGGGCTTTAAAGGGAATAACCAACACTTTGTACTGCACCCGGAAGCTAATCGGCAGCCAATGAAGAGATTTTAAAACAGGTGTTATATGGTCCGACTAGATGTTCCGGTGACCAGTCTGGCTGCTGCATTTTGAACCAATTGAAGCTTCCGAACTTGGTACAGAGGTAGCCCCATGTAGAGCGCATTACAGAAATCCAAACGAGAGATTACCAGGGCAAGTACTACTGCTTCAAGGTCCTTTCGGTCCAGGTAGGGACAGTTGGCGGATCAACCGAAGTTGATACCAAGTACTCCTGGCCATCGCATCCACTTGAGATGACAGCTGTAGAGATGAGTCCAGGAGTACTCCCAAACTGTGTATTTTGTCCTTTAGGGGAAGTGTAACCCCATCCAGGACTGGTTGGCAAAGCTCCCTTCCGGACTTGGGGTACCTATCACGAGTACCTCTGTTTTCTCTGGATTCAGCTTGAGTTTGTTTTCCCTCATCCAGCCCATTAACAACTCAAGACAGGTGTCCAGAGGAGTGATGCCATCCTTAGTCATTTCAACAGTCAGAGACATAGAGAAATAGAGTTGGGTGTCATCAGCGTACTGATAACATCGCGTCCCATGTCTCCAGATGATCTCACCCAGCGGCTTCATGTAAATGTTAAACAGCATGGGGGATAGAATGGTGCCCTTAGGGACGCCAAGATATCAGCTCTCTTTTAGAAGAGCTAAGATTTCCTGTGTACCAAGGTTTTTTATTTGAAGCGGGTTGAAAAGGATACTCGAGAGCGATAGTGTCTATAGCCCTGGTAAGGTCATTATTCCAAGTATCAACCAAGGCTTTGACAGAATCGCTGTCATTCTCAACCATATAACCCTCCAAGGGTTCCTGGAACCTTTTGGGTTTGATCAGCCTTCGAGGGCGGACCATTTTAATGGGTCCTCCACCCCCGAGAGGAATATGGGTAGTAGCCTTCAGTCCAACCTTGACCAGGAAATTATCTGTCCATGACAGATATTCCTGATCTGTACTAAAGACCACATCGAGTGTATTATCAGCACAATGTGTTGGATCTGAGACTAGTTGGGACAGGCCCATGGCCTGTAAAATAATCTTACACAAGAGTAAATAAGTTTAGGATTTTAGGATTCATGTACAGTATTTTGAACTCTGCTTTCTTCTAAGTAAAACTGTAAATTTTTCCTGAAATGTTAGAAAAACAAAATGTATCCCAGGGAGTGGAACCGTGATGCGCAGTACAGGGGCAGAGTGCGGATTCAGCTCAAGCAGGAAGATGGCAATCCATGTCAACCGCAATTTCCTACACGTGAGTGAGCACATAACTTTTTTTTTACAAAAAATTGAAGTTAAGTGATTAGAACATAAGCATATATATAATATATTCCTTCTTCATTTATTATAATTCTGTTAATTCTTGGCTAGAAGAAGCAAAATAATGCAAACTAATTCCAATAAAACATATTTTTGTATGAAAGAGAGTAATTTGCTTGCAAATAAGTAGCAATCCCACTGAAAGGCTGATTTCCAATTTTTGGCTGTTCCCTTTGCAGCTGTTCAGTTGAAGATGTAAGGACAGTAGTGGAGGTGGCAAATGGAGTTTGTTCTTGATTGCTCTTTCCCTCTTTCCCTTCCCACTTATTTTAGGTAAATCAGTGATGCTGTATGCAGCAGAAACAATCCCCAAACTAAAAACAAGGACACAAAAAATGGGAGGTAGTGACCAAAGTCTACAGCAAGGAGAGGGAGGCAAAAAAGGTAAAGGAAAGAAGAAGAAATGAGAGAATGGCCGGCAGAAATACCATATATAAAGATGAACATGGATGCTGGGCAATAAAGACTTCTGATGTAAAAGTTGGAGCAACAAACAAGAACTATTGCACCTGTTGTGTGGTAATTTCTAAACTGGAATATATTTAACTTACATTTAATTACAATTGATCCATTTGTGATCATATCTAAAATGCCTGCTTTAGTACTTGCAGCAAATGGGGAGGAAAGCTTGTTTGTAATGTGTAGAAATAAATCTGAAATTAATGCAGATTGCAACATTGGTTGTGTTGGGTGGGGCCCAGATTAATGTAGATGACAGTGGTGGGTTAATTTAGTATTTGATGGGGCTCCTAAATCATTTTCCCCTCTTTATTAAAACAGAGCAAAATAATATTTGAATTAAACTGTTTTGAAAGGCCACCTTTAATTTTCCCTCTCTAAAATAAATATTACTAAGTTTTACTATTGATACATTCTTTAGTGGAGCTGGATAAACTGAAGATATCTCACAGCTGGGTAATGTTGCAGCATCTATGCATACTACTTTTGTAGATATTGCATGTTTTTTCTTCAGTGTGGGATGCTAAGCTACTTGAATGAAACATCGATTCACTCATAGTCAGGAATCAATGACACATATGTTACATTGATTGAGCAAACAGCACGTACTGATATTTTTTCATCAACTTCTTTCATGATTTCGCATTTAAAAAGACCTTCATTTGTGATTATAATTAGAAGAGTTGAACTGTACCTGAAGAAGAAACAGAACATACAAACTTGCAGCTCATGTGGCTACTTGAGATTATAAGCATGCGTTGACTGTAGTTTATTGTGGCACCAGAGCTCTCTGACAGAGAAGGCTAAATGTCTCAGAAAAAACTACAATTCCCATGATTTCCTAGCATTGAGCCAGGGCAGTTAAAGTGGTCTCAAACTGGATTATTTCTGGCAGTCTGGTCAGGCCCTGGATCACAAAAATGCATAATTTTGACTCATTAGCCAATAGTTAGTTTTTAGTCATACAATTGTATATTTAGATTCTGATTGGATTAGTATCAGTGGTGTTGTGGCTCATCTAAATCAATCCACTCTGAGTAAGTTAAGAATTAATTTTTGTTTAACCAATGTGGCTTCTGTTCACAGCCTTCAGGATCTTGTATAGACCATTAGTCTTCAATTACCACAAAGCCAAGACCCACTGTAGTCCAGGTATGCACATGGGAATCCATTATGCTTTTATGCTCTATTTGTAAGGAGGTAATGATATTTTAACCATTCCTTTAGTTAGTCTGTGACTCAAAGTTGGATCCTGATTCACTAGTGATTTAGCTGTAATCAAATCCACTGAAGTTATTACTTTTGGTAATGGAAAGTTTTGCTAATCTTCTCTAGGTGGCAGTAGTATCAAATGTAATTTACAGAACAGAAAGCAGATTCACACTCCAGTTGTATATACCTTGTTCCTTTAAAAGAAAATTAATGCCCAGTTACATTTTGTTTTTTATCTTGCACATGTCTGCAGTTAGTTTCTGCTGCTTCCATAATATCATGTTTCCAGAATATTTAGGGTGACACTAAGCCCTTCTTTACATATTAGCATCATACAAAACACCTCCATGTAGGAAGAAGTGTGTAAATTGTCAGGTGACGGGATTATGTTTATAAATTCAATGCATATATTTAATGTTTTCATATCACTAATCACTACATGTTTTCAGCTCTGAGCCCTGAGTCATATTGTCTGTGGAACCAGATGACAGAAGGAGCTTCACTACTTTCCTTATTTGGCAGTCTCAAAATTTTGACCCAAAACATTTTTCTCTGGCATCTGGGTCATCCTTCTTCTATGGACTGGATTTCTGTTCCCTGAGTTGGGAGTGTTCTTTACAGGGGTTGCAGAAGTTGCAATACTTCCAGTGTAAGCTTGTAACTTGCAGCTTCTCCAGATGCAAGAGCCTTGCTTTTTCTTAAATCACTAAAACAGTTTGTTTAGATGCATGGTTTTGAGGTTTCTTTATCACACCAAGCTCTAGGGCACACGATTAAAGAAAACAGGTTATATGTAATAGGGGATAAACAAGGTTGGTGTCCCATCCCTAGGATATAAGGAGTTCATTTACATTTGGCAAACATTGTACAGTTCCCAAGCCAAGAATATACAGTGGTACCTCTACTTACGAAATTAATTCGTTCCGACAGCCATTTCGTAAGTAGAAAATTTCGTAAGTAGAAGCAAATTTAACATTGAAATGCCCTAATCCGTTCCAAGCCCGTAGAATAGCCGAGGCTGCGGCTATAAGGCCGCCTCCTTCCAGCTCCTTCCAGCCGCAGCCTCGGCTATTCTATGGGCTGATCCTGGAAGCGGAGGATTCCTCCACTTCCAGGATCAGCCCAAGAAACGGCTGTGGCTCCGACTTGAAGGAGGCCTCCTTCCAGCCGCAGCCTCGGCTATTCCTTGGGCTGATCCTGGAAACGGATAAGCCCAAGGAATAGCCAAGGCTGCGGCTGGAAGGAGGCCTCCTTCAAGTCGGAGCCACAGCCGTTCCTTGGGCTGATCCTGGAAGTGGAGGAATCCTCCGCTTCCAGAGTCAGCCCAAGGAATAGCCGAGGCTGCGGCTGGAAATTTTCGAATTACAAAATGCTTCTAAAAAATATTGTCTCTACATACACATATGTCTCTACAGCCATTCGTATGTAGAGACAGTATTTTTTAGAAGAAGCGTTTCATAACTCGAAAATATCGTAACTAGAGCCTTTCGTAAGTAGAGGTACCACTGTATATTGTGAGCTGCCTTGGTTTCCATACTGCAAGCAAGGTGTGACATAAATTAAATAAAATGGCAGTTGATAGCAAGACAGTATTGTGCATACTTTCTAATGCAGACTCCTAAAGATTCTCTGCATTAAGGTGCTTCAGCACCTATATTTCACCCTGCATCTTTCAGAGCCATATAGAATGACATACTTAAAATTCACTTTCTAATGCAGCATGACAAAACCTGCTTGTATCTCTTCTACCTTTTACAGCTGTCTGAAGGTGCTCTTTGAATCTGTCTGCTTAACCCTTTTTTTACTCTTGAGCCCAGGAAGAGTCCCAATATCTGCACTTGGGTCCTCAGAGACCCTGTTTTGACTGAGTTACAGGGTTGCCCAATGCTGTTTTGAAGACTTGCAGCCAGAAAAATTCTGCTCAAGCTAGTTTGTAAAAATATTAAATAAATTATGCAGACATAAAATATTAATATTGGGTGTTTCAGTAAAACAAATGTGATAAAAATGGCTACAAGTAAAGCCCAGAAAGCATAAAATGATTTGAAGTTTGTCTAAAGAAATGTTTGGCAATTATGGCTGAAAGTCTATGTCATGTGATATGCTTTGGCATGATATGTATGTCAGTACTTGCTACACAAGCATCATGTGAAACTGAACTAAAGTGATAAACATAACTTGTGATTTTTCTGCATTAAAAAGTAATTTGAGATTCTAGGGTGGTGCAAGGTACAGTGGCACATTACACTTGCTTGAAATCTGTGTTATATTTGAATGGGAAATTGATTTTTCTGTTGTACATAGAAATCTGTCAAACCCTTAAAATGTCTGATATAGGCTGGCTGTACTCTCATGAGCTATGGCCAACTTGATACACCAAAAAACTTGATTAGGTTCCTCAAAGCAACTGGACTTAGGAAAACAATACATTAGAATTGCTTCTTTTCTGTTTATGTTTAATTACATTGGTTTCATATTTTCTAATATTTATGTAATCAAAGGGGGGAGAAATCAAGAGGTCTAGCTAGGACATTACTAATTCAAAGCAGAAAGGTGGAATATAAAATATTTTTAGCAATACAGTTGTTATGATCTAGCAGAAAACAACAACAGTAACAACCACTTTTGGACATAATTATATTATAGGCAGTTGTATGAATGGAATGGAATTGATGGCAAAAGCAGCGTTGCTTTTTGTACTTGGATGGAGAACCTCAATAATTAGTTTGCCCCAACTGAAGACCCAGGCTCATCCTCTCATCAAAATGGCAAGAACTGGCAAATATCTGGTCTGGCCATTTAAAATCATAGAGTTGGAAGAGGCCACAAAGGTAATCCAGTTCAACCACCTGCAGTGCAGGAATACAGTCAAAGCACTTTCAGCCTTGGGTGCATGGGGTGATGGCTTGGGTCCATTTGGATCATAACCAACATTCCCTGTAACCCTAGGTTTCTGTGTGAGGATACTAGAGGTTTTGCAAGAGATTGTGATGTTTAAAAATCCCTTTTTGAGTTGTGTAGATACAATAATTTTTATACAGGGACCTGAACATTATTTTCAAGGGTTCCTATGCAGTAAAAAAAATCATAGAATTATAGAGTTGGAAGAGACCACAAGGGCCATCCAGTCCAACCCCCTGCCATGCAGGAACTCCCAATCAACGGATCCCTGACAGATGGCCATCCAGCTTCTGCTTAAAGACCTCCAAGGAAGGAGACTCCACTACTCTCCGAGGGAGTGTTCCACTGTCGAACCACCCTTACTGTCAGGAAGTTCCCCCTGGAGCTTACATCCATTGTTTCGGGTCCTAGTCTCTGGAGCAGCAGAAAACAAGCTTGTTCCCATCCCTTCAAATATTTAAACACAGCTATCATATCACCTCTCAGCCTTCTCTTCTCCAGGCTAAACATCCCCAGCTCCCTAAGTCGTTCCTCATAGGGCTTGTTTTCCAGACCCTTCACCATTTTAGTTGCCCTCCTTTGGACACACTCCAGTTTCTCCACATCCTTTTTGAATTGTGGTGCCCAGAACTGGACACAGTATTCCAGGTGAGGCCTGACCAAAGGAGAATAGAGTGGCACTATTACTTCTCTTGATCTAGACCAGGGGTAGGCAACCTTTCCCCTTTAAGGGCCGAGGGACTTCGGTTCCCAGAAGCCTCAGCCATGTTGGCCAATAGTTCCATGTTGGCCAATAGTTCCATGTTGGCCAATAGCTCCTGGGATTCTGGGAGCTGAAGTCCCTCGGCCCTTAAAGGGGAAAGGTTACCTACCTCAGATCTAGACACTATACTTCTACTGATGCAGCCTAAAATTGCATTGGCCTTTTTAGCTGCTGCATCGCACTGTTGACTCATGTTCAACTTGTGGCCCACCTGGATTCCTAGATCCCTTTCACAGGTAGTCTCATTCAGCTAGGTGCCCCCCATCGTATATCTGTGCTTTTCGTTTTTCCGCCCTAAGTGCAGTACCTTACATTTCTTCGTGTTGAATTTCATTTTGTTAGCTTTGGCTCAGCTTTCTAGCTGTTCAAGTTGTGTTGTCTTTAAAATTGATAACTATGCCCCCAATACTGTCATCCAAGTCATTAATAAAGATATTGAATAGGGCACAAGACAGAGCCCTGTGGCACCCCACTGGTCACTTCTTTCCAAGTTGAAAAGGAGCCATTGTTGAGCACCCTTTGGGTTCGGCCAGTCAACCAATTACAAATCCATGTAACAGTTACTTTGTCTAGCCCACATTTTACCAGCTTGTTTGCAAGAATGTCATGGGGAACCTTGTCAAAGGCCTTACTGAAATCATGATACACTATATCCACAGCATTCCCTTCATCTACCAAGCTGGTAATTTTATCAAAAAAAGAGATCAGATTTGTCTGGCTTGACCTGTTTCTCTGAAACCCATGTTGACTTTTTGTGATTTTAGAATTACCTTCCAGATGTTCACAGACTCTCTGTTTAATGATCTGCTCCAGAATCTTTCCTGGTATTGATGTCAGACTAACTAGACAATAATTGTTGGGATCCTCTTTTTTCCCCTTTTTGAAGATGGGGACAACATTTGCCCTCCTCCAGTCTGCTGGGACCTCTCCTGTTTTCCAGGAGTTCTCAAAGATTATTGCCAATGGTTCTGATATTATGTTTGCCAGTTCTTTTAATACCCTTGGATGTAATTCATCTGGTCCTGGAGACTTATATTCATTTAGATTAACCAGGTATTCCTGTGCTATCTCTTTACTTATTCTGTGCTGAAATTCTCCTATTCTGTCCTCTGCTCCATTATCCTCAGGTTGAGCACCCTTTGCCTTTTCTAAGAAGACTGAAGCAAAGAAGGTGTTGAGTAATTCTGCCTTTTCTCTGTTCCCTGTTAACTTTTGCTATCTTCTCCACACAGTGGCCCTACCATTTCCTTCTTCTACCTTTTGCTGCTGACATACCCCCAAAAGCCCTTTTTATTGTTCTTAATCTCTCTAGCAAGCCTGAGTTCATTCTGCGCTTTAGCTTTTCTGACTTTACCTCTACACGTGCTAGCTATTTGTTTGAATTCCAATTTGGTGATTTCCCCATTTTTCCATTTCTTATACATGTTTCGTTTAAAACATAGTTCAGTTGCAAGTTCCTTAGTCATCCATCCTGGTTTCTTGAGACACCTCCCATTTTTCCTCCTCGTTGGCATGGTCTGAAATTGTGCCTTCAGTATCTCCCTTTTGAGAAACTCCCATCCGTCTTGAACTCCCTTCTCTTTTAGTATTCCTGTCCATGAGATCACCCCCGGTATTTCTCTAAGTTTAGTAAAATCAGCTTTCCTGAAGTCTAGAATGCATGTCTGATTATGCCTGGCTTCTCCTTTCCACTGTATAATAAACTCCAGGAGGACATGATCACTCCCACCTAAGGATCCAAACACTTGCACCTCATTAACTAGGTTTTCCTTGTTAGTTAAGATCAGATCCAAAATAGCTGACTCCCTCGTTGCCTCTTCCACCTTTTGGACAATGAAATTGTCTTCGAGGCAAGTGAGGAATTTGCTAGACCTTGAGGATTTTTCTGAGTTTGACTTCCAGCAAATATCAGGATAGTTGAAGTCACCCATCAGTACTATATTTCTCCTTTCTGAGTATACCCCTGTATTTCTACATTCCAGTCATGAGACTCATCCGACCAGGTTTCAGTGATGCCTATTATATCATATTTGCTTTGTTGTGCTAGGAGTTCAAGTTCATCTTGCTTATTTCCCATGCTCTGTGCATTAGTGTAGAGACATCTAAGACCATATGTCTCCCTTACTTGCTGCCTGTGCACGTTTTTTTGGTTGACAGGCTGGTGTAAATGATGATTATACGTATTTTTCTGTAATATGAACCATGCTTGACTCATTTGTTTGACCCATCCTGATGCTGTAACCCTGATCCAGAAAAATGTATGACTCACATTGCCATGTCACTGATTTTTGGTAAAAGCTAACATTTATTCAGATCCTTGAACTTACTTTATACAGTACTCCTAAGTACTAGAATGAGTTGGCTGATTCCGTCTTTAAATTATCAAACAGTTTGTTGGGATTGAGGGATTTCTCTTCTTCTCAGCTGGTTTTTGTGAGTGTATTTGCTATAGCCAGCCCACCACTTTCACTAGCAAGTACTGTTAATTCTTTTTACAGATGCATCATCTCACTATAACATGTTGGTAAGGTATATATTTGCAACAGAAGATAGACTGAATGTTCTAATAATTTGTCTTAAGACAGATTTTCCTATATGCAGTGTGAACATCTGTGAAGAAATGTAAACACATTAGTCTAAGATACTGATTTTTTATTTGTGTGTCCCAAGTACATTACAAAAATTTCAGCACAAACCAGTGTTTCTTAAATTTTCTTAACACTTGTGAAGAAAACCCTTATATATGTTAAATCTGGTGTAGTTATTTGCAGAAGATGAAAAACTGTTGCAATAATATTTTTAATATGTTACCATGTTGAAGTGGTGTACATAAGTATACACAAACTTTCTATACAAAAATGAGCCATCATTGAAAAAGACACGTGTTTGTACATGCTGTTTCTTACCTTGTGATACTAGTTGAACTTCTTGATATCTTGTTTCTAACTTCTACTTAATACTCCATAATAGGGCATCATTTAATAAGATCTACTAACATTTACTCCAAAGCATTAAAAGAAACAACCAAATATCACAGCATGTAAGCCTGTTCTCCAGCTAAAGCGTTAATGTTTTTTCCCCAGTCTTTTTAGATTGGTTATAACTGCTGTTGTGCCCAATAGATATGTATTCCACCATCTGTTCTGTATAATCTCATTCTCCTTTCAGCTGCAAGGTAGTTTAATTTTCAGGCTAGTAATAAGGCAGACGGCAATAGCTAAAATGTGCCTCTGATAGAATCAAAATATATAGCTGCACTACAGTATTCTTCTGGTGGAAGGCAGTGCCATTTCTTATATAGGTCTTTTCATCTGAAGAGTAATTTGACTAAGATGAATAGATGGTTACATTCCTCCATAATGGTTGTAGAGTGTAGCACTCCATAAATACACTTGTATGGAGCTTTCTTCTGCTCTCTTTGTCTTGCAAGGCAGCATCTCAGCACATTGTACCCCCATGACCATTTAAAACCTGAGGAGGGCAGGGAATGCCTGGGCAGTCTTTAGCTATAATTCTGTGACTGTAAAAACAGAGAGGATGTTGCCCTGTTGGATCTCCAGCAGGATTACTTTTCTGTGGATTACTGAACTGAGGTTGAGCTGCTTTCCACAACAGGAGTCCAACCAAAGCAAGCTGCAAATTTGCATTGTTCAAGGCTATAGGGACATATGCTGTCTCTCCTGTTTACATGCATAATGATCATACACAACTCCTCATTTTGCCTAATTGCTGGAATACACAGTTTATCCAAAACAAGGTGTATGGAGCATTCTGTGTCTGCCTCGTTTTTTCTCCCAGTGGCAGAATTGTATAACTAGTTGGAAAAGTTCTGTGATAGCATTGTAGAATTAATTGCAAGATACAGGGTTAGGCACTGTGTAAGGTAGCTTTATAAAAGTCTCATCTGCATGCCTACAGAATAGACCTAATCTTCCATATAGTCCAGAGCAGTATCTCCTGTTACTAAATTTTGAGGCTAAACAACTGAAGCTGCCTCACACCATCATGTTTTGCAAACTTCGAAGGATAATGAGTTGGCTAGTAGTGGAAATGGTGCTGACCTAGAGGTTCTTTGGACTGCAACTCCAGGGTAGCCCCTTATTAGAGACGTTCTGTGGAATGGTGTTCTTCCAGCAGCTAGTAGAAGTCATTCGATATTGATGGAAGAGTAGATTTTAGATGTTCCAGTTCATGTAGTGAGTAACATTCTGACAAGTCCCACATATATGGATACTATAATAACATCCAAAATCCACCAACAGTGATACCTTTATTGGGCCAGTCAAAATGCACAAAATACATTATGGAAGTTTTCAAAGCCTGGATACAGTTCAGAGAGTAGTGAGTAGATTTTAAACTGAGCAAGAGCTGCATAATCGGGCCAGTAGAGAGGTTTTTTAAAAGAGGTTGTCTTGGCCTAAATACCCTAAAGGTACCTGATCCTGTCTGATCTTGGAAGCTAAGTAGAGTAAGCCCTGTTTTGTATTTGGGTGGGACACTGCCAACAAATACCAGGTGCCGTAGGCTATATTTCAGAGGAAGGAATTGGAAAACACCTCTACCTAAGAAAAACCTGTGAAATTAATGGGGTTGCCAAAAGTCGACAGGCGACTTGAAGGCACATACACACACACATAACCTCACCAGTATTTTAAAAAGCATTTCTAATTGTAAATCAGGAATTCTTCCTTCCATGAACTGGCTATCCTAACTGCTCATCATTATATGCTATACCATCATTCCTGGCCACCTTTTGATAAAAAATGAGAGAGGTGGGCATTTTAAGGTCTGGAATAAGCCACAAAGAAGAGCCAAGGAACACTTTACTGGCAACTGTCTAATGGAGAAACCTTTGGCAGAGAACAATATTGTGCTCTGTACTATGATTTTTGAGTAAATTTGCATTTGAACCGCAAAGCTGCCAAGCTACTCTCTATGCTGAGTGAAGCAGAATGACGCTTAGGTGAAATAGATGGGGAACATTCTCTCCCCCCCCCCCCCCCCACACACACCTTTATATATCAGATGCTTGGTTCATCCAAAACCAGGAAATTTCTTCCTAGCATAGGCCCTTTTTATGCTTAAAGTTGTCATCTGGTTGAGTTCAACTTTTAGCAACTGTATGGAGGACAGACCTCCAAAAGCCCTGATCATCAGTTGCCCTACTCAGGTCTTGCAAACTCAGGACTGTGGTTTCCTTGATTGAGTTTACCCACCAGAAGTTCAGCCTTCTTTTTCTATTGGCTTTCATTTTTATTAAGTATTTATTAGCTCTTCCAGTGAGTTACATCATTTTATGATATATCCAAAGTATGACAGACATAGAAGGCAAAATTTAAGAGTATAAAAATTTAAAGATGTACAAGGCCAAATACTGCAAGTTACTAGCAATATGTGCAGCAATAAGGAATTGCAACATTCAACATCATAATCTGACACACAGTAACACATGATCATTATTCCCTGTAAATGTGCAAAGACACTATTAATACCATTCTTATTCTATGTAGATATCAAATTTACATTACAACAAGAACTAGTAAAGTATATGGAATCTTTATCTATGGATGTTGCATTCACAATGAAACAGTAATAGAGTCTGTGGCATATTTTATTTGAATTTTACATATACAGCAAGACAAGACAGTGCTTAAAAGTTGTTTTTCTGCTCAGGAGATGAATAAACTAATCTGTATAAGCTTTAGATGCCACCCACTGCACTGGTTTTAAATAAAAATGTTTACTTTTAGAGATCTGCAAAAAAGGCAAGCAATCTTACAACACATTCCTTTAATAAAATCAAAAATGTTTACAAGGCAACATTATTCAAAGTACTATATCACAGTCTCCCGAAACATCAAGCTGTGTAAGGGAAGTGATGAAGAAACTTGAAACTTCTCTTCCAGTTAACTGTTTTAGGTGCTCTTTTTCTCATCACCCAGTAAACCAATTGTAGCTTTTTTAGCTGAAAGGGGAAAAAACAAAACATTTTTATAGTAGATGCTGGAGCCTTCTATCTGGTATGCATTATGTAACTTTATATATACTTAGCAACATAGCAAAGGTGCTAAGAAACTCTGTTAGTGAATTACAAAGATGCATAATGGACACCAGCAAGAGTGTCCCAATGCGCATTGGTCCTGTTGTGCATCCATCACTTCGCTGGGTCCCATAAGTAATGTAATACCAGCACTTTCTGGATACAGACATTGCAGAACTGCCCAATTCTAATTATCACAATGTAAGTCCATTTATGAAGGTAAGTTCCCAACAGGATTAACAAATAACCCAATATTTCACTTTATTACTAATATGAGTAGAGAGGCAAAACTGTGTTGAAAGTTTAAGGAGCAGCAGGAACCTAAAAAAAAAGAGAGAGAGAGAGAGCAGGGACAGGGATAGTGAAGGAAATGTGATATTCTTACGTGCTAGGTTTCTAAACTTCTGGAGTCGTTCTATTCTTGGAAACGCATCAGTGCCAGTAAATGCTTTTAAATTCCTTATGCTCAGTATGTAAATTATAAAAATTAAATATTTACACCAACAAAAACCCCTCATATTTCTTTCTGCCTAATGGAAATTCTCCTGCCTTCTTTTATTTGTGAGATTTCACCTAGTGTCTTTGCAGTCTGAAACACCTGGACTAGAAAAGTAAATGCTGGACTTGGTCCCAATTATATGCTGGTATAGTGCAATGATGAAATTGTACAGAAAAAACAGACCTGCATAGAGTTCAGCTCCACTACTTTATTTTATTTAAATGCCAGCTTCCCCAGCATGGTACTCAAAGTGGGTTAGTTAAAAAACTGGTAAGAAAAAGTTAAGGCACTATTATATTTTAAGCAGTATATTTTAAAAAGCATTTTAAAACACAGCAATAACATGCAGTTCACCCCTGTATTTTATTCTTGTAAAGTACAGTGCAACCCCCAATAAAAAGTCTCCCTGTATCCAATTAATAATTAATGCCTGTTTGAATAAAATTCAAAGTCTTTGCCTGCCAGTAAAAAGAGAGTAGAGAGGGGGCCAGCCTAGCTTCCTATGGAAGGGAATTCCACTGGCTGGGAGCAACCACCAAAAGGGCTTTCCCCAGATAATAATAATAATAATAATAATAATAATAATAATAATAATAATAAATCCTGCCCCTCTGCATGGCAATCGGGGCGGGTTACAGCATTTAAAAACAGAGTTAAAACATTCCCTCATCCCACAATCCAACCCTCCCATCCCCTTAAAACTGGATTAAACTATGGAAAAGTTAAAATACAACAGTGCAATAAAACGGTAAAACAATAACAAGGAATCAGTGATAAAAAACAAGATGAAAAACTCATATCCGATCAGACAGCTGTTATTCTGGGAAGGCTTGCCGGAACAGATCCGTCTTTACCGCCTTTTTAAATGCAGTAATAGTAGTAGTGAGACGGACTTCATCCAGCAGGCCATTCCAAAGATGGGCCTGTGATGGTGGTGGGACCAAGAGAAAGTTTTTCCCTGAAGATCTTAAGACTCTGGCAGGTGTGTATAGGGAGATATAAGCTGTCAGAGAGTGAATTGTGCCCAGAAGCAATCTGGAAGCCAGTGAGGTGTTTTTGTTTTGTTTTTTTTTATAAATTTTTATTGATTAAAATAAACAACATACAACATACAAAACATACTATAAGCAAACAAAACATAAAAATACACATACTGACAGCACGACAAGCAAATTAACATTACACACATTAAAAACAAAACATAACTTCCTGAACCTGGACCTCGGTCTTATTAATAATTTGTGATTCCTTTCCCATGTTGTTATCCTGATCCTGAGATTGGCTATACCTAAACGGATTAAAAGGTTCTTGGTTGTTACCAATATAGGATAGATTGTTATTGGGAATATGGATATGAATTAATTAGAAAAATATAAGTTGTTATTTGTTTTTCCTTTATTCGAGGCATAGCTTCAGGATAGCTTCAGAAGCCAGTGAGGTGTTTTCAAGGAAGTTACATGTGCCTTGTAAATTACCAAAGCCAATATAACTGTGTATGAACAGAAGACAGATAAACAAATTCTGTCCAGAAATAACTAGGCCATTAACACCAACAAAAATGATTTTAGGACTTTACATAAAAAGTTTTTTAAAAAAAGCCTTACATTCTAAAGTATGTTTCACTGTATCATTTTTTTCCTTCTCTCACATCATCATGGTCCAGAACTAGTTACAAATGCATAATCATCCACAAGTTACACTAACTGAAGGAGAAGGAGAAGGTGACCAGTGTTGGTGTTGGTTGCCTCACCTTCTTTAGTGATGGTGTCTGCTGTCTCTGCAGCTTTGTCTTTCAGTTCCTTCACTACATTATCCAGTTGCACCTCATGCTTCAGGAAGACAGGGCGGATGATACGATGGTAAAGAAACTCAGCTCCATTTGAAGGGCTTGGAGCCATGCACCATATCAGAAAGCCACACTGCAGAAAAACAAAGTGAGAAACAAACAGGAGACAAAGATGGTAACCCTGCCTTCTGGTGGTGATACAAAAGGAGATATAATTCTGATGTCATAAACAGCTAGCATCACCGAGTTATCAATACCCTTGTTTAAATTGCATTCACTTCTCCCATGATTTCACTAGGGGCAAGCAACTCAGTTTCCTACCAATCTCTGATTTATGGATAATATTTTACTTACACTTTACAATGTGGTTGTAAAGCTCTGAAGCACTTTGAAGACCCTGTAGGATTGTGTGTGTTGCTTGCATAGTCATACTTGCAAGCTCCCATGACATAAGAAAAACTTACCTGCATGTGTTAAGACGTACATATTGAGTGTATTCCCCTACAAGGCAGCAGTTTATCTTTGCATTTCTTTTCTGTGTATCCAAATAGTAATTCTCTCATATTTCATCTAACTAATTTATAACACCACTTAGGGAAGGAGGAATCTATGGCCCTTCAAGTGTCAGTGGTACAATTTCCATATTTCCTAGTCTCCCTGTCCAATGGTAAGGAAACTGCAGTAAAAAAGCATCTGGAGTGCTACGTGCTGTCCATCCATGCTGTTATGTGTCATCAACTCTGCTCTGACTTGTGGCAACTCTATCATGGGGTTTTCTTGACAAAATTTGTTCAGAGATTTGCCATTGTCTTCAAGAGAGTCTGACTTGCTCAAGGTCACCCAATGGGTTTCCATGGCTGAGTGGGGATTCAAACCCTTGTCTCCTGGACTATATAACACTGTCCATCCCTACTTTAGAACATTCCCCACTTTTCAAGCATAAAGCTGTTTCATTTTGTTGGGGGAAATAGACAATTGGAGTGATTACCTCCAAAGGACAACATATATAAATCATTAACACTGGTATCCCAAAGAAATGGTTTAAGTTTGTCCCTGCAACTCCTTACATCCTAAGGCAAGGTGAGAAAAACTACAGAAAAGCTGTAAGTGCATCATATCTCATAATGAAAAGAACATAGTTTGGGTATTAGGGGAATAAATGATTAGTCTTTTGAAAATACTCAGGGAGAGATCTGCATATGATGCAGAACAAAAGCAAGCAAGGATTCATGTGTCCAGTGTGATGTGCCAAGTAAGCCATTCTCAATCTTCTTGTTGTGTGTCTTCAAGTCATGGCTGACTTGTGGCAACCCTATAAAAGGGTTTCATGGGGGAAATTGTTCAGAAGGGGTTTGCCTTTGCCTTCCTTTCACTCCTGAGAGAGTGTGACTTGCCCAAGGTCACCCAGTGCGTTTCCAGGGCCAAGCAGGGATTTAAACTCTTAATGCTCATACCACTACATCACACGCTCTCTATTCTCAATTTGTCTGATGGGAAAATTATGCAACCTGTCTTCACACTGATTTCTTATTGCCCCACAATCATTTCTGTTATGTCTGATCTGTGATCTTAATAAAGTATGTTTGCAGCAAGAGGCAGGCGCACATGTGACATTTCATCCAAAATACATTCTCTTTCTGAAGAGCTTAGATTTAAGATAAGCTCTTCTGACCCAAACAATGAAAGGTTTAAGAAGTGAGAAATTTCAGTCATGAGTCTTAACTACCAGGAAAAGTTTAGATGGATCCAAATGCTGGGCCAAAAGTGCTTTTGCTCGACCAAAGGGTTTAGCATAAAAGAATTTAGCATTTTGTGGAAACAGTTGTGAAAAAAATTATGAAGGCCTGGCAGTGGAAGGAAAGAAGGTGCTGAAGGATAAGAACAACCATTACCTAGTAAATAGAAGTCATTGCTTCATTGCTCAAAATACCATTTTTGCTGACCCTTCTTTTAGCCAACAATACAACAATCATCAACAGAATTACAGAGAATGCTACATTCCTTCCTGGGAGCATTTGGATTGTATATTTTTATATTAACATTTAAGAGGTGACAGTTCTCAAAAAGGTATGGACAGGATTCATCTTAAGGGACTCTTAAATATATAAAAGCTTCAGCACATTACTGTGAACAACATGGAAGCTAATTAAGCAATGGAATGTTAAGACAGTAGATAAGACATTCCTGTCAAAAACATTAATTTAAAAATTAACAGTACACATGAGATGTGAACAGATACCTATTACATAAAAAGGCTGCAGTCATTCCTAAGCTGAAGATGACAAGAGGTAAGCATGTGAGTACATGGTTATATGGAAGTGGCAATGGCAATACGCCTCTAGATACTAACTACTGGAGATCTACAGCTTCATGCCTGGTTTATGAGCTTCCCAAAAATCATGTACTCACATTCTCCCAAAGGCAGATGTCTGGCCACAGCAGGGAGAGGATACTTGGCACAAATGGGATCTATATTCTCATAAGACAGCACCACTTTTGCATGACAGGATATATATGAAGTGCACATGACCATGTGAGAAAAAGAATGGATGTCTGAAGGGGGCACATCTTAATTTAATGGTAATATATGACTTCTCTACAGTTTTACACAGAAAGGTTTGTTATTCCTGATACTGTAAGACATGCATGATGATACTAGCACAAGTGCAATAAAGCAGTACAACACCCCCTCAACTGAAAAAGGAATGTTTGTGTGGTGCTAAGATGTCAATATCCATTTGTCATTCTTCCAACTATATTCCTGCCAACTTTCTCCAATTTTCTGGAATTTCACCCTTGCATGAATGAGGGAATCCTTGCTCTTCTTTTGCTGCATGATTACCATTCCACCTTGCCACACAAGCCAAACTTTGCTAGCTTTCCTCCTCAATTCCTGTTCCCCTCCAAGCCTTCCCATATTTGAAGCACTATTGTGGATTAAATTCACTACAGGCATTAGAGCAAGGCCATTTTTGTGGCCCCAAATGTTAAAACCTCTTGCACCAAAATTCCGTCTAGGGGGCATGGGAGCATTTTTACCATGTTTTGGGCCCTCCTTGACAGTGGCATTCCTAGTTTTGGTGCAGGTACCTGGGGGTGGGTGGGAGGTGGGCTTGCCCTGCCCCCTGCAAGCCACTCGCAAAGACCAGCCATGAGCCAGCCAAGACACGGGGAAGGTGGGGAGGCAGGCATGCACATGCTCATCCCTCCTTCTCTGCTGTCTTGTCTCCCTTAGCCAAGAGAGCCAGGCAGCAAAGAAGGGTGGGCGCCAGCAGCAGCAGCGCACCCCTCCACAGTGGGAGGAGGACCCAACTGGGTGTCGCCCTTCCTC
This sequence comes from Phrynosoma blainvillii, assembly GCA_026167975.1. NCBI lineage: Eukaryota > Metazoa > Chordata > Lepidosauria > Squamata > Phrynosomatidae > Phrynosoma > Phrynosoma blainvillii. The sequence continues at coordinate 79,312,543 of JANUYF010000002.1, forward strand.
TCAGGTGTCATCCAGTACACTCTGCATTCCCCCCCACACACACCCTCCTAATGACACCACTGCTCCTTGGGCCATTATAGGCTCAAGAAAAGTCTTTTTAAAAACTGAAACTGGAAGTAACTTCTAGTCACTTACTATTTTGAAAAAACAAAACAAAACAAACCCTTTTAGGGGGGCTAAAACATGGCAAAAATGACCCCATATCCCCTAGAAAGCATCAGGGAGACATTTGTGAGCTAATAAAAATTGGTGTTTTTTTTAAAGTGTGTGAGTGTGGTGAGGAGATGCACCCCCAAGGTCTCCTAGAGGGCTAATGCACTCCTCTAGTCTGCCGCAATGCTCGCTACTGCATTATGCTAAACTATGGGTTGGAAACCTTTTGCTCTCCAGATGTTTTGGACTACAAGTCTTATAAATCACTTACTGTTGGCCCTGTTGGTTGGGACTTCTGAAACTGGAGGTCCAAAACAACTGGAAGGTCAAAGGCAATCCAATTTTAGCTAAAGCCAATTCAACTACCCCATGCTGATATCTTTTATCTAAATTCTAACAAGAAGAATCTGTAACAAAATTCTAATTTTGTATGGATAATCCTATTCAGGTAAAATGCTGATAATAATATCTTTACAATATCTGAGATCCATGACTACAATTGTATTGGGGGAAAGGGTAAGTAACAGCTAACAAACCTTCATCATGTAGTAGAAAGGGAACCAGGAGAGAAAGATGTCAGAGAAAAATTCTGCTATGCTGAAAATGCCGTATACCACCCAATAGGTCAGCCACTGTGTGTCATCGTCTTTGTTAGGACTTTCAATAGCCTTGATACTGAAAGAAAAACATTAAAAAGGTAAGCCATCCCATTCCATCTACAGGGCACACACACAGTAACTATTCTGCAGCAGTTATGTACCAAATCTAAATCTGAATGAATTGCTGGAGACTGTGAAGACTTTAGTTGTATTCATGTATGCAGGAGGAAACAAGCTCATGTAAAAACTCACCTTCACAAAATTAAGCACATTTAGCTAACAAACTCTTCATTAACTAAAGCTTTGGGTCCCAATTTTTGGGAAAAAGTAGGATGCAAATTAATATAATAAATAATGTAAATCAGTAAGATATCAACAACAAATACTATGATATCAAAATGTTACCATTGAAAACAATTATATTCAAAGCAGCAACATTACAACAAATCAGCAGAAATTAACAGGAGCAGAACACATTCACATTTTTAATGCCTTCAAATACCCACAAAGCAACATTGTGGTAGCTTACTAAGACTCATAGACTCACAAACCGTCAGTGGACAGCAGGGTTAGTCTGACCATTACGCAGAATATGTCTCAGCAATAGATACTGATGGGCAGTTTCTCAACTTTTCCTCCTGGCTGTTCTCCTTTGTTAGAAGACAAATTCCATATGTTACATAGCTTCTCACAGGCTCTCTAAACTAACCTGCTGCCTCAAATGTGGCAGTGGGCACAGATGGGCACCATGCCATCATCAGTATCAAAGTTAAGATCTCACTATCATTCCAGCCAGTTCCAGGATGTGGAAAAGGGAAATGCAACTTGTCTTTCATGTCATATAACAAAATGTTTTCAGACAGCTCATATCTCACCTATCCCACCTTGTCCCTTAACTTTTAGCTAGGGCACATCTCCTATTGGCTCCATGGCTGAGTCAGTCAGGGCCCTCCCTGTTCTCTCAGGCCAGGAGGAAATGGACCAGACGGAGGACTAGGGACAGGGTCTCTCAGGACACAGAACCAGATGGCCACTCAGCATCTCCAGTGGAAGGAGCACCTGTTGCAGGCCAGAATCAGGCCTTTGCCATTCAAAGCCGGGCAGAAATGAGGCAGAGAAAACGGGGCCGGTTCTTGGGTGGTGGTGGGGCTCTCAGTTACAGAATACAAAAGTTGTGGTAGCACAAGCTGCTATTCACACCAGTTCAGTTACATGGATACAAAAACATATGCAGGGCTGGCCATGCTGGTCATGTAGCAAGGTACAGTAAAACCTGAAATCACAGAACAATGTGAAGTCGAAGGCTTTCACAGCCGGCATCCATAGGTTTTTGTGAGCTTTTTTAGGTGTGAGGCCATGTTCTAGAACAGGGGTAGGCAACCTTTTTGAGCCGGGTTGCTCAATTGTCCCTCAGACAATTGGGGGGCCGAAGCACAAAATAAATAAAATAAAATAAAATAAGATGAAATAATTAAAAAATTATTAAAAATAAAAATAAAAAAATATGCATGCACTCTCTCTCAGCCCCAGAAAAGCCATGGCAAAACCCCTGTGGAGATTTTGCCAAGAAAACCCCAAGAACAAGTAATAACAACAATAATCAATATCATCATGGCGGGGGGCAGCGGTGGCAGCAGGACCGGCCTGGGGCCAGTCCAAAGGCCTCGGGGGGAGGTGCATCCAGCCCCCAGGCCTTGGGTTGCCTACCCCTGTTCTAGAAGAATGTATTCATCTGCATTTGTGGCTGGCATCTTCAGAAACGTCAGGAATACATTCTTCTAGAACAGGGGTAGGCAACCTTTTTGAGCTGGGGGCCGGGTTGCTGTCCCTCAAACAATTGAGGGGCCGAAGCACCAAAAATAAATAAATAAATATTAATAAATAAATAAATAAATAAAAAATTAAAAATATGCATGCACACTCTCTCAGCCCCAGAAAAGCCATGGCAAACCCCCTGTGAAGATTTTGCCAAGAAAACACCAAGAACAAGTAATAACAACAATAATCAATATCATCATGGGGGGGGGGGGCGGCGGCGGCGGCAGGACTGGTTTGGGGCCGGTCCAAAGGCCTCGCTGGGCCGCATCCGGCCCCCGGGCCTTAGGTTGCCTACCCCTGTTCTAGAACATGGCCTCACAGCCCAAAAAACCCACAAAAACCTCATAGAACAACCTTGATTGGCCAACCAAAATGCACTACATACATGTTGCAAGCTTTTGAAGTTCCACTGGCTCTTTCATCAAGCAAAGATGTTAGAAATAATATAGGAGAAAGAAAAATTAAAGCAACATTAGTGCCAAGACTGCATTTTGTCAAGGTGTTTTTGTTCTCAGTTCAGGTGCTGTTGGAGGGACATTCATGCAGGCTGGCCTTTCCTCCTTCTGGCCATGTGAGTAATCCAGGGGGGGGAAATTAAGTCCATTAGCAAGACAGAAAGAGATGCTTCTCTTGAGAACCAAGTTGTTTCCTTTGTGAAGCCACAAGCTCTTTTGTTGGGTAGAGAGTCAGTGCTGCATCTCTGTGAGAACTGCTCATATTGTATACTATGAAAAGCAAAGCTTATAAACTCCTGCTGCTGCCTTTTAAAAAAGAACAATTATTTTTAAATGATCATTTATGTTAGCTTATTCTGTTGGAACACACACTTCTATTCAAGACCAAACAACAGGTGTAATTATGCGGTTTGTCACTGCTAACATAGCCCTTAGGTGTGAAAACTCAGTGAAAAGTGAAATCAGGCTGTTACTGGTTTTTTACCATGTTATTCACAATGCAGCAAAAACGATTCAAACTCACATCACACTGGAGTAAGTCAGTATGCTTAAAACTGCAATAGACACACATTTACTGGACCAATTCAGACATCATACATTATGAGAATGATACAGAAAACCTGGGGAATCATATGCCAAATTCCACACAGGGAAGGATTTGGAAACTTTTGCTCCTGTTTTACATTAATATAATATTGTCCTAGTTTGGCATGCTATAGTTATTATTAATTATTGTGTAAATAACTTAGCTTTAAGCCAAGGTGACTTATTTCCACTAATTATAGCTAAGCTGGATAAAAACTTTAGGATCTACTTAATGCAAAATGAAATCGCATCACAACCAGACTGTATTGTGTAAATCTGACACACTGGTTAATCTAAACTGTAGTTAGTGGAAATGTCAAACCATGTTTTACAAAGGGAGCTTGTTTCCACTGTGCCAGTTGCTTTCCTTCAGTAATTTTATGTTGCTGTAAGACAAAGGTGGGTGGAGTATTTTGTTATGCAGCTCAGTGGCTTCTGGCTGTCTTGTCAGAACAGCTTCTTCAAAAAACACACAAAGATGTTTGCCAATTTCTTGGCTACAAGTGTTTGCTTTTTGCTGTTTGCCAAGGGTTTCCAACTTTCCCATTTCTGTTTGTAAAAAAGCATAATGAAATCCAGTGAGTATGTTAAAATCAGTACCTGAATCAGGGGTGGGGCAAGTGAAGTAAGCCAGAGTCTCGGTCTAGGAAGCCCTGAAACTGACTTCTAATGCACATGCTTGGCCTACAGAAACATGCAGTTCAAAGGCAAAATAGGTCACAACAAGAAGAACTGGTTTTGATGAATGAGGAGGAGGGGAAAAGAGAGAGAAATCCCTTATATAAACACAATTTCCATTCTTCTTCAATCAATTATCATCACATATGTGTAAACTCCACTGCTGCAGGGAGAATAGACATAATCTCTGTATTAGTATTTTGGAGTACAAGATGATACAAGCAGCATACCCACAACTCAACTGTTTTATTCTGGACAGCCAGTACCCCCTTTTTTATACTATCTCCAAGGCAGGGGTAAGCCCAATACAAATTCACATTTAAGCAGAACTTGGAAATGCTACTTTATTGGACTACCCCTCTCAGAATTTCCCAGCTAACTGGTGGGGACCTAAAGAGCTGTAACAAAAAAGCAACTTTTCCAGAGCTTACCATAAACATATATGTTAAAAGAGAACAAAGCCATTCTCTTTTTTCCCCACTGACTGAGAGGGGGAAAGGATATGCAAAGGCGGCTTGCCCACTCACCCAGGAGAGGTTGCCACTTGGAACACACCTCTGAGCCATGCTTAAACTGTTCTACCTTAAACATATTAATTTTTCTGAGATTTGGAAACATAATTGTCTTCCATATAAAGAAGAATTTTGCATTTTAATGATTCCAGTCCCTCATACATTTAGGTAATACTGTACAATTTGGCTGCAATTCACTTTTTTGCCCATTGCACCATCCAGAATCCATGTTTTCTAATAGTTTGACATGTTTCTTTTTATTTTTGCTTTCTTCCCACAGTGCATTTTGTTCAAAGTAAGAGACAGGTCTTTTATGTCTTTAGAAATTGGGATCAGTCATTTCTTTTTTCACCCAACAATCCTGGATGCAATCTAGTATCTGCAGCACCTACCAGTGTCCTAAAATGCAAACTTCCCAGCAATCTCTAGTCTAGTCCCTTGCCCTCAAACCCTCTGCTTTTTTTTTTTTTTTTTTTTTTTTTTTTGGTACCAAATAGCCATTGGCCCTAGAGAACCTGCAAGCCTGTACACTCTTACAGCTCAATTGTGCATGTCAGGATTTTTTTTTCTAATGGACCACCATACTGGTCTTTATTTCTGATGTATTCTTCCCAAAGGAGTTGTTAATCTATGCCTCCAATTCAACATGGTTGGCTGCAGGCTCTTTTTCATTAGGACTGAATTCAAGACCATGATATTCAAAAAATAATTTGGTTTAACAAATGACAGGAATACAAATTAGTGGGAGTCTGCATTCATGAGGCTTTGGGAAAGGGGAGAGAAAATTTGAAATTCAAATTAAGAGCCTCTCACTAGCTTTGCTCACTGTCACAATCACGTTTGCCTTCTTATATTGAATTTAGTAGCCAAGCACAAAAGCACCCTTCTCTAAAAGAGTACTTTGCATTACAGCTACCAATCATCCTTGACTACTGACCAAGTTGGCTATGGCAAATAGAAGTTGTAAACCAAAACATTTGGAGGGGATTACTTTGGGGGAGCCTGCTCTATAGCAAAGATAATAAAGATTACATTTTTGGGATAACCACCCAGCTCTCCTCTATAGTAAATGAATTGTAATTGTAGTTATGATTATTATTGTTCTTACAACCTGATGTTCAAAAACAACTACCCAGTACAACCAAAGTTAGTTTTTTTAAAAATTGACATCTACAATCACAGAATGCAATCAGTAAAGTAAAGCAAAGCATAGACCATGCCAAAAATGACACACGGCAACATATAAGAATTGCAATTTGTCTTTTTGTTTTTTTAAAAAGATTAGTTATTCTCCAAGACTGTTTATGTGAAAGCAAAGGAAGCCCCTGGATGTAGGTTTTCGACCCAAAAAACTGCAAATACATAATGCATTTATGTATCTTGTGGGAAGAGCCAGTGTGGTGCAGTGGTTTGAATACTGGACTGTGACTCTGGAGACTAGGATTCAAATCTTCACTCAGCCAAGGCAACTCACTGGGTGACATTGGGCAAGTCATATTCTCCCAGCCTCAGAGGAAGGCAAAGGCAAATCCCCTCTGAATAAATCTTGCCAAGAAAACCCTGTTTGCTAGGGGTTGCCATAAATCTGAAATGACTTGAAAGCATGCCACAACTTTAAAATAAGACAACAAATTATATAAGTGAGCCTAACAGGAATTGGAATTGAGATCACAACAACTTACGGTAAGTAGATGTAGTGAACAGAAACTTACCAATAATAGAAAACCAATAGTAGAAGTAAAGACAAATTGGCAGATAATGGAAAGGAAGTAAGGAATGATTGTAGAGGGAGAAAGAAAGTGTTTGAAGGTAAGAGTATGTGAATTGATGGTACATGAATTGGATGTTAGATAAGGGTAGGAGAGATAGAGAAATAGGAAAGCAACAAGAAAGCTAGAAAAATAGGAAGGAAGAAGATAGGAAAGGAAGGAAAGAGGAGAAAGTTAAGGAAAATTTAAGCTAAGGAAATAAAATTTACAGATGATAGAAGAGAGAGAAAGGATGGCTTAAAGTAGAATGTTTCTGGAGGGGAAGAATAGTTGAATGCTATCATTGCCAAATACATTAAATGATAAGTTATGTTTGTAAAATAATATACCGTAGATAGAGGTATGTATGTGAGTAAATATATGATTGCATAAAGATGTGATTGTATGAATAGGATCGTTTTAAATGTTCAATAAAAAATTTTTTAAAAAAAAAAAAAGCACGCCACAACAAATTTTGTGGGACAGGCCACCCATCCTGGAGATAATTTTACTCATCAAAGGGAAAGCCAAATTCCCTTTCTATCATAAATTTTCTAGACTACAGTTGTCTCTCCAGATTCGAGGTCTTGCCATTTGCAGTTTCAATCATTCGCGGATGGCAAGCCCACACTGTCCAATGGGACAACTGTTTGTTCCTTCCCTCCCTCCCTTACTTCCTTCTTTTCTTCACAGGGCTGTGTTAGCCTTTCCTTGGTTGAGCCGGCCTTTCCTTGGCCACGCAGCCTTGCGGCAGTCAGCGTTTCCTTCCCACACCAGTCTTGAGGCAGCCGCAATAGCCCCATCTTAGCCTCCACCAGCACCTTACCTCAGCCACACTGGCCTTGAGAGAGTCACACCAGCCTTGTGGCAGCCAGCTCATTCTTCCCTTGGCCGTGCTGGGCTTTCCTTGGCCACGCCGGCATTGCAGCAGCCAGCACACCCTTTCCTTAGCTGCACTGGCCTTGTAGCAGCCAGCACAACCTTCCCTCAGCCGCGCCGGCCTTTCCTCAGCTGCACAACCTTGCAACAGCCAGCACAGCCTTCCCTTGGCTGGGCGGCCTTACAACAACTGGCACAGCCTTATCCTGGCTGCGCCAGCTTTGAGGAAGCTGGCGCAACCTTACCTCAGCGGCATCGGCCTTGACGGAGCCACGCTGGCCTTACTTTGGCCACGCCAGCCTTGAGAGAACCGCAAGGCCTTACTTCGGCCTCGCCGGCCTCAAGGCAGCCGGCACAGCCAATTCTCTCCCGCACTGGCCTTCCCAATGGAAAGAGGGAGGGAAGGGAAATATTCAAGTCCCAATGTCCCCAATGGCACTGTCACTGGGGACAATGCAACTTGAATATTTGCAAAATTTCATATTTGCGGGGGGGGGGGGGGGGTCTGTAAATTCTTTGGCATTGTTTTCCTTTGCTTCATCCTTTACATCCTTTCCTATATGCCCCTAAATTTTACCCTCAACCTATCCACAGGTTAATTTTGTCCCCAAAACCAGCCCTCGACTTATACGTGAGGTAAACTTATAGTCAAGTATATAGGGTAGTTTCTCTATCCACCAAACGGTGATACCTTTATTGGGGCAACCAAAATGCACACCATATATGTTGCAAGCTTTTGAAGCTCTGCTGGCTTCTTCATCAGGCAAGGTGTTAAAAAACATACAAGAGAAAAAAACAACTGAAGATGTTAGTCATAGGCCTGGATTTTATTGTTGTTCTCAGTTCAGACTGTATGGAGAGGTTATTCATTCATAATGCTGGCCCCTTCTCCTTCTGGCCATGTGGCTACTAGAAGATTCTCAAAGTGCAAGAAATTTAACTTCCATTTGCAACACAAAAAGATACTTCCTTTGCAGTTCAGTATGCCTCCATTGTTGTGAGGCCACAGGCCCCTTTGTTAGGCAGAGAGCACTGAATTTCTCAAGAAGCCTTCATGCTTTTGCATCAGGAAAACTCTTAGGAGGAGTTGAGAAAAAACATGCCAATGTTGTCCCAATTTAAAAAAAAAAATTACAAAGATGTTAGGATGTTTCCTCCAAAAAAATGTCCTTGGGAATTGACAGATTGGAGCTCACCTTCGATCCTACCTCATTCACTCCATCCTGAACCAGAAGTCTCACCTAAAAGTTCTCCTGATGCAAAAGCATGAAGGCTTCTTGAGAAATCCAGTGTTCTCTGCCTAACAAAGGGGCCTGTGGCCTCAACAAGGATGGAGACATACTGGATTGCAAAGGAAAGGCTTTTTTTTTTCCTCTTGCAAATGAAATTTAAATTTCCTGGACTCTGAGAATCTCCCAATACCCACATGGCCAGAAGGAGGAAGGGACAGGTTGCATAAATAATCTCTGGGCAGCCAAGCCTGAGTTTGTGGTCACCCAGACTCAACCAAAGTCAGGGGAAATCACCTGCTCCTCTGCCTAGGAGTGAAGTAGATAATCCCTACAGGTGTCTCTGTGCTTCAGATGATCCCTAGCACCCATTTTGTTCCAAGTGTGGGGGCCCTGGTAGATCAAAGTACTGAATGCTTCCAGGTTCTAAACAACAAATTAATGATGTTTCCCAAAATCAAAGGGGGAGACTGAATAGACCTTGAGGCTGGGCCACTGGTAAGTTCCATCCCTAGCACCAAAAGAGCATGGCCCTCAGTCTGGATATGGGGTTTGGGGATCTTCACTGCAATTGTAGTCCACCCTTACTCCAGCTGCAAAATTGGCCCTTTTCTACTGTCCAGCTCCAAGCTGGAAATGAATGCTTATCAATTTGCAGATGACACCAAATTAGGAGGAATTCCTAGTACCCCAGAGGATCAAAATTCAAAGTGACCTTAATAGATTAGAAAGCTGGGCCAAAACTAACAAAATGAACTTCAACAGGGAGAAATGTAAGGTACTGCACTTAGGCAGAAAAAATTAAATGCCTAGATATAGGATGGGGGACACCTGGCTTAACAAGACAACATATAAAAGGGATCTAGGAGTCCTAATAGACCACAAGTTGAACATGAGTCAACAGTGTGATGTGGCAGCTGAAAAGGCCAATGTGATTCTAGGTTGCATCAACAGAAGTACAGTCTCTAGATCAAGGGAAGTAATAGTGCCATTGTATTCTGCTTTGGTCAGGCCTCACCTGGAATATTTTGTCCAGTTCTGGTATCACAGTTCAAAAAGGATGTTGAGGAGCTGGAGCATGTCCAGAGGAGGGAGACCAAAATGATGAAGGGTCTGGAAACCAAACCCTATGAGGAGAGACTTAGGGAGCTAGGTATGTTTAGCCTGGAGAAGAGAAGGTTAAGAGGTGATATGACAGCCCTGTTTAAATACTTGAAGGGATGTCATATTGAGGATGGAGCAACCTTGTTTTCTGCTGCTCCAGAGAATAGGACCTGGAGCAATGGATTCAGACTACAGGAAAAGAGATTCCACCTCAACATTAGGAGCAACTTCCTGACAGTGAGAGCTGATCGACAGTGGAACACACTCCCTCGGAGAGTGACAAAGTCTCCTTCTTCGGCGGTTTTTAAACAGGGGCTTGATGGTCATCTGTTGGGGCTGCTGTGATTGTGAGTTCCTGCATGGCAGGGGGCTGGACTGGATGGCCCTTGTGGTCTCTTCCAATTCTATGATTCTAATGCCAGGATTCCTTTCTACCTTTGCCAGGGGCAAAGGAGGGATTGCCACAATAAGAGGAGTCAAGAGGAATTGTGGGCCCTTTCTCACAGGTTTGCTGTAAAAAAAAGGGTGGTGGTAGAATGACACCACTCTGTGCCAATTAGAAGAAAAAGCAAGATAGAGAGGTGTTAACCCACCCATTATAACTTATTGTGGATCATAATTAACTGTTTCTAGGGAGAGCTCTGCCATGGAAATCTCCCTAAATTTAAAAGATTAAATACACTCATTTCTTGAGTCCTAGCCTTTGGACAAGACCAGCTAAGAACACTTTCTCTCCCCAGTGTACTGGCCCATTTTTAAAAATTGTACTTAAAGTTAGTAATTTACACGTTTTCCCTCTGGTGTTCTATATATATTTCATGAACATTTGGATACCTTTGAGACTTTACGTGCTACATAAGCTTGCAAATGTTTTTAGCTTTCATCATTTACGTCATCATCATCATCCAATGGGCAATGATGTATCAGAGCAAATCAGTTCACATTTATGTAAATATAAGTGTTTCAGAAGTACAAAATTCATTAAACAAGAGGGATATGATTCCTAGACTTATTTTTCCTTTGACTTTAGGTAGCTTGTTGCTAACTACCATCAAGTCAACCTTGAGTTGTGATGATTCTATGAATGATGTACCTCCAAGCCACCTGTTTCAAACAATCTGGAGACCAATACAATTAAGCTTCAAAAGATGGTATTAGCTGTATTTGAGGATCATGAATAAAATAAACAATGAATAGAAGAGTCTGCATAGGACTGTCCTACACTGTTGGGTAACAGCATTAGAGGAAAACTACAAGAGCAGAAAGGAATACTTCAGAAAATAAGGTACGTTCTAGCAGAAGGCCACATGGATCATCCAGCATTTCAGGCTGCACCACCTGTTACTCTCAAGCAATATTGGAAACCACCTTATACCTAGTCAGACCACTGGCCCCTTGTCTATGCTGATTGGCAGAAGGTTTCCCAAATTTCAAAAGAGAGCTTTTCCCAGCCCTACTGAGAGATACCAAGGGTTGTACCTGGGTTCTTTAGCATGCTGCTAAGATACAGCACTCCCCTGCCTTGGTGAAGAGGGACAGTTTCTACTACGATATCTAAGGATGCAATCTGGAAATTGTCATTCAGGTTCCATTTTCCTTTCATTAGATCAAGGGTGAACAACGTGTAATGATCTGGAAATGGAAATACCTCTTAAAATTCTTAAGGGGAGATGGAAACAGGTCTCACAAATGTGGACTATTCACCAGGAAGATTCAAACACAAGAACATCCATTCCATACAACAGAGGCTAAGACAGGCACTGTCTTTTTTGTCATGAAGCATGAGCAGGAATGTCCAACACAGAGCAGCATCCTACAGCATCACTGACTGAGGGGAGAATATTTTAATTCTCTCTCTAACTTCAGAGGAGCTGACAACCCAATTGGACATTCACTGAAAGGGCTCATGCATTGGCCAAGCACTGTCTCAAGAAAACACACATCTGCTGTGTAACTCCAACCAATGCTGCAATGCTATAACTGGCTGTTTACATCATTAGTTTAAAAGCATTTGGTGTCAGACTCTGAAAAGTATCATCATTAAAATTGTTTGGTTAAAAAGAAACAAGGATTGAAACTTGTGGGCCCTAAGAATAACCAGAATTATCCAGATGGACAATTTAAGGTCTTAAAATACCTAAAATGTTTTCGAAAACACAGGTTCATTATCTTTTGGAAGAACCATCTTAACATATTGAAGGTCAAGTGTCCTGCAGTTCATTGTGCAGACATTTAAAAAGCAAACTCTTACTTTTCAGTTTGCAGTTAAGACCTCACTATTATATTAACCCTGTGGTTCTTTCCTTTCCTCCTACTGGTGTGAATGTTGCCCATTTTTCCTTGGGCAAGACTAATAGCCTGAACATGTTCTGATCCAATGATAAGTCATCCTGCACAAGCAATGATAGCCAGCCTAAATATATGAAGTCCAAACTAGATGAAGTGTTTGAAGCATACAACTGAATGGCCTGTTCATCTGTTTTGTCTGTTTGTTTTAAAAAGTGGGGTAGTTGATCAGGACTGCAGTGCCACACTGTTCTGTTTTGCTTATGACAATCAGCCCATCTACAAACTCCTTTTTTCCCTGAGAGCAAACTACATTTATCTGAGATAAATGCAGTAAAGGTGTCATATGGCTAGAGCTATCTAGTAGTGCTGGAGGTACAGATATATGGATTAGTCACACTTATGCATGGGGGTTTAAACATGTAACAAACAAGTTCTCACACTTCTGCTGTATATGCATCACAGTTATTTTGCAAGGGTAGAATTGGTACTATGGAAGCCTATTATTGGATTTATAAGGGTAGTCAGAAATATAGTTTGGCATCCTGTTAATGGCTTAGCCATGCATACATTCCACTTCAGAAGCAGTTTGTGGAAATAAGAGTTGCACATACAGTGCCACTGAGTATGTGGTACCACTGTGCATGCATCATGTCTGCAGATGTGTATTAATTTCACATTTGTGTGCAGATTCAGTTGTGTAGCAATTCACAGGTGCACAATCATCACATAACTCCATGAGTATAAACTTACACCGCATCTTAATCTAAGATCTCAGACATAATTTTTACTCACTCATTTCTCCTAGCTGTATCATGCCTTCACTGAAACAATACTGAATTGAGTCAGGATTAGCTGATCACCCTATGGAAGAGATTCTCCCTTCCTTCTGCTTCTGTGCACTTCTTCCTGAGAGTATCATTTGGTTACTGCTGTTGCAAATTCTTATCATACCCAGAGTCTATTGAGCTGCTACAGGAAATGTGAGTTACTAACCACAAAATACAAACAGCTATTCAAATCCAAAAGGTAAAATGCCCAAGAGGAGGAAATAAATAAAGTGACTCAATGTATGCTCTTCAAACAGTTTTCTGCACTTGAATCTGCATTCTAACTCTCATCCTATGGATTGGAAAGAAACACAAAAGACCACATTACAAAGCAAAATTCAGCAACTCCTAACATATTTAGTTTAGGGGAGAGTTTAAATAGAGAACCTAGGAGCACAGAGTCTATAAATGTATTTTATTTAGGACAAGGGACAAAGGGATAAGAGATGCTGAACTGCAAATACTCCTTTACAATATGAAGTTGGCTCTCATATGTGAAAACGTAGTTCACAATAAATTTTTAATCCTCCTCATTAGTCCTTATTAGCAATTTGACTGCAGTTAGCAAATCTGACCAAGAACAAGTATGCTTCAAATAAGATATAAAAGGCCTTCAGCCAAAGTTTTGATCCTCCGTTGCTACTTCAAAGCAAGGAGACACACGGCTGCGGCACACAATAACAACTGTGAACAGTGGAAACATGTTTACTTGTGACTAATGTTTGACTGCATTCCCATCTAGTACTAAAAAGACTGATTTTGGTTCTCATCCCACCCAGCCTAACAAAAATGTTTAAATTCCCCAGACTGCTATACTAAACGCTGTGGGGGGAGTACAAATTATGATTTGTATTTTCAGGAAGGACCTGGGAATGGTATGGACAAAGGGCATGGCACTGTCCTTCTGCAGTAGGGATGTTTTTTTCCTATGAAGGGCCACTCACCCACAGGGAAAGTCAATTGGGGTCTTCAACTGAGGATAAGAGAAAACACAGTCCAACATGCGCAGGATTGCTATGAAGACTACAAAACACATATTTAAGTGTGTGGGCGATGGAAATTCCCACTTAATGAATGAGTTTACAGGAGGTTTATACACATGCACATCTTCCTATATTTATTCTAACATGCAGTATATTTACTCACTGCAATTTTAGAACTGCTGGCCTGCTAAGGAAGCTGACGAAAATATGCAAAGAAATACGGTACCTTTGCTCATTTAAGTGATTGACTTGGGTCTTCAGATTTCTTATCTTGAAGGATACAAACTATGGACTCAATTTAAGGCCCAGTGGCATAGGATGATGTTCCTCCTACAACTCATTTGACAATTTGTAGGCCCACATTCAAGCTTGCTGTCAGAGATGAGGCTGCATCTGCACTACAGTCTGACACCACTTTAACTGACATGGCTCAGTGCTATGGAATTCTGGGAATTGTAGTTTATTTTGGCACCAGAGCTCTCTGACAGAAGGCTAAATGTCTCACAAACTACAATCCCCAGAATTCCATAGCATTGAGCCATGACAGTTAAAGTTGTGTCAAACTGTTTTATTTCTGCAGCGTGGATGCACCTGAGTGTGTGTAGAAGCACTGGTGAATAAATTTACATTTGACTGTGTATAGCTCACAGGGCTCACAGGGGCAAAACTGCAGGACTTTCTGCTTAGCAAGAACTGTGATATCAGTGGCCAGTTCCCCTGGGACTTCCCTGTCTCTTGTGGGTTTAGCTGCAGTACGCACAATAAGTGAAGGGAATGTTGTTTCCCAAGAAACAATTCATTGTTATGAGTTCATTATCGCTGTTATATGCCTTCAAGATGCCTTTGACTCACTGACATTATCATAGGGTTTCTTAACAAGATTTATTCTAAGGAGGTTTGCCGCTGCCTTTCTCGAAGGCTCAGAGAGTATGACTTGCCCAAGGTCACCTAATGGGCTTCCATGGCTCAGCAAGAATTCAAATCCTGGTCTCCCAGAGTCCTAGTTCAACACTCAGACTACTGCACCACACTGGCCTTTGCTTTGAGTGACCCTTATTTAATCCAAAGTGGAGCGTGGGGATTGGTTTAGTGCAGGGGTAGGCAACCTTTCCCCTTTAAGGGGACTATTGGCCAACATGGCTGAGGCTTCTGGGAGCTGAAGTCCCTCGGCCCTTAAAGGGGAAAGGTTGCCTACCCCTGGTTTAGTGCCAGCAGGATTTATTCACTTTACAAAAAACTGCTGCTCATAGAGATGAAAATTGCTGTGTGTGTGTGTGTGTACGCGCGTGCATGCATTTAATAACATCAATAAAAATGCCATCATTATTGGACTTCCCTTGTGCTACAGAGACCATCACGTTGAGAGTCCATACTTTACCACTATTTACCATTGCTTGTCCTCATCTCGTTTCACATCCCGTTTGTCATTTTCCCTTTAATCCTATACATACCTTCCTGGGAATAAATCCCACTGAATCCAATGGGGCTTATTTCTGATTAAACACAAAGAACTGCACTGTTACCAGTATGTCTTTTCAACTTTTTAAACAATGGGTTTCTTTGTTGCTGTTCATAAGGGAAGCATATTGCTACTTTTATTAATCCTACCCAATGGCATAATGTCAGGAACGCATGCAAACCAATGTTGCATGCAAACATTTTTTAAATCATAAATCTATAAACACACATAATGGGAGCAGCTTTGGAAGAAGTTATACCATGCCAAAGAAGATAGAGACAATGCTACATGGGATGTTTTGAAGAGGGAAGGAGAGAGAATCATTTTCTTGTTTGCTGTACAAACCACTGCTCAAACAACATTGTATCATATGCTAAGAAACATATATGACAATACAGTGACAAAAAGGGAGAGATGCAATGCAAATCTACCCATGTGTGTTTATAAGCAATAACTATTCATTACAACGGCATCCTCACATCTTGTAGTTTGCCTGCCTCTCATTCATGTGTATTTTCCCCCACAGACATTCCCAACATCTTTACTGAATATGGCTGTTTCACATATAACTTGCAAGATCTGGTGTCCTAGGGTTTTCATATTGCTTCAGATGCAAGGCTTCCATCAATTCATGCAGTCAGCTGCCAGTAGTCAAGTCCTCTGCCCATCAGTGTATAAATCAAACCTATGAACACTGTCACAGAACTGGATAGATTACACTGCTAGAGGAAGAAAGAGTTGAATCCTTTCACTTGTGCCATTTCTTCAATGCAAATCAATAGCAAAGTGGCTATTATTCTGGGAGTGCAGGATGGTGGAATATAAGGACTCAGGTTATATCTGTCTTCACCTCGCTGTGGCAGCTTTACAGTCACGTAAGAAACAGTGTAGGATAAAAGGAACAAAGCCCCCCCTTCCTATAGCACTTACCACCTCCCCATCATTTCTTTTAAGTAAAGGAAAAGATGTCAGGTGTTCCAATTGTGAATCACATCACATTTCTTTTTACACAAAATGCATAGAAACTTTCAGCACAGGAAACACACACTATATCTTTCAGCCACCTGGATAGATGTATCCCAGTGACTGTCTGCTAAGACAGCATTATATTGATACCTGAAAAAATTATAACTCCAATTATTATCTGTAACAGATCAGCCTGTACCTGATGGAATTGGTAATGAAACACTCTCTATGGTACATGGGGTAGATTTACAAATGCAGGAACGTGACCTAACCTCTCAACACTTTATGACTCACAGCTGACATTGAACAATTTGTCTTAGAAGGGACATCAGGTGATAAATAAGGGCCTTTGCAGACTGCTAGAAATAGTGCAAATTGAGTCCACTTTAACTGCCCTGGCTCAGTGTTAGGGAATCATGGGAATTGTATTTTTTTTCTGAGACATTAAGCCTTCTCTGTCAGAGAGCTCTGGTGCCACAATAAACTACAGTTCCCATGATTCCCTAGCACTGAGTCAGGGCAGTTAAAGTGGACTCAATTTGCACTATTTCTGGCAGTCTGCAAAGGCCCTAAATGACCTCCCTACCAACTGGATGATTCTACATCTATGTTTTTCTGGTCTACAGAGGTGCTTAGGAACATGTGCAGGACTGTTCATAACTGGAGGATGGAGAATACAAGCAAAGAACTACTGCTCTGTTACTATCCATGTTGGTAGGGCATTTAACATATATAATTCTCATTCTTATGCAATGCAGGGCACATTTCACAACAAAATCCTCTCAGCATAATTGCAGTTTTTTTCTATTACATTAAGGTGTGGCTCTCAGCCTAATCTATACCAGCTGTACCAACTTTCCCCCATTAGTCATGTTCCCATGAGAAAAAAAAGAGTCCAATATTTCCACATCCAGCAAAACGCTATTTTCTTGTATGTTTTAATTTTTTTTTAAAGAAGGGGAACAATCCAGATGCAAGTGTCACATGTTAAGTCCCACTGAAAAATGGAGCCTACAAGTAGTTAAATTTGGCTAGACCAAGCCTACTCCTGCCCACACACACACCAGCCTACACACTTGTTAAAATATCTGCCAAACTATTTCTAAGTGACATCATCAATGTTTCAGGGAACAAAGCCAACAATTTCATCAGAAGAGATATTGTCAAAGTAACCTATTGCTCCCAGATACTCCTAAAAGCTTTGTGACAGCAAAGATTTCTAACCAAGAGATGTCATGAGAACCTCTCACCCCAATTCCACAATCCGTCTATCTGCTCATTAACTTACAATGAGTTCTGACTTTGTATGGCAAATTCAGACACTGCCTGAACAATAACTACAAAATGGCAAACCAGTCCACTACAGATGGTCTGCTAGCTACAAAAATAAATAGCATTAGCCATAGCATGCTGCCTAGCGACTCCCAAGTTACTCATTTCAAGAGAAGCTCCCAGTATGCATCAAGAGGATACTTACGAGATGTATGCAGGATAAGCAAACCCGATCAAGTTGCAAAGCAGGGATGCTCCATAACCGATCACCAGATAGATGGCCAGCACAGCAAAAATGGCTGAGAGAGAAAACAGAAAGTCCATCAGTGAGGAGGAGAGGCCTACTAAAACACACACACACATACAGTGGAAAGTTCTGCTCAATTATATAAAGCAGAAACACTTTCTTCATTGCAGAAGCAGGAAGGAAACTTGGCAAATCCCTGCCACAGGGCCCAGCCTCAACTCCAGTCACCTGGAACAAAAGCAGATCCAAGCGCCATATCCTGCCTGCGTTCTTGAATGACAAGTTGGGGGGGGGGGGTTGGAAGGGAGGCAGGAATGGAAACCAAAGCTAACCTGTAAAACTGAAGGGGTACATGTCAAAATGGGGAGGCTTCAGGCTCAGCCCAGACACGTCAGCTAGGCAATTCCCCTTTTGTGGGAGTAACTAAACTCTCTGTTTCTCTCCTCCCCTTCTCCCAGATTCACTGAAAACACTGGAGAGTCTCCCCAAAACCACTGAAACAGGGTTAATTCCCCCTCTCTGCCACTGGGGCTCTCTTCTAACAAGATCCCCTCAAAAAAAGATGTTGTTTTTGACAACATGTCTTACAAGGAGACCTTTCAAGGAGAAGGAGGGGAGAGGAGGAGAAAAGGAACTGGTTATCGTAACCAGAGAGCAACCAGGCCTGTTTGCTGCTGCTTCTGCTTCTGTTTCTGCTAGTGGGATATTCAATCCCAGGGCCCAACGCAACACACTCTCCTCCTCCAAAGGCACACTGCCCATGTGCTCCTCTCCCATAAATGATGGGCCAGAGAGAGAGAGAGACAGAGAGAGAGCTGCTGAGGCCCAGAGACGTACATCCAAGTGCCCATCCCAACCAGAAGGGACCCACTGAATCAACAGGAGATATATTTAAAGATATAATCTTTATTGCTACAGTCCATATAAATCATAATATACACATATTTCTCCTTAGAAATATAAAGCATAAATAACAGCATTCATCTTATGTCACTCTTAAATCTCTCCTAATTCTACTTCCTCCTGGTTTTCCATTAACTTTAAGAAAATATAATATATTGTCATTCCTTGTAACTCCATGAAATCTATCTCTTCTAGGTGTCATTATCCATCTATCCCATTTCTAATTATTGAGCTTCATCACTCCTTACTTTCTATACAACCATAAACAGTTACTCAGTAAATCTATGACAGAAAAAACAGTGAAGTAATGTCATTCGATAAGAAGTTCCAATTTCATAATCATTATATATCCATCTTATACCTATTTTCTATTTCACATTTGTCCTGATAAGTCCTCTACAATCAAATCTTTCCATTGTGAAGCCGAAGGCTTTCATGGCCGGTTTTTCACATCCATAGTTTTTTGTGGGTTTTTCGGGCTATGTTCTAGAAGAGTTTATCCTGATGTTTTGCCAGCATCTGTGGCTGGCATCTTCAGAGAATGCTGGCATGGAAGTAAGTGGGATATATATACTGTGTGGCCCTAGGTTGAGAGGAGTCACTCCTCCCAACTTAGGGTCACACAGTATATGTATGTGTGTGTGTATATATATATATATATATATATGTGTGTGTGTGTGTGTGTGTGTGTGTATAAAATATATCCCACTCACTTCCATGCCAGCATTCTCTGAATTTGCCAGCCACAGATGCTGGCAAAACTTCAGGAATAAACTCTTCTAGAACACAGCCACATAGCCTGAAAAACCCACCAAAAACTATAAATCTTTCCATTCTCCCTCCCAATATTTCACTAAAGGAAGCCAGAATTTTTCTACTGTTTTCAGAGATTTATTATTTAATAGACAGGTAAGTTTATCAGGATCTAGTATATCAATAAGCTTTATTAACCGTTCCTCTATTGTCGGAGCATCCTTTTCATTCCAGTTTTTAGTAAAAAGAATATGAGCTGCTGTGACAAATCAAGAGGATTTGTAAGGCTTCTGACTTCAGTGGGTCTGCTCTGGTCAGGAGTGCCATTGGGGTCAGGGTGCCCAGACATCATCACTGCAAAGGCACCACAAAATGGAGGGCATTCAGGGAAAATGTAGGGCACTACAAACTAAAAGCTCACAGCACTCGTATAAATATAAATCCATGCTTCTTAGTCATGCTCAAAATGGAGGGCATTTTAGAATTCCTATTGGACAGAAGGCTGAAATGGAGGGCATGCCCTGGAAAAGGAGGACATCTGGTCACCCTGGTTGGGGTAGGTGGGTGGGGTGGGGGAAATGCACAATCCCATAACCCCCCAAAAGAGGTAAGGGAACAAAACAAGGGGCTGGGTGCCAGGACTGGCTCCCAACCAAGTCCTTCCCATGCAAGTCAGCTGCCTCTTGGGTTTACTTGAAAAGCTGAGTGCATCATGACAGTGGGATGTGTGAATCTGTCTTTGCACCAACATTGGGAGATCTTGTGCTTCCAAGACCCAAAAGAAAGGGTATAAATGAATGCTATAAAACAAAAATCAATTAAAAAGTGCTGCCACACACAAACAAAAGTGGTGTCCCGTCCCCACCTTTCCTCTCTCTTTGCTTTCAGAAATCCCTCTCTTTCCATGGCAGGTTAACCACCTCACCTACCAGCCATTTCTGGTTTGGCAGCCGGTGCAGTGGTTTGTATGTGGGACTATGGCTACATCCACACTGCAAAAATAATCTGGTTTGACACCGCTTTAACTGCCATAGCTCCATTCTATGGAATTCTGGGAAGAGCTTCCCAGAATTCCACAGCATGGAGCCATGGCAGGTAAAGCGGTGTCAAACTGGATTATTTCTGCAGTGCGGATACACCCATGGATTCGAATCCCTGGCTTGGACATGAGAGCCCACTTGGGTGACCTTGGGCAAGTCACACTCTCTCAGCCTCCTCAGAGGGAGGCAAGGTCCAACCTCCTCTCTGAAGAAATCATGCCAAGAAAACCCCATGACAGGGTCTCCATGAGTCCACCCACACTGCAGAAATAATCCGGGTTGAGACCGCTTTAATTGCCATGGCTCAAGGCTGTGAAATTCCAAACTACCGTTCCCAGAATTTCACAGCACGGAGCCCTGGCAGTTAAAGCGGTCTCAAACCAAAGCAGATTATTTCTGCGGTGTGGATACAGCCCATAAATCGGAAAGGCCTTGGAGGCACTCAAAGACGCCGCTCTGGTGCCACAACCAACTACACTTCCCAGAATCCCATAGCCTGGACCCATGGAGGTTCCACTGGTGTCAAACCGGATTACTTCTGCAGTGTGGGTGCCCCCTGTGACTCTGGAGACCTGGGTTCGACTCCCTGGCTCGGGCATGAGATCCCACTGGGGCGACCTTGGGCAAGTCACACTCTCTCAGCCTCCTCAGAGGACGGCCATGGCCAACCCCCTCTGAAGAAAATCTTGCCCAGAAAGCCCCATGATAGATAGGGCCGCCGTAAGTGGGGAACGAAGGCAGCCGGAGAGGCCTCCTTCCTCCAGGACTCACCGAGGGCGACGTAGGTCCGGCTCACGCCCGTCTTGCTCTCGACCTTCTCCAAGATGTTGGTCAGGCAGTTCTTCTCGTGGAGGAACTTGTCGAAACGCTGCCTGAGGGAGGCCGCCATGACGGGACTGACTGACTGACTGCCTTCCTCCAAAACAGAGGCCCCTAAGCTATGCCAAGCCAAGGCCCGCTCGGCTGGAGGAAGAAGAAGAAGAGGAGTGGAGGAGTGGAGGAGGAGCCACAGTCGGGGAGGAAGGGGGAAAGGAGACGTCAGGACAATGCAGCCACTGAGGGAGACTCAGGGGCTGCCAAGAAAGGGATAAAAGCCGGGTAAAAAGAAGATGGAGGAGAAGGAAGGCCACACCCAGCGCCGTTGGCTGGCTCTGGCCTTCCCCTCAGGGCAGGAGGCGAAGGAAGGAAGGAGTCGGCTCAAAATGGCGGACGAGTAGCGGCGGTGGTTGTGTGACTTTAGGTTGTTTGTGACTTATGGCGACCCTATCATAGTTTTTTTCCCCCAGAGGAATGTTACCATAGCCTTCCTCTGAGGCTGAGAGAGTGTGACTCGCCCCTATGTGGTGGTGGTGGTGTTATCCTTGAGTGCCTTCAAGTCGTTTCCGACTTATGGCGACCCTATCATGGGGTTTTCTTGGCAAGGTTTCTTCACGGGACGGTTGCCATGGCCTTCCTCTGAGGCTGAGAGGGTGTGACTCGTCCCTGTGTGGTGGTGGTGGTGGTGACTTATGGCGACCCTGAGGCAAATCTATCATGGGGTTTCCTTGACAAGATTTGTTCAGAGGAGGTTTTGCCACTGTCTTCCCTTGAGGCTGAGAGAGTGTGACTCGCCCAAGGTTAGCTCAGTGGGTTTTGTGGCCACTGAGAATCGAACCCTGGTCTCCAGAGTCGCAGTCCAGCACTCCAACCACTAGGCCAGAGACACCTGCAACTAAAAGGCCCCTGAGGTGGCCATTCAGCCTCTGTCTGGAAACCTTCAGGGAAGGAGAATTCACCACCTGAGACACTCAGACACTCTTACTACCCTTCTTTCCTTCTCCTAGCTTTTGTTGTAGATAACACTATCTACATACTCTTTGTTGTTGTATGACCTTAAGTAGTTTCTGACTTATGGCGATCCTAAGGTGAACATTTATTGGGGTTTTCTTGGCAAGATTTATTCAGAGGGGATTGCCTTTACCTTCCTCTGAGGCTGAGAGCATGTGACTTGCCCAGGGTCACCCAGTGGGTTTCATGGCCCTCCTGGGAATTGAACCCCGGTCTCCACAGTCGTAGTTTAATGCTTAAACCACTACGCCACACTGTCCCTCATCTCTCTGAACTTAGTTTCTGCAGAAAAAAGCCAACAATAACCACCTATATCATCCAAAACATGGAGGAAGGTGGGGCAGGAAAGATGATGATGTTGATTTTATAGATTGATTGACCGAGATATATGAGCCATTTAGTGTTTTTGGATGTTTCCTACACTACTGGCCTTCTGTGGTGTCTCTGTGATCTTCGACACACCCGTTAATTCTCTAGTTCTGCCCCACACAAGTGCAGAAGTCCCAGATTTTGCTCTTTTGAGATTTAAGCTACAAAACATACCTCTAATACAGTGGGTCCTCCACATTCACTGGGATTAGGGGCACAAGATCTCTGTGAATGTGGGGGAAAAGCAAATAAAAAAACACTTTTTTTAAGCTGAGAGAACACTCTTTTGGGAATCTCTCAAGGGTAGGCAACCTTTCCCCTTTAAGGGCCGAGGGACTTCAGCTCCCAGAATCCCAGAAGCTATTGGCCAACATGGGACTATTGGCCAACATGGCTGAGGCTTCTGGGAGCTGAAGTCCCTCGGCCCTTAAAGGGGAAAGGTTGCCTACCCCTGCTAGGTCATCCAACACAACTCTGTGGTCAACGTCTGCCAGACGTTGACCATGGAATCATACTGGAGGACTTAAAAATGGCTAGAGAAGTATTTTTTCTGGTTTTCTCTCTAGTGATCTATAGGTCCTCCAGAGCAGCTCTATGGTCAACCTCGCAGAATTGCACTGAGGGACCTAGAGATTCCTAGAGGAAAATTATTAATCAGCGTCGCAAATAGTCAAAGCCGCAGATATGGAGGGCTGACTGTATATGGTTGCCCTAGGCCCAAGAAGGAAGGAAGGAAGGTACTGTGGGGACATCCATCCCCATGGTCAGAGAAGAAGAGAGGGAAGCAAAGCTGTTCCCGGATACGCTGTTTTGTTTTCAAGACACATACATCAGGTCTACCTGGCTCCTTTGTGGTGCTGGACATGGAGGGGTTGGATGGAAGAATGAGCATTGTATAGACTGTGCACAACCTTCCCTGCCCAGCTAGGGCACCGTGCGCTTTAGTACTGCAGTGGGCTGCCCTGGACTAGATTGGCATGCTTAAGTCTATGTGCCACATTGAAATCAATAGAATAAGTCCATCACCATTGAGAAACTACTTCAGCAGCAGTGGCAGCAGCTTTATTTATACATGACCTTTCCCTCAAACCTAGCACTCAGGGCAGCCTACAGATTAAAACAAGTGCAGTCCAGTTAAAACAGGGATAGGCAACCTAAGGCCCGGGGGCCAGATGCGGCCCCCCGAGGCATTTGGACTGGCCCCAGGCCGGTCCTGCCACCGCCACCACCCCTGCTGCCCCCCCCGCCACTGCCGCCCGCCATGATGATATTGATTATTGTTGTTATTACTTGTTCTTGGGGTTTTCTTGGCAAAATGTCCACAGGGGGTTTGCCATGGCTTTTCTGGGGCTGAGAGAGTGTGCATACATATTTTTTTAATTTTTTAAAATTTATTTATTTATTTATTTATTTTTGGTGCTTTGGCCCCCCAAAGGTTGCCTACCCCTGAGTTAAAACATCCAAAAATACAACATTAAAAATCGCCAAAACAGTTTGAAACATGCAACTAACAATGTTCAAAAACAGTTTTAAAAGATGGTACAATTTTATCCTTATACTAGTAATAACTTTACATGTTAAGTGATGGGGTGTCTTTTGTACTCTTGTACTTTTAAAAATCTTAAATGTTATATATGTATATTTTAAAAAGTTTTTTGTCATGGCCTTTGGCTAGCACAATAGACAATGCATTTGATTTGAGATGCTACAATTAAAATGCTCTTTCTTTACAAAACTTAAATTCTCAAAAGCCTACCAGAATAAAAAAGTCTTTCCCTGGGGATGGAAGGACAGCAAGGAAGGGGCAACCCTAAGAAGAGAATGCCAGAGCCTAGGGCCGCCACCTGAAAAGGCTCTGAGGCTTAAAAAGAAAAAGAAGAAGTGAAGAAAGACACGGAGCCTGAACAGACAGGCCAAGTGGAGTAGCTTCCAGTCGCTTTGGAGGCATGCTGTTTAAACGATGCATGCCTCCAAAGTGGCCAAAGCTGCACTTTGGTCCTTAGGACTGGAGCAAAAAGGAGCTGGGATAGTCTGACTCCTGGTGCGTTGGTCAGCCCCTGCATCCATGGCCTGCCTTTGGTGCGGGCCATGCAGACAGCAGGGGTCTGACTTGCTTCTGGCCAGAAAGGACTCGGGCCACTCTTTCGTGCCCGTGTTTCTCACCTCTTCTATAGTCCCATAGCCTGTGGCTCCTTCTTAACTTTCACCTAGCTGCATTATTTCTGTCTCAGCTGGTCATAATAGGAACTGTAGTAACTTGAACTGTTATTCCTCCTCTGTCCTCTCCCGCTACTCCTTGCATGCCAAACAAGTTAGATGATTAACCCACAAGCAAAGTGTGTCACGCTAATTACTTTTGCTAAGCCATGCAGGGAGACTTTTTGGCTAGAAGGTGTGGTATAAATGCTTCAAATAAATAATAACCTAAGTCCCACTAATTTGAATGGGCCTATTCAGCATGACTTGACTTGGAGCCAGTCCAGTGGGGGTGCCTGGAGGCAATATGGGGCTTAGCCTAGCCTAGCTTAGGGCCTAAGCAGACTGCCAGAAATAGTGCACATTAAATTGAGGCACTGCCCTGGCTCAGTGCTAGGGAATCATGGGAACTGTAATTTATTGTGGCACCAGAGCTCTCTGACAGAGAAGGCTCAATATCTCAGAAAAAAATACAATTCTCATGATTCCTTAGTACTGAGCCAGGGCAGTGCCTCAATTTAATGTGCACTATTTCTGGCAGTCTGCTTAGGCCCTTAGTCATCATTCTTTAGCTGCATGTGAACTGCTCAAGAAAAGTCTTTCTCTAGGATACTTAACACCAGGCCTGACATCACTCTCATTGGGCTGTATTTGTTGATCTAGTCTCTGTATGTTTCTACTTTAGTATTTCATTGATAAGTGGGGGGGGGGGGGGGGGGGAGACATCCATTACCACCACCACTTTTTTTCTTGCCCCAACACTTACAATGGCATGACAGCCAATTTGGATGGCTACCGAATCCACATAGCCATGTTAGTCTGGAAAATCAGTATGCAAAGGGATCTTGTAGCAGTCAGTCTCAAAGATGCTATAAGATTCCTATGCATACTGGAATCCAGGTATTAAACGTTCGCTCTGCTGGCAAGAAGGTATTACTATTTATCCAAAATAAGTACTCTCTGTCTTTTCCAGGTGGCCATGGCCCCTTTCCCATTGCAACATAGCCTGATGGCTTCCCAGCTTTTGCATGTCACCCTATACCCCATTCTCAAAAGTTGAAATATTTTTCCGAAGACTTTGTTACTAGGAGAAGAATTTCTAAGTTATAATATGTGGGCATTTTTGCTCCCATCCATTTGCCACAAGAATATGGCCTCTGAAAACATATAATAACAACTTCTGGAATAGAAGTTAGCCCTTAGGTTCAAAAGCCCCTCCCCCACTGGTTATGTATAGAACATATGACCCTCCAATATTACTGGACTATAGGTCCCAGCATTCATCACCATCAGCTATGCTGACTTTGGCTGTTGGGACCGGCAGTTGAAGGACCATCTGACAGGTTGCATGATTCCCATCTTTGAACATGCATTCTGTATTTTTACTTTGTTGTTGTTAACTGCCCTTGAGTTAGCCTCGACTCATGGCTATCCTGTGAATGAGACACCTCCAAGCCCCCCTCCTCCTTAACAGCCCTGCTCAGGTGTGTGGTCTTCCTCTCTTTCTACTGCCCCCCCTTTCCTAGCATTATTGTCTTTTCCAGTGAGCCATCTCCTCATGCTGTGGCTGAAATATGACACTTAATTTAGTCATCTTGGCTTCCAGAGACAACTCAGGCATGGTCTGTTCTAAGGCCCATTTGTTTGTTCTTTTTGCCACCAATGACATCCTTAGCATTTTTCTACAGGACCACATTTCAAATGAGTTGTTTTTCTTTCTACCCGCTTTTTCACTATCCAGCTCTCACATCTGTACATGATGATGGGAAATACAATGGCTTGGACAATCCTAACTTTGGTATTCAGACTGATATTTTTACTCCATAATTTATTACACCTGCAGAATATAATTGTATGTCCACAGTCCTGTGGGAATCCCATAGAAAGTCCTGTGTGCATCAAGTTGACTTTGACTTACATTGACTCTATGAATAAGAGACCTCCAAAAGCCCTGGTCATCCATAACCCTGCTCAGGTGTTGTAAGCTCAGGGCTGTGATTTAATTGATCCACTTGTTGTTTTGTCTTCCTCTTTTCCTCCTGCCTTCCACTTTACCAAGCATTAGCCATTTCCAATGAGCCATGTTGTCTCATTATATTCCCAAAATAAAATAGCCTCAGTTTAGTAATTGTGACTTCTGGTGAGAGAGCACGTTTTGCTCTAAGATCCATTAATTTGTCTTTTTAGCAGTCCATTGTATCCATAGAACTCTCCCCTAGGACTACATTTCAGATGACTTGATTTCCTGTCTGTTGTCTTAATTACCCAGCTTCCACAACCATATGTAGAAATTGCAAATATTATGGCTTGTGATAACTCATTTCCCTGCAAAATAAAGTAGGATTGCTAGATTGTCTTTAAAAAAAGAGAGACATTTTGAACTTGTAGTATCTGAAATTAATAATATTTTTATGCCCTGTAATAACAGTGGAAGTTTGTTTTTCTGGATAATGCATTGTTAGGAGAACAAAATTGGTTGTTCGCTCTCTTCAAGTCACCTTCAGCCCATGGAAAACCCATGAATGAGAGGCCTCAAAGTTACCCTATCCTCAGGTAAAATCCTCAGGTCCTGCAGATTCATGGCTATATTTTCCCTGATTGACTCTATCCATCTAGAGTGCAATCGTCTTGTGTTCCTACGGCCTTCCATTTTACCAAGCATTATAACCCTTTCTGTAGAGTTCTGTCTTCCCATTATATGGCCAAAGTACAACAACCTCAGTTTAGTCATCTTAGCTTCTTCATGTATCAGAGATCTTATGGTAAGAGCTGGTGGTAATTTCTAAAGGACAAACTGTTGCCAGATTCCATACTCACTTACATTCAAGATACAGCCGTGTTAGTATGTAGAGAGATCTTATAGCACTTTTGAGACTAACTAAAGAAAGAAGTTGGCAGCATGACCATATGCATCTGAGGAAGTAGACTCATGCTGAAAGGTCATGCTGCTAGTTTCTTTCTTTAGTTAGGGGGGTTGCAGACTGCCAGAAATAGTAAAAATTGAGGCCACTTTAACTGTATTGGCTCAGTGCTAGGGAATCATGGGAATTGTTTTTTATCTGAGACATTGAGCCTTCTCTGTCAGAGAGCTCTGGTGCCACAATAAACTACAGTTCCCATGATTCCCTAACCCTAACCCTATAAGTGGACTCAATTTGCACTATTTCTGGCAGTCTGCAACCCCCCTTAGGGCCTAAGCAGACTGCCAGAAATAGTGCACATTAAATTGAGGCACTGCTTTGGCTCAGTGCTAGGGAATCATGGGAACTGTAATTTATTGTGGCACCAGAGCTCTCTGACAGAGAAGGCTCAATGTCCCAGAAAAAAATACAATTCTCATGATTCCTTAGCACTGAGTCAGGGCAGTGCCTCAATTTAATGTGCACTATTTCTGGCAGTCTGCTTAGGCCTTTAGTCTCAAAGGTGCTACAAGAACTCTCTACACATAAAGTATACATTATTGGGTTTAAAAACTCCTCTAGGGGTAGAATTCTACTCCTCTAGGGAGTAGATCATGCATCTGAGGAAGTAGACTTAAATCTAGGAAAGCTCATGCTGCCAACTTCTTTCTTTCAGTTAGTCTCAAAGGTGCTACAAGATCTCTCTACATATTTACTCCTCTAGAGTTGAAGTCAGTGTATTATTCAGCATTTTTACTCTTGCTTTCTCCTCATGAATGAGCAGAGCAGTGATGTGTGGCCACACACTACCTCTGCCCTCTGGGGTCATAGGCAGTGAAAATGCTCACAGGGAGGGAGCTTTCAATCTTCCCTTCTTGCCATGTTTGTGTAGAGACAAAGCTAGTCAGCAGTTGCATGAATAAAAAGTCTGAATAGTGATCCTTTTCAGCCACAGGGAATTCAGACCTCACCTTTGTTATGCTTTGAATAGCTGCTTTGCTTGGGAGAATGCTCTTATGAAAGAGGTTCAGAGATAGGGAATGTTACCTTTCCTTCTTTCTTTCTTTCTTTCTTTCTTTCTTTCTTTCTAACTCAGAATCTTCCAGCCAGCATAGTCAACATTTGTAGTCTAACAAAAGTATTTTTTTTCCCAAACTCTGGTTTTGTCTTCTAAACTAATATGAGAACTGTATATAATCAGCTGTTTATGCTGACTGTGGCTGGTTGTGTGTGCGCCCCTTCAGTTTGCCTGTTGACTTATGGCAACCCCATGAATTCCAGAGTTTTCTTAAGCAAGGAAAACTCAGAGGTGGTTTTTCCAGTTCCTTCCTCTGAAATATAGCCAACAGCACCTAATAATCCTTGGCTGTCTCCCATCCAAGTACTAATCAGAGGGTGACCCTGCTTAGTTTCCAAGATTAGATGGGATCCAGTGCCTTTAAGGTATTTAAGGCTTGAGATGGTTACATAGACCATGTAAGGCTGCATCTACACTGCAAAATTAATGCAGTTTGACACTGCTTTAACTGCCATGGTTCAATGCTATGGAATTCTGGGATTTGTAGTTTATGATATATTTATCCTTCCCTAGCAGAAAGCTCCGGTGCCACAGCAAACTACAAATATCTCCGGATTCCATAGGATGGAGCCATGGCAGTTAAAACAGTGTCAAACTACATTAATTCTTCAGTGTGGCAGCAGCCTAATTCTCTTGTTGAAACAGCTTCGTTGGCTGCTGGTTGTTTCTGGGCACAACTCAAAGTCCTAGTTATATATACAAAGCCAAAAAACTTAGGTCCAAACTTTCTGACAGACTTATCTCCCCTATGTAAGCCTGGCTGAGTTTTAAGCTCCTTGGGAGAGAGCTTTCTGTGTCTTATTACATTCACAGATTCACTGGACAGAGACATGGGAGAGAGCCTTCTTGGTGGATGCTCCCAGGCTGTGGAATTCTCTTCCACAGGAAACTAGGGTAAAGACCTTTTTATCTGAACAGGCATTTAATGACTAACTGGATGTGTAGTAAGGGGTTTTAAATGAATGTCTGTATTGTGCTTTTATTGTTATTTTCATTTTTAAATGATGTTACATTGTTTTAAAGTACCTGTGTTTTAATATAATCATGTATTTTAATTCTTTTTGAAAATTTTAGACTACAGTACTTTGAGTTAATTCATGATGTGAGGTGCCTTAGATCCTATGCCAAGAGGAAGTCAAGATACTAAGCAAATGAACAAACAGCCTACCTATAAATGGGAAGACAAGGGACTCAAAACTATGACTGGTCCAAGATCTTTACCACCAGAAGTGAAGGACAAAATGGCGCTCCTCTGCCATTCAACCCATTGGAGGAGGCTGGACCAGCTCCTGAACCTTTCTTTGGCACTAGGGATGTGACACTATCCTCCACCGCACCTATGTGCAGCAGGGTAACTTGGAGGCAAGGATGAGGAGAAATTGTCATTCCCCTATGGTAGGACAGGCCCTGCTCACACAACATAACACTTTGCTAAAGGGACCTCGTGAGAAATGTTATTTTGAGCAACAGTTAGCTGTAACAATTCAAGGGAAAGCAGAGGAGAGGGCCAGGTGAAACCTTAAGATCAACATGGATACAGTCTTGTCCTGATTTTATTTAGACCTGCTAAATCACATAGCAAAATTGTATTGCAAAATATCAGCAGAGTGTGTTAAAGACAGTAGAGTGACTTAGGGCCTTTGCAGACTGCTAGAAATAGTGCAAATTGAGTCCACTTTAACTGTGGGAATTGTATTTTTTCTGAGACATTGAGCCTTCTCTGTCAGAGAGTTCTGGTGCCACAATAAACTACAGTTCCCATGATTCCCTAGCACTGAGTCAGGGCAGTTAAAGTGGACTCAATTTGCACTATTTCTGGCAGTCTGCAAAGGCCCACAGTCTGAAAAGATTTCAGCAGAAATCAGGTCATGCTTCAGCAGAATGAGCAAGAGGACTCAAAACTAAAGCAGGGTGATGTTATTTTGAGGAACTGCAACTCCCAGAATCCCTAGCCAGCAAGGAAGGATAGGAGATGTGGGGGATGTTACTCCCCAGAAGTAACATTTATTTCCAAGCTGTGTCCAAATATACTAATTTTTACTTAAGTAATACACATTACTACCTAAAGAACACTTCCCACCCCCAGAAAGGCCATTAAGTCCAGAATCTAAAATGCAACTTTTAGTTCACTATTATCAGTGAACTATTGTGGCTTTCCAGATACTATTGGATTTCATCTATCAGTCCTGGCGATTGTAGCTAATAGGCCTGTAGTTTCACAAAATTTGGAGGACTACAGGTTTCCCCATAGCTACATTATGTAGAAATAGGTAACCAGCGACCACAGGCCAGATAAAAAGATGGACAAATGTTATGAAGCATCAGTATGGATGAGCTTTCTGCTAATAACAGGTGTGCAGAGGTATTACGGTACTCTGCCTGCCTGTTACAAAAGTAATAAATTGGGTGGAGTTCTGTAAGTAACTCATTTATTGCCTTTAACCTCTCTGCCTTCTGTTACTCTATGTCCATGCCAACTTAGGAAATATAATGCAAGTGACATGTGCTTCTTAACAGATAAGGCAAACTGAATTATAAACATCCATATGTTACTTGAGTCCTTTCATACTTTCTCCTCATCTCTACCAATATCACTGAACTGATATCAGTCTCAGTTTCCCATGGCAGTGTACTTGTAATAATCATCTGACATCTCTTTCCTAAGTGCATTTACGGGTAAGCCTTATCTGATGAATTCAAATATAACTTGTTTTCAAAGATGTGTGCTGGCAGCAATAAGAGGAGCAGAAACAAGGTAGGTTTTGCATATGCAAACAAATGCTCCATAAAATTAAAAACAAAGGCAGAGAGGCCTAATGTGTTCCAATCATATCCCAGGGATCCAGCTCGGAAGCTTTATTTTCTTCCATTTTTATTGTTATCTCACAAACCAGATTCACATAGACATTTGTATGTCATGAAGGAAGGACACAAAAACAGTTTCTGTTTAAGCTTATGTTACTGTTCAATTATGAATAGAGTACACACGGAGAGACGCATGTTGTGTACACATAAGTGTTTGTGTTCCCTGGCAAAGACACCTCCCAAGGCACAACAGATGGTCACAGTTCAGTGGTCTGTCCCATGTAAAATTGATTTTCTCCCATTTATATGCCTACGGCTATATGAATCTTCTCGTGCAACTCTTTGTTCAGTAATTCTGGAGCCAATTCTTTCTAGCCTTTAGGAGCCTATATTTTCCAAGGCCAGCTTTTCAAAGAATGGTGAAAGGGCTGTTCAAGAACTTCTTTTGTTCTTTAGCCAAATATAGGATACATCACTGTGAATCCTCCAAGGATGAAGCAGGGCTCCATTCCATCTCCACCTTCACTCCAATGAACAGTTTATTCCCACAGCGCACGTCGGTAATGGCAGCACTGTTTACAAAATGCCCACCAGCCAATTTCTTCCAGCCTTGTTGACACAGGCAGAGGTATTTATTTATTTGTTTTATTTCCAGGATTTCTATCCTGCCTTTCTCTCACAATAGGATTTAATGTGGGTTACAATAAATTAAAATAGACAGAGCTAAAATATGGATTTAAAAAGTTAAAAAATAATTAAATACTTTCAACATTAAAACATAGCTTAAAAACAGCATACAGTAGTTAAAAACAGTAAAAATAATTAAACATTAAAACAGCACACATTACTCAAATGAAATCCAGTCTGACTGGCATATTCTGCAGCTATATTAAAATACTAAGACATTTGTTCCACATTGCCAAGGTTAATGTTGATGATTTTGCTTGTGATTTGAATTAAACATTTGAGTGGTAGCACCTATAGTCATCACACTTTGTTTCACGCTAATGCCCATGCAAAATAGCCCTAAAACAACTGCTTCCTCATGAAAGCTGAAGACAATTGATATCACACTTGCACAAAAATATTAAGGTTCTCACCCTGGATATTTCATCAGAATTAGTTAACTGTGCATTATAGAGCAATAAATAAATAAATAATACAGAAATCTAAAGTGCCCTTGGCAGTTTATTGGGTCCAAATCATTACTGTGGTCTTTATTTTGGTTGCATTAGATAACACACCAAATTTGGTGACTGTGTAAACAAGCATGTGGAAATACAGCACAATGGGAAGACAAACACTTAAAATTATAACTTAGAGAGATTTCTTGCTCATAAAAAATAGCATTTGAAGTCTCTTTTCTTGTTTGTTGGTATCCTAGTTATATTTGTAGCACAACAGAGAAATAGGTTGAGGCTTATGCAGACACGAACATGTTCCCATTCAGTCTTTCTTCATAGGGTAAACAGCCTGCAGCACAGGGTCTGCTTTTTTACCCATTATCATGACAGACATATTACTAGTAAGCAATAAATAATTGGCTCCTGAAACAAAATGTTGACATGTGAATTGTTTCTGTTCCAGCACTATGTCCCCTTTCAGGATTTCTTTTTTTTAATTTCCCTGGTCTTCTATCCTAACCCAAGACGTATTTTCTATCTATGTTTCTATCTAGTTTTCAGTGTGCTGTGTTTTTTCCTTTGGGGGTTATGTTTATGGTGGTTTTTTAAAAAAAGATTATTTGTACTTCTTTAAATGCTGGGGTTTCCATGAGCGTAGTGTTACTTTATGTTTTTAATAGGCCCATTCTGTGTACAATCACTAGCTGAGTTGGCTAATATGAACAGTCCTCTATCACAATTGTTCCACAGCATCACATCCATTATACTCAATTCTGAAGCAAATGTTACAGGATTTGAAAAGGGTTAAGGAAGGTACTGATCAGTCCTAGGCAAGAAATGTTGCTGTTTGTGCTCTGCAATCCATTTTCTGCAGATTCCTGGTGAAACTGCATGGGAAATTTAGATATTTCATGCCTATACATTATATGTTATTTTCTCTAAAAAACAACACATTGCATCATGTTCAAGTGCATATACCGTATTTTTCGCCATATAAGACGCACTTTTTCTTCCCCAAAACATGGGTGGGGAAGTTGGTGCGTCTTATAAGGCGAACGGCCGAGGCCGCGGCTAAAAGGAGGCCTCCTTCCAGCTGCGGCCTCGGTTGCTGAATGGGCTGGTGCTGGGATCGGAGCGATCCCAGCACCAGCCCTTTGAACTGAAGCTGCGGGTGGAAGGAGGCCTCCTACCCGCAGCCTCAGTTGTTCAATGGGCTGGTACTGGGATCGGAGCGATCCCAGCACCAGCCCTTTGAACTGAAGCCGCGGGTGGAAGGAGGCCTCCTTCCACCCGCGGCCTCAGTTGTTGAATGGGCTGGTGCTGGGATCGGCTTCAGTTCAAAGGGCTGGTGCTGGGATCGCTCCGATCCCAGCACCAGCCCATTGAACAACTGAGGCTGCGGGTGGAAGGATCCCAGGAGCAGCCCATTGAACAACCGGCCGCTGCTAAAGGGAGGAATCTTTTTTTCCTGGATTTTCCTCCTTTAAAATTGGGTGCGTCTTATATGCTGGTGCGTCTTATATGGCGAAAAATACGGAATATTATATTCATATATAAGCATATTTTTTATTTATTTATTTATTTATTGAATGGCATTTATATCCTGCCTTTCTCCCAAAATGGCATTTAAGGTGGCTATTTATCATATGTATTTTAAAGCATTTATAATTAAGCTTATTTATTAATAGTATATTGAAGTCCTGAACAAAAAAGAGGCTGCCCTTCTGAAGTATCATAGTATAGATCAGTGGTTCTTAACCTATGTCTATGGACCCTCAGGGGGCCGCAGTGTCCTCAGAGAGGGTCTGCAATGGCTTGAAGTCTGCTCAGACCACCTCTTCCATACAGTGGAACGGCCATGTGAACAATGCCAAAGCAAACACTGCCATGCTTGGTTGGGCCTAAGTATTGCCTGTTATGTGGCTGCTCCGAGGAGGCGGGCTGAGTAGCTGAGTGACAGCAGAGCTGACAGCCTTTGCTTTCCTTCTTCCCCACCTTTCCAGCCGGGAGCAGTCCAGTCTCCTATCAAAAACACTTCAAACCCCCCCCCCCACACACACACTTTTTTGTCTTCCATCAGGAGAGGAGGAGACCAAGATGGGGCTGCAAAAAGAACAGAGTTACTGACTTCCATATGCATAACTCCCTTTTTGGACAGAGCTTCATGATCCCCCACTTCTGGGGAACAGTGTTCAATCCACTCCAGCCTCAGATGGCAGGTTGAACAGCAACACACAGGCCCAACCATCCTTTGCCTTGGCTTCTGTCATGTCACTTGGCTTCCTCTGTCACTCAGCTTGTCTCATCCCTGGAAGAGAGTAGCCACATGACAGGAGACCAAGCAATGCCTAGCTGGCTGGCTGGGTCTGTGTGTTGCCATCCAGTCCACTCCAGCCACAAAGTGGAAGAAGTAGAAGAAAAGTCTTCCCTCCCGTAGGTGCTTCTGAGTGAAAGTTTAACAGATGGTGTAATTGTTAATGGTTCAGTTTTTTATTACAGTTGGCCCTCCTTATCCATAGATTCAAGCATGCACAGCTTGAAAAATATTAAAAAAATGTATAAATTAAAAAAAAAACCCAACCCTTGATTTTGTCATTTTATATAAGGGACATTTTACTATCCATTGTATTTAATAGGACTTGAATATCCATGGATTTTGGTATCCATAAGGGTCCTGGAACCAAACCCCAGCAGATACCAAGGGCCCATTGTATTATTATTATTATTATTATTACGGTAGTTTTAAATTTTGTATTAAGTCTTGGGAATCCACAGCAACAAAATACATTTAAAGGGGGTCCCTGGTAAAGAAAAGGTTAAGAACCACTTCTAGAGATGATAAGAACCATGATTCAGCTTTTATGGTTGTAATTACAATCCCTGTCTCTACAATATGGATTTGTGTGTGTGTGTGTGTGCGCGCGCGCGCATGCACAATAGTAAAATTCCTGGAAATGCTGATGGTAACTAAAGTGCTTGATAATCAAGAACCCCCAAGAACGGATAAGATGGTGGGGGGAATTACCCAGCAGCATTGCTACTGTCTTGAAAATACATTTAGTACAGCCAATATTATTTGACAGTTTTGATTGCCAGTGCCATATATTCCTACTCAGGCTTGAAACAGATGTGATGGAGGTCATGCTGAAGTGCTTGGCCTTGTATTTATATTGTATCTACATCAATGTCATTATCACATCAAATGTACTTACCATGTGAGTCAGCATTTTGGCATGTTAAGTTAGTATATTAAAATAGGGAATGCGACATTATTCAGCATTTTGTAGGGCTGCCAACTTCTTTTTAATTCGATCTGCAGACTGAAAGACAAAAATTAAATGGGAGAAGCTTCCCCATAATTTATCTTCATGCCTGGATAAGATTTAAATTCTGCATCCCAGGGTGCTGTTAAAGCCAAAACTTGAGCTGACAGTAATAAGAAGTGTTAATGTTTATTGTAATGTCGTGAAAAGCTGCTGTTTAAAAGCACATATGCAACACAGATATTTTTTCCTGTTTGGCTGGCAACTAAAAACTGTTGGGGTGCCTTAGCTGTGATATTTTCAGGAGGGCTCACACATCTTGTTATGCAGTGTCAAGGCTTCTTTGGAACTAATATGCTATTTTGGTTAGCCTTATTCAAAAAAAGATTCAGCTACATATGACGTGCAAAGTGGAACCTGATTTTATTCCAGTGTCTATGCATTTTAGTAGATTTTATTTTATTCCAATGTCTATGCATTTTAGTAGAAAATAATAATAATAATAATAATAATAATAATAATAATAATAATAATAATAATTGTTGTTGTTATTATTATTCTTCTTATTATTATTCTTATTATTATTAAAATTTAATTTTGCTCATATGCCTCAAACAACGTGACATGTCATGGGTGTGCAGGATTGGTTGTATGATTCCCAGTGAAGTAGTTGTCTGCAACAGGAGACCACTTGGGCAGTAAATGTGCTTCTCCCCCTCCCCTAGCTGCCCCAAGGAAGCTCTGTTTTGGAAAGCAGATCTTATGGTTGCTCTTCAGTGGTGGTGATGAGTATCCCCCAACACACCCTGACACACTCACTCTGTGCTTGTGTCCACAAGAAGCTTCCCATACACTAAAAATTAGATGATTGGAGATGTTGTCTCCATAGTCTCTGAAATACAAGGAGGTATCATAAAGTAATAATTATCACCCGGAAGTGGTTATGGTATATTGATGAAATTTTGTCAGTGTCATCATTGGTCCCTAAGTGCATTGTGTCCTTTATTTTTGTGACAGGTTGTGCCAGAAGTGACTAAAGTGTAAGATGGAGAAGCACAAGGGGGTATCGTGAAGTAATAATTATCACCTGGAAGTTATCATGGTATATTGATGAAATTTTGTCAGTGTCATCATCAGCAAGGGACTTTTTATTTTCCCAAAAAATGAAAAATCTGTTGCGGGATTGCTGATTGACAACACAGATGATCTCATTCATGAAGTGGAAGAGTGGTTTAAGGCACAATCTGCAGACTTCTACAGTAATGGTATTCGGAGGGTCAAGAAACATTGGAGAAATGTGTAAATCTGGATGGTGATAAGTTAACAATTACAAATCAAAACACACGTTCATATTTTTTTAAAGGTAATAATTAAAACTTTACGATACCCTCTTGTCAGAAGATGAGGAGTGGAAACTTGCTTCTGCAGCTCCTGTCCCTCACATGCTGCCTAAAGAGGAGGCAACATGGAGCTGAAGGATTATTTAAATGCCTGGAATCAAGGTACTGTGGGAAATGGCTGGGAAATGTGTCGGCCCTTTTGTGGCCAATGCAAAACCTCATCACTGCAGAGTTTCTCCATCAACCACATATCCCAAATTCTAGACCACCACTTCTCAATGGAGAGGTCACATGACTTCCAGCATTTGGATACTTCTACTCTGGCAGCAGTAATAAGAAAAATTATCAGTTTCCTATGTTTCAAGTTAGAATTATTTTTAACAAAAATAGAAAGCAAAATTGGACAGAAATTTACAGTTTGATCAGTGATACATGAAATTTGATAGAACACTGCATCCCAGAATTTTCTCACTTTAGAACATTCAATCCATATATGCATATAAGAGTCTCTAGATTTGCAGCCCCCCCCCCCCAGCAATCCAGAGAGAGTGTTTTAACCATTTTAGACAGCGTTACAGGTGTGAGATATCACCTGTGGATGGTTTTCAAAGTATTCTCCCTCACAGATGCTGAACAGGATTTGTATGGGGGTGAAGACCAAATATGAGCCCATGCAGTGTCTGAAATTGTGGTTTTTAATTCTTCTTGCCAAAATTAGTGCATATATTGGCCTTTCCCATACATGTGTTCCAAGAGATGTTTGTAGATAGCTGCTGTCATCCCTTTAGCATGAGAAGTGGAATTCAAATAAAATTTTCAAAAGAAGGAGAGCGGATGTGGAGATGCTCCTGCTGAGGCTAGGTGTGATGCAAAGGAAGCCATTTGGTGTACTTGAAGCCTAGGACCAGTCATTCTTTTTTTCCCTCTCTCTCTCTCACTTACTCTGACCTCCCTCATACAATTGTTATGAAGATGAAACAGGGAGGAAGCGAATTAAGTATTCTGCCTTGAGCTCAGTGGAAAAAATGAGGCTATAACTGTAACACTGAATAATAAAAATACTGGCTTTCCTATGTTAGGGAAAGTTTCAGCTGTTGAATTTCTAGGTGCCACATGCTGATTA
Organism: Phrynosoma blainvillii; assembly: GCA_026167975.1. Classification (NCBI taxonomy): domain Eukaryota; kingdom Metazoa; phylum Chordata; class Lepidosauria; order Squamata; family Phrynosomatidae; genus Phrynosoma; species Phrynosoma blainvillii. The sequence goes on from JANUYF010000002.1 coordinate 79,351,067, forward strand.
AAAGCCAGAAAACGTTTGGCAGCCCCAAAGTGCAACCTACTGTTCTGGAAAACCCTTTACCTATCTTTATTCTTGGTACAGTGCACCTATTGACTTGCAAGTGTTTTCTGATTTGACTAACAGGCCAAAGTAGACAACCTGTTAGGAGACAGGCATTCAGTAACTGAGCAAGCCTCAGGTTTCTCCTAGTGTTCTTTTTTTTTTTTTTTTTACCCTGGTATTTTGTTTGTTATAGAGAGAAAACAGGTCAAGTTCAGGGCCATAGTATGAGGATTCAGACTGAAATAATATTTTCACCTGCTAGGAGTAAGCCCTATATATTCAGTTTGAGTATTCTCTGTGGACGTTATCACACGGGGGCAAATCTGCTGGTTAATCCACACAAAACCCAAACAGAAACTGGATTAGTGCCCCGTGTTTTCACACGACGTCGCACAGAAACTGGACAGAAAGTGGACAGAAACTGGTGTTAACCGCGATCTTTTGAAATTCAGTTGTTTGGAGGAAATGCAAATGCGCAATTAAGGTAATTTCACATTCACTGTAATGTGATAACCAAATGCGCATTTGGGAGCATTTCCCTGCTGTTTCCATGGTTCCAGTGAGCATTCCTCTATCTGCGCATGTGCAAGAAGCTCATTTCTAGTACATTTACGGGCTTTTTTCGCTTGTGTGTGGATGTTAAATGCGCTTACTGTAAATTCGCAATTAAGGTAATGACGTTTGCGGAATTAAGGTTTATTCCCGTTTATTTTCGGAATGCCTCATTTCCACTTTATTTTCGCTTTCTGGCTCACGTGTGATAATGTCCTGTGTACAGTACTCCTTGGTCAGATGACTACAAAGTTATTAGATTTCTGCTCTGTCCAGTTCAAATGTTTTCATTGTAGTTCCTCTTGTTTTTTTTTTTTAATATTCAGTAACTTCTAATTAAATAGTGTAGAAAGTTAAAAGATGAACTGTGGTTTATATAAAAGAGAACATTAAAAGACTGAAAAGTTTATCACCATATCCTTAATCATAGGACATAGAGCCTCTGTATCTTTAATAACTGTGTAAAAAATAAAAAAGCGAGAGACTTGATTGCAACTTCTCTTCCAGAAATACAGTGTAAATAATAGAATTAGCAGCTGACAAAACATTATCTTCTTTTAAATGCGGTCTTGTCTTGTATGAAATCTGCCTCTGTGGTTAATGAAGAAGGAAGCTTGCAGGACATTGCCTGATTATTAAGAAAGGGCAGACCGCCCCCTGGTGGCTGAAACTGTCAGAACATGTTAGTCTCAAAGGCTCTGCAAGATCCAAAAGATGCTTCACTTGGTGACTTGTTTGTGCAGGCTGAGTTTCTCTTACCCGAAATGCTTGGGGCCAGAAGTGTTTTGGATTTAGGACTTTTTTTGAATTTTGGAATATTTGCATATTCATAATGAGACCTTGGGGTGTATTCAAGTCTAAACATGAACTTTATTTATGTTTGATATACACCTTCTAAACATAGACTGAAGGTAATTTTATACATAATAGTTTCAGTACTTTTGTGCATGAAACAAAGTATGTGTACACTGGACCATCAGAAAGCAAAGGTGTCACTATCTCAGGCATGTGGATAATTATGGATTTTGGAGTATTTTGGATTTCAGAATTCCTGATAAGGGATACTCAACCTGTGCAACTTGGAATGTAATTAATATATAGTAAATGTATTTACAGTACTTGATGTATGTCCTGGCTTTCTCCTAAGCTCCCAGTATTGGACCCAAGGGGGCTCACAGCACAGAGTAAAACAATATAAAGGTTAAAAAAAAATCATTGTAATAAAACAGTTTTTAAACCCAACAGACAATCCTATTTAAAACTCTCTCTCTTTTTTTTTTACATAGAGTTTTGCAGTGTAATCGTATGCATGCCAATTCAAAAGAAACACTTGCAATGTTAAATGGGGCTTCCTTGCCAACCTATGGAGTTACAGGGAGGTTGCAGACTGCCAGAAATAGTGCAAATTGAGTCTACTTTTAGGGTTAGGGTTATGGTTAGGGAATCATGGGAATTGTTGTTTTTTTCTGAGACATTGAGCCTTCTCTGTCAGAGAGCTCTGGTGCCACAATAAACTCCAATATCATAGTTCATGGTTGCTGTGCCCACAGCTGTTTTTTCCTGCTGCTACTATGCCAGCATCGTGAACAAACTGGCTTCTGGTTCCCAATTCTAAGTACAGTCACCTACAAGTATTTCCTCTTCAGCTCAATGGGACCTACTGCTGAGTACTGAACTGTGCAAAGTTTCTTCTTGGAAAGTCCCATTGCTTTAGATAAACCTAGACATCATATATGCAGTTAATGAAAGTGGAATAAAAAGTTATCTTAAAAGATGAGAGAGTGCTGCTAACTTTAGTTGCAGGATAAACCACAGCCAGGAGTAAATAGCAGGCGCTCAAGCCATTAACAGGGTGTGGATTTCTAAATAGAGCCACCCAGAAAAGAAAAGAAAAGAAAAAAATCTGGCTGGAAGGCAAACCTTTATTTTAAATGAGGATGTGGCTTTTATAAGCCAGGATTACGAAAGCTCTCAAAGAGCACCAAAGAAAATTTCCTGCCTTGAAATGAATTGGGATGTTTATGGTTTACATAACTTTAAAGCGGGTGATGAAGGCAACAAAATAATAAGATTTTTTATTCCTTGGCTAAGTCATTAATCAAAATGGAGACTGTAGTCAAGAAATCAGAAGACCAGGACTTGGAAAGGCAGCACTGAAGGCACAAGATAAGTTCCTGAAGTGTAAAGGTATACAATAATATTAAATACCAAAGTCAAAAATATCTGTGCCATAGTATTTCCAGTTTCTATGTATGGCTGTGAAAGCTCGGCAGTGAAGAAAGCTGAAAGGGAAAATATAAACTCATTTGAATTGTGGAATGGGAGGAGAGTTCTGCCAATACAATGGACTGCTAAAAAGACAGGTAAACTGAGAACAAATATGCCTAGAGCAAATCAAGCTACTTCGAACATATTATTGGAAAAGACAATAATGTCAGGAAAAGTGGAAAGCAGTAGGAAAAAAGGAAGGCCCTATTTTGGATGGATTGATTCAACAATAGAAATCATAGCCCTGATTTTTTAAGACTTGAACGGGACAATTTAAGCCATATCCTGGTTTACAAATAAAATCAAGGGCCTTAGGTGCAACCAATTCTGCACAGTTCAGAGTGACCGAAGAAGAGAGAGAGAAAAGGGCTCCTGTACCTTTAGCATCCTAGCAGAAGAGGGGAGGGAGTCTAATAGGTATTGCTTGTATAACAAATCACACCTGAAACACCTTTCCCCACACAATTTATAAAGGTCCAGGGCCTCTGACCTCTTTTATATCTGGCTATTTCACAAATAATTGGTCTGACAACATGACTCAAAGTATTTATTTTGAGCACTAAGAATTGGACGCAGAAAGACTCGGATTGGAATCTCAGTGCACCATTGCTTGCCTGACTAGGCTACCTTTAACAAGGGGCCCTAACAAGACCACACACTTATAGCACTACCATTCTGCTTGAACTGCCGTGGTTCCATCCTAAAGACTCCTGGGATTTGCAGTTTATGGAGGCGTGTTTATCCAGGTTGACCAGATGTCATAACCGTAGTGGAGGACAAGGCACCACAAAACGTGGGACATTCAAGAAAAACGTAGGACATTACAAAATAAAAACTGAAAACACTCATATAAACGTAAGTTCGTGCTTCTTAGTCCTGCTCAAAATGGAGGACATTTTGAAATTCCTCTTGGACAGAAGGTTGAAATGGAGGACACGTCCTGGAAAAGGAGGATGTCTGATCACTCTGTGTTTACCATTCTGAGCCAGAGAGCTTCAGTATCTCATCCATTTGCAAATTCTAGGATTCTATAGGATGCAACTATGGCAGTTAAATTTTATTCATTGTGCTACTTGTATATTGCAGGTAGGGGAGCCCTGAAGTCTCTCTGGCCATGGCTGCTGCCACACTGCAAAATAAAAGTTTGACAACACTGTAACTCCCATAGCTCAATGCTGTGGAATTCTGGGATTTGTAGTTTTATGGGACACCAGGGCTGACAGGAAAGGATAAATTTCACCAAACTACAAATCCCAGAATTCCATAGCATTGAGCCATGAAAGTTACAGTGGTATCAAACTGCTTTATTTCTGCAGTGTGGATACACCCCATGTCCAATGTCCCCATTTTTTAGTTTATGGTGTTGTGATTTGAGAATAGGGCTAGGATTCTGGAGACAAGGATTAAATTCCCCTGCTTGGCAATGGAAACCCATTGGGTGATCTTGGGTGAGTCACACTCTCTCAGCCCCAGGAAACCCCATGGTAGGTTCACTGCCTTTAGGGTTTCCATAAAACTGAAAGGACATAAAACTATGTAAACCATCTGTGTTTACAAGGGGGTCACATGGCCAGAAAGGCCAGAAAGTTGGTTGGCCGGACTTTCCGGCAGCGGTGTCCTTAGGGTTGGTGTCATCCTCCCCCCCCATTGACCTCCTCTCATTTCACACCATACAGAATAATCCTTAGCAATGCTTTTTTGCACTCATGTTCCTCGTCAATCATAATTCCCATAGACTGAATGTCATGCTAATAGTTATGATGTAAACAACCAGCAAAATTAAAAGTATAATGTAAAGAATTATTTTTAAAAATAATTTTTTACAATTTTTAATTTAAAATAAAATAAATTTTAAATTAAAATATCCTGAGGCCTCTCCTTTCTCTTCCCACTGAATTTTTAATTTTTAAAAATTCTTTTACAATTTTCTTTAAAAGCATCACAGTTTAAACCAATCTTACACTATGTATATGTAAATACATTTGGGTTGTGGGTATGATATTGTAATGTGAAGGTTTTTAATTTTTAATTTTGCTAGTTGTTGATTTCCCAACTATTAGCATGACATTGTGGTATATGGGAATTGTGATTTATGAGTAACATTAGTGCAAAAAAACCAAAAAACCCCCCAAAAACCCACCATCAAGTGATATCTTTATTGGCCAACCAAAATGCACAATATACTTGTTGCAAGCTTTCGAAGCTCCATGGGCTTCTTCATCATCAGGCAAGATGTTACAAACCAAACAGGAGAAAAACAATTGGAGATGTTAATCAGATGTCTACATGTTGTCTCAGTCTTTAGTTATGATAGTATATGGTGGGGAGGATATCTTTTGCAGGCAGGCTCCTCCTCCTTCTGGCCCTGTGGCTATAGGGAGATTTGCAAAGTTCAGGAAATTAAAAATCCATTTGCATCCCAACAGGGACCCTTCTTTTGCAATCAAATATGTCTCCATTCCAGTGAGGTCACAGGCCTCTTTGTGGAAGAGAATAATGGATTCCTCAAGAAGTCTCCATGTTTTGGCATCAGGAATATTTTGGTGTAGAGGTAAAACATGCACATTCAGTCCAAAACTAACATCTCCAGTTGTTTTTCTCCTGTCTAGTTTGCAACATCTTGCCCGATGATGTAGCCCATGGAACTTTGAAAGCTTGCAACAAGGATATTGTGCATTTTGGTTGTCCAATAAAGGTATCACTGATGGACTTTTGTACAGGTCAGTAGTGAGTGTCCACATACTGCAAATTATGTGTGAATAGTTGTACAAACATAAACAATCTTTTAAAACATCTACACACAGATTGGGTACTGAATACAATATGTAAACACTGTTCATATTTTTCCTGGTTGTATTTCAAGGTAGAGACCAAGTCCACTTAACCTTTATAATGTTAAATGGAGATGCTCCCTATAATCTCCCTATAGCCCAGTACTTCTCAAATAGTGGGGCGTGCCCCCAAGAGGCTCCATAAAGGGGGGGCTCGTTTGACCTTTGCAAATACTGTACAGATACTATTTACAATCGTGCGGGGGGCACGAAATGTTTTCTTCTTCCTAGGGGGGGGCATGACAGAAAATAATTGAGAAGCACTGCTATAGCCCCAGGGCCAGAAGGAGGAGGCGATGTTGTAGATAACACAGGAACAGAGACCCTTGAATCAGGAAAAATTGAGTTTATTCCTTTAAAGTTGCCGAGCCTCTAAAGCGCCCCCTGTAATATAAAGAAGAGTGCTTCGCTGAGCTTCTCATAAAGCAAGATACATTTATTGGAAAGTCAGTATCCTCTGGAAAGCTGGAGTTTCAGAATACTCACACACACACACAAGGTCAGTCTCTTATCCAAACAACTCCTGCCACTCCCAAGATCACATAATCTTTTATAATAACACAGTAACATGAAACAGGTGGATGAAGAGAGAGGATGTAAGACTTAAAGAAACATACCACATATATCACACCCCCCTTTGCTAATCAACATCCTTATATACCATCTTACACAGCTAACTTATATTTACACATGCATAATTGACCATTTTCATTGGTTACAGGACCCAACCCCAAAACCCTCTGCTTTCCTGATTACGTTACATTTCTACTTGCCATGCGCAAACAAATTTAGCTTTCCTCCCAGCTGCCTGCTCATACCATCCTTATCTCCTTTGGCTGTGAAGCTGACTGCCTAGCCTTCAAGGCCAAAGAAAACAAAAGACAACAATATTCCATTTCAATGAAGAAAAACTGAAATTTTTTTTTGTGGGTTTTTCAGGCTGTGTGGCCATGTTCTAGAAGAGTTTCTTTCTGACGTTTCACCAGCACTGTGGCTGGCATCTTAAGAGAAAAACTGAAAAGCCTCACAAATGTAGTTTTTTAAACATAGAAAATGATACCCCGAGGGTCATCCAATCCAGCCCCAAATTAGCCATGAGCTTTGTAGTTCTTTAACATTATCTTATCTCCTACAGAGCCTGCCTGAAAAAGATATCCTCCCCATCATATACCATCTTAACTAAAGACTGGAACAACATGCAGGCATCTGACTAACATCTCCAATTGTTTTTCTCCTGTTTGGTTTGCAACATCTTGTCTGGTGAAGTCGTCCATGGACTTCGAAAGCTTGCAACAAGTATATTGTGCAATTTGGTTGTCCAATAAAAGGATCACTGATGGATTTTGGGTTGAATTTGCTAAATGGCCAACACAGGTACCCCCGAATTATTAGTGCAAAGAAAGCATTCCTAAGGATTCTGTATGGTATGAAATGGGAGGAGGTCAATGGGGGGCTTTGGACATCATGGAGTTCCCACATAACAACTCTAAGGGCGCCCCTGGTGCCTACTGGCCCCCGCCATTTTAGAAAGCGAAGGAGCCGAAGCCCCTCTCAGCCGCCCCTCCCTCAAAATGGAGCCAGTGAAGGCGGTTACTTTCGCTTAGCGCTGAACTCGCCCTCCCCTCCCCAGCGGGAAGCGGATTGGACAATTCCTCCCAGCCGGGATTGGCTGCGCGGCACGAGGCTCTTATAGCGGCAACCGATTGGCTGTCTCGCCTCGCGACGGGCTCCGCCCCCTCTGCCCCTTCGTCCGGTGGCCCGTTTGACGCGGAAGCCCGGGGCCCGTGATGAGCCTAGCTGCGTCGCCATGGAGACCAAGCGGGCCGAGATTCCCAGCAGCGTCCTGGACGACCTCTGCAGGTGAGTGAGGCCCGGAGTGAGGGGGCTCCTCGGGCCCTGGGCAGGCCTCTCCCCCGGGGGCTCCCCCGTTTAGAACGGCATTAAAACGGAGGCTAAAAGTTTTACACCGAAGGGAGAGGGGCCTGTGTGGAAAACGAGGACCAAAACACACTGCAGACATAATCCAGTTTGAGGCCGCTTTACCTGCCCTGGCCCAGTGCTGGGGAATCCTGGGAATGTGTTCTCTGACAGAGAAGGCTCAATGTCTCACAAAACGACAGTTTCTCAGGATTCCCTAGCCCTGAGCCAGGGGAACTAAAGCGCTCTCAAACTGGATTATGTCTGTAGTGTGTTTTGGATCCGAGTGAGGCCGGTGAGGGGAATGCTTAGCTTGGTTTTGTTTCATTTTATTTTTATTGTTGTTGTGTGCCTTCCAAGTCGTTTCCGACCCATGGCGACACTATCATGGGGTTTTCTTAGCAAGTTTCTTCAGCGGGTTTTTTTTTTTTTTTGCTATTGCTATTCTCTGAGGCCGAGAGAGTGTGACTCTCCCATTGGGGTTTTTATGCTCGAACGGGGATTTGAACCCTGGTCTCCAGAGTCCTAGTCTAACCCTGAAACCGCCACGCCACTCCCAATAAGGGGTGGCTGGTAAGATATTAAACTAAGCAATACGGATTAAAACTGCACAGAGTCCTCCCTAAAAGTAGATAGAAATGTAAGAATTACTGTATTTAGGAAAGCCATTAAAGCATTTGTAAAGTTCAAACGTGAAAGTTCATTAAAAGATCCTGTGCAGGTTGATAGCATTCAAAGACACAGCTGTATCAGTTTGGAAAATCAGTTTGCAAAGGGATCTTGCAGCGCCTTTGAGAATTGAAAAGAAGAAGTTGGCAGCATGAGTCTATGTAAACCTGAGCCTATATTTTAATCTGAGGAAGTAGACTTAAGTCTGTGGAAGCTCATGCTGCCAACTTCTTTCTTGCAGTGAGTCTCAAAGGTGCTGCCAGATTTGTTTTGGATTTCAGAGTTTTTCATATTTTGGAATATTTGCATGAGCCTAATGAGAAACCTTGGAGATGGGACCCAAGTCTATACATTAAGTTCGTTTTTGTTTTGTATACACTTTATAGGTGCATAGACTGAAGAGAATTTTAAACTTTTGAGGGTGGATCTGCGCTGGATAGAACAGTAAATAGTTGCTCCTCCACATTTGTGGCTTTGACTTTTGCAGATTTGGTTATTTGCGCTTTTAATTAATATGTTCTCTCTAGGGATTTCTAGGTCCTCCAGCTCAATTCTCTGCCTCAGGTTGACCATGGAGAACCATCCTAGACACTTCTCTAGTCATTTGCAGGTCCTCCATCATGATTCTATGAACAACTTCTGGCAGATGTTGACCTCAGAGTTACACTGGAGATCCCTAGAGAGGTGTTCTCTGGTGGCTGACTACCCAGCTTTTTGGGGGGGAATTAGCTTACAGTTGTAAACCGCTTAGACTAGAGACTGCATAGCATGGTATGAAGCGGTATATAAATGAAGCTGCTATTGCTATTGCTATTCTCTTAGGTAAAAAGAATAGTGGTTTTTTATTTACAGTTTTCCCACATTCATGGGGCTCCTTCACTCCTAATTCCAGTGAATGTGGAGGGGCCACTGTAACAAGAGGATGTTGTTTCATGCCAGTACAGTACATACCACAAGGGAACCTGAATAAATACAATGGCATAAAGCTGTGTTTGTCTGGAATATCAGTATGCCAAGGGACCTTTGAGACAAACTGAAAGAAAGAAGTTGGTAGCATAAATTTTGGTGGACTTGAGTCCAAATGCATCTGAGGAAAGAGGCACAAATCTTTGAAAGTCTATCCTACCAACTTCTATTTTTCAGGTCCAAAGCACACTGCAGAAATAATCTGGGTTGAGACCTTCTTTAATTGCCCTGGCTCAATACTAGGCAATTCTGGGGACTGTAGTTTTGTGAGACATGGAGACTTCTCTGCCAGAGAACTCTGGGGCCACAATAAACTACAGTCCGCAGGATGTTTTGGACCTTAGTTCAAGTCCTGGATTTTTGCTGTTCAAACAATAATGGGAAAAGATTGCAGTTTAGAAAATCACATGATATCTGTAACATATGGCTAGACTTTCAAATTGAAGTGAAGTGTCAGTAATAAAGTAACTTATACATCCAAGTGTGAAATATTTCCCAGTTCTAACTAAATTTTCATGTGCTCTGAGGAGGGGTGTCCCCTTTTTAGAAATGGTTTCATTTTTAGACAAAGGGCACTGGAACAGTGTGGCACTGATTTACTGATTGAATTTGTGCAGTAATAGAATTAGGATATGATTGAGGGCCTTTGCAGACTGCTAGAAATAGTGCAAATTGAGTCCACTTTTAGGGTTAGGGTTAGGGAATCATGGGAACTGTAGTTTATTGTGGCACCAGAGCACTCTGACAGAGAAGGCTCAATGTCTCAGAAAAAAAGAAAACAATTCCCACGATTCCCTAGCAGTAACCCTAACCCTTAAAGTGGACTCAATTTGCACGATTTCTGGCAGTCTGCAAAGGCCCTGAGTCTAGGGTCTTCATTGATGTCAGAACACCCTCTTTTATTGCTAAATATGAATTTAAATATATGGACAATTCATGAATAATAATGCAGATTGGAGGGCACCATTTAGTTAGAAGCTGACACAATGATATGTGGTGGAATCATATATGGTTCCTGAGAAGTAAGGCCAGTGAAGTTAGTTAGGGTTATTCTTAAGTGGGTGTAGAGTTACAGCCTTAGGATCAGAAATGTTACATAGTATTTTTAAAGCATTTTTTCAATCAAAATCGATTTGATCACTGATTTTACTTTTGGAAGCGGGTATTAAAAGAATTATAATTTGTGTGGATTTGCCTTTGAAGACTGGGGAATCAAATCATGGTTTCTGAAATGGATTTTACTAGTTTGGGAGCCTTATGTGGAGAGACTGCGATTCTTGAGATAATTTAATATCAAACTGTTTTACCTTGAATTGAGCCCCAAGAGGGATGAAGTCAGTGCCGTTGTTTTAGGACTTGTGCAGTGTGTGGTGTTTACTTTTTTCTAGTCATTAATCTAGCTGTTGTGTTCTTTGCTAACTGCAGTTTCCAAATCGTTTAAAGGCAGCCTGACATAAAAACGAGTTCTCATGGTTCCAGTAGGATATTATAAGGACTTGGATGATAATGACCAGATGGAGGTGGTATGTCAGCCTTGCAGAAGGCAGTTGGCATCACTGACGCTACTCAAGGCTGCAACTGATAGGGCTGGATTGACTAGCATCCCAAAATTATGAATCCCAACCCTTGGGAGAGCTCAGGCCCATCTAGAACTGGCCATAGATGACATCTCCTAGCACAGGGGAATAACTCATTGTTATTTTGTGACTTAAAATGTTGAAGCTCCAGTATTATGGATAGGCTCCTGTTTAATATGCTATAAATAAGCCAGCTAGGTTTAAAGCAGCTCACAGTGTCTCAGCCAGGGTCTTGCTTTATCTGTAATGAACCATTATGGTGTTAACATATTATAATGACAATCTTTGCACTTCAGTCAGTGTTGCAGAACCATTCATGTTAATGAGAGTTCTTGCTTTCTGATTATTAGCTGTATGCAACATACTGATGTTAGTTAGTTACACTTTGCAGAATTATGGTAAAAAGAAATATAAAATGTTCCTTCTAAACAAGAATGAATTGGATCACTGAATAACTCTGCCCAAAACAGAAATGTGCAGAGAGGACTAAAAAGAGTTTTTTCTTTTGGAAAAATTACTTTTGGAAGAATGTCATGCCTTTGAACTGCTACTGCAAAAGCTTATCAGTTAAACAGCTTTTTTTATTAGCTAAAAAGGTGCTCCAGTATTATTTTTGCCACATGTACTTAGATTTCCTAATAGTAATTTCAAATAAAGTTGTTGTTGTTGTTGTTGTTGTTTTGCTTAGATCCGTTGAACTTCAAGTGTTCTTCAGGCTCTTCCCATTTAATGTTTAACATTATTTTCACCCACTTCTTCAACAGCCGATTTATTTTGCACATTCCCAGTGAGGAACGAGACAATGCAATCCGAGTATGCTTTCAGATTGAGCTGGCCCATTGGTTTTACTTGGATTTCTACATGCAGAACACACCAGGATTACCTCAGTGCGGGATAAGAGATTTTGCTAAAGCTGATATCCTTTTTAAGTTAATACGTTGTAGGTAAAAATTGTATTAATATCAGCAGTGTATTCTTGAATGTTTGCCTCCAGAAAAATTGGGGTCTGTTTTTAAAGATATTTGATTAAGAGTAAGTATCTTTAAGACAAAAGGGGATTGCTTTTAAGATCAAGGATTTCCTGATTAGGAACTTCTGCACTAGGTTTTTGTGGGCTTTCCGGGCTGTGAGGCCGTGTTCTGGAAGAATGTATTCCTGATGTTTCTCCTGCATCTGTGGCTGGCATCTTCAGAGAAGGGTGGCATGGAAGTATGTGGGGTATATATACTACGTGACCCTTGGTTGAGAGGATTAGCATGTAAATCTGTGTATTGTTCTGTTGAGGCAAGGCCTCAAGGTGGGAGGATATGCACGGAGAATTAGTGTCTATTTAATTAAAGGTCCATTGTCTTCTGGGAAACCCCCTGACCCTGGGTGAAGTTCATTTGCATTTACTGAGTCCTGATTTTGGTGTTTTTGAGGACTAGTAGCCAAACTTTGTTTACTTTCAGGGTTTCTTCTTTCCTGTTGAAATTCTCAAGGTGTTTGTGGATTTCAGTGGCTTCCCTGTTCATTCTGACCCGATAGTTGTTGGCATGGTCCAGAATTTCAGTGTTTTCAAATAGCATTTTGTGCCCAGGTTAGCTTATAACGTGTTCTGCAACCGCTGATTTTTCAGGCTGGCCTAATCTGCAGTGTCTTTCATGTTCCTTGATTTGCGTTTGAACACTGAAGTAGGTTTGCAGTTACCACCACCAGAATCCCTGTTGAAGACATCATTTCCCATGTTGAATCCGCCCTCCAACATCTCCCATAGAAGGAAGCAGAAGAGATAAGAGGGGAAACAGCAAGGATTCTGCATAAGACAGAACCACCACCACTCAGCAACATAACCAAAAAAAGAAAGAAAAGCCATCAAGTATTTCAATTCGGATCCAGAAATCATCATTCTCCCAGTAGACAAAGACAATGCCACAGTAATCATGGAAACAGAACAATACAAACAGAAAATTAAAGAACTCTTAGATCCTGCAATATACAACAAACTCAGGCAAGATTCGACCAACAAAATCACCAGGAAAACAAAATACCTTGATCAAGAACTCGTCAATTCAGCCAACCATATTCCAGAGTCTATGCAAATCTGAGGCTCTCCCACCAAGACTTTTTGGACTTCCCAAGATCCACAAGGACTCTATTCCACCCTGACCCATAGTGAGTGCCATTGGATCCCCCACCTATGACTTGGCCAAATTTCTGGCCACACAATTACAAACCCATATAGGGCAAATCCCTCACTACATCAAGGACTCAGCTCACTTCATAGAAAAAAACAACAACTTCGAACTCAAACCTGGAGACATACTAATCAGCTTTGATGTGGTCTCCTTGTTCACCAAAGACCCCATAATGGACACTATGGCACTCATCCAACAATTTTTTTCTGAAAGACATTGCAGCCCTGTTCGAACATTGCCTTACTACATGCTACTTCCAGTGGGACAATGGATTCTACAAGCAGAGAGATGGGGTAGCCATGGGAAGCCTTCTGAGCCCTGTGATAGCAAACTTTTACATGGAACACTCTGAAAGGCAAGCCCTGGAAACAGCACCAAAAAAGCCCACAAAATGGTTCCGATATGTGGACGACACTTTCACCATTTGGAGCCATGGAGAACAAGATTTGACTGTGTTTTTGAAGTATCTGAACAACTTCCATTCAAACATCCAATTCAGAATGGAAAAAGAAAAGGAAGGAAAATTGCCATTCTTGGATGTCCTGGTCATCTGCAAACCAAACCAATGACTAGACCTCATTGCACATATGGACAGATACCTACACAAGAACTCCCAATCATTACTCAAGACAAAAAAGAAGCACAATAAAAACCAGACCACAAAAAGGATCTTTGAATCCCATTACCTAGAAGATGAAATGAAGCACCTAAACTGGGCTCTACAGGCGAATGGTTACTTCAGCTCAGGCAACAGAAGAGCAGCCAGACCCAGAAAAACCACAAGAGTGAAGAAAAACAACTCCCAAAGGGAAGTTATTTCTACCATACACCAAAGACAGAATAGGGAAACCGATGAGGAAACACAATCTCCAAATGATCTACAGACCAACCAAGAAAATCCAGGAAATGCTGCGCTCAGCGAATGATAGGAGAGACCCTCTCATGGCTTCAGGAGTTTACTGCATACTGTGCAGCTGTGGACAAGTCTACATATGGACCACAAAATGCAGTGTTCAAAGGTGAATCAAGGAACACAAGAGACACTGCAGACCGGGCCAGCCTGAAAAATCTGCAGTAGCAGAACACATTATAAACCAACAAAATGTTATTTGAAAACACTGAAATTGTGGACCATGCCAACAAACTATTGGGTCAGAATGCACAGGGGAGCCATTGAAATCCACAAACACCTGGACAATTTCAATAGGAAAGAAGAAACTTTGAAAGTAAACAAAGTTTGGCTACGAGTCCTCAAAAACACCAAAATCAGGACTCAGCAAATGCAAATGCAAATGAACTTCACCCAGGGCCAGGGAGTTTCCCAGCAGACAATGGACCATTAATTAGACACTCCTCCTCGCATATCCTCCCACCCTGAGGCTTTGCCTCAACAGAACAATACACAGATTTACATGCTAATCCTCTCAACCAAGGGTCACACATTATATATACCCCATACACCTCCATGCCACCATTCTCTGACGATGCCAGCCACAGATGCAGGTGAAACATCAGGAATACATTCTTCCAGAACATGGCCTCACAGCCTGAAAAACCCACAAAAACCTATGGATGCTGGCCGTGAACGCCTTCGACTTCACAACTTCTGCAGTATTTCATACTTATCACTGATGCAGTCTATTTATTACCCTGTCTCTTTAATACAGGGGTAGGCAACCTTTCCCCTTTAAGGGCCGAGGGACTTCAGCTCCCAGAATCCCAGGACCTATCGGCCAACATGGGACTATTGACCAACATAGCTGAGGCTTCTGGGAGCTGAAGTCCCTTGGCCCTTAAAGGGGAAAGGTTGCCTACCCCTGCTTTAATACCTGAGTTTCCCAGATATAAAGAGGGGAACATCATTGTGTGGGATTGCACCTCTTTTGAGACTTTTTTGAGAGCGCTCACCATAGGGAGCAATCGTCACTGAGGTCAGTCTTATTCCTGCCTGTCTCTCTGATTGGATATCTTCAGCTCTGCTCCACTTTCACTCTAGATTCCTTCTTAAATCCTTTATTCCTTTTTCTCACCTTTTCCATTTCTTAACCCAAAACAAACAAAAAAACCCTCCTCCATCATCTACTTCACACCCTTTTGCTGTCCGGCTCCCCATTTTTCTGAGAGAGTAAAAGAGCAACATCTGGAGATACCCAGGCCAGCTCAAATTGAGGATGAAAGCCATGGTCTATCCAGAGGTTCAACAGCCTCCGCAAAGCTTCTCTGCAAGAGGCCCAGATTGAGGGCAAATTATGGGAGGAGATGCAGGAGTCAATGGGTGAAGGAAAACCTCTCTGTTCTGCAACCCTGTTGCAGCACCCAAACCCAACTTCAAATGGGCTTGGGCCTGAGGCAGTTGAGACCAACCAGGAGATTGTGACAGGGACTCCCTACCACTTCCTAGTTATTGCGGGAAGGGAACTCCAGAGCTTGCACTCTGGCTTTGGGACCTTATGCTCGAAGAAGTAGCCACCTTCACCTCTTGGCCCAACATAGCCTGTCACCCATGCAATCTACTCTTCTAAACAGAATTTGCGTGGCACTGGCAGCACAAAAAACTCCAGATGGAATATCGCTACACATATGGGAAACCCTTCCCTCCTCTGAAAAGATATTCCCAAAATGTTCCATTATGCCTTCTGCAGATTCCTGAGCTTCTGAAGCAGTGAGGTAGGATGGGAGTCTCTTTCTTGTCTCTCTCCTTTTCCAATAGCAATTAGAGCAGCAAAGAAAACAAAGCATTGACTTTCAGCTACCCTTTTCCTCTCCTTTCTTATCTACAAAAGTTTATGGGTCCATGTGAAGCCCAAAAGTGAAAAAAAAATGAGGTTGAGGCAGCTGAGGGGATGGGATGCGTGTACCTTTCTAGTGTGCCCTAGCTACCCTCTAAGGGTTAAATGCTGGTGGGGATGAGATGGGTGCTTGGAGCAGAAACAACTAGAGACATTGCATCACAGATTCAGAAGGATTCTTAACATGCCACAGACAGTCATGCAAGCAACCTCTCACATGGTTTTTCCTGATTAATTCCCCTCCACAGTATGTTCTTGTTGAAGTCAACATGTGTAAAGAAAAGGAACATTAAACTGGAATGTTATAAAATATGAAATATAATAATGTATTTCTTCTGTGCAGCACATTTCCTTGACTTTCTGTACTGTTCAATCATTGCCCTTTTTTACTGCCTCAAGGTGAAGATGTACAGAAGGTTTTAGATGAATGGAAAGAATATAAAATGGGTGTGCCAACCTATGGTGCGATTATTCTTGATGAAACCCTTGAGAATGTAAGTGTGAACCTGATCTGAAGGGGAAAAAAATCCTTAAAAAATAGAATAAGCAGTTGATAAGATGTTAACATTTATGGCCAATCTCTTCAAGTGTGAATATTTTAAAGGCTGTAAAACTTACTTTACATATGTAAATACTCATTTTACAAGAGTGAAAAGTATTTTGTTTGTTGAAATCTTTTCTTCTGTCATGGTGTAAATTTATATGTCAGGGATAGGGGAGCATGGAGTTTCAGCCACCTCTTATCAATGTTACATTTTGCTGAAACATTAGAATGTATTGGTTTCATCCTTGTTTTCCTCAATACTTAATTATATTTTTAAATAGTGGTTTAAATTTTGCAGGTACTGCTGGTTCAGGGATATTTAGCAAAGTCTGGTTGGGGATTTCCAAAAGGAAAAGTGAATAAAGAGGAGGCACCACATGACTGTGCTGCTAGAGAGGTGAGTATGTTTCTTTTATGTTGTCTGAACTGATTTCTCTGTGATGTTACTGTGCACGTTCTTTGAAATATGCCAGGTTTATGTGTATAAGTATACAGTCTTCCCTCCCCGTTCACTGACTTGGTCCTTCGCGGACTGGCAAGCTGGGAGGGATAAAATGGTGCGCGTGCCCGTTGAAAACAATGGGGACTTGAATATTAGCAATATTTCCGATTCATGGTGTGTGTGTGTCTGGAATGGATTCCCCACAAATCGGAAGAGACGACTGTAGTGACTGTGAGGAAGATGGCTGCAATCTTGTGTATACTTAAGAGCAAGTCCCATCAAATTCAGTTGGACTTAAGTCTATGAGATATGTGTAGAATTGCACTGTAGTAAATGATGAAATATTATGTGATACTAGTATGCAGAACTGGAAGAATTATACAATTCAGAGACAATTTGTGTTGAAATCTTTCCACTTTTTCATTGGAATAAATAGGTTACAGTTCTTGTGTTGAACTCAATTAAGTTGAATGACATCCTATATACAGTAAATTGGCTTTATCTGTTTTTCTTTGGCAAGTATGGCTCATGTACAGAAGTGGCTTTCAAACTTCATATCTTTAGCAAATGCCTTTCACCTTGAACTTTTGGCTACTGAATTTTGAGAGGTCCATGTTGGATTCCTGTAGGTCACTCACTGGTGAACCTTTTTGGGTCCCTCTGTTCTACTTGAATGTGACCTAAAACAAACCCAGTGCTCTCCTGCTGTTGCATTTGCAAAGGAGGTTAGCTGTGGGCAATCCATCTTTCAGGCTGTTACTCTTGGTATTATTGAAGACATGAATGTTGATATTCATTGATAATTCAAACAAATAGATTTTGGAAGCATCACTCTTTTCCAAACTATGTTATTTAGATACTGTTGGGAAGTGCACAATATTTAAAATGTAAAGTACTTTTAGACCTCAAAGTGTAAAACACACACACACACACCCCTCTAAAACAGAAAAATGCTTGCAATAAAGGTATTATCAGGAGCCCTGGTGGCGCAGTGGTTAAATGCCTGTACTGCAGTCATTCACTCATAAACCACAAGGCTGCAAATTCAGTACTAGCCAGGGCTCAGGCTTGACTCAGGCCTGCATCCTTCCAAGGTCACTAAAATGAGTACCCAGCTGCTGGGGGGCAATGAGCTTAGACACTGCATAGCGCGGTATGAAGCGGTATATAAATGAAGCTGCTTTGCTTTGCTTTATAGTCAGAAATAGAGAATGAGACCACTGTAGACTCAAGTGAACTTGTATCTAAAACTATTTTGTTCTGCTGCTTTCTTTGTCTTTCCATTGTCTGCCTGGCAGTTGAGAAGAGAGCAGGATATAAAATATTCACTTCTACAGGAAAAGTATAAACTCTTCTCTTTCAATCACTCTCAGCATGCCATTGAATTGGGAAGTACCCCCGCTTCCCTTGAAAGGGCCTCTTCCTCACCCACCCACCCCAACTTTCAGTGAATGCCTGTTTGAATTGTTTGCACTGTGAAGTGCCGTATTGTTCTTATAAGGTGAATATACATCTAAGGAACGGCCGAGGCCGCGGCTAGAAGGAGGCCTCCTTTCAGCTGCGGTCTCGGTGGTTCAATGGGATGCTCCTGGGATCGGAGGACGTCCTCCGATCCCAGCAGCATCCCATTGAACCACCGAGGCCGCGGGTGGAAGGAGGCCTCTGTGGCCTCGGTGGTTCAATGGGATGCTCCTAGGATCGAAGGGCTTCTCCGATCCCAGGAGCAGCCCATTGAACCACTGAGGCCACGGGTGGAAGGAGGCCTCCGCGGCCTCGGTGGTTCAATGGGCTTCTCCTGGAATCGGACGCCCTCCGATCCCAGGAGCAGCCCATTGAACCACCGAGGCCGCGGGTGGAAGGAGGCCTCCGCGGCCTCGGTGGTTCAATGGGCTTCTCCTGGGATCGGAGGGTTTCTCCAATCCCAGGAGCAGCCCATTGAACCACCGAGGCCGCGGGTGGAAGGAGGCCTCCGTGGTTCAATGGGCTTCTCCTGGGATCGGACGCCCTCCGATCCCAGGAGCAGCCCATTGAACCACCCAGGCCGCGGGTGGAAGGAGGCCTCCGCGGCCTGGGTGGTTCAATGGGATCCTCCTGGGATCGGAGGACGCCCTCCGATCCCAGGAGAAGCCCATTGAACCACCGAGGCCGCGGGTGGAAGGAGGCCTCCGCGGCCTCGGTGGTTCAGTGGGCTGCTCCTGGGATCGGAGGACGCCCTCCGATCCCAGAAGAAGCCCATTGAACCACCCAGGCCGCGGGTGGAAGGAGGCCTCCGCGGCCTCGGTGGTTCAATAGGATGCTCCTGGGATCGGAGGATGCCCTCCGATCCCAGGAGAAGCCCATTGAACCACCGAGGCCGCGGGTGGAAGGAGGCCTCCACTTCAGTGGTTCAATGGGATGCTCCTGGTCCTGGGATCGGAGGACAGCCTCCGATCCCAGGAGAAGCCCATTGAACCACCGTGGCCGCGGGTGGAAGGAGACCTCCCCGGCCTCGGTGGTTCAATGGGATTCTCCTGGGATCGGAGGACGCCCTCCGATCCCAGGAGCAGCCCACTGAACCACCGAGGCCGCGGCTAAAGGGAGGCCTCCTTCCACCTGCTAAGTAGAGGTACCACTGTATTTGGTTAAGAATCTTTTTTTCTTAGATTTTCCTGCTTTAAAATAGGGTGCGTCTTATATGCCAGAGCGTCTTATATGGCGAAAAATACGGCACAGAGTTGTCCATCCACATTTGCTGGGGTTAGGGGCATGGGACTCCCATGAATGTGGAAAAACCACAAATAACAAAAACACTATGTTTTTACCTGAGAGAACACCTCTCTAGGAATTTCTAGGTCCTCCTATGCAACTCTGTGGTCAACATCTGCCAGACACTGACCATAGAATTGCACTGAAAGAGCTACCAATGCCTAGTGGAGTGTTCTCTCTAGGAATCTCTAGGTCCTTCAGTACGACTTTTGGTTAAAGTTAACCATAGAGCTGTGCTGGAGGACCTAGATATTCCTAGAGAGAACATATTAATAAAATCAGTGAATAATCAAAGCCGCAAAGTCAAAGCCGTAAATGTGGAGGGTTGAGTGTACTTCTAAGAACTGCAGTTTTCAATATGTTCATCTGCATTCATTCCTTTCTCTTCCTCCACTGCATTACATTGACTGTAGGGCAGAAAACTGGAATGTACCCATGCTGGTATCCCTGCATTCTAAGATTGAATGGCTAGGGGCCATTTCTCAAAGGTTGCTATAGAAGTTGTTGGTACAGTCGGCCCTCCTTATCTATTGATTCTGCATCCACGGATTCAACTATCCACAGCTTGAACATATTTTTTAAAATTCCAAAAAGCAAACTTTGATTTTGTTATGCTATATAAGGGACACCATTTTACTACAGCCTCGTATGTAATTGGACTTGAGCATCAAAGGATTTTGTTATCCACGTGGGGTCCTAGAACCAAACCCCAGCTGATACCATGGGCCCATTGTGGTTCTAAAATGTATATTTGCTTTTTCATATATTTTTACTCTCCTAAATCTGTAGTGAAGGCCTTATATTGTCATTTACATGTTGCAGAAAAGATTTAGAAGGTGTTAGTCAATTTTTTCAGTTCTTTGAATTTGAAGTTTAACTGCAAAGCAGTTAAAATGTAAATGACAAACACTCTGGTCTGTTTGCAGGTATTTGAAGAGACTGGTTTTGATATAAAGGATTATATCAATAAAGATGACTACATTGAATTACGAATCAATGATCAGTTAGCCCGTTTGTACATCATTCCAGGAATTCCAAAGGACACTAAATTTAATCCCAAAACAAGGAGAGAGATTCGGGTAAATGGTTCATTTTTCATTTTTTGAATTCATTTTCAGGTATTAAAAGTACTAAAAAGTACTGAAGTACTACTAAAGCATGGCCAAATGCAGTAAGAAGCTACAGCAGCACTTTCTTCTTTAGAGTAGTTTACTTCTGATTTGTAATTATACAGTGCAAGCCCCTTCTCCTGTTTGCCTGTTATTACATGCGGATGAAAGCATCCAGTCTGGGACAGAAAAAAAATACATACTGTGTTCTTATAAGACATATTCCTTTTATGCCTTGTTTTATCCTTTGGGCATCTTAGTGATATGTACTTGAAGTGTAGAGACCATCCATGATGGAACTGTTGCTGCATCCCATGCCTTGCTGGCTCATAGTGCAGGAGAAGGGAGTGGATTAGTTTTCATTGGTCTTCAGTTTAATGACAAAATGGTTTCATACATATGTTTTGCTCCATGAGTAGGTCTAAAGTTAGTGCAGATTATTATTTCTATAATTTATTTTCATCACATTAAAAAAATTCATCCTGTCAGACCCAGTGGAAGAGAAATGAATTACACCACTTTCAGGATGTAGTAACATGGAACCCAGTCTAGGTACCTATGGTGGAATGAGGGGGCTTGGGTTCAGTGTTACCTCCAGTTTTTCTTGAACATGTTCTTTTTGAGATCCCTACCACTCATGGGAACACAGCCAACAGTACTCCTATATTGATGGAGCTTTCTGAGAACAAGCAGTATCCTCCACAGTGGCGCTACAGTGCAAAAGAGAACTGTTTTGATGGTATTTGTAGTGAAGTGAGAAGGACTTAGCATTTATTTTAATCATTGTAATATTTGTTTAGTATTTTCAGGGGGTATTTTCAGCTGTGAATGGAATGGTAATCCTGATGTTTCCACATAAAGAATTAAATTAGTGTCACTATTTTGGTAATGGCAAAGTGGTTTCAAACCAGTGCTCTGCTTTCTGAGTAAATGCAAAGTTATTGCAGATTATTATTCTTATCAATTGTTTCTGAGAAGTATTAAGAGATCTTTTTTCTGTGTTTCAGAACATTGAATGGTTCTCAATTGACAAATTACCTTGCCATAGAAATGACATGACCCCGAAGTCCAAGCTGGGTTTGGCACCTAACAAGTTTTTTATGGCCATTCCCTTCATCAGGTGTGTTCAGGATGAGGTTAAAATGAGGTTTTTTATTTCATTTCCATACTGAGGATTCTTGTTGTTGTTGTTGTTGCTGCTGTTATTTTCTTTTAGTTTAGATCTTATTTGAAGAAGCTGGTTGTTGCTAATGTAAGTTTAACTTCTTTACAGACTACTGAGAGACTGGCTTGCTCGACGGTATGGTGATTCTTCAGATAGTGACAATGGATTCTCATCTACCAGTAGCAGCACACCACCTAAACCCAACACAGAAAAAATGAGGTAGCAGAGACTCCATAAATCATTGGGGAAATAAGGAAGTAGTCATATAATAGCAAAACATTTTAATGTTAAATAAGCAACAAATTGTTTTAGCTACCTAAAAGTTTAATTTGGTCTGTTCTCTGGAAATGGGGCATTATCCTAACCTTTAAAATATAAGGACAGAAATACTGTTCCACTGTTTCATAGTTAGGACAGTGCTTTATGCCAGTGTAAGTTGAGCCTTTAAGGGAAGCCAGTGACACTGGAAAAACTAATTTAAACTTTTAAATGCAGTTACCTGCTGTCTAAACAGGTGACTTTATCCTTGTCACTGTGTTGTTCCATGTTACTTTGTGCTAGTGATAAGCAAAGAAATTGAATAGACTGGCATAGGAGCTGATGTCAGCAGCGATTGCCATTTTGCAGTATCTGTGAAAAGTCTAACATATAACGAATAATCAGCAGTAACAATCTAATTAAAGCTGATTATCTTGTAGCTTGTTATGTGATCATAATAATTTTTTTAACGTTTTCTGAACAAAATAATTTTTTATGGATTAGATCCAAGCTCCATCACAGCCAGCAGGTGTTCACAGATAGTCCTTCAGGAGACCAGTGGACAAAGCACAGGCAATTACAGCAACAGAAGCCATATAACAATCATTTTGAGATGTCTGATACTTTAAAACTAAAGGTGAGTTTCTGTTATAAATGTTTCATGGTAATTGTGAAACTAGTCATGTATGTTAGGTATTTCATAAATTTTTTAACTTTCCAGTTTCACACTTTTAAAATAAGGGAGGCATTTTTAATAGGAGGGCTGTATAGTCCTCCCTCTGTTCTTGTGTACTTGGGATCCGTGTCCCTTGCTTATCCACGGGAGGCGGATGGAGGGAGACAAAATGGAGCACACGTCTGCACGCCTCCACGGGAACGCACCTCCATTCAAACCAATGGGGCTTGAATATACACGATTTTCCATTTTTGCAGGGTGGGTGGGTCTGGAACAGATCCCCCGCGAGAACGGAAGGAGGACTGTATAAACTGCTGAAAACACAGATGTATTTTAAATACATCTTAAATACAGTTCTTTCTTAAACTGAATATAATTAGATGCAATTACACATACAGCTTGCAGTCTTGGAACAATAACTTGTATTTCTTTTTCTGTCTGTTGTGGTTTGCTCAGAACACACGCAGCAATGGTAGAAAACAATACCAAGACACACCTAATCAAAAGAAGAGAACAAATGGAGTTCATAGTCAATCAGCTAAACAGAGCCAAACTCTGGTAAGATGTGCAAAAGTAAATGAGGATTGTATAAGTTCAGAAATGTTGTGGGATCTTAGTATTTTTTGCATCACAAATACTAAATTATTCCTTGGAACTGCAGGTTAGGAGTTCTCTTCTCAGTACAGATGTTGGGAAATTCCTTTTGACAGCGCTAACTGCAAACCTGACTTATCACTCTGGAGTTTTTATTCAACTTCAGTTGTGAGCAGATGAACATTAGGCTTGGCCTGCTGGCTGTCAGTGATGGTGTGTTTGCTTGTGTACTTGAGAATTCTCCCACTGTTGTGTGGGCTCGAAAGAGCTGGGATGTGCTCACCTGACATTTTCTGGGTAGGTCTAGATACGTGTAAGGAGATGAGCCTGTGGTAGTTGTCCAGCAGTTCTTTGTTTGATTTTGCCCTTGGTAGGCTACTGCTGAAAAACAAAAGAGGTGAGTAGGTAGGAAGAGCATCGCTTGCTTGTTAGAGAAGAGTTTGTGGCTGGGCTGGCTAGGAAAGGAGGCAGGGATGCAAAGCAGTTGACGTAGGGTTGTGGCATGAGTTGCTGCAGGTCAGTTGTTGTGATGTATACTCAGTGTACATATGCATTCAATGTACTTTTACTATTATCTTTCTCAGCTGAATGAGGCAACCTAAAAGAGCCTAGAGGAGGCAGTGATTTATGGAATCTCAAAACCAAGAGATCCAAAGGGGTTCACAGGCTGGATGAGAGGGGAAAGGAAGTCTTAAGAGGATACAGGAAGCAGTAGGAAAGCAGCTTCATTTATATACCGCTTCATATCGCGCTATGGGATGTCTAAGCGGTTAAAGCGTCTTTATATATTTTTGGGTATTCAAAGAATTAAAAACAGCAGCTGTCTTATGTCTGGTAGGACATGCACAATGCAGTTTGTGAGGCCCCAAAGTAAAAGTCTCTGGAAACATAGGGGGTCCTTGACAATCAGCATTGTGGGTCAGGCTGAGAGTGAAAGAAAAAATGGACTAAGTTGCACGGGGCTATTTGAAGATTTCACCTAGTTCTCATTTTGAGTTAAGCTGCATCTGTCCTTTCCTACCAGTAAATGTGTGGATCAGAATACAGTTGTCTTTCTCATCTCTCAGTTCTTGATTTTTCACTTGCCTTAAAACACATATGTTAAAACGTGTATTTAGGATGGAGTACATTTAGAAATTCTCCCTTTTAGAGAAAATATGTTTAGAAACACACATTTTTTTCTAAGGTACATTCATAAATATATTTTTTAAAATGATTTTTATGCTAATTAAAACTAAATACACAGAAGTGTAATTGAATCAACTTTGATGTGAACATACATGAAACTGACACATATCAGAGACTGAGCTGTCCTACATTTATGTATGTATGAGAAAAATGGAGCTGTGGCATGTTTGGTGTGACAGTAGGAAAGAGTCAGCAGGACTCTGTAGAACTGTTTTGGAGGAAAAATTGATAATGCTTTGAGGATGTGATTATGAAAAGTGAGTATGAGTCTGTTGGGGCCTCTGCCTTAAATGGAGGGGTTTGTCTCAGAAATGAACAAAGTTGTTGAAAACATATCTCCTATGTTAAACTGCCATATTAGTTTGTTGCTCTAGCTTTCAGTCCTGACTCCTTAAATTCATATGCAGCGAAGATGTCTTATATGTGTGGGAAAGAATAAACGTCTTAGGGTTTGATGTAGCTAAAATGAGCCACTTTCCCCATTTTTAAAAGCGAGAAATAAATTGACCCTATAGTTAACTCTCCATTTGAAATGAATGAGACCTTGTCCTTCAGTATGATTAGATTATGCACCTATTACTATTTTTGAGACTTTTACAATGTAATTATCTTATTTATTAGAAATGTGAAAAGAAGTTAAATCCAAGAAGAATACAAGATAATTTTGAAACAGGCAAGTACATTGATATTACTGACTTGTTTTCAAGTATAATCATTTGTAAAAGTAGTTTTGGACTGGTGAATTTCAGGGCATATTGTCATGAGACAGCCAGATTCAGCCAGGTGTGTAAACCATAGTTTATAAGGCCAAGAATTAGTGATGGGCCTGTATCCTCTGGTGATATCATAACTGGTTCAAACATTTTCCCATTATAGCTAAACAAGTCATTTGTTTATTTTTTGCTTACTAATCATGTTTTGAAACATACTGATTTTATATATGCATTAATAATTAGTGATTAAGCAATCGTTGATTATCCTCCATTTGAGGAAAAGAGCAACAGGTGTGTTGGGCTATAGGGACTTAATAACTAGAGAAAGGTCAGTCTCCCTCAACTCGGCATCCTACAGATGTGTGGCACTACAATTCCTAGAATCCCAGTCAGCATGTCTGCAACATGGAATTGTCCCTTATCTAGCCAGAGTGTTCTACAAACACCTGTGTATTGAGGTGGGAGAGGTATTGTTACAAAACCTGAACCATGGTCAAAGATTTGGGGTACCAGTGTTGCCTAACAAGGTTGTTTAAAGTTAGGGATATGAGTTTTCCAGTTGGGCAGTGCTTAGCAGATGAGCACATTCCAAAATCACTGTGGGACCTATTTTGTAGTAGAGAACATGTAGTAAAAAGCAGACATTGCTGCATTTCCTATCAGTTTGTTTCAAGTATCAGTTTCTAACCAATAAGTGGCCTAATAAAATTAAGCCTAAAGGCAATTGGTCATCCCATTTGATGAAAAACCACTGAATCAATTACTGAATGGTAATTTGATACATCTGTAAATCCTATGGATTCAGTAGGTTTACTCTAGTTCAGACTAGCAATTGAGTAGACTGAAAGATCCTTTAGTGTTCTTATAATCAGATTTTTAAAAAAATTCTTGATTTTGCTAATTGTTTGTTTATCTTTTAAATGTAGAAACAACCTATGACATGTGCTGTGTGAATGAAGATCAGCTCCTAGAACATGGACAATCAGGGTCATGCAACGGCCATTGCAAATTCACTTTCTCTTCAGAAGCATTTCTGAGCTTCAAGTTCGATCATGATGCTATAATGAAAAGTTTTGACCTCTGATGCTTAGACTCGATTGCATAAGTCTGCCAGCAACCTGGTATGAAGTAGCTGAGTGGGTTTCTTAAATCCAGCCTTTACCCTTTCTCAGGTTTTAAAGTAATGCAGGGACCTAGTGATGGGCTGAGAGGCTTTGTTCTCATTGCAATATGGGAGTGACACCACACAGTATTGCACTTTAGATACTATATAGCTTTTACATGCAAAAATGATTTCCAGTGTTTCATTCGCTAGTTCTGAACTATGCATTACAGGGCATTTTTTTCATTTGTTTGGTTTTGCTCTATGTTTAGATTTCAGAGAAGTATTTTAGCCTTAGGGATGTACTAACCTTTTACATGTATGTATGTATGTATGTATATGTATATATTTCCTCTGATGGATAGTAAATCTTTCATATCTGATCTCAGAAAAGGGTGGAAATTCCTGTGAAACTTCTGCACCAATGTTCTGTACTGTAATTATAATTCAACCGTTTCTGACTATGTGAAAAGGCAAACCTCTGTATTGAGAATTCTGAATCATTATTTCTTGGGTCTCCTGGCTTTTGAAACCAATTTCTTCCTTTACATAGGAACCTTTTATACCACCATGTTTTAAAATTTCTTTAACATCATGAAAAACAGAATTCCACTCTATAATTGTTTTTCTAGTTCCAGTGAGATGTGCTGATGGTATACAGGTATGGCTAATTTGGTTTCCTTATATTAATATAGCTGTTTCCCCTCATTGAAATGCCTAATCAATTGGAAGAATTGCAACTACCTTGAAGATACGATATGGAAAAATGGATTTGTGGAGATAATTTAGGCATATGAAATGTGGAGATAATTTAGACAAATGGAATGTAAGCTAACAAATTTTAGCAATTGCAAAGAGAGAACTAAAGGCATGATAACATGTGACATTTAACAACTTTTAATACTAAGTGGGAGTGGGAAGGGGCAGTAGATCTACCATCACTCTGTAAACCCTGCTGGGTTGCATCAGCCATGGCAAAAGGTGCATGTGAACAGCTTTGCCAGGTTTTTTCACCCTTGTGCAAGGTCCTTCTATTTTAAATCTTACCCCTGAAAGCAAAGGAAAGGGGAATTATACCCAAGATTGGGGGAGCAGTGGATTTGAAGCCTGTGGATCCAAAGCCTCTGGCCCTGTCTCTGGAATGTTTCTTTTGGGGCCCTTACACCATTTGCTTCTGCCTGTGGCCTCCATCACAGTGGAGCTCTCTTCAGCAGGCAGCACCAGAGGACAGGACTGCACTGTTAATTAGGCTCTTTAATTGTTCACATTTCTTACAGTGTTTTGCCCCATTTGGCTTGTATAACTGTCTGATTTAATAATGAGCTTAATGCCACAGTAGTTGTCGTAAAAATGCATGAAGCTGCAAAGATGCATGAAACGTGAAGAATTTAATCTGTGAAAAAGAATAGTAGCAGGGAATGCAGAATTCATAGCTATACTGAATGCAAGTGTGTAGGCGAAAGTAATTTGTCTACAGAGCTATTGATTAATTTCCCTGTTATCCACTGCCCTGTATGTCAAGTAAAGACTTTGGCAGTTTATTGACTGTGTGTATTGAAATGTTGAGATTTCTAGCATTACCCCAGGTGGGCTGGAAGTTTTAAGTTGGGGAAATGAGTAGTCCTTTTATATTTTTCTGTATTGTCCATGAAGTACAGCCTATTCTCTTTCAAATACCATACAATCTGATGCTTTCCCTTGCTAAAAAATGTACAGTGCATAAAAGTACTAAATTGTGTGTCTCTTCTTCATGATTGGAAAAGAGGATCAAATTACCTTCCAAATAAATCAAGTTTTAATTACAGGACATTTTTAAAATGGTGGATGATAAACTCAACCTAATGATTATACTTTTCCATCACATTCAGTATTCAGTAAATGAGTGCGTAACCACAGGGGCAGGCTTCAGTGATTTAAATGAAGATTGCCCTTCCGTGAATATGTAAAACCATGGACTCAAAGTCCGCGAGAACAGAGTAAGTTCATTGGTTTTGCTGATTTGTCGAGACAGACAGAAAGGCTTTTGATGGATCTTCCCCTTTTTAACCATCTTTAGGGAAAATCTGTCTCTGGTTCAGTGCTGTTTGCCTTTCTTTTGCAATGAAAGTGCCTACTGTGGTAACATATTGTTCACAGCAAATTGGATTTTTAGGCTGCTTGTTGTGCCAGTTTTCTTTCAGTATGTAGCCTGACTTCCCAGGAATGTTACTATTTTTATTGCTTCCTCTTTGTTACAGATAAGAGGAACACTGGCACACCTATGTGAATCTAAAATATGAAATGGATCCCCTTACATGAATACTTAAATGGCTAAGGTAGCCATATGAGTTGAAGCCTCACAGTGGAGGGGAAACACACTTTGTGTTAAAAAGTATGCAAGTTCTGTGCTAACTTCTGGCTATACAAAGTGTAATTCTCCTTTTGCAAAGACTTATCTCTTTAGAAGCGACAGCATCTGCCTTCTTTATTGAGAAATGCTAAATATGGAATAATTGTTGCTTTCACAAGGTACCATATTTCATAAAGTTGTGTTCCTTATTTTATTGTCATATGGGTTCTTGGGTGCCCTGCACTGTGAACATTTGAGGTTGTTTAATTTCTTGGTTTGTAATGGCATGTCTTGTTTTATTTTGCTTGCAAAATGTTTAAATTGATCATTTTATACTTTTGTATTCCAAAGTTCAGACATATGGTTTACATAGATTGCTATAAAGCATTGAAGAAAAGTCAAATGTGGTAATGGTAATGACATTTTGTTTCTCTGAAATGGGCATTTTAAAATATAGGAATAAATGACTTGTGAATGATTTGATCTTCATAGAAATACCTTACTGTTTGAATTTCGGGTATTCATATTGCCTATTTGTTGAGGGAGACATGACAGCCTCTCACCTGCACCTAAATGAGTTGTGTCATCTGATCCTTTTGAGTTCAGTTATTTCTGCCGAAGGAAATGGTAAGAAGACATTTAAGGCTTTAAACAGGATTCTTAGGAGGGCATATTGACCTTCTGAGGCAACGGTTTGTATATATGTGTGTGTGCTTGTGTGCTTAGTAAAGCTTTGCTCTGTTTCTACATATGGCTGCTATGTAAGGGATGTTGTTTTTAGTTCATGAAGACTGTTTTTTTCTAGACTTGTATGTTGTTTTATACCCATTTTGAGAAAGCAAGATTAGAGGAGACACAAGCAAGGTTTGAATTTTTTAACTGGTTTTTTTTTAACTTTTTCAGATTACAGGCAGCTTTGATGTTTGAACCTGTGAATGCCAATGTTAGCAGCTTGCATTGCAGAATTGTATACTCAGTACTGGTACACACCTGTTGCACAAGTTCCTTTCAGTCTCAATGTGTGTATTGTTCACATGGTGAATCTTGTGCATGTTGGCTTTCTGTCTCTTACCTGCTGGGTTGTGTAGATAAGAGCTTGGTCACTGTCACAGATTAGGAGATGCCAAATAGGTTTAGAAGCTGGAACTTAACAGTAGTTTTTGCCTTGACATGGGATTAATAGTGCAAGTGCCTCTTGTTCTCTTCCATTTTTGCCCCACGTGACATAGCATATTTGCGTTTTCTCTGCCTGGGAAGAGAAACTATTCTGAGTTCTGGTTCCAAGAGCTTGAGTCTTTCCCTATTGGGGCATGTAGATTTTATGTCTGTTTCTGTGCAGCTCAAGCATGTTAGTTTTTATGGGGGGTGGTGAGCTATTTAATTGTGGGATGTCCTGCATATCTGTTCTGCTTCTGCTCCCTTACACTAGTGTGCTAACATGTAACACTAATTCTCTGTGCACTGTGAAGGCATCCTTACAGGAAAATCATCTATTACTGAAATCTAGGTATGCCCTTTAAACATATGTAGCTCTGTCTGTTCCAAGAAGGGAAAGATAAATATGCTAAAAATGATGTTCTCTGTTTTAAGAACTGATAGATCCACTATGTCCAATATCCAATGTCTTGTATGTTTATTTTCAGTGAAAATTTCACTGTGCTTCTGAATCAAAATAACAATAAAAGGGCCAGAGATTGTACTTTCTTAATATCTTTACAATCATGAAAAGACTAAGTGACCTGATGAGTTAAAATCAATACAAGTTTAATTTTTTGTGCTAGTCAAGACAGCGGCCAGGATGCAACAATGACTTATATGTACACTGCCAACCCCCCTCCCCTTTAAGCCATGGCATCCCATGCAACACATTAAACATCTGTTTTTGGAAAATGGGGTGTTGCAGGGGCAGCTTGGTATATGTGGTGTATCTGCTGATGAATGAAATTTACAAGCTCCTAAATTCAGCTCCTGGCATTTGATTGCTATGGTTTAAACAACTTCACCAATGAGTCTCTGGAATAAAGCCTAAGAACTGTACCGTTAGAATAGGAAACTGTGTGTTAATTTTCTCTTTTGAAATGAAGTTTAAAAAAACCCATTCAGTTTAGTCACTGCATAAATTTTTTTGCATTGTATTGTGGTTTGAAAATACAGGTGTAATCTTATGTGAAATCTTTCCAGTGGACCAGTACAGTTGCCCCTCTGTTTTCGTGAACTTGAAGTCCGCAGTCTCGATTATTCATGGAGGGGCGAGCCCCATTGGCTAAAATGGCATGTACACCCATGGCGCATGTGCAGGACTGCACAGCCATTCAAGCCAATGGGGCTTGAATATATATGAGTGTCCATTTTCACAGGGAGTCTAAAATGGATCCCCTGCGAAAATGGAGGGGCGACTGTATTATTAAAAGGGAAATTGAGGTGGTGTGGATCAGATCAAGAAACAAGTATGAATTTTGCAACTAAGAACTTTTCTATAGCAGCCAATATGTCAAAGCAGGTGTGAGGAACATGTGGCTCTCCAGATGTTATTGGGCTACAACTGCCATAATCTCTAGCTAGTTTAAGCAATGGTGAGGGATAATGAGAATTGCAGTTAGGCATTATCTGGAAGATCATGTGTTCCCCATCCCTGTTTTATAGAAAGGATTTAAATGTGTTCCCTTTTATAGCAAGATAACATATCTGTAGTATATGATAACAAGTGTGTTCTTAGCCAAAGTAATATATTCTAAAGTGTTAGATGGCTTTCATGTAGCATAACAAACATTTAAAATGGTTTTTAGCCTGAATAAATTTAACAAACTCAGAATCTGTTCTTTTAAACATTATGGGGTTCTGTTCAGTGGTATAGTTTCTGAAGAATTACATGACTGCAGCAAGGGTTTGTTTCAGATATGGGTAGTGGTTTCAAGTATCACCCAGGATGCCTTCATAAATGAAGTCCCATTTTGACTATTGGAATTATTTGATGTTTGAGCAGTTTAGATTTAAACCCAGAAAAAGCTGTGTATGCTTCGATGGAAGGTGCAAGGACAGTATTGAAAAGGTTAATCTTCAGGTAATGAATCTAATTTCTTCTAAGTGTGCTTGGTCTCAAAAGGAGATAGGGAGCAGCAGGCTAGTGCTCTAATGTGTATTTCTTGTTCTGTTTGTTATAGGATGGAAAAGTCTTGGTTCCCCTCCTCCCCTATTGTTTGAGTAAATTCAATTGGTTTTGAAATGGTCTTGAAAGTACCATTAGATTCCTACTTCTCTAATGTATGTGTGGTTATTCAGCAATTTCCATTTTTATTAATACTAGTTCTCTATTTTTAAAGAAATTCTTAACATTAAGATGGGTTGGACTTGTGGATAACTGTAATGACATTAACAACTGTAATGACATGAAATGTGATTACTTTTCTGAACTGGAAAAGTTGTTATTGCTTCTAGGCCATAATTGTAAAGAAGGTTGCAACTAGCACTGCCTTGGCTGGCAGCAATATTTGTTTACATTGTCACTTGAAGTATTGTTCAAGGATTATGCCTGAATAGGGAATTCCAGCATGTGTAGGGGAGATGGTACAGTACATGTAATCCCTTCTGTCTACAGCTTCTTAGCATGTTTTATTGAACAGCCTAGAAACCTCGTGATTTTTATTACAACTCCTGATTGCAGGGAGGCTACTACAGATACACAGTTGAACAGACCCTGGTGTACATGTGGATGCTGGGTGTTAAGTGCTGTGCATGTGCCCCCATATGAGTTGCGGCTTCAGCAGGAGAACAGTGAAGCATTTTCAAAATTGTATTGTGTGTTGATAAAATATTGTGGTATTGCATTTGGCATCCACTAAATGTGAGCCAGAGAGAAGAATTTGATGAGGTAATGTCTGTCAGTGTACTGAATGTATATGTAATGCTTCTATCATTATTCATTAAAATTGTTAATTTCATGGGTAATTTTTTGGTAAACAAAATGGGGGATGTCTGGAAATAGTCATACAGCTTTGCATACACAATAACACAAGCTAAGAAAGGATGTTCCTTTTATAAAATCAGGCATTCACTTGTAACTTTTGATCAAGAAAAAGAAATACATAAAAATGGGTCATAAGACTTATAGTGACATTTTGGCATTAGAAATTTATTCAGAATATAAGAACATTTGTAAAAGTATTATAAATGCCTCTGTATAAATAAATGCAGTTTGTACAATTCTATATCAAATCAACACAAAATAGCTATTTTACAGCAGCTAAAGAACTAAAGCTATTGGAAAAATCAGCAAAAACTGGTGGTTTTTCAATGAAAAATGCCAATATAAACAATAAATCAATACTGACATTTAATGCGAAGTTAATATGTGCTTTATAAAGAACAATACATTCAAGCTGGTGTAAAAAATGTTATACCTTAGCTGGAAAAGTAACAGATTTAGAACATGTTCCATGCACCATAGGACAAACTCATCAACTTATAGAAACCTCTGTAATAATACAACAGAATATTTACTTTTAGACAAAAATGACTCAGTTGACTTGGTTTGTCATGAGGAAGGAACATTTTAATACAATGGAATGGATAATTTCAGAATCTGATTAACATTATGATCTCAAGTTACTTGTGTGCACATCTGCCAGGTGATGCCTGACTTGCTGGGCACAAAGATTGGGCTGGATCCTGACTTTGCTCCTGTGAGAAGGATCGGCTTCACTTAATATGTTCTTGTTGATGGAAGGCGTATTTTAATAGTTCATCCTGCCTCCTAATTTACTTCAGCAGAGTCTTCAGCAGAGGGTGGAGCTGGGATAAACTACCACCACCAGCCTCTTGCCAAGTCAGACCTTTACTGAATAAAAAGCTTTCCAATGGATAGAAGGATCCCTCCAATTTACAGAAAGCTAAGTGAAAAATCCAGCCTACAACAGTTGCATAAATGAATTATTTTTGGTATTTCCTCTTCAGTTATACCATCTTTTAGAGCCAATAACATACATATGCATCCTATTGAAGTACAACTCACAGTCCTTGAGTCTGTTGGTAGATATGCCACTTTTCTACTGCTGAATTTGTACCATGTTGCTCCCTTCAGTGAAGTGACTGCTACTTGATGCAAGCATCCTTGGCTGAAGTGGTGAAACACCACTATAGCAGCATACAAAAATTTAATATTAACAGACTGCTCCTTTGTATCTGTGGAGAGTAGCATGTTTTTCAATTTAATAAACTTCAGAATGTTTGCTTTATGGTCAAATTCCTCCTCCACCCATTTACCTTAAATCGGCATTCTTTCAGAATTGTACTAAGGTGTGGCGATTGTGGCTTTCAGAAGCCTCCTGCCAAGACCATGATCAGTCAGCTGAAGGAGCATAAACCTCTAGCATCCTTCTTCCGGCCACAGAGTTACAGGTGAATGGTGGCTGGGGGCTCCTGTCCACTGACTAGCTGTTGGGATACACTGGTGCCATAAAGCTGTACTGAGCGGATAAGGGGCACTGCACAAAGAGGTACCTGGAGACCACTTTTTGGACCAAGTGAAGAAGTAAATACATTGGTCTATATCTCACCACAACCACTGGCAACACAGACAGTGTTGGCTCTCTAAACAAGACTACTTGATTCCTCCAAGGGAAACAGGAAGCATAGCACTTTCATGCGCACAATTAACCCAATAGAAATGTATGGATGGAAGGAAGCTTGTGTCCTGTTGCACACTGCTCTAGCTGTATCAGGACACTGCATTCTCTCTTCCCCTTGATTCCTGTTTATAAAAATGCGGTTTCATCTTGAAAAAAACTATGATCAGCAGAACTGAATTCCATGTTTGGCACAATCATAATTGTCTGCTGCAGATGTCCATGGGCAGCATGTATATTTATTTGCAGAACTACCTGTAGATGGCATGAGTGGAAAATCCCCTCGCCACTATTTTAAGGAAAATATGTTCCTATGCAGGTATTTTGTATTAATTTAAATATTTTCAATGCATGATGCTGTAATCACATGGAAAAAATAGTGAGCAAGCATCATAATTGACAAATGGCTTTATCACTTTGGACTTTAATCCAACAAACAAATGATTTGTGAAAAGTAAGCACTTGGTTTAAAAGTTGAAACTGGCAAAATGGAAAGTTGGTCTTAGAATGTTCACTTTCTGTTCAGAAGGCAGGAGAGAGGCAGGAAAGGATTAACTCTTCTAACCAGATATAGTCAAAAAACCTTGACAATCTACTTGCTGTTGGTAACCCCCGCCCCCCCCAAAAAAAGCCCTGAAGAGAACAAGACAGAAGAGAGCCTTTCATGCATGTAATTCATGTGAAAGGACTCTGTGTTGGAAATAGGAAATACGGCCTATAGAGGCACATTCTATACATACTGGTAAAGGAATAATAGGATGGACTACAAATATCGTCTAGGTATGCAAGGCAGACGAGGTGGCTACCTTTAGGCAGTGAGTTGTTTCCCTAACAATGGTTGAAAAAAGACGAAAGAAAGGGGGATTGGCATTTGCATCCAGAATATCACTAATCTTACTGATATTTTAACAGGTTTCCACAGTTGAGTTGTAGCACCATTTCACATTGTTTTTTGTGAAACACTTTTAAGTTTCACTTTGTTACGGGAGCTTATCTAGCCTACTTCTTTGATTTGAAAAGTACATCAGACCTGTGGGAAAAGCAGCCAGATATGTAAGCAGTAAAAGCTCATCTCATGATTGCTGCTAAGTTAAGCACTCTAGAATGTTGGTCATTTGTAACTGATGAGACCCAAAAAGAAGAAAGCCATCATGAATATAACCAGTAAAAAAATTTCTTTCTCATCAATACAAGACATGACATTAGTCTTTGTTTAGACTGATGGTTTCTAAGAGTATTAACTGCTATGTTTGGTCGAGAAACAGAATGCTGAAGCCACTACACCAAACTAACTTAAATAAAATAAAAACAGAATAGTAGTAAATCCAGAGTAAGTAATGCAATTACAAACTTAAAAATGGGAATGAATAAACCTACAAGTTAAGACTTAATTCACAGACCACCACTTGTCTTGTGTTGACAAAAGTAGTAAAATATGTGATCACCAATTGCTGGTTAAATCCAACTCAAACCTTATTTTAGAAAGACATTGATTTTTTATCTGGGAAACATTAATTCTCTTAATGTAGCAGAGTTTTACTAAGAAATGTCCAGTTAGCTTTGATGATAAACAGAAAATTACCAATGGAAATTGTGCCCCTTATATATGCTTAATGAGCGATTGCTATGAGAAAATGATCAGAAAGGTGATAAACTGAGTCCAAATGAGAATTAAATATCAATCATTGTTAGCTAGTTGCTTACTCATTTTAAATGCACACACCTCTGAAACCTTTTCCTTACAAGCAGGATTCCTATTATGGGCAACTGTGCAACTCAAGTACACAATTAGATCAAAAAACAAAAACAACCTATCTCAGAGATACCAGACACCTTACCTTATTTTGAAAATGCACTCATCCCTCCACATTCGCTGGGGTTGGGGCACAGGACCCCCGTGAATGTGGAAAAACTGCAAATAACAAAAACACTATATTTTTACCTGAGAGAACACCTCTCCAGGAATCCCTAGGTCCTCCTAGTGCAACTCTGTGGTCAACATTGCCAGACATTGACCATAGAATTGCATTGGAGGAGCTACAAATGCCTAGTAGAGTGTTCTCTCCAGGAATCTAGGCGCTTCAGTGTGACTTTTGGTTAAAGTTGACTATAGCGTTGTGCTGGAGGACCTAGATATTCCTAGAGAGAACATAATAATAAAATTCATGAATAATCAAAACTGCAAAAGTCAAAGCGGCAAATGTGGAGAGAGACGTGTATATGATTAGTATCTGCAGTATCATAGGGCAAGAAATAAAAATGTAAAAACTCAGTTTGTCTGAAAAGTAACTCAATCAGCTTCAGTGAAAATATATGGAAGAACACTAGAACACCCTAGGTAGTTGGTTATTCTGTTAGAATTGTTTTTATTGCAAGTGGTCTAAGCATCAAAGTGCAAGAAAGAAAGAAAAAAAAAGATGAGCATTTATTTAAGAGCAAGGCACCACAGTTGTATGTGCCATAACCAAGACAGTTCTTTCCCTTCCATCTGCCAGTATTGCCATGCCAGAGTGTTATTGCTACATTTATAATAAGAGAACATTAAGAACTGGTTGTCCTAAGACACTGGCTGGAATTCATGATTACAGCTGTAAATGCGTAACCTAGAGTTGCATATTCTGATTGGTTTGTAGTCACAATCCCTGCACATTCACATGTAGGGCCAGTGGTTTTAACCTCTGGCCCATGGACCCCCAGAGGCCTGCAATGTCCTCAGAGAGAGTCTGTGAAGGAATGAAAGAGTCTCTAGAGTCTGGAAACTGCGTAAACATTCAGACAGTGAGTGCTTGCACATGCTCTTGGTTCTGCTGTGTGAAATCAGGGCCTTTCCTTGGCCACTGAGAAGCAAACCAATTGATGAAGACACTGAGATCCTACCTTTTAATGCCCTCACAACTCAATTGGTCCCTACCCCAGATGGCATCCAGTCAAGAGTGGGGAGGGACATATGGTGCCTATGCCTCAGCCCTGCCCCTTGGCTGCCCTGAGGTGCTTGGCAGTGGACAATGGGACCTTTTCCTCTTCCCACAGCTCCATAGCCTTCCAAAAGCAGAGCAATCCTTCCCACTTGGCTGCACTGCCCCCTGGCCTCCACAACAAGGCTTTCCCTCTGGACCCCCTATGAATTGGAAAGGTTTTCAGCTTCTGGGAGAGTCATAAGTCATTCTGCCTTTGATGCAGCAGGCTGAGGCTGCAATCCCTTTTGTGCTTACTTGGGAGTAAATCTCTTTGTAACCAGCAGGACTTCTTTCGGATTAATTGTGTTGGGCTGGTCATGTTGCAAGTGGGCTGGCTCACTTGGCACAAAAGGCTGGACTGGAGACTTGGCTTGGTGACTATTAGGCTAATTGGGGCCAAATAGCTCTACTTAGTAGGTTGCAGTGTTATATAGATCAATATAGCAACCAAGGCTAGGAGGAACTGGGGCAGTGGACGATGCATTTGATTTGTTCTGGAATATAACTTGTCTTATCACACTGAGCTTAGCTTGGCACAATGACAGAAACTAAGGAATTGTCAATCACATATGCTGACATAGATGGAGAGTGTTCAAGTATTCTTATTCTTATTAAATTTGTATGGAATAATTCCAATAAAAATATTATAAAAGCAGTGTGTGCTTTTACTTATTTCTCCCTTCTGTCCAAATATGAAAACCTTTGATGAGCCACTTTAAATAATTATTTGATGAACTTTATGGCTTTAAATCTTGAGTTAAGTCATGGAGGGGTCCACAGCAATAAAAGATATTTAAATGGGGTCCATGGTAAAGAAAAAGTTGAGAACCACTGGTGTAAGGAATACCTAAAGCTCATGAACGACCCCCCCCCCCCCAGTCTGGATTTACTGGGCAGCAGCCACGGTGAACAACAGTTTTCTTCTTGACTGGGATACAGCAGACTGATGTTTACACCTTGCAAGTGATCTCCAATGCGAGAGGGAATTATAACAGAGATCCTGCTTCTGACGGACAGTGATTCATGGGAGAGTGGTAGAAATAGTCAGTTGCATCCCAGTTGACAGAACAGCCTTCCTTTGCTTGCACCCACCGCTGCCTGATGAGCCATGACTAGGGGAGGGGAGTTGGGTTGAGAGATGCTACTTAGCTATGTAACTAAGGTAGTTATGTAGCTCAGTAGCTGATCTAGAATTGTGGCCATTCTAACTTTTATTTAACTTAAAAATATTACTATTTTGCATGGTGGTCTCTAGCTGTTGCTCTTCCTACACCGGTTTTACTACGCAGAGCGGACAGAACTAGCACCATAACTATAAGTCAGTTTCAGCACAACTGCACAGTGCACATATACATTCATTTGATCAGGTACATTTCTTATAACTTGGGCTTTTTTAGCATAACAAAGTAAATGTATTTTCACAAATGTACAGTAGGGACCTAGTGACCTTTATGGAAGCCTTACTCCAAACATGCAGCAGTATGACTTACAACTGTCCTCAGAAGCCAGCTACTAAAAAACTGCTGTTCCACACCAGATTCTTGCTACAGGGGCTTGAGCTGTAAGCATGCGCATGAACCTACCAATTCAATATACTCACTTTATTAGCAAGGTTTAGTGACACTGCAACAATACAGTAGTCTCAACCTCTAATCTTATGGATGTTTTGGTCTCTTAGATCCCAGAAATCTTGGCCAGTGTGTTCAGGGCTCAGGAATTCTTGGAGTTGACATCCCAGACATATGGAGAATCACAGTACATTAATACTTATGTTTAGAAACTGAATGGAGTAGTTATTCCCAGAATATGGATTATGTTACCTCCACAAACTGGATTTTTGGCAAGCAGTAAATTTACCAAATGCACAGCTTAACTTGGGGACACTTCCACCTGCCTACTTCATCAAAAAGAACAGTTATCAAAACATGAAGAAGGACAGACAAGCACCACATAAGGGGCAACAACAATGCTGCATTACTCTGATTTCAGAATTGTCTTGATATGCCAAATGTCTCTCTTGATCCCCCCGCACGTTGGGACTGGAAGCAACATGCAGGAGAATTGGCAGGAGCCCCTAAACTGTAGGTTATCAGGCATACCTCAGCACACCACAGGTGTTGCAAAGGTGCTTTCAAAAATGAAACAGGCTGACTGTGGAATGGCATGGCCTTACTTGGAGCACTAACTGCATGCTGCTTGCCTCCAGTCAGCTGGAGAGACAAGAATAAACCCATGTTTCCCTAGATGCCACTTATAGGACAGTGCTAATTCTTAGCTCACTAGACCAGCTATCAATAAATGAATGGCCATCTATCTACATGGTGAACTGTCAGCCTAGAAAATATGAATGACTAAAAAGAGGTGGAAAGAAAAAATGCTATGATCCAGATGAAAGCTACCTGCGCAGTGTGGAATTTGATCATTCCCTCAAGATTATGGTGGACTGAGATGAAATTGTTTGATGAAGACACAAGGGTTCTTGCTCATACAAGTCTGGAAGAAGAAAAAGGGAAATCTGCAACAATGGGAATAAAATAATTACATAACCTTGATAAACAGATACATTTAACATCAGGCACTGATTATGCACAGCCATCCCAAAAGCCTCACTTTCCTTTTGGCTCCTGCTCATGATTGCATATTGTCAAAGCCAAAACTGCTCTCTGATGAACTGTCTTCCAACTTGGCCCAGGTTGTCTCTGGTCTCCTGCACCCACCATCTACAGTGAGTCTTGCAGGGACTCATACTTGCAATGGCACATGGATTCTTTTTTATTTAAATCCCTCTTAAAGTGACGTTTCATTGGTATGAGGTCTTGAGTTCTCTTCTTCTAGCAAAGCAATTCTTTGTTTGAGCATTCTCACTTGAGTCTCATGCCTTTCAACCA
The DNA here is from genome assembly GCA_026167975.1 of Phrynosoma blainvillii. Classification (NCBI taxonomy): domain Eukaryota; kingdom Metazoa; phylum Chordata; class Lepidosauria; order Squamata; family Phrynosomatidae; genus Phrynosoma; species Phrynosoma blainvillii. The sequence goes on from JANUYF010000002.1 coordinate 79,391,186, forward strand.
TTGCCATCATTTGGGATTCCAGTTTCTTCAGTTTGTTTTGATGCTTCTTCTTTGCTTTCTCATAAGCAGCCACAAGATTACTACAGGAAACAAACAGCAGCAGAGGGCATTTTACATGAGCAGCTTAGATCTTTACAGTTCACAGTCACATACAGATTTCGATTAAATTTTTGGTGGTATCATGCCCTCCACCAGTAACAGTGACATTAATGGAAAGTGGGTATGAGAAGAAATTTCAGTTTTTAAGATCAGGATGGTGAACCTGTGTTCTCTCAACGTTGACCACAATACCCATCAGTCCAGCCCAGATATGATGGGAATAGTTTCATACTACCTGATAGTGAGTCAAACCATTAGTTCAACTAGTCCAATATTATCAACTACAGGCAGCAGCTCTCCAGGGTTTCAGGCAGGAGACTTCACTAGCCCTACCTGCAGATGTCAGGGATTGAACCAGGGAACTTTTCTACACAAAATATGTACTCTGCTGTTGAACTGTGCCATCAACCCTTAGAAGGCATACAAGTTCCCCAGCCCTTTACTGCTTGTCTACATGTAATCTGCTTTATGGCGCACTATAATAATTATAGGCAGTTCTTTATATATTTGGGCATTTATTGTCATGTTATAACCTTCTCTAAAAATAGAATGAAGAACAGTATACAAATGAATTATCTCACTTCAGTCCATGCTGCCATTTACCAGGACAACCCTTTACCTGTTTGCTCTTTTCAAGTCATTCACAAACTCTGCAGATTGCTGGTGCCGTATTTCACTGCTCTTTGTCAGTCGTTCTAAGGCACTCACCAGCTCCTGCACTCTGCCTTTCAGCTTCTTTTCTCTGAAAAGTGCAAAGGAAAATGTATTAGCATAAAGTAAAAGAATTCCCATATTTGGAATCAAACATTGATAGAAATGGGGACTGCAGCCAGGAAATCAGAAGAAGATTAAAAATGGGGAGGGTGGCTATGAAAGAACTAGAAAAGATTCTAAAATGCAAAGATATACAACTCAACACAAAACTTAGAATCATACAAGCCATCGTATTCCCTATTACCATGTATGGATGTGAGAGCTGGACAGTTAAGAAAGATGATAGGAAGAAAATCAATTCATTTGAGATGTGGTTCTGGAGAACACTGTTGAGGATCCTGTGGACAGCCAAAAGGACAAACAAATGGGCCCTAGAGCAGATAAAGCCGGAAACCTCCCTGGAAGCCAAGATGACCAAACTGAGGCTGTCATACTTTGGACAGATCATGAAAAGAGAAGACTCATTGGAAAAGAATAATGCTGGGAAAGGTGGAGGGAAGTAGGAAGAGAGGAAGGCCAACTGCCAGATGGATGGACTGTATTAAGGAGGTTACAGGTATTAAGGGATTGCAGGAATTAAGCTGAGCAGTGGAGGACAGAAGGTCTTGGAGAAGTCTCATCCATAGGGTCGCCATGAGTCAAGATCAACGTGAGGGCAGTTAACAATAACTCCAGAGTCATAGTCCAACACATCATACTATCTCCACATATATGGAGTATATGTGGTTCTAGCTTTACCTCATGTTTTTGTGGTATATGTGGTTCTAGCTTTACCTCATGTTTTTGTCCTACAGGGAAATTTGTGAAAGGTGGAAATGATAATTCAGAATGGAGCATCTCATACAACTTTTATAAGAAAGGAAAGGGGGAAAACCCCACTTAGCTACTAAGATTTGATTGTTACAATGATGGATATGGGCTATCATTCTAATCCTGGAAGTAAGATTTGGAACTATCTTTTTTTAAAAGCATGATATAATCAAAATGAATGGCTGTAAGGAAAACTAAAACCCTACAGAAAGTCTGAGATCCCAGTGCAACTTTCAAAGAGCTGAAAAAGAAAAGCATCTGCCAGCATAATTTGACACAGCCTGTACTGTCTGTGAACGTGCAAGATCCACTTTGGGTGTCTTAACTAGGGTGTAGTCCTAGACTGGCCTGTGAGTGGCACTGTTCTACAGTCCCAGAAGGAGCCATCAAGGGCTTGTGGTTGTTTTTAAAGTAGACTGAGCTATGCAAAGGCATTTTTTAAAAATGGTATGGTAGAAATTTACTTAGCAGTTTCATAATAAATAGTTAATGTATTAAATGTGTGTGCAAAGGATATGCGACTCAATTAGTGAAATAATATGGAATAATTAGAGACAAACTAGAAGACACTGACCTAATGCAACTCCCTCTCCCTTGATGCTAGATTTGGCAGTCAAATTAAGTCAGAATATTTTAGGGTCCCTTGCTCTGCCCTCATAGGTATTCTTCTTAAGGAACAGGCTTCTCACATACTATTAGAACAAGGATGGGGCCCAATTCCAACTTGGGAAGATTTGGGAAGATTTGTGGAGGTTGCGTATCAGGGCAGTGTACAGGGCCAAAAGCGGAAATGAAGTGAGGCAGAAGCAAAATAAAGTGTGTGAGACCAGCTGTAGTTCTTACCAATTTGGGCACTTTCACACTACACACACAAAACAGCTCCATGCTATGCATGTCAGAAAGAATCCACAGTGCAACAGCTTCCCTGATTACAAAGCAAAGTTCAGCTCTGAAGCCTTCTGGGATGCAAAGCAGAGCTCAGTTGTGTAACGGCTTGTCAACACACCACACACACAGAGTTTCAACAACATGTCTTAACATTTCCCTCCTTTGCATTCTCCTGGCTGACAATGCAAATCAGTAAAACACAAAGAAATAGCCCACACTAAGTTCATAAAACATTTATAAATTAATATTGATATTACACAACTATTACATATTCAACCATGTGAGGAACACATTTTTAATGGTAACTGCATAATCAAGAATTGCACTTTTCAACCCCTGGTGTAATTATGAACTTTTCCCTTCTTTAAAAACACAAACACCTGTTTCACTTTCATAGTGTGCCTTTACTACAACAGTCAAATCACTGTGTGGCCTGCATTTACTTCATGTAAATGTTGTAAGGTAAATGTGCTAACTCTGATCATGGCACTTGACATGCCCACAGATCTATGCTCTCACTGGTGTCTTGCACAGGTGTAAGTTCTCTTATCACACTAAGGAAGTGGTTATAATTTGTACCTTTATTAATTTTACTCATTCACTTTTACTTATCCTGTGCTGGCGGGAGCAGATTTACATGCTAATTCTTTCAGCATGGAAACCAACACTTCCATATTGGAAACATTATATACTCTTCAATATCTGAAAGGCCTGTGTTATTGTTGTAATGTGAAACTCATATGGGATTTCACAATTCCACATGGAATCTACTGGTGTCTTGCACAGGTGTAACTTCTCTTATCACACTAAAGAAGTAATTTGTCACTTTTGCCCAAGGTGGAATGGCTGTATTCAGTTCACAGTTGTGGAAGCAGAGTTGCCCACACATGGTTGCGTATGTGCACTGCACATTGATGCACATGCACACTGCTCATTTTGTTGCACAATGCTGCAATTCATTAACAAGGGTGCAGAACTCTGAGTGTCAAATTATGCTATATGCTAAAAATAGGACCCTGGCCATAAATTACAAACCCAGTTCTTTTACAGGTAACCTTTCTTAATTCTAAAAAGATTTGGCTGGCCATTCAAACATTACAAAGTGCACCCAATGACAAAAAGATCCTTGTGAAGTAGCTTCATGTTTCATCTTCTTCCCTGAAGCTAGCAATCAGTCAACATTTCTGCTGTTAGGCAGCCCAGTGACTGACACAGCATGTCAATCTAGTATTAATCAAGAGCCTCAGGAGACTTGATAATCCCTGAATACCACCAGTCTCACTGCCCTTCAAGAATAATCAAATTTATCAACCACCGATAACATCTCTTAATATACATACATACATAGATACATAGAAATAAACTCCCACTCAGAACTAGAATTTTGAATTTAGATTTTTGAAAACATTCTCTTATTTCAGAAGCATGTCCCTTGAAATTTATAGAGCTGGCTTATGTATGGACAGTTTAAGAGATGCTTCACATTTTTTCTACAGTGAAAGAAGCTCTATGCAGGAAAAAAAACAAACATAATGGAATACAGGTATTTATTTCAGCTGTGTGGACTGAGCACCAGAATAGAAAATGATATGTTATCTTCTCTTCCTCCTCTAACACCACCCTTCCTCATATATAAATAGCCATTGTTCAAGTATAGGAATACCTCAGTTAACAAAGCACATGTGTTCCTGGACACTATTTCTTTAAGAGAAAATTTGGTACAAGAGGCAGAAATAACATGAAAAGAATAGGAACAGTTTCCTGTACCACAAAAAAGAAAAGCACATTAACATGGCTTCAGGAAACTTTTCATTCAGAACTAAAAATGTGCATATGTGAAATGAAACATCCAGGTCAGATAAGCCTTGCATAGGTAAACAAAAACATGTTGCAGCTTTGAGAGATTACGTCAAAGCTTCTTTCAAAAAGTATCCAGGGATTGAAAAAAATATTTCTTTCACCAGTCTTCATTTTTGTTCTGATTTGCATTTTGATGCCCAAACATATAGCTATGTGTTTTTTTTAACATGCTGGACATAGCGGGTGAGGCGGGCTACTCTGCTCTGACCTGTTTTCTCTGTTTTTCTGTTCACGTATGCTCAGTAAGGCACTCTGGAGGCAGCTGCTGTTTACCTTGCCTGTTGCAGCCAGGCACACATAGCCTCTAGTGGGACAGGTTAATGTAGAATCCCATTCTTCCCAGCTCAAACTTTATTGCATTGTTTACTGCAAGCATGCTACTTCATTCTGATGCTGAAAGTCTGTTTCTCCAGCTCTTTTCCACTAGCCTCCCAATGCTGATACTCCTAAAAAATAAATCAGCTCAACAAAGGACAAGGAGAAAGCTAGTCTGGCATACAAATACTTTGTAAAATGGAACTTCTTTGTCAAAGGTTTTGTTGACTAAGATATGCCTGTATTTTGATGACACTTAGAAAGCAAATCGCAAGGACGCTTCTATTTTCCCATCAGAAGTCTTCCAAACAAAAGACTGACAAATTCATTATCCAGTAGCATGTAAAATTATGTTAGGTTTTTAGATTATGTTAACCTAATTATGTTAGGTTTTTAGATTAATTACTGCTTAAGTGCAGTTGTTTTAAATGTAATTGATTTAATAATGTTTTGGGGGGGAGGAGGGATTGTTGTTGTTTTAACCTGTTTGTAACTTACAAATTTTATTGTTCACCGCCTAGATTGGTTCTCCATTAGGGCGGTATATAAATAAAACATATTATTATTATTATTATTATTAAAATGCATTTGTCCAAACCAGAAACAAGGATCTGTAACAAATAGTATTGGTTCTCAGGTCAATATTTAAAATTTACAAATCCTAGAACAGTATCCATTATTTTAAAATTATGCATGAGGTCTCCCTTGCAGCTTCTGTCTTAGTAACCTTTTATTGGGAAGCAGGCATTTCCACAGCCAGGTGCGATGCATCCTGTACCCATCAAGGGGCTAAAATATCATTTGGCTAAGGAGAACTTGAGAAAATATGGGATTAATGAAAAGGCAGGAATCCCTCAATCCTGCAGATGGATACATCATTATCAGATGTGCTCCATAGCCTCAATTGCAGTCTGTCTCAGGACTTGGCATTCAACTGTATTAGAGCCCCCAGGGTCCCCCGCTGCTTAACGTACATGGTAATTAGGTCATGGAAAGTGAAGTGTGGAATAAATGCTGGGAAGAAGCTGTGAACACAATGCTATGGGAGGAGCAAATGGATTTGCTTTCATACACAGTTTAGGTTGGCATCTGTGTACACACCGCAGGGTAACAGAATGGCCAATTTTGCTATCACTTTTAAACTGGTATTGTATGTTTTATGGAATCTTTATGGTACAGAACAGAAAAACTTTTCATTCTGTTGGTTTTGGCTGCTCATCTGACTTGCACATCTGTATCCAACCATCTTTTCCTATTATCTAACCAGGAGAGCTCAAGTTCAAAGGACAAGATCCTAAAGTAAAAGGCAAAGCTGAACATTCTAAAACCATCTCTTTAAATAGCACTATGCTTTGCAGATTCTTACATTAAAGCTTTCTGAATCACATTAAGATCAGCTGTCTGTCAACAAACAGGATCTAACACCCAGGAAATATGGACATGTTTAAAAGGAGGCCACACAAAGGTTTTTTGTTTTGAAAACCAAAAATCAGAATGGCTTGTTTAATGGAGGTTCACTATTCTAGGCCAGAGTATGCAAGCCTCACAAAATTCAATGGAGCAAAGCAGCAGAACCCAGATCTATCTATCCACTTTTCTTTCGCTGAAAATGGAGAGACAGCCTGACAATTCTGAAACTGAAAAGCGTCTCTGGCCAATACAAAATTTAATCTTAACCAATATGGTCCAGTAAACACAGTACTTCTGGATTTCATTATTTTGAAATTAAAATTTTAGTTGTTCCCTCCCCTTTAAAGTGCTTAGAGGAGCTGTATTATTACACAACATCTCTGCGAGCCATTATCTGTGTTAAAACATGGTTGCATGGGAATATGCACCTGGATTTTCTAGGTCCAAGCATTGGAAGTCATTTCAAAGTCATTGGAAAACAAATGGGAAGTAGTTCACTTATGGTGAACCAGTGATTGTCAATAATGGTGAGCTACAAGTGAGCAATTGTTATGAGTTTCCCTGTTCAAAGTCTGGGCAAGCTCTGGGAGTCAATTTTTCACTGCTGGGATCCACCAAGTCTCCCCAATATGATTTAAAAAAACAAACCAACCTCTGAAAGTAGCCTAAAATATATTTCAATATATTGTGGGGGAGGTGGGTTGGGTTGGGGCTGTGTGTGTCTATTTTTTAACTCTCAAAAGGTGGGTTTGCATATTGTTTAAAATAATAATAATAATAATAATAATAATAATAATAATAATAATAATAATTATATCCCGCCCTTTGGGGACCCAATCCGGGCGGCTTACAACAATAAAATCACATGAGATATCCCAAAAACAATCCCTCCAACAGTTAAAATTACAAATTTAAACAGTTAAAAATTAAAACAGTTAAAACAAAATAACACGTTGGCCTACGGCAATGTTCTTCTTCCATCCGTAGATGGGGCCATGCAGAGAACATTGTGGGTGGGGATGCCCGAGGCCGGGATAATTAATCTGGAAAGGCCTGCCGGAAGAGATCCGTCTTGACAGCCTTTTTAAAGCTGTCTAATGATGTTAACTGACGGATCTCATCCGGCAGGTCGTTCCAGAGTCTGGGGGTGACAACTGAGAAAGCCCTCTGGGAGGTAGCCGCAAGCTTCGATTTTTGAGACTGCAGCAAATTCCTCCCAGAGGACCGGAGAGCGCGGGGAGGATTGTATGGGAGAAGGCGTTCCCTGAGATAGCTTGGACCCAAGCCATTTAGGGCTTTAAAGGTAATAACCAACACCTTGTACTGGGCCCGGAAGCTGATAGGCAGCCAGTAGAGGGACCTCAAAACCGGAGTAATGTGGTCCCTCCTAGATGTTCCCGACACAAGCCTGGCTGCCATATTTTGTACCAGCTGTAATTTCCGAACCAAGCACAAGGGTAGCCCCATGTAGAGCGCATTACAGAAGTCAAGGTGTAAGGTTACCAGTGCGTGCACAACAGTCTCGAGATCCCTTACTTCCAGAAAAGGCCGCAGCTGGCAAATCAGCCGAAGCTGATAACAGGAGCTCCTGACTGTCGCATTTACCTGATTTGTCATCAGGAGTGACGAGTCGAGGAGCACCCCCAGACTGCGAACACAGTCACTGGAGGAGAGTGTGACCCCATTCAGGACTGCAGGTTGCAATCCAATTCTTGGTTTCGGGGCCGCTACCGTGAGTACCTCCGTCTTGTCCGGATTCAGTTTCAATCTGTTTTTCCTCATCCAGCCCATTACCACCCGAAGACATTCATTGAGAGGAGATGCCATTAGAATTCGAGGCCAATGAATGAGACACGGAGAAATAGATTTGGGTGTCATCTGTGTACTGATAACACCCAGCACCATAGCTCCGTATTATCTCACCCAGCGGCTTCATATAGATGTTAAATAACATCGGGGACAAAATAGCTACTGGAGCTACTGTCCCCGAGCAGCACCCTCTGGGACCTACCCGAGAGGAAGGACCAGAACCACTGTAGAGCAGTGCCCCCGATGCCTATCCCCCCCCAGGCAGTCCAAGAGGATGTCGTGGTCTATCGTACCAAAAGCCGCTGAGAGGCCTAAGAGCACCAACAGGGTCACACTACCCGTCGATGCTCAGATGCAGATTGTCGGTCAAGGCAACCATGGCAGTCTCAACTCCAAAGCCTGTCCTGAAGCCGGTTTGAAATGGGTCTAGATAATTGGTTTCATCCAAGACGACTTGGAGCTGAAGAACAACCACCCTCTCGATTACCTTGCTCAAAAACGGCAACAGAGAAACAGGCCTGTAGTTACTCATATCCAGGGGGTCCAGGGAAGGTTTTTTCAGAAGCAGCCTAACATGTCCTTCCCTGAAGGATGCATTGATGGAACATGTCCTTCTCTGAAGGATGCATTAATGATATCTGTGAGGAATCTCCTCAATGCATCCCCCCCCCCCCGGATGGCCAGCCATGATGGGCAAGGGTCGAGAGGGCATGTTGTCTTCCTCACCTTACCAAGCAGCTTGTCCACGTCCTCGGTACTCACAGATTGCAGCTGATCTGGGATAACTTCATTGACAGAGTTGCTGGACACCTCACCTATAGACTCTGTCACAACAGTGGCATCTAAGTCGGCTCTTATCTGAGAGATTTTATCTGCAAAGAAGTTGTTAAACGCGTCATAGCAGGCCGTCGTCGGGTTAAGTAAAGGATTTGTTGCAGGGGGCACCTGCGTCATCTCCCTCACCACCTTAAACAGTTCTGCTGGACGGGACTCTGCAGACACAATACGTGCAGAGGAGAAGGCTTTCTTTGCTGCACGTATTGCCTCCCAATAGGAACGAAGAAAGTTCCTATGGCAAGTTCTGTCGGATAAGAGTCGAGTCTTCCGCCACCTGTGCTCTAGTCGTTGTCCAAACCGCTTCATCCTCCTAAGCTCAGGCGTATACCATGGCCTACGGTTCAAAGCGGGAGAATTAAAAGGAGAATTGCTTCTCCTGGGAATTGCTGGGAACAGTAATTCTCCTTTTTCTTGACCATTTTATTTTCTTGTTAGAGGATATCCTGGGAGGCTTGTAGGCCTTACATTTCAGCCTTCTGCCCTACTGGTAAGCGGAAAACAGCAATCTGCTGCATCAGGTCCTCTGAAGATGAAGAGGAGAGCTGTGAGTGGCATTTGACATCCGATTAGTGATATATACAAGTGTAAATTGCACTACACATGCTGAGTGGGTTCTTTGGACAATGCACAAGGATCATATCCAGCTGATGGTGGCATAAGCAGAGTTGCACTGAACATGTCATAATGCATTAAAGTACACATAGTAGCAAGTGAACACACATTGCCTCTATGCACTTCCTTTGTGCATTGTAGTTGCATAATGTATTGTCAGCCATGCACACTGACCACTGAACCACACATCTTGTGCTACAACTGGGATTCGGAAAAAGGGTTGCCTGGGCTCTACAGGCTAATGGTTACTCCAGCTCAGACAACAGAAGAGCAGCCAGACCCAGAAAAAACAAAACAAAACACAGGAGTAAAGAAAAACAACCACCCAAAGGGAAGGTATTTTTTACCATACATCAAAGGAGTCACAGACAGAATAGGAAAACTGATGAGGAAACACAATCTCCAAATGACCTACAGACCAACCAAGAAAATCCAGGAAATGCTGAGCTCAGCGAAGGCTAGGAGAGACCCTCTCACGGCTGCAGGAATTTACCACATACAACGCAGCTGTGGACAAGTCTACATAGGGACCACAAAACACAGTGTTCAAATGAGAATCAAAGAACATAAGAGACATTGCAGATTGGGCCATCCTGAAAAAATAAGCAGTAGCAGAACACGTTATAAACCAACCTGGGCACAAAATGCTACTTGAAAACACTGAAATCCTAGACCATGCCAACAACTATCAGGTCAGAATGCACAGGGAAGCCATTGAAATCCACAAACACCTGGACAATTTCAATAGGAAAGAAGAAACCTTGAAAGTAAACAAAATTTAGCTACCAGTTCTCAAAAATACCAATGGCAGGACTCGGCAATTGCAAACGAACTTCAGGGGGTTTCCCAGCAAACAATGGACCATTAATTAAATAGACACTAATCCTCTTTGCATCTCCTCCTACCCTGAGGCCTTGCCTCAATGGAGCAACACACAGATTTACATGCTAATCCTCTCAACCAAGGGTCACACAGTATATATAGCTCACACATCTCCATGCTACCATTCTCTGAAGATGCCAGCCACAGATGCAGGCAAAACATTAGGAATACATTCTTCTAGAACACGGCCTCACAGCCTGAAAAACCCACAAAAACCTATAAAAACAACAAATCATCTATAACCCCCTCTATAAATCAGTATAAATGTTTTCTTACACCCATACAAAAGCCTATGTAGTGGACAATAAGGCAGGGAGCATGTGAGGAGTATTTTCTTTCAGTCCTGTCTGCTTCTAAGGATTAAAAGAGATTTTAAATCTTTCTCTTGTTCTCATCTATTTTTTATGGAATCCTAGAAATCTGAGACAGCCCTACAAAACCCCCTCTATTAGATCATGTTATCTTCTGCTTTGCCAGTGCATGATTGCTCCCTACAGGACATTTCTCTCATTTCCTCCTCCCTGTGGAGTAACTGCTGTAAGTGCACCTGAACTGTTGGTGAATTTATTAAAGATGAAGTCCGACAGGCAAAATGGCAATGTCGAAACAGTTAGCTAAGCAAACTGTCACCAAATGGACAATGAAGAAAACACACACTCAAAGCCTGCATATTCCTCAAGGGATTGTGCTGTAATTCATTTGAGTTCTTAAGTATCCTTCAGACATTTCCTTTTCCTACACAGAAAAATTTCATGCTGAAAAGCACTTTTTATTATACAACTCATGATGCATAGCAGTATTTCTCTTCTAACAGACCAAAGACTCATGCCATGACATCCCATGATTTAGTACTCACATCTTAGTTCAATTTCCACAACAAAGTATGGTGTGTCAGTTGTAAAACACTATTATAAATCACCCTTCCTCTAAGATTCTTACTAGTGGAAATATTTTCATACTAGTAGTGAATGTCTAGCTAAAATAAATTTTAAGGGTACACAGTTAACTGGAACACAAAGCTATATTATGAATGATTTTCATCATGCGACACTGGAAATTCAGCAGCACTGATATAACTTCATAAAGCAAACCAGCAAACAAAATAGCATTGGGGAGGAGATGCACAGTAGTCTTCATGTTAATGAAATGGCTTTAAGCTTCAGCAGCATATCAACAGGATATTTAGGTCACAGAAAACATACCACCAGGAGAAGGAAACCTGTTGAACACCAAAGGGTTTATATCTGAGTAATTCTTAGGATTGTGCCATTTGAGAATTTCCAATATTTTGTCAGTTCTTAACAGGTCAAGCTATTCCTCTTACCACTGAAAAATCATTTCGATATTACAGTTGGTTTCTTAGGGACACCAGTAGCCTCAACAAGGCAGCAAGTGCAAAAAAAGATATGCCAGCATATCTTTCTGTAAAAACATGTGGACGTCACGACTAGATAGAAAAGTGGGTATTGCGTACATCTTTAAAAATGACATGAACTGCAGAACTTCTTCCCCTCCCCATGCTCTACTTTTCTTTCAATATACTTCCCAGTGCCACTCTTCTCTGAGCCAGTTGCGGATACTAAAAGTGAGCCAAGCCAAGAGAAAAGATGTTGGTGGACAAGAAAGGGAAGGATGAAACACCTCTATATCCTTTCTGCTGTTTACACCCAAATCTGCCTTTACTGATTTTACCACTGAAAAAAGGAGCAAGTCCTGAAGTTGCAGAGATGGATTTGCTCCATGAGCTCTAATCTGGCATCTATTAGCTGCTTCACAAAAGACAAAATTTCCTACATAGAAGTGACTTCAGAATATTTAACTCTTTGCAGAGTTTGGAAAATTTACTCCTTTGGATTATAACTTTCAGAAGCCCCCAACAAGCATGGCGATGCTGGCTGAAGAGTTCTGGGAGATATAGTCCAAAAAAGGAATTAAATTCTGCTTTGTTGAATGCTTTTTAATTATTGTTTTTGTATGCATGCAAATTTCAGTTTTTAAAAAAATATATGGTGCTGGAAAAGGCCACTATTACCTTCATCAGATTCACAGAGCTTCAGATCTTCCTATGGCTATTTTTAGAATATAGTTTTAACCAAACACATGGTTTCGTCAATGTACAACTTTCTGTTTTGAGACAATCAATAATGGTGAAATTACCCTGTAGCTCTTTTCTCACAAAAACCTTCTGTCTACCCTCTCCCCACAATCAGAATGGAAGCTGTTAGTAACAAGCAGCATAGTTAATATACTCATAGCACTTTTAATCCTTGCCTTATTCTGAATGCCCCTTTCTGTTCAAATTTTTTGTACTTCATGTCCTATCTCAAAGTTTTGTTTAACTTCTAACATAGCTGGGCAACAATGTGTTTCTCATTCTGTTGTTTTTTCTGTCTGAAAATTGCCCTTCATGTTTGTCTTGTCAATCTTTATTAGTTAATGCTTGAAGCACTATTCTAAAAAGGAATAAATCCAAATGCTACAGAAGAAAAGGAACAAAATCCTTGCCCTAATATTGCAGGTGGGCAATATAAGGCAGAAGCAAAAGTTCTGCAGATGATATTTAATGAAGTGGCTTTACAGGGAAAAAACATATATTTGGTCACCCCCTTTGTTCACTCAAACACAGCCTACTGCATTGATCAAATTAAATGCTCAGTAACAACAACCAGGAGCTACAGCATATACTCAACTCTAAGGTGGGAAATTTATGCCCCAAAATTGACCCTAAAATCCTGGGTCAACTTATATATGGGCCAGTACACTAGTACTGCTTAGAAAGGTCCTGAAACAAGCAAGCCTTATGCCTCACTCTCTATTTAACACCAATTTCTTCCATCCCCAGTCGTTTTTGTAAACCTTCTTTTCTCATGGAAGAAACTCTCCATTTAACACCATTTGCTTCTCTCCCCAGTCCGTTTTGCATGCCCTTTCTTCTTATGGAAGAAACTCCCCATTTAACACCATTTCCTTCCCTTCTGAATCTGATGTTAAAACCTCTCCTCCAGCACCTGGGAAGTGGTATCAGGTGGTTGGGAGAGGTCCAGAGAAGGAGAAGGAAGGACAAAAGTAGTATTTACCCCTTGCCATCCTTCATTATACCCCCCTATGATTTTGACCCTGAAACCTTCCCTTGACTTATACATGAGGTTGACTTGTACACGAATACATATGGTATATAAGCATGAAGTACATACAGTGGGTCCTTGGTATCCACTGGGATTTGGTTCCAGGACCTTCTATGGATACTAAAATCCATAGATGTTCAAGTGCCATTAAATACAATGGATAGTAAAACAATGTCCCTTATATAAAATGCCAAAATCCATGTATTTTAAAAATATTTTCAAGCCATAGATACTTCAGTCCACAGATAAAGAATCTGTGGATACAGAGGGCCGGCTGTATAAGTAATACTGACATTACAGGTTTAATAATTGTTAATTTAGGCACCGATGCTATGGACATTAAACTGACAATAAGATGAAGGGACTTCCTTCTGATCAAACATGCACAGGCCTATGTTGTTGTTGAATTCTTGTTACAGCTATAGTTAACCACTGCAACTTAGTTCAGTAGTTTTGCTGAGATTGGTACATACACTGCCCGAATAATAATTACAAATGGAAATATATAAATAAAGTAGAAAAATGCAGGTATGGTCTCTTCAGATATCTCCCTCAACAAGGATATGTTTTCAATTTTTCACTGCACTTCAAGTTTACTTTCTTTCCCATAATAAACTGGTTCATCCCCAATTCAGCTATATAATAAGATTGTGTTTCTCATGCTGTGCTGAGAGCCTGAAGTGGTTTCTGCAGCAACGTTTTTAAGTTCTCTGTGAACCATATCTTTTTCCCAGATCTTCATAACTGTCATACTTTAAATTTGCGTAAACACATATTATTCAAAACAAGCTCAACATCCCATGATTTGATTTTGGCAGAGTCATAATGGAAAATTCAAAATGAGTTAAAAATGCCATTTTAAATTTGTTACTATGAAAATGTACTAAACAGTTCTTTGTAACAAATGGCTTGTTTGTCCACCCTGGAAATGTGTCATACATTTTTCACAACATTTCAAAAATATAAATTAAAAAAATCTTTCTCGGGTACACTGAGGTTCTATCTATGCAGAATTCAGAATACAATGTAATACAGACGTGCATGGCCTCCAAACATAGTAAGTCAAATCCTGAGGACAGTGCCACACTTATTTGTCCTAACAGATATAATGACAGTTTACAGGATTGGAAGCCCACCTTCACGTTCATGAACCTTCACAGTCAACTGTTAGATGAACATACTAGCAAATCTAAAGTTGGTTCAAGCCCCCCCAACCCACTCATTCCCTAATTCTTGCTGGGTGGGTTTTATTGTTATTAACTTCCACTAACTAAGGTGACTTCATTAGTGAATGCAGAGAAGCAAGACAAATGAGCTTGTTCAGAGATCCATTTGTTGGTATACTTTTCTGAGTGAGCATTCAAGAAACCAATCTTGCAATATGGCACAGTGTGTACTGAAGCCTCTTATTCTATTTTCCTTATCTTTACATTGTGTTTAACTAGTCTAACCTTAATCTAACAACACATTCCGTCAATTCACCTGGGTAGGAAATTGCGCTATCAGGTTGCAGTTTCCTGCATCATTTAAAAAAAAACAAAAAACAGATATCAGGTTAGATAATGGTCCAGGGTAGGCTAATTTAAATACTAAATTAGGTATTTTAGTTAATAGCTCAGGATTTCATATTCAAGTCCTTTAAATCTTGGATGTCTGCTGTCAAACTATGCTGTTACTTTAAAATGTAGTAATCTTTTTAATACTCTCAACTTGTGTCTGACTTACTCTATCAGAGGCTAGTAGCTTTCCTCTTATGTCTGGTTTCCTGCTTCTGATGGAATTTTCAAAAGTAGTATTAACTAGTACATCTTTTGCAACTTGATGTTTAAGCTTGCATCCCCCTCCCCCCCCGGTATTATCCACTGTTTATGAAACAGTGCTGTCAATCCTGAAGAGTATGTATTATATAAAACTGAGAATCCTATTCTCGTGGGGAATTAACCTTGCTGAGATGACACTGGAATTCTATTCCCAGATTTGTGTTTCACTGGTGTTTTTTCATTAACTGACTCAGCTATACTGTGCCCTAGGGTTTTCATATGTGATATGGGAATTAACAATAATAATTAAGTTTCTAGTCTATAGATGTTTAAGGATGAATGACTGTGTTGATGAGTGCTGAAAAAATGTAAAAGAGAAAAGGGATGATTAGAGAGTTCCAGAAATGCAAAAAACAGTGTGCACTTGACTAACAAAGTCCAGAATTAAATCACATATTTATGAGCACCTCTCTTCCTCATGGAAAAGGATATTTTGCTTACCGTCTAAGTGCATTTGCCAGTTCTGTAGTGAGTTCACTTTCACTATAGGGCTTCAACTCAGCTAGTGTTAAAGATGATGAGGTGCCATCTGTGCATTCCTGGAAAATAAAGCAGGGCAAATGGAGATCCTCAAACATTCAGACTTAAAAAAAAAGAAAAAAAAAGAATAACTCTTTGCATCCTGCTGGCTGTTCCCATTCAGTTCCAGGTAAATAGGTAAAGGTTTTCCCTTAACAAGACTGTCTAGTTGTGACCGACTGTATAGGATGGTGCTAGTCTCTGTTACTAAGCTGAAGAGCTATGTTGTCAAATACAACTCTGTGGTCATATGGCCAGAATGTCTGCACAGAATGCTGTTACCTTCCCACCAAAGTGGTATCTATTTATCTACTTGCACTTTTTACATGCTTTTGAACTGCTAGGTTGGGCAGAATCTGGGACTAGTAATAGTAGATCACTTTGTCATGCGATGCTTGGGCTGCGAACTGCGCCGATCTTGTAATCATCAGTCAACGACCCTCATACAATCCCTTTTGACTTATACATAAATACACACCTGTTTATACACCCTGTAAACATACCTCTTTCTCATCTTTCTCTCTTGATTTTCAGTCATCATCCCCTCCCTATCTTGCAATACTCCCTTGCTCTCTTACAATCTCCATTTCTGTGCACCACCTCTTCCTCCCTGCTATCAGGACTACTGAGCTTGGAATCAGGATGGAGAAAGTGCCTTAAAAAGTACCTTCATTTCCTGGGGCAAGATAGTGCCATCCTGACAGATACAACCATTCCAGTAATATAGAAAGCAACCCTTTGTCTTTGGCTGAGAACATCAAACCTCAGAAGTGGCAACAGCACAGTGAGTGAGAGACACAGGGAGACAAAGGCAGGCCTGGGAAAAGGGGACAGAGTGGAAATGCTTGCCCCTCTTTAAGTACTGCTTCCATACTAACCAGTAGGCTGAGCCTAGTTTTTGGGTGTCAAACTGGTAGCAGGAGTGGTACTGATGAGTCCTCAATATTTTGGTAAGCCTCAGTGGTCTCATCCATTAATAAAACCCTTAGATTAGCTATTAAAAGGCCAACTATGACACCCCAAATACTGTTACTATGCACCAGTTGTGAATTCAAAATGATTTTTAAAAACCATTTAACATGAAAATATATTTTAAAAATGATTTGGGGACTTCTTTTGGGAAGAGAGGGATGGTGCTTCCTGCCACATAATAATAATAATAATAATAATAATAATAATAATAATAATTTTTATTTATATACTGCCCATTGGTGACCCAATCCGGGCGGTTCACAACATTAAAATAATACAGCCTAAAACCAACATATTTCCCACCCACCCCTTAAAAAACTATTAAACCAGATTTAAATTAAAACCAATTCCAACAAAATAAATATACAATAATAATAAAGCAACAATAAACCCCCTGCAGCTTCCCAGAGGGTGCTACTCGGGGACTGTAGTTCCAGCAAGAGGGACCTCACTTGTGGGGTCCCTCAGGGAGCTATTTTGTCCCCGATATTGTTTAACATCTATATGAAGCCGCTGGGTGAGATAATACGGAGCTATGGTGCTGGGTGTTATCAGTACGCTGATGACACCCAAATCTATTTCTCCATATCTCGTTCGTCGGCCTCGAATTCCAATGGCATATCTTCTCTCAATGAATGTCTTGGGGCGGTAATGGGCTGGATGAGGAAAAACAGATTGAAGCTGAATCCAGACAAGACGGAGGTGCTTACGGTCTCGGCCCCGAAACCAGGAATTGGGCTGCAACCTCCAGTCCTGGATGGGGTCACACTCTCCTCCAGTGACTGTGTTCGCAGTTTGGGGGTGCTTCTTGACTCGTCGCTCCTGATGGCAAATCAGGTAAATGTGACGGTCAGGAGCACCTGTTATCAGCTTCGGCTGATACGCCAACTGCGCCCTTTCTTGGAAGTAAAGGACCTTGAGACTGTAGTGCACGCACTGGTAACCTCACGCCTGGACTTCTGTAATGCACTCTACTTGGGGCTACCCTTGTACCTGACTCGGAAACTGCAGTTAGTGCAGAATATGGCGGCCAGGTTGATATCTGGGACATCTAGGAGGGACCACATCACCCCGGTCTTGAAGTCCCTCCACTGGCTGCCAATTGGTTTCCGGGCCCAGTACAAGGTGTTGGTTATAACCTTTAAAGCCCTAAATGGCTTGGGCCCAAACTATCTCAGGGACCGCCTCTTCCCATATAATCCTCCCCGTGCCCTCCGATCCGCTGGGAGGAATCTGCTACAGCCCCAGAGAGCTAAGCTTGCGGCGACCTCCCAGAGGGCTTTCTCTATTGTCGCTCCCAGACTCTGGAACGGCCTGCCGGATGAGATCCGTCAATTAACATCCTTGAACAGCTTTAAAAAGGCTGTCAAGACGGATCTCTTCCGGCAGGCCTTTCCAGACTAGATAACTAGCCCAGGACCCT
Source organism: Phrynosoma blainvillii (assembly GCA_026167975.1). Classification (NCBI taxonomy): domain Eukaryota; kingdom Metazoa; phylum Chordata; class Lepidosauria; order Squamata; family Phrynosomatidae; genus Phrynosoma; species Phrynosoma blainvillii. The sequence continues at coordinate 79,409,281 of JANUYF010000002.1, forward strand.
CTGGAGTTCGGTTGAGGACTCATTGTAAGCCCCTTGAGGAGATCTATAAGGGACTGCTGCTTTGCTGTTTTGGTGCACATCGCTTGGTTAATTGGTTATTGTTGTTTTAGATTAATTGCTGCTTAATTGCAGTGATTTTAAATGTATTGATTTAATAATTTTTTAAGGGGGGGGGAGGAGGGATATTGTTTGTTGTTTTAAATGATTGTAATTTTATAATTTTACTGTTCACCGCCCAGATTGGTTTTCCACTAGGGCGGTATATAAATAAACTATATTATTATATTATTATTATTATACCCTGACAACAGTTAACATTCTCCTTCTCATTACTGCACCAGCAGACAACAGTCAGTGATTTTCTTATACTGTCTCCCCATTCCCAGGAGGCTTCTAGGTCTCCTAATGTATTTTCATTTGTAACTCTGAGGGATGGTAAACCCACATGATTAGACCCGTGCATGTTGCTTAGTGCTTGACACCAACAAGAACATTAAAACTTTACTTCCAATTCTTTATAATTTAAGGAAGGCTGAAAATGCCACACTTGAGTGATACAAAACAGCTCTTGCTCCCTGGCTTCTGAGATGATGTATCTCCACTGTGCCAGATGTTCCCTTGTGGCTTCAGTAGGAATTCACTGTTTCCACAGAAGTATCTGCTTATCTGCAAGAATTCTGGATTTTCCCAGGAAATCTCCCCCATGAGGTGATTGTTTTAGAAGAGTATGGTGTCTTCTTTAATTTTTTTGCCATATTTCCTTTCACAGAGGCCACCTGTAGTGGGTGGGATGGGGAGGAATTGTCATTTTAGAACTCCCCTCTCCTATTTGAAAATATAATGACATAAACCCCAAGGAAACTATTTATTTCTGAGCTGAAGAAATCTCCTTCCTTCCTCTTCTCTCAATACTCCCAAATCTTCAGTAAAGCCTAAATAAAGTAAGCAGACAGAAGTAGCTGGTTTGTTGGAACTGAACAGAGATGACTGTCAAATAGGACATACGTACTATGAAAAGTCCTCCCGGATCATCCTGTGAATGCACTTAGACCAAAGCTTGGAAAAGGTGGGTGTGCAGGCTGAGGTTGTAGACCAGGGATAGGCAACCTTTCCCCTTTAAGGGCCGAGGGACTTCAGCTCCCAGAATCCCAGGAGCTATTGGCCAACATGGGACTATTGGCCAACATGGCTGAGGCTTCTGGGAGCTGAAGTCCCTCGGCCCTTAAAGGGGAAAGGTTGCCTACCCCTGTTGTAGACCAATAAAACTTTTCAATCTGCTGTCTTTTTTCTGATAGCAGCAAACCAGATACCACTCAGCCTGGGTAAATTTACCAGCAGCTGCATCTAAGAAAGCTCCAATCAACCATCATCTGAAGATCTATGACAGCACCTCACCTTACTTGACTTCTCTTTACTGCTGCTACTAGCTGAGCTGAGAGATCTCATCCTTTGTTCCTTTTGCTCTTCCACTTCAGACTTCAGGTGCTCAATGTGTACCAGATAGGCTTGTTCCTGAGCTTCTCGACTGCTCAGCTTCAGCTCTAGGGCTTTTTTCTCTTTTTCTAGCAAGTACAGCTGTGCCTTCAGCTCTGCCATTTCCTCCTGGTGGAAGAAGCACAGAGGATCATGCTAGAGTTTGCAACACAAGAAGTCTACATAACTGGTACATGATATTCAAATATTGGCCATTTTACTGTAATCGGTAAACAATAGTCACATTGTGGCCTAATACTTAGCTACAAAAAAATCTAAGTAGATTGAAATTTCTCCTTTGTACCTTCATTGCCATGAGCTCCTGCATGAGTACAGCATTTTCTAGATCCAGCCTTTGACTGTCTCCACGTGGCTTGACATCATAACTGAGGGGATCAATATGGATGCTCTCCAGCTCCAACATAGTCAGTTTAACAGCTGCTCTGTCATTTTTCAGCTGCTGAATGTAGTCCTTCAGCCTCTGTTCATCCTCCTTTGTGAATTCAGTATCACAACTGCTTGCCGTTGAACTAGTCGTGCTTAGAAAAGGAGAAACAAATATGTAATTATATTTTTATACAACAGATGTGTAAAAACACCCAATAACAAAAACCCAAGCACAAGAACAATTTTTGAAACATAAGGGCAGATGATCAGAAAGAACCACTTGTTACTGAGTAAAAGTGCTGTAAGACTGCCAAAATTGTGGTGCGTTAAGCATCAAATGGAGCCAGCATTCTGTAGTGGTTTGCACATTGGACTACAACTCTAGAAACCGGCCATGAAACCTACTGCATGACCCTGGCTAAGTCACAGTCTCTTAGCCTCAGAGGAAGGCAACAACAAACTTCCTCTCACCAAATCTTGCCAAGAAAAGTCCATGATAGCTTCACTTTAAGGTCATCCTAAGTTGGAAATGACTTGAAGGCACATAACAAACAACAAAATCTTCTAATACAAAGGTACATTTCTAAATATAGGCCAGGCGTGTAAATAAAGCTGTCCTGAACGGTTTACATGTCTTAAACAAGTAATGGAAAATCCTCTCCCTGCCTCAGACTTTTGGAGAACTGCTGCCACTAAGGGTAAACAATACTGGGCTAGAGGGACAAAAAGGCAGCGCTTCTCTATGTCACCTGCAGGAAGAGGAAACAGTAGTTTACTACTGCAGACCCCTCTCTAAGTCTAAAACCCAATAAAGTCTACATATATAACAGAATGATAAACTAAATGGATGGTACCATTTTAGAGACCACAGCAGTGGAATCACATTTTATGGATGTGTCAGTTTTCTGTCTGCAGGGCAGCTTTAAACAACAGCCACTGGAGGAGGGCACTAAAAAATGGCACCTTGAACCTGCATTCCCAAGTGGCACAGTCCAAAATGTACCACCTCAGGATCCTACCATCTCATCCCACCATATGGTTAGGCCAGTCCCTTGTCATCAAAACTTAATCTAAGCCATGCATAGGTCGGCCTTAAATCCATTCTTAATGCCACTGCAGAGCTCTGAAACATGCAAAGGAACTTTAAAGACAATTGTGCCTCTGCACATGTGCTGGGTTAACTTTTCATCACTACTGAATCTCCCTTCTTGGACTAGTAAAAAACTGCAGGGCTTGCAGATTAAAGAATTCAGCTTTCCTCTCAAGATTTTAAGCACTGGCCCTCTGTTTAGAAATCAACTGTTGTACTAGATACTTAATCCACTACCATTTTGGCAGCTGCTACTCAAAACAAGCTCATGGAAAATCCCTTGCCTGTTTTTAGGCAACATTACTTTTCATAGGATACCATTTCAAATAAGGAATTAAAAGAAGGGAGGGGAGGAATCAGATAATTTGATCCTGCTCCATACATGAGTTATTCTTTCAAAATTACACAAAATACCCATGAGATACATACATTTTCTAGATAAATCTAGGAAATGACTTCATTTCTGTTTATCAGTCACTATACTCTTCCAAAGATTTGTAGAGGTTAACTGTAAAGTTTCTATCCTTTTCTTAACATTCTACTCTTGAACATATTTACAACACTAAAAAGGAACAGAAACAACTCTGCATCTTCTACACCCCTGTACAGAGACAAAGCTGCCTGCTGTCTCCTGAGGACCTGTAATCAGCTTCTGGGTGAGGGTTAAGTCATCCATTAGCTGTGCCTGTCTGGAATGCTGGATGATCTCAGTTATCAGCAGGGGAATAAATCACTTTCTGCACCGCATTGCAATATTTTTCAGTCTTTTTTTCACAAAGGAAGGGGTGGGGGGAGAACACCACACATCCCATGCATAGTTTCTATGATTAACATAGCCTGCACCTAAATAAAGGATGAAAAAACAGCTCCTTTCTTGCCTCCTTCAGCTCTTTCCTGTCCAACTGTTATGCTAAAAACTATGGTACATTTTAAAGTGAATCAGATAAACTGCCTGTTGATCTTGTAGAGACTGCCAAGTTTTCTGTATCCAAAGAGGAATATACAGAATTGGCTGAGATACAAAGGGTTCCTTGAGCTACTCCCTTCCATAACCTATCACATTACATGGCTTTAAATTGTAGCTTTTTGTTAAGTTTAGTCAGTCCCTTCTCTATCTCTTCTGGGGATAATAGGCACCATGTGAAGAAGCAGGAAACAAATTATTTTACTGTTCTTCCTTTGCAAAAATATCAGAGCATAGTTAGACTATTTTCTTTTATAAAAATGTACAGGCTTGAATAAACCATCCACTATTCCCTTCTATTCTGTCTCAAAGCTCTTTATGAGCAAATATTAATTCTGCTTCAACATAGGATGGTAAGAAAAATCTAAACAATAAAACCTATACATTATTATTTAAGTGTCTTCTACAAACTCATTTGACTAGTTAGGCTCAAAGGGGCAACACTGAAATGTTCAAAATACTGAAGGACAGCACAGTAACATTCTAAATAAAGAAATTGTAAACCTTTGCCCAAAGGCGACTTCCACTCCACAAAGAACACACCACACCAAATGGGACTGGAACAAAAAAGGCTACAACTGTTTTTTGATAACGCCTGCAGATGGGTTGGCAAACATATGGGATTGGATCCAGGCATCGGCCAATCTGCCTGTTGATCAATGAGCCAAAACTCCTGAATCAAAGTAAGAAATGGAAGTGAGGCAAGAGGGATACACCCTAAGAGGGAACACACCCTGTGTGATCCCCCTGTGCACCAGGGGCTTTGCTGGAACGCCTCCGTCCAGGCCTGGGCATAGATTTCTACTGACACCCCCTCGAGTCCCACAAGGGGACTCTCTCATGATAACCCCAAGAGGGCGCACCTGAAGCAATGTCCCAGATCCTGGCCCAATGCCAGCACAATTGCCCCTCCCAAGTTGTGACAAAAGATATGGAAAATTACATCATAAGGAGAATACAGATACCAATGTACAAGCCGAGCATGGAACACAAAACTGAGAGTGTAAGGGAGGACTGATGCTCCAGCAGGAACTGCCTAGGAGTGAGAAGGTACCCAAATATGTACTCCTCTGCCCGACTAGAGTTAAAACTTCCTTTCATTCTGGCTGGGTTTGTCAATCAATGGGATTCAAGCAGCCCCTTGACTTGAATCCCATTAGCTGAAGTTCCCACCTTTTCCGGCTGAGGCATGCCATGCAGCCCCCTGGGAAAGTGGAACCTGGTGGGTGGCCACAGAGGATGCTGTCACTGCAAAGCTCCCAGCCCCAGATCATAAACTAGTTGTGTGGTAAGTTGTTGGGCCTAATTTTGAATCTACTATTTGCCTAGTTGTATGAATCCATTTGTAGGCATCATTGGCTCCTTTAAAAAGGAGTACTTCATAATTCCTAGGGTCTGGGGTTGAAGAGGGGCAAACTATCAATCCAGATGAGACTTCTATTGGGCAATTGCTCCGCCCCATTCATGGAATCATATACAGCATTCAGACAAACCCTTGTGACTCACTTGCATGAGCCATTGCCTTTCCACTGCTGCATCTGTCCTCCTCCTCTTTGCTTTCACAAGTATGTGTATGTATACCTATACATATATGCATATTTGTTTGCCTATCTGTCCACCTACTTTGTAGAGTTTGTAGAAATTACTGATCTTAAAAATGAACCAACAGTGCAGATTTTCCAGCAGACCTGGATAGGAAAATGTACAACAGAGTTTGGTGGACTAGGAGAAGCAGCATGAAAGATTGTCATTTATTAGTCTGTAAGATAGCACAAGACTCTGATTTCCTGGGGTCAGGTGGATGACACGATGGGGATAACTCTTCTCTTTGTGTTACCTCATGTGCATTACCAGTTGCAGAGCCTTTTCCTGTCCTCCAAAGGCTCCCAAAGCTCCTCTGAGCTTACAAAGCAGGAATAGTTTCCGCTGAACACAGCAGTGTTTACTGCTGAGCAGTCAAGTGTGGGATCTAGCCTTAGGGCTAAAGTCTTTTTATTCAAGCTTGGCAGATTTTTTAAAAAAATGCACAAAAACATCACAATGCTGGAATAAGGAAGACTTTGAAATTGCACACTGGGTCACTCTGAGTTACCTGTTTTCATTTCAATTATTTTAAAAAAGAAGAGGGAAGGTAAAACTGCTTTAACTTCATGTTAAAATAAACAGCTAAATGAATTGAAGAAGCCTCTTTAGATACTAAGTTGAGGATATTATGAAATTATGAAGTTTTCTGGCCTGGCTATGAAACTGATCAGGTAAATCAAGGAGTGATTTTGAAACTGACTAATAAAGCAAAGGAAGAAGGATCATAGTTGGGTTGCACAGATAACCACAAAGACTCAGGACTTACTATTTCAGTGCAACCATGTTTACTCAGAAGTTAAAGTGGCAATGTATTTGACCTGGGCTGTAAGTACTCATGGGGGGGGGGGTAAACATACAGAAAAGTGGGTGCTAAAATGAAGCTAGCGCCTGTTTCAAAATGTCAGGAAAAGATACTTGTTGCAGCCATGAAGAAACAACACTTGCCCACTTGCCTACACTGTGCCTACAGTATGGAGGAAACACAGCAAAATGAACACAACAAAGAAGTAAAAGGCCTTCTGATATTTGGATAATAATGGCAGGAATTCTGAAGTCATCTTACAGTGGAGAAGAAATAATCAGTAATACCAAAAGCCCTACATCTGGGAGCCACTTAGAATATATGACTCTGACTCTTATGCAATTAGTCCATTTCATTGTATTCATTAATTATCTTGTAAAGTCAACCACACTATACAGACAAGGCTAATCTTAATATATATGGAAATTACAAGTGACAGTCACACTGCTGGCTAATATTGGATCTCTACAAACACCTGAAGAGTTAATTGGATAAAAACAGACTGACATGCTTGAAAACATGCCGTTAGATATCTGATCACATACAGGATTTCTATGAATGAGGTCCATTAATTTATCACAAACCACATAGCATGCGGACAGTGATAACAAATAACAGACGAGGATATGCAGCTGAAATACCCAGGGCTATCTGACAATGTAAACATAGACTTGATAATTCTAGATAGAAGACTTGAACTTAATATAAATCTGTTAGATTCCTACACGGTGCATACAACTCCAGGATCAGTGCATTCTTAGTCCTCTTCTTCTCACAGTCCTATTGTTTTTGTTTGTTTCCATTTATTTTGTATGGTTTTAGATGTATTGTGTTTTTAAATTGTAAGATGCCTTGAGTCCAAATAGTGGGGGAAAGGTAGGATAATGCTCCTGCTGCTGCTAGTAATAATAATAATATCATCATTATCTCTGTAGCACAAAGGAGGGAAAGGATTAAGAATCTTTCTGCCAGGATTTAATCACAGCAGATGCCACAGGGCCAGAGCTAGATTCAGCCTCCATCTACTGATGCATCATCTTTGCAGCACAGAGAGCAGCTATGGTACACAAGAACAGTTGAGGCATTTTATCTGCGCTGTTTGCTAAAAGCTATGCAAGAAAAGGTAATGCATGTCAAACTTAACAAGATACTAGGAGCATGTGAATTAGCCAACTGTCATCTCCTGCATACAAGAGTAGTTCTGCATCACAGGGCCCTGGCATTTCTGTCTTCTTAGAACAGATAACCATACAGAGCTTTTAATCTCATGCCTTTGTTTATTTTATTACTAACATGACTACAAACGTGTTCCCCTGTTTAACTCCCTCTGTGGCTGGCTTGTGTCTTAAACAGAGGAAACTGTGGTTCCTTTTTTTGTCTAAATCTTTTGGCAATGAAGGAAGGCTGTGATTCCTTCAACCTCCTCCTGCCTCATCTTTCCTGAGTGATGGGTACAACAAAAGTAGAGGGAGACTCTCCTGCTACTTTTTGTGGCCAACTGAGGTGTATTAAGTCACTGCTGGCTGTGGCCACCCTTTTTCCTTGGCGGGAGGGAATATGCAGCAGTGGCAGACAATCCATGTTGTGCTGACCCAGTCTGATTACATCTGGAAAGTCCCATGCTCACAATGAAATAAGATGAAAGACAACTGTGGTTCTCATGCTGGGTTGTGGGAATGGGGGAGATGATCTTCTGCTGATCTCAGCTCTGCTCCATTTGACATGCCCTTTCAAATACATACCTAAGCAATCCCCTCTAAAAATGGTACAGCATGATGCATCACAGGCTAAAGAATTTATTGGCCAATCATGTAAGTGTTTTCCACCTATTAACCATACATAAATACTGTAGGCTTAAATATGCCACAGATCTTGTTTGGGTGACACAATTTCTGCATCCCTTGAGCTTATATTATGCCAGCCAAAGCAAAGTTTTATTTGCACCTTAAACATTAAGATGGGGGAGAAATCTAGATTTCTGTCCTATTTTGAACCCTAATGATTGCTTAACAGATTGATTTAAATAGTTAATATATCAGCAATATTTTGAAGATGTTTCATAAAGATAGGTTTTACTACACTAGAGGTGGGCAACTGAGGTGGGTCTAGGAGCGAATGTTCTTCCCCAGGACCTTCTTGGAGCCACATGGACACATCCCTTCCCAACCAAAAACCTTGATATGGGCAGAAATCCCATTTCTGCTTTTGACACATGGGTATTTTTTAAAAAATGTTAAATAGTGTAGAGCACCTCTGCAACTCATTTAGAAACTGCAATGTCACTCCTGGATACTTCAAGGAGAGGCAATTCATCCTCTATTTTTGGTCAGAAACAGGGATGATCTGGGGAGTATGGAGGAACTGGGGGCTGCATAAACAGCCTTGAGTCTGCACTTTGCCTACCCTTGCATTCAACACTTACTTATGACCCACATTTTAATGTGCAATTAACTAATCCATTAACTACACCAATTATGGTTATAAGCTCAGTTCTACATTCCACAAGGTAGTGGCATGGTGCTTGCTAAACACTCTGTAAATCAATTCTGTGTCAAGATTTAGATTTCAGTATTAATGAACCAACAGAAGGGCTGAATGAATCTGTCAATGTTGAATACCTGTGCCAAAGAAGCAATCTTTTCTGCTTTTTTAGGTACATTTGTAGATCTGTAGCAAACACAATGAATAAGAATGGCAATATTTTAGTCATAGAATCTCCTCCCATTTTGAGAAAAATTGTTCTGTGTAAAATCATGGTTTAGGATACGAATATATCAACCATTATAACTGTAATCAAGGATTTTATTTTATTTTATTTGTTCTAACACTTGGTCTGAAGTTACCAAATTGGTCAGACTAAATGCTGGTAATGAATAAGTGCAGATGTGGCAAGATCCTATCCTTAATACATAAGGCCCAGGGAAAACCAGGGACATAATCGCCTTGATTTGATACAGTTGGTAGCAGCAAAGAGCATACTCAGTGAGTATGTGGAGTTGGAAAGGAATTGTTTGAAAACCTAACTAGAAACTGTACACACACACACATACACAAATGCTGTTAATTGTGTGCGTTCTAGGTGCATGATTCATGGCTAGGTTTTCGCCATTAAAACAATTCTGATTTCCTAATACACCACAAATCTATTTTTATTTTCATAAAGGAATTGGTAGTCTCACTGGAATGCTGCCAGCCCAGCAAACAGAAATACTAGCTATTATTTCTATTCACTTCACTTGTAACAGCAGACTCTGCGCTGCTTCTCCCTCCTCCTCCACCACCCATTTTGTTGCAGTTGCTCCCTTTTACCATCTTTAACCCCCTTGTCACCAATGACTGGCTCTACATTTGTTCCCAGTAATGTGTTCTGCAATCTGACATTCAGCAACTCATTCCTGATGCTAGAGTTAAGTCTGGGTCAACACTTCCATTACAAATTCCCATTTTGAGGGACTTCAAACTGCAGAGGAAATTATTCACTTTGACATGAAAAGTCTTTGCCAAGGAGAAAAGCTCTCTCTCTTTCTCTCCCCGCCCCCCTACCACACTGCCCTTCCTTTAAGAAAGTTTACAAAAGACCCACCATTTTGAATTATTCTGTTGTAGACTATTGTTTGACTGACAGATTCAAGGGATCTAAATGGTTTCTTTGAACAGTTGTATTCTTTAGTAGTGAATTATTTTCAGTAGCTGAGTGCTTATCCTTAGGCCCTAAGACAGGGTTGGGCAACCACGGCAGCTCTGGGAGTCAATCTTCTATCCCAGGACACAGTAGGGCCCACACACTAACTTTCAAAAATGGAAAAGGGGAAGCATCTAGATATTCCTCTTTTTAAAAAATGTTAAACCATGCAGTTGGGAGCTGCAACCTATTGAAAAGATGAACTGACACTCCTAGAGGATTCATCCTTTCTCCCTCAGAAAAAGAGTGGCCTGGGAGTAAGGAGGGATCAAGGGCTAATAAACCACTATGAGGGTGCTGCCCTAATGCTCCAGGGCAGCACTATTCCTGCTGCTGCCCTAGTGTATGATTCAGGAGCATATGATGCAAAAACCTTGCTAAAGCTAAGCGGGTTTGGAACTTATCAGTGCCTGCATAGGAGACTATCTGGGAACCATACAGATGCTACTTTCAGATCAAACAAAAGTAAGTGGCATATAAATGAAATACATAACAAGAGTCATTATTAACCTCTCTTATTTATACAGGCTTACCAGGCTGCAACAGAAATATATTTTTAATGTGTAGGCTTAAAAATTTGACATTCAGCAACTCATTCAGTATATGTTTATAAATTCCAGTTTTAAACAAGATAATAAATAGCTCCACTATTCACATCTGAAGACACTAAATTAATAGTAACAAGTGTATATTTGGAGAAGAGCCCGGGTGGCGCAGTGGTTAAATGCCTGTACTGCAGCCACTCACTCATAGACCACAAGGTTGCGAGTTCAATACCAGCCAGGGCTGAGGCTCGACTCAGGCCTGCATCCTTCCGAGGTCGCTAAAATGAGTACCCAGATTGTTGGGGGGCAATCAGCTCACAGTTGTAAACCGCTTAGACATCCCATGCGCGATATGAAGCGGTATATAAATGAAGCTGCTTTGCTTTGCTTTATATATTTGGGAAAATGCACAAGTTTCTGTGAATCAGTAGTTTTAAGGGCAAATACAACAACTGAAATTCATATTTTTACTCTCTTCTCCAAATCCCCTTCTACTGATCTAGTGTAGGTAGATATGGGTATGGTTTTCCTTTTAAAAAGCATAGATTGCTTTTTTAAAAAAGTCTTTCCCTCTACCATGTTTCTGTAATTAACACACAACTTTAGAGAAGAATTCCAAAACTGCGAAACACTGGAAATCTTTTTTTGTCTTTCTATAATAGAAAAGATAGTGTATGCTTTAAATTTGGAAGAAGGAACTGAGAAACAAAGAGAAGGCAAAGAAATTGTTGAAGTAGAACAAATAATATTGGTTTGCTCTTTATGAAATAGATTAGAATCAGACAAACACAACAAATCTGTACAATATGCTTTGTACCAAGCTTGCTGAATATCTGAACAGAATTACACCAAGGCATTGAAGTCATTTATAACGAACACCAATATACCCCAGCAAGTTTATTTAAAGATGAATAGCAAGATAAATAAATGGAAAACAACACAATCTATTTTATTCTGACACCAAAGGCTTGGGGATTAACAAACTCAATGAGCCAGAGTTACCTGGTGTGACTGTTGGATGAAAGACTCTCCCAGGGCTGCACACTGCAGCCAGTGACAGCATAGGCTCCTCCACAGCTACCATCCAATTTCATTAGCAGGGCTTTGGCTGCATTCTCAGCTGTCTTCCTACAGTCATGGGCTCTTTTCAGCATCTGAGTGATGTTTTCATCACCAGGCTGGTCCCCTGTTTGGTTAACAAGCAAATGATCAGTTATATAGTCCTGGAGAGTACAATAAGCATTAATATGAATAGATGGGCTTTTATGTTGACATCTGTGCTCCCACCAAGACATTATTACCTACTTAGTAGTCTGCTAAAATACATTAGGATTATAAAGAGACTAAACAGGCTGTGATCTGAAGGGAAAATCCCCATGCTGAACCCAGGTTTCTTACCCTTCCCTGCCCCTTTCAGAAAACTGTCCTTTGAACCATCTCACAAACTAAAAGCTCAAGAAATTGTGATGGAAGATCTGAAGCAACAAACAAGGATCCACACATGTGCATAGAATTCCATGTGTATACCTAAAGGCGAGCATAGTTATAGATTACATACGTTTCTTACTGTGGACTCATCACACGTGTCTTCAAACAGGGGAAGGTTAGATTCTCCCTATATACAAAAACCCTAATGCATCCATACACATTATTTCAGTAGCTGAAATAATTTTTATGTTCTGCTGTTGAGAATTGCTTAATTTTCTTTTTTTTTACTTTTTTGCTATATTTGATTTTTTAAAATTTTGTGTGCAGCTAAACACTGTTCTTGTGGAGAATTAGTGCTGAATATTTTTAAAATAGAAACCTATGAATTTCACAATGAAGTGATGTTTTATAGCTATACTGTGGCCTCCTGTAATACAGGGTTTCTGGTAAAAAAAATACTGAGTTTTTATTTCAGTATGTGAGAAATACATATAATAAAATATCATATTTTATCATCTGCATTATATGTGACCTACACCTCCCTTGTGTAACCTGGATACAGAATAAAACAAACACCTGCCATGTATTTTCATGTTAACTGTATCAGCATACTACTAAAATAAAAGGTGTAACATCTCTTTTCCCACAAATATGTAACAGTACAGTCTGCACAAAGCAAGATCTGTATTTCCAGCTGCTACTTACTAGGACTTCTCCTCCATGAAATTGCTCTACTTTAGAAGACTTTTGAAGACCTTCTTCTTCAGTCCTGCCTTTTCAGTACATCACTGATAAACCTCTTGCTGGTATTTTTATGGTGATAACTGCTCTGACATGACTATTCTGATATGTTGTTATTCATGTGTCTAATTTTTTAAAAATTAAATTTCTGTTGGTCATTTAATCTAACCTAGTCTGACATTTAAAAAAACCCCAAAACACAAGGCCTGAACAGACTGCCAGAAATAATCCAGTTTGAGCCAACTGCCCTGGCTCAGTGCTAGGGAATCATAAGAACTGTAGTTTATTGTGGCACCAGAGCTCTCTGTCAGAGAAGGCTCAATGTCTCAGAAAAAACTACAATTCCCTTGATTCCCTAGCATTGAGCCAGGACAGTTAAAGTGGTTTCAAACTGGATTATTTCTGGCAGTCTGTTCAGGCCCAGTTTTAAATTTCATAACTAAATGTGTTGTCCTTTAAAGCAAAACTTGGTCAATGCACAAAAGCCTCAAAACAAAAAGTACGGATTCTAGTTGTTTAAACAAGAGGCTGAAAATCATAACACTGGAGATTAATGATCACTGATCTTTAAAAGTTTTCACATTATATTTTGGAAAATGTTTTTGCAAAACTATTAGTATAAATTAGATTTTTAGAACGTACTTTTCATATCACAGCAACAACTAAAAAAACCCCCTATGTTTATGAAAGATTTCACATCTCTCTATGACATAAACATCAGACTGTCACTTAAGTGAACTAAAAAGGGTCACCATAAAATGGATGAGTGCATTTTCTTGTGAAATCACAATTTCCCTTCCTCAAACACCAAAGTTATCTTCCTGGTGTAATTTATATAGGAATGTGTCCAGAAGCTGGTTCATCTTCCTAATTAGGGATGTGGTCCCCAAAAGTCATAGTAATAAAACAAGACTAAAATGCTGACACTTATAAAAACAAGAATTCACATAATAAAAAGATGGTAGGTTTTCTGTTGTGATTAAATCCCTGATTTTCTTGGTTTACGGCTCCCTTAATGTTTCAGTAATTTTTTCATGGCTCCTCTAGGCTAAATGAAGCAGTTAAGTCCAAACAACTTAATAAATATTTAAGAATTTATTTTTTATAGGGAAAACTGTTGGAGCTGAAAAGACTATCTTCAGTCCCTAGGAAGGTTTGTTGCTATGTGCTGTCAAGGTGGCTTCAAGTTACGTTAACCCTATGAATGAGACACCTCCATGAGGTCCTGTTGTTAATAGCCAGGTCTTGCAAACTGTGGCTTCCTTAGTGAGTAAATCCATCTTTAATGCAGTCTTCCTCTTCTCGTACTGCCAACTAATGGTAGGCATCACCTCTTTTTCACAGCAGCCTACTGAAGATCTTTTTTTTTTTTTTTGCCATCTTGGAAGCTATATATACAGCTTCAACAGCACATTTGGCACTACATTTATCCTAAACAGAAGCTACAGTCCATCACATCTTGCTAATGAGCATACCTGTGTTTGTATACACTGGTTTGTCCCAAATACACTTTCAATTTTCGGATGCCCTCTTTAAAAAGCTCTTTTAGGCATGCACCTCAAAGTTTACATGTGCAAATGCCCTTTAATAAGAGGATAGCCCACCAAAATTTGGATGAGAGTGGAAAAAACTGATGGTACTCTCTAATCCATTTGATAAATGTTGAGACTACAGGCAACATTCCTAAGTGCTTTAAAGGGGGGAGAGATAGGGATGGAGTTGGGGATGGGAAATGGAAAAAGATGAGACACCAGTAGGGTGTGACACACTCCTGGAACACAAAGAGCTTCACAGAGCTGGGTTTGTTGTGGTTTTTTTTAAATAGCTGGGTTGGAAGGCAAAAAAACGAACAAAAAACCAACCCCCCCCCAAAAAAAACCTCCCAGCCTCCTCAGTAACAATGGATGCCCCAAGATGCTGAAAGTTGTGGGAAGGTGTTTCTCTATAGGCTTTACAGCTTTTGAATTTTGTAGACAAGTGTCAACCTATTTTTTCACTAACACCACTGAAAATGAGTGGTCAATTACCATATATAGTAGTCCCTCCATTTTCACGGGGGATCTGTTCCGGACCCCCCCTCACAAAAATGGAAACTCGCAAATGATCAAGCCTCATTGACTTGAATAGCCATGCACTCCTGCGCACGGCTTTTCACGTGTGCCATTTAACAGAGCTTGCAGCTCCGTGAATAATCAAGACCGTGAACTTCAAGTCCGCAAAAACAGAGGGGCGACTGTATGCTCGACTATAAGTCAACCTCATGTATAAGGTGCGGACAGATTTTGGGGCCAAAATTATGGATTTTGCTATGACCTGTGGATAGGTCAAGGATAAAACTTGGAGGCTCCTTCAGTGTGCACCCGGCAAGAGGGACTCTATTGAGGATCTTTGCTTCAGCGTTTCAGCCTTCACTCCCCAGACAGAAGCAACAGTGCGGGCAGGAGAGGGACTCTGTTTGTTCAACAGCAATCATCCAGGACTCTTTCTGCTTGGCTCAAAAAAGAAAGAAACTCTCTTCCCACTGCATGGGGAAATCTGAAGGAGCTGCTGTAACATTACCATACTGACTCATAAATAAACTGACCTGGGATTTTGGGATCAATTTTGGAGCATAAATTTTTAGACTTATAGACAAGTATGCACAATATGCATCTTTATTTTTAAAGGGCAAACATGGGGAGAAAATTAAACAGTACTAATTTCTTCATGAACTGTGGCCTGCTTGACTCAGGACCTTTCCTAAGTCTTTCTGTTGGTTTGCAGGTAGCCAAGAGCTTACACCAGGGGTAGGCAACCTTTCCTCTTTAAGGGCCGAGGAACTTCAGCTCCCAGAATCCCAGGAGCTATTGACTAACATGGGACTATTGGCCAACATGGCTGAGGCTTCTGAGAGTTGAAGTCCCTCGGCCCTTAAAGGGGAAAGGTTGCCTACCCCTGGCTTACACCATCACCTCCAATATATAGCTATTGCTCAAACACATTTCCCGAGCTGCAGCCTGTGGCTGTTGGGATACAGTTTTATTCAATTCTAGTTCAAAATCCATTTGTCAGAATTCTACTTGGCTGCTGGGGATGAAAGAAAACATATTTGATCAGTGGCCAGATGAGGAGGGTTGCCTTAGTTATTATGAGATGATTCACTGTTGCAACATATCCTTTGAGGGTGATGGATGACAAGTGAAATACAGAATGGATTTAGACAGAAAGTGACTCATTGACTTCTTACCAACCGACCCAACACCTGCAGCTCTGAATTGCCCAAGAATGAGAGACTGTTCACTTTCTGCCAATGCTAGCAGGAGCTCGTAGGCTTCAATACACTGTTCACTGGGGGAGAAAAGAATCCAGTCAATATACATATCTTAGGGCAGGTGGGAGAATCTCAACATCAGTAGACCTGCAGTCTAGGAATGGTGACAATATTCAGCCCTGGAATTTTGAAAAGTTGCATTTTTGGATGACAGCTTGCAGAATCCCTCAGCCTACTGAGAGCTGACATCCAAACATGAAATTTGTCCAAGCTTTGTCAATCCCAAACTTCTTTAATTAACAGCATTAGTTTGTGTGAGGTGTAAATCACATTATAAAAGCTTTTGAATTAATGATTACTTGAATAAACATTATGCTAATACAGGGATAGGCAACCTTTCCCCTTTAAGGGCCGAGGGACCTCAGCTCCCAGAAGCCTCAGCCATATTGGCCAATAGTCCCATGTTGGCCAATAGCTTCTGGGATTCTGGGAGCTGAAGTCCCTCGGCCCTTCAAGGGGAAAGGTTGCCTACCCCTGTGCTAATAGGTCTGCAATCTATTGCTGTATTTTATATCGCCTTTTGTTCTAAACTACAGCTAATGTCATTGCTTCTCCAGTCTCTAGTTACATTTTATACAGTTAGAAATGTGTGTTAATCTGCCCTTATATTTTTGTCTCAACAAACATTACAATTCTATCAAAAAATTGTGATTACTCTAATGTGGAGAATGCCCTATCAGGGCATTAAATGTGCAGGTCACTAACTGAAAGAAGTAAAGCCCTGTATATCCGAATTTCTCTAGCACTAATCATCCCAATACAACCTAGTATTTCTTCATTTTCTCCAAAGTGCTTTCATAGTCTTCAGTCAAAGAGGATGAAATGGAAATCTTGTCTTCCTACTCAGTATCTCGATAAACCCATTGGCTGGTCACAGAGAACTAAACAGTACTGATACAAGGCAAGGGAAGTAAAATACAAACAATGCAACATTATGTTCTGTGCAACTGTAATAGCTGTACTCTCTTACCAAAAAACAAACAAACAAAAAACAAAACCCAAGACATGAAAATATGCCACCTTGTTTATTTTGCATCTTGCATTTTCCACTGACATACCTGTATTGCAATGCAAGCCTGAGGGCTGTGGCATTGGATTCATATTTTCCAACCAACATGCTCATCCTTTCAGCATTGCTCTTGCACTCTTCCAGAGTTATTGTCAATAAATCATTCTGAGATTTTAAGTGCTCAATGCGGCTGTGGAAAAGAAAGACATCTTCAAGGTTTCATAAAATGCTTGCTGCAGTTTTCCCTACTTCTGCAATAGAGTGTGGTACTCCACCACCAGTCTTCATGGGGAACCCAGCTCATTCTTTTGTTCTTTTCTTGCTGTTTCTCTTACTTAACTGAACTTTTCAATTGGGCCAAGGAGTTAATCATATGAAAACACAAGTTACTCATCTAACCAATAGTGAAATTACACTACAGTTACAGCAGTTTGATAGTGCTTTAGCTACCATGGCTCCATCTTACAAATCTGTGGATTTGTAGCTTGGTGAGGCATCCAAAATTATCTGTTACAGTGCAGAAGAATGGATTAGAGTTCTCTAGCAGAGAATTCTAAACACCTCACCAAACTACAAACCCCAAGATTCCTCAGGATGGAGTCTTTGTAGTTAAAGTGATATCAAACTACTGTATCTATGTGGTGTAGAACAACTCACAGACTTTTGGGTGAAATTCTTCAGGATGGAGATTGAGACCCCCAAAATACTTTTAGATATGTGATTTTAGACAGTGTCACTTTCGGCTTTTTCAAAAACACCCCCAAGAGCTTCCTCATGCTGCACTACAAACTGTTTTTGAAAGTGCCCTGAGTTTCAAAACTGAAGAATTTTCAAAAGCAGTTTTTAAAGAGGCAAGACAGAATGGCAGTGGGGTGCAGGAGGGGGTGGGAAGACCTACTGCAACATGGAAGCTCCCTGTGGAACTCCCTAGGTCATTAGCAGTGTTACATTAAAATAAAACCACCTACACATTTGTGATGGAAGTTGGCCAGAGTTTCAGGATCACAACTCAGTTCAGATGATAATAAAAAACATGGTTTTATTTATTCATTATAGTTGTTGCTTTACACCAGGGGTAGGCAACCTTTCCCCTTTAAGGGCCGAGGGACTTCAGCTCCCAGAAGCCTCAGCCATGTTGGTCAATAGTCCCATGTTGGCCAATAGCTCCTGGGATTCTGGGAGCTGAAGTCCCTCAGCCCTTAAAGGGGAAAGGTTACCTACCCCTGCTTTACACCCTACTTTTCCTCCACTACATACAAGGTGATATATATATGGTTTTCTCACCCTCAGATTTATCTTCACAATGACGTTAGGCTGAGAGAGAGGGATTGACCCATGATCATGCAGCTAGTATCATGGATGAATGTGGATTTGAACTTATGCTGACCACTATGCCATACTGGTTTGGCCACTAGGAACAAGCTATCCAGTTTGTTCACAGTAAGTTGGGGGAAGGGACAAGTTATAGCTTGTTGTAACCAAGAAGCAGGTTAAATGTAACTGGGGTAAAGAGGTATTTTGATATCCACATTACTTAAGGGATCATCTAACACAGCTAGTGATTCTGCTCCAGAATGTTCTAGATTCTGTATTTCAAAATCAAGGCAAATCATATGGCCTAGTATGAGGACTTACTTCTGAGAATTTCTATGGAGGACCATAAAGTCATCACAAAATTCTCTCAGATCTCAAACTATTACAGTATTACCTAATTTATACTAGGTGTATTGGTGGTGGCAAAAAATAAGGTCAGGTGGGAGAGGAAACTGTATACTTTGAGCATTACATCTCTATGTGCTGGTACTTTATTTTGTTTTGACTGCCAATATGATGACTGTGTGTTGATACAAAGATATCAGCAGCACCAGGAAGTGTTGCTAGGTTTGAGCAGGGCCTTGAGGAATGATTTCCAGATAGTAGCTGACCCCCACAGCTGCCTCCTGTTTATCTTGGGTTGGGGAGCTTCTCCTCTAAGTTCCTAATCCCTGCCCACTTTACTTTCCACCACTACATCACTTTTTGTTTTCAATTATAGGACAGAGTGGCATAGCCACCTAAACTGCTTTGGCTAAATAAAGCAGCTATTCACTACCAGAAGTTGAGAAACAAACTGCTATATTGGCCAATTCTTGCTTAAGATTTCTTAATATGGACTCTGAGGGTGCTGCTGCAGTCACCTGCAACACTTGTGGGATGTTTGTCTTCTTGCCTAGAGATGTGGGGAACTTCATCTGCACCAAGTGCAAGTTGTTAGCCCTCCTAGAAGAGAAAGTCCAGCAGCTGGAGGCCCGGATAGCTACACTTCAGCATATTAGGGAGCAAGAGGTGTTCCTGGACAGAGTAGAATGAATGATCTTGGATGGGGACCACACAGAGGAAGTTGTTGGGGAGGAAGTCACTTCACACAATTCAAAAAGGATGTTAAAAAACTCGAGCGTATCCAGAGGAGGGGACTAAAATGGTGAAGGGTCTGAAAACCATGCCCTATGAGGAATGACTTAGGGAACTGGGTATGTTTAGCCTAGAGAAGAGACAGTTAAGAGGGGATATAATAGCCCTCTTTAAATATTTGAAGGGATGTCATATTGAGGAGGGAGCTAGCTTGTTTTCTGCTGGTCCGGAGAACGGGACCCGGAACAACAGATGCAAGCTACAGGAAAAGAGATTCCACCTCAACATTAGGAGGAACTTCCTGACAGTGAGAGCTGTTTGACAGCGGAACACACTCCCTCGGAGTGTGGTGGAGTCTCCTTCTTTGAAGATCTTTAAACAGAGGCTGGATGGCCATTTGTTGGGGAATGCTTTGATTTTGAGTTCCTGCATGGCAGGGGGTTGGACTGGATGGCCCTTGTGGTCTCTTCCTACTCTATGATTCTATGAATTCCAAGTTGCAGTTAAACACCATTTTAATTGAAATCATTTCCTTCAGACTAGAGGAAACATAGTCTAGCGGAGAAGGCATGACTCATTAGAAAAGACAATAATGCTAGGGAAAGTAGAAGGTAGCAGAAAGAGAGGAAGATGACACCTGATGGCTAGACTCAATCAGGGAGGCCACGGGGTCTGAAGAACCTAATCAGAGTGGGGAGGTGGCTTTGGGATGTTTCATCCACTGGGTTGCCAAGAGTCGGGACTGACTGGAAGACAGTTAACAACAGCAACAGGAGCAAACAGTAATTTGAGCTAATCAGCTGCCAACGTTTGGGATGTAGGACCAATGAAGGCACAGAAATGGCAAGGGGGCAGGGAGTCAGCCTTCCCCCCTACAAGCTGCAGTCTGATGAGATAAGGTCTTTGCCACTTTGGATAGACTGAAGGAAATGATTTCAATTAACAAGACACTCTGTTGCAGCCTTAGCCAACAGTGCAGAGCTCTGCTTCTTAGGACATTGTGTCTTTCCAACAGCACCAACATCTCTTGTATAGTCAGGATGCTTCCTGGATTACTACATGGCTGTGGGATCCAGGATTCTATCTGGTGGTCCTGCACTAACATTGCCACTGGCAGCATCTACTTAGCTCCTGATACCAAAGGTATTACATTACTACTGTACAAACCAATGTCAAAAACGGTATTTTAGGTTCCTCATGAGACAACACCAGCTGTTGCTAGGATCTGCAGAATAATATGCTAATCCTAACAAATCACTTTATGGCCTAATGCTGATGACTAAATTATCTTGTTGAAAGAAAGCTATTAATTCAGATTAAGCACTCTTTTTCATCACCATATTTTCCACATTTATATGCAGCTGGCATAAGCATAATTTATCCTAATCAAAACAACAGGGATAACAAGTTAATCAACTGAAAGTAAAAGCAGTATATTTTCATCTCATATGTTTTTTAGATACAGAATTTTTCCATATGAATCACTGCTGTGCCTATATACATATGCAAAATGTTTCTATGAATAAGAAACACATGCAACTGATTACTCAAAAGATTTTGCACTAACACCAGGCTCCTGACTGCCCTGGCAACCAAATCTTATTGGGAAGACCATTCCCAAACTGTTGCTAAACAAAAAAATAAAACAAAATAAAATAATTTGACTCCAAACATTGGCTTTTTTATGTGAACATGGCCATGGATCAGGTATTTATTTCTCATATTTACATGGTTTTTATTGTGGATTTTTGTATTTATATTTAAATTTAGTTGTTTCATAAAAATATTTATATTTAACTATATTCATGAAGGGCAGTATATAGCTATTGTGAATAAAGGGCAGTATACACATTTGTTGTTGTGTGTCTTCAGGTCATTTCCGACTCTTTAAGGTGAACTTATCATGGGGTTTTCTTGGTAAGATTTGTTCAGATGAGGTTTGCCATTGCCTTCCCCTGAGGCTGAAAGCATGTGACTTGCCCAAGGTCAGCCAATGGGTTTCATGGTTGAGCGGGAATCACCAATACAAAATATACATATATATATATATGCAAAACATTAAGTAGCAAGTACATTTCTATACATTAAAATATACTTAAGCACTCCCTAAGTAGTTTACAAGGTGTAAGCTGATTGCCCCCAACAAGCTGGGTACTCGTTTTAGTGACCTTGGAAGAATGCAAGCCTGAGCCCCTGGCTGGTACTGAACTCACAACCTTGTAGTTTTGTGAATGAGTGGCTGCAGTACAGGTATTTAACCACTGTGCCACCAGGGCTCTTAAAAGATATTACAGAGTATGCCTGTCTGCTTATGTTTTTATTGTATTGGTATATGTTTTTATTGTAATTATATATACATACCAATACAATAAAAACATAAGCAGACTGGTATACTTTGTTTTGTTTTAATGTTTTAAACACATACATACGGGGAGAGAGAGAGAGAGAGAGAGAGAGAGATTATACTGAAGCTACAAGTAAAAAGCAGCATAAATAGCTAAAATTATATCAGTTATTCAACACAACAAACAACAGAGTAATTACTTAGGGTTAATACAAACTCTTGAGTAATATCTTAACTAATCTCCTACAGGAAACTAGGCTGGTGCCCTTCCTTCCCCATCTTTTAGTTTGGCAGGTCAAGACCTTTTTATTTGAACAGGCATTTGATGACAAAATGGCTATTCAGTATGTTTTTTTAAAGGGGCATCTGTGCTGTACTTTTATATTGTCACATTTTAAAATTATTTCCCTGATCTTTTAATATGGTAGTTTTACATTACTGTTTCTAAACAAAAATGCCCTCAAAAGCACAGATGTGTCAACGTAAGGCAGAAGACAAGCCTCATGAGACAAAGCATTCTAAAAATGGGGGAGTCCTTGTGGAGAAGACCCTCTTATACAGTTGTCCTCCATTAAAAATCTTAAGGTACAGGTATTATTATTATTATTATTATTATTATTATTATTATTATTATTATTTCTTCTATCCCATCTTTTCCCCAGTTTGGGATTCAAAGTGGCTTAAAGGTAAAAAAGTATTCCCCACTGACAAGATTGTCAAGTTGTGTCCGACCGTAGGAGGCGGTGCTCATCTCCGTTACTAAGCCAAATAACAAGTGTTGTCAGAGACTACTCTGTGATCATGTGGCCAGCATGATTGCACAGAATGCTGTTTACCTTCCCACAGAGAAGTGGCACCTACCAGGCCTCGAACTGCCAACCTGCCAATCTTGCAATCAACAGAGTCAGCATCTTAACCACTTGAACCATTGCATCCCTCAAATTTGCATCCCTCAAATTGAGTCACTGCACCCCTCAAAGTGGCTTACAACAAATTAAAAACATGTAGTTAAAAAATCACAAAATACAGAAGGTACGTATGGGAGGTTGTGATTGTCTGGTTACAGAGACTCCATCTGTCTTTCCTAATTGTGAAATAAAAGTAAAAGGGGAAATCAATGTGAAGCAAAACAGAACTGTGCATATAAAACATCTCATTATACCTGTTTAATCGCTCAGTTTCCACTTCAAATTCTCGAATTTTACTTTCAGAGATAGCAGAACCATGTGAGTAAAGTGTCTGGAAAATTTCTTGAATGTTGGAACAATCTTGAAGAGAGTGTGCAAGATGTTCTGCCACACTGCTGGATACCTGTAACAAGGTGATTGGAAGTTTACTGTGAAACGATGGCCCACAAATTGCTATCACTTTGGAAAGTAAACTTTGCAAAGGGATAGTACAAATCATACAAACTACTAACCTAGAATACCCTTAGGAGTTTATCACATGGGGACCATATGTATCCCCATCCCGATGATGATTAAAGCGGCCGCAACCCGCAAAAGCATGCAATGCGTGAATGATTTTCACACACAGAGCACAGTAACACGTTAAAAACTCATTATTAAAGCAAGAAAGAGGGTAGAACGTGCATTTGGTTTTCACACAGATGTGTGTAAATCCCAATAATGGTTTAGGAATGACTTTTTTTGCGCGTGCGCACAGAAGTAGCATCTGTGTCACCATAAATCACACAGAGAAATAAACAATTTTATTTAGACAATTTTCTTTCTAAAAATACTGTACTGTCCCTTACTTTCCAAAAAATTGTATCCAACCTAAGTAAACCTAAGTAAAACCTCCATCCGCCGTCATCAGAAGGGAGAGAAGGCAGAATGTGTGCTGTCTTAATCTTATTATGTTTATTTCAATATTGTATTTACTTTATATTTGTAAGCCGCCTTGATTGCTTAGGCAAAAGGAGGGATATAAGAAATAAATTATTATTATTATTATATTATTATAAAAAGAACAAAACATTACCCAAAGAAGTAGGAACAGTAGAAAAACAGCATAAAAGGCTGCGTCCCTCTCAACAACCGGTGTCCCTGCCTTCCTTGAGCGGCTGTTCCTTTAAGAGCCCCAACTAATGGGGAAGGGTGAGGGAGAAGAGACATTCACACAGACTAGGGAGAAGCAAGCTTTTTCTCTGTGTCCCTGCCTTTGCCTCAGCAACTGTTCCTTTAAGAGCCCTGGCTACTCGCCCCAAAGAACCATGGGAAATCTAGCAACAAGTACAGAAACGGCTTTCATACTAGTGCAATTGCTCAAAAAAAGTGAATTTGTGAATGAAACAGAAATGAATTTATGGTATTTTCCCGAAAATGTCTATTTGCTGGTTCATGTCACTTTCCTGTCGGATTCTAAGTGGTTTGTGCAGAACGTTGTGTGAAAACCATTTGCACAACTGAGCCTAATGCACTGGATAACCATGAGTTCTGATCTGTTTAAACTTCCAATTTTCCCCATGTGATAAACTCCTTAGAGTTATTTGTTGCTTATAATCCAATAGAGTCACCTTTCTGTGAAGTTATTAGATTATGTATTAGTAAACAAAACTGAAAGACAACAGTGAATGTTAAGTTTTGCAAATGGTTGCTCATCAACAGCAATAAGCATTTGTACAAGCGGTAACATTTAAATTTGCCAATTGGGGAGGGAACAGGGACTTGCACAAACTTGGAATATAAGGGGGAAAACACTGTAAGCAGAGCAGTGCCTCATTTCCTTAGTCCAGCTGTGCACCTCTTCAGATGTCATGGGGCCTGGTGGATTTCTTTTCTCTCCACATTCCAGCTGAACCATTTCTGGTAGTGTTTTTACTGAAAAGGATTACCATTTCTTTTCTGCTGTTAAGCAACTATGCTGCAAGTATGCGCCCTGTAAACTGAAGGGAAAAGAGTTGCCCTGGAAATGTTTTACATCAACGGGCAGTATTTATGTCTATACAATACTTATAAAATAAATAAAGTTGTTTACAGTACTTAAAGAGCCATATAATGGGAAACATTTGCCACATAACAAAATCCACATGGTAAAAAAACAGAACAAAGTGGGTGTATGCTATGGTAATGTGGGGAGAAATCTTAAAGACACTTCTAGCCTTCTTTACCACTCTAGTGAAGCAGGGGTGAGCTTTTTATTCCACTGGCTTTTTCTAGCGATTAAGTTCTTTTTGTTTTATTTTTTACTCTGAACTAAAGGTCATAAAATAGAAGGTAACAAAAACTTTAAAAGATGTAATTGGATTCCAAGTGTGAATCTCCTTCAGAGGCTCAAGTTACTCTCCTGAGTCTAGCTAGGGTCATGCTTAAAATTGGGCTGCAAATTGCATATAAGGAACAAATGGGTATAAATACTATGCAATGATTTAAAAAAAAAGGCAGAAAGACATACCAGTTTCTCATGGAAACCATGAAGTTATAACAGAAGCCAAATTACCAGCAGGAACCATAACAATAGAAACAATAGAAAGGATTTCCATTTCTTCTACTTTTATATCTTGCTTTTGTTCTAGCTTTTATATTAGCATTAAAATCAATCCCAAGGAAGTTTATAAACACAAATATAAAACACAAAAAAATGAAAAAGCATCCTAATTAAAAAAAAAATGAAAAAACACCCTCTTGCAAATCATAAAGTGATGAGGATTTTGATATCAGTTCTGCCTTCATGTGATATAATCTTATTTCTTCCATGGTTCCTAATACCACTGCAGATTTTGAAAAGTGATATTTTCTGAGCCTATGCTTCCAAATCGTAAAGACAAAGTCTATAAATTTTTGCTGCTTCTTATTCTAATAAAAAATGGAACAATAATGCAGGTATGAGAGGTTTACAGTGAAGTAGATGTATTCTCTAGCATCTGTCTAGGGGTATGCTTTTTATTCTATTGATTTAATCAGACCTACTTATAGGGCCAAGGATTCTGCTGACTAGCTTCTGAGGGTCAAGGAAGCAATATTTGTCCTCCTCTGGATCCTGTCCTCACTCACATCTCCAGAAGCATTTGAATGTGTGAGTTGCCATTTTAATGTAATTTCGCATTCTGGGATCTGTTTATATTTTAGAAACAGTATGTGATTAGAATAATGATTTGTCAGTTAGGGGCCAATGCAAAGAGGCTTTGGTGGTTACATTTTGTCCATTCCTGTTACAGTTAATTGGCTGAATTATGTATTTTAAAATTTCAGGGCAGACATGCTTATATCCCTCCCCCACACACTGATTCTAATAAATACAATATCTATCTGTAGGAGCAGCCAGTGTAGTGTAGTGGTTTGAGCACTGGATGATGACTCTGGAGAACAGTTCAAATTTCCACTTGGCCAGGGAAACTCCACTGGGTGATCTTAAGAAGTCACACTCTTTTAGCTTCAGAGGAGGGCACTGGCAAAAACCCCTCTGAACAAATTTTGCCAAGAAAACCCCATGATAGGTTTGCCTTAGCATTACCACAGGTTGGAAATGACTTGAAGGCACAAAACAACAACAACAACAAGCAGCTAGCAATGGACTACAGACAGAAACTATATGAGTGATTTTGTGTGTTCCATACATAGACATAATCTGTTATATTCAACTGGGCACCCTTATCCTGAGGGATGAGAAGGCATTCTATTTTCATACTTTTCAAAAGCGAGTGTATGAATTGAATATATTTACATTTTCTTAATTTGTGTAATTCAAAATCAAGGACTGAGTATGGGCCAAATTCATATTTGCTTCAAGATGAAAGCAGTTTTTGTTGCTGTGAGTTATAGCAACCTTGATTATGACTGTCAATTAGTAACATATTGCTAAGCATACATTTTTTTTCTGGTTATAATTATGACTCACCCCTATGCTGCTGATTTCTGATCCCAGGACAGGGCGGTCAGATGTTGAAGCTTCTGACCGTGTCTTTGAGAGCTTTACTCGCTCAGCAATCTGAAAAAGAGTGGGAAAGCCACCCATGAACATTAGTGGTTCAAGTACTGTGTTCAGCTTCTTCACATCTATGCAAAATACTCCCCCTTCTCACATATTCACGGTGTTAAGAAATCCTATGTTAAATTGATTAATAAAAACTGGCATGTGTGTTCTCACTAAGAGAGGTTTAGAGTCCTTAGCATTTTATCTCTCCTTACAGCTCGAGTCTATAGACTCATTCAGGATCCTTGAAAAATCCCCTAGCACTCTGGCAAATATTTCCTAGTTAATTGCAAGTCTGTACAGCAGCTCTGCTCAGAAAAGGCTGCTTGCTTCTTCCAGATAACAAGAGGTATCATGGCAATGTACAAGGGCTCACCTTAGCAATGGGAATGTCATTACTGCTGCTGCTTGTGCTCAACTCTCCAGTGCTTGGGTTAATAGGACGGTTTGCAGGAGTGAGACGACCTGGACTCGATGGGCCAGTTGCCTGGACACTTTGTAAACGGGTTTGCAGTTCTCGAACCTGCATGAACATATAACTATGATTCACTTAGGTCAAAATGATTTGCTTTTCTTTGCACTTTCTCTGATTTACCTTGTGGCTGTTTGTGAAGCCAACACCTGACCATAGGAATAACATACACTGAGACCAAATTCAGTGGACACTTTGGAAGTAACACAAAAACTATAAACTGGCAGAGAACAGAATAGAAGGTTCATTTCTGTCTTAGATAGTTCTCATTTGGTATGGAGAAAAGTTGTCACTAGATATTAGCTCTGAGAAAAGATATAAGAGAGAAAGGGAGGAAATAATTGTTGAGGATCTGAGAACTGCAGCCTCCTCAAAGTATTAAAATGAGTAAAATAATCCTTTTATTTAGCACATTTTGTGTATAAGCAAATATACTGGTATATTCCAGAAGCAAGTGGATTGCAAACTGTGGTCAGAGTTTCCAGAAATTAATGTATTAAATCAATTTAAGTCAGCAAAAAGAATGCTTACAGCATGCACACTAAGTGCAAGCAAAGATAGCATTGTCAACCTCATAAAGATCAAGCACAGCAGTTAAGTAACTAATGAATTTTCACAGAAGATAAACTTCTAGTTTGGAGTTCATTTTCTGTTTCCAAAATAGCTTAGTATGTGTCAACCTAACTAAAATTATCTTTGCACTTCTTCACCTTGTGCCAACAAGTATTTTATGGATTGTTACTGGAATGAGATATGACTTTGGAGAGTAACAAGGTAGATCTCACTCCAGCAACAGTCCAGTGCATTCTCAGGTAAACAAACTGCTCTGCTCCTTGTCTTGCCCCCATTTTACATTTTAATGCATAACTGCTTTAACTTTTAAAATTGTTAAATTGTTTTTAATTTTTTATAATTATACATGTTAATACTTTTGTACTGTTTTTAAATTGTATTGTTTTAAATTTGCTGTTTGCCTCCTTTGCCCCTATATTGGAAGAAATGTCAGATATAAATACTGTAAATAATAATAATAATAATAATAATATACAGGGAGAAATTACAAACTCCAAATTTATCTGATAAATATCAGTCAAATTTATTTGACTGATAAAAAATCCACAATATTTATTTCCAAGAACAGACCCAGTGGACAAGAATATATTGGGTTTATTTAAATACACTGGAGCTCACATCATTCCTTTCCTGTTCATAGTAAAGGAGAACTGAAGTAACGTATAATAAAAATCTAAACTTCAGGTAGATTTAAAATTTCTTTCTGGGATGTAACATGTGATTATACCTTCTCTTTAATGGTGACATTACTCCTTTGGTGAACTTGGAGAAGTGAGAATGAGTATCAAAAAAGTTCCTCTGTAAACTGGTTCTGACAATCTTTTAGCATTATAAATCTGGAAACATGATGGCCTTACATGGTCTTTCCTTTCCTTTCTTTTCCTTTCCTCATAATCCTGATTTGCTACCTGAGTTTAAACCAGACTTCCCTATTTTACCACAAGCCATGGCAGCCTGAGCCCGAGCCTGAGGGAACTGGGGAGACATGAGGCAGGGGCAGGAAGGATATGATCCTCCTACACAGAGTGGTTCCAACATTTAAAACCCAGAGTGTGGAAAGGTTATCTGTTTGGACTACAATTATCAGAATCCCCAAACAACATGATCATTGGCTATGCTGTCGGAGAGGTTCTGGGAGATCACAGAATCACAGAGTTGGAAGAGACTCCATGGGCTATCGAGTCCAAACCTCTGCTCGGTGCAGGTAAAAGCATCCCCAGGCAGCTGTCCAACCTCTTTTTAAAGATATTCAGAGAAGGAGACTCTACCACCTCTCTAGGCAATTGAGTCCATGGCTGAAATGCTTGTACTGTCAATAAGTTCCTTCTAATGTTGAACTAAAATTTACTCACTCGTAACTTAAGACCATTTGATGTGGTCTTACCCTTTGGGGCAGCAGAGAACAAATCTCCTCACTCCTCTCTATGACAGTCCCTGGGGTATTTGAAGAGTGTAACCAGGTCATCCCTTAGTCTTCTCTTCACCAGGCTGAGTGTGCCCAATTCCTCAAGCTTTCCTCGTAAGTTTTGTTTTCCATACCTTGTATTATTTTTGTTGTCTTTTTTTGAACCCACTCCAACTTGTTTATATCCTTCTTAAAATGAGGCATCCAGAACTGACTGCAGTACTCCAGATGGGGCCTGACCCAACACAGAATATAGTGGGACTGTTACTTCCCTTGACTTGGAAACAATGCTTCTACTAATGCAAGGTAAAACAGCATTTGCCTTCTTAGCTGCAGTGTCATGGCTTTCCAACAGAGGACAGAGAAAAGGCAGAACTACTTCCTTGGCTTTTAGGTCTTCTCCTTAAAAGGGAAACAATGCTCAACCTGGGGGAGATGGAGCAGATGATGCAGATGGGAAAATGCAGCAAGTAATAAGGACAGGAATACCTGGTTACTCTAAATGAATTCAGGTCTCTAGGGCCAGATGAACTACATCTAAGGGTATAAAAAGAATTGACAGCAGTAATATCAGAATCACTGGCAATCATCTTTGAGAATTCCTGGGCAACAAGAACTGTCCCATCAGACTGGAGGAGGGCAAATTGTCATCTTCAAAAAAGAAGAACCGAAAATTACTATCCAGTCAGCCTGACATCAATACCAGGAAAGATTCCAGAGGAGATCACTGAAAAGGCAGTCTGTAAGCATTTAGAAAGGAATGCTGTAATCACTAAAAGTCATGCCAGACCAATCTTTTTTTAAATATATATATAGTTACAAAATTGGTAGATGAAGGGAATGATGTGGATGTAGCAAACCTTGATTTCAAGGGGCCTCTGACAAAGTCCTCCATTATATTATTGAAAACAAACTATTAAAATGTGGGCTAGACAATGAGACTGTTTGATGGATTTGTAACTAGTTGACTGATAAAACCAAAGGGTGCTCATCAATAGCTCCTCTTCATACTGAAAAGAAGTGACTAGCAGGGTGCCACAGAATTCTACTGTGGGCCTAGTGCTATGTAACATCTGTATAAATAACTTGGATGATGGAATAGACAGCATGCTTATCAAATTTGCAGATGAAACCAAATTAGGAGGGGTAGCTAATACCCCAGAGGACAGCAGCAGAATTCAAAATGACCCTAACGCATGGGCCGGCAACCTACAGCCCCCGGGCCGGTTCCGGCCCAGGCCACCGGACTTACCGGCCCAGGCCAATCCCTGCTGCCGCCGCTGCGCACTGCCGTGTTTTCTCCTCCGTGCAGCTGTCAAAATGGCGGCTGCGGAGGCAGTGGCAGCGTATGCGGGGGGGGGGTCACGCATGGGGCGGGGTGCGCGTGCGTGCGCCACCATTCCCCCCCTCGCCCCAGCAGACGGGAGGACTTCAGAGGACCGGCCCACGCATCAAAAAGGTTGCCTACCCCTGATCTAGATACTATACTTCTATTAATGCAGCCTAAAATTGCATTGCCCTTTTTAGCTGCTGTATCACACTGTTGACTCATGTTCAACTTGTGGTCTACTAGGACTCCTAGATCCCTTTCACACGTAGTCTCATTCAGCCAGTTGTCCCCTATCTTATATCTATGCATTTCATTTTTTTGCCCTAAGTGCAGTACCTTACATTTCTCTATGTTGAAATTCATTTTGTTAGCTTTGGCCCAGTTTTCTAATCTATTAAGGTCATTTTGAATTTTCATCCTGTCTTCCTCCTAATTTGGTGTCATCTGCAAATTTGAGAAGCATGCCCCCTATTCCTTCATCCAAATCATTGATAAAGATGTTGACTAGCACTGGGCCCAGGACAGAACCCTGTGGCACCCCACTGGTCACTTTTCTCCAGGATGAAGAGGAGCCATTGATGAGATCCTTTGGGTTTGGTCAGTCAACCTGTTACCAATCCACGTAACAGTTGTATTGTCTAGCCCAGGGGTAGGCAACCTTTTGGAGACCTGGGCCGGTCCCCCGAAGTCCAGGTCTCTGCTGGGCTGAGGGGGAGGGAAATGGTGGCGCGCGTGCTTGCGCAAGTGCACGCACCCTCCACCACCGCCCGTGCCCCCCTGCGACATGGAGAACAAAATGGCAGGTGCGACATGTGCTGTGGCGGCTGCGTCCGCACGCGCCGTGGTGGCTGCAGCGGCTGTACGCATGGGGGGTCGCGCGCGGCAGCGGAAGATGCGCGCCATCCCCCCTCAGCCCAGCGGAGACCTGGACTTCGCAGTACTCCTGCGCATGCGCAAACGCGTTGCAGCCGCCATTTTGAAAATCAAAATGGCGGCCACATGGACAGCAAAACGTGCACGGTGGCGTGCGGTGGCAGGAGTGTGCCTGAGCCGGTAAGTCCGGCGACCTGGGCCAGAACCGGCCCAGGGGCCGTAGGTTGCTGGTCCCTGGTCTAGCCCATATTTTACTATCTTGTTTGGAAGAATATCGTGGGGGACCTTGTCAAAAGCCTTATTGAAATCAAGATATGCTATATCTACCGCATTCCCTTAATCTAGCAAACTGGTAATTTTATATAAAAAAAGAGATCAGATTAGTCTGGCATGACTTTTTTTGAGAA
This sequence comes from Phrynosoma blainvillii, assembly GCA_026167975.1. NCBI lineage: Eukaryota > Metazoa > Chordata > Lepidosauria > Squamata > Phrynosomatidae > Phrynosoma > Phrynosoma blainvillii. The sequence goes on from JANUYF010000002.1 coordinate 79,441,005, forward strand.
ACCCATGTTGACTTTTAGCAATTATGGCATTCCCTTCTAAACGTAATGTGAAAGATGTTTTGCGAACAATAGAGCTTTGAACTAGACAAACTTAAGGTTGGCTCTTCTTCTCACCTAGAGAAAACTCACTGATTCACCAAACTGTTACATTAACCATGTGCTGATGGTTTCATTTGTTCAGAACTTTGAAGATGGAGAACTAAAGTTCTGTAAAACAAAGAGGCGTTATACTTTCTACAGGCATAGTGGAGGAACTCTGTGGTTAAAAGAGGACACTAAGTGAGCTTCGGACATTTAAATAAATAAGGAGGAGGAGCTGTTGTGTATAGAAAGCCTACAGGGTAAAAAGAGGAGATGTGAAAGCAGAGCACAAGTCTGGCTGCAGTGCTTTACACAAATTTCTGTTTGTTACAGAGAGAACTGCAGAAAGGAAGCTCACATTTTCTGTGCCAAGAAAAGTTAGCTAGGGAATGAAAAGAGAGAATGTTCTATATTGAATGTTTCTTATCTGGAAATCTGAAATCCTCAAAAACCCAAAACTTTTTGCAAGCAGAAACCCATGCTGGGGTTTGGTTCCAGGACTTGGATGCACAAAACCGTAGATGCTGACGTCCCATTAAACACAGTGGCAGAGTAAATGGTGTCCCTTGTATAAAATGGCAAAATCAAGGTTTGCTTTTTGGAATTTATATGTTTTTAAAATATTTCAAGCTGTGGATGCTTGAATCCGTGGATAAAAAAATCTGTGGATATGGAGGGCTGATTGCACCTTCATATTTGTGTCTTTTGGGTATAGCACAAATTTGAAAAAGTAGAAGAGTAATGTATTCTATTGTTGGCATGAAATTGTGTAAACTTGATTAGAAGAACTATTAAAATGTAGTTTCCAGTGAATGATTGAATATACTTGCTAAACTATGTTTTAATCAGGAGGTACAGTAATAAGGTAATAATAATTTAACTAGCACACAAAAAATGACTAAGAAATTGAAGCAGTGTGCAATTTCCCTTAATTAAAGAGACATGCAGTTATTGCTAGTTTCCACTCCTTTTTAAATAAAACAACAGTCTGACTTGAACACTAATTTTAACGCTCCTTGAACCATAATATTATTACTTAAATAGGTTAGGATATCTTTTGCATGGCTTAAGAAATGGGAGTCACATTCTCTAATTGAAAGTCAATATACTTCCTGTGACTGATTTATTCATCTGGGACACGTACGCCATGGATGAGTTGGTTGGAAGAATACAGCAGTCCTGTTATATACACTAGACCAGAGTCACTCTTTTTCAGTGTATAACACACCAATTATGCTCAATTTGAGGGCAACGTACATCCAGTATAAACAGGGACAAAGTTTATAAGGCAGAATAATGACCTATTATTACAGTACATTTGGGCCAAATGTACTTTGGAATATAATGGGAATTTGGATTGTCACATGATTTCAATCTTTCCTCAAAGAGACTAGATTTCTACAAAGCTTTGTGTTTAATATTGTTCTTTTCGATCTGTTCTTTTTGATCAGGACATCTTTAAAAAAAAACAACCAAAAACCATGTGACCTCCAATATATTGTGATTGTTGTTGCTGTAAGCCCTGAAGGGATTTCTGACTTATGGCAACCCTAAGGTGAAGCTATCATGATGTTTTCTTAGCAAGAATTGTCCAGAAGGGGTTTGTCTTTGCCTTTTGCTGAGGATGAAAGAATGAAACTTGTCCATGATCACCCAGTGGGCTTCCATGCATGAATCCTGAATTCTGATCTCCAGAATTGGAGATGTGAAAGAACTTGCCCTAGTCACCTCATACCCAGAGGCTGAATCAGTAAGTCTGAGATAATAATTTAGTGGGAGTGCCAAATACTTACATGGAAGCCAGTGTGGTCCAATGAATGTCAGACTAAGGGTGCATCCATACTGCAGAAATAATCCAGGTTGACACCACTTTAACTGCCATGCCTCAATGCTATGGAATTCTGAGAATTGTAGTTTTGTGAGACATTTAGGCTCCTTTGTCAGAGAAGATGACACAACAAACTACAATTCCCAGAATTCCACAGCACAGAGTCATGGCAGTTAAAGTGGTGTCATCCTAGATTTTTTTTTGTAGTGTGGATGTAGCCTATGGGGGGTCAGGGTTCAAACCCTTGCTCAGCCACAGAAACTCACAACTCAGAAACTCAGCAACTCACACTCTCTCATCCTTAGAGGAAAGCAATGACAACCTCCTCTGAATAAATCATGCAGAGAAAACCCTGTGATATGGTTATCCTAAATTGGAGCTAGACTTGAAGGCATATAATAACAGCAATGTACTTATATGGATCTGAACAGGTAAGAAAATTTACCTGTCCTATACAAAGAAGAAAAAAAGTAACATTCATTGAAAATATACCCAATTTGCTTATCTCAAATAAGATCTTAAAACACTCCAAAGATATGTGCACCCTTCTGCTATGTGATGTAGCTAATCAACCTCAATGCACAGATTAAATTCTTATGTATTTATTTCTCTCTTATGGAAACCAAATGATTTATGATATGTATTTCATGCATTTGACAACAGTTCAAAGCCTAATCAAATAGGGCCCTGTAAGACGTATCTCTATTATGACTGGCAAGACATGTTGCACTAAGCTCCCCCACTCCGTTTGTGCTGTAAGACGAACTGGGTCAAAGAGCACAGCCTTTCAGCTGCCGAGCCTCAGAGTAAATTTCTCTGCCTTGACTTTCAAGAAATAACACACAATGTTTGCCTCTATGAAAATGTTCAGAATGCTATTGCTATTATTATCAATACATCAATTTTAATACTTCTATTTACTGCAGGCACAGTTCCATCATGCCTAGGTCACAAGAGCTCACGGAAGGTCTTCCCCACCATCCCAACTGCCACTGCTGTGCCCTCGGAGGGAGAGAAGAGTAAGATGTATCTGCTGGACTTAAATCTCCTCCCCACTGCCACTCCCTTTTTCCTTGTGTGCCATCTTATTTAAGTTGAGGGCAGGGAACTCACCACTTCACAAGAGGTCTACTGCCTGCCTGCCCCTTCCCTGGTGGATTGCTGCCTATTCCAGACTGCTCCCTGCACAAACAAGCCCCAGGGACCCAGCCAGTTACTGGCTAATAAGCAACACAGGACCACCTTTTCCCTTTGCAAGGGGATAAAAGCTGGGTGCCTGCTAAGATGGGGCCATCACTAGTGGTGTCACCCCTTTGGAAGAGCTGCTTCGGGAGGAAAGTGAGGCCGCGGACCTGTCTCTTTGGTGGGGAAGAACTTCTTTCCCCAGGAGGCTAAGCTGGTCCCCCGCCTGATTTCCTTTCCCCAGGAGGCAAAGACATTTTTATTCAAGCAGGCTTTTACTATATAATCATTCTAAGGAGGGGACTTCTTATTGCGCTGCATGCTGTGTTTATGATGTTTTTAACTTTTGTATTTTTAACATAATTTTATATTGTTTAAATCAAATTATTTCAATTGTTTTAAAATTGCATCTAAGTTTTTAACCCATTTTATCTGTGAGTGTCCGGGAAAGCTGCCAACACGTGGCTGATAAAGACGGGGCCTCTTCCAAGATAACAACCCAGTGCAAGTGACGTACCACTGTATGTTTGCAGCAGGCAACCAACAAGTCCAGAGTTCCGAAAGGCAGGTCAGAGAGCAATCCAAGGTCCAGGGTTAATGCGAGCAGATAGTCCAGAGCCGTTCCAAAGGTCATAGGATATAAACAGTCTAAAGTCAAGCCAAGAGCCAAGAGCTTCCACCGGGGAATCCAAGATAAGCCTTGACGGAGAGCTTGGCTTTTCCCAGCTGCTTATCTAGCCTCAGCTCCTCTCTCCCAGGTGTTTCTCTTTAGCTGCGCGTTTCTCAGCTAACCTTCGAGAACGCCGCAGCCCTTTTCTATCTGTTCTCCTCTGAGCAAAGGTAGGGATTTCAATCTCTTGCTCCTCTGCTTCTTCCTGGCCTGCAACCTCTGCTGGGGAAAGGCTTTCTGCTGGAGGAAGGCTAGGCTGCTGAGGAGGAAGGCTAGGCTGTTGCTCAATGGGCTCCACACAGCTAGGTCCAGGTTCAGCTAGGTCTATGGGGGCTGGGAGCACCAAGCTAGGATCTGGCCCCACATCCTCCCCCTCAGAGTCCTCCAAGTCCTCCACCTGGCTGTCCCTGACAGTGAGCTACCCTGAGCCCCACTCCATGAAAAAGATAGAATATAAACAAAATAAAAAAATAAATGGTTACATGAACAATTTATACACTACTCTGGGAGACTTTCTGGCTAAAGGGCAGTGGTATAAATGTGCTAAAACAAACAAACAAATAAACAAAAATATTGTTAATGGGTGTTAGTCCTGTATTTAGATGGATAAATAGCTTTAAGCTATAGTATAATTTCCTGAAATACTTTGGAATGTGTGAATACTAGGTGAGAAGATAGCTTTAACTTCAGCCATCTTATTTATCTATTTCATGGTTGTACGATAAGTACTATCTATTTTCTTTAGGGTCATGATAATAATTAGATATTTCCATTGACAAATGATAACACTATACAATGTTAAATTCTTCCCAATGGATTTCCTCCATTGGGGAAAAGGAGTACACAGTCTCTAGTAAGACTGACATCATTTTTATGGATATACATTATATATGTCAGCAAAGAATTTGATATAATGTGACACAAGAAATGGCTGTAGGCTTTTATGACATAATGCAAAGGGGATACCATGGGCAAAACAGACCAGCAGCTTTAGCCGGCTTCAGGGTGGCATGGGGGCGTGGTGTTTAGATGCCGCACACCCTGACACCACCCCCAAGCCGCCGTCACGCTGCATGCCTAACTACACTGCACACCACAGGAGCACTGAAAAGCCACGGTGGCAGCAGAAAAGCCACCTTTTCATGCCACAAAAGGAGTGGCTTTTTGCCACTTCTTTTTGTGTCAGCAAAACGTTGGAGTGGGGCTGTGGTGTGTGACTGCTGCAGCGCCCACCCAGCTCTTTCAGGGGAGATGTCATGCTGTCCCTTTGGGCTGGTCTGTTTCAGCCCCCAGTCAGTCATGCCAATAAAAATCAAGTCATTGATAACATTCATTCGCTTTATCTTTATTAGCCTGTGCTCTGGTTCTAGACTGAAACCACACATAGTATCTCTCTCTGCAAAAGTCTGCCAGTGTGCTGACAAAACCTTACTCATCAACATCATTGTAATTAATTTCCAGGACAATCTTGAGTCTTCCAACTTAGAATCAACAAAAATATTAAAGCACTCAGCTAGTGGGTGTTACTTCTTGCTCCTGGTTAAGAGTTCAAAAACACCAGAAGAATCAGTATGGTAACTAAAGATGAGCACCTAATTCTATTCAGTATGCATCATTGACATGGTCTATAACAATCACCAGCATGCTGTAGAAGTTGGTTTCGATGAGGACTAAGACAATCAATCAGTATTCAAATTCCTATTTGGTCATGAAGGTCACTGGATGTCCTTGAATCAGTTGCTATATCTCAGTCTAAGCTACCTCATGGGATTGCCATGAAGATGAAAATGGGGAGATAAGTTCTTGAAGGAAAGGCAAGATATAAATACTAGAAATTATAAAATAATAATAGAAGGTAAATCAGGCTGTTTATTAGCTGTCTTTGATTTGATTAATTTGTTTTCTATTAAATTAAATCACAATTTGCAGCAGTATTGGGCTATAGTAAATATTTACAGTAGAAATGTTAATATCTGACTTTTTGGTCCTTACAAATGAGGACAAATAATTTCTAATTTTCTTCCTGCTATGGAGAAAATGAGTATTTCTGTAGTGCTTCAGAGAAACACACACCTTTTTGCATGGGAAAAGTGTGATTTTGAACACACACAAACCGTGTTTCTAGATTGTAATATGTACTTTTTTGTGCAAAATTGCTATTTTCTAAGCAAAACAGAACAGAACAAAACAAAACAAAAATGCAGGGTGCGTGCACACACACACAATCTTGCATTACAAATCTTGAACTTTGCATAGAAAAAAACCATCTTGTTTTTTTTTTTTATTTAAAAAAGCACGTTAGGATATTCTTGTGTGCAAGACTGCGGGGTGGGTGGGTGTTGTGTAAGTTTGTTTTACAAAATAAATAAATAAATAATCCTAAGTTTTTTGTTCTGCAAGACTTGATTTTTTGGTGGCTGTTTGGAAGCAGTGTATTTACCAGAAACTCCACAATCCATATATCAGGAAACTCATTTTTTCAGCCAAAAAAACCCCAAAAAACTGCAAATAGTCTTTCCATCCCTAATCTACAGACATGCATTCAATCCGGCAGTATGGCTATGCAGTTTCTCTGGATGTTGCAGTGAACTTACAATTAGTCCTTGGTGTTGGCACAAAGCAGATATTTGATGTTTTCAATAGTTGAAAACATGACTATTTTGTAGAGAAGCAGGGTATAAAATCATTCATATTCATATATTTCATGTTACTTCCTGTGTTTATTTTAAAGAAATAAAACAAGGATGTATGTTTGTATGTCTAGGTTGATGCAGCAGTTTTTATAGGCAGTAAACAAACCCCAAGTATCCAGACTGCTCTCCCCGATGGCTAGTTTGCAAAAAGGTAGAACTACATTATGGGCACCCTAGAAATAAGTAATCACCCCATTTACTAATGACCTGCAAGAGATAAAAATCCTTACACATGTCATTTCTTAGTTATTGCACTGCAAAGCAGCCCAATCTGTTAACTGAATGCATTAAATATCTAATTTAATTAAACCTCTTACAAGCCTCCGAAACCCCACTGAGAGCACTTTGGTTGATTACAGACATTGGGCTAAAGTAACTGCCCTATTGATCTGTTCAGCTTCCACTTCTTTTATCTACCCAATTTCATGCCTGTAGAACAAAAACTAAATTTTAGCATGGGCTCCTTCCTCAGTCTCTCTGGGGAAATAATATGAAGTGACTTTTGGTTCAGAGTTGCATATATAAAATATTTAGTAGGTCAAAGGAAACATTTATTTGTGTGGCAGCTATTGACTGTTTTACAAATGCAAATAAGCTCCCTGGTGCTCAGTATTACATTGTGTGGCTGACATGGACATCTGTAATAAACAGATTTCCTCCAGGGGGAAATAAACTTGCTGTTCAGCAAATTAGCATATGGTTTAGAACATAAGATTTCACTATTTCCCAATAAAACTGGAATAAGGAAAAGGGGTAGGTAGATGTGCAATTCAGTGTTTAATAGTCTGGAACCTATTCTTTCTATGTTATGTCAAGCTCATTGTGTAGGGCCAACAACAACAGATGAAGGTATTCTCTCTTTCGTTAAAATGCTGGTTTTACCTCCCAAAAAAGATCCCAACTTGACCCAAACATTGCTCATCTATCATAGAGGGGACAAACAGACTGGTTACTGGGAGTTGTGGTCCAGAAACATAATGCTTCCAAGAACTGAAAGGGGAATTAGCCACATTCATGGATGACAGGTCTCCTAGTAGCTGCAAATCACAGTGGCTATATTGAACCTTCACATTCAGAGAGAGTTTGCCAGTGAATCCCATTTGGGGATGACAACATGGAAAGCCTACCAGTTTCATGTCCTGCTTGTGGACTTAATGGGAGCATATTGCTGATCACTGGAAACAGAACTAGATTTTGACAAGATAGCTCCTTGGTCTTAGGGTTTTCTTATTACAAGTAGTCCAAATGGTGATGGAAAGCACCTCAGCTGAGTAAGCAAGTTAGCTAGTTGACTTACTTATATACTTTTAACTGTATTTTTATTTTAACTGGGTGTTTAATTTGTAAATATATTTTATATTTAATCTGAGTTACTATTAATCTGATTTTTTTGGCAAAAATATTGTGTATAAAACCAGTAGAGTATAAATCCAGTAAATAAATAAACAAACTGTAGATGCATCACAAGATGAAAAATGGATGCCTTCAACAGACTGTAACAACAGAATAGAATCTGACAATCTGGATAGATTTTTGCCTATCAGGGAACAGCGTCTTTTGAGGGTTTTATTAGAAAAGAAGAGAAATGTTGGCAACTATTAATTTTTTGTTTTTCTATTTTGTTAGAAATTCATTTACAAAATATTCATATACTTCCTAAAATACAGTCAGCCCTCTGTATCCACAGATTTATTTTTTTTATCCACAGATTCAATCATCCATGGTTTGAAAACTATATAAATTACAATAAATTCTTGATTTTGCCATTTTATATCAGGGATACCATTTTATTATGTCATTATATTTAATGGGACTTGAGCATCCATGGATTTTGGTATCTATGGGAGGTCATGGAACCAAACCCCAGCGGATAGCAAGGGCCCACTGTAGTTGCAAGCTTGATGCAAAAGAAGGCCAGAGCTCTTGCCTCTTTTTAAAACACAATTTTTAGAAAGCAATCTTTGTTTCTTCCAATTAAGAAACAAGAGCACTTCCTCTGAAGATATTTGTGTGATTGTGCATTCTAATATAAGTTGAGCAATTTTTCTCAACCTTCCTGATTACGTTTCCTGCAGTTATGCAACATGATTAAGATTTATGTGAACATTTATAAATATAACACAATCAGCATTACAAGGAGTAATTACAAAGTTCTTTTTCCTACCCAACTCCCTTAATAAAAAGATAATGCAGATCTGATGCTTCTATATACAGTTGGCCCTCTGTATCTGTGGGTTCCTCATCTGCAGATTGAAGGACTTCAGACTGAAATTAATGGGGGGGGGGGAGGAATTCTTGAAAGCTGTCATGAACGGGATCATCTCCTCCTCCTCCTCCTCCTCCTCCTCCTCCTCTTCGGCTGGAAACCGCCAGACCCCCTCTGTTCCAGAGTGGAGACTCTCTGAATTCCTATGCCTCCAGGAACTGAATGCCCTGATCTGGAAGGGATCCCTGTCAGCTATGGATGGATCCATGCTGCACGCAGGGCTTCCAGATTTCCATCCTGCAATTGAGCAATCCCATCATCTGCATGTGTATCTTCGGCAGCACGCTCAAGAAAGTATCTTTATATCGGCTTCCTCTTCCCCCACATCAGGTGCCTACTCCTCTGGGTTGTCTGACTGTCAAATAAGTGGGAGACACCTGGACTATATATATAGTCCAATGAGATTTGTACATTACTATCACAGCAGCTTCAGACAAAAACCTTATATATATTATAAGAGACCTGAGCATCCATAGATTTTGTTATCCACAAAGGTTTCTGGAACCAATCCCTCATCAACACCAAGGACTGGCTTTATTATTAATCAATGGCAATTTTATTTCCAGGTGATTCAAAGCATTTCTAGCTCATCAGGATTCTGTATCATCAATATCACCTCCTCCTGTTCTTTTGGCAGATTGTTGTTCTAGTGATTAAATCACAAAAAGATCACGGGTACAACATCACAACCTGCAGGTACATTTTAGCTGCCAGCCTGAGAGGGAAAAGAGCAATCAGGAGATGTGTGGGACTATAGAGTCCTTGAAGAAGTTTGGACAATAAGGGAAGGCATATAGGAATCCCACCATAGGTGCTGTAGAGACCCTTATATACATGCCGAAACAACTCATTATCAGAAAAAATGGGAGGCACTATTTCTACTGTGGTTTGGGATGAAACTGTGGGGAGACGGGACAATGGGAAGATTGGATAATAGGTTGTACATCCTTTTACCTTCTCTGAAATGGGAACACTCATTCAACATAGCACCCAAAGTTTAGCCTCCTCCTGATAAAAGAAAAGAAGGATGCAACAGTAGGGTCTAAGTTTCTGGTCACTGAATGTGATGTAGCACCTGTGATCCTTCAAAGCAGAATCTTCCCCCGAGTGTGGTGATGACAGATGGATATCCACACACGTTCATACAACTGCTCTGTACATTTTAAAAAAGGATTCAGCTCTGATGATCTAATTATATGCCACATAGCCAATTACACATGCAATCTATTTCAGTAATTGTACATACGTATTTCACTATGCTGAACAAGATGGTTTGTATATCTGAATAGCAGAAATATGGAAACACAAATAGCTAAGTCTAATGTTATAAAGCAGGGGTAGGCAACCTTTTTGAGCCGGGGGCCGGGTTGCTGTCCCTCAATTGGGGGGCTGAAGCACCAAAATTAATCAATCAATCAATTAATTAATTAAATACATATAAAAATATTTTTTTTAAAAAAATAAAAAATATATATATGCATGCACACTCTCTCAGCCCCAGAAAAGCCATGGCAAAACCCCTGTGGAGATTTTGCCAAAACCCCCCAAGAACAAGTAATAACAACAATAATCAATATCATCATGGCGGGGGGCGGCGGCAGCGGTGGCAGGACCGGCCTGAGGCCAGCCAGTCCAAAGACCTCGGGTGGCGGCATCCGGCCCTGGGGCCTTAGGTTGCCTACCCCTGTTATAAAGAAACACACATAAAGAGGGACAGGGTTTACAGACAACAAAGAAAGTCATGAAAATATATTGACAATTCACCTCTCCACAATCAGTACCCATTTACATGCAAAGCAAAGCAAAGCAAAGCACAGCAAAGCGAAGCAAAGCAAAGCAAAGCAAAGCAAAGCAAAGCACAGCTTCTGTGAGAAGTAACACATACTTGTGAAACAAAAAATAGTATCTCTCATATAATACTGTCTCTCATCTATTCAATCTGCAGTAGAGATACTAGATATTCTTTTCAATCAATCTTATTCTAATTTCAGTTACTTCTGTAAATTGATCCATAAAACCATATAACCAGTTAAGTAAGATGCTTCAGTGAATTAGAACCAGATACAAACACGGATGCACACTATTAAATCACGAGCTCAACTCCCATTTATAAAGATGCTCATTCTTCTTCTAATTCAACCACAAATTAGAATGTATAAAATCCCAAAGGCTTCCTTTGTTTATAAGTTGGGGGGGGGGGGAGGGAGGAGGATACAAAATGGAATAAACACCAGGGGAGTATCTATTTTATCTCCTGACATGTTTATGCATCAGCTCCCATGTTTATCTGCTATAACTTAGATGTCCCAGCACATCACATTCAAAATATTCATAAAGGATAACTATATGACATCTGAGAGCCAATGTGATGTAGTGGCTTGAGAGTTGGACTACAACTTTGGAGACCAGGGTTCAAATCCCTGCTCACCAATGGAAACCCACTGGGTGACTTTAGGGAAGTCATACTCTCTTAGCCTCAGAGGGAGGCAAAAGCACCCCCCCCATAAACATTGCCAAGAAAACCCCCATAAGTTTGACTTAGGGTCACCATAAGTCAGAAACAACTTGAAGGTGCACAACAACATGAGATGTCTCAGTTTCACAAGGGAAGACAAGGCAGGCATCAAGCCTTCCCAGTAACCAAGTGCTGTACGTGTAAACATGTTGACCAGATGGGTCCATGAAACCTCTGGAAATATCTATTATTATGAGGATTGAGAAGGGTGAAGAAAGAAGCTAACAGAAGAATTCACAGACTAGAAGGGCAGCAAAACAGTGAAAAAGCCAAGAGTGAGTGGACAGTACCCTACAAAATGGAGCAAATAGTCTGGCAATCATATTTCTACAGAACTCTACATCATTACAAAAAAATAAAAAAGAAGATCTAGTAATCTACAAGCTAGTCAGTGTGACTTCAACACCAGGAAAAGTATTAGAATGGATTATACAGGAGTTCATCTCCAAGTATCTTGATGACAATGCAGTGATCAGTAGGAGCCATCATGGAATGGTGGGAAAATAAATGCTACTAAACAGCATACCACTAGCAGAAAACATCACAGACTTTGAACAATACTGAGGAAGGTCAAATAAGAAAGTGCAAAGGCAGGCTTACTGCTGAACATAAAGAACACAAAAATAATGACCATAGAAAATCTACAAAATCCTAGACAATGAGGAAAACAAAACAGTAAAAGAATTCCCGTACCTTGGATCAAACATTGATCAGAATGGAGACTGCAGCCAAGAAATAAGAAGAAGACTAAGAACAGGAAGGGAAGCTATGAAAGAACTAGACAAAATCCTAGTAAGAGTCAAGATAGACAAATGAACACTAAAGTTAGAATTGTCCAAGCCATTGTATTCCCCATCACCATGTACAGATGTGAGAAATGGACAGAGAATAAGGTGGATATCAAGGAAAAGCAAGTCATTTGAGACGTGATGCTATAGAAGATGCAGCCTAAGCATGATCAAATAAACGCTAAAATAATACTCCTATAAATTTATGTTTCTTAGTCTTGCTAAAAATGGAGGCTATTCAAGGAAAATGGAGGACCTGACCAAATAAAAGCTAAAAACACTCCTAGAAATGTCAATTCATGCTTCCTAGCCATGCTCAAAATGGAGAACATTACAAAATAAATGCTAAAAAACACTTCTATAAATATAAATCCATGCTTCTTAGTCATGGTCAAAATGGAGAACATTCAAGAAAAGCTCAGGACATGACAAAAAAGCTAAAAACATCCACATATAAATGCAAATTCATGCTTAGCCATGCTCAAAATGGGGGATGTTCAAGAAAAATGGAGTACATGACAACATAAAAGCTAACAACAGTCAGAAATATACATTCAGTTCATCAGGTTTATGTGTATCTATACTACGTATTGTTGTTTTGCTTTCAAGTATTCAAGATTTGTTCAGAGGGGATTTTTACCATTGCCATCATTTGAGGGTGAGACTATGTGACTTGTCCAAGGTGACCCAGTGGGTTTCATGGCCAAGCTGGGAATGGAACCCAGGTCTCTAGAGCAGGGGTAGGCAACCTTTCCCCTTTAAGGGCCGAGGGACTTCAGCTCCCAGAAGCCTCAGCCATGTTGGCCAATAGTCCCATGTTGGCCAATAGCTCCTGGGATTCTGGAAGCTGAAGTCCCTCGGCCCTTAAAAGGGAAAGGTTGCCTACCCCTGCTCTAGAGTAATTGTCCAACACTCACACCATTAAACCAGGGGTAGGCAACCTTTCCCCTTTAAGGGCCGAGGGACTTCAGCTCCCAGAAGCCTCAGCCATGTTGGCCAATAATCCCATTGGCCTCCTGGGATTCTGGAAGCTGAAGTCCCTCGGCCCTTAAAGGGGAAAGGTTGCCTACCCCTTCATTAAACCATGCTGGTTCTCACCTTTATTATGTACTCAGCTGTATTTTTCTGATGAATGGCTTGTTGGCTTGCAATACACTTGGAGAACTGAGCAAGACACAGACTTAAAATTGTACTTTACTAGCCAGAAATCCTTGACTGAGACTACCGTATTTTTCGCCATATAAGACGCACTTTTTCTTCCCCAAAACGGGGGTGGGGAAGTTGGTGCGTCTTATTTAAGGTGAATATACAGTCCTCCACTCCCAGGACCAGCCTAAGGAACGGCCGAGGCCATGGCTAAAAGGACGCCTCCTTTCAGCCGTGGCCTCGGTTGTTCAATGGGCTGGTCCTGGGAACGGAGGACTTCTCCACTCCCAGGACCAGCTTAAGGAATGGCCGAGGCCGTGGCTAAAAGGACGCCTCCTTTCAGCCGTGGCCTCGGTTGTTCAATGGGCTGGTCCTGGGAACGGAGGACTTCTCCGCTCCCAGGACCAGCCTATGAAACGTCCGAGGCCGGGGCTAAAAGGAGGCCTCCTTTTAGCCATGGCCTCGGCTGTTCTATGGGCTGGTCCTTCGAGCGGAGGACTGCTCCGCGCCCAGGACCAGCCTAAGAAACGGCGGAGGCCGGGGCTAAAAGGAGGCCTCCTTTTAGCCACGGCCTTGGCTGTTCTATGGGCTGGTCCTCCGAGCGGAGGACTTCTCCGCTCCCAGGACCAGCCTAAGAAACGTCCAAGGCCGGGGCTAAAAGGAGGCCTCCTTTTAGCCACGGCCTCGGCTGTTCTATGGGCTGGTCCTCCGAGCGGAGGACTTATCCGCTCCCAGGACGAGCCTAAGAAACGTCCGAGGCCGGGGCTAAAAGGAGGCCTCCTTTCAGCCACGGCCTTGGCTGTTCTATGGGCTGGTCCTGGGAGAGGAGAAGTCCTCCGTTCCCAGGACCAGCCCACTGAACAGCCGAGGCCGCGACTGAAAGGAGTCCTCCTTTTAGCCGCGGCCTCGGCCGTTCCTTAGGCTGGTCCTGGGAATGGAGGACGGCCCCGCTTCGTCCTCCGTTTCCAGGATCGGCCTAAGGAAAGCCGGCAGCCTTGGCCTTTCCTTCGGCCGATCCTGGAAGTGGAGCCATCCCCCGCTTCCAGGGTCGGCCCAACTGTATTTGGTTAAGAATCTTTTTTTCCCTAGATTTCCCCCCCTTTAAAATTGGGTGCGTCTTATATGCCAGAGCGCCTTATATGGTGAAAAATATTTAAACTATTCTGTGCTGAAATTAAGGGGGAAAACCTATTCAACATTTGCATTGTGTCCTCAAGCAGCCGAACACGATTGCTGTCCTTCTCCCCTCTCAGAAACAAACAAGCACTGAGCTCTGGGTGCGAGGCTTATCTGCTGCTGTTGCACCAGGTCCCCCATTTTGAGCATGGCTGAGAAGTATGGTTTTATATCTATAAGGGTGTTTTTAGCTCAGGGTGACTAAATATGGTCCTCCTCCTTTTCAGGACCTGTCCTCCATTTCAACCTCCTGTCCGGGAGGGATTCCAAAAGGTCCTCCATTTTGAGCAGGGGTGAGGAGGACAGATTTAATATTTATATGAGTGGCTTTTTTGTTTTGAGCTTTTATTTGGCCAGGTCCTCCATTTTTGTCCTTCTGTGTTTTCCTCCTGAAAGCCCACCCTCTGGAAGCCTTCCCTCTGGATGTCCCACCCCCGGCACCCAGTGACAGCCGGTGTGGGAAAGCCACTAAGTTTGAGCACTCAGTCACCAAAAGGTTCACCATCACTTAGACAAGCTACAAAAATGAATTGAAATTAATAAAATGAAATTCAACAGAGACAAATGCAAAACTCTACATTTAGGCCACAAAAACCAAATGCACCGATATAGGATGGGAGATACTCGGCCCAGCAGTACTATATGTGAAAAGGACCTTGGAATTATTGTTGATCATAAGTTGAACAGGTGGCAGAGGTAAGAGGCTGCAGCAAAGATGACAACTGGTATCTTAGCCTGCATTAATAGAATCTTAGGGGCTGTACAGATGGCCCCTAAGGTGTGGCAGAATGCCGCCCCTTTCCTTGCCAGATCGGGGCCGTGGCAACCACACACTGCGGCCCCGATGTGGGCTTTCCACGGTGCAAAAAGAAGCTGCAAAAAGCAGCTCTTTTTTGCGCCGCAGAAAGGGTGCCCTACCTCCGTTTCTTTGGCACAGCGCATGTAAACGTTGTTGACACGCCTTTTTCCCACCCACCGTGTGGTTGCTTGGGCGGTGTGACACTGGCCTGGGGGCAGAGTTGGGGTGGCCTGCGTGCAGTTGCCATGCTCCCACTGCCCCCAGGCCGGCCCTTTTGGCTCTTAGTTTCCAAGTGGAGGGAAGCAATAGTTTCCCCTAAATTCTGCATTGGTCAGGCCTCATCTGGAGTACTGTGTTCAGTTCTGGGCAACTCATTTTGGAAAGGATATAGACAAGTAGCAATGAGTTCAGAGAAGGGCAACGAGGATAAGAGGCCTGAAGAACAAAACAAATCGGGAGAAATTAAAGGAGCTAGGAATGTTCTCTGCTGCAACAGAACATAGAACTAGGTCTAAAAGTTTTAAATTACAAGAATGTAGATTCTGATTCAACTTTAGAAGAAGCATCTTCATCGTGAACCAAATGCCAAGAGAGATGTTGGGGTCTCCTCTGGATGTCTTCCAAAAGAGGCTGGACAGCTACCTGCTGGGGATGCTATATAGCTAAAGATGCTGCAATGAGCAGAATTTTGGGACCCTTCCAAATCTATAATTCTGTGATGGTTTTAAGTGACTGGCAGCTCACCCTTCTGCGTAACCTGTCTCGTTCTTCCCGGATTGCATTCATGGTAGCCTTGGTCCTATTTAGTTCCTCTTCCTTGCTGCACAGCATTGCTGTCAGGCTTTCATTCTCTTCCCTCAAGCCTGCCAGTTCCTTTTCCCATCGAGACCTCTCTTCAGCCAGATTTGGATACAAGTCCCGTCCTAGCACACCTTCAATCTCTTCAACTGTCTGCAACAGAGAAAGGAATACACACAATATTAAAAAAGAACACCAGCACACACATTGACTCATTTTAAATCATTCTTTTCAATGTTACACAAGGAATTTTTATCTGAAAAAATGCTACTGATTTGCTACCAATATGGCACCACTTGACAACTTAAATCCAATGGGCCCAGCAGTGCTTAAAAATATCATAAAGCCTTTTAACTATTTTAGAACTTCTTGCTCCAGCTACTCCTTAACTATGTTTATGTACATTTCATCCATCCTTTCATCCAATTAACTCAATACAGTGAACACTGCTTTCCCTTCCACACTTCACTCTCAAAAAACCCCCGTGAAGAAAGCCAGACTGAGAGAGTGACTGCCCCAACAGATTTATAAACATTACAAACATTAATGTAAAAATAATTTTAAAAAGCTTTAGTTGACAACTTTCCTCCATTTACAAGAAGTGCTGGTCAAATGGTCTTTTGGGGGGTTGCCCTCAGATAGCATTTAAATCAGCTAGTAATGGTAATGCAGAACTGAGACTAGATAGTAGTTGAAAAATATATTTACAGGATTTTGACAAAAAAACAAGAATAACTTCTTAGTAACCAGCCAGGGGCTTAGCAAAGAAAAAAAATGGACTCTGGTTGGCACACTGAAAAACAAACAAACCAAGATTTCATTGTCTACCATCTAGAAGGAAGGACAGCATCATTTTGTGTTTTCAAGAACATCTTATGCATTTAAGTTATATGCCAAAGAAAAGAAGTGTCAGATCATAAACTGAACCTTGAGGTCATTGTTTATTATAATAAAACTAAAAAGGAAGTGGACACTTGTGATTAGATGGTCTCCACATAGTCTTCCAAATGAATAATCAAATGGCAGCCAATGCTAGTATGGTGGGTTTGTTTGTTTTTAAATTAAACGAATGTTGCCTGCTGACACTCCTATATTGTTTATAAGACCAACAACTGATACTGCTGTGAACCCCTCCAAAGCCATCTCTGCACAGCTGGAGTGGATAAAACTAGGTGAATCTTGAAACATAAGAAACTTGTCTGGGACTGTTAAGAGAGACAGCCTCAAAATGCATAAAGCCGCACACTGGTGTCAACTATCAACAGGGATAAAGTGCAAATTGAAATCCTTTTGCTGACTTATGCTGGTATAACAGAATAATACATAAAAGTAAAGCACTTTCTGGAGTTGTGTGAAGCACCAGTGTGAGGAAAAGATCCACCCATCGCCGGAGAAAGCTGTCCTGCTGGTTCCTAAGCAGCTCAGGACCAGTAGGGCAGCTTTCTCTCAACAGAAACTTCTTATGCTTTTTCTTTGCCTCTGAACCTGTTGCTGGTGCCCATTTGACACCAGCTGTTGCACTGCCATATATGCCACTGCTGCTACCTATGTCAGAGTAGTTAATGCCACCCAAGATAATTACAGCCTTTACCTTTGTGGTTCAACACAATGACACAAACAGAAGTAACAATGTATTTCACATAGCTATACTGTCTGTCTATTGTTGTGAAATGTGGGGCTTGTACACAGTTTGCTATGTTATGGCTGAATCTTATTGTAAAATTTGCTGTTACAATGTTTAATTCACAACTCATGATTATTACACTACAAATATAGTGGAATCATTGTTAGAATGGCACTGTTGCTCAATGTTTAAACAGTGATGGGATTGACTACATACAATTCTTGCATTTATTATGTACTTTAGATTGAGAGCTATTGTTGACTCAAATGACTTCTTTTCAACTGTATTCTTTTATTGGAAAAGAAACATTCCAATTGAAGGCACACACCCCCACTAACCCCCCTCCCCGATGTAATGGTTTATACCTTCCCCCAGATATTTTTTATAACTTTCCTGGGGTGTATTTGAACCAAGACCAGGAAGGAATAAAAAGACATTGGATGCAATACACAGAAGAATTACACAAAAGAGATGACAAAATGAAGGACACATGGAATGAAGAGCCATATGAAGATGAACCCCAAATCTTAAAAAGTGAGGTGGAAACTACAATAATAACGAAAAACAAATCACCAAGAACAGACGATGTTCCAATTGAACCGCTGCAATCCATATTGACAGTCAACTCTAGTGCTAACCAACATATGTCAACAGCTATGGAAAATAAAACGATGGCCAACAGATTGGAAGTGATCAATATACATCCCCATCCACAAAAAGGGAGACATAAGAGACTGAAGCAACTATAGAACCATAGTACTGATCTCCCACGCAAGCAAAATCATGCTCAAAATTCTGCAACACAGAGTCCAACCATACATAGAAAGAGAGATCCCAGAGGTCCAAGCAGGGTCCAGAAAAGGAAGAGACATTAGGGATCACATTGCAAACATATGATGGCTAATGGAGCGTACCAGGGAATTTCAAATGAAAATCAGCATGTTTTTTACAGACTACAGCAAAGCCTTTGACTGCATAGATCATGAAAGGCTATGGAATGCCCTTAACGACATGGGAGTGCCAACACATGTGATAGCCCTGATAAGGAATCTGTACTCAGGACAAGAGGCTACTGTCAGAACAGAACACAGAGAAACAGAATGGTTCCCAATTGGCAAAGGGGTCAGACAAGGCTGCATACTTTCACCCTATCTGTTCAACTTGTATGCAAAACATATTATAAGAAAAGCAGGCTTGGACATAGAAGGAGGAGGAGTAAAAATAGGAGGAAGGAAATATCAATAATCTAAGATATGCAGATGGCACCATAATACTAGCAGAAAACCCCACAGACCTGAAATACCTATTAAGGAAGATTAAAGAAGAAAGTGCAAAGGCAGGCTTAGTGTTAAACATAAAGAAAACAAAAATAATGACCACCAAGGACCTTCACAAGTTCAACTTAGACAATGAAGAAATAGAAATAGTAAAATAATTCCCATACCTGACATCAAACATTGATAGACATGGGGATTGCAGTCAGGAAATCAGAAGACTAAGAATGGGGAGAATGGCTATGAAAGAACTAGAAAAGATTCTAAAATGCAAAGATATACAACTCGGCACAAAACGCAGAATGATCATATTCCCTATTACCATGTATAGATGTGAGAGCTGGACAGTTAAGAAAGATGATAGGAAGAAAATCAATTCATTTGAGATGGGGTGCTGGAGAAGAGTGCTGAGGATCTCGTGGACAGCCAATAGGACAAACAAGCAGGCCCTAAAGCAGATCAAGCCGGAAACCTGCCTGGAAACCAAGATGACCGAACTGAGGCTGTCATACTTCGGACACATCATGAGAAGGGAGGGCTCATTGGAAGACAATAAAGTTGGGAAAGGTGGAGGGAAGTAGGAAGAGAGAAGGCCACATGCTAGATGGATAGACTCTATTAAGGAGGTCAAAGGTATGGGGTTGCAGGAATTAAGCTGAGCAGTGGAGGACAGAGGGTCTTGGAGATGTCTCATCCATAGGGTCACTATGAGTTGAGATCGACTCAAGGGCAGTTAACAACAACAAAATTTGAACCCATTTCTTGCCTAAGAAAACCCTATGAAATTAATGGGATCACCATAAGTCAACAGGCAATTTGAAGGCACACATGCATGTGCGAGCACACACACACGAACCCAAATTAGACTGAATTTAAACTCAATTTAAAAGAAAAAATTACAATTTCCCCCACTAAGCCCCCCGTTATGTTTTTCATTTATATCTTGTTATACTAATGTAAGCCAGTGTCATTTGTAAAACACATTTGCTCACCAGGCATCAAACACACTAATTAAGCTCTAAAATGGACAGCAGAGTGCACTCCACTTAATCAGTCAATATACGAAGTGGACTACTTTCATAAACTAATTAAGCAAAACCAAAGTCCCTGTTAACCATGGGAGCTGCCTTCTATTAACATTAACATTTAGCTTACAGGCTGATAGGGCTGCAGATTGTAAGGTATACTACATAGTTTTTGTGGGTTTTTTGGGCTGTGTGGCCATGTTCTAAAAGAGTTACTTTCTGACGTTTCACCAGGATCTGTGGCTGGCATCTTCAGAGAAAAACTATGTATACTACATAGCCACAAAAAACTATGTATAGTACATAGCCATTTAAATCTATGTTGCAAAGTTTCAAACTGAGTCATATTAAGATAAGGTGAGATGGTTCAAGTTTTAATGACAGGATGTATATGTGTGTAGACAAGAAAATCAAGGCTGAAATTCTTTCATCCTCTTACAGGTTCATCTCCTGTCCACTATCATTTTAAGCACTTTTTTTTCAGAAGCCCAGCTGGCTTTCTGTATAGGGAGGTGCTGTACTGGTGCTGGGGGAGAAGGAGAAGATTCATGTTCATTCACTCATACCCTCTTCATGCATGAGCAAATCAGACAAGGAAACAACTAATATATCCTGGCGCCTCCCACCTTATCTATTTTCATCCTTAAATGGTGCAACTTATAACACATCTACATAAATCATCTAATTATGCTCACAAATCTCAGTCACTATTGCTGGTTCAAAGAGGCAATTCCTCCAACACAACCCCTCCTTGGTAACATACATGCATACATGTGTAGGTTTCTATTGTGAAACATGAGCGTGAACCAGACTACATACTCCCAGAAGCAATTCCTTCAATCAAAACTGGACTTTTTCCAATGGAATGATCACAAATTTCTCCCATGTAATTCTAGGCACGGATACTGAAAGAAAGAAAGAAACCAGTAGCACCTGCCTCCACTATCACTTCTTGCATGTGCCTGTGGTGGGGAGAATTGGGGAGGGGGGAATGCAGGCAAACCCCATTCATTTAGGTGAGTTCCCCTTTCAAATTGTGATATGTAACATAATAATTGCAGGAAAGTATGTTCTGAAATATTTACTTGATTTGTTCATTTAGCCAAATTTGATTTTCCCAACTTAGTACCTGGTGGACTATAGCTTCCATAACCCTGAACTGCATAGTTTGGGAAAGCTGCTCAAAATATTTTTATCCCACATTTTGTCCAACACAGAGCTCTACAGCTGTTTTAAAATGTGTTAATAGAGTCCCAGTTTCAGATTACTCTTTCTCAGATTTCCCACCAGTTCCAATATCCAGCCAAAAGATTATTATAAACTGCACCATTAGGTCTCCTTTACATTCAGTAAACTTGACAAAGCTGCCAGGATTCTGGATGCATGGGTGAACATCATTTCTGAAGTGTGACCAAAAATATAAAATAGGAAAGAATAAAAAAAACCTTTGAGACAAGTAAAGAAATGTAAGGCACTGGCATTCTCTTCTTTGAACAAGAAATAAAATACACAGTAAAGCCCAAGAGGATGGGAACAGCTTGGCTGGAATAAAAATGTCAACATAATAGCAATATTTCAAACCTTCTTCAAGCAAAGCCTTTAAAATGGGTTGCAGAGAATATCAAACACAAAAATACCCACAATTAATCAATGTAATTTAAAGTGGTTTAAACTGTTCAAGCTCATGGTAAAAACAGTTATGTCACAACACTAAATGGAGAGTGATTTTCCTGCTATGTGGACTAAAGAGGACAAGGGTCAGCAAGAAATGTTGTTGTGGAGAGTGTTTCTCTGGATGGTGATCCAGAGGGTACTTAATGTGATTTTCCCTTCCTACTGGTTTGTTATTTTTTCTCGAAGCAGTCAGGCAGCAGCATTCCTTGGCCAGTTAGCACACACAGTCCTCAAAAACTGTTTTGGGCAATCCTCCCCCGTAACAAACCTCTATTTTCTGATGTAGGACAACAGTGCCATCCAGAATATATGTTTTATTTATGTCCTCCTCAGACAAAGTGATCAATGGGCAAATATCTTACTTTTAGTACCATATATATAGAAAGTAAGCTCTTCCCCATAATGATAACACTGGTTGGAACCTCTTTTACAATGTAAAGTTCAGAGTCATTTGGGAACTGAAACTAGCCTCAGAATAATATTCTGATAGGCTAGATTACCAGCATCATAAATTTCATTTTATTGTCCCATTGGGTAAAACAAAAGACCATCTCTGGTAAGTGCTTGCTTTTTAAGTGATATCATATTCCATAAATACATGCGACTTTATCCTCAGGCTTTGGCTTCCTGGAAACACCTAAACAGGAACCCAAGTATACTGCTTCAGACCATGTTCCCTACAAAGAATTCTGCATCCAAAACTCTATTCAAGTAGATAACATTTCTCTAGCTACATTACACACACTCTGCGTTCTGGAGAAACTGTAGCTCCAGTAATCTGATTTAGAGGTTACCAGTCTGTTTTACAGAAGAGTGTATAGACTCCTCAATCCTTGTACATTCCCACACAGTACATTTATAAAACTTTCTAATCCTATACAAAATGGTTCCTATGGGTGCATCACCAGTCCCTTCATGATGGCTTATCATTGTGTGATTTGAAGCAGCAGAAATGCTACCAAGCAAAGCTATATACTCCAGAATAAACAGCTGGTCCAGCAGGATGTCATGGGTCATATTATTACTGGCCACGTAAAGAAACAGAATCACAGAATCTTAAGAACTGGAATGGGCCACAGGAGTCATCAAGTCCAATCCTTCCATGCAGGAATACACAAATAAAGCACGCCTGAAATTAAACCTCTGTTCAAAGCCCCCTGAAGGAGAGGCCATCACCTTTCAAGGCAATTTATTCCACTGCCCAACAGCTCTTACAGTAAAGAAATTCTTCCTAACGTTAAGGTGGAATTTGTTTTCTTGTACTGTAATTTGAATTATTTGTTTTGTGTTGTAGTCTCTACACTAGCAAAACAAGAGCACACAGTCTTCTACATGATATACTTTTAGATATTTAAAGATGGCTATCATGTCACTTCTCAGTCTTTTCTTCTCCAAGCTAAACATATACAGCTCCCTAAGTTGTGTTACACAAGGCTTCATTTCCAGAGCTTTGATCATCTTAGCTGCTATTCTCTAGATATTCTCCAGCTTGTAGATATCCTTCTTGAACTATGGTGCTCAGAAATGGACACAGTATTTCAGGTGAAGACTGACCAAAACATATTCTTCCTGTTTATTTCTCAGTGAAGGTCTTTCAGCATTGCAACCAAGATAATTTCTGTACTAAAATCTGAAGTCATTTTGAAATTATTCCAGATAAACAGTATCATTCAAACACATTCATTGATGTGCTGTTACATAAAAGCGTTATGTAAACCAACTGTTTACTTTGAAAAGGATTAGATAAGAAATGATCCTACTTAATAACTTACTTCTACAATCTTCTCTATAGCCATTCAACGTAAAAAGCTTCAGAAAGTGCCTCAAAAAGCCAAGCAGAAACATATGTTGTATTAATCTTTGAACCCTGCAGGTCAATACGCTTTGAAACAATATCCTTAAACTTTAAAATTCATCTCAGTATGGACATATCCCTACTCAAGTTTGTATTTGGGGATGCAAATGACAAATCAGCCCTTTGGGGTTTGTTAAACATGGGGAATCAGTCAAAACAGAGCAGAGCATTCCCTGGAGAGCAGGAAAATTAACACTCATTTCTGTCTTCATGAGTGTCTGTTGTGTCCAGAATGCTGGCGCCTTCCAAACTTTAAAGGAACTTTGATCTGAATATGTTCCAAACTCATGCCTCTATGTATGATGATGGAAAACTGTGGATTCAATAAACCAGCTGATATACACAAGTTTCCTAGAGTGGCTTTGTATGTGAACATGAACACACACACACACACGATGGAAACAATTTCCTTGTCACTGTATTGTAAATTTAGCAACAAATATTTAGGGCCATGTAAACTCACCTACTTGTTTTTCATTCTTTGCATTTCTACCTACAGTCCAGAAGTGGGTGTAACTACAATGAAAAATGGATTTACACAACTATACTAGACTGCTAGTACAGGCCTTTTAGTCATATTTACATTTCACATAAATTACAGACAAAGAGAAATCCTTCTCACATTTCATGAACATATTAATGTCAGAATCAGCCCTTTGCTGGCACTGTTAATCTTCACAAATATTGAATACAGAAGGATTATACTGTTACTTAGAGATGTGAAGGCCCAGAAAATGGAAAAATTAATTAGGAAATATTTTCTTTCATAATGAAGAATAAAATGTTTAACACTAGGTTCTCACAAATTTACTGTCTCAAAATTGTTTCTAAAAACTATGACTGGCATCCTGTTCAGTAGTTGTGAGATCATAGCTTATGGACTTATGATCTTGTAACTGCTGAGGATTCACATTTAGTCATTAATGAACGAAAATGACCCCCTCCCCATATCTAGTTCTCAAGCCAGGGAGTTCCTCAATCAAAGGGTTTCTGAGTCACTGCAGATCAAGATACTGGGAAATGATGTCTGCAGCATTCTCCTTGTAGGCAGGTGCCTTGAAAGAAACAGTTGCAGTAGGAGCGCAATAGGGTCCCTCCCGCTACCTAAAGGGTTGTTTTTTGGGGGAAGAGGGAGAGCGCTCAATCACCACAATTACATCTGTCAATGCAAGATCTTGGTGTATGTTACAGGGTGACTTTTATATACAGTATCAGATCATTACAACTCTTGGTTTCTTTTTTCTTTTCTCAGTTATTTTTGTGGGAATGAGTGCATTATGTCTGCTTGTCACTGTGGAATAATTTTCTGTTTTACTAATATTGATGGCTTCTTCTGCTTTTACTTAAATTTATTCATTTATTTAAAATTAATTTGTTTTGTTTTGTTTTATTCTTGCTCCTTAAACTGGCAAAACCAAAGAGGTTTCTTATACTTTGAGTGCTCCTTACAATTCAGGGCCTTGTAGCTCTATTTATAACAAAAATAAAATTTTAAAAAATAAAGTTCAATTTGTTAATATAACAAACATTATACTTTTATTGCAAACCAAGTTATATATAATGTATTTTAAATTCCCAAAGTAACCAAGGGACTTTCAGTTTGTAAAGGGTGTTAATATTGCATTTTTATTTTATTTTTTTCCTGAAAAAGGGTGTTGTTGTTTTTATGGCTTCAAACTTTCAGGAAATTTAACAACTTTACTACCAACAGAAAAAAGCAATGGGAAGCATTACTCACAGAAAAAGTAACAGATCTGAGTCTTTTACATCTATCGGCTTTTTGGGGGTTAAAGATATACAAAAATTTTACACTCTACACTATATATATAAAAGTATATATATATATAATATATATAAAAGTAACTGGTTTCCTAAGTTTTATTTTGCTGATTTTCTACCATCTTTGGATGAGAACAGCACCCATGTACAACTTCATAGTGGCAGTATTCTGGAGGTATAGTCCCCACTGCTTCTTTCTTGAAACATTGTTATTTGTGGCAATTAAATGTGTTCTGTGACTGAACAGGCAGGACAGTATTAGAACTTGGCAATCTCTGTTGAAGCATCAAGACTGAGAGGCAAGTTTGGAAGAATATTAACCAAAATATTACTTGAAATAAGCAGCATTAAACACACTCTCACACGGAACATTTCAAATGAAGCAGATTTGCATTTTTATTGCCTTGGAGGTAATGTAATGCCATTACATTAATTGATAATTCTGAAACACTGACTATGACAATTGCAGGCTGGTAGTTTGAGGCCCAAGTGCCACGTGATAGAGTGAGCTCCCATTACTAGGCCCTGCTTCTGCCAACCTAGCAGTTTGAAAGCATATAAAAGTGCAAGTAGATAAATAGGTACCACTTCAGTGGGAAGGTAACAGCATTCTGTGCCATCATGCTGGCTACATGATCACAGAGTCATTTTTGACAACGCCGGCTCTTTGGCTTAGTAACGGAGGTGAGCACTATCCCCAACAGTTGGACACAACTAGACAATCTTGTCAAAGGGGAAAACTTTACCTTTATCTTTAATAAGATAAATATTTTGCTTTCTTGGTCCTTCCTCCTCCAGTCCTTACAATAAACAGTGAAGCTGTTTCCCCTCCTGTCATTGCTTTTGTATTTTTTGTTTGTTTTGTTTTTGGCCGAGAGATGAGAATGACAAGCCTAACAATCCTTTCCTTTCCTTTGAATTAAAGAATCTCATCCAGTTGGAAAATGCTTACCCTGTTCTAAAATCAGTATCCCAAACAAACCAGACTTCACACAATGTATGTATGTAAATCAGATAACATATCCTGTTTCAAAGGCATTTCTGTTTGTAAAGCAGGAAATGTTTACTTGCACAAACTACAGGATTCAATTTCTGTCTAACATTTATCAGCAGTGTAATACTCAAAACTAATGTGTACTATAAACCCCTTCACGGTACAGTTAAAGGGGAAGAATAAATTCAACAGGGTGAATTTCATGGTGTTTCTGATATCATTTTTGACATGTCAATTAAAGATGGAATTGGGAAAGTACATAAGGTAAGCATAACCTATATAAATAATCTTTTATATGCAAAATGCATTCAGACATTTGTGTTCACAGAAATGTTTGAAAGACCTTTTTGAACCTTCACAGTTTGTCATACTAGACCATTTTTAGCATTTATTAAGACCCGAGAAAGCAAATACTTGTGGTACAAGAATTGATCGAGGATTACCATCTGTTCAAGACAGGTTCCAATAGGGTAACCACAGCTCTCTCTGTGTATGTGCCTTCATGTCGCCTGTTGACTTATGGCATGAATTTCATAGGATTTTCTTAGACAAAGGCTACTCAGAGGTGGTCCCCCCCATTTATTAAATAAAACATGACAACAAACAGTATATTAAAACAACAACAAACAAAAATGTCAGAGACAACAAACCTTCAAATGTGGTTATTTCACTGAAAAAGCCGAAATTAAATCCTAACCCAAACAATGCCCTGGAAATTATAAATAAAAGGTGCATTCAGGGATCCTGGAAGACATCTTTCCATAAAAATTTAGATAGGACTGGAGGATGTCTAGAAACCATGTCTCGCTGGATGCATTCAATAAGTAGATGCCAAATTGTGTGGAAAGCCAATCCAGAATTAAGCCTCTCACTCTGTTGTTACTGTCTGCAATTTTCTCCATTAACCACAGGTCCCAAAGTCTAGTCCTCCATCCTGCAATGTTCAACTTTCTAGTTTTCCAGTTCTTAGTTATATCAAGCCTCGCAATAGCGAAAAGGAAACCAATAAGTTCTTTGTGCTGCAGGGTTTTATTTTCATGCATAAAAAAGAGAACAGGAGCAAGAGTGGTGATGTTTTTATGCTGTGTTTAGTGATCTTGGAGATTAGCTGCAAAATTTCTGTCCAGTATTCATGCACTAAGGGACAATCCAACCAATATGTACAAAGGTTCCCCTACCATCAGAGGTAGTTTTGACTGTTCCTTCCTCTGAAATATACCAACTAGAGAGCCACTCTTGACCTTGGAACTTGGAAAGAGAGAAGTGGCAAAGCAGAGCCACAGTTTTTAAACACATGACAACAAGAAACAAACAAGATACAATTTACTGAACACAAAGAATTCTGAATACAGGTCATCCTTTAAAATAGAATTGGGCAATTATGCTGGGGCAGGAATTAATTTTAACCCTTTTACTCCCCCTGGTGGACTACATGGATGCATTTCTGCCAACCTGGATGTGACTTGGTATCCCTTCCAGCTGGAATTTTGGCTGAAAATTGGCCATTTTGGGGTGGGAGTGAGAATGATAGTTGGGGGCATACAGACTCCAACTAACATGTTTTTACAGTGATTTGAAGGTTTGGGGGTAACTGTTTGACTGATTTTTAATGGGGGCTCCAGGGGCTTGGGGTGGGGGGCTTCTGTGGGTATTTTAAGGCTGCACATTAAGGGTTGGGGATACTTATAGTCTGTGAGCTGCACTTTCCCAGTCCCTACTTTAAAATGATGCATGTCATTATGTTCTTCACTATACTTAGTTTTTCCTCTAAGAGAGTGAGGCATGTGTATGTGTTTATTACACATGTAATCCTGTCTTTGTGTTTATTACAGAGAGAGTGAAGTGAAAGTGAAAAAGAGCAGAAAAACATAATTTAAAATAAAAACACTTTAACAATATAACATTAAACGATTGCAGATTACACAAGCACTGGGCTCTACACATTCACTGGAACTAGGGGTACAGGACCCCCACAAAAGTGGAAAGACCACAAATAAAAAATAATAATAAAAAAGCAAATAATAAAACACCCCTCTAGGATCTCTAGTGCAACTCTATGGTCAGCATCAGTGGACGCAGACCACGGAATTGTGCTGGAAGACCTACAAATGCCTAGAGAAGTGTTTTCTGTAGGAATCTCTAGGACCTCCAGTGTAAGGGAAAGTGGGCGGGGGGGCGGTGTGGCCCTGGTTCATAAGAACAACCTAATCTTGACCAGGATACCTGTCCAGAACACGGTCCACTTCGAGTGTATGTACCTGAGCCTGAGGACGAGGGATAGTTTGGGGATTCTGCTAGTATACCGACCACCCCGTTGTCTAGCTGACTCCCTGACCGAGCTGACACAGCTGGTAGCAGAGTTGCTGTTGGAGTTGCCCAGACTTTTTGTTCTGGGCGACTTCAACATTCCACTCAAGACCAGTTTCGAAAATCTAACTGGTGCAGCTCGGGAGTTCATGGAATCCATGACAAACATGGGTCTATCCCAATTGGTCATCGGGCCCACACATTATGCAGGTCATACCCTCAATGTGGTTTTTAGTACGAACAGGAACATCCGTGGGCGGAGGTCATTAAGACCACCGCATTGTCAAGGACGGATCATTTCCTGGTCAAGACTGAAATAAGGACCACGGTCCGCCCCACTGGGGGTGATGGACCCATTAGAATGGAACCAATAGGATTCCAGAAAGCCTTAGAGGGTTTAATGATTGGTAACGCCGGTGATTCTGTCAAAGCTTTGGTTAATACCTGGAACACCGATCTCACCGAGGCTATCGACACGATCGCTCCCAAGCGTCCTTTCCAACCCGCTTCAAATCGTAGGCCATGGTATACATCTGAGCTTAGAAAGATGAAGCTGGTTGGACAATGACTAGAGCGCAGCTGGCGGAAAACTCGACTCATATCCGACAAGACTCGTCATAGGAACTTTCTTTGGGCCTATCGAGAGGCAATACGTGCAGCGCAAAGGGCCTTCTCCTCTGCACGCATTGCGTCTGCAGAATCTCCTCCAGTGGAGCTGTTTAAGGTGGTAAGGGAACTGACGCAGGTTCCACCTGCGCAGAACCCATAGCTTAACCCAACAATAGCCTGCTGTGACGCATTTAACAACTTCTTTGCAGATAAAATCTCTCGGATAAGAGCCGACTTAGATGCCAGTATTTTGGCAGAAACAATTGACGAGGTGTCCAGCAATTCCACTGATGTAAATTTACTGGATCGATTTCAATCTGTGAGTACCGAGGATGTGGACAAGCTACTGGGTAGTGTGAGGAAGACAACCTGCCCCCTTGATCCTTGCCCATCATGGCTGGCGGTCTGGGGGGAGATGCATTGAGGGTGTTTCTTAAGGACATCGTCAATGCGTCCCTCAGGGAAGGTCATGTTCCATTGTGCTTAAAGGAGGCATCAGTTAGGCCACTTCTGAAAAAACCTTCCCTGGACATGAACAACTATAGGCCGGTCTCTACGTTACCAAAGTGATCGAGAGGGCGGTTGCTCTTCAACTCCAAGTATTCTTGGATGAAACCGATTATCTAGACCCATTTCAAACTGGCTTTAGGATGGGATTTGGGGTTGAGACTGCCATGGTTGCCTTGACCGACAACCTGCGTCTGAGCATCGACAGGGGTAGTGTGACCCTGTTGGTGCTTTTAGACCTCTCAGCAGCTTTTGATACAATAGATCAGGGGTAGGCAACCTTTTTGAGACAGGGGCCGGGTTGCTGTCCCTCAGACAATTGGGGGGCCGAAGCACCAAAAATAAATAAATAAATAAATAAATAAATAAATATAAAAAATTTTTAAAAATTAAAAAAATTAAAAATATTCATGCACACTCTCTCAGCCCCAGAAAAGCCATGGCAAACCCCCTGTGGAGATTTTGCCAAGAAAACCCCAAGAACAAATAATAACAACAATAATCAGTATCATCATGGCGGGCAACGGCAGGACCAGCCTGGGGCCAGTCCAAAGGCCTCGGGGGGCCGCATCTGGCCCCCGGGCCTTAGGTTGCCTACGCCTGCAATAGATCATAGCATCCTCTTGGACCGCCTAAGGGGGTTAGGTATCGGAGGCACTGCATTGCAGTGGTTCCTGTCCTTCCTCTCGGGCAGGTCCAAAGCAAAGCAAAGCAGCTTCATTTATATACCGCTTCATATCGCGCATGGGATGTCTAAGCGGTTTACAACTGTGAGCTGATTGCCCCCCAACAATCTGGGTACTCATTTTAGCGACGCTGGAAGGATGCAGGCCTGAGTCGAGCCTCAGCCCTGGCTGGTATTGAACTCGCAACCTTGTGGTCTATGAGTGAGTGGCTACAGTACAGGCATTTAACCACTGCGCCACCAGTCCCAGAGGGTGCTGCTCGGGGACAGTTGCTCCAGCAAGGAGGAGCTTACTTGCGGCATTCTGCAAGGCACCATCCTGTCCCGATGTTGTTCAACATTTATATGAAGCCACTGGGTGAGATTATCTGGAGTTATGGGGCTGGGTGTTATCAGTACGCTGATGACACCCAGATCTATTTCTCCTTATCTCGATCATCGGCCTCGAATTCCAATGGCATCTCTCCTCTCAATGACTGTCTTAAGGCAGTAATGGGCTGGATGAGGGAAAACGGATTGAGACTGAATCCAGACAAAACGGAAGTGCTCACAGTGGCAGCCCCGAAACCAAGGATTGGGTTGCAATCTCCAGTCCTGGATGGGGTCACACTCTCCATGAAGGACTGTGTTCGCAGTTTGGGGGTGCTCCTTGAGCCGTCGCTTCAGATGGCTAGTCAGGTAAATGCGACTGTCAGGAGTGCCTGTTATCAGCTTCGGCTGATACGCTAGCTGCACCCTTTCCTGGAAGTAAGAGATCTTGAGACCGTGGTGCATGCAATCCCGTCTAGATTTCTGTAATGCACTCTACATGGGGCTACCCTCATGCTTGGTCCGGAAACTTCAGTTAGTACAAAATATGGCAGCCAGGGTGGTCTCAGGTACATCGTGGAGGGATCACATAACTCCTGTATTAAAATCTCTTCACTGGCTGCCTGTCAGTTTCCGGGCCCAGTATAAGGTGTTGGTTTTGACCTTTAAAGCCAAATGGCTTCGGTCCAACTTATCTTCAGGACCGCCTCTTCCCATATAATCCTCCCTGCACACTCCGGTCCTCTGGGAGGAATTTGCTACAGCCAATGAAAACCAGGGTCTCGACAACCTCCCAGAGGGCTTTTTCCATCATCGCCCCCAAATTATGGAATGGTCTGCCGGATGAGATCTGTCAGTTGACAACTTTAAACAGTTTTAAAAAAGCTGTTAAGACGGATCTCTTCCGGCAGGCCTTCCCTGATTAGTTTCCCGGCCTCAGGAGTCCTTTTATCCCTCCTACATTTGGTTTAAATGCTGCCCCGCCTATTACTGTTTGTTTGATTATGGTTTGTTTTAATTATGTGTTTGAATCATTGTTTTAATGTAAAAATTGTTTAATTCTTTTTTAAGGGGTGGGGGGGCTGTGGGATTTGGATGGTATTTTAATATTGTATGATGTTTTTAAATTGTTGTGAGCCGCCTCGATTGCGTGTCAGAGGGGCGGGATATAAATAAAAATTATTATTATTATTATTATTAGGTCAACATCTGGCAGAGTCGTGCTGGAGGACCTCAAGATTCCTAGAGAGAACCTATTAATCAAATCCACGAATAATCAAATCCACAAAAGTCAAAACTGCAAATGTGGAGGGACAAGTATATTAAGAATATAGCTTAATGCTGGGACAAGTAGTCTTTTAACCTAGTCTGTTTCTTGTTAAAAATGCAGACAGGTTTCTCTATACTGAGATATCTCCCACACAGAACAAGTCTGGCAAAGACTGATGAAAAAATGTAAATCAAATACAGATTCTTTTATTAGGACATGCCTAGTATTTTATTCTAATTTTATCTATAATATACCTTGGGATGGAGTGGTTTTAGATTTAGTATTTCTAGATACCAGTGTTATAGCCAAGCTATGCATAGCTGCAGAAGTGCAGAAAACAATACGATGTCACAATAGCAATAGCAAATGCCCCATACTTACAATATATTTACAATCAGGCAGAGACAAGTGCATGGGTAGCTGAAATGCCTTTAAGCACAGATGGTTTGCCTGCTGTTCAACCTGTCCCAAGGTCCAATCCAAACTAACTTGACTCTTCATTTTCTCAATTTGCTGTAGCCACAGGCGTCCTTTATTCACTAGATTCTTAATTTTTTTTAGGTCCAAATTTTTCAGCCCACTGTTCAATCTGTCTGTGTATATTCTTCCTCTCCATACTTATCAGAATGAAATTTCGCTATATACCCAGCACATATTTATTTTATTTGTTGCTATTAGCAAGACATGACAACAGTCCGGACTGTCAGAATGATAAGAAGTGCAAAGAGAGCTAAGGAACAACTCATTTTCATCCCTTTTTAAAATATGAATTTTTCCCTTGTGGCCGATATCCTTTAATAAAATAAACATACTATTCCTCACCTACATCACATTGTGTTATAAAATGACATTTGGTTATGTGATGAAATAAGGGATATAGACAGAAATGATTATACAGTCCACAAAAAGTTATACAACATGGTTATTTAATGTTACTGCACCTTAATGGCTAAGTCACAGTGTTCACTGGCAGTGGTGAGTTGTTCAATGTGTCTGTCCACATCTGCCACAGACAAACTGCAGCTGCTCTTCTTCCTCCCACAGACAACATTCTCCAGTCCTGTCAGCACCCGCTGCAACTCAGAGTTCAAGTCACTGCAGGTGTCTGTGAAATAAAGGGAACATGTCAGATATGCCCTACAAGTCAACAAAAAGAAAACAAAGCACTACCATTCAGCCTTTATCTTGGGGACCAGGAAGGTGGATGAAAGCTGCACAGGTTGCTCAAATAGACAAACGTATCTCTTCACAAACACCATGGCATTACTCCAACAAGTTACTAATTTACTGTCGTCTAACACTTACACAGACTTGAAAGCTGTGTGCTTGACTTTCAGGATAATGAAGGTCATAACTTAACAAAGGAGTCTTTCATATGGGACTGACTCGTTTCAAAGGTAGGGTGTTTCAACAATGATTTTGTGAAACATGTAAGACAGTATTACAGAAGCCAGGAAACAATTATCTCTCCACCTGCAACAAGAGTGTCTGGCAGTCTCCACTGTATTTTTACTCATGTCTGCCCAAGCAGAATGTGCATGGCTTGCTTGTGTGGAGTGATCTGCTCCTTAAGCAACTTTTAGGTGTAAGCATCTGCAACAGTGTTGTAATTGATGCCCTTGTTACCAGAATGGCACTGCTTATGTCTGGACTTTTTAGGATGACGAAAGTAGTGGTTGTATTGCTGCAGGAGTGGTGGGGTTGTTAATGACATTTAATCCTTTAATAAGCAATGCCCATTTGATTAGGGTGGTTATTTCTGGTCTCCCCTCACCTCCATCACATACAATTTTAACACACATTTATTGAAAAGTAGCTGCTTTCATGTTTCATGGATTAGTCCAGATAAGTCCTTTGCCTGGACAGTTTAGAAAGCTTGGAAGCTATTTGCTATGTTCTGAGAAAGAGTAATGACTTCTTTTTAAAAGCTTTCATGTCTGACAGCTTTCATTTTCAAATGAATTTTACTGTAAAACACTCAACGTACATTGCCAATTAATCTGTTTTCCATTGTCACTAGTCCCCTCTGCTACTGCTGCATTTAATATTTTTGTTCTTCTTGCATAATTACTGCATTGAGTTGTATCCTGCAGTGCATTTTATACCTATACTTCTTGGAGCTCTACTCTCAGAATCCCCCATCCAATGACCATGCTGTCTGTGGGATTCTAATGGTTACAGGGTTTAAAAAAGCTGCCCCCTCAAAGCTCTCAGGCTTCTGTAACAGAGAAGAGAGTTCTGGGTCACTATCGGTTGATGGGAGTTAGCAAAAGGGATTAATTCCTGCTTCTGAAGAAGTCTGAGCCTGAGTACTTCCCACAAACCAGTGTTAGTTATATCTTACAGTAGGAGTAAGCAACATGGAGGAGACACAAAACAGCCAAAAGTACACCAGCTCTAAGCCATTTCAGGCCAGTTTCAGATGGGGGAGCAGGACTGTTGTAAGCCCAATGGGGGACTTTATTCCCCCCCCCCCCCCCAAGGGCAGGGGACATGGTCTATCATACCCTCCACAGGCTTCAGGGGACACTACTGGCAAATTATACCTACAAAATTATATTTTTGTATGGAATTCTTTGTAGAGACAAGGAGTAAAAAAGTGAGGATTTTAGCCTTCCAGGGTCCCATGAGGTTTGGTGAGGTGGCCCTCCAACCCCTGGAAGTTTCCCAGGCTTGTGCTAAAGGCTGTGCTTAAAGACGACCAAGGCAATTAATTTAATGAACCCTGTATCTCCATTTTAATAACTGTTTTACTTTAGCACTCTATTCTTGATTTACAAACAAAATAAAACACCAGACTTAAGCAACCTGATACCAAACTGAAACAGAGGAGTGATTGAAGCAATCACAGGAACTGCTTGCATGGAGACAGGAAAGGGAAACTCTCAATACAAAAGTAAAAATACATGTAAACTAAGGGCCTCGGCAGACGACTAATAGGGTCGTCTCCGAGGCAAGGAAGAGGAGGGGCAGCCGCACAAGCGGCGCCCCTTCCTCCTCCCGAGGTTGCCCTCGGAGCTGCCGGCCCTCCGCACGGCCAGCGCTCTGACGGCAACCTCCCGCCGCAGCGTCCGCACACGCTGCGGCGGAAAAGTCAGGGAAAGTGTGCCCTACGCTTTTGGGGCACACTTTCCCTGACTTCTGAAAGGAGCGCTGATTTAGCGCTCCTTTCAGAGGCGCCGACGGTGCGCTGCGGTGTGGCTGCATCGCTCCGGCGGCGCACCGTCCCGCAGCGCCCCCGACGCCATCGTCTGCTTCCCCCCTAACTCTGATTTAAAAACGCAAGATAAAACAGCATTAAAAAGATATTTAAAACATGGCAAAATAAAAACACCCTGCCCCATTAAAAACTGTTGTCACCAAGTACCTCCTTAAATAAAAATGTCTTCACCTGCTGTCAGAAAGATAACAGGGAGGGGGACAACTGGATCTTCTGGTGGAAGGGAGTTCCACATCCTGGCAGCAGCCATGGGGAAGGCTGTCTCCTGAGTCTTCACCAACCACACCAGCTAAGGTGGTGGAATTGAGAGAAAGTCCTCACCTACAGGTCTTAAAGCACACGCTGGTTTATATGTTTATATAAGGAGATAAGTTCTTTCAAACAGGCTGGACTTAGACCTTCAAAGTCTAAGCTGTGTGGGGCTTTAAAGGTCAAAACCAGCACTTTTAATTCTGCCTGGAAATGGACTACTAGTCAATGTAGTTGCTTCAACTGTGTTTGTGTATATCACATAATCCCTGTACCCATCCCGTTCAACAGCCTAGTCACAGTATTTCCAAAGTTTCCAAACAGTTTCCAAAGGCGGCTTAACAAAGACAACATTACAATAGTTTAAATGTGAGGTAATCAAGGCATGCATTACCATATCCAAATCTTACTTCTTAAGGAACAGGCACAGCTGCCACATCAGGCTCAAATCCAAGTCCAGAAGCGCACCACAGCTGCAAACGTAAGATTTCAGGGGGAGCAAGACCCCATCCAGCACAGACTAGTCCCTGTTCCTTCATTTGCTTTCCAACTGACCAGGAGCAACTCATCAAGTCTATTACTGACATCAGACACTGGTTTAGTACATAAACAGTTTCCTTGCAATTGTATGGAAAGGAGAAACAGAGTTGTGTGTCATCAGTATGCTGTGCCTGTTCTTTGAGAAGATCTGGATATGGTAATGCATCCCAAAACTCCAGATGACCTCTCCCAAGGGTTTCATGTAAATATTAAACAATCTGGGGGACAGAACAGAGCCCTAAGGGAGACCACAGGATAATGGCCAGGTTGCTGAACAGTCATCCCCCAACACTATGTAAGCACTACACAGTGCAGTGTAAATAAAAGGTGGATGTATGTTTGCACAGCAAGATAGATTGCTGTCTCTCATAATGGATTCTCTACTCTTACTCAGCAAATAGTTTTTTTCCACTTTGAAAATGTCCATTTTCAATTTAAGAAGAAGCAGTTTTGAAGTGATTCCAAGAGAAGGTAAAGGAAAGAAATATCTGGGCATCAAAAAGTCAATAATGCAGCCAATAGGGACCATTTAAATCATAAACAGTGTGTATGAGTGCACTGTATCTAACCTCACAGTCAAAGCTGCTGAGTATTCCCATTGCTGGATACCAGGGTATGCTTCCCTTTGCAAATAGAATGGACTCACAACAAACAGTACAGATCCCCCATGCAAGACACACATCAGAGCAGTCTTGAAGATATACTTCAGAACTGGCTAAAAGCCCTCAAAACAGATTGGTCTTGAAATCACATTCCATACCGTTATAAACGTGGATCAGCAGAAGAAGAGCATGGAATTTTCTGAAGTCTGTTCACATGCAAAAAGTGCATTTAAAAATCCCCATTAAAAACTGTGCCTTGTCAGTTCCACTTAGAAACCATTTTTCTGCATTAGCAGCTATTCATCTGCAAAAGGTTTGTTTTATAAATACAATTTTTCAGACACAGATGCACCAAGGAGATTGCTGAATTGATAAAAACCCATTTACTTAGCCTGCATTGCTGAAGCACCATAACAATTTGTACACATTTTATTACATTTTACAAGACAATAATTCTTCAAACAAGCTCTTGTATTTTAAGTTCTAGCCCTCAGGCAGTTTTCCTCCTAGGAAATAAGAATATAACAAGTCTACAGAGACCCACATTGCAAGGAGAAAGTAGATTAAACCCAGTCATAGGATTTACCACACACAGCAAGAGAGATTAGCTATTTTAGCCCCTGATGTTTTATTGCCCTTAGCTGTAGAGGCTTTCGAGTATATCATAAAATGTAAGTGTAGCTTGGTATGTCAATGAGGTCGCCACATTAATGCAATGTGCAGTATCACATTTTCAGCTCATGATGAATTTGCATTATGAGTATATTCAACAGAAGGAGTAAAAAAGAGGTACAAGAGAAATGAAAGAAACTAAATAAATAAAAGGAAAATGGAACGGTATTAATAAACATTATGCTGTCTGTGATATTCATTACCTCTAGAATAGCTAAGCTGGTACCCTCCATATTTTGTTGAACTAGAATTTCCATAAACTACAGCCAGCATGGCCAATGGTCAGGGACTATGGGAGCTGTGATCCAAAACATCTGGAGAGTACCAGACTGTCTAGCCATAAAGCACAGATGTAAAAATGTAATGCAGGCACAGCTCCGCCATGCCTAACCCCAGAGGCAGATGAAAAGCCCTCCCTCCATTCCAATTGCCACTGCCATGACCTTGGAGAGAGAGAACTGGCAGTATCTGCTCGACTCGATTCCCTTCCCCACTACCATTCTCTTATTCTTCTGTGTTATGTCTTTTTAGACTGCAAGCCTGAGGGCAGGGACCTAATTAGCAATCTGTAAACCGCTCTGAGAGGCTTTGTGGCTGAAGAGTGGGGTATAAATTAAGGCCTGAAGCAGACTGGCTTCTGGCTGCTGCAGCCCCGATCAGCCCCCAAACAGCCAGGTGGGTATTGGTGGGTGACAGAAAGTCACTCACAGAGAGAAAGAAATACCAAGGGTGTGTGAGAGAATATGTTGAAGCTGCCCAACATCTCCTCCAGAGAGCTGAGGCAGTAACAGGAGAGGTGGGGGAAGGAGTGGTGGCTTGGAGTGGGCCCCCCAGGGCCACAACTGAGTGAGTTTCTCTGTACTCCTCCTCCTCTCTCAGGTGGAAGGGGCTGCTACAAACATCCCCCTCACCTTTCTCTTCCCCTACAGGACAGAAGTTTGGGAAGGGGGGGGGGAGAAAGAAGTGGAATCAGGTCCTCCAAGTCTTGCGCCTCCCCTTGAGCATCTCTCACCACCCCCCGGGGTCCTGCCCCACCATTTGAGAACTACTGCTCTAGGGCCATGGAAGCTAAACTAAGTGAAGTGTTCCAAAATACTGGGCAAGACAAACTGGTTTCTGATCAAAACTTGGAACCTCCAAAATAATATTCCAAATTGTTAATTTTAAGGTACCTTATAACAAGCTCATCATTCTCTCCTGTAATGGTTTCTTAAAGGCATCAGAAGAAAATCTGTAGCTATAATGCTAGGCAACCATATTGCTGAAAGTGTTATTTCCAATTACCCTTAGTTGTGCATAACTCTACAGAACTCATCCAGGAATAAAAAGTCTGTCTAACCACCAAACAAAGGGAGAACATTACAGCCTCTCTACATTAATTTCCCTTTCCTTCAGCAAGGTCATATAGCTGAAGAGCTATGATTCTGACATGGGAAGCCTACAGGCTTAAGAGAGGTTCATCATCAGAAATATGACATTGTCAACAATTTTGCCCCTCTCTTTCCACTATACTCTGGATAAAATCTAACAAAGTCAGGCTGTACACAGAATTTTATACTGATTTAACTATGTGTGTATTTCACTGATCTACCTACTAGGGAAGAGGTTCTGCCTCAGTGCAAGATTTTTTGTATCAGTAGATATATCAGAGTCACAGATAAAATTGACAGACGAACTGGAAATGTGTCTTCATGAGTTAGGTATCACTAACACTTCAGAATTTGGTAAATGTGTTTCAACATCTTAAATCTTTCTGTTCCAAGGGGCAGAGCAGGTTATTTCAACAAAATGTGCTGGCTGTAAGCCTAGGCTTTGGAACCACAAAACCTGCTGGAGTTTGACAAAAGCCATCATTATCAGAGTCATTCTGACACAAACAAATGTCCTTAACATTTCCCAGCTCAGCCAAATGTTACTTTGAAACCTGCCATCTGTACAGAAATCACACTGTTTTCCAAAAGCAACAAGTCTTGGATGAACATCACTTTTTATTTCCCTTTGTTATTTGATTTTGTGGCACTGCTGGTCAATAAATTATACAATAATAGCTGCATAAGAAAAACCAGGAATTATTGAGAAGTACCATACTATGGAACATAACAGTTAAGAAAAGGAAACACAGGCCAAGTATCCCTTATCCAAAATGCTTGGGATCTGGAGCATTTAAGAGTTAGGAATTTTTTTAATTCTGGAATATACAAGCAGTGTAGAATGTACCCATACTATATTTGTGGGGCTGGAGAGAGATGCAAGGATTTGTGAAATGGAGGGGGGGGGAGGCCTGGGTTTGTACTGAGCACTATGCTTGGATTCCTGCCATTTCAATCATCCTTAGTTCCTCTCCAGCCTCTCATCTTTTTGCTGTCAGCTCTCTGCGTGTTCCTTCAAGGCAGTGATTGCAGTGCTCCTGCTTGTTTGTCTCTCTCCAGCCTCACGTCCCTCATGTCCTGTTCGTTCACTACCTGTGTTGGGCATGAGATGCAAGGCTTGAAAGAGACTGTGGATCTGAGAGATGAAGGACTAGGAATGCTGCTGCTGTGACCTCAAAGGTGGTGGCAAAAAGTTCAATATTTGTATTTTGGATTTCTGGATTAGGTTGCTTAGCCTGTACAAAACTGCAATATCTACTAAACAAAATCATGTTTAACAACAGGGAAAAATCAAACAGATATGTCAGAATAAATGGATGAATTATCTCAGCACTTTCCAAGTATTTATGTACTGATCTCTATTGATAATGAATTTCTTATTACCTCTTGCAAATTAGTCCTCTAGATTACATGTACTCAGAAGATCATTGGAGACTTAAATGCTAAAGTTGGCAACAAAGAAGAATCAAAAACAGTAGGAAGATTTGGATTAGGAACAAGAAATAAAGCAGGAGAGCGTCTGATAGAATTCTGTGAGGCCAATAATTTATTCATTGCAAATATCTGCTTCATACAACCAGTTAGGAGGAGACTATACATCTGGACATCACCAGATGGTAAACACAAAAACCAGATAGACCTTATAATTGGAAGCAGAAAATGGAGAAACTCTATCCTTGTGGCCAAAATCAGACCAGGAGCTGATTGTGGCACAGACCATGAACTGCTCATAACAAAAATCAGAGTTAAGTTGAGGAAGAAAGCAAAAACCATCATTATACCAAAATATGACCTGAATAACATTTCAGATGAATTCAAGGACAATGTAAGAAACAGATTTGAACTATTGAGTATAATCAACCAGGAACCTGGGGCACTGGAGACAGAAGTCAAAGACATAATTAAGGACGAATGCAAGAAAACACTAAAGGTGGCCAAAAAGAAAGATAAGAAACAATGGATGACAGATGAAACACTTCATGCAATAAAAGAAAGAAGAAAAGCAAAAGGAGATAGGAACAAAGCCAGAAGTATGAACACAACTGTCCAATGTCTGACACGCAGGGATAAGAAGAAATACTACAATGACCAATGCAGAGAAACAGAAGACAACAACAAAAAGGGAAGAACGTGAGACCTCTATTAAAAAATCCGAGAAATTAAAGCCACGTTCAAATCGAGGGCAGGAATGCTCTATGGAGAAAAAAAGAACATAATACAGGAACAAGAAGAAACAAAAAGATGCTGGAGGCAATACACAGAAGAGTTATACAAAAGAGATAAGGGAATGAATGATATTTGGAATGAGGTGTCATATGAAAACGAAGCCCAAATTTAAAAAGTGAAGTGCAATCTGCAATAAAGGAAATGGGAAAAAATAAAATCAATGGGAACAAATGATATCCCAATTGAACTGCTACAGTGCCTACAGACAGATGCAACATTAGTGCTAACTGAAATATGCCAACAAATATGGAAAACAAAGCAGTGGCCAACAGACTGTAAACGCTTGATGAGTCAGAACCGACTCGAGGGCAGCTAACAACAACAAATAGTTTCATTGTGCTTCTCCTACCCACTTACTAGTCTTGTTGTTCTTTACAGAGATGTGCAGTGCAACCCTAATTCAAACATGTGCCTGCTGTTAAGATTAGGAATGAACAAATACCTCATTTTGTGCTAGCTCAGTGGTTCCCAAACTTTAGTGCTCCAGGTGTTTTAGATTTTAGCTCCCAGAATTTCTGGTTGTTGGCAAAGTTGGCTGGGAGGACCGAAGTTTGGGAACCAATGTGCTAGCTGAACTGTTCTTCTGCTGGCTTCATTGCCCCCATGACAGGGTAACCCTTTCTCTCTTGGCTAATCTCACAGATTAACCAGCAGAGGGATCCACTGGCACATCTGCTATGCTGGCTGAGATTAGCAGGCAGAAGATCCAAAAAAGAAGCAAAGTGAAGGAATGGCTAAGTTATGCCAGAGTCACTCCCACCCCTCAGCCCAGGCACACAGCCATTAGGCCAGCAGGGCAGAATGCAGGAAGTATTATATACTACACAAGAAGTCTAAACTAGGAGAAGGTGGGATTCAACACAACTTCAGCTAATCTAGACATTTAGGATTTCACTTAAAAACAGTTTTTAAAAATAATAATAATAATGAAACACGATTTGTGTTGATTACTTGTGCATGTGTACAAAATAGGAAGCTATATAAAACAGAAGTTCCACTTGATGTGAATTTGCATTTTCTGGGCTCTGCATGTCTGGTGTTTCTGAATACCTTTGATTCTGCATTTACAAACATTTCTGCAGACAAGGAGCACCTTTATATCCTGCAATACACTGGAATCTTATTGGAGTCAGAAAATATCCCAGATAAAGTAAATATGTGCAAAGTGTGTATGTGTGTGTGTGTACTATGCCTGGATGAATGTTTAAAAAAAAGATGCCCAAGATGTACTATTCCAATCCTACTGCTACATCAATCTTCTCCAGGGACTGAAAAGTGGGATAATATTGTTTTTTGATGCAGTAGTACAAGGAGAGGTTTCCCACAGCTCCGAGTCTACTAATCAGTCATGCCACTACATTTTTTAATTATCCTGTAAAGGTTTTCGTCAGTCTTTTAAAAGCTGTGATATATCCTTCTATCAGACACATTCAGCTTACCCATGTCAGCTGTGACCATAGTTGACTGGTTCTCTGGGACAGAAACAGAAGTCTGATCTTGGTCCATGCTGTGTGAATCTTCATTGACCTCATGCTGGCTATGACTAAGTTCTGATCGCAGTTCTGAATACTCATCTTCTTCCCTGAAGAGAGAATCACAAATAAATTATTTCTCCCAACAACCACC
This sequence comes from Phrynosoma blainvillii, assembly GCA_026167975.1. NCBI lineage: Eukaryota > Metazoa > Chordata > Lepidosauria > Squamata > Phrynosomatidae > Phrynosoma > Phrynosoma blainvillii. Next base: position 79,483,364 of record JANUYF010000002.1, read on the forward strand.
AAATTGCAAAATCACAAATTTTGGTTAAACAAATACCTTTTTGGAATGTTCTGTATTTTATGTTCCACGTCATCTGGGAAGCTACAGCTGTTACCAACATCTGTAACACTGTGGTCAACACACCCCTCTCATAAAATTCACCACAGACTATATTCAAAAGTAAGTTTAGTACAGGTGTAGGAAACCTCTGGCCCTCCAGAAGTTTTAGACTGTATTTCCTAGAATCCCTTGTTGTTGGCTATCTGGAGAATCTAAGGTTCCCCATCCCCAAGAACCATCCTAGTGTTTTAGCTATTTAGAGCTTTTTTAAAAAAATATTTATTTTCTTTTTCTATGTATCATATTTATCTTCCAGTGAGGACTATCAGAGTAATATACAAGAAGTCTGAATGTGTATGAATGAGCCAAAACCACCCAGTAAACATGGCTGAATTTGAACCCAGGCCCAACCACTCTACAATCAGCAATGTAGCGTGGAACATTTTTCATGTGTGTTTGCATCAGAAAATGTTCTATTTTTAGAAGTACATTGTTTCATAAAATTAAGCAAGAATATAATGAATGAATACAATAAATGGGCTACAGGAATGTACAGTAATATTCAATATCAAGACTGTAGTTAATATAGCCCTCAAGCAAACTATCCCTAGGAAGTGTGTATGAGCACAACTCTTGAGGCACGTTAAACTGCACACTAACAAATGTCACTGTCTTAACTCCCACCCCACTCCCAATCAAAGGGAAATGTTTGCTATTGAGTTGCCATGTCTTAAAATATTTACAAAATACATTTATTTATTCCAACAAAAATATTTTCCAAATAATGATTGTTATAATAAAATATAACTAACCACACCAAGCACATTTTATTGATTAATCAAATATTTCAACAGCTATTCCGGGCTACTAGGGAAATTAATTCTGATATTTACACAGCATATTTGTTCTGCTAAGTGTGCTAAAATCAGATCTTCATTAGGGCAGCAGAAAAATTTCTTATTCATTGCCCCACCTCCCACCCCAGGACACTCACAGTATGTTCCACTACATAGGCTAGCTGTTTCAATATACCAGTAATCATCTGGAAACATTCTGCAAAACAACACTGTAATGCATCTTTGTAGTGCTTTGAGAGGGAGTACTACAGAAGGCATCAGGAGGAAGAGGATGCTGTCTGTTGCTGCCTAGGCCTCTGCTTCACCAATGGGACTCCCTACTCTTTGCAGGACTTGGGTTACTGCTGACCATCCAGCTCAGCTTTCTTACATGTCCAGGCTAAAAAAGCATGGCTCTTGCAGAGGCAGGCCTATTGTTGGCAGGGTCACTGCTGCAGAGGTTAACATCAAAGTGGATTCTCTATTTGGCAGGAGCACTTTGGGGATACACAAGGGTGAGAGTCTGTCCCTTTGCTAGACAAAGAGGAATTTTAGCTACCGTATTTTCCGGCGTATAAGACGACCCACGCATAAGACGACCCCCCCATTTTTCCAGCCAAAATATAGAGTTTTAGCACCTCTATCCTCATTATCCTTATATCCGGCGTATAAGACGACCCCCCCCAACTTTAGCCACAGATTTTGCAGGTAAAAAAGTAGTCTTATACGCAGGAAAATAAGGTAACTTGCTTTTAATACCTGTCTCTCAGTTTACGGTTACTGACTTACTGTTTTTAAGAACAAGGGTTTTGCCTGCCTAATGAAGGAAAATGTGTTTAAAAAGGAGGAGGAAGTAAAGGAAATCAGGGACCAGCTATTGTAGTAGTAAGGGCAGAAGGAGATATTATCATAGGAGTGGGAAATGCAACAACATGCTGTTGCCCCCAAATTACCTTCCAACTTGAATTAACAATCTTTCTGCGGATGAACTTTCTGTAGTTCATCATCATCTAATAAATATAACAAAGGGCAATAACCAATGCTAGATGTCCACTGAACTGATTTCCACTCCTCACTGCAGGCACCTCAGCACCCCAAAAAGCCTCCTGGAATCAGTTTACCATTTGATCTTGTTGTTGGATTTAGGCCAAATAAACAGTCTCCTGGAACAAACTCTTTAAAATAAGTGTAGACGGCTTGAATGAGAAAGTGCACTTTTGCAAAAGCCATCTTGCACAATTGCCATTCATCTCAAAGTGATATGTGCAAATTAATTAGCATGGGACAAGGAAATTACTGTGTCTTCCAGGATCTAAATCAAATCAGCGGTTGCTTCTAAGTGCTTGTTACTGCTAGGATCCAGTGCAGATATTTTCAACATCTAGCCAAGATGATTTTTTAAAAAAACTTTTCTGTTTATGTGTTCATGATGAATATTCCTGGAAGTTTTGAAAGTTTGCCTTTTAAAAATATTAAACAAATAAGTAAATTTACACTGCTTATATGATTTTGAGGAAGAGAACTTCCTCTTCCAGCTTCACCTCCAGAATTTATCCATCCATCCATCTATCCATCTATCTATCTAATGGTGCACCACTTGTGTGCTGCAGCAAGGACCATTTATGACCAAGGACAAATAAAAATAATCATTACAGTCAGCTCTCCATGTTCACAGATTCTGCATCTACAGATTGAACCATACATGGCTTGAAAATATTTTTTAAACCCCCAAAATGCAAATCTTGATTTTTGCCATTTTATACAAGGTACATCATTTTACTATACCACTGCATATAATTAGACATGAGCATCCATGGATGTTGGTATTCACAGACGGTCTTGTAACCAAACCCCAGCAGATACTTACTGTACTAACTCATCACACTGCCCTTTCTACTTTTTTAAAATTTTTAAATCATATTCCATTGAGAAAGTTAAAAATTCATGAATAAAATACATATCATGGAGCAAGTGGGTCAAATCAGAAAACAACATCATTCTACAAGTTCAGATGGTGGCAGAGGAGGGTGTGGAGGTTCTCTGTAGTCCCACTCTACTCCGCTGAGCTGCATGGGACTCCTTGAGAATACCTTAATTTAAAAAAAAAAACCTGCTACCACCACCCAATGGTTTAACTTGTCACACCCCAGCAATGCATTGGGACTGCTGGGCTTTCTACTGGTAACCTACAATCACAACAGACACTGGCCAAGCTAAGGCTATTAAAAGGGATGAAGAAAGAGGCAGAGTACTGGGAAAAAGGTTTATTATAAAGTAAAGAACATTAAAGAGTAATCATTTCAGACAAAGAGATCCCAAATCTAACTTCCTAACTAAGAACAAGCCCATGGGCCTTACTCTCCAAACTGTCTCCCTCAGGCCTTCTCCCTCTCAACTGCCTCAACAGTCTCTCTCCAACAACCATCCAGAAGGTTCTTTTATCACAGCCATCTGATTGGATGGTTGCCCTCACACCACCAGTGACGTCATCACTCCTCACATTACATTCCCCCCTCCCACAGAGGAGAAGGCCTCGATAAATGGAGGGACTCCCAGGTATCACAGAGGTGTTCTAAAGAATTAGCAAAAGTCAAAAAGGGCAACCATCTCTCCTCAAAAGATGTGTGACACAAAGTGGGGCTGCTGATCCTTTCTGATAACTTTTCCTTTAATAAGGTGTTCCAGACCCTTTGCCACCAGTTCTCCATGAGCAAGCAGCATGTCTTCCAGTTCTGTGCTATTTCCAACCAAATAATAGCAAGAAGGAAACAAATTACAGTGGTACTTCTACTTACGAAATTAATTCGTTCTGACAGCCATTTCATAAGTAGAAAATTTCGTAAGTAGAAGCAAATTTAACATTGAAATGCCCTAATCCGTTCCAGGCCCCCAGATTCAAGCTACAACTCAATACAAATGTAAATCCTGGAGATCAAAAGCCAAAAATATCACAAGCTAAAAATACAGTCCTGAATATCAGAAGCCACAGAAGCCAAAAATACAGTCCTGGAGATCAAAAGCCAAAAACATCAGAAGCCAAAAATACAGTCCTGGAGATCAGAAGCCACAAATATCACAAGCTGCCGAGCTGAATTTCGCTAGGCAAACACTTCCTCTTTCGCTAGCCAATACAGTGCTGATTTGCTAGATTTCACTAACCAATGGCATGCCATGAAATTCGGAGAGCAGCTCGTTCGCACCAATTTCGTAAGTTGGAACGCTTTCTTAAGTCGAAGCAAATTTTTTTCGGGAGGCGCATTTCATAAGTCGAATTTTTCGGTAGAAGAAGCATTCGTAAGTAGAGGTACCACTGTATGTCTTTATATTTTAAGTTCTTATTATTACACCTTTAAATACAGACAAAAGTAACAACTCCGGGCAAGGATCAAGGCTTTGGTTTGTAATACTCGATATAATTGCAAGTACAGAGAGCCAAAATTGATAGATCTTATCACAATGTAACCATATGTGTGTAAATGTACCCAAGCAATCACAACTCTTCCAGCACTTAGAAGATGTATCAGTTTCAAGCAGCATTCTTTAATGGAAGCTGATTTGGATTTAAAGGGAGGAAAAGTCCAATTTTTTTTACCATTCAGCATCAGAAATCATTATGTTTAAATCCACTTCCCATCCCTTTTTTGCAATTTGGCCATTCCCATTTATGTAGTTCATGATCAAATTATAAAACTTGCTAGAAAGTCCTTTTAAAATTATTGTGTCCTTAACACAGTGCTGTTCAAATAGTGTTAGAGTACCTGGGGGAACGTGGAACGGGGGATGGGACCTTCAGTCCTAACCAGGGCTTTCTGGAATGCCATGATTTGGTATAGTTGCAGCCGATTGGGATAAAAAGGAGCAAGAGATAGGAATAATTCTTCCTTTGACTTAGGATTCCCTTTCAAAAATAGGTCTTGGACCCTATATATTCCCCCTTCTGTCCAGTGTCTATATTGAATCACTTTTTCTGAATCCATAATGTAGAAAGAAAGGGCAGATAGAGGAGGGATTTGGAGTTAATAGGTGCTTCCATTTTAGCAAAACATTTAATGTTGCGCGGAGAAAAGGGTTTGTATAGATCAGGGGTAGGTAACCTTTCCCCTTTAAGGGCCGAGGAACTTCAGCTCCCAGAATCCCAGGAGCTATTGGCCAACGTGGGACTATTGGCCAACATGGCTGAGACTTCTGGGAGCTGAAGTCCCTCGGCCCTTAAAGGGGAAAGGTTGCCTACCCCTGGTATAGATGAACCTAATTTGTTACTGTTGTACAAAAAAGGGCACGTTCAGCTCTAAGTCCAATTGTATTTTAGTTCCACGCAAGCCCAAATATTACTGCTGCCATAACGGATTAACTGAATAAGTTGGACCATTTGAAAAGCTTCAAAATATGATTTTAAATGTGGAATGGCTAAACCATCCTTGCAGGGTCTCTCAAATTTAGCTCGTTTTGAAAACCTGGGATGTTATTTCCAAAAATGAATGAGTGCATCATTGATTGCCATAATTTAAAATAGGAATCTGAGGGGGGAAGCGGTATGACCCATTGCCTGTTCTAAACCCATATTGAGACACCTAAAAATATAGTTTTATATGCTATTTAGGGCAACAACATTAACTAAGAATCACTATTCATAATCAGCACAAAGCAAATATTCAAAACATAACAAATGGCTATGTTCAGATCAGATCTAACATTTGAAGATGCTGTGCAATACATGTTAAAGCAAATGGGAGTACCAAACTCTAAATAGCATAAATCAAAGTACAAGATAATGAAATGTGGATTAATGTTCTATGAATAAGTTAATTATTAGGCATAACACAAGCCAAGAATAATTAGCTTTAGACAAAAAACAATTACCAGTCAGTCAAAAAGCTGTCTTTTTTGGTCAGAAGAGTAATTTGTTTGCTCATTTACGTCAACTCCTTGCAATTAGTCCTTCATTTTAAATTCTGAATTACCTCTTGAGTGGAAATGAGAATGGGTTAGGCTAATCATAATGCTAGCACTTGTATACACATGCTGCAGTGAACTTTGCTTGCTTTTATTTTTAGCCAAGCAGGCTTAAATCCAAATTATCAGCCAGTGTTAACATTTTCCCCTGGAAAATGTACAAACTAGCCACTCATTTAGTAAAAATTTCCAAAATTGGTCTGTGAACAAGAAGTACACGCAGAAGCAAGAAGACAAATTTTCTCCTACAAACTGTCAATTAAATGCACACCTTTTGATTGCTAGATAATAAGCTCTCACACACAAACTCTGTATTTCTGCTAAATTCCACTGGCAATCTGCCCACCAATGCACTCTGAAACTCCATGAATGGGTTAAAAAGTAAGTCATGGAGGGGTGCAACAGGAGAGGGAGAAGTCCCGAATCCATTGGCACCAGCCATAAAAATACACAGCTGGTTACAGAAAAACATGAATGGATTTTCAGCAGAGTTAAATAGTACCAACCAATGCTTTTCAGTTCTAATTGTCATTTTGTGGTGTCAGCTTCAATTGTTTCTATTTCAAAATCATGTGTGTAAAAACAGTTAAAATTTCCCCTTCTTCTACGTTATTTACCATATATACTCATGTACAAGTCGACCTCATGTATAAGTCGAGGGAAGGTTTCAGGGTCAAAATCATGGATTTTGATATGATCCATGGATAATATCAAAATACCATAGGGTCTGGAAACCATGCCCTATGAGGAACGACTTAGGGAACTGGGTATGTTTAGCCTGGAGAAGAGACGATTAAGAGGGGATATGATAGCCCTCTTCAAATATTTGAAGGGATGTCATATTGAGGAGGGCGCCAGCTTGTTTTCTACTGCTCCAGAGAACAGGACAATGGATACAAGCTACAGGAAAAGAGATTCCACCTGAACCTTAGGAGGAACTTCCTGACAGTAAGGGCTGTTTGACAGTGGAACACAATCCCTTGGAGAGCGATGGAGTCTCCTCCTTTGGAGGTCTTTAAACAGAGGCTGGATGGCCATCTGTCGGGGATGCTTTGATTTTGAGTTCTTGCATGGCAGGGAGTTGGACTGCATGGCCCTTGTGGTCTCTTCTAACTCTATGATTCTATGATTCTAAGTCAAGGGTAAAAGTTAGGGGGCTATAACAAAAGATGGAAAAGGAAAATGCCAATTCCGTCCCTCCTTCTTCTTCTCTGCACCTCTCCCAACCACTTAACACTGATTCCCAGGTGCTGAAGGTGAGGTTTTAACATAGGTCTGAGGAGGACAGCAAATGGTGTTACATGGGGAGTTTCTTCCATGGGAAAAGAAGGCTTGCAAAACAGACTGGGGAGGGATGCAAGTGGTGTTAAATGTGGAGTTTCTTCCATGGGAAGAGAAGGCTTGCAAATCGGACTAGGGATGGAAGGAACTGGTGTTAAATGGAGAGTGGGGCATCAGGTTTGCTTGTTTTTGGACCTTTCTGAGCAGTACTAGTGTGTTGACCCATGTATAAGTCGACCCAGGATTTTAGAGTCAAATTTGGGACATACATTTCTCGACTTATATGTAAATAAAGTGCTTTAAATAAAACACTTCTTTCTTTATTAAGAACTTTAAGAGGACCCTGATGTAGACAACAAATTTGTATTCCCATCTGTAAAACATGACAAGCACTTGTAGAAAGTACTTGCCAATCTTTGTTGCATTTGGGTTACAACAGTCCTAACGGAAATTAATAGAACTACCGGTGACTAACCAATTGGCATAAAGTTTAAGGCTAAAGCTACTCAATAACTACATGACAGACATAAACATCCGAGGCAACTGTCCAATAATTCCATATTGCTTATCATACAGTCATAAACTGCACAGACTGTCATGTTTCCTTTGAGGTAATACCCACACAAATGTACTTTTACTTTATGCACATTTTGAGGATCAGGCTGTTCTTAACAATACTGGAGCGCTCTCCCTACTCCAGCTCTTATGGTATCTCTTGTGATGTCTTTCCCATTATAGACTAAGATCTTTTTACTTTAACAAGCTTTTAAACTGTTCTTTTTAAAAGGCTTTAATTATCTGTTTCCTCTGCCTTGTATATTATTTTAATCACTCTTTAACAGCTCTGCTGGGATTGGCTGTTTTTTTATAGATATGTTATTCTTCTGGGTTTTAACATATTTCATTGAGTACCACGCAGATAATTGAATTGAAGGATGGGGTTAACTATCATGGGGCAGTGCCCAATTGTGATATTTCATTGGCAGAACAAGATCCAGTGGAACCAAGTGAGGGGAGATCCTCTTCTTTCTGCATTGAGCTGGAAAACTGTAAACATGGCAGAGCTCATTTTTCTTTCTTGTGATCACTTGCTAGGCTGCAGCAGCATATTTCAGAGTACCTGAAGTGATGTAATGTCACTTCCGGCCACCATTTTGCCCCCCCCCCCTTTGGGGAGGTGAGAGAGTTCAGGGAAACAAGCTGCTTGTCTTTTTAGGTGGTTTTGCGAGATTTGAGGCATTTTGAGTGCAAAAAAATCACCCCAAAATCAGTTCCCCCCAAATTTTAAAAAATATTTTTGGTGTCTTTGAGGGGTTTTGGGAGAGTCCCATGGATGTATTTATGGGTCTCAATGGCTGTATGCAGCCCAAAGGGCACACTTTACAATACAATTGCATATGTATTATTGCATATATACAATTGTAATTACACTACTGAAATACCGAACAGAGGCCATAAAAGGTCATCCCTTTCTCTTTTGCAGGAGGACTCTTTACTGATGGTAAAACTTAATTTTTCCAAAAAAAAAAAGACAGTCGGATAAAACAAGCATCAAGCACAGACTACAGAGCGAGAGAGAGTGCACACTTTATAATTTGTTATAGGTTCCGTTTACATTCATCTTATGTTTCAATCTGCCTTACAACCACAAAATGCTAAGTTTTCAACAGTCGTCATTATTAGTTATGGTACCTTTCCAGAAATAGGATGGCACATTCAGTAGATTCTGGTCTATGACCATGCATTATATATGAAATTAAGAGAAACCAAGTTTCCAAAAATTAAAACTTCTGGATCAGATGAACAGAAAGTGCCTTCAGCCCAGGGAAACCCCAAATCATGGTATATATGCCCCCATATGCCATAAAAGGCATTTGGGGGCAAAAAAATTTTTTTGGGGGGGTGAGAGCCAGTTTGGTGGGGGTTGCGACCCTACAAGTTTAATGCACCCCCTACGCTTCCAGTTGCCCACCTTTGTTTTAGAGGAAGGCCTAAACAGTTTAGCTAGTGTTTGATCAGATCACACCACACACCAACCAAAACCTGCTTGAAATTAGGGCAATGACTTATCCTGAAAGATAATTAAAAAGGGAAACAAACAAGGCACTATACTGTGTAGTCTCTACATTTGTCTTCCTTAGTAAGCATAATGAAAGAAATTATGGAAATGGCACATGGATGCTTTCCTCGCCCTCATCGCCACCATTCCCACCCTCATCAGTACTAGGAATTAATCAGGGTGTTGACAGGGTGTGCACAGTAATTCTCTCATGGCTTCAAACACAATCTAGGCATTGGCTGCTTTCCAGCGCTCATTCTGCTTAAATTAGTGCTGCTAAAGCACTTTGATATCCTCAGGTGTGAGGTCCTCTGTGAAAGCAGGCTTTGTTACAATTATATTTATGCTAATATTTTTGTCCAACCTTCATGTGAACAGACAGCTTCTATTTTTATTTCTTTTGGATAATGATGGAGTGACAGTCTCTACTATTGTATCTCTCTACTACTGAATGGACAACTTGTGCCTCTAAGAAATTAGTTTTGTAAAGTTAAAGATTTTTCTCCTACGGGTAAAGAGTAACACTATTTCAGCAGTGAAAAAAATATGAAGAATGAAACATTTTCCTGTTTATCTGCGGGAAGGTTAGGGAAATCCACTTCCCCCCACCAATCTATGTCACAAAATGTATAACATACAAACATAAAGTTCAGTTGTTTGCCACAAAGCAGTTTTGCATGAAAATATAATAAATGCCACAAAACAACTGACAAGCCTGAAGTTGGATATCTATGTATTAGTAAGGGCCTGAACAGACTGCCAGAAATAATCACGCTTGAGATCACTTTAACTGTCTTTGCTTAATGCTAGGGAATCATGGGAACTGTATTTTTTTCTGAGACATTGAGCCTTCTGTCAGAGAGCTCTGGTGCCACAATAAACTACAGTTCCCATGATTCCCTAGCACTGAGCCAAGACCAAGTGGTCTCAAGATGGATTATTTCTGGCAGTTTGTTCAGGCCCTAAGTTAACTGTTCTTTTTATTTAAAGGCTACTCTTAGTGCTTATTTTAGAGTTCAGATAGCATTGTTTCAAATGTTCTCAAAATATATGGATTGTTCCAGAACTGATCCAAGCAACCTACATCATCAATAATAAGAATTTGACTTTTAAGGTAAATTCTTTGATTTCATAAAAGCTAATCAAAAACTGAAGAATTTAATTGCAGAAATGTGAAGATCTAAATGCCAAGTATGACAAAATGTGTGCATGTGCATGTGCATATGCTCACACACATACACAAACAAACATCCTTCAGTTCTACACTGTTTCTGGCAGTAGATTTATTGTGGAATGATCTGCTCCCTTTTAATGGGGGAAGAGTCCACCCAACCTCATTCTTTTGTAATCCTCCTGTCTACTATACTCAACATTTTCTTACTGAAGAAAGACCAAGTTTGAGAAGGAAAAAAGAAAAATGCAATCTGTGGAGCACATTGTGTCAGTAAAAATCTTAGCAGAAAAACTCTTGTACTGAAACCCAATGAGGTAATAATCCCATTGGTGGAGTATGTGATATCTAGCCCAAGTGGGAGCATTTTTTGAATGTCACAGTAGTAGTTATTTAATTATTTAGTATATTTATACCCTGCCCTTCAGCCAAAAAAATTTCCCAGGGTGGCTTATTAATCAATAATTTGACAGTTCCCTGCCCTCAAACATACAATCTAAAGAAGACACTAAACATAAAGAAAATAGAATGGCTGCCAATAAGAATCAACACTGAGTAAAAAATGAACGTACTGTATCTCTAATTGGATCTTCATATGAAATGAAAGGAGCAATCATATGAACAGACTGAGTTCTCTCAGTAAAAGAAGTAAGTATGTAACAACCAGAGGGTAATATTACCTTTCAATGTATTAAAAACAGATCAAAATTGAAAATATAGAGGGAAAACAAGTTTTGAGAAGTAATACTAAATACGTGCAAGCTGTATGTGTGGCATTTTGCATAGAAACCTAGGAACAGATATATCACAACAGATTTATGATAAAAATATGACTCATCAGAATATTAACAGGTCTAGACAGAATATGAGTTCTATTATTTATGTTCCTCTGCATAAATCTTTCTTTTCTTCAAATTACGTAACTTGCATTAAAAAAATTCAAAACTTATGGTTTAGATTTCAAAATCTGCCTAGTTGTTGTGTGATTTTAAGTCATTTTTGACTTCTGGCAACCTTGAGGAAACCTTATCATTGGGTTTTCTTGGCAATATTTGTCCAGAGGGGCTTTGCCAGGACCTTCCTCTGAGGCTGAGTGTGACCTACCCAAGGTCATCCAGTGGGTTTCCACAGCTAAGTGGAGATTCAAAAGCTGGCCTCCCAGAGTTCTAGTCCAACACTCAAACCACTGCACCACTCCGGTTCAAAAAATATCTTAGGTAGCTTGATTTTTTTTAAATGGCAAATGTCTGATGAATCAATTGGTCCCCTAGGTTAGATATCATTTTTGTAACTTTTACGATCTGCAAAACATGAGTTATGGGACAAGCATAGGTATACTGTACATTTAAACAGTAAGTATGAAAGCTAGAAATGTTAAATGGCAAAACTTCAGCAACTATTTTCTTTTACTGTAGATTCTTTTTTGTATCATTTTGGTGGGTTAAAAATGCAGAATGAATCACTTTCCCCTCCCCCACCTAGAAGAATTTACTGTGTCTCATCATCATCATCATCATCATCATCATCATCATCATCATCATCATATCTTACCCGCCTTTCCATGGACAATATTATAGATGTTGACTAGTTTATCTTTTATGTATAAGAAAGTATTTTAAAAACAGAAGAAATTCAAATTGTCACTCCCATATAAAATTAAATACTGACAAAGTAAAAATCACATACAAAAATCTGAGAATGAACATCAAGCCAATTCTACATTTATACAACAGTCTTCAAGTCATTTCCCCACAAACATTTCAATGGCATTTCCCTCCCAAACATGCATGTACAAAAGATGCAATTTCACATATGAGAATTACAAACCAGACTTTCTGGAGCCAGAACTTCGACTGATGGATTACTTACTGTTTTCAGTTCTTAGCTATAATCATTTTCCCAGTGTTAGTTTATTGCAAAACATATCTCTACTCCTTTGAGTAGATCTGATGTCATTTATGGGGAACATTTTGAGAGTTAAGCTTCATTATCTCTTGTAATTTCCTGTATTACCTTGGTAACATCCATCCAGTAAACCTGAATGATTTTATTATTTTGCTACATATATAATAAGCTGGTCATTTCCATCATCTATCTATAATGTACACTACTAATATCTATAAATATTTTTCTTTCATTTAACTGGAGGATGGCACTATTGGAATATAATGCTATGAAAAGTTGAGAGCCTCATCTAAGATGTAACTGATAGATCAACTACAGCAACTTTCTGATCTTTATCAAGAATAACTATTTGTAAAACATACTCCTATTTGCTATCCAATTTCCATTTCTTATTTTCCAGTGTTAAGCTGCTTAAAATCCATAATTCTCTACAGGGCACCTGCAACCCCCTCAAGTTAGGTGTGGGCACCAAATTCTTAAATGAAGTGCCCACTGTTGCCACTACACTCTTTTACCATTACCATCAACCCACCCTTCCTACTGATTTAATATACACAGTGCATTTTCTCCTCTTGCTAAAAGGAGAAAAAGAATGATTTGTATGAAGGACCACTGGGACAGAGAGTCCCCAAAGACTCCACAGAAAAAGAGAGAGAGGGGGGGGGTTATTCTACATGTAAGTGTATTAAGCAAACTGCTGTGGATTTTCACACAATCACAGTGAGGCTTAATTGTCTTCAATTTCTTGCGCAAATCTGCTTCTATTTACCCTCCCTCTTCCTAAAATGTGCAGCCATGTGAAGTGGCCGGCTGGCCGCATGTTCAATGATGCACATCCTTGTGAATAGTTGCGGATACTCCAGTATATGTTTCTCTCTTTCATCTCATCCAATATAACAGATGAACCTTTGGACTAAAAAGGACTCTGCGTCCAATGACCATCAAATTAATGCACTCATAAACAGTACATCAAATTGTTGCTGTTGTTAACTGCCTTCAAGTCAACCTCGACCTATGGTGACCCTATGAAAGACCTCCAAGTCACCCTATCTTTAACTATCCTGCTTAACTCTTGCAGATTCATGGCCATTGCTTCCCTGATTGAATCTATGCATCTGGTGTCTCGTCTTCCTATTTTTCTATTGCCCACAACTTTATCTAGCACTAGCATCTTTTCTAGTGAGTCCTTTCCTCTCATGATATAATAATTCTAAAGCATGGCAACCTCAGCTTAGTTATCTTTGCTTCTAGGGAGAGTTCATGCCTGATTTGTTTGAGGACACATTAACTTGTCTTTTTAACAGTTAAAGGTATTTTGTAGAACTCTTCCCCAGCAGTATCTCAAATGAGTTGATTTTCTTTCTATGAGCTTTTTTCACTGTCCAGCTTTCACAACCATAGATAGAGATGAGGAATACAATAATCCTAACTTTAGTATTCAGTTATATATTTTTACACTTCAGGGTCGTGTCTAATTCCTTCATAGCTGCCCTTCCAAGTCTGAGAGTGCATCAACAGTGCAGTTTGGCATATTTTAACTGACATGGCTCAGTGCTATGGAATTCTAGTAACTGTAGTTTGTTGTGGCATCAGAGCTCTCTGACGGAAAAAGCTAAGTGTCTCACAAAACTACAATTCCCAGAATTCCATACTGGGCCAAACTGGGCGTAATTTATGTTGGATACCTGTTATAAAGCATTCAGAGCTACAATAATGCTGTTCACAATAAATAAATAAATAAATAAAATCCTTCCCATTTGTCAACAAGTCACTTCATCATCCAATTGTCTGTGCAACCATTACAGCCATTCTTCACAAATGGTGGTGTTTGTGAATAATGTATATTTATTCAAAAGATAGTCAGCACTCATACTACTTCAGACATTTATCTTCCAGGCCTAACACAACAAACTATAAGCAACCACATTCCTCACTTCTTAAATGATGAATTCCCAAGGGAGGCGAACTTCTGTAAACACCTGCATTGTCAGTGAAATGAAAGAATTAGGAAATAGAGTTGATCTCATGTGGCAAGATTTAACACAACATTTGCAACTGTACACAGAGGGTTCTCTGTACACTAGAAATGTTGCATAAATAAAAACTGTAAACATATAGCCCACTATAGTTAAGAAAGCAATTTTTCAGTGTTGGATAAAAAGAGTACAGTGGGCCCTTGGTATCTGCTGGGGTTTGGTCAAAGGACCTTCTCCGGATAACAAAATCTGTGGATGCTCAAGTCCCAGTAAATACTGTGACATAGTAAACTGATGTCCCTTGTGTATAAAATCAAGGTTTGTTTTTTTGGAATTTATATATTTTAAAAATATTTTCAAGCTGTGGATGCTTGAATCCATGGATAATAAATTTGGGGATACAGAGGTCTGACTGTATGGACCAAACAGATCAATAAACATGAACAGTAAGTTTCCTGAAGCTACCTGCTCCCACTTCCCCCTGGATTGTTTTAAAAGCCCAGTAATACTGAGTCTGTCATCTTTTGGATATATTATAATGTGATCCACTGGAAAAGACAATAATGCTTAATAAAGTGAAAGGCAGCAAATGAAAAGGGAGATTGATCTACAAGGTGGATTGATTCAATCAAGGAAGCCATAGCCCTGAGTTTACCAGACCTGAGCAGGGTAGTTGATGACTAGGACTATTGGAGGTCTTTCATAGGGTTGATGTAAGTCAAAGTTGACTAGATGGCAAACAGCAACAACAACTAACTATAAACCTGAGTAAATAAGTGACATAGGGTTTTATCCACTTGAGTCCTCTCTAGTGACAGGAAGCTCTTTGATCAAGCAGAAGCTTCAATAAGAAGAGAGGGAGAAAACAGATTACTCTTTATTCCTGCATCCTGTTCTTGCCCAATAAATTTTCTCCAGAGTTAGATGACCTCTGGAACAACATGGAAGGTGGTATTGGGACTGAGGAAGGCTGCTGTAGAAGGAAGGTACAATTTATAAAAATTCCTTCCCTTACCAACAGTTAAGCTTAAGTTTTTCAAACACGTTTCAAAAAACATACCACCTTGCAAGATTCGCCTACACACAAAAAAATTAGTTTTTACAAATTATGAGTCATGGCCTTTGCAGACTGTCAGAAATAGTGCAAATTGAGTCCACTTTAAGGGTTAGGGTTAGTGCTAGAGAATCATGGGAATTGTTTTATTTCTGACACATTGAGCCTTCTCTGTCAGAGAGCTCTGGTGCCACAATAAAATACAGTTCCCATGATTCCCTAACCCTAACCCTTAAAGTGGACTCAATTTGCACTATTTCTAGCAGTCTGCAAAGGCCCATAGTCCTTTTGGAAGGGAGAAGAGTATGTGAGAAGCAAATATAGGTTCAAAACACATTGCAGAAATAATCCAGTTTGAGACTGCTTTAACTGCCCTGCCTCAATGCTAGGGAACTGTCATTTTGTAAGATATTTAGCCTTATTTGTCAGAGAGTTTTGGTGCAACAAGAAACCTGTGAAACTCAGATTCCTAGCACTGAGCCAGGGCAGTTAAAGCAGTCTCAAACTGGAATATTTCCGCAGTGTGTTTTGGACCATAGTTAACTTAGGGCCAAAATACATGGCCCATATAGCCCCAATTGGGACTGGCTTGGGGGTGTGGCATTTACACGCACCATGCCCCCAAGCCAGACAAAAGTCAAGCTGGAGATTACATGCAGGCTGGCTTCTCTCCCGCTTGGGGGCGTGGCGCTTAAGACGCCACTTTCCCCAGAGCCGGCTTTTTCAGAGGAAAAACTGGCTCTTTGGGAGAAGGGGCGGAATCTGGCTGGATTGGGGTTAGGCATCTGTTTGCCCTGGCCCTGATCCAGCCTAAAAGGGGTGATTCTAAGCCGCCCCCCTTTTGGGCTGTCTGTATCCCCGCCTAGACACAAAGTAAAGATAACAAGAAACAATAAATAAAATAAAAATGATTAATGTTGGGAAAAGTGGAAAACCTCACTAGAGATGGATCGATTCAATAAAGCCACAGCCTTGAGTTTGAGACGTGAACAGGGCTTCAGATGACTGGGTTTTTTGGAATCTCTCATTTACAGAATTGCCGCAAGTCTAAATTGACTTGATGGCAAACAAGAAAAATAACATGGCAACCATGGCATATACAGGCAATTGCAGATAAGGCTTATAAGCATTCATTGCCTTGTCTTATTTGCTGACTATTGCAGGGGCCTCAAATAATATCATATTTTGCTTGCAGTCTTCCCTTCTTATTCCATTTTTTTCCTTACTAGGGAAAATCTGTTAAGGGGAGAAAAAGCAGAAGAACTGTATAGTACTTTGTAATTCAGGGGTCAGAAACTGCTGTACAGTTGCCTTTTGGCATGCTGGAAGTGATGTAATGTCATTTCCAACTTCTATTTGAGTTGATTTTTGTTGTTTTATCCTGAGAGAGAGGAATGGGCCAAACTTTGCCCACTCCTGTTTTAATTGTTTCTGTGAGAAGCTTTCCATCTGGAAACAACTTGGTCTGGGAAGTACTGGGGACCTTGATATAAATTAGGAGTGGGAAAAGGGAGGCTCTGAGACCTCTTTTAGAAGCCCGCTGGGATGGTGATTCACCATTAAAAGGTTATAGCCTTCCTTCTGTAACAAAAAACATACTCATTTTCAAAACAAGAAGTTGACATCTAGCCACTTTCAGTTTTGTTTTCATTTTTATTTGGCAGCCCTTGCAGTTATCTGAACTGCCCACCCCTGAGGCCAATGTTAGGCAGGGGCTACATATGTACAGAAACTGAATAGATGGAGAAACAGAAGAATAGGACTAGGGATTGGGGAATATAACCAGAAGAGGTTTATACGTCTGGGAGGGAATGTGGGAAAGAACTCATCTGTTTGAAAAGGGAAAATGATTTCATGAAACTTGAAAAGTACCGTCACACTGATACCTGGCTAATACAATTCATGAAGATGACTGTACCTTATAGTAGTTCCTTGCAGTCGATCTATTTTCTTATTTAGCTCGGCAATAATGCTATGGAGCTCCGTGATTCGTTCCTCGTAGCGAAGCGTTGTCCGCTCTTGCACATCTTCATGCTCTCTCATTAGGTGGGACTGTTCACACTAAAGTACAGTTGAAATAGAGAAGATCAAAGGCACAGCATGGATACTATGGTGGGCAGTATGAAAATTAGGTTCAAGGCAATGTTTTTCATCTCCTTCATTATCTTTTAAAACCTATAAAATCTAATTTGAGATTTTGAGAAGGAAATTAGAAAACAAACCCTATAAAATTGAATAGTTCCCCATTTTGCAGCACATTGCAAATCTTAACAACACTGCTTTTTGTGTTGATGCAAGAGGTACGATAACAGGAATTATATTAGCTTTGGGATTTTGGTACAAAAACCAGGAGTGTCTTGTCCCATAAGATTTAAAAATTTCCAAGGCCATGATATTAGATGCAATATAATTATATTAATGTATCAAATTATGATTCACACATAACCAAAGATTTGGTGGTTTTCTATATAATCCTGAACACATCTGATCTTATTTGATTTTGGAAGTTAGGCAGGGTTGCACCTGGTTAGTTTTTGGATGCAAGACTACTAGGGAATACCATGGCTCTCCAAGGAAGGCAAGGCAGAAAGTCATTTCCAGTCAGAGTTGACAAGACTGGGATAGAAAATTGAGCAATATTCCTAAGAGTGGCAACAATTTCTCCATAGACTAAGTGTTGGTAATGACCTTTAAAGCCCTACATGGCATGGGCCCAACTTACCTAAATTTTCCCATATAATCCGCCCCGTTCCCTCCGGTCCTCTCGGAGGAAGCTTCTTCAATCAACAAGAACTAGACTGGCAGCGACCTCCCAGAGTACATTTTCAGCCACTGCTCTCAGACTCTGGAATGCCTTGCCAGAAGAGATCTGCCAGATATCCAGCTTAGATGACTTTAAAAAAGCCATCAAGACGGATCTCTTCCGGCAGGCTTATCCAGAAGACAGTTAGTTAGTTTTGATCCTCCCCCATTAAGAACCCTTTTCCTGTAATATGCATCTCTGAGGGGTTAACTTGCCCCTGCTGTAAACTGGGGATGTTTCAGTGCCTTTGTTTTAGTGTTTGTTTTATTGTGTTCCTGTGTAAATGTTAGTTTTTAAATGATTTTGATTTAATTGTAATTTTAAGGTTTTTTTAAATATGATTGTTATAAAATGTGGGCTGTACTTTTAATGTAAGCCGCCTTGACAGCTTCGGCTAAAGGCGGGGTATAAATAAAATTTCATTATTATTATTATTAAGACCAAATCAATCTTTTGAGTGAAGAAAACCTCTTACTACATCAAGCTAGTACATGTTATGACATAATTATTGTAATATATCAAACTATCTACTAGATTCTAGAAAACGTATCTGGGGTAGCTGTGTTGGCCATATAACAAATAACGTAACAAACAAGAAAAACATCCAAAATCCACAAAACAGTGATATCTCAATTGGGACAAACAAAAGGCACAGTATACATGTTGCAACCTTTCGAAGCTCCACTGGCTTCTTCATCAGGCAAAACAACCACAACAGCAGAAGAGCATGTCATAAACCTAGCTCACTTAGATTATCACTCTAAGTGGTATGTTCCTATACATATCTACTCAGATACAAGATCCATTGGAGGTCAATGAAAGTTACACCAGATAAGTATGCACAATCAAGGAAACTCACAGCCCTGAGTTTGCAAGACCTGAACTGAACTGTTAGTAACAGGGTCTCTTGGCAATCTCTTATTCAAATGGCTGCCACAAAACTAAGCCAACCTGATGGCACATAACAACAACAAGAACATATGTTCGGACTTGTCAGCCTAAATAACTTTAACAGTTACTCTATTCAATTTCCTCACTGTAGCATCACAGCAGAAGCATTCTGATGTTCCTGAGCAGATATTTCTTAATATTATATTCTTGGTGAACTGAACAAATACTGTTCTGGAAAATGAGACACTGCAACAATACTTTGCAAAGAGACACATACATAACTGATCTTCTGTTTCATCAAAATGTTACAGCTCCTGTCCAACTAATTTTCCTAAACAAGAAATCTTTTTTAAAAATCCAACAGCCACAGTGTGTTTAATACTTGGCAATTCCTTTGGAAATTACTGCATGTTATTTTTGATTAATCATTACTCAACTTTTCTAACACAACATGATTTTGAATTACTGTTCTCACAATTCCTGACCATTGCTCATGTTGGCTGGAGCTGATGGAAACCAGAATACAATATCTGGAAGGCCACAACTTCTCCAGCCCTATGATACAGCTATGTGCAACATTCCAATGGCATGGGATGCACAAATACCCATCCTTTAGTGTCTAGTGTATAGATCTTTATATCTGTCTGTTGTCACTGTTGCTTCTATTTTCAGAAAGCCTGCAAATTCAGTTTTGCAGCCAGGAAAATAGTTTATATTACTGTATATTTCCCTCTCCCCCCCACACAACAGAGCTGTTATATAGATTATTTTAAAAGTTGTTGAAACAGTCTGTTGCTAAGCAAAAGTTACCAACTCTAGCATACGAACTAGCTTTGGTTCCCTCTGACCCAGAAGACATATCTTCTATCTTCTTGCTGCCTTCATTACCAAAGGAATGGGAAACCTGCCAGCATTAGTCTCCCCCGTTAGCTTTTTAGAAGTTCTGCAATTTCACATTACAAGACATAAAAGTATAATGACATTTGCTCAAATATTCCCAAATATCCAAGGTTTAAGAGAAGGCAGGACAGAAAGGCCTTCTGATGAATGAACAAGACATCCTGTGCTGGAGCTGCTTTGATACTTTCATGCAGGGGTAGGCAACCTTTCCCCTTTAAGGGCCAAGGGACTTCAGTTCCCAGAATCCCAGGAGCTATTGGCCAACATGGGACTATTGGCCAACATGGCTGAGGCATCTGGGAGCTGAAGTCCCTCAGTCCTTAAAGGGGAAAGGTTGCCTACCCCTGCTTTCATGTATCAGAACATATGGCTAACACTATAAAATGAGTGGAAAGAAAGGCCGCTTACAACTTACATGCAAGTTGTGGGCCCTCCTTGGCATTTCATAGAATCATAGAGTTGGAAGAGACCACAAGGGCCATCCAGTCCGACCCCCTGCCATGCAGGAACTCAAAATCAAAGCATCCCCAACAGATGGCCATCCAGTTGGGTATCCTGGCCCAGCCCTGCTCTCCAACCCTGACGAAAACATCATTCACCTGCGCTTAAATTGCTGGGAGACCAGTTCTGTATTCATAGCCAGAGTTTAGCCATCCTTGTGGCACAATCACCAGATGGCAGCCTCTTCCCCAACTCTGTCTGGGGTCAGTGGCACAGAAGGATGGGGTGGGGGGAAGAGGTCTCTTCTGCCAGCCATAAAGGCACAGGGGAAATGACCTTTCCAAGAGAGGCTACTTTATTAATTATACAGAATACTTAGTTAAGTATACAGCTGATACAGAGTACTGGCCATTGATACCATGTCTGCCAAAAACAAGCGCATAGCTAAGATACTATGATAAACTGCACTAAGCCTAAAATAGAAGGGAACATTGTGAAATGATAATCAAAATTGGCTTAAGCACAAAATGAAGTGGGGATCTGCTGGGGTTTGGTTCCAGGACTCTCCATGGATAGAAAAATCTGTGGATGTTCAAGTCCCATTAATTACAATGGCATAGTGAAATGGTGGAAATTATAGAAAACAGCAAAATCAAGGTTTGCTTTTAGGAACTTTTAAAAACATTTTCAAACTGTAGATGGTGCATGTTTTGGATGCAGAATCCATTGATAAGGAGAGCTGACGGTATTTTTTTTTTTTACTGCTGAAAATAAAATTGCTGACCTCTTGTATAGCTTCCATAACATTATTTTGTAAAAATAAAACTATAACCTTATATTAAATATATTCTTATTTTTATAAAACAATGTAAATATGAGAAATATAAATACAAGATATTTGATTTGAACTTAACAACACTTTTCTAGCTTTATCTGGCTTCACTAGAGATCATATAGAGTATGCTAGGGGTAGGCAACCTGTCCCCTTTAAGGGCCGAGGGACTTCAACTCCCAGAATCCCAAGAGCTATTGGCCAACATGGGACTATTGGCCAACATGGCTGAGACTTCTGGGAGATGAAGTCCCTCGGCCCTTAAAGGGGAAAGGTTGCCTACCCCTGGAGTATGCCTTAGTCCCAAATAATTGATTTTAAAAACCTGGAAAACCCAGGTTGAATTGTGTAATAAAGAAATGGCAGTGCTTGAACTCTTAATAAACTCCTGAATCCATGAAAAACAAACAAACCCACTTCTTCCAAAATCAGTGACATTTTTAATCCCAGACTCCCTTTAAATTATGAAAGAGGGAAGCCTGTTGCATGAGTAAATGAGAGAACAAAATGATATCAATCTTGATAATCAGGTGGCAAACTCTGTTATTCCACAGTGGCTTGCTGGTCTCAGGGCGGTTTTGAAACAATGGATAATCTGGCTTTAGCAAATCAATCCTTTTTTCATCTAAAGAATACCACATTTTATACCTTTCTGTCTAAGATTGTTTACAAATAAGTTGGGAGTCTATATGAACTTGGCTTCCCCAGGGAAAGGAAGAGGAGTTTCATGGGGGGGCTCATCCTCAACTCTAGGAGGGGGGTTGTTTTTGGCCCCACTGCACTTCCTGATCACATGGCCTAAGGGGTGGGGCTTCTTCCACAGTCTTTTGAGCTTAGTTTCTGAGCTTGAAGGTACAACAGTGTGTGCTGGGAGTGGTCATCGGGGTTTTGGGGCATGGTGTCACCAGTATGCTGAAGACACCCAACTCTAGCTCTCCTTCCCATCTGATTCCAATGAAGCTGTCTCTATACTGAACTAGTGCCTGCTGTCAGTAATGGACTGAATGAGGGCAAACAAATTGAAACTTAATCCAGACAAGAAAGAGATGCTCCTGGTCAGTCGAAAGGCAGATCAGGGAATAGAGATTTTACCTGTGCTGGAGGGGGTTACCCCCCCCCCCAAAATCTCAGGCTTACAGCTTGGGTGTGGTCCTGGACTCCACTCTGAGCCTGGATGCCCAGGTTTCAGCAGTGGCCAGGAGTGCATTTGCACAGCTTAAACTTGTGTGCCAGCTGCGCCTGTTCTTTGAGAAGTCAGATCTGGCTACAGTGACACATGCCTTGATTACATCCTGTATGGACTACTGTAACACACTCTACGTGGGGCTACCTTTTGAAATTGTTCGGAAACTTCAGAGAGTCCAAAACACCGCAGCCAGAATGCTGACTGGAACCAGTTATAGAGAGTATATTCACTGGTTACCAGTTTATTTCCAGGCAAACATCTTCACTGATTACCAATTCATTTCCAGGCAAAATTCAAAATGCTGGTCATGACCTATAAAGCCCTACACGGTTTAGGTCCAGACTATTTGAGAGATCATATATCCCCATACTAACCAACCAGAGCCTTAAGTTCTTCAGGAGAAGGCTTTCTCTTGGTCCCAGACCTATTGCACTTGGTGAGGACACAAGAGACAGGGCCTTCTCGGTGGCTGCTCCCAACCTCTGGAACGCCC
The DNA here is from genome assembly GCA_026167975.1 of Phrynosoma blainvillii. NCBI lineage: Eukaryota > Metazoa > Chordata > Lepidosauria > Squamata > Phrynosomatidae > Phrynosoma > Phrynosoma blainvillii. The sequence continues at coordinate 79,506,184 of JANUYF010000002.1, forward strand.
TTCCATGGGAGGCTAGGTTGGCCCTATCCCTCCTGGCGTTTCACCAGCAAGTAAAAATGTTTTTATTCAGGCAGGTTTGTTTTTTTAATATATGATAATTGTTAGGGAAGCTTTTATATGGCATGCATTGCATTTGTGTTTTTTTTTTACATTTGTATTTAATGTGATTTTATACTACTTTAATGGGATGTAATTTATTTAATTGTTTTAAATTTTTGTTGTTAAGTTTTAACCAATTATATCTGTGAACTGCCTTGGGTCCCATTCCAAAAGAAATGCTTAGGCAGAGTAAGAAAACATCCACCTGAGTAATCTGTTATTTTTCTGTCTACTACTTCTTCAAAATAACCTATCTTTATTTTAGTAAAAGCAAGAGCACATCCTGATTGAACCTAAAAACTGAGAAGGGCCAGACAAATCCCAAGTCTGCTTTTGTCCTATGCAGATACAACCAGGTTGAAAAACAATGATGAGAGTAATAAACCCTACAGTAGATATAGTGCCTAGGTCCACAAACCAATTATGCACACTAAATATAAAGCAAGCTTTCCAAATGTTTCTATTTGGAACATTCTCTGCAGAAAAAATATACTTCAATGACATGAGAAACACAGGGCCCAAGATCTGTTGTACTGAACTATTCCCCTTCACTGGGGTGGAAATGGAAGCCCAGTTCGAGAAGTTTTGTTTTCCACTTGGAGAAGTTTTGTCTTTCATGGGGCTCTTGATTCAGAGCACAAATAAATAATGCTGGGATGATCTTGCTTTTTAAATTTGACAGTGCACAGGCATACCTCATTTAACAAAGCCTCTGATAAAGAAGCTCCTTTCTACAAAGTCTTTTTATAGCCTACCTTTCTTCCTTGTCCACTGTCTGGTTAATATATTTTTATCAGCATTAGCTTTGGGAGGATGGTAAATGAGTGATGAAGATACACAGAGTATTAGTATTGGGTTGCAGGAGCATGTTTAATGTAAACAATGCAATAAAACTTAAGTTGGGGAAAAGCAGAATTCTGCTCTTCCCAAACCTATTGTAGTGAAGTGTGCCTCCCTAAAACAAGTACAATAAGCAGATGCCTCCAGAATTCCTTAATGAGCATGCTAAAAGAGCAACAGAGAAAAAAGGGGAAAGTAGATAAGAGCCTGCTCACTGGTTATGGCCAGAACGTTAAAAAAAGAAAAAGAAAAGAAAAATTCTGTAAGTGTGGCCATCAAAACAAAAATCATAAGTGGAGGCTGATGAAAGCAAAAAAATAAAAATAAAAACAATCATCCCAAGATGTATTTTAGAAGAAACTTTCAAGTGATCTCTAGAATGCTCAAAATGTTTTTTTTAACCTACACAAGGCTTACCTGAACTGGTTATTTCATTTCAAATGTATATATTCATTCTGAATAATAATAATAATAATAATAATAATAATAATAATAATAATTATTTATATTTTATTTTTATTTATAGCCCGCCCCTCTGTGGAGCAATCGAGGCGGGTTACAACATTTAAAATACACAAGTTAAAATATTCAAATTCCCCATCCCACCCTTCCACCCCTAAATAAAAAGCTTGTTAAAACCTATCTCTATTCTTTCCATATTATTTCTGCTCTGGTACCAAAGTTTCTGGTAATGAAGGCATGCCCAGAAATTCACTGACTTTATTAATGATGGTATTCCTGTATTAGTAAAATAAATGGTTATATGTAAAATGGTTATATGTAACACTTTTTGACCAAAACTTTATGCCACTCTCCCCCTTAACATATTTAAACAGATGAGTTCAATCTGCTGTATCTAGCTGCTAAGTTTCACTTATCTGATGGCTATCTTGTAACAACATCTAATCTTTTCATTGGTTAAAAAGGTCTTAAGTATTAAGAGGAAAGAGTGTTTTAGCATGTTGAATAATCACCAACCTGTGCCTTTGCCAATTTCTTTTCCAACAAATCTCTCTCTCGTTCTGTTTGCTGTAGGCGTTTATTAAGTTCAACGATGTCTCCCTTCAGAGATGCCAGTGCTGCTAAGTGGAGCTGTAACACATAAGCAAAATACAGCTAAAATTAAATGCCTGTCTACAAAATGTACCAGTTCCCTTTTATTTTGGAACGTCACAGGAGATCCAAGTGGCTGAAGCCATGTGTGACAGTTCACACTTTAGAATATTTAAATCAAAAAGTAGGACATTCTATTACACATCATTCAAATGGTTCCATTTCACATTTCCAACTTCAATACTGAATACTTTTGCTTATCAGGATATAAACAGTTAGGCTTAAATACAATAGAGTTTAATATAACTGGGAATTTTGAAGGAATAGACTTTTAGCATGACTTTATATTATGTTGGTTCTGAATTTTAGGTTACTGAATCACATCATATATTCTGGTTCACCTTTACTTGAATTAAGCAGTACCCCAGTAAGATTTGAATAAAAATAATTACTACTGCTAAGTTGTAAATATGTTTATAAAAAAAAGTATTTTCTGTCTATTCTTTCCTGGACAAAAATAACCTAGCCACAGGAGTCCATACACTGGTAAGCTCCTGACTAGACTCCTGTAATGCACTCTACATGGGCTGCCCTTGAAGAAGACTTGGAAGCTGCAGTTAATGCAAATGCAGCAGCTCAGCTGCTGACTGGTATATCATATAGACAGCATGCAACGTCAGTCTTAAAGAATTGCACTGTCTGCCTTTACATTTCTGATCTGAATTGAAGTTGCTTGTGATAACATTTAAACGGCTTGGGACCTTGGTACAAGGGAACATCTTTCCTCATTCTTCCAATGGATTAAGATCTGCTTGGAGAAAATGGATACTCCATGTCCCACCAGTGAGTTCAATACACTATGTCAGGACAAAGAAGATATGGCACCTAACTATGGAATGCTCTCCCCCTGGAGGCCCAACTGGAGCCAACACTTTTATCGTTTAGGTGCCAAATTAAAACATGGCTCTTCACCAAAGCTTTTGGCTTCATTAATGCAACCCAAAGACTATTATTTATAGTTTAAAATTAAATCTTTTAAATTCAATAAAACACTTAATATGTTTTTAAGTTATTTAAACTATCTTACTATTTTTAGCCTGTTTAACCTGATTTAATGCTGTTGCAAGCCACCCTGAGATTGCTTGATATAGGGAAGGGTATACATTTTTAAATAAATAAAGAAATAAATATTCACACACACACACAAGAGAGAGAGAAAATAAATGTAGGCTACGTTAGTGAACTATAGCACTACTGACCTACCTTTATGTACTAACTTGTAAGCCGAGTCAAAATTTGAGGGAATTTATTTCCTCAGAAGTTAAACTACCTTAAAATCAAAATCAAAAGCTGAACTAAAAAGTAAAGCCATTAACTTTCCCCCCTCAAATGACTTACCTGGATTTAAAAATTATGTTAAAAGATGGCTGCAGGATTTCTAGGAGAGTTTTTTAATTGAAAAAAAAATCATTTTTAGTTCCCTTTTTGGTTTCTGATGTTACATCTACGCCCACTATATACAGACCATTATGTACAAACCCTACTGACCCTCTTACATGTGAGCATATACATACACCCAGTCTTCCAAGATAAGCTGAAACTCAAAACAGAAAGCATATGATTTTTTGCAAAGAATATGGTGATAGATTAGCTCCCACCAGTACTATTCTGACTAGCTAGAAAGCCTTATAAAAACATCTTTCAAATTTTTTCAAGGACACTACAAGGCTGATCCAGTTTATTATTACATGAAGGCACTGCTTCAGGACATTCTTTGACAGATCTACCTGTCTTGTCTGGCTTGCTTTACTTATTTATTTATTTGTGGTACCTGTTCTTGTTGCCTATAAATTCTCTGCACTCCACTGTGGATGCTCAGTTTTGTATTACTCATAACATGCTGTTCCCAAATCTGACACCAGGGATGTGGATGCTGAAATCTGACTTTATTACTGTCAGAAGGTAACAAAATATAATGCAAAATACAGTGCCTCTGAAAAAACATATTAAATTTATGTGAGACACAAGTGAAAGTATAATAAATAGGAATAATCTGAACTTCTAATGGGTGGGAAATCCACAATTCAGCATGGAATTATATTTCTAGGACATTCACATGCAGTACATTTCCAGACAGTGGTATGGGAGTGAGAGTCCAATATGTTTCTGCCCACTGAAGGGCATTCCTTCTCCTGGAATATGCAACTAAACACTGTACCACTTACACTTTGCTTAAGTAAGCTTCTTGATTAACAAACTGTACAAATTAGAAAATTCTGGATGCTGAGTACTTAAAAAACCTGCTCATAATACTTTCACCACTGTATACAGCACAGTTGTGGGTTGTTTTGTTTGTTAGTAAATTCTGGTATTATTTGTCCTCGAAAATCATATGTAAATCTTTGTAAGGATGTGCTCTCCTCTTAATTTAGATTAATTATGTAATTTCCTTTTATTTTCTTGATTAATCTAGATGTATTGTTCAAGGTTTTTTGTTACAGTTGCTATTTATATTTATTTTATGTAATTTTTAAAAAAATGTATTATGTATACTTTGTGTGACTATAATGTCTAAATAAAAGCGTTTATTAATTTAAAATATATTGTCGTGATAAACACTACTATGAATTTTTAGGGAAATCTTTTTAAAATGCTAATTTTTCTAAAAAAGAGCAAGTTTCCAACAGTGATGTTCAATGATGGAGTGGCATGATCCAGGAAAACTAAGAGGGAACGGTGATTTCCTCTCTGTACAGTATCCTCCTTGGCACACTGAAAACTGGCTCTGGACAGTACAGTAACTTTCTGCAGCCTGCTTTGGGCATAAAAGAGAGCTGAAAGGATAGGAAGTAAAGAGGTAAAAGTTTTACTGTGAGCACTTCAGAATGCTGGATTTAGCCATAGCATTTATTTAAGAAAGATGGGGGAAAGGAAGTAATATTTAAGGTAAGTCACAAAGTGGAACAAGATAAACAGAAAAGGGGTGGATGGAGTCAGGTAAATCAGTTACCTATTACTGAACATTCAGTCTCTCAACTCAGGCCTACATGATGCTGCCCTGAAAAATCTAATTGTAAGCATAAGCTTGCCCCATGAGTTAATGCAGTTCAAGGCCAGAAGACTGCAATTCTTTCCTCTGCTCCACCCCTTCCATCTGAGGAAGTAGGCTCAAGTCTATGAAAGCTCATGCTACCAGTTTCTTTATTTCAGTTAATCTCAAAGGTGCTACAAGATCTCTTTACATCATGTTTTTGATCATTTCCCCATCATGCCACCATTCCCCTTCCTTTCTGGAATGTTCTGCTCTCCCTTCAGAACTGCCTAATATAAAAATCTCACAAAATCTCTGGCAGCTCCTCTGGTTCCAATCTACAAGCACCTTGCAGGAGGCTACACTTCACAGGATTACATAACATAAACGCACATTCCTCTAGTCACTCTAGCCTATGTGTGTTTATTTGTCTCACCTTTCATCATGATCTGTCCCCTGGATTAAACAGAACATAAATGAGTTACAAACATATCTAGACAGAAATCCTATTCAGGCATTATAAAAATTATTAAACTTAACCCATGAGGAGTGATGGGGCCACACTAAATAGTTTCCACACTTGACATCACCTGCACAATGCAGCTTTGCCTCAGAGATCCTTGCATACAGTGTGACTTTGTGCACTGAGACTTTCTCAGGTCCACCACAATATGATAAGTTTCCAAATAATTTGGATCTCTGAACGCACATGGTTCAAAACACATGCAAAACATTGGTGCCCAAAATGAGACAAAACTACTGCTGTAAAAAAAATCTAATGGTGATCATTGCAATGCAGAAGATACTTTATAGAAAAGGAAGCCCACAGAAAGGAATCATAGAATCAGAAGGCCATCCAATCCAACCTCCAACATGCAGGAACACACAATCAAAGCACCCTTGACAGATGGCCATCCAGCCTCTTGTTTAAAAACATCTCTCACTGCTGTTGTAGGCTTTCATGGCTGGCATCCATATTTTTTTGTGGGTTTTTCAGGCTGTGTGGCCATATTCTAGAAGAGTTTCTTTCTGACGTTTCGCCAGCATCTGTGGCTGCCATCTTCAGAGAAAGCCACAGATGCTGGCAAAACGTCAGAAAGAAACTCTTCTAGAACATGGCCACACAGCCCGACAAACCCACAAAAAACTATGGATGCTGGCCATGAAAGCCTATGGCTTCACGAAGCTGCAATTGCTACTGAATCCTTTCAGTATATACAACAGGGGGATCTTTACAAGTTGTACTGGCAATGAGGTTTACAAGCCAATTGTCAAGAGTCCCATATTGATATAATCTGGAGTTCCTTGGGTTCAGTACTATCCTGGATTTTCAACTACCTCTATAGATAATTTTGAGATGCAATGTTATTTAAGGAAACATTAATATTACTAAAGAACTACTAAATGTGTACTGCGTAAGGCTGAAAAGAATTCTGAAGTGCAGGGTCCTATATGGAAGGATGGGTCAGAGAGCATGGTATTTTCTCCTTCTACATTCATATACTAAAAGTAAAGTAAATCCAGTACTGGTAGAGCTATGTAGGTTTTTACTTCTATACAGTTGGCTCTCTGTTTTCACAGGGGATCCATTCCGGACCCCCCTCTCCCTGCAAAAACAGAGATTCATAAATATTCAAGCCCCATAGGCTTGAATGAGGCGCATGCCCAAGGGGGCGCACGCCCACTGATTTAAATAGAGGTCACCCCTCCATGAATATGCTAAACCGCGGACTCTCACGGCTGTTGAAAACTGCAAGGCCATGGAGGGGTGCTTAGAAGTCACCATTTCCTAAGCATCTGTGTATACCGCCACACCTTCGGATGGCATCAAATATGTGGCTGTACACAAGGGGTTTATACAGAGCATAAAAAAAAACCAAAGGAAACATGTTGGTACAGAGGCAGCTTGCAGCAAGTTCCCCCTCCTTCTAGAAACAGAATGGAGAAACATAGCAGCTATTTTAAAAAACACTAGGCTAAGAGGTAGAAGACTAGATCTCATTTTCTTATCTACCAGAATGCTATTGCAGGATGAACAGTTTAATGAGCACTAGAGCTTGTCTACAGGCAGTGAGGTGGAGTAGCATTATACACCAAGGATGTGTACACCTGTAAACAGATCCACAACTTAAATCCTGGAAACCAATTTGAGTGCATCTGGGTAAAAATTAAGGCAGGGGGAATAAACAACAGAGTTGCTGGGTGTCTACTGCAGACCTCCAAGCCAAACTGAGGACTTGGATGACACCTTCCTGGAACAGATGGCCTCGCATTCAGAAAGGAGATTTGTAATAGTAATGGGGAATTTCAACTATTACGATTTGTTGGAAATCAAACTCTGTCAAAAATTTAAGGTCCAACCAATTTCTTGCTTGCATTGCAGACTTGTCCAAAAGGTCATAGAATCATAGAGTTGGAAGAGACCACAAGGGCCATCCAGTCCAACCTCCTGCCATGCAGGAACTCCCAAAGGTGGAAGAGGCAACAATGGGATCAGCTATTTTACATCTGATCCTGCCCAACAGTGATGATCTGGTTAATGGGGTGGAAATATCAGGATCCTTAAGTGGGAGTGACCATGTTCTCCTGGAGTTTGTTATGGGAATTTTTTAAAAGTAGGAAGGCACAATTTCAGACAGTTCCACTAAGGAGGAAAAATGGGAGGTGTCTAAAGAAACCAGGACGGATGTCCAAAGAACTTTCAACTGAGATAAGACTCAAAAGGGATATGTAAAAGAAATGGAAAAGGGGGAAATCACCAAAGAAGAATTCAAACAGATAGCCAGCTCGTGTAGGGAGAAAGTAAGAAAAGCTAAATCATAAATTGAACTTAGGCTTGCTAGAGAAGTTAAAAACAATAAAAAGGGCTTTTTTGGTTATATCTCTAGCAAAAAAGAAAACAGGGAAATGGTAGGGCCAGTGTACTGTAAGCAACATGGAAAATCCTCAGATCCAACAAAGTGAAGTTTATTCAATCAAAATAGGACAAGCAGATGCCATGAGAACCACTGATCCAGATTTAAAAGGGGAGTCAAGGTCAATGTAGATAAAAACAGCTTTATCAACAAAAGTTGGTTGTTGGTTTTTTTGGTTCGGTTTTTTTTTGTTTTTTGTTACAGTGGAGCTCCAAGAGTGCCTTTTAAGAAATACTGGGCCTCTTGGAAAAGCTTCACTGGACAGCACTGCACTAATGCACTGCCTGAGGAGCCAGTTCTCGTTATTACTATTGTAACATTCATCTTTAAAAGAAAGTGGGCACCATTGGCAGGGCTGGCCATCAATTGCCCCCCAACTGCTGTTGAATATGTCCTTACCAATGCAGGGCCAAATTTTAGCAGCAAGATAAACCCCAATCCCACATACCTTCTTTATAAAAGCAGATATGCTTGTTTTGAAGGGATATTTACCACTTATCACAGAATTTCAGCAGCAATGAAACCCACTTTAAAACAAGCATTTCCTTCTTATTTGAAAGGAGTTTGCCAATGAAAATCAGCATAGCATAGTAGTAGTAGGTGGGGGTGGGCATAAAAACAACCTTACAAGCACAGAACTCTTGTTCTAAACATAATAATAATAATAATAATAATAATAATAATAATAATAATACCCTGCCTCTCTGTAAAAACAACCGAGGCATCATGGATATACTTGCCTGGATTTGCTGTGAATCTTCCTCTGCAATCACACTACCCATCTTACTGATTGAAGAGATATTTTAGAACATTATTCTTAAGTGTTAGATCAGGGGTCGGCAAACTACTGCCTGCGGGCAGAACCCGGGCCACTGAGGCCTTCAAACTGGCCCATGGCCGGGCCTGCCGCCGCCGCATGAGGCACCATTTTGCCTTCCAAAATGGCGGCCGCCGTTGTGTGCATGCGTGCGTGAGCACAGCCGCCATTTGAGGAAGCAAAATGGCGCCCTGTGCTCGCATAAACATGCGCACCACAGCAGGGGGTAGTGTGCATGTGCGCATTCATGCGCCTCTGCTGCCATTCCCCCCCCTTCGGCCCACCGAGGATCGGGGGAGACCGGAACCAGCACCACCCCAAAAAAGTTTGCCAACCCGTGTTAGATCATTTCTCTGTTTCAGAGACTGCCCAGGACATCAATAAAACGGTCAGTCATGATAAAGTACTGACTTGATCATGTTTTTTTTTTAAACCAAGTGTCTCATTCCATTGATGGTATTCTGTCAGGGACCAAATGCCAGTAGTAGGTGAACCCATTCCTTTTTGCCCCCTCTGCCACTGCTTTTCCCTCCTTCTTCCTTCCCGCCTAGCAGGATGCTCTGGAAGGGAGAGCTTATTCTTGTAGAGGCCTGGATTAATCACTTGCAGAGGGCTTGTGAAACTAGGCTGTGGGCAACATACAAAGTTGCAGCCACAGGTTGCCTATCCTACCTTTATAAAATGCAGTTCTAAACACCAGCAAATTTACAAGATGAAACAAACAGAATCTGGAAAATATGAGATCTCTTTATTACTCATCAGAAAATTGCCTTTTCAGTTTTCAACAATAAATAGTTATTTTCAGTTTTACTAATAATATGTTAATCAACTAGAGCAATGGACTTACAGTTTAAAAATATATGGGATTATTGTTTATTTGATTATTTATGAGTTGCCTCTCTGGCTCAAGCACTATCTCAGGCTCATCTTGTTAAATTCATTAGGACTTGCTTCATATCGCAGCCTAGTATCATCTGTAGTAAAATACCATCATGCTGTGATAGAAGGCCTTTTTTTAGCCCTACAAGTCTTATTATTTGGCCCTTCAGTGGAAAAAATGAATGGCTTTTATCTTTAGAATTTCTCTTAATTCAATAAAGATAATTCTGTGCCAAGAAGAAAGGTAAACATTGCCAGGATGCACAATGTTTACCACCACTTGTGACAACTCTCCCTAGGTACTAACTTGGCAGGAGACTGAAATAATATTAGCTTTCAAAGGAACTGATAGGGTGATTATTGCAAACAAGTATGCACTATTTATTACTTTATAGAATAAAAATTATTTGTGTGATAAACTATAGCATTAAAAACAACAGTTTAAAAAGCCACAGCTAAAATGCCCACAATTTTGACATAAAATATGTTGCAACAGAGAACAACAGATAGGCAAGTTTATTATTCAAATTCTAGACTGTGTGACCTAAATTATTATAATCAAGCTCATAATACAATTATCTGAAAATAGCTGACAATAACTCATTGATTCCAAGATTTCTTTGATAGAATCCAAATTACTAAGGGTCCAACTCCAGTTGGTAACACCTGGTTGATCATGAAACCAATATAGTATCCATTTATATACCACCTTTTTCTCAATGCTGGGACTCAAGGTAGCTTACAGAATTTTTTTAAAAAATACAGTTAAATATAGTTAAAAGCACTTAAAATATATAAGCAAAACATATAAAACTACTTTTTCAACTGCAGTTAAATTAACCATAACATTAAAACCATTCCAAACCAATTCTTTGAAAGAGAAAAGATAGCAGTCAGTAAACCAGCACACTGTTAAAAGCCCATGCAGTCAATCCTTAAAAGCCTATTAGAACAGAAAAAAAATTCATTTGCCAAAACAAGTAAAGCAAGAAGGAAATCCATCATGGATTTCCTAATGATGGAATTCCAAAGCCTGGAAGCATCCACCAAAAAGGCCCTCTCCCATGTTGCCACAAAATGTCTCTGGGAAGGTGGTGAGGCTAAGGCAGGGGTCGTCAACCTACAGCCCACGGGCCGCTCCCGGCCCACCAACCCCTGCCGACTGGCCCCCACTGATGCCGGCCCCCACCGCCACGCGCATCGTGGCTGCCATTTTGTTTGCCAAAATGGTGGCCACAACTCGTTTGTGCATGGGCAGTACTCCTGCGCATGTCCAAACGAGCCGTGGCCGCCATTTTGGAAAACAAAATGGTGGCTGTGGCGCGCGTGGTGGCTGTCATCAGGGGCTGTGCGTGCGCGCATGAGCACACACGCTGCCATCCCCCCCCGGCCCGACGGAAGACCTGGGGACCAGCGACCAGCCCCAGGTAAGAAAACCTTGCTGAGCCCTGGGCTAAGGGGTATGCCTCCCCTGAAGATCTTAGAACTTGGACAGACTAGTATATTACTTACTTATTTATTTATTGTTTTTATACTCCACTTTTTAGAAATGCTATCAGAGTGGCCTGCCTACAGGCTTACAATCTAAAAAGGCATGACACAAAAGGAGAAGGGAAGTCCAGTGGTTCTTCTCTGTCTCTGAGGCCGAGGCGATGGCAATTGGAATAGAGGGAGGGCTCTTCTTCTGTCTCTGGGATAGGCCTGGTGGACCTGTGAGTGCCCCTTCTCTCTCTCTGAGGCCAGGGCCATGGCAGATGGAGTCAAGGGAGGGCCATTCTTCTGTCTCTCTTCTGTATACGTAGATATGGACCTTCAGATTGCCTGGATTTCAGCCGTATAGGTGATAGCCTGCAATTTAAACTGGGCTTGGAAATGGACCACAACCAATAGAGCTGTTGGAACAAGAGAGTTGTATGCTCCCTATAACCAGTCTCAGGGCCTTTGCAGACTGCCAGAAATAGTGCAAATTGAGTCCACTTTAAATTGAGGCACTGCCCTGGCTCAGTGCTAGGGAATCATGGGAACTGTAATTTATTGTGGCACCAGAGCTCTCTGACAGAGAAGGCTCAATGTCTTAGAAAAAAATACAATTCCCATGATTCCCTAGCACTGAGCCAGGGCAGTGCCTCAATTTAAAGTGGACTCAATTTGCACTATTTCTGGCAGTCTGCAAAGGCCCTCAGTTAGCAATCTGGCTGTATCTCTTTGAGCCAAATGAAATTTTGGAGTAGTTTACAAACGCAGACCCATTTAAAGTGCTTCATAGTAAACCAAATGGGATGCACCAAAGGGATGTGTCACTGTGGCCAGATTATTTTCAGGAACTGGGATACATACAGCATACCAGTTCTAACTGGGCAAATGCATTCCTGGACATAGAAGGCTCAGATAGGAGTTAAGGAGTATACCCAAACTGTAAACCCATATCTGCAGTGGGAAGTGTAACCAGGTTCAACACTGGCTGAATTGCTATTTCCTGATCTGCCTTTTGACTAACCAGGAGCAGTTCTGTCTTATCTGAATTAAGTTTCAGTTTGTTTGTCTACATCGAGTCAGTTACTGATGACAGACACCAGTTTAGCTTAGAAACAGAAATAAAAAGAGAAAAGATAGAGAGAATGCTCAGCATACTGTTGACACCTGACCCCCAAACACCCAGAAAACTTCTCCCACTGGTTTCAGATATATATTAAATAGCATGAGGACCAAACAGAACCCTGATGGGCTAAATGGCCACAGAGCCAAATGGAAATCCCCTAGTTCTACTTCCTGGGTCCTCCTCTCCAGAAATGAATAGACCCACTGGAAAACAGTGTCTCCAAGTTCTATCCTAGCAAACAGCCCAAAAGGACACCATGGTCAACGGTATAAAAAAAAATCTGGAATACACCTCATCTGACTGATTCCTATACTGGTCAGTTATCCCACCAGGGAAATCAAAGCCTGTTCCACAACCAAACTGAAATGGATCTAGATAATAGGTCTCATTCAGGAATTTCTGGAGCTCAGAGGCTACCACAAAATCCAGTACCTTGCCCCAAAAAGAAATACTAGACACTGGCCAATAATTATCCAATATGGTGGAATCAAGGGAAGGTTTATTCAGTAGAGGCCTTACAACAATATCCTTAAGGCATACTGGGACCCTGCCTGACTATCACAACTCAGGAGGGCAACAATATAGAATACATGTGGCGGCTTTCACCTCTCCCAGATCTCCTCCTTAGGTGGCAGAAATTGAATGAATCTGAGTGGTTTAATCTGCAAAGTGTGAAACAAGTTATTCATAGCAGGCTGTCAAGTGGTCCAGATTTTCTTGTGTGCAGGTTGTAAAAGACCCCTAATCACTTGTAACAATGCTCTTTGATGGCCCTCTACAGATGTAAAGGTGACAGATAATAATAATAATTTTGCTGCCCATACTGCCACAGCAAAAAGGGTCATTAAAAAAGCCCCCAGCCCAAGTTTGGTCAAACTCACTCTACCAACATTCCCACCAACATTACTTCAGTCGCTGTCTTACTTATTTCATTGCTGTTAACTCCCTAGAGAGGCAGGGGACTGGTTTAGCTCCATTCCATGAAATAAGTCATCCATTTCTACCATCCTGATCATTTTCCCATTTCAGAATATATCAGGCCTTCAACAGAACTGTCTGCCAAGGGAACAGAACCAGCCAGATCCACCAGTCTCCTCCATTAGCCTCCTGACTCATGCTTATCCTAATCAGTCTCCGATCCCTGCTGATGCCCCAAGTCCTAACAAGTCTAAAACTCAGCATGTACATGATGACAGAACTAAAGAAAGTTACTATATTCCCAGATGATGTCATTATCATGGCACCCAGCAAAGAAAAAGTCTAGAATGTGCCTAGCAGCATAAGTGGAGCGAAATACCATTTAGGACAGATCCATGGTTGTGATGGTAGATGTGAAGATCTCAGCCATTCCCAACAGGACAGTTTAAACATGGACATTGAAATCCCAAAGTGCCATAAACCAAAGGGACTCCAAACTCAAGGCTATGCTGGCTAGGTTAGGAAGGGAGACTAATGACCAGCGGGGTGGGTAGTACACCAGCTGAGTCCCTAATTTGTCCAATCCACCCATCTTCAAATGCACACGTTTGAATCCTTTAGACTGTGGTATAGGACAGTTGGTCAATGGGATGGAATTTTAATAGATTACTGCAACTTTGCCTCCCATTCCTCACATCTTGACCCACTGCTGCACACTGGTGGACAAAGCTAGGAGAGATGAATGTGCTCCTTCCTGCAAGCTTCATCCAACCACTTTTCTGTGATACAGGTTAGGTCATCATGCTCATATGGGGTCAACCCTTGAATCATGGTTCTTTCAGTGTTCACAGATTTGTCATTGATTAGCAGCATTTTTCAACCCAGGTTAACTGTTGACATGGCTGTTTGAACCGGAGAAAGTTTGAGGGCAACAAACACCGTGTTGTGAACCCTTCCCCTGGGATGGCTCAACTGTCTCTCTTTCTATATCTCCCTCTCTTCTCTATGACTGTAATAGCTGCTTCTGAGTCCTATCACCTCCCCACCAACACCTATTAACAAATTATCTCACCAAAATGGTATCATCCCAGCAAAATGGCAATATTTAAATCATCCAAACAGGGAGATGTTGATAAGCAGATAATCCTCCCCCTCTCTTCTGAACAGAAATCCGGGCTCTTGCTCTTATGCCACACCCAAAGTGGCAATGCCCCAACTGGTGGTGGGCGTGCCATAAGCAGCACTCCCAACAAGAATCCCACTTATATTCTCTAGGCTAGGGACCTGCTGGAGACTACTGGCTTGGCCTCAGTTCTGCAAAGAGGCACTTACATAGAACTGAAGGAGTTCCAGAGTGAAGAAAGAGGTGGCAGATGAAACAAGCAGCACATTATTCAATAATGCAAGTACAGTATCTATATAAGAGACTTGCTATTTCTACAACAAACACTTCCAGTTTTACTATAAAAATCTATAAAGTGCAAATAAAATAAAAATGAATGAAAGCTTCTGATTGCTTTCCCTCACTACCTTTCTGGTACCTCTTCCTAAGAGGTTTGTTGATTAGAGATCTGCAGACTTTTGGGTGATCAACCCCATCAAGATCACGTGTATCACAGCAGGCACTCAACTTTCAGCCGTTTAGCAGTGTGACATAGAAAAGATACAACATACAGGATCAGCCTTCCTCAACTTAGTGTTCTCTTGGTAGCCCCTCATCTTCAGTGACCATGACTATTAGCCACAAACAGTGGAGATAATGAGAGACATAGTCAAACACCTCTTGTGTGAATCAGTTTGAGAAAAACTGTGCTGCAGGGAAAGAGTAAGCAGACATATTTTCTCAGCTGCAAATGCTTCACAGAATTTTTAGTGTCATTGCATTGCAGATGCAAAGAGAACAGGTCTACTAGAATCAGCCATAGCTTAAAGCCAAATTATTACAGAATGATATATTTCAAATAACTTTTATTTATTTAACAACATGAAAAATGTAAGTGGCTGCAGAAAGCACAAAAAGCCAAGTGAGATAATTTTCCCTGAATAAAGAAGTCATAGATGTCTACAGATAATTAAGTACTGGTGGACCTGCATTTCAATGAGAAGAAATTATAAAATATCAAAAGCCAAAGCAGTTTTACAGTAATGAATCAAGCATGATCAAGAGATCACGAGTCTTAGTGACTAGTAAACAGAGGTACAATCTCTGAGTGACATTTTCTACAGACAATTACACTAAGAGAAGCAAAGCAGGTGTCTGAAAAGATGTGCAATGGATATTCTTATCTGTTAGATTTGCATTTTGCAGCAACAAGTTAAATGTGAAGCAATCCATTTAGAGAGAAAAGAAATACAGAGAAACCTAAAAGATTTTATAGTGATGGTTAAAACTGATCCAAATAGTTGGTGTCCTTCTTATTCCCCCTGTCATAAAACCCAATACATTTAAGTGGCTATAGTAAAATATGGTGAACAACTAGCACAACCCATATGTCCCAGGACAGAAGTGAAATATAATTATAAATAATATATGTGTGAATCAAGAGTCACAAAATGTACAGAGCTCTTCTCTATCCACCCACATTGCTTGGGTTTTTGTATGCCTGCAGCATAAAACTAGTCAACTGATCTCAGGACTCTT
This sequence comes from Phrynosoma blainvillii, assembly GCA_026167975.1. Classification (NCBI taxonomy): domain Eukaryota; kingdom Metazoa; phylum Chordata; class Lepidosauria; order Squamata; family Phrynosomatidae; genus Phrynosoma; species Phrynosoma blainvillii. Next base: position 79,521,976 of record JANUYF010000002.1, read on the forward strand.
ATAAAAGTTTCAGTGATTTAGTATTTTGCAAAAAGCAGCCAAGCAGAAAGAACAAAAGTACTGTAGACTCTACGGGGATTTTCTTCAGATTTCTAAAGCTGAGTGTCTTTGTCAGCTAAAAAGGATCCCTCAGCAATAGTGATAATTGCTAACGACAGAATAACCTTCATAATCAGTGCCATGTTACTCTATGGCTATTTATTAAAAAAGTCTGGTCTTGTTGAACACATTAATGAATAACTATTAAGTTAGTTTTAAAAAGCTTTTATAGATTGCAATCTACTTCATCATATCCTGCACAATACTGAGAAGCAAACATTTAAGAACTGTAGTTTGAATTTTTGAATAGGAATGACTCAGTAGAATCTTTTGCCCAAAGTGATGTGTCTTAATTTTTTCCATATGATATTAACAAGAGGAAGTCAGCCTTTTTAGATCTTGGTTCGGGCCATTAAATCTTTAAAAAGAGTCTACTCAAAGACTAAAAAATATTAAAGTCAAGCACACAAGAAATAAAGGTAGCATTATAATTAAAATACTGAATGTTAGATAACCTAAATGGGTTATTAATAAACCTTTGGAGGTAGAATTGTAATAAATATTTAAAAAGTATTTCATCTTCAGCAAGAAATGGCTCCACTGGAAAAAAAACTGTCAAGTGCTGCCACATTTTTAATCCTTCAGCCCGATACCAACAATAACTCCTGTCTTTTTCTCATTTCCTCTTTCTTCCTTCTGTTTTAGACTTTTCCTAAGGACTATACAGTAAAGAATATTATGACATCCATGTCCTTTCACTGTGGAGACAGTAGAATATATTTCTAGAGAGGAAACAGGAGGAATCAAGACCCCCTGTTCAATCAAATGGGGTGCCAAGTGTTAATAAATAATAATAATAATAATAATAATAATAATTTATTTATTTATACCCCACCCCTTTGCATAGCAATCGGGGTGGCTTCCAACATGAATGCAATACAATAAAATCAATCCCAAATCCAACCATCCCACCCCATAAAAAGTTATTAAACAATCATCAATTAAAAACAATATTTAAATTTGGCTAAGCCAACGATTTACAATAAAAATCCACCATTTCTCAACATGCAGCACCCCCTGCAGAAAGAACCCAGTTTGAGCCCCCTTGAACTGCCCTCGCTCAGTGCCAGGGAGTCCTGGGAACTGTAGTTTTGGGAGGCATTGAGCCTTCTCTGTCAGAGAGTTCTGGACCAACAACAAACTCCAATTCCCAGGATCCCCTAGCGCTGAGCCAGGGCCACCCAAGCGCTCTCAAACTGGAGTTGGACCACTGAGCCTGCTCCCTCAGAGAGCTTTGGGCCCACTGACAAACTACAAATCACCTAGCCGCCACAAGCGACTCTTCCCAGAATCCCCTCACCTTCAGCCCTGGCCGTTAAAGCGGGACCGAACGGGATGCTTTTCCCAGTGCGGACACAACCATAGAGACATATCCCTCCTTTTCCCCCCTCTTTCTCTGGCTGCATCCATACTGGAGAAATAACCTGGTTTGGCACCGCTTCCACAGCCCTGGCCCAAGGCGATGGAATCCTGGGAATTGGAGTTTGTCCCACCACAAACTGAGTCAGGGGTAGGGAAAGCCCTAGCCCTACAACAACCACCTCCACTTCCTAGGATTCCAGAGGCTTGACCCAGAAAGAGTTCAAGCTCTGGGCCCCCTCCACACAACCACCTCCAGTTCCCAGAATTCCAGAGCTTTGAGCTAGGGGCAGGGAAAGCTCCGTCATTCCCCCCCCCCCCATGTCCACTTTCCCGAGCCTTGAGCCGGGAAGATTTAAAGCGGGTTCGTTCGTCCTTTCTCCCTTCCTGCCTGTTCTGTGTTCTGAACTGTTGAATGCTAACAGGTAGTGAGAAGACAAATGAAATTTTTGGAGATGTTATGAATATTACATCAAGGAAATTCTAGCTCCTAATACATTGTTATGGCAATGCACTGGAGGGAAGTCACTAGAGGTGTCAGCTCACAGAGTAGCTGAGCAAGTAACTCTCAGCTCTCAGTCTCAAGCACCTCTCATTTGTAATATGGGATTCACAGAAGTAGAATATCTTACAGGCAATTTGAAATACTGAAAGGGTAATTTGGATAGCGCTAAGCATGTTACAAACATTAGTCTCTGGGTTCAATCCACAGTAGTGGAGTTAGATCTCCTTTTGTATGTGATGGATTATTATTCTCTCCCCATTCCACACCCCTGGTGTCCACAAGTCTGCTCTTTTGTGGGATGGGGTGCTGCCAGGGAATGGAAAAATTGGAAAAGCAATCAACAATGCCTTTCAGAAGAGAAAAGAGTAATATTCCATAAATCTAGCAAGCAGTTTTTCAGAAAATAACATCACTTTGAGAAATGATCTACCAAGACTAAAAAATTCTTTTGTGACAAAATCACCATGGTTTTTAGTCTTATTGTAAGACAAACATGAATTCTGAAACTGTAGAGGGAAGCCTTACAAAGGTGGTGTGCTGCTTCTGGTGTCTTTTCTGTGTCTGTTTCAGCACCTGACCTCCCCCCAGCCAAATGACAGCTCTATTGCAGATTACTTTAAAGTGACTGATCTATACATTAACAGCTTTCTTGGCCATTTTCTTTCTCCATTTTTTACTCTCTCTATCATTTAGCTAATACTCCAGAGAAATGCACATTTTTATGACACAAGTGATCAAATGAATGTAATCAAAGTCTATTTTAGCAAATACAATGACAAGACTGGAATGGAAAACCTAAAAGAAAAGGCATCTTCTAGAATTAGAAACCTGACAACTTCAAATTTCCTAAGACAACCTTGATCTTTGATTCCTGAAGCATGAACCTAGAGTACTACAACCAATTGTCCCCTTTAAGCAAACATCTCAGAAAAAGTAAGAATGGGGCCAGGGTGTGTGATGGAATAGCATCATTACATCAGAAGCGACTTCCAGGTTAAGAAAAATACCCTCACAAAACTATTATTTTCTGAGAATCTAGGATACAAGATAAAAACACCAGTGGTTTTAAGATGACACTCACTCCCTATAGCCAAACAAACTGAAGTGGTTTTTCATCTCATGGCATTCACCCTGTTGGTTCCTAAATTTTTACACAATTCAAAACTACTGTATAGCTAAGTATCTTAACCAACTATACATCAAACCAAGGTTTAGCAGGAATCATGAGAACACACAGCCAGCACAGTGCTTTACAAAGTTACCATGCGTCATTAAAAGGCATTTTCAAACACACCCAAACTCTGGCAGTAGAGAGCACCAATCTCTATGTCTGTATTAATCTTTGCTTCTGCTTGTTATAGTTAGTATATATATGAAAATTATATTATAATATATAATATATAATATTATAATATATAAAACCAGGAAACCCAAGTCTTACAATTAAAAAATAGTTTTAGATTAAATATATTTGAATATATGTAGATTATCATGTTTCCCCTGTCTCCATGAATTTAGGCTTGCAATCAATTTGTAGTATAGGAAGAGGGTGATCTTTTTTTAAAAACAAAACAAAACACAAGGCCTAGTAGCTTAAACAATAGTTGGAAATTTCTCAAGAGCACCTTTTTTCTGCAGTAACAGCACCATGTATCATATTATGACAAATCTTATTACAGAAATAAAAAACTTTAGAGAAAAGCAAAGAACAATCTCTCTCATGTTCTTTTCACAGTATTGAGTATAAAAGGGAGATTCAAGAATCAGGAGTATTTTTGGATGTTGCTCCAATTCAAATGGTTTTTAACAGTTAAGGTCTACATAGGTATGTTTTTATTAAAAATACACCACAGAATGTATCTGTCTGGGCACACAGAAGACGCTTCCTATGAAAATATAGATGTTCTCTGTATCCTCATTCTTTCTTTACTTCCAAGCAAAAACAAGTGTGTTCAGAGAACAAAAAACAAGAGAACTCCCAGGCACTGTACTTGTAAGGACACCAATATCAAAAACAGACTTTTTCCTCAGGATTTGCTAAGCCTTTTTACTGTTATTATAGTAAAAACCAGCCACAAAAATCCCCACAAAAATCCCCTATCATACCAATGTCTTAAAGGCATTTAAATCAGGAATAATCACACTGACCTTAAAAGAACTTCAGAAATGAATTGCACAGCAGCCTCAGTCAATGGCTAATTTCCAAAGCCAACTCTCTCTGCGTCTACTCCTCCCCAACTCTCCACCCAGACTAAAGAGCACTGTGACAATTAGGCTCAACCAGAGATGCAAGAAGAAACCCTGTGCTAATTTATTTTCCCTACAGAACAGGTTCTCAAGATTACATCAACTACTAGATGGAGAAGCCACTCTTTTATTGTCAAGTGTAACAAATATAAGCTACTCAAAATCTTTTAAAAAGATTTCCCAGTCACAGAATTCTTTTGAGATATTCTGTACTACATTTGCAGTGCCAAAATCAGTGGCATCCTACACTTTGCAGGCTAACCAAATGCCAACTTTGGAAAAGTAAACTACCTAGTGTCCTCAACTACAGCCAGCCTCAGTTCCCACAGCTGCTAGGGATGGAAAGGGTGAGCTGCAAACAGCAAGGCCAGCCACAAACCTTCCTGTAGTTGAAGCACCAGCAAAGCAGAGTCCAGAAATCAGCGTCAGTCAGTCCAAGGTCAGGGCAGGCAGCAATCAGCAAAGGTCCAGTCCGGTCCAAGGTCAAGGCAACAGAGTTCCACAAGGCAAGAGCGAGAGGCACAAAGCAGGAAACAAGGAGCCACACTGACCATAGTCTCCCAAGGAAACTACAATAAGTCTTAGCACTGAGGAAGCCTCTTGCAACTGTTTAAATAGTCAAATCCTACCTCAGTGCCAGCTGAGGCTTTTCAGCAGCTGCTTTTCAGCTAGTCTCCTGGACCTGCGACTGCCAGCACTCTCAGCTCTCCTCTGCCTAAAGGAAGGCACTGGCTCTGCTGTATCCTCCTGCTTCTCCCCACTAGGCAGCTGAGCCTCCAAGGAAGGAGCACTAGGACCTGGCTGCTCTGGGGCTGGGAGAACCGGGCTTGGCTCAGACAGAGCAGAATGAGAGCCAGGTGGAGCCTGCATCGCTTCCTTCTCTGGAGGTGACCCATCCTCCTCCTCGTCCTCCTCGTCCTCCTCAGGGCTGACCATGACATCTAGTAGGCAAAACTGTATATTTTTCTTTAAGAAGAGAGATAAATCTTATGTTTTAGATGAAGGTGGACAGACTGGTGGGACAACAGAAAGGAGGAACAAAAAGCACATTTCCATGTACACCTTATTTGAGAATGTCAAAACAAAAGTAAATTTGAGGCCATTCACCGACGAGAGATGAGCCACACAAATAATTGGATAACATATGGGAATTTATTGAAAATGGAGAAAGGAGGTAAATATAAAATAAAAACACAAACTGAATTAAAAGAAGAAGGGTACACCATAGACTGGTTCAAACATAGGCAACTAACTGAACGATTTAATCAGGATCTAAAAACTCTAGGATTCGACCCAAAATATAATGAAATAGATAAAATCTGGATAGGAGAGAACAAAAAATGGATAGGGAAATTCTACAAACTCCTTTTAAAATGGGACCTAGAAGAAGAGATTATAAAGGATAATATGATAATGTGGGCTAGAAATGTGGGACATACAATAAATCTGGACCAATGGGAATTCGCTTGGATTAAATCATTAAAATATACGGCTTCTCAAACCTTGAAAGAAAACTATTATAAAATATTCTATCGGTGGTATCTAACTCCAGTAAGGATAGCTAAGATATATAAAACGAAAAACAATATGTGTTGGAAATGTCAAACAGATCCTGGTACATTATATCATTGTTTATGGACTTGTTCTGTAGTCCAGAAATATTGGAAGGCAGTTAGTAAGACCATAAACAGAATTTTGGGGAAAAAGGTTCCACTATGCCCAGAAATATATCTATTAAACATTTGGAATAAAGAATTAGATAAGGAAGTAGGTAAACTTTTATTTTATTTAGTAACTACCGCGCGAATAGTATTACTTCAAAAATGGAAAAAAAGAGAGATTCCGAATTTAAAAGAATGGATATTTAAACTATATGATATATTGGACATGGATATGCTAACACATTATCTAAGAGGGAAAACCCTAGACAACTTATATAACGAATGGTCCCCAATTTTGAACTATTTGGAAAACCAATGGGGGATTATAGCAGTTGTTGGATATCAAGGAAATTTATAACTTAGGTGTAACAACCTAAAGATGAGGAATAGATAGTATTTGGTAGAGAAACGATGTTCCAGAGAAAGTCTTAGGTAACGAAAGAAATAACATTACCAATAGATTAAGGTAAAGGTATAGAGACAAATACATACTCTATAAATAAAAATAATGAAATACTAAAATAGGCTTACAAAAATACTTGACTAATATGCATATGAATATTAAGCTTACAAATAAGTATATACACATATGGAGCGCATAAGTATGAGCTGCAGTTTAATTATTTAAAAATTACTCCGAGATTAACATAGATATAACGGAAATATAAAATTACGTTTGCTGTTAAGGTGATAAGGAGGTAAGATCAATTTCATGTATCAATCCAGTTTGGAAAAGAAGGAAGTTTAATTTTGTAAGGAAAGGATGAATTTGAGAGTTTAGGTGTGGAAGTAAGGAAGATAGAAAGGTTTTGGTAAGTCGAAGAAGGTATGAGTATGTAGGAAGTAGGAGAGAGAGTGTGTGAAAGGAAAGATAAGAAGTGGGAAGGTGGAAAGGAATTATGGATGAAGAGGGCATGGATTGGGTGAGGAAGAAAGAGAAGGGTATGGATGTAGGTTTAGGCAAATGTGGGATTTTAGGCGAGAATTATGAACGACGAATTTTGCTTTGTTATAATGCAAGCAGAGAAAAATAACAAATGCTTGTTTATTTATTTTAGAATACAAAATGTTAAAGGTCAAATTGAAGATAGCGTAATTATACAATTATACAACTATATTAGGCTTTATATGCTAGACTAATTCTCTTTGCTTTTTGGATATTACTTGATTGATTCTTTTTAGAAATGCATAATTTGCAATTGATATTGTGCGATTGTAAGTGTGTGAACAGTTTTCTTTTTAATCAATAAAATTAATAAAAAAAACAAAAATAAAAAAACAAAAACAAAAGTAAATTAATTCCTGTACCCAAATAGCACTTCAAAACATATTGTTTCCAGAACATGGCTTAATCCAATTAAAATGACAAAAGGTACTGCACAACCAGTAGTGAAATGCATATTGCAGGGCAAAGAATTTTTTCTTTCTTTTTTTGTTCAGCATGTAAGTAACTATTTGAAGTGAGCTTCCATGCCAAACCCCAAACCAAACAACATTCAATTGTACAGATCTGTGCTTAATTCACCTTGCTGTTCAGTTCTCAGCTTCCAGTCTCCATCCCCAATCCCCAAAATAGTGGCTGGTCTGGAATGAGTTCAGAGCAATTCCAAGGGAGGAAGTTGCTTTGAGGAACAATAAGGAAACAGGCACTCTTCTTTGGTTATTTCATAGAAAAACAAGTTGTCATGGGAAAGTTACAAAATGCGAGGCATATTTGTGCTGAGGATATGTGTAAAAGGGAGCAAAAATACTCTTTTTAAACCCCATGAAGATGTGGGGACAGTTTAGAAGAGGTACTGGTTAATTTTGTTTTATAAAACTTTTGCAAAAGGAACATTCTATTCTGAACTGTCCATTTCCTCCATAGAACTGATGTTAAATTACCCCAAATTCTATTGCAATAGTTCAAGAAAGAGCCTGTATACAGGATAATCAACCTTTGGACAGCTTGTAATTAGGCTGTAGGTCAGAAAGGGGCACGACCAACATGAGAGCCGCTGGGATTTTGTAATAAACTTGTTCAACTACCCAGAAATTGCAGAGTTACCAGAGAGCAGATTTCAGTGTATCAGCAAAAACTTAATCATTCAAAAGTATATACAATACTTGTTATCTTCTATTCTTTTTCTGCTTATATATGTAACTGAATAGGTATTCACTAGCTTGAACACTCAGTATAGTGATGTCATCCAAATCTCACTTGTCCAGAAAACACCTCCTCAGTCTTATCCTAAAATATGCAAGGGGGATAGATGTTTGAATAATTTTATTTGAATAAGCACTCCTGCTTCCTTATTTCATAATATCAATTAAAACTCCACCTTGCCCAAGGATATGGTGAAATCAACATGCAACTTTAATTAGCTTCCACTGGATTTTTATACTGACCTGTGTCTGCCCAATAGGAACAAATGACTTTCAGTATCAGCTGTCTATCTCTGTAAAGAAAGAGTTGGCTCACACTGAATGTGGTTTGTCCTTGCAGGCAGTCCCAACCATCCCTGAAATATCTACAACAACAGAATGAGGAGGAGAATACCGGCAGAAATGAGGAAAAATGCTACCTACCTACCACAATCACAACAGGACTGCCATATTTTCTGTCTTTGACAAGAGCCTGAGACAGAAATTAAGAAATTAGGAAAGTTGAAGTTTTCCTTTCCCTTTGTGTGTATGTGCCTTCAAGTTACCTGTCAACTTAGGACAACTTCATGAATTTCAAATTGCAGAGCCAATAAACAACAAGTTTTCTGATGCTTGGATCTGCAGCACCATGACAGGCCAATCTGTAACCTGTAAAGTTGTGGGCCTTTTGTTCCCTAACCAAATTTGTATCTCCTCAAAACAGTTTTTCTGGAGTTGTCCATGACAATGGGTGTGTTGTATTAAATCTTATACTCACAGTCACTGAAAAGTAAGCTATTTATATTTAAAATCCTATTGTTCTTTGTCCAGGTTTGCTTGAGTTTCAACAAACATCCAACAGTCTTTCTCCTCAATTCCCTACTATCAAGTGCTGAGAAATCATCTTCAGTTGTACCTACCCCTACCCCTCTAAAGCTGCTGATTAATGCTAGACCGAATACCACTAAGAGATGAAATGGACTCTGTTGGTCCATGCATGTGAAAATGATCCAGCCATAGGTGTGACATCATTAACCCTTTCCTTTTCCCTATAAGGATATATACCAGGGGTAGGCAACCTTTCCCCTTTAAGGGCCGAGGGACTTCAGCTCCCAGAAGCCTCAGCCATATTGGCCAATAGCTCCTGGGATTCTGGGAGCTGAAGTCCTTCGGCCCTTAAAGGGGAAAGGTTGCCTACCCCTGATATATACAGTCAGCCCTCCATATCAACAGTTTTTTTTTTTATCCACAGATTCAAGCACCTGCAGCTTGAAAATACTTAAAAAATAGATAAATTCAAAAAAGCAATCCCTGATTTTGCCATTTCATAAGGGACACCATTTCTAATATGCCATTGTATTTAATGGGGCTTGAGTATCCATGGATTTTGGTATCCACAGGGAGTTCTGGAACCAAACCCCTGCAGATACCAAGGGCCCCCTGTGCTAGAGAAGAGACCATTGTTGTCTCCATTGCGAAAACACAACATTTTGGTGTTGAGCAAAGGATTGTGCTATAGTCCTCAGAAGAAAGGAAACTGAACACTAGGTCTGACACTACTAGGTAAATTTCTCAACTTGAGTTCATTCATTCAGAATCAATAACCATATCATGCACAACATCCCATTTAATAAGCCAAACACAGCCCATGGAAGTTACCACTTAACAATGTAATGGACCAAAGTAGTAAAAAGATAAAGAAGTCAAGCCACCACTTGTAAATTATATGTATTATGAAATATGTTGTGCTTGTCAACACTGTAAAATCTTTGCCTGCTTCTGATGACCTCTCACTACATTAGAAAGAGGGCGTTAGGAACATAATTCTTTGCTTGCTGCCATTGACATGGCTATAAATTCAATTAATGTTACAGAAACATAAATCTTGAATTTTGCAGGTTGCCCAGACCTAACTGTAAATCTTAATAAGAGAAATCTACTGCAATACCTTTTTATCTGCCCTAATTACATCATTCATGTGAACTGCTTTTTTTTTAAAAAAAAGAACAGAACAACAACAACAAAAATATGCCAAGCTGCCTCAATTATGAGTAAATTAGTTATTGCCTTCCCCTATGAACCTTTGTTAGACAAGCCCATTTATTAACAGGTATGTCAGTCATGAAACCTAGAGGTATGCTGCTATCTATTATTGAGTTTTCCAACAAACTAACCAACATGTTCTTCAGCTATAACTCAGAAAAACAAAATCCTATTTAGCCTTCTGGAATCTCAAGAGTTATCAACTTGTAAGAATTTAGATAGCTAGAATACGGCTAAACCAAAAGGACAAGTGGGTTGGTATGATGATTACTGTGCACATTTTAATAAAGGTTGCTACTGATCCAGTCACTTAATTGCCTATAAATGGGAAGAACATGGGGCAACACTGCAAACAGACCTTTGGGTATTGCTTGACAGAAGGGCATGCCTTCCTCACTCTGCTTACTACCCTGCTGTTTGCTGGGGCAGACACTATGGCATTGAAGCTTTTTACAAATTCCAATACATTAACATAGGTGTGAACAAAGACAATGTCTTCATGGCACTACACAAAGTGGACCATTCCCATCCGATGAGGTTCAGTTCTGCTCCCTGATGGCAAAAAAGTGGATGGTCACCCTGCCTTATTATTCAGTGGCAGTGATGTACACACATCCATGTGCATATGTTGCCACTGAATAATATGGTCCATGGGTGGCCAAAGCTGTGATCATCAGCCTGCTGATATGAAGAGTCCACTTTATATTAATACAAGAGTCCCATTACACTGCTGTAACAAAAGGAATCTTCTCACCCAAGAAACTGACTTTGGGTAAGTGGACAAGATTAGACCAGGCGCAGACTCAAGAAGAAAACAAAACTAGTCATCATATCAAAATATGATCTAAACAGTATCTCATCAGAATGTATTGACAATATAAGGAACAGATTTGTGCTATTAAGCATAATAGACTGAAAACCAGAAGAACTATGGTTTGAAACCAGGGACATAATAAAAGAAGAATGTATACAGACACTCTCAGTAGGCACAAAGAAAGATAAGAAACCATAGATGATAGATAAAATGCTACAAGCAATAAAGGAAAGAAGAGAAGCAAAACAAAAAAGAGATAGGAACAAACTAAAAAGCGTGAATGCAAGTACAATGGCTAGTGCGAAAGATAAAGAAAACTACTACAATGATCAATGCAAAGAAATAGAAGACAACAACAAAAAGGGAAGATGAGAGACCTATTCCACAAGATACTGGAAATCAAAGGAAATTTCAAACCTATGCTCTATGACAATAAAAATGACATAATTCAAGACCAAGAAGGAATAAAAAGACATTAGATGTAATACACAGAAGAGTTATATAAAAGAGATGACAAAATGAAGAACACGTAGAACAAAGAGCCATAGAAAGATGAATCCCAAATTCTAAAAAGCGAGGTGGAAATTGCAATAAGGGAAATGGCGAAAAACAAATCACCAGGAACAGATGATATTCAAATCAAATTGCTGTAATCCACATTGACAAAGTCAACTATAGAGCTAATTAATATATGTCAACAGATATGGGAAACAAAACGATGGTCAACAGATTGGAAACGATTAACATACATCCCCATCCACAAAAAAGGACACACAAAAGACTGCAGCAACTAAAGGACCATAGCACTAATCTCCCACGCAAGCAAAATTATGCTCAAAAACATAGACTCCAACCATACATGGAAAGAGAGATGCCAGAGGTCCAAGCGGGGCTCAGGAAAGGAAGAGGCACTAGCGACCACATTGCAAACATGGCTAATGGATTGCATCAGGGAATTCCAAAAGAAAATCAGCATGTGCTTTATAGACTGTAGATAAGCTTTTGACTGCATAGATCATGAAAGGCTATGGAACACCGTTAAAGACATGGCAGTGCCAACAAAGCAGGGGAAAGGCAAAATGGAGCATCACCACAATATATTTACATAAACCTATTTTCTATAACCAGCACGCAACCAGGATGATACCCTAAAAATGGCAACATCTTGTTGTAATTGCTGTGGACTTCAGATATATGGGAGGGAATCCAGTAAAAGCAGCAGAACAAATACTATGACCCAAGAGAAAAGTAGGTTGCTACCAGACTGTGGAATTCACTCCCATGGGAGGTTCAGGGGACCTCTTCTCTGGTCTTTCTGTTGTAAGGTAAAGACCTTTTTATTTAGACAAGGCTTTGTCTCTTAACCCGTGCGGCAGAAGGTGTGGTGAACAGAATGTCCAGCTGGCCAATCAGGAGGCAGCTGAGAGCCAGCCAATGGGATTCCAGCTGGGAGCATTTAAAAAGCCCAGGCTCACAGTTGGTGGACAGTTAGTGTTGAGAGGAGGAGGGTGTTGAAAAAGTTACACCAGAGAGAGTTGTGTTTTAGGGTGTTCCTGAGGGAATTGTATTTTGGGGAGGTAGAGTCTAGAAAGGAGAGACTCTGAACACTCACGGAGCTCTAAATAAGAGAGTTGCTGTGGTGTTCTCTCCAGATAGATATTGCTAGCCAGTGTGGCTGCGGTACTGTGAGTGAATTAGAAGCAAACGTTATAATTTTGTAACCAAGAAAGACTGTAGTAGCAAGTTCTGATGCAAGTTACATTTATTACATGCTGTTTTAAAATAAACTTTTCTTCTTGTTCCAACATCACTTGGCCTATGTTTTAGTCACAAAACACGCTACTAATATTTTGAGGATTTGGAGGGGGATCATCATACAAAAGACAGTGTGGGTCCCATACACTTCATTAGGTGGCAAGGATGGGGATAAAAAGTTCCCACAGGACTGCCAGCTAGAATTAAAGTGAGAAAGGAGAAAGGTGGCAGTAGTGTGTGCCACAGAAGGATCTTTTAATGCAGCGTGCTGTCTGTTTATCTTTTTATTATTTTTAAATGTGTTTTAACCTGTTTTAACTTTGTATTTTTAATAGACTTGTTTATTTTAACTTTTATATTAGCATGATTTTCAACTGTACTTTGTTTTTTATTTGTTGCAAACTGCCTTGGGCCTCAGGCCAGGGGGAATGTGGGCCATAATTTAATAAATAAATATATATTAAATATCTCATATTCAACAGCATGTGAAAGTAACCATTATAGTCACAGTTTTAGGGTCCTTTGTGTCCAATACACCTGACTTTAGAGGACTGAACAGGTGACTTGAAGGCACACACACACACACTTCAGTACTTCTACATACTGGACACAGTCATGGGTCTTATTTTTATAAGGTCTGAAGTCCTGTTAAAAACTGGATTGAAAGGATCTTTGAGTTGAACATCACCAAATCGTAATTCAGGTTGAAACTGACTACTTCCACATCCACAAGTTTGACAAGCTCCCTGATTTTTTACTTCTGGTTATTATTTTTTACTTTGGTTATTAAAAATAATAATCAGGTGGCCAGGGATGCTGGAAAGCAAAGTGCAGGCCTTTGGCTTACTGCCTTTACTTTCCCAGTTTCTCAGGCCCCAAAGGGGACCAAGGTGTTTTTAGAAAATGAAGATGAAAGTCAGCCAGATACTTTACTTTTTAGAATAGCATGACCAACCTGTAAAAATGTTTTAATCGAGAGGAACAATTCATACAGCTGCTGTGACTGCCTAGTGAGTCAGGTTCACCTGTCTAGTAAGCCAGCTAGGAAGACGAGGCTAGGAGGCAGTAAGACAGCTATGTGGAATTGCTTTACAGGAGAGTAGGGATACAACGAATATTTGCCATAACTTGTTTCCTGGCTGGAAAATGGCCTTTCTGATACTTGGGAAAAGAGAATACCACATTGGAGAGAATTTTGTGGTTTTTACCCCATCTTCCAAGGTTCCAAAATGTTTGGGGAAACTATACTGTATAAAAGTACAGATAGGAGTTTTGTGCAAAAATTGTGGTGGGTTGTGCCAAAAACAGGTCTTTTGTGAAAAAAATACTGTCACAAGAGGCACTGGGCAGACTTGGTTTCCTAACAGCCAATCGCACTTCGGGCTGACTGTGAGTAGATATGAAAGGCAGGAGTGAGTGACTGTGAGTTCAGCTGAGGGGTAGCTTAAGAGAGTTGAAAGGAATTGTGGGTAATTGAGTTCAGGGGAGGTTCAGTGAGGGTTCCAGGAAGAGGGTCAGATAGGGAATCTGACTGGGCCCAGAGAAAGTCAGAGTGCTATTCTGACAAGACAATAGAGTAATTGGGGAGAGACAAAGGGTCACAATATGGTCAAAGAAGGACAGTGACTGGGGGAGAAAGTGTATTGGAGATTGTAAAGAGGAAACTGGGAAATGCCTGCAACTGTTATATTAACGTAACCATACCACATGTGAACTATTCTACCTAAACTACGTTCTTGCAAAATGTTATTCAATCAAGTTAATGTTTATTTGTTATAATAGTAGCCTCTACCTGAGTGAATACTAAACCATATAGGCACAGACAAACGCACTACCTAAGACATGAAACTTATAAGAGAAAGACACTTGGGATCCTAGCTCCTAGACATTTAGGGGAATAAAGGGTGGGCAATGGGCAGGTGTCATTGATGACGGGCCTTCTATAAGTAAGAGGTAAAAGATAACCTCAAAGCTTAGAAAGGTGGTTGTGTCACAAATATTGTTTCTGGATAGCCATTTTTTCAGCAAAATCATTTTTTCACAAAAAAAGAGAACAGGCTTGCATTTAAAAAGGCTATCTAGAAAGTGATCTTTTGAACAAAAAAAGGTTGTTGGGTTTTTGTTTTGTTTTTTATGAAGCACACACTTTTTGGGTGCAAAGATACACTACCAGTGCATCTAAGGAGAAGGATCAAAGAGCTTATGATAAAATAAACCAGTCTCAAAGTGGCAGGAGACTACTTTCCCTGCTCCTTTTTATGCTGAATCAGACTTACATGCTTATCTCCTTTAAACCATTAACAAGAAACTGTAAATCAGAAAGTTGAGAGATTTCAGCTCGTCATCTGAGGAAGTAGGCTCAAGTCTATGAAAGCTCATGCTACCAACTTCTTTCTTTAAGTTAGGGCCTTTGCAGACTGCCAGAAATAGTGCACATTAAATTGAGGCACTGCCCTGGCTCAGTGCTAGGGAGTCATGGGAATTGTATTTTTTTCTGAGACACTGAGCCTTCTCTGTCAGAGAGCTCTGGTGCCACAATAAATTACAGTTCCCATGATTCCCTAGCACTGAGCCAGGGCAGTGCCTCAATTTAATGTGCACTATTTCTGGCAGTCTGAAAAGGCCCTTAGTCTCAATGGTGCTATAAGATCCCTTGGCATAATGATTTTCCAGAGTAACACAGCTGTGTCTTTGAATTAGTAGGAAATAATTTTGTCATATAAGGGCGAAACAGGCTGCCCTTTCTGAAGACGGATTGGGGCCGTGGCAATCTCACACCGCAGCTCCAATCTGGTTTTTTGCTGGTCGAAAAAGAAGCAGCAGAGAGTGGCTCCTTTTTGCACTGGCAAAAAGCTGACTTTTCCCACCCTGCTGCAGACAGAAGATAGCTTTAGGGAGCTCTGGTGGCATGCAGCGTGTAAACACTGGGATGCCTGAGTGCCCAGAAGCAGGCCCATGTCTGGTCACCCAGGCTGGTCTAAACGCCACACCCCCCAAAGCTGCCGGGAAGCAGGCATTTAGAGCCGGTCTCTTTTGTCCACCGAAACTGTTTTCCTTGAAAGATGTAAACATCCTTAGTTACAGTCCTTCACTCTGCTTTCTGATGACTGGATTACAAACTGAAACTTCCAAAGAGATCAAGTGGGGAGGGAGAAAGTGAATTTCTGATGCTACAATCTATAGGGAGTTCCAAAAGCTATAAAGGACTACAGGTTGAATCTCCCTTATCTGGAATTCCAAAATCCAAAAGTTTTTCATGGGTGGCTGAGATAGGGACACCTTTGCTTTCTGATGGTTCAGTGTACATAAATTTGTTTCATGCATAAAATTATTAAAAATATTGTATAAGATTACCTTCAGGTTATGTATATAAGGTGTATATGAAACATAAATGAACTCTGTGTTTAGACTTGGATCCCATTTCCAAGATATCTTATTATGTATGTAAATGCAAATACAGGTATTCTAAAACAATAATAAAAAAATTCCAAATTCCAAAACACATCTGGTCCCAAGCACTTCAGATAAGGGAGACACAACCTGTACTAAACACTGACCAAACAATTGAAAATCACCATACCAAATGGCCCTATGAACATTAGGGCTGCTTTTAGAATAGACACAAAAAGAGAGAGCAGGAGCAGCTGCCCTGTATCTCACATGGTTAGCAGTCCTCATTCTCGTAAAAGCATAAATTGAAAAGACAGGGCAAGAGAGGATAAGAAGAATAGGGTAGATGAAGTAAAGAAAGCAAGAAGTATAGCAGCAGAGAATCCTAAGATAAAAGGTGCTGGTTTCTCAATTTTAAATTGGCCACTTCAAATCATTCCCACCAGGCAGCTCCTCTGGTACAGAGGGTCAATGCTTATTGACCAGTAATTTCAGTCCTATTGGAGGAAAGCTCTTGTGTGGAGTTCTATTTATTTACTTAATTTATATTTTAATAATTTTATTGAACATATTCAAATGCATACATACATACATACATACATATATATTCCTTTAAAAAAACCCAAACACAACATACAACTTACCAACATACAAACTTACAAACCTACAAAAATACCTACATATATATTGACTATTTTTCTGTATTTTTTTATTCTAATACAATCTGTACTGGTGGTCTTCCAACTGTTCCCTTTCATCCTTTATCCTTTCTACTTTATACCCTGTGTCTCTTCCTTTCTTTTCCTTCTCTCTCTCTAATACTTCCTTATCTTTAATATCCTTCCCTTATCTTTCTTATCTCAATTATTGTACCCAACTCTATTTCTCTGTCCTGCCATCATTCTACTTACTCTAACCATATTCTAACCTTCCTACACTTACTTTCACCATCTTTCCTCACATACTTTACTCTTTTCCATCTTTTATCTTTCTTTAGCTCTTTCAATGTTCAATTGTTCTTATATTCCTCGATACTACATCTACATGACTACATCTACAATCTTCTTTTACTTTGTCTGGTGATTTCCCACTCATTATTTGTGTTAATTTGTCCATTTCAATTGCATTGTAAAGTTTTAATAACCATTATTTTTTCTATGGGATCAGTTCTAATTTCCGTTTCTGTGCTGAGACATCTGTGCCACGGTGATCATGTAAAAGAGTATTTTTCCATGTTTGTTTTCCAATTCTTTTTCTATCATATTCAGCAAGTAAATTTCTGGTTCCATTTGCATATTAGTGTTTAGTATACTATTTATTATATTATTTACCATTATCCAATACTTCTTCACTTTTCTGCATGACCACCAACAATGATAAAATGTTCTAATTTATTTTTTACATTTCCAACACAAGTCACTTTTGTTTTTATATATTTTTGAAGTCTTTGCTGGTGTCAGGTACCATCAGAAGTATATTTCATAATAATTTTCTCTTAAATTCTGTGATATTGTGCATTCTGATACATTTTCCCATGAGTTTTCCCATTTGCTTGGTTTCAAGGAATGTCCTATATTTTTTGCCCAGTTTACCATCCCCTCCTTTATTACTTCTTCTTTCATTTCCATTTTTAACAGGACATTATAAAATTTCCCTATTATTTTTATCCAATTTCCATTCAATATTTTACTAATTTCAGATTCCTTGGTTTCAAATCCAAATGTTTTACTATCCATTATATCTCTCTCTCTAATTTGCCTGTATGGGAACCAGTTTATGTCATACTCTTCTTCCTTTAATTCTTCTTGAGATTTTAACTGGAATTTTCCATTTTGCTTTTTTAATAATAATTTATATGTTAACCAATTCTCATTTTGTACCATTTCCCTCCTTTGAAAGGCCTCTTGGGGTGAGACCCATAATGGAATTTTATTTAAAATTCTATTTTTGTATCTTTTCCATATCCTGAATATTGCCCTTCTGATACAATAGTTGTTAAAATGCCTATTGGTTTTTTCTTTTTCATATCCTAGATACCTGTGCCATCCAAATCTAAGGCTTTCCCCTTCTAGCTCAAGTAATCTGTTGTTTTCTAATTTTACCCATTCCCTTAGCCAGGTTAAACAACATGCTTCATAATACAGCTTTAAGTTAGGTATACCTAAACCTCCCCTCTCCTTTGTATCTTGCAAAATTTTAAAACGGATTCTAGATTTTTTAATCCTTCAAGTGAATCTGGACAAGTCTTTGTGCCATGATTTAAATGTTTTATCTGGTATCACAACCGGGATCATGGGGGGGGGGGGGGTTGTATTTTTGGAAGTATTTTTGTTCCACTTTATCAAATCTTTTAATTTCTCCCCATACTTTTACATAATTTTTCTCAAATAGATTTATAATTTTATTTGGAATATTTATTCCTAAATATTTCACATTTTTTGTATTCTAATTCCAGTGTTTTCTTCGAATTTCTAGTTTTCTGTTCTTGATAGGTTTTTTGTGAGAATTGTTGATTTTTCTTTATTGCTTCTATACCCTATAATTACTCCAAATTTTTCCATTATTCCCAATAGTACCTTGAAGCGTTCTAATGGATTGTCAAGGATTATTATTAGATCATCTGAAAACGCCCTAACGTTAAAGTTATTTTTTCAAAAAATTTAAACCTCTTATATTTTTGTCCTTTTTGACTCTATGAATCAAGTTTTCAATAACCAATAGGAATGGCAGAGGGAATAGGGAGCATCCCTGCCTTGTGCCTCTTTTTACATAAAACCTTTGGTTCTTTCTCCATTGATTAGAATTTTTGCTTTTTGTTCTTTATACATTTCATTTATTTAATTGAAGTAATTTTGACCTAGGTACATTTTGTGAAGAATTTCTATAAGTGTTGCCCAATTCACTGAGTTGAAGGCTTTTTCCAGATCTACGAAATCTAGCCCTAACTTCTTTTCTACGTGGCATTCATAATATTCCATCACATTCAAAACAATTCTCATATTCCCTCATATGTCTATCTGGTAAAAACCCTCTTTGATTCTCATCTATCCAATACTGTAGGCATGCTTTTAATTTGTCTGCTAAGATTGTGGTAAATATTTTATAATCTTGATTTAGAAGTGATATTGGCATAAAATTCTTTGGGTCCATAATATCCTTGCCTTCCTTAGGTAGAACTACTATATTTGTTTCTTTCCATGTATCTGGCCTGGAACGCCTTCTTTTAATATGGTATTGAATGTTTGTTGAGTGGATTGATTCGTCTATAAAGATTTTGTAATAGTTAGCTGTGAACCCATCCAGGCCAGGTGCCTTTCCAGCCTTACTTTTTTAAATTGCATCCCTTATTTCTTTTGTGGTAATAGTTTTGTTTAGTTTGTTTTTGTTCTGTATTTGGAGATGGGAGTCTAATTTTTTTCAGGTATTCTTTAATTTTCTCTAGGTCTATTGGACATTCCGTATACAGAGTTGAGTAAAATTCATAAAATGTCTTTTATATCTTCTTGTTTTGTCTGTATTATCTTACCCTTTTTATTTTTGTTATTGTTCATTTCCCCCCTCTCCCTCCTTAATTTATGTGCCAACCATTTTTCAATCTTATTTGATTGCTCAAAAGTTTTTTGTTTTGCTGCCTTTAATTTCCCCTCTATTTCTGTTACCATTTCTAATGAAATTTGTTTTTGTTCCACTTTAATTTCCCCTCTCACATCCCTATTATTTGGATTTATTATTTGGAGAAATGACAGTCAAAGAATGTCTTCCTTGACTGTCACACCTCTGAGTTCTCTTTAAAGAAGACTTGAGATACCTTAAAGTTTAACATATTTAACTGTGGCATATGTTCTATGAAAACCTAATGATACAATAAATCAGTTGCTGTAGCAGCAAAACACCAATTTGTCATAGCCACCCTCTATATTTTCAAGTGTATGATTGAGTGTTCGTACCTCTATACATAAAACACAATGTGTGAAAAGGCCCTTAGGCACATAGCCTAAATCACAAAATGTATGTAGCTTTAGCAATAGCCAATAAAATATACCAAATAAAACATTATAATTTCATTCCTGTGTAGTTCAAAAACCATTACCAGAAAAGGGTAATGTGCAGCTGAAAAATCAGTAGCAGAAAAGGGAAAATAGCTATTCATATTAATAAAAAACTATAGTGTTTTTATTTCATATTAACTCGTGAATGGTAGGATTATGAACAGCAAATGAAGAATAAAGAATATGATCATTTATAACATATTCTTCACTTATCTAGTGAAATTGGTCAATACCTCTTTATTGGACAATAAAGTGAAACCAATCAATTTTCTACTTATCTAGTAGAGACAAAATACTAACTAGATGGCATCATAGATCCCCAGTGGTACACTGACAGATAGCATGTTTCTTGATGGAAATTGGAAACGTTGGTGGAAATTTCACAAAGCTGTGGAAATGTCAACTGAATTACTAGATGAGGAAAGAAATAACTGTCCAATTTTATTAAGAAAATACTAATAATAATTCAGTCTGTTCAAGAAATGTCCAGTAGCAAAATACAATAAATTTTCAGACAAATTTAGAGGCCAGAGGAAATATTCTATTTTCCTGTTCTATTTATTTATTTAATTTATATGTCAACTTTCCCCTAAATGGACAGCTTACAAAAGATGCCTATTTTCCTTTTCAGAGTTGGATGTATTTAATATAGCCAACTCCCACTTGTATGACACTAATTATTTATGCATTGCATAATATGGTTTGGATAGATACAAGATTTAGTAGTTTCCCCCCCCTCATATACAACTTAAGCAGTTTCACTGAGCCATGCCAAGCCAGATAGATTTTCCAGTCTTTTTTCCTCCTGGGGTTTTAAAGACATTCTGTCACCTTCTCATATAACTTTCAAATTAGCATGCAACAGCAAAGAAGCTGCTTCATTTCATAGTCTCCTAGGGAAAAAATGTATACACAACTGCCATGTGGCTTCACTAAAAGCAATGGGCATTGCATGTCATAACCCACAGAAGCATGCATGCATAAAATGAAATACTAGGATATTTTGCAGAGGTATGCACACACACAGCAAACCAAGCATTGTGGTACATCACAGTAGGAAAAACAGCTCAAGTACACACACACACACACACACACACAAAAGTAAGTTCAAAACTATGGAGGTTTAGTCTACCACCAATGTTTTCAGTAGGGAACCATTCATGGATTACCCACCATGCTGGACTGGCAGGATATTTCAACAACAACGACAAAGCAAAACAGGGAAAAGACAGAGATGAGGAACTCTGTGTGTATGTGCCTTTAAGTCTCCTGCTGACATATGGTGACCCCATGAATTTCATAAGGTTTTCTTAGGCAAGAAATACTCAGGTGGTTTTGCAAGCTCCTTCTTCTGAAATATAGCCTACAGCACCTGGTATTCCTTGGCAGTCTCTATCCACATACTACCAGGGCCGGCCTTGCCTAACTTCCAAGATCAGACAGGACCTAGCACCATTAGGGTATTTAGGCCATATAATATGATATTGGTTACCAATGGGACAATAGTCAATATCACAGTATTATATCAGTAAATATCATAAAATTATATTCACTGTAAGACTGACTATTGTTCCATTGACAATCAAATAGTAAATGGGACAGTCAATATCAGTCAGTTTCTTTTCTCATTGACTGTAGTGCATTTATTTATTAGCCTTACACTGAATTAAAAACAACAACAACAACAACCCGGCTTAACTTTCAAGATCAGACGGGATCTGGTGCCCAGGGTATTCAGAACTACAAACTGCCAAATAAGGAGAAGAGAAAGGGCTAAGCAAATAATGAGGCAATCTGGAGTGATCAAAGTGCAATGGGGGAACTAGTCTCAGTGGCACAGCACTGTCCATGCAAGAAGCAAAAGGAGATGATTTTGAAGAATATTAGGACAAAGTCAGAGTAGGCAAATTTATAATTCCACCAAAAGTGAGATGTAAAGGAAAATCACTTCCTGGTTGTTCACAGGCACTTCACAATTCAGTAAGAGCATGGGCCTTGCCAGTGCTCTTCAGCTTCCAAGTTATGAATTCAATACAGGCGTCCCTCCTTTTTCACAGACTTGGGAGTCCGTGGTCTCACCCATTCACAGGTGGGGAGTGACACAATGGACAAAAGGGGTGTGCGCTGCCATTTAATCCAATGGAGCTTGAATATTGGCAATTTTCTGTTTTCGCGGAAACAGAGGGGCGACTGTACAGGGTAATTGCCTCAGTAAATATGTAAATAAAGACCACATGGTACATGGTGGTCTTCCATCCACAGAACTTAAGGTTCAAATAGGCAACAACAAAAGAGGCTAAGTTGTTATTAGGTATCTGTAAGCCTCATACAGTGCAAATTGCATTTTCAAAAATAGGTTTTGGAATGGATGGCAGTTAGAGCATGACTAAGCTGAGAAAAATAATAAACACAGAAGCAAAATAAGGAAAGAAAGTGAGAGAGGGAAGTTAGCTCTATGTTGGATGTATCTACTTCAAGAATGAACACAAAATGTGGAACAAGGCCCTTGCTTCTCAGTTTAGTCACAGATAAATTATAATTCTGAGCTTAAAGCAAACAATTCACGTATTTATTCCCACTACAAGAAATAAGTATGCAAAGGGATCTTGTAGCACATTTAAGACTAACTGAAAGAGAGAAGTTAGTAGCATAAGTTGCCATTAGTTGCTACCAACTTCCCTCTTTCAGTTAGTTTCAAAGGTGCTTTAAAGGCCCTTTGCATACTGCTTTTTCAGACTAACAGGTATTTGAATTCTGCAAGAAATAAGTCTCTCTAGATTTCCCCATTATATGTGAAGGTCTGTAGCCTGGTATCATAGGATGTCTCTGAGGTTTACATGGAGTTGCCACCATTTACCTCCTCAAAATGGAGCAATGTATTAATTTTGTTAGGAGAGAAGGCACAAAGCTCATGAACTTTAAATGTATTAGGTGACTGCAGATGCAACTTGCCATTGCAACTTGCTTACAGCTACCATGAGTCCCCCAACAATGCATCTTCTGTAGAACAATAAAACATACTGGAAAATGTGCCAGAATGATGCTAACAAAACATGCATAAAGAAAAACATAATGACCAGCTCAGTAACAAATCCTAAGAAAACCTGTCTTTTTTGCTTTTTGAATCCTAAAGCTGCTTCTGAGCCTTAAATTTGAATAAAAACATTTACGGAAGTCTACAGTATATGTCTTAGTTAACATGTGAAGATCATGACCTCAGTTACAACAGGCTTATATGCAGCTTTTCAGTTCCTCTCTCTCATTTATCTTGCTCATGTTTACATTCCCTCTGATTCAAGAAAGCTGCCTGTTGTAGGCTGAGAGCAGAGCACCATTTCTTATGGGGTGCCACACCCCCTTTCCCCACTTTTTCAAAAATCCTTGTGCACAGACTCCTATTTCCATTTCAGGGGCATTTTGTAGGGTGATGGTGCACCCTGGACTCCCACATTAGACCAATATTTCCAAATCCCTTTACCAATGAGTGCCACATTTACCAATACATTACTAAGTATACCCTACAGATGTTGTTGGACCACAATTCCTAAAAGCATTAGCCGGCATAGTCAGTGATAAGGAATGTTCAATGTTGCAGACCAACTGCATCATGAAAGCTGTATTTTGGCCACTTCTGCGTTACAATCTGTATGCAGGATTGTGACTGGTTGTCTTGCGTTTTAATACTACTTTCCCCAACTTTCAGACATTTCTACATAGACGTTTTTCATTTATTCTCTACTTTATGTGGAGCTGCAAGTCAGATCATTGAGCAAGGCCAGAGGAAGAACACAAGAACAGCATTTTTAAAGCTGGTGTACCAAAAAGAAATGATTTAGTTTGGTATATACCGACATAAACAGAAATTATAGGTGAAACTAAGAGGGAAATATTAGACTAGATGACAGAAAGGCTTCCAAAGAAATATAATTTATTAAACAGCTAAAGATTTTCCACAGGAAGTACATGACATATGAGACTTTTTTATGATTAAACAAAGCAGGAGCTATGTGCAACAGAGACAAATCCTGCAGTTCAAGGGGAATGGTCAAGAAAATACGTATAATGATTTTTCAATACTGCTCAGGCAGTACGTGTTTCTTAATCTTCCTTTTTTTAAAAAAAAAAATCTGGTTCTGCTGGTTTTTAGTTTATGGTGTTATGCTGAATGTTTATTGTCTTTTTGAACAGTTTTTAAAATTATTGTGTGTGTGCTGAGTGAAATTTTGCTATGTCAAATAAATAAAATAGATTTTACAAGTAAAATAGGCAAATCTATTATTGTGAAGTAGAACATGAATGACATTTTTATCAATAAATAAAAATGTTAGATATAATACACATGTATACAAATAATCAACTCAAGTGGATTATACAAATTCCCCTGTTTAGATGTTAAGAATGTTCATGTGATCAGATGATTCACAAAAGCTATTAAAACACACAACAAATAAGAAGTCAGGTAAAAATAAGATATGCATTATCCTTAAGAGTAGACAAATATCTTTATGGCAGATTTGCCCACAGTAAGCTTTGGCATGCCATCTCCATGCATGTCAATAGAAATATTTGATACAAAAGAAAACATGATCAGAAATCAGATTATATTGCTTTGCAGTTGCACCATTAATATGTATTAATGCATGCTGACTCATGTAAATGGAAGCTTAGCTGTGGTAAGAGAACATCCAAATCCCATTTAAGAATTAGGAAAACCTAACATACATATTGTTTCCAGTTCCATCTGCTAACTTCATTTTGGCTTCTTCTTTCTTGCAATTTCTACAATTTCTTCAGAGCACAAGAAAAGAAAACCCACACAGATGTTTTCAAACTTTTTCCCCTGCTGAACATAGCACATACTGATTAGATGTAGCCTCTGGCTCTCCTCAGGTAAACCAACCTTTCCTTCCCATAGTCTCCTCTCCAATATTTGGTTACTCCTTCTTACTCCAGATAGTAAGCAAGATGTCCTTCCTCATTCCCATTCTGACAGCTTTCAAATGATTTGTGGCAGGTTGGACAGGCACTCCCATGCCCTGGCTAAAAGGCAGGGATGCATATGCCAAGAGTGCATCTAGGCCTTGCCTATCTCTCCCCTTGTGGTCTGTTATGCCCTTCTGTTATCACAATATAGCACAACCACATTTCTTGACATTATCCATTGTGGTAAGTTTCCCTGTTAGGGTTCGGGTACTGTGGCAGCTCACAACTCTAGGCAATGTGCTGCCATACCCAAAGATGTGAAAGCCTGGAAGAAAGAGATGTAAGGAAGGAGAAGTTTTCCCCTCCCATTCTTTTTTCACTGGGGGAAAAATGAAGATTTTCTTTTAGAATTATAAATAAAATATTTAAGACAAGATGTTCATATATTTACTTCACTAAAATTATTTCTATAAACTATATAACAGGAAGATTTTTATGTAAGCCTATGTACAACATCTCACATCACTGCAATTTTTGCTCATGATTTTCTTTTCTTTTTATAGGAATGAGTGCTTTATGTCTGTTACGGAGGACTAGAAGAGACAAAATAATTTTCTTTGTTTTGCTAGTGCTAATGGCTTCTTCTCTATTTACTATTTTCCCTCTCCTCCTCACAAATGGGCATAACAAAAGAGTTCAGGTGTACCTTACAGTTCTGGATCTGTAGCTCCATTTGTACTGAAGAAAAAGTCAACTCCATTTCTAATTATTGTATAATCAACCAACTTCAATATTATTATTCTAGAAATTATAATTTTATATCTAACTAAATTATACACAATATATTTTATGTTTCTAAAGTAACAATGTGACTGTGAATCTGTTAAAAGTATTACCGCATTTTTTGCCATATAAGGCGCTCTGGCATATAAGGCGCACCCAATTTTAAAGGAAGAAAATCCAGGAAAAAAGGATTCCTCCCTTTAGCCGGAGGCCGGTTGTTCAATAGGCTGGTGCTGGGATCGGAGAACTTCTCCGATCCCAGCACCACCCCATTGAACTGAGGTCGCGGGGGGAAGGAGGGCTCCTTCCCCCCGCGACCTCAGTCTTTCAATGGGCTGGTGCTGGGATCGAAGCGATCCCAGCGCCAGCCCATTGAAAGACTGAGGCCGCGGGGAGAAGGAGGGCTCCTTCTCCCCGCGGCCTCAGTCTTTGAATGGGCTGGCGCTGGGATCGAAGCGATCCCAGCGCCAGCCCATTGAAAGACTGAGGCCGCCGGGAGAAGGAGGGCTCCTTCTCCCCGCGGCCTCAGTCTTTGAATGGGCTGGCGCTGGGATCGAAGCGATCCCAGCGCCAGCCCATTGAAAGACTGAGGCCACGGGGAGAAGGAGGGCTCCTTCCCCCCACGGCCTCAGTCTTTCAATGGGCTGGTGCTGGGATCGAAGCCCTCCTTCTCCCGGCGGCCTCAGTCTTTCAATGTCTTTCGCTTCGATCCCAGCGCCAGCCCATTCAAAGACTGAGGCCGCGGGGGGGAGGAGCCCTCCTTCTCCCGGCGGCCTCAGTCTTTCAATGGGCTGGCGCTGGGATCGCTTCGATCCCAGCACCAGCCCATTCAAAGACTGAGGTCGCGGGGGGAAAGAGGACTCCTTCTCCCGGCGGCCTCAGTCTTTCAATGGGCTGGCGCTGGGATCGAAGCGAAAGACATTGAAAGACTGAAGCCGCCGGGAGAAGGAGGGCTTCGATCCCAGCGCCAGCCCATCGAAGCGATCCCAGCGCCAGCCCATTGAAAGACTGAGGCCACGGGGAGAAGGAGGGCTCCTTCCCCCCACGGCCTCAGTCTTTGAATGGGCTGGTGCTGGGATCGAAGCCCTCCTTCTCCTGGCGGCCTCAGTCTTTCAATGGGCTGGCGCTGGGATCGCTTCGATCCCAGCGCCAGCCCATTCAAAGACTGAGGCCGCGGGGGGGAGGAGCCCTCCTTCTCCCGGCGGCCTCAGTCTTTCAATGGGCTGGCGCTGGGATCGCTTCGATCCCAGCACCAGCCCATTCAAAGACTGAGGTCGCGGGGGGAAAGAGGACTCCTTCTCCCGGCGGCCTCAGTCTTTCAATGGGCTGGCGCTGGGATCGCTTCGATCCCAGCACCAGCCCATTCAAAGACTGAGGTCGCGGGGGGAAAGAGGACTCCTTCTCCCCGCGGCCTCAGTCTTTCAATGGGCTGGCGCTGGGATCGCTTCGATCCCAGCGCCAGCCGATTCAAAGACTGAGGCCGCGGGGAGAAGGAGCCCTCCTTCTCCCGGCGGCCTCAGTCTTTCAATGGGCTGGCGCTGGGATCGCTTCGATCCCAGCGCCAGCCGATTCAAAGACTGAGGCCGCGGAGAGAAGGAGCCCTCCTTCTCCCGGCGGCCTCAGTCTTTCAATGGGCTGGCGCTGGGATCGCTTCGATCCCAGCACCAGCCCATTCAAAGACTGAGGTCGCGGGGGGAAGGAGCCCTCCTTCTCCCCGCGGCCTCAGCCCTTCGCCCTATAAGGCGCACTGACTTCCCCACGCACATTTTGGGGAAGAAAAAGTGCGTGTTATAGGGCGAAAAATACGGTAATATGGCATTTAATTTTCACAAAAGCTCTGTGTTTTTTTCTGAGGGGAAAACAGAAAAAATATTCACCCTCCAAATGCTTCAAAGTTTCCAGAAATATTATATCTCTCGTCATGCTTGACTGGGAAATCCTATTTCTCATTAAGAGTGCATGTGGCCTAAGACCATAAACTTAAAAAACCCTTGCTTCGGCAGATACCATTTTCTACCTATCTATGCTTCACCATGATGACATGGAACCACTTCAAGCTGGCCTCCTTGATGTGTTGCGGGGCTGAAGACTGCGTTTACAAAATGTGCTATTTTGGTTGGAAATAAATATGTTAGGCATCTAGGTGAAAGAAAACAAGGGCAGGCATAGATGCAAAAGAAAAGGTGTATTAATCAGATGAAAGACATCTGTAATATTAAATACAGTATCTTGCTAAAACTTGTTAAGAAGCCTGCACTGGAATGAAAAGCAGCTACCACAAGCTAGCTAGATGGAACATTAAAATTAAGGGTGTTTTCCTTTAAGAAGCCTTTTTTTTTTTTTTTTTAACTTTCCTGGCCTCAAGCTGGCTGTTTTCCAAATGAGATCTGCAAGGCTGTGTATTTCAACTGCCTTTAAGAAGCAGCTTGGAAAATCATCAAATTAAGCTATTCACCATTCCCCTGTAGCCTGGGCACAAATGACTTAAGTATAATTGCACAAGAGACCACATGTATTGTGGCCTTTCAGAACTCATCTGGAATCAGTTTTGTTTTTTCCAAAAGGTCTTTCCAAGTAGAGTGGAAACTGACAGAAATACCACAGTTCCAAAACAGTTCCATTCCAGCTTAAGATGAAGCCTTCTGTGCCTTACAGAAAAATAGGAGGGGCTGAGGAGGATACAGACAATGGAAAGGGAGACCTTGAAGCTGAACTAAACAGGAAGCTAAATTAACTCTCTTTAAGAGAAGAGTTTCTAAGGTATGTGCATATGTGATGGCATGCGTACACAAATACATGTGTATATGTCCACAAGCTTGAGCAAGTTTACTGCACATTTATAGAATGGCAACATTATCATTAGAGAGGCAGCATGTAGAACTAGGGAGACCAGGGTTTGAATCTCACTCAGGCATCGAGACCCACTGGGTGACCTTGAGCAAGTCATATTCTCTCCGCCTCAGAGGAAGTCATGGGCCAAACTCCCTCTGAAGAAATTCTGCCAAGAAAATCCCATGTTAGGTTCACCTCAGGGTCACCATAAATAAAAAATCATTTGAAGGCACACACCAACAACAACCACAACAGTAACAACACTCAAATATTTTCTTGTGTGTTACAGAGGAAATAGTTAAAAAAACCTTGAGTGCATGGTATTTGCCAACCTAGTGCCCTCCAGGTGTGTTGTACTACATTTCCCAGCATCCCCAGCCAGATGTTCCACAGGAAGTCACTTCCAGTTAGGAACAAAACAGATATTGTCTGAGATATTGTCCCAATTGTCTGAGGGACAGCAACCCAGCCCCTGGCTCAAAAAGGCTGCCTACCCCTGCTATAGGCAAAGAATGACATACTACTGCTCACCTCCCCAAAGGCTATATAAGTAAGACCTAAGAAAGGTTTGGGAAAATGCTTGTTCCTTCACACATTTTGTATGTTCTAGGTCCCTATATACTGAACCTTCAGAGGTCCAAAACACACTGCAGAAATAATGCAGTCTAAGACTGCTTTAACTGCCCTGCCTCAATGTTAGGGAATTCTGAGAACTGCAGTTTTGTGAGATATTTAGGCTTTTCTACCAGAGAGCTCTGTTGCCACAATAAACTACAATTCCCAGGATTCCCAAGCACTGAGCCAGGGCAGTTAAGTGATCTCAAACTGAATTATTTCTGCAGTGTGTTTTGGACCAGAGAAAAGTTTTGAGATTTTATCAAATCTAGCCGATTTTTAAAAATCATTTTCAAAATGTATTCACTTGTAACATGCTGGAATCTCAGTGTAATTCATCTCCAGAGATATTTTCCCAATTCCACTGGGGTACATTGATACTGGGGGAAAGGAAACTGTCCTTCCACTTGCATAGGATTACAGCTGAATGACTAAAGAGAAGTGTGGATGCATAGAGACAAACTGTAAACTAACACAGTACTTAAGATCTGCATGTTACTGAAGTTATACCTGACTGTCTTAACCATGCTTTTCCATGTATAATTGAATTTGTAAGTGGCACAACTCTTGAACTAAAGAGTGTGTAAATGAAACAGTGGGAGAGTTTGTTATGTGTGCATATAAGATACACCAGGGGTAGGCAACCTTTCCCCTTTAAGGGCCAAGGGACTTCAGCTCCCAGAAGCCTCAACCATGTTGGCCAATAGCTCCTGGGATTCTGGGAGCTGAAGTCTCTCGGCCCTTAAAGGGGAAAGGTTGCCTACCCCTGAGATACACACACACACACACACACACAGAAAACAGAACCAGAAAACAGGTATATCATTTGCTTTGTTCCTAAAGTTCAGAGGTAAATGCCAGTTCTTATGCAGATAAAATGATGATACAGTTGTCCCTCCGGATTCGCTGACTTCCCATTTGTGGTTTTGAATTTCCGCAAACGGGAAACCAGGAGGGATAAAATGGTGTGTGTACCTGTGGTGCGTGCGCAGCCATTATTTTCAATGGGAACTCAAATATTTGCGGTTTTCCAATTCATGGGGGGGGGGGAGATCTGGAACAGATCCCCTGCAAATTGGGAGGGATGACTGTAAGCAATTACCATTTGGAGGTATCAGCACACTTGGAGTAACTCAAAGATTTTTTTAGCAGCCCTCCCCAAAATGCATGGAGAGACCTTTGAAAAGAAGAAAACTCCCTCAAAACAGTCTGATGAAGACTAACCATGTTCAGGGCCTCAGGAATACTAACTTAATCCTAAGGTAAGAAACAGAAGACTGAGTGGGAGAGGAAATGGGATGGAATACTGGAACAGTAACTGGAACTCCACAGTGCGACATTATATTGCAGTTGCCATTTATGAGATGGGAAACTACTTCAAGAGAAGTGAGTGCAGAAACTTCTGTCTCCTTCCTAATGCCCTTGCAACAGTTTGGAAAAATGCAAGATGTCCCAATCACGATTGTTGTTGTTATCTACATGTTAAAACTAATACAAATATTACAAAAATAAGATGTCCCAAGATGGAATATACAATGAAGTTAGTTTTTCATAGAAAAGGCAAAGGCACTGCAAGACAAATTAGAATACAAGGGTCATTTTATACCAACATGAGACACTTCTTGTTGTATTCAAGTCTTACCATGACCCTAAAGTGTGCTTGGCAAGATTTGTTCAGAGGGGGGTTTCCCATTGCCTTCCTCTGGGGCTGAGAGACTGCAGCTTGCCCAAGACAGACACAACAATAAGAAAGAACACAACTCTTAAAATGAACAGACTCGGACTAAAAACATAGGCCTTGCCATAATAACCAACAATGTAGTCCATTACATCTATTGTGCTGCCTCTAATAGAGATGAATTGTTGATACACAAACAGGAAAACAAAACCAAAGAATGCGTAACAAATGTAACCCCCTATTTTCCAGGGTGCTAAATACATTATGCCTCTCCACAGAGCTAGCCTTGTTTTAGGACCAAATATTTTTACTCTAGCAGCAGAAATACATTATGGTTTTCCTGTTGTATATGTAAATAGAGCAAGCAGGCGATACAGGAATAATCTGCTGTCTTACACAAAAACCATCTCTTCATAAGAAAAAAAAAGTAAAGTGGAAATCTTCAGGATCTGTTTAGAGCCAGCACTCACTAGGAATTGGTTTTGGATCCTCTGTGACCAGTGACAGTACCAGTTTTCCAAAAAGCTCTATACAAGGTAGATAGGTTGACACAGATGCCTATTCTAAAAAAAAGAGAGGTTTTTATCCCTCTTTTCTGTCTGCAGCCCTCTGTTCATACATTCCCTCACCCACAAAGCCATTTGAGCACATCCATAAGACTTTGCAGGAAGAAAGAGAAAATAGTGCAAACAGGGCAGGGACGCTTTACACAAGCAAAAGGCCCTTTCCATTCACGCAAAGCATACATGAGGCAGTCAAAGCCAGTTGCTGAAGCTTAAATCCAATTATTAGCCCCAATTAGAGTAAAGCCCCTGGAATCAATAACAATCTGGTAAATCAAAACTTATGTACCACTGATTCAGTGGTTTTAACAACTGGATTTTGGCCTAAAGCAGGGGTAGGCAACCTTTCCCCTTTAAGGGCCGAGGGACTTAGCTCCCAGAATCCCAGGAGCTATTGGCTGATGTGGGACTATTAGCCAACATGGCTGAGGCTTCTGGGAGCTGAAGTCCCTCGGCCCTTAAAGGGGAAAGGTTGCCTACCCCTGGCCCAAAGTATACATGGTATGTATCATTTGTATCACCACCAAAAGCTCCAGAGGTATTTGGTTCAGAATTTGGTGGGTGCTTTAAAAGAAAATTGCTGGATGCTGGCAATAATATTAATAATGTAACCCCTTGAAATACACATTTCAATAGTTAAAACTAAGAACCGAGATGTATACGTTTAACCATAGCAACCGTAGTCCCTTGTAGAAGGAAAGGAACTACTGTTTACAGTGATTGAAAGAGTAAATCTTGATTCTTAGCTTTAGGCCAAATCTTCAAGTGAACATTTCAGTATTTGTTCGCTGCAGCTACTTTGACATTTAGTACAGTAGAATCTTTCCAATGTAATCTCCCAAATGGATAGCATATACTGCTATGCCAGAGTATGAGCAACAACACTTTAATCAACTGCTTTGATATCCCATTAGAATACGTTATACAAATTCTTCCAAGAATGGAACCAGCTCAGCCAACTTTTAAATTCACATTAAGAGTGCTAGGCAATCATACTCTGACGGTTTCAACTATGTACTAGTTCCACAAATCTAGTCATAAAATAAACATTCCATCACCTTTCAAATGAGACATTTACCTATGATGTGGGAATATGAAGCAGGGTCCACAAGACCAATAACAACAAAAAGAGAGAGAGAGAGAGAGAGAGAGAGATTACAATTATGTGAAGAATATACTAGGCTGTGGTAAGAAATGTGGCAGTCCAACAGACAGCATTGGATTGCAGCACCCATCAAACCTAGCCAGAGATTATAGAAGTTGTAGTTAGTAACAAGTGATAGGAGTTTCATTCTGTTCCCCATCCCAGCTTAAATTTAACCTTGGAAACAAGCAGGAGTACCAAATAGTATCATTAATCCTTAGATTCATGTTCCAAAAACTGGGGATTTGTGGATTTCTGACAATGCCTGAGAAGTTTTGGTTTTGGTTTTAAGGAAGAGACAAATTCATGCAAAATAAGTTTATCATTGGCTACTGAAAGTGATAGTATCATAGGAGTTTATCACATGGGTGGAAATTAGGAATTTATACAGCAATTAACCCATGAAAATCTCACAACTGACATTAAAACACAATTTAAATGAGATTAACACAAGAGCCATTATCCCATGAAAAACCAGGGAATAACCAGGCAATAAACAGCAAAAAGTAATTCACGGGAAAATCCCATGAATGATTTGCTGCTGTATCTTGCCTGGTTATTCACAGGATAATTGCATTTCAATCACATTTCATCTTGATATTGTGTGAAAACCATTAGTGCAATTGCAGGATTATCATGGGTTATTCACAGGGTAACAGCACTTTGAACACGACGTCATGTGAAAACCATTAGTGCAACTGCAGAATTATCATGGGTTAATCATCATTTATACTTCCAATTGTCCCCCATGTGATAAATTGTATAGAATCATAGTTTTGGAAGAGACCACAAGGGCCATCCAGTCCAACCCCCTGCCATGCAGGAACACACAATCAAAGCATCCCTGACAGATGGCCATCCAGCCTCTGTTTAAAAACCTCCAGAGAAGGAGACTCCACCACTCTCTGAGGGAGTGTGTTCCACTGTCAAACAGCTCTTACTGACAGGAACTTCCTCCTAATGTTTAGGTGGAATCTCTTTTCCTGTAGTTTCCATCCATTATTCCGAGGCCTATTCTCTGGAGTGGTAGAAAACAAGCTTGCTCCATCTTCAATATGACATCCCTTCAAATATTTAAACAAGGCTATCATATCATCTCTTAACTGTCTCTTCTCCAGGCTGAACATACCCAGCTCCCAAAGTCTGTCCTCATAAGGCATGGTTTCCAGATCCATCACCACCTCCTTTGGACACGCTCCAGCTTGCCAACATCCTTTTTTATTTGTGGTGCCCAGAACTGGATGCAGTATTCTAGGCGAGGCCTGACCAAAGCAGAATAGAGTGGTACTATTACTTCTCTTGATCTAGACACTATACATCTACTGATGCAGCCTACGATTGAATTGGCTTTTTTTAGCTGCTGCATCACACTGTTGACTCATGTTCAACTTGTGGTCTACTACGACTCCTAGATCCTTTTCACATGTAGTCTTGTTAAGGCGGGCATCCTCCATCCTATATCATATGCATTTCATTTTTTCTGTCCAAGTGCAGTATCTTACATTTCTGTCCAAGTGCAGTATCTTACTAGTGATATTCATTTTGCTAGTCTTGGCCCAACATTCTAATCTATTACGGTCATTCTGAATTTTGATCCTCTCCTCTCCTCTATTAGCTACTCCTCCTAATTTGGTGTCATTTGCAAATTTGATAACCATGCCCCTATTAACATACTCACAGCAACAACAAGAGAAGAAGGGGGAAAATTCTAGTGTATTTCAGAGTAGAAAAATGTCCCAAAACAAATCTAAGTGCAGTATTGACAGCAAGAGACTGAAGTTTGAGTCCCTGAATCACAGTGTGTTTTCTTTAAATTATTATTTTTGTTTTGTAG
Source organism: Phrynosoma blainvillii (assembly GCA_026167975.1). Taxonomy (NCBI): domain Eukaryota; kingdom Metazoa; phylum Chordata; class Lepidosauria; order Squamata; family Phrynosomatidae; genus Phrynosoma; species Phrynosoma blainvillii. The sequence goes on from JANUYF010000002.1 coordinate 79,556,394, forward strand.
ATGAAGGAAACAGCATACCAGAGTTTTCATTCACTACTGCCTGTGATGAAAAAATACTCCACTGGCAAGACTCACTAATTGAGGATGGAGGTTGGGGAAACTATAGGAACACTTAAACATGCTACCCTGGATCACTTTTTATTGGAAACTTTTTATCCCAGATCTGTTCATTAGCTGGGGCACAAAAGAATGAATGAATGATAAAATAAGATTCAGTTGTATTTTTAAGGCTATTTTATGTCCTGGGCATCTTTTTTTACTTGTGAGGAAAAACTGTGAATGGTGAGTGACAATGACTACTGTGCTGGTGACAATGACCTAAAAGAACGGTGCTAGTACAGGTCAATTTGTGTGAACTCTGCAGTGAAAAACGCACCTAGTGAAACATTTTGTCCCACAGCTGTCGGTGAAGGTTTTCAGCAAGTCTCTCAGTGCCCTGTTAAACTGAATAATCTTGTCAAGACAGAAGACCTCTATGGATATGTAAATCCCCATAGCTCTACAGAGACAAACCAATTCTACAGTTAATTAGCCTCTTCTTTTTGGGACTGGAGGTGGTGCAGAATAATAATAATAATAATAATAATAATAATAATAATAATAATAATAATAATAATAATATATTTATACCCCACCTTTAGCCGAGGCTGTCAAGGCGGCTTACAGTTAAAAGAATACACCCATACAATCAACAACGAACACCCCCTCTTAAAAATATATTAAATCATTATACAGATTAAAGTCTTAGATACAATAAAACATTAAACATCTAACATAAATGGACAGCGGTGCTGTAGACATCTCAGAGGAGCTATCTAGTGGTGGGGGAAGAATGTGTCATTCTGGGAATGCCTGCCGGAAGAGATCTTCTTGATGGCTTTTTAAAGCCATCTAAGGGGGGTTGCAGACTGCCAGAAATAGTGCAAATTGAGTCCACTTTTAGGGTTAGGGAATCATAGGAACTGTATTTTATTGTGGCACCAGAGCTCTCTGACAGAGAAGGCTCAATGTCTCAGAAAAAAAAACCAAGTCCCATGTTTCCCTAGCACTAACCCTAACCCTAAAAGTGGCCTCAATGTGCACTATTTCTGGCAGTCTGCAACCCCCCCTAAGTTGGTTATTTGGCGGATCTCCTCCGGCAGGGCATTCCATAATCTGGGAGCCGTGGCAGAAAAGGTCCTCCGGGAGGTCATCACCAGCCTAGTTCTTATTCCTCCCAGAGGACCTGAGGGCGCAGGGCGGATTATATGGAGAGAGGTGATTCCCTAGGTAAGATGGGCCCAAGCCATGTAGGGCTTTAAAGGTCAATACCAACACCTTATACTGTGCCTGGAAACTAACTGGCAGCCAGTGTAATGATTTCATTGATTTCAATAATTGGTGAAGTCAAGTAAAACAACCATACTGTTTCTTTAACCACTTTGAAGAATTCAGTGGAACTTTGGGGAACATCTAGGAAATTCAGGAAATAAGAGTATGGTAAAAGATTGTATGTGTTTATATGTGTGTGTGCCTATATACATCTACCTTGTTGTTGCTGATTGCCCTCGAGTCAGCTTCCACTAATGGTGACCCCATGAGTGAAACAATTCAAGCCCCCCCCCCCTTCAACTGCTCTGCTCGGGTCCTGAAGATTCAGGGCTGTGGCCTCCTTGACTGCATCTACTTCTCTAGTATGCAGCGTTCCTCTCTTTCAGTTACCCACCTCCCATTTCCTAACATTACTGGGTTTGCCAGTGAGTTGTGTTGTCTTATGATGTGGTCAAAGTACAAGCCTCAGACTGGTCATCTTGGCAGATCTCAGGCCTAATATGTTATAGTACCATTTGTTTTGACTTTCTAATGTCCACAGTATTCTCAGCAATCTTCTCCAGCACCACATCTCAAACAAGTTGATTATCTTGCTTTCTTCACTGTCCAGGTCTCGCATACATACATGGTAATGGAGAAAACAATGGGTCGCACTATCCTTACTTTAGTGATAAGGTTTATATCGTTACACTTCAGGATTTTGCCTAGTTCTATCATAGCTGCCCTTCCCAGTCCTAATCTTCTCCTGATTTCTTGACTGCAATCTCTATTCTGGTCAATGATTAATCCAACATATGATAATAATTTTTTCTTACTATTTCTACTTCTTTCTTGTCTTGATTGAATTTATATCAATCCTCTATGGCATTTTTTTAAGTGTTCAGCATTAAGCCTGCCTTTGCACTTTCTTCTTTAACTTTCTGTTATGATGGCTGATTTAATATAAAGACCCCTTTTGGGTCCCTGTCATGGCGCTATCACTATAGAACCAAGGTGAGCACATCACATAGGCATCTGAAAGGTCACATATGCACTTACAACAATTTGCAGATCAAAAGGGCCAAGCCTAGGAGCTGCAGTGCAGGACATTCACACCTAGAAGATTTATGAGTGCCAGCCAGGATGTGTCAAGCTGAAGATGAGAATTGTTTACTTCAAAGAGTAGGAATATGGAATCCTTTGATGTACAAAAGCAATTCTTTGCCTCAGGCTAGGTTTAAGGGTATAAAAGTTCCCTAAAATCTTAGGCAAATGGGGTCTGGTTAGATTTCATGGTGACACTGCACCACTGTGAACTCTGACTAGGGTCCTGTCTCTTTCCATTGTCCTTTCCCTTTTCATAATGGTTGAGTCTATCCATCTTCATTCATCGTTGGAACAGCCTCCTTCAGGTAATTATCACCATTAGAAAGCCTTGTGTTTCCTCTCCAAGCTAACTGCTTCATTCCTGAGTTCTTGTGTGTATGAGTGTATTATAGAGTGTCTTTGTATGTTTGAATTCCCAAATAAATTACAGTTCATTGGAAAGCTTTGTCTCTTATCAGTCTGTTCCCCAGCCACCTCTGTAAACATAGGATAAAAGATCCCATTGAAGACTTGGACTTTAGTAAATCCCCAAGTTCAAGTCCTTCTTTACATTTCCTTAGCAGTAAAATCCATTTGTGTGATTCACAGAGACCACGAAAAAGAAGTAATTTTTCTCCTGCCATTGTTTGACATCCAGAATTTGACAGCTGGAGATGACTAAGGAAGTAAAAGGGGACAAAAGAGGGCCACTGGAAGTCCTTCGCTGAGAGACTGAGCTTCAAAAGGCTCAATTAGCAAGTCTGTTTTCTGTAGTACCAACAGGCAACATTATTTTCCTTTAAAAATAAAAATAAAGCCTTCTTCAATGCAGTCTAACAATGTAGGAATCTTAGCCTATGTGATACTGTTCTTACAAAAAAGAATGACATGTATTCCTATCTTTGTGATTGTCTCCATAAATGATAGCAGGCAGACTTTGATGACTTGAGTATATTTTGAGACATTAAAGTTTCCCTAACTTCATTTCATTTTCACAATGGAGGTTCCTTGAATATCTAACCAGGGAAACTTCAAGATGTTGGCTCACAAACTGAGGGACATTCTACCAGCAAGTTTTGTTGTTATTGTGTGTCTTTAAGTCACTTCTAATTTATGGCAACCCCTATCATGGGGTTTTCTTTGTAGGATTTGTTCAGAGAGAATTTGTCATTGCTTTCCTCTAAGAATGAGAGTTTGACTTGTGCAAGGCTACTCAGTGGGGTTTCCTGGTTTCCCAGAGTCAAAAGAGTTTATCACACACACAGCGACAATTGGAAGTGTAAACTGGGATTATCCTGTGAAAATTGCACATTCATGATTAAGATTTTCATATGACGTCATAATTAAAGAACCATTATCCTGGGAATATCCCGTAATAATAGCACAATAAAGCAAAGCAGCTTCATTTATATACCGCTTCATACCACGCTATGGGGTGTCTAAGTGGTTTACAACTGTGAGCTGATTTCCCCCCAACAGTTGGGTACTCATTTTAGCAACCTCGGAAGGATGCAGGCCTGAGTCGAGCCTCAACCCTGGCTGGTATTGAACTCGCAACCTTGTGCTCTATGAGTGAGTGGCTGCAGTACAGGCATTTAACCACTGCGCCACCAATAGCGATAAAAGTTTTCACATGACGTCGCGATGAAAAGCAATTAAAGAGTCATTATCCTGGGAATAACCAGGCAATAAACAGCAACAAATCACTCATGCGAAAATCCAGTGGATGATTTGTTGCTGTTTGTTGCCTGGTTATTCCCAGGTTAATGGCACTTTAGTCATGCTGTGTACTGAAAATGTTAATGGCGTTTTAATCATGACTGCATAATTTTTACGGGATAATACCCATTTAAACTACCAATTTTTCCCATGTGATAAACTCCCTAGTCCAACAGCACGCTAAATTGGCAGGTAGGGACTTTATTTTTCAGAATGCAGTTGTATGGGCAACCTGTCCTGTTTGGCCAAGTGTGGGAAGCTAGCAGCAGTCTGAGGGTTACATGTGGTCCCCAAAGCTGTTCTTACAGCTCTCAGATCAGCCAGATCTGAGAATTTGGCAGTTTGGTTTGCATTTTACTGGCTGATGCCTAGTAAATATTCTATTTACAAAAACCTTCATGTCCATTGGTGACAATATTGACTAAGCATTTAACAAATTTAACAATGCCTAGTCAACATTATCATCAATGGGCATGTAAAGTTTTGCAAATGTATTATACACTAAGCATCTCTCCTATCAGTGCCACATCATTCTTCCCCCTCCTTCCATCCCCTTCTCCTTTTCTCCTTTTAATTATAAAGTGTTTTTTTTTTAATGTTGAGTGAACATCACTGTAATTCTTACCAGTTCTGATACTTCTCCAAAGCACAATTCAAGTCTATGCATATCTACACTGGAAAGGGCCCAGTAAGACATGTTCCAGGGTTGACAAGCACACCCCAGTTCTACACATGGATCATCCAGGAGTAAGACCTAGTACAACAGATTCCCAGCCTACAAAGAGATTGGCTAGTCACTTGGAGGGCCTAAGCTTCCTTTGACTATAACATTTGGGGAAAGTGAATCAAACAGACATAAAAATGCAGCCCTTTAACCATTAACAATGATTTATTTATTTTTTACTTTTGAATTGATAGTAAAATACTAGGAATTCCCAGTTGATCAGACATCCATTTATTGGCCAGGCCTAGATCTGTTCAGCACTGGAGATGGATCTATATCAGATGCATTAACTAACCACCAATGAGGCCTCACATACACTATACATAATGGTGCAAGCTAATGCAAGATAAATATAGACTTTTAAAGCCTTTTTTTTTTGTCCTGACAGAAAGATTTGAAAAGATCTGGCCTAATTTTTCTGTTGCTTTAAGAAAATCCGATCTTCCTTCATGTATCAAATTCAAGATTGCTAAATTGTTTGTAATGTTCTTTATTCCTCTTCCTCCCTCTCTGATCCCATGTGAAAATATAATTAGAATGCAACTCATTACTGTGAACAATTTTCCTACTGATGCCCAAATTATGTATTTTAAGAAGGCTATTTTCCTATCATCCATTAATTTTCTAACTGAATTCACATGGAACCAAGCTATCTGAAATGGAGTTCACAAGGATCTCTTCAGACACATGAGTTCTTTCATGAGGGGAATGTAAAGAAAAAGAATGGGTCAAGTTAGATATCTATGATAGCAAAGTTTCTTGCAAATTCTGGGGCTTGGAATCAAGCCTATCTACTATTGCATGTAAATGCTGTATTTAACTGTTTCTCATGCTAAACATTAATATTTAAAACCGATATATTATAGGAATTCCAGTTACTTGTTCTTTTCGACCAGCCAAAAAAAATTGACTAATTAAATTTCTTGAATACTTAAAATGGTATTTATAGATTTACAGTCAGAGACTCAGGTATAAGAGAAGTACTATATTCATTTATTTGGGAATTAATAAATTCTTTAAAATAAAAAAATAAGCTAATGTCTGATAAGAGAGTAGAACAGCTTCAAAGCTAATTTTAGAGGATAATAAATTTCCCAAAACAAATTTTTCCACATCTTTCAGAAAACTGCCACTTCAAGTAGATTGGCATTTGTTAGCGCAATTATATTTGCCTGCAACCTGAGAAAAATGCCTCCCTTCACAACCTGTTAGAGATCCTTGCCAAAATATAAACCAGAGAGCAGATTAAAGGTATAAAGCTGTCTTCATTGCCTACTCTTCTAAATACTGTGTATTCTGAGAACAAGCCAGCAGGAATGACCAGAGTTCTCAATTTCTTAGTAAACAGCTTCTTTCAGAACCTCCAAATACTTCCAGAATGAGCAAATTATGACAGGTAACAGTAAATTAATAACTATGACAGACAACCAACATATATTGCTTGCTGATGTGCATATTTTACAGCGGGCAGTGCATATATAGGCCCAATTTGAATGACATGAGAAACCATGGTATTAGAGAATCCTAATTTATCACTTAAGAGTATCATGGTAAAACACTTGCAGTGGGAACAGCCAGACAAGCTTCAGTGATTTGCTCCATGATTTACTTGGCATATCATGGGAACAACACTCTTCTGCCAGCAAAGCAAAAAAGGAAACCCAAAACAAACCCTAGTTTTCTTCTCTGATTTTCTGGGGAAGAAATACATTCAAAGAGGTATATATGCTTATATTTGTACAACATGTTAAACATAGTTCCATAGCTCGTTTAGCCATTCCTAAAACAAATCAGTGTGAGCCAGTGTGTAGTCATTTGAGCACTAGACTATGACTCTGGAGACCAGGGTTTGATTCCCAGTTTGGCCATGAAACCCACTGCGTGACCTTGAGTAGTCAGTCTTAGCCTCAGAGGATGGCAATGGCAAACCCCTTCTGAAGAAACCTGCCAAGAAAACCCCATGATAGGGTCACCATAAGTCGGAAATGACTTGAAGAAAAACAACACACAAAACACAAAACAACTTAGCAGTAGTGAACGAGCAGAACGCACCAGTACATTTCTAGTAACTGATTAAGATTTCCATGGATCTCTAGTTTACTGTGTCATCTAAATCCCAACATTTCTGATACTTCTAAGATATGATAAGATTAACAAAAGAAATCAAATTTTCTCAATTCTGTATACTGATCATTTCTATTCTGAGCAGTAATGCTACATTCAAACCAGCCTGCTGTTCACATTTGATTCTGCTTCATTTGCAGTTTGTAGCTAGTAAAAAACAGCACAGCAGACATCTAATTACTGCTGAGAATTCCTGTTTTCCTATTTCCTTTATAAAGCTTCCTAGTCACACAAACTCTTTCAGTGATCAGCTTCTTCCCTTTTTGTTCACAGTATGCCATGCTGGCTGGAAAAAAAACAAGCTAGGCTCATGCATGAAGACATTATCTTTATTCCAGTTGTTTCTCTGCCAATGCCAGACTATAAAGCATTTAATTCCTCCCAAAGCATCTATCATTGCTTTTAAAACATGAATCAAATAATTATAACACGCCTCGTAAGTTAGCTGGTGAGGACAACGCTCTTACCTTAGTTAACTGCTCATTCCTCCCAGGGGTGAACACAGGAGCCTACTCTTAACAATCCTTTCTTTTGTACAAGCAGCAAAGAAACACCAGGTGTCTGTTCCCCTTCAAAGACTTCACTTCTACACTGCCTTTTAATCAACAAAGTGCAACCCCATTTCAGCTTTCCTTTCACCTTCTAGCTCATCATAAATGGGTCTTGCTATTCTCAGTCAGAGGGATGTCTGTTTATTGCACCTACAGTATCAAGTCTAATCACATATCAACAAAGGCTTTCAGGATGACCCAGAACTAAAGACTGCTCTGCATCTTCCTGCAATTTCAATAACCTTCACAGGAGGCTCTCTATAACATCCCTGTGGCATTTTAAATTTCTAGAAAGGCAGTGCAGGAATTATCACCTCAGGTAGTCAGGGAGCTTCAACTGATAAATGTTTGAGCTTCAACATATATTATGTTGAAAGGAGGAAAAAATCTAGTAGTCAATTCAGGACTGAAATGTACTTGGGTCGGTGGGAAACTTATTTTGCAGGGATTACTTTATTTTATTTTTCTTCTTGTGTGCCTTCAAGTTATTTCCAATTTATGATGACCCTAAAGTGAACCTATCAAGGGATTTTCTCAGGCTGAGATTATGATTACACAATTTTATTCCAACATCCCAGCCCCCAAGCTCATAGTACAATACATGGGTATTCTTTCCCCAGCACACATACATTTTGTTTTCACATCACATTTACTTTTATTATTTACTGTATTATCAAATAATCTGGATAGTCTAATCCTATGTACTATATATTTATTCATAATTAAGTCTCACAGAGTTCAATAGGATTTGCTTGCAAGCATGGACAGGCTCACAATGTTAGTTAGGTGCTGGAAATGTGTCAGTGGGAAGGTGGATAAACATTACATGAATAAAATATTTTAATACTGAATGAAGTGTGTTAGTTTATTCCCATAAGTGAGTTTTTAAAACATGGTCCTCTTCAGAAAATGATTTTTAAAAAAATACTTGGCAGTATTACATGTTATAGAATGTCTCCAGAATCTCTTTTCCAAAGAGCTTAAAACAGAATGTATTGGCAATCCCTACAGACAGTAGCATCACTAAGGGGTGCGGGTCACACTGGCTGACACCCCAGAAGGGGAGCGACACCCCAGGAGAGGGGGGTGACACCCCATCAGTCCCCGGTCCTCTCCAGGGCTCAGTGGCTGCTCCCAGGCCCTTCCTAGGGCCCGGCGGCTGCTCCTTGGAGCTGTGTAAGGGCATCTCCAGCCGCACACATATGCTCCCATGTGCCCCGGACGTCCACCGAAAGCCCTGCCCCCATGAGTGACTGCACTGGGTGACACCAATCCTAGGGATGCCATTCCCTACAGAAAGTGTACTTTTTATGTTTTTAATAAATGGGAAACTAAGACAGAGGAACAAAATAGTTCAAAGACATGAATATGGCCATCTTTATTTCTAGAAAACTTAGGGGGAAAATATCTTTACTAGAGTATCCATGTTTGTTTACAAGCTGTAACATTCTACATACTGAAAGATGTGTCCAAACTATTTTGTTTTTAATGCAGGTATTTCACACATTAGAGGACAGGGCAAATAGAACACCAGAGGTTCCTTAATCAGATAGGATGGAGGTGGCGATCATCTGCTTCTTTCCACAACTGCTTTCCTCTTGAGCATAAAATCTCCCTCACTAATCTTAATCGTGGCTAATGATATGTCATCACTGCTGTTAAACATGGTTAATGCTAAACAGGGATCCATTTTTAATCTATAACCCAAGTCAGTGAATGTGTTTAAACCAGGGGTAGGCAACCTTTTTGAGCTGGGGACCGGGTTGCTGTCCCTCAGACAATTGAGGGGCCAAAGCACCAAAAATAAATAAATAAATAAATAAATATTTTTTTAAAAAAATTAAAACATTAAAAAAATGCATGCACACTCTCTCAGCCCCAGAAAAGCCATGGCAAACCCCCTGTGGAGATTTTGCCAAGAAAACCCCAAGAAGAAGTAATAACAACAATAATCAATATCATCATGGCGGGCGGGGGGGGGGCGGGGCGGTGGCGGCGGCGGCGGGACCGGCCTGGGGCTGGTCCAAAGGCCTCGGGGGGGGGGTGCATCCGTCCCCCGGGCCTTAGGTTGCCTACCCCTGGTTTAAACAATGGTCTCAATATAGTCCTTCCCAGGGATTAAAGCAACTAGAGAAAGGCAGAGAAACTCATACTCATGAGGTACCATGTGATGTGTGATTCTTAATCCTTTAACCTGAAAACAGTGAAAACAAAAGTATGCTCAGTGGAATTTTTCTGAAGATAGTTCATTCGATTTTAATTTCAGCAAGGCAAAAGCCTCTGACTAATAAATCTGTGCCAAAAGCCTCAAAATGTCATCCATAATCAGTACTTTTGCTTGTATTTGCTGCTGTTGACTTGATTGATGCCACGTGGGACAAGCATTCTTCCCCCACCACACACAAATGGAAAATAAGCTTTTCTGCAGAGCCAAAAGTCAGAGAAACCTTGTTTTGCAATCACAGTTGCATTATTTTCCTTCCCAATTTTAATATGGAATAACTCTGGGCTGCAGTACAAAACTTTTTTTGGACAACAACTCCCAGAATCCCCTAATCTCCATCACCATGTGGGATACTGGTTGAAAGCTTGGGGAGTTATAGGCTCAAAAAGTAACTTTCTCTAAGAAGTTGATATTAGGTTAACTGTAAATGGCCCCTTTGTCTAGGCTAGAGACAATTTAATCTTTATACATTCAACATATGGCGTGTATGAAAGCAATGCACATTTGAGTCATATGATTTCATACTGTTGACAGAACTGGATCATAAGTAGGGCTGGTGAATTGTTGTCCCATCTGACAACACTCCTGTCTGAAGAGGCACATCTGCACCACTGAGGAAATAAAAAGCATGGGTATAGCCTCAGTTCTAGGACTTGAACACAACCCAGGACAAAAGGAGGGCACAAAAGAGCTACTGTTGAATGCAAGTATGAAATGTTTAATGATGACACATCATTATGAAGTCTAACTCTAATTCTGTAAATAATCTCTTAATTCCTTTTATTAAAAGGCAAAGCATCCTAAAAGCAAAGTATCCTATATAAATAGATCTATAATTTCATGTAAGTAGGATTTAACATATATACTCTCACAATGTCAAAATGTAAACTTTTGTGGAAGGAGGATAGATATGTGAATTTAGCTGCATTCTTTTCCATTATAGCTGAATTGGATGTCTCAATTCAATCTGTCAGGTCCATTAATAACTATAGCAATGCAAACTGTTTGTGGCACCTGCATTATGTTGATCAGCAAGATCAGTCCATTAAATTTGGATTAATAAAGCAACAAAATTATATCCTTCTACAGAAGAGAAGAAGTGTATTTGTAGAACTTTATATTAAAATACCCACTAAGGATATTTCTTAATTTAGGACAGTGATGGTGAACCTTTTTGAGGCTGAGTACCCAAACTCAGTGGTATTCCTGAACGGGGTGTCACTGGGTGCTGGGGGCAGGACTTTGGAGGGTGAGACATCCGTCTTCCAGGAGTGGGACTTCCAGAGGAATACCCAACACACACTCTCTCAGACTCAGGCTAGCAATAGCAACCCCCCCTAACAAAATTTGCCAAGAAAACTTCATGACAGTTTCACCTTAGGGTCGGGAACAACTTGAAGGCACCACACACACAATTCATACTCTCTCAGCCTCAGAGCATGGCAATGGAAATCCCCCTCTAAGGAAGCTTGCCCCATGATAGTTTCACCTTAGGGTTGCCAGGAACTGGCGCTCATAAGGGTGCTCTGGGCCCATAAGTTGGAAATGACTGAGAGGCACAAAACAACAACAACAACAACCACAATAAAGCACAGAAGGCACAGCACAGTAACAAGAACAAAAAGAGCCAGTGGTTTGAGCATGTGACTCAAGATCAGGGCTTGAATCTCAGCTCAGCCATGAAACCCACTGGGAGACCTTGAGCAAGTCACACTGTCTCAGCCTCAGAAGGCAATGGCAAACCCCCTCTGAACAAAACTTGGTAAGAAAACTAGTTAACACATTTGTTGTCACTAGTCCTCAAACCCAAGGTAAGTTCCCCTTAAGGCTGCCATGAAACTCACTGGGTAATCTTGGGAAAGTCACACTCTCTCAATCTCAGAGGAAGGTAACGGCACCCTCCTCTGAACAAACTTTGCCAAGAAAACCCCATGAAATCCATTAGGAGACCTTGGGAATGTCACAGTCTCTCAAACTCAAAGAAAGACAATGGCAAGCCTCCTCTGAACAAACCATGCCAAGAAAACCCCATGAAATCCATCAGAAGACCTTGGGAAAGTGACACTCTCTCAAAGTCAGAGAAAGACAATGGCAAGTCTCCTCTGAACAAAGCATGCTAAGAAAACCCCATGAAACCCATCAGGAGATCTTAGGAAAGTCACACTCTCTCAGCCTCAGAGGAAGGCAATAGCGCGCATGCACACACACACACACACCCAAGAAACTTGCTAAGAAAACTCCATCAAAGAGTTTCCATAAATTGGAAATGACTTGAAGGGTCACAACATCCGCAACAATCTATATCCCTCCAATTTGCTGTGAAGAGTGTGAACCACTGCATCCAATGGGGTTTCACACAAACACACACACACTTACATGTATGTATGTGTGTGTATACCAGGGGTAGGCAACCTTTCCCCTTTAAGGGCCGAGGGACTTCAGCTCCCAGAAGCCTCAGCCATGTTGGCCAATAGTCCCATGTTGGCCAATAGCTCCTGGGATTCTGGGAGCTGAAGTCCCTCGGCCCTTAAAGGGGAAAGGTTGCCTACCCCTGGTGTATACATACACACATAATCCTTTTTAACAAGGGTTCCCCACTGCAGTTGCAAGTGGCCACATCCAGCCCTCAAAAATAAATAAAAAAGGAAAGCGAGCCAAGATTGCAGAAGAGAGAACTGGTTCAGCTGGGGGAGGGTTTCTCCTCAAAACCCACTGGGTGACCTTGGGCAAGTCACACTCTCTCAGCCTCAGATGATGGCAATGGCAAACCCTCCCTCTTCGCCTCTTCCCCCCTCCAGCTCTTCCTTCTCCCTGCTCCTCCTCTTCCTTCGCCTTTTCCCTCTGCTGGCTCCTCCTCCTCTTCCTCCTGTTACCCTTCCCAGGGCTGCCTCCTCCTCTTCCCCACACCATCTCCTTCCTCCTTCTCCTCCTGTTTGCCCTCCCACCACCGCCTCTTGTCTCTTCCTCGCCCCCACCACCTCTTGCTGCCTCCATGTCTTCTCTACCTCTTCTGCCTTAAGGTCACCATAAGTTGTAAATGAATGGAAGGCACACAACAACAAACTACAGTTCCCAGAACCCCATTGTAAGGGGGTGGGACTTCCGACTAGAAAGGGCAGGACTTCCGGCTGGAATGCCGGCGCTGCCGCTCAGTTCCTTACACCGGCTTGGTTTTCTGCACGAGCCGGCCGACAGCACATGCCTCCCAACCCCTTCTTGCCCTGGCCAGTTGTCCTGGGGCAAACCTGGCCATAACAAAAGCTAGGTTGTGCGTGCGCCTGGCGTGTGCCCTCCGCCCCTTCCACCAATGGCTGCCGTGCCCTGGCAGACCAGGCCGTGTGCCAGATATGGCACACATGACATGGGTTCACCAACACGGATTTAGGACAAGCATTGATAAAAACAAGAGGCGGGACCTGGCTTGTGTCTCGGACACAAACAGAAATAGTGGTCCTGGTGTTATTGAGACAGTTTCACATAGCAGAGCATGCTAACTATACCAGCTGACCTACTTATTTTCCTTGGAACAGCCAAGCCACCTGTCTTCATAGTACAACAGTCCTGGTTCAGTCTTATCAACCAGAGGTTTATAAACACAGTGCTTGCCTGTTCTGTCCCTCCCCCTACCTCAGTACTTCTCAAATAGTGGGGCGCGCCCCCAAGGGGCTCCGTAAAGGCTCCGTAAAGGGGGGCGCGAGGCTCCATAAAGGGGGGCTCGTTTGACCTCGGCAAATACTGTACAGATACTATTTACAGTCGCGCGGGGGGCGCGAAATGTTTTCTTCTTCCTAGGGGGGGCATGACAGAAAATAATTGAGAAGCATCTACCTGCACTAGACAATGCAAAAATAATTTCCTGACTGATATTGTGTGTCTATTCCAATAATTTGTTAAAAGTTGTCTGCTTGCTAAACTCCAACACCTATATTGAGCCAAGTTGACAAATCTACATGCTATGTCGAAAATGTGTGACATTAAATGTATTTTGAAGCAGTAATTCTTTATTCAAGCCAAAAAAAGAATCAGCTTAAAACATTCAAAAAGCATTTCATAAATAATTTAAAACTTGAGTTGCAACAAACATTTTAAAAGAAACATTAAAAAGAATCTCTAGGGAGAAAAAGTTCATGAAGCAATCCTTTACTGAACTCAATATAGAATAGCTCTGAACAGTTTCGGTACACATTTGTCCACCTCATCCCTTTCTAGGAAGAGGCCTCTAAAAGACACTTTTAATGTGGTCAGTTATTAAGTAGTCAATTAAAATAGTCTAGGGAACAATGTGTCATAAAAACAACATGCACCTCAAAAAGATTTTCTTACACACAAAGGATGAGCCCTAAAGATTTCTAAAGCAATGCTTAGATTATTATTTGTTGTATATAACATGTGCTATTATTGCAGTTCAGCCTAGGATTGCAGCTATGCATCACTAGCTCAAGAGCCTGTAAACGTTGCCTTCATTGTAGCTAACATTGATAGTAAACACTCAAATAACCATTTTTCATAATGTTCAATGTATCAGGACTCCCTGACTTAAGCAATGAGATTACAAAAGGAATGGGTATACAACCAGTTTTACCTAAAATCCAGGGAATGTTTACAGGTCTTCCAAGTGGTGCTGCTGCTGTGTGTGTGTAGTTGTCTGGTGACTTATGGCAACCCCATGAATTTCATAGGGTTTTCTTAGGCAAAGAATACTCAGAGGTGGTTCAGTCAGTTTCTTCCTCTGAAATATAGCCTACAGCACCTGATATTTGTTGGCAGTCTCCCATCCAAGTTTTAACCAGAGCTGACCCTACTTAGCTTCCAAGACAGGGGGGTCTGGTGCCTTTAGGGTATCCAGAGCAGCCTTTCTCAGTTTTTTGCTCTCATAGGAATGAAGGGATCTGTTTTATACTAAGTCAGATAGTTAGTCCATCTAGCCCAGTATTATTAATGTTCTGGGGGATTTTCCAACGGCTAGAGTAGCTGAGTTTGTCGATGCCCTGGTTGATCAGTGCAATAGGGAGATGACCCAGAAAACTGACATAGTTGCTTCCAAGCATCCTTTATTTGGGCACAGAGCATGGGCTCCTTGGTTTTCTGAGGAGCTCAGAACAGTGACATGCTTGGATAGAGAACTAGACTGGTGGAGAAAGACTCAAGAGGAACTCAAGAGCATGGGTTAAGGCCCATTTTAGAACTTACTTTGCAGAAGTGAGGGCAGCAAAGAAATTGTTCCTTTCTGCCTCTATTACATCAGCTCAGTGTCATCCAGAACAGCTTTACTGGCTGGTTAAAAGGCTATTACATCCTAGATCTCAGACTGCTGAGGAGGAGCCCTCAGAAAAGCACTGTGATGCATTTGCTAAATGCTTTGGGGGAAAACTCCACATAGAAGGTTGTGCCATTTCCTTTCTTTAAAATATAGCCCACAACAACCTGGTGTTTGTTGGTGGTCTCCTATTCAAGTACTAGCCAGAGTTGACCCTGTTTAGCTTCCAAGATGAAATGGGATCTGGAGCTTCAGTACAATAATGGGTAGAACAGCAACAATAACAAATATGATTATAGTAAATATACAACCCAACCATTAATTTAGAAATTTACCAGGAGAATGTTTCAAAGCCATGTACCTGAATGCAACTTTCTGCACTTGTTCACACTTTATGAATATGGACACTAAAGCAGCAACTGACTGTAGCTTTCCTCTCTGTGCTTTGATGTTGCCTTAGGCTTAAGGTGCAATATTTTCAAGAAGGAATACAACAAAAATGGAAAGCATGTAGTTACAATAGAAGAATGAAAGGAGGTAAAGTCCCATGTGCTATGTGATGGTCCAAAAATGTTCATTTCTTTTAAAAGCCCAGCACATTTCAGTGTTACCAGCAACTGGGCTTCTTAAGCAGCTATTATCAGTTTCTGGAGTTGCAGTTACTAATATTCTGAACATCCACTTTGATTGAGATTGCAGAGATAATAGCCCCTGAAAAAGGTCAATTGGTGATAAGGCTTAAGTGTGTTGGGCTTTTTAAAGAAATAAACATTTTTAAACCAACACCCAGCATGCAGGACTTTGTCTCCTTTCATTCTTCTATTAAAATATTTTCAAGCCATGGTGATGCTTGAATCTGTGGATATGGGGGATCTATTGTACTTTCATATACATTCAGTAAGCACGTGTAGTCCTAGGACACTGCTTGGCAGTTTCTGGTGTGAACTGGCCCACACTGGAAGCACAGCACATATCATCATCATCATCATCATCATCATCATCATCATCATCATCATCATCATCATCTCTTGCCTTTCTACCAATATAGGGATTCAAGGCATTTTGGCTGAAAGCATTTTCTATTGAGAGAAAATAAAGACATTATGATGGTTGGAAAAACAAATGGTTTAAATGACAATTCAACTTGTGGCAATGAATATGGCAATCCAAAAGGGTGTTTTGTTTTTGTCTTCAAAAAGTGTCACTGACCCTCCAGAAACTATTCTCTTTTTATTAGACTTTTAAATTTTTATATGTTGTTCTAACTTTAGAGACATATGGAGAAATCCATATGGTACTGCTTATGCTTCATATAAAGAAGTCAGCTGATGTGTGAGCTGACCTTTTCTGGCTGCCCATATCACTGGCTGGCAATGATACCAACTATGAAGTAATCCACATATTGTTCTCATAAGGGCAGGAATACAAACCGAATGAAAGTAGTTCCCTTCTGTCCAATTAATTTTATAGAACATTTCATATGCAGCCATCTTTGTTCATCCCCACAACAATTCTGTACAATAGGCTACACTGGGATTGTCACTTTGTGAGAAGTGAACTCAAAGTTTGAAAAGGGATTTGAAATGTTATCATCATTAATCTCAAACATCTTATCTGCTTGTCAATAATGCTATATATTGACCCTAACCATAATAATCTGAAAGTACAGAGAGAAGATTATATTCTCTCTTAAATAAACAATATTTGTTTATGAGGGAATATTAATGCTGTAAGACCACATCAAGCTGCAAACAGTTTTACTAGGCGACTAAACATGTATCTTCCCAAATACAATTAAATCAAATGCAGAGGACCCCAAGGAATTCTCAGTGAGAACCCAGCTGATCGGGGAGATTAATTTTTTCCTGATGGAAAACATTTTCCAAATAAGTATACTCAGGATCACAGCCAAATTGAACATTGATTCTAGGGGTTTCATTCAGCTTTGTAAGGCAAGATTAGATCTAACTTTATTAAGCCATTCAGATACAAATATATCCACAGCTAAATAAGCATTTGTAATCAGAGAAGCAAAAAATGAAAGTCAGACCTTATTTTACCAGTCCTGTTTTCTCAATGGCCCAAACCTACATCAGACGTGAAAGAATTTGCTCTCTCATAGCTCACTGAAAAATTCTGAACTATGCTCAGATTTGTAGCCACTGCTGTGAAGAAACAAACCATTACCTTGCATTAGCATTGCCAATCTCCCTAAAAAAATCATTAGTAAAGTAACAGTCATTATTGTGGGCAACATATAAGGAGGGACGGCATTTCTGTACATCTCAGAGATACAAGAGTAGGATACAGTAGTGCCTGGTAGCACACATAAAGCCACACTACAGCCTGATGCCATCCCTGTGAAAAGGAGGCTATCCAGCATTGGGAGCAGCGAGCAGGTTTTGTATACCCATTCATACACATCCATGTTGTTCTCAAATGCAACACTTTAGTTCTCAGCATGGACAAGAATGGCAGCCATTCGCTTACTTATCTGATAGAAAATATGAGTTCTAATGGACAGTCTGGCTCTAGCATGCGAAGACCACACTACTTTCTGCCACTAGTGACTTCAGTGTTTGAGACAGGGCAGATTTTTACTCTCAACCAGACAGTTGGTAGTTCATTATTAAGATGCAGAGAATTCATAAGGACAGACTGAAAGCTCATCTAAGTCCAGCACTGTTTTCACAGTAGTCCACCAGGAGCCTTTCTTAAATTATGCAGCAACTTTTAATCAGAAGCACATTGTCCTGATACTGCAGATAACAGTATAGCAACTTTGAATGGTATCCACAGATAGCCTTATCAATTTGTCTAACTCTTTTTTTAAAGTCATCCTAATTGGTGGCCATCAACCTGTGGTAGTAATTTTCAAACTTTAACATTCCCGTTTTTAACTACGTTTGTTGTTGTTGTTAACTGCCCTCAAGTCAACCCTGACTCATGGTGACCCTGTGTATGAGACATCTCCAAGATCCTTGTCCTCCACTGCTCTGCTTAGGTCCTGTAAATTCAGGTCCATGATGTCCTTGACTGAGTCTAGCTATCTGGTGTGTGTTCTTCCTCTCTTTCTAATACCTTCTGCCTTTCCTAGCATTATTATCTTTTCTAATGATTCATGCTTCCTTATAATGTGTCCAAAGTATAACAGCCTCAATTAGATCATCTTGGCTTTAAGGCAGAGTTCAGCTTGATCTGTTCAAGGACCCATCTGTCTGTCTTTTGGTTTGTCCACAGTATCTTCAGCAATCTTCTCCAGTACTTCTTAAATGAGTTGATCTTCTTTTTATCTGCTTTCTTCACTGGCCAGCTCTCACATTCATACATGGTGACAGGGAATATAATGGCTTGGACAATTTAGTGTTCAGTTGTATATCTTTACAGTTTATGAGCTTGTCTCGTTCTTTCATGGCTATCCTTCCCGTTCCTAATCTTCTTCTGATTTATTGGCTGCAGTCTCTGTTCTGATCAATGTTTGATCCAAGGTACACAAAATCTTTAACTATTTCACTTTCCTCATTGTCTAGGATGAATTTATGTAGATCTTCCATGGTCATTATTTTTGGGGGTTTTTATGTTCAGCAGTAAGCCCGCCTTTACACTTTCTTCTTTGACCTTCCTTAGCAATTATTTCAAGTCTGTGATGTTTTCCGCTAGTAGTATGGAGTCATCTGCATTAAGCCTGTCTTTGCACTTTCTTCTTTAACATTCCTTAGTAATGGTTTCAAGTCTTTGCTGTTTACTGCTAGTAATACTCTGTCACTTGCATGTCTTATATTGTTGCCATGCCTTCCTCCTATCTTTATTCCTTCTTCCACTGAGTCTAAGCCTGCTCTTTGTATATTTTCTGTGTACATGTTGAACAAATATCTTTGCTGACCTCTTTGCCAACTGGGAACCATTCTGTTTCCCCATATTCTGTTCTAACAGTAGCCTCTTTTTCTATGTACAAATTTTTCATCAGGACTATCAAATGTAGTGGCACTCCCATGTCTTTAAGAGCCGTCCATAGTTTTCCATGATCTAGTAAGTACTGCTTTGTTTACCTTGTCTTGAATCTCTCATCATTCAGATTCACTGGATACCTCCAAAACCTCTCTTGATTTATTTTCTCAATACTATGCACAATTTTATACAATGCTTTCATAGCCTTTCCTCCTTTTTTTAGGTTCAAGGAAGTAAAGAGAAGAGATAGGAAAGTGTGAGACTGAAAAGAAACAGGAAAAGGAAAAGGTCAGTGCTTTCAGATATTCTATGCATACTGTGAAGAAAACCCTATTTTATGAGGATTACCTCTTATCAAATTTTCTTTATTAGCCTAATATAAATTGTCACATGAATTTTCACAACCTGATACCATGTTCACAAGTTTTCTTAAAAAAATAAATTCCAACACATTGTTTAAAACCACATTTTCAAATCAAAGATCAGAATCAAAGAGAAGAAAAACCATACAGCACCCAACATACCTGTCTCCTTGTAAGCAATCTTCTCCAGACAAAAAGATCTGAATCAAATCTTACATGTCTTCATTTCTTTCAATCAATAGTTGGTCTACAGTGCCCCTTGATGAAAAAAGTCCGGTCGTGTTTCAGAAAAAATTACCGGTGTCTCCATCATTTTGTTTTGTTTTTTAGAAGACAACCAACAAAAAACAGTTTGCTTCCAATTTAAAGCATTTATTAACATTCTTGCACTGTGCTACAAAGTACAATTTTCCTCCTACACCTTTGCCAGCTTTCTTGTTTTCTTAACATCATACCAGGAAAATGGAAACCAAACAATGTTTTGTTTTTATAGTTATACAGAGAGCAAGACAGACTGAAAGCATTCAGAGTAAAGGACTGGATTTATCTGGCCACTTCCTTAAGGAAATTCACCACTACCCCACCCAGCTTACAACATAAAAACACACTTAATGTACATGACAGAGACAAAAGAAACAGGAACTACAGAGCTAGCACATTGCATATATGTGTGTGTGTGTGTGACCTAAATATTTATTCATCATTTTTTTTTTTTGCTCTATAAAAACAGCCATCAGTAGTGCAAATGGGAAGGTAACAGAGCTGTTTCAGTTTAAGTGACAGGCCAAAGGGAAATCTCCATTTCAGGGGCCAACAAAAGTTGAGGGGGTGCCATACATGACTACTCAGGATGCCTCTTTATCTATGTTTAGAGCTTCTAAAATTAGTAGCAGTTTGGAAGCAATACAATGTAACTGACTTACCAACATAAGTCTACTATCAATTTGTACCTCCATCTGTACATAATTACTATTCCACATAACAAAGTGACAAAGGTATATATTTTGACAGATTAATTCAGGCATATGCTCATTGTTTTTAGATATATTAATAATATTTAAGTGTGTGCATGCACCTTAAAGTCACCTGTTGACTTGTGGAGAACCCATGAATTTCATAGGGGTTCCTTAGACAAGGAATAGTGAGGTGTTTTTGCCAGTTCCTTCCTCCAAAATAAAGCCTAGAGCATCTGATATTTGTTGGTTTCCCATCCAAGTACTAACTAGAGATGACTCTGGTTTGCTTCCAAGATCACATGGGATCTGGTTCCTTTAGACCAGGGGTAGGCAAACCTAAGGCCCGGGGGCCGGATGCGCCCCCCCCCGAGGCCTTTGGACTGGCCCCAGGCCGGTCCTGTCGCCGCCCGCCATAATCATATTGATTATTGTTGTTATTACTTGTCCTTGGGGTTTTTCTTGGCAAAATCTCCACAGGGGTTTTGCCACGGCTTTTCTGGGCTGAGAGAGTGTGCATGCATATTTTTTTAATTTTTAATTTATTTATTTTTAAAAAAATTATTTATTTATTTATTTATTTGTTTATTTATGGTGTTTTGGCCCCCTAATTGTCTGAGGGACAGCAACCCGGCCCCCGGCTCAAAAAGGTTGCCTACCCCTGCTTTAGACCCATTGCTATTTAAGAGCAGATCAGTATTTAAAACTAGAGCAAAGGCCTATCTACTCCAGTAGCATACTGCCCACAAGGGCAACCAAATCTCTATGGGGAAGTCTGCAACTGGGTACGAATACCACAGAGATCTCCAGGAAGTAGATTTATAGGAGATTAGCACACTGGCTTTCATTCCTGCACTTGGCGCAATACTCGTCTAGGTCCTCCGGCAATACGCATCCTGTACTCGATCCCATCTCCTCCCAGACCTTTTAAAGAACAGGAAAACCCCATTCTTTAAATGTTTCAGAAGAATCCCAGATTGGGCACAGGATGAGTACTGCCTGGGGATGGAGCTGTGCAATACAATCTGTCCCTGTGAGGATACGTCCCACACCTAGTGTGAGAATGAAAGCCAGTGCGCTAATCTCCACAGTCATCATGACTAAGTAAAAATTAAAGGTAAGGTTTAAAAAGATTGTCAAGTTGTGTCTGATTGTAGGGGGCATGGCTCATCTCCATTACTAAGCCAAAGGAACCAGCATTGTCAAAGATGACTCTGTGATCATGTAGCCAGAATGATTGCACAGAACGCTGTTACCTTCCCATCAAAGTAGTACCGATTTTAAGATTCTTGGAAGTGTAAGGAAGACAACATGCCCTCTTGATCCTTGCCCATCATAGCTGACAGTCCAGGGAGGTGATGCAGTAAAAATATTATTACAACTCAACATTAATGCATCCCTCAGAGAAGGGAAATTTCCATCTAGTTTGAAACTAGCGGTGGTTAAACCATTCTTGAAAAAAACCCTCCCTTGATCCCCTGGTAAAAAATAATTACAGGCTGGTCTCTCTTTTACCATTCTTGGGCAAGGTGATCGAGAAGGCAGTTGCCTTTCAGCTCCAGGTTGTCTTGGAAGAAGCCGACTATCTGGACCCATTTCAAACTGGCTTCAGGGCAGGATATAGAGTTGAGATTCTACCAATTGAAAAGTATTGACAAATCTCTCATCTATAACAATTTCTTAAGAAATCCTAAAATATTTTTAAAAATAAAATGAGATAAAGTACTGAATTTCTTTCCCATAATACAATTCATTTCCTGAGACGATTTACAAAGCACTGAGAATCCTACTCAGTCCTCTAGTCAAAGCACAGTAATGAAAAACAGGCAAGTTAATTCACTAGGTTAATATATCAGCTGTCATCAGAGGAACAGATGGCTCTAAGCTTTACTCATATTAAAATGAATACTATTAATATTTTTTCCAAATTAAAAAAGGAAAAGTTACATGCAAAAAAAAAAGAGTGAAAAGTGAAACAGTGAAGAAAAGAAACTCCTAATATTAATAGGTGTATATACGTTCAAAATATAACTAGCCAGGAAAGAAATCCTCAGGTTATGGTACAGACGTCAGTGAAAACATAATGCCATTTGTGTGATGCAGTTGGAGGAGAAAGACACCAAGGTTCCCAATGTAGTATTTCTCACTCTCTCTTTTGAATGTTTCTTATGAATGAAAGCTGTAAGTTCAGATACATGACATTACTGTGCGACAAGAGACAGTACTGGTCTATTTTTAAAGAAATCCAGGGACTGAAAGTGGAAAAAGGTGTAAGGTATCAGGATTTTTTCTTCCCTCACTGAAATGTCATTATGCTATTCACTTCCAAAATTACTTCCAAAATAGGCAGAGCAAACATATATCTCATGACAGAGCCACTACACCACCACTTAAGTGTGACTTTGGCCCGAAACACACATTCCAAATAAAGTGGCTTCTGGCCACTGTGGGGGTGTAGTTTTCAAATGACCCATGCCCCCAAAGTGGTCAGAAGCCGCTCCGGCGGCACAATCTGGTCGTCTGGAACAGATCACAAAGGAGCAGGCTTGTGATCATGGCAGTGGCCCGCTTTGGAAGCAGGTCATGCAGTCACTGCAGTGCCAGCACGACGGCACTGTGTGCCACTCTTTATCAGCTGTGTGCTTCACCCCAAAGATTCCGGTTTATCACGGAGAGGCTGTAATGAGTACCAGGTAATTCTCCTACAGACCCTCAGCTGCTGCCAAACTGTAGTGGAATACCACAAGCAGGGCAGTTACAACTCAGCTGACCTTTAGGAAAGATTACCACTGCATGGAGCTCCCTTTCTGCCAATGGAAGGGGAACTGACACATCCAATAGTCAGCTCTCTAGCATTACGGTCTCCCTGTGAAGAATTTGAAAACACAACAGCATTCTTACTCTGAGACATCTCATATGAAAGATATTCTAACCAAACAGTTTAAGTAGGGTGGGGTGCCTTACTATCCCCATTGTCTCACCAAACACAATGTTAATGTAACACATATTGCACAGAAAAAGAACAGTTCCTTGTTCCATTAATTCTGAAACCTCAAGAATGTTCACCAGACAAAAACTGGTTCAATGGATTAAACAGAGTTTCTGAATGGCAGATGTTTTAACCACATCAGAGTAGCTGTAACCAAGTCAGCTCAAATTTTAAAAAGTATTGCTGTAATTATACTTGCATACAACTTACATGCCTTTGAAGGGAACATCTGCACAGAATAAATTTTAGGTTGAGCAATGTAGTGTAAAATAGTGTGGATGAATGCAGTCACCTTTGCTTAAATACCACAAAGCTGTGCTAAACATAATTGTTTTACCCTGTGAAATCATCAGCTATTTCAGACAAGCTGCCCTGGGTATGATCCAGAACCATTAAAATCAATGTGTGCTTTAACACTGACTTCAATACAATGTGCCCTACCTGTTTGCTTTACAATAGATTATATTACAATAATAAGTACAATGTTCCTTCTGGTGAACAAAAATAATATAGTAAAATATTGGGGGCTTACTTACACAATGCACATTTTAGAAAATGTTCCTTCACAATACCATAACCTTACACGCTGGGTAACAAAACCCTTGTTGCCAGTACTGTATACCAAAAGGCCAATATCCTGGAATCCCCCTAAGTCCAAAGTATCTATGTTATAATACTTGGAGTTTATATAGACTATACTCCACTGGATACACATTTTCAAGTAATAAAGAATGATCTAAATGACTATTCCCATTTATCTTTTACTTTACTAGATCCCTAGAAAAATATACACAGTAGTACAGGAGAAATTATTCATAAAGATTTTAAGAGAACAAGTGCATATTTACCAAAGTAAATGAACTAAATTTCCGTATCATTTATTAAGCAATTAAAATATCCACTGCTTTTCTTTAAATCTTTTCAGGTAAACTAATGTATGTCTACTCAAAAACAAATGTTTCTGTGTTCAAATGTTGGGACTGACTTCCAGATAAACACGTATACAATTGCAAATTAAGGGGGAAACCCTTCTATAAGTAATTACTAGCTAGTCCATTTTAAACTATCAGAAAAGAGTTCACACGCTTCTACATTCATCTTTTAGAGTGAAAATACATTACTCTGGTTCATTACTGTAGTTTGATTTACTGCCCTCTATAAGATAAATAGTGAGAGCTAGCATAGTATAGTGGTTTAAATGCTGGACTCTGGAGGCAAGAGATTTCCACACTACACTCTTACAGGGCTGCTATTTCACTTTTACTGCTCTTGCTGCCTCTTGTAGCATTTTGCCGTTTGTATTTCAGTGAAGCCTAAGAGCTCTCTGGCTGAGAACTGTAAATGCCCTTCACTAAACTGCAAACCCCAGAATGCAACAGGAGGCAGGCAGGGCAGTTAAAGTGGGATAGCAGCAGTATAAAAGTGTAGTGTGGTAATTTCCAATGGTTCAAATCCCCGCTCAGCTATGGAAACCCTGTGGCTGACCTTGGCCAAGCCACAGTCTCTCAGCCTCAGAGGAAGGCAATGGCAAACCCTTCTGAACAATCTTGCCAAGAAAGCCCCATGATAGGTTCATCTTAGAGTTGCCCTAAGTCATTACACAACTTGAATGAACACACCAACAACAATAGGATAAATAATTCTTCTACAGTACAAATTTAAAAAGATTGTCCTTCACTTTTTCTAACTAAAATCTGTTTCATGAGTCTACTCTGAGGACTGATTAAGCAGCAGGAGTAGATAAACATAAAGTAAACATTCCCATCATTTTTACTCAGCTATGTAGGCAAAATGCAAGGGGATGGAAAGAGAGAAATGGAATTTAAAAACAGATTATACTCAGGCTTCTTAAAATTGAGATATATGAAGAAAAAATGATTAAAATCTAAGTTTAGATGTGAAGCATTTAAAAGGTACAACTCCCCAGCCCCAGCTTAGAAATAAAAGTACAAAGAGGTAGGGGAAAATACAAGTTTTCCCCTTTTTAGACAGCATTGGCAAAAATAGTTTCCACAAAGATTTTCAATATTCTACCTGTACATTAAAAAGCAGTAATTGAACATCAATATTTGGCTTATTCCTATATCCTCATCCTCATGGATAACTAACCCTGTGCACATAACCAAATGCATTGCCTCTGCCTCTATCCTCCCTTCCTCTAACACAGAGGTGGGCAGCTGCCATGGGACTGTGAAGTGCTTCCCACCTGCAAAATTCTGTTCCATATTTTATTTTATTACTTAAAACATCCCCCACATCTTCTAGAGGGCATAGGGGGTAATTTTGCTATGGGGGAATATCATATTTTAACCAGGTCCTCTTTTTAACCAGGAAATGAGCCAGAAATCAACTTAATTTAAAAGACAGCTTCATGACCAAACAGTCAAGGGAGGAGAGGCAAAAACATGGTGAAACTGCAGCTGTGCTACACTACAAGCAAATCTATATGGAAGCTTCAAAAAAGACCAAATGGGGTGACACTCTCCCCACTTCTGTTCTCCTCCAATTTTCATATTTTGCAACATTAAGCTTTCTAGGGCAGATACCAGACATGCTTTCTGTTACAGCTGGTCTGTAAAGTTCTGTATAAAGTGGTGGCAATATATTGTGATCAGCTTTGCTATTAATAAGGAGCCTTGTCCCCAGTGATGACTAAAATTGCTCAGTGCCCCTGGACAGCAGTTGTAGCCCCTTTAGAAAAAATAAACACATTCATTTCCATGCTTGATTTGCTCACTAAATTTGATCTTATTTGGCTTTTTCTTGCCTTTAGGTTGACTAAATGGTTTTCACAATACAGTCCACCCTCCACATTTACAGCTTTGACTTTTGTGGATCTGATTATTTGCGGATTTTATTAATATATCCTCTCGAGGAATCTCTAGGTCCTTGACCACAACTCAGACAGAGGTTGACTATAAAGTCACACTGCAGGAACTAGAGATGCCTAAAGAAAACACTTCTCTAGGCATCTGTAGGTCTTCCAGTGCGATTCTATGATCAGCTTCTGGCCACACAGTTGCTATGGAGGACCTAGAAATTCCTAGAGAGGTGTTCTCTCCGGTGAAAAGAGAGTAGTTTTTTATTTGCAGTTTTTCCACTTTCCTGGGCGTCCTATGTCCCTAACCCCAGAAAATGTGGAGGGTCCATTGTATTGTGATTTCAAAATAGTGGGCTTTTTAACCAGCATTATTCAAGATCTGAAGTTCTCCACAAATGTAAATAGAGTCCTCCCTCGGTATCCACAGAATTGCCATTCACAATTTCAATGATTTGCGGATGGCAAGTCCACGCTGTCCCCAATGGTGGCACAACTGCATGCAGCCATGCCGCCATTGGGGACAATGGGATAACTCCTCCCTACCCTTCCCTCTCTTCTTCCCATAGCTCCTTCTTTCCCCCCAGGCGCTGGGGTCACCGGGGCCTGCAATCCGTGCTGGCCACCATGGGAACTCGCTTTCCCAGTAGGCGATTGGCTGCAGAGGAGGGGGCAGTGTGTATGCACACCAGGCCCTGAGCACTGCT
The DNA here is from genome assembly GCA_026167975.1 of Phrynosoma blainvillii. Lineage (NCBI taxonomy): Eukaryota > Metazoa > Chordata > Lepidosauria > Squamata > Phrynosomatidae > Phrynosoma > Phrynosoma blainvillii. The sequence goes on from JANUYF010000002.1 coordinate 79,583,146, forward strand.
GGGAAAGCAAGTCCCCATGGCGGCCAGCATGGATTCAGGCCCTGGTGGCCCCGGCGCCAGAGGGAAGGAGGAGGTAAGGAACAAAGGGAGGGAGGTAAAGATGTGAGGAGGGAGGGAGGACTCATCCCATTGTTCCCAATGGCGGTATGGCTGCATGCAGCCACGCTGCTATTGGGGACAACAGGACTTGACTCGTCGTAAAATGTAGAGTTTTTTTTGGGGGGGGGGATCTGGAACGGATCCGCTGCGAATACCGAGGGACAACTGTACCCAAATGGTAATTTTTAAATTCATTTATGATATGCTGTTGTTGCTGCTGCTGTTGTTAGCTGCTCTCAAGTTGACCTTGATTGGTACTCACTAATAGTATTTTAATATGTTTACTCTCTTTTTAAAGTCATCCTAATCAGTGGCCATCATCCTGTAGTAGTAATTTTCAAACTTTAACATTCCAGTTTTTAACTACATTCCCGTTTTTTGTTGTTGTTAACTGCCCTCAAGTTGACCCTGACTCATGGCGACCCTGTGAATGAGACATCTCCAAGCCTCCCTATCCTCCACTGCTCTGCTTAGATCTTGTAAATTCAGGCCCACAATCTCCCTAATTGAGTCTAGCCATCTAGTGTGCAGTCTTCCTCTCTTTCTGCTGCCTTCTACCTTTCCTAGCATTATTGTCTTTTCAAATGAGTTATGTCTTCTCGTGATGTAGCCAAAGTACAACAGCCTCAATGTAATCATCTTGACTTCCAGGAACAACTCAGGCTTGACCTGTTCAAGGACTGATTGGTTTGTCGTTTGGGCTGCCCATGGTAGTCTCAGCACTCTTCTCCAGCACCATATCTCAAATGAGTTGATTTTTAAAAATCTAATTTCTTCACTATCCAGCTCTCACATCCGTACATGGTGAGGGGGAATACAATGGACTGGACAATTCTAACTTTAGTGCTCAGCTGTATACAGTCAGCCCTTCATATCCACTGATTTTTTATCCACAGATCCAACCATCCACGGCTTGAAAATATTTTAAAAATATATAAACTCTGAAAACCAAACCCTGATTTTGCCATTTTATATAAGGGGCTTCATTTCATTATGCCAGGGGTCGGCAACATTTTCTTACCTGGGGCCGGTAAGGTCTTCCCCAGGTCTTCCGCGGGCCAAGGGGAGGAGAAATGGCGCCGCGCGTGCACAGTACTCCAAAAGTACTTCCAGAGTACTGCGCATGCACGAGCGAGTCGCGGCCACCATTTTGGAAAACAAAATGGCGGCCACAACTCGTTTGCGCATGCACCAAGTACTGCGCATGCGCAAACGAGTTGTGGTCGCCATTTTCCCCAAAAAATGTGACTCGCTTGCGCATGCACAGTACTCGGCGCGTGCGCAAACAAGTCACGGCTGCCATTTTGGAAAACACGTGCAGCGGCGGGAATCAGCGGCAGCGGCAGGACCAGCCTGGGGCTGGTTTAAAGGCCTCGGGGGGGGGGGAGATTCGGCCCCTGGGCCATAGGTTGCCGACTCCTGCATTATGCCATTGGATTTAATGGGACCTGAGCGTCCATGGACTTTGGTATCCATGGAGGCTCCTGGAACCAAACCCCACTGGATACCAAGGACCCACTGTATTGTTACTCTTTAGGATCTAGCATAGCTCTTTCTTCACTGCCCTTCCCATTCCTAATCTTGTTATTTCTTGACTGCAATCTCCTTTCTGATCAATGTTTGAGCCAAGGTATGGGAAATCTTTAACCATCCCAATTTCTTCATTGTCTAGGTTGAATTTATGTAGATCATGTTACTAAACTTTATTTAGGACACTGTGATATTGCCATTCCTGCCATACCAATTTTATCTTTAAAATAATCCTGTGATGCAGGTGAGGCTCAAAGAACATTACTTATATTTATGCATGTAATATTCAACTGCAAAACAAACTGGAAGCTAAAGTTACTCCATTGGGTGGCTAACCATTTCAGAAAGTATTTAATTGGATTATCACACATGGAAGAAAAGGCAGGGAATGGAAGAAAAACCAATAAGGAAATTAACTCCTCATTTTCTAATGTAGAAGCACTGAATGCAGTCAACTAAAGAAAACAAGTGGAATAACACGAGGCTGCAGGATTTAAATAATATTTGTAAAAATAAAAATGACTTGTCTAAGTCCCGAGAGAGAGAGAGAGAGAGAGAGAGAGAGAGAGAGAGAGAGAGATGAATTTAATAGCAATTCTATGCAATTCAGGAAATGCAGTTCTATACTTTTAACAGAGCAGTACACTATGAGATCCATGGGGTAAGTCAACAGGTGACTGGGTAATAGATTATTGCAGCGTCTCCCAATCTGTTGTCCTATGCTAGCTGGATATGATGAAAGTTGTGGTCCCAGATGTCTTGAAGGCAACAGGTTGAGAAGGCTAAATTATTGTCTAGTGTCTCTTTAAAAAATTGTGCTATTTTAATAATATACTTTAGTCCTTTAGATAATGATGGCTATTTAGTTGCCCTAGACAGCTTCTGCTACAAAGTTTTGGGGAGGAGGAATCTAAACAACAGACAGAAGCAGTGGGTATCTCTGAGTGGAACTTAATTTACGCTGCTATCTCCCTTTTAAACTTCTATATAAAAAAGAAGACTAACACCAAGGAAAAGAGAGAGCATATGGCAGGGGGTTGGAGTGGATGGCCCTTGTGGTCTCTTCCAACTCTATGATTCTATGATTCTATATGAGTGCATCTGGACCAACTCCTCCTTAATGGAATGTATGTGAACTTTATGAACACATTCTGCACTGTACTGAGGAATGCAAGGCAATAACACAACTGTTTAGAATTTAATATTCAAAGGACTTGAATATGCTATCTAGAAATGGATGTACAGCTTCAATATGATCATTAATAATATAAGTAGCACTTTGTTTAATTGGTCACAAAATATCGTCTTGTATGATATGTGGTGTTAGTAAGTCCTTTTAATGGAAAATGGACCTATCTAAACCTTTTCATTCCCAAAGGATGGCTTGTATAGGGGAATTTGTGTAATCTCAACTCTCTTGGAGGGAATATTAACTCAGAAGTATCAAACACGAACATTTGGACAAAAAACTGTTTTCAAAATTCTTTGGAAAACTTTGGATACATCAATAACATGTCTTCACTGTCAAGCACTGTAAAACGGGGACAGGTGTGTGTGTTAGGTTTTGCTTCTTTTCACAATCTGCCAATAATTTCAGAATACTCTGCAGATGAACAGTCCCTAATCAAGTAAACCTACTTGTTAAATATTGTGAGCCATTTTGGCAGAAAGGAAGAATAGAAATAATAAATAAATAAATAAATAAAACACTTAGGTAGGTTCAAATGATCCAAATTATTAAATAGGCCAATACTATAAGTAGGGACTAACAATTAGATTTAGCTCACAGTCATTCCTCATTTTGATTTTTAGTACTGTTTTATTGTTAACAGAAGGCATACTTTTTAGAAAGAGCAAAATCTCTTAGGTGACTGAAGTAATTGGTTTTCAGGAGATTATTACTAATTTAATAGCTTAATTTCACAGGTCACATAATTATTTTTCAAGGTATCTGAAGAAAATGATTAACATTTTAAGTGGGTGTTTTAAACATCTACACAAATGCAGTTTCAGAGCATACTTTTTTTAAAAACAAAATAGTATTTCAGACAGGCAAAAATTGTAACATTTTTACAAACTGGAGGTGAATATAGAATATTCATGGAGGGAAATATTGGAAGGTCAATAAATTCCTTTAAAATTATGTTGCCTTGAAAAAATTCCCAGTAGGGCATCAAACTGAAACAGTTACTAACAGAATAATGTTAGCTTATATGATGCAAACTACTGTTGAAACCTAAGCACATTTATAAGATAGTTAATAAATCCCTTTTTCATGGCCTGTCAGCTTACAGATGAGGTGTCACCAAGGCTGTCTCTGTTCCATAGCCAGGCCTGAAACCAAATTGAAATGAATCTGGGTAATCCATTTCATCCAGAAACCCCTGGAGTTGGGAAGCAACCACACATTCCAATACCTTTGCCCAAAAATGTTGGACACTGGCCGATAATTATCCATTATAGTGGGATTCAGGGATGGCTTTTTCAACAAAGGTCTCACAACTGCCTCCCTTGGGCAAGTTGGAATGCTATTTTGTCGCAGGGAGGCACTGACTACCCCTTTAACCCTCTCAACCAGTCCCCTTCTGGTCTGTTTAATAAGCCAAGAAGGACAAGGGTCTAAGACACATGTGGCAATCTCACCTCTCCAAGGATCCTATCCACATCATCAGGTTGCACAAACTGAAAAGTATTCATTAACACTGGACAAACAAGCACCAAGGTTACATACACTTGCACTGTATCAACTATAGCATCCAAGTAGGAGCAGATCTGAGTAACCGTGCAAATTCTTTACAGCAGGCTGCTAAGTGATTTGTATTTTCTACTTGAGTGTGTGTGTGCAAGAGACCCCTGAACAGCTCTGCTGGGTGGCTCCCTGCAGATGCAATGCTGGCAGCAAAAAATAATTGCTGCTTGCATTGCCATGGAGTAGGCCTTCAAAATAGGCTCTAGCCTATGTTGGGTCAGATTCACTTCACATCTTCCACCACCATCACTCTAGTCTCCATCTTACTTGCTTCATCATTGCCAACTTCCTGGAGAACCAGGGTTGGTTTGACTCCACTCTGTAAGAGGGAACGGACTCTCAGGTGCAACTGTGTCGACTGTCCTGGCCTTTTCCCCATTCCAAAAGTTGGCCAGAGCTTCAACAGAATTGCCTACCAAGGTGACAGGAAACTCTGCAAGAGCCATCAGGAATCCATCTGGATCCATCAGCCTCTTGGGGTGGACTAGTCTAATTGGTCCCCTGCCCCTGCAGAGGGTCTGAGTCCCAGTGAGTATAAACCTGCATTCTGTACAGAGGTACTGGTGTGAAGAACTACTTTTCGATATGAGGGATGTGTTGTTGTTGTTGTTTTGTACTAATCTTGATTTTTCCCCATTATCTGAAAATGATTTAAAAATGTCAGAGAACACTGCTTCCTGTAATGTTTTCGAGTGTTTATACCTAAAGGTGGGTAGCTGGAAAAGAACAGGGATTCTGTTGGTGTACCAACCACCCCACTGCTCAACAGTCTCCCTTCCTGAGCTAGCCTGATCTGTCCATGACAATGGAACTGCAGAAGAGTTCCTCCACATCAAGATCACTATCATCCCACCCAGGACAGAAAACAGCCCCACGGTTGTCATGGAGGCCATGAAGACCTGAGCTACTCCCGACAGAGCAGATTCAGCATGTGTGTTGAAGTCCCCCAGCACCAACAGCCACGGGGATCCCAACACCAACACCAAGACCACCCCGGCTAGATCAGGAAAGAAGACTGTTGAGCAGCAGGGTAGATGGTACACCAAGAGAATCCCTATTTTGTCTCAGCTTTAGGTATACACACTCACCTTTAGGTATACACACTCAAAAACATTACAGGAAACAATGTTCTTTTTTTTAAATTATTACTTATGAATAAAATCCATTTACTTTCATGAAATACAGTAGCTGTTACATTTGGACACTGTGATATTATAACATAGTTGGCTTCACTACATCATTTTCTTTTCTTAAATTGAGTTCACATATTAATAGTCTAAATCAGGCCTGCACAACTTAGCCGTCGGTAGGGGGCAAAATTAAAATAAGCTAAACTTTTTAGGGCCACAGATAGGTTTTAATTAAATATTAATTAATAAATTATAATTAATAATATTAATTATGACTAATCAATAATAATTAATAATATTAATTATAATTAATTAATATTAATTCTGTCCTCCTCCTCCTCCTCTGCCTGAAACTCTCCTTGGGAGAAGGCCAAGTGATGGAGGAGCCTTGAGGGGTGAACCTTTGCCCCTCTTCCTCCTCCACCGCCTGGCCTTCTCAAGTAAAAGCCTGGTGGAGGAGCCTTGTAGGGCGAGTGCTTGCCTATCCTCCTCTTCCACCGGTCCTTCTCCTTTCTGTTTTGAAAGCCTGTCTGAATAAAAAGGTTTTAGTCTTTTTATTCTGGTTACCTTGGGAAGGGAGTTCCAAAGTCTGGGGCAGTCACCGAGAGGGTCTCCTCTCATGTTCCCACCAACTGTGCTTATGACTGAGAGAAGGACAGGTTGCTTACCTGTTCTTCGAGTGGTCATCTGCGAATTCACACAAATGGGGTAATGACTGCGCATGCGCAGCAACTTCGGAACCTTCTTAGAGCTTTTAGAAGCATTTTGGCGGTAGCCCCGCCCACTCTCCAACTGCCTTATTGGCCGGTTTCCCGCCTAAACCCTCAGTTCCATGGACGCCAAAGCAGCAGCCCAGGACTGAAGAAGAGGCAGGGCACGACTTGAGGGGAGGACGGGCGGGATTTGTGTGAATTCGCAGATGACCACTCGAAGAAACACTGTTACAGGTAAGCAACCTGTCCTTCTTCTTCGTGGTCTCTGCGAATCACACAAATGGGTATTCAGACTGACAAGCTTTGGTCAGTGGAGGAGGGAGTGCCATGCCACATAAGACGGCACATTGCCTCAAACAAAATCACCATTTGTGAATCTGAGTCCTAGGCATGTAAATATAGGGACGAACAGTCCCGCTAAAATGATGATGACTCCATGAGACAAGTTGAAATTCCAATAATGAGACATAATGGAAACAGTCACCAATGCAGGTAAGACATGCCCAGTGGCAGAAAAAATATATGCTTGCCAGCTAACCCATCCATTGTACAGTCTGTTGATAGACCTTGATGGTCTGTGATAGCATGGCTGAAGTAAGGTTAAGGTCAAGGGAGAATCTCTGACCTAGACTTGTTAGCAATGGAATAATGCCAAAGCTATCCAGCAAGTAGTGAAAAAAAGTTCACTACTACAAATGGACAAGGAATACTAGACAACAAGGAGGAAGGACTACAAACTCTGTCTGATTCAGGAGATGAATGGAATGGAATGGAAACCAATGCGAAGGGCAACAGACTTGCAACAATGCAAGGCTGCCCAGGACATGACATTGGTAAACAGGAAAAAGAGGGTTTAGCAAACCCTCAAAATTAAAGATGTGTCAAATGGAATCTTTCAAGATGAAAAAGGGCAGTGACCTGATAAAGCCTCTAACCTATCGCTTGAAGATTATGGCATCAACAGATAACGCCTAGAATGCTAAACAATCTAGGGCTAAGCATTCACATAAAATGTGAAATAGACCATCTGTGCCCAGCAATGAGCTGGTTGGGCAACAGCAGCAAAAACAGTAGAAAGCAAGTGACTGCACTACAAAGTGGGCAGTAGGATGCCTGGATACTGCATTATACAGAGAGAGCTGATGGCATCAAACTGTGGAAGCTTTAATAACAGCTTCTGGAATAGAACCTCATATAGTCACAGTAAAGACACTGACAACAGTGAGAGTGAGCATATCACAATATCCAATTATTATAACCCACAAGACATGCTGTGTGTAACTTAATGTTTCAGGCTGTCAGAATGAAACATGTAGCCCTAGAGAAAACAATAGTGGTTCGAATAATGACTAGAAGATTAGTCATAGCATATAAAAGTAAAGGGATTCACACTGTACATAGAAAGAGATTCCTGTGGGAATGTTATCCCATCCCATGCTGTCCTGTAGAAGTTGTATCAAGGATAACATGACTTGGCAGGAACAGTGAGAACTGCTAAGCAATGTGGTGTTGACTTGTCATGAGTGGTTCATGAGAGAAGAATTTTAAACACAGGAGCTGGAATAGACATTAAAGCCACTAGCCCAGCTCCTAGACATGTACGAAACCCTTTATCGTATAGATCTTGGGTGTGTGATGAAGCGTGAAGTGCACTGTGATAGAGCACTAAAACTGGGGGAGCACAAGCTTCTATGTAAAGAGAGAGAAGTCCCAGGATGTCCACAAAGTGCATAGTTAGCCTTGGCAGGACTGCAGATGGAGACCTGAATTATCTCCACCTCACCAAAAGACGCCTTGAGACCAAAGGCTAGGGAGAACCAGACGTTATGACATCAGTCAGCCTGGAGGGACGGGACAAGTAAGTATGTCCTAAGATCATGAAGTGTCCACAGGGGTGGACAAATCTGTTAAATAGAGGGTCGGATTGTAGGGATGTCCCCAAAGGGCTTTTCTGGAAAAGAACTGACACAGTTCCCAATTGAAATGGGGCCCAAGAAGATTGCACTGAAATCGATGGTCAGTATACGAGATGAGCTCATCCCAGCTAGAGACCAAACAGTAGGTAGCCTGTCACATGTTTCATAGATGTGACACCGATAAGAACCCCTTGGAAGGGGTGTGTGTATGGAGCGTAGGCTTATATTCCTCGTCCTATGTAATGGCCTTTGGGAGAAGACACCAACTGCATTCACTGACACTTGCACAGGGGAAGTGAAAACCCTCCTCTGAGACGGAGGGAAAGTACATTCTGAAAGCCACCAATAGGGAGAAATAAAGGCATTAATGCCAGTCTGGGGAAAAAAAGGGGTATGACCACCCCAGTATCAGTTGTAGCCAACCTGGAATGGTAATGGCCCTCCGGATGGACGCGTAATCATGTCTTTGACTTGGAAGTCTAAAGGAAGCGATGGCATTGATCCCAGTACGTGGAGATGAAGCACATCCCCGAATATATCTGTATCAAGTGAGTGATGCAAGAACAATGTTTGGTGTTAGAGGATGAGTGATGGTACTAAAGCCCCCAAAGGAGGGGAACAAGACGATTCCAATCGTGCTGGTACCAAGTGCATAATGGTAGTGTCCCTAGGTCTAGAAAAAGCAAACCAATTGTTGAATCTGATCCCCCAGTCCTGTGGAGAGTGGAGGACTGTTCATATCGAGAGTGCTCTGGTGAACAGAGACAAAGCACATCCTCACAAGAATGTAACTTGAAAATGTGGTGGCCGCTTCATTAAGGAGGGAGCACCACATCTTCCAAAACAGCTATACAAGATAGCCATGATACCAGGTCTTGACATGGAAAATAAATCGAATCTGCATATCTGGCCGACTCTGCCATCCCTCGGTATTGAGGGTGCAACTTTAAACCTGGGTCAAATTCAAATGAAACGAGAGGCAGAATGAAGCATACAATTGTAGATTTCAGTATAGAGGCAATAATCGCGGCCTCGAATCCAACCAAGTGTGAGTGATTACTAGCAGCCCCCCCAGGGATGAACTGTAGGAGCTGTAATGGGCCTTGTCAGAGTGGCAATAGGCCTCCAAGGGAGGGGCAAGCATGGCCCTGAATTTTGCAGAGTAGTGGTCCTTAGTACAGAGGGAAACGCTATGGTCCCAACTCAGGGGCTATGGTCCCAACTCAGGGAGAATGTTAGCGAGTAGTGCACCTCGATATAGAGGGAATAATCATGATGCCAGCCTGGCTATCACCCAATGGTAGGGGAAAAGGCCATATAAACTGGTCACGGACCAATCCGTTTCATCTCAGCAATCGGTTTGCCCTCAGAGAATCAGGGACCGATAAGGATCGTTGCAGGGCTGCAACCCAATCAGTTTAACTCCATAGAGTCAGGGACCAATGAGTATCCATGCAGGGCCCTAATTCAATTGGTTTGAATTAAAGAGTCAGGGACAGATGAAGATTGATGCAGGGGTGCAAGGCAATCGGTTTGAACTCAGAGAGCCAGGAACCGACAAGTATTGAAGTCGGGTTGCAAGCAACCGGTTTGACTCCGGAAAGTCAGGGACCGAGGAGTACCCAAGTCGAGCTCCAAGCCAATCGGTTTGACCCCGGAGAGTCAGGGACCGGGGAGTATCCACATCAGGCTCCAAGCCAATCGGTATGATCCCGGAGAGTCAGGGACTAAGGAGCATCCACGTCGGGCTCGAAGCCAATCGGTATGACCCCGGAGAGTCAGGGACCGAGGAGCATCCACGTCGGGCTCGAAGCCAATCGGTATGACCCCGGAGAGTCAGGGACCGAGGAGCATCCATGTCGGGCTCGAAGCCAATCGGTATGACCCCGGAGAGTCAGGGACCGAGGAGCATCCACGTCGGGCTCGAAGCCAATCGGTATGACCCCGGAGAGTCAGGGACCGAGGAGCATCCACGTCGGGCTCGAAGCCAATCGGTATGACCCCGGAGAGTCAGGGACCGAGGAGCATCCACGTTGTGCTCCAAGCCAATCGGTATGACCCCGGAGAGTCAGGGACCGAGGAGCATCCACGTTGTGCTCCAAGCCAATCGGTATGACCCCGGAGAGTCAGGGACCGAGGAGCATCCATGTCGGGCTCAAGGCCAATCGGTATGACCCCGGAGAGTCAGGGACCGAGGAGCGTCCACGTCGGGCTCGAAGCCAATCGGTATGACTCCGGAGAGTCAGGGACCGAGGAGTAGCCACGTCGGGCTCGAAGCCAATCGGTATGACCCCGGAGAGTCAGGGACCGAGGAGTATCCACGTTGGGCTCCAAGCCAATCGGTATGACTCCAGAGAGTCAGGGACCGAGGAGCATCCACGTCGGGCTCCAAGCCAATCAGTATGACCCTGGAGAGTCAGGGACCAAGGAATATCCATGTCGGGCTCCAAGCTAGTCGGATTGACCCCCAGGGGTCCGGGGGCCAGCGATCACAGAAAAACCTCTCAGAAGTACGATGGACCTTAGCCAAGCATGAGGCAGTGCAAGCAGCCATAGGAGATCCATCTATCTCTATCCATATCTATCTATATCTATATCTATATATAGATATAGATATGTAGCAGTAACAATGGCCTTAAAGCCTTTGTAAAGCAAGTTAGAAAGGCAGATGCAGTTTAAACAGTTTTCCTCCAGGAGTACCCTCCGAAGAAAAAAATTGTCCCCCTATAGGGCATAATGGAGCTTTGCCAAGCACACCAAGAAGGCGAGCGGCCATTTCAATAATTTTTTACCTCAGCAGTCAGGGGAAAAACTCCACCTCAGAAATAAAATTGGAAAGTAAGACTGCAATTCTTACAGAAATTGCAGCGCTCCTCTTAAAATATGAAGAAGAGCAATGGACCTTAGCCGAGCATGAAGCAGGGCAAGCGGCCATAAAAGATATATCTATATCTATCTAGCTAGCTATATCTATCTATAGTTATACATACAGATATTTACATTTATATATCTATATCTATATTTAGCAGTAAAAGTGGCCTTAGGGCCTTTGTCAAATATGCCAGAGAGGCGGGTGAAATTTAGAAAAAAAAATTTTACCTCAGAAATTGAATAGAATGTAAGACTGCGATTCTCACAGAAATCGCAGCACTCCTCTTAAAATATAGATGACGATTTTTAAAATACTACAAAAACGCAGACTGATCCTGTCAAAAGACAATTTTAAAGTGAGACAGGAAAATGAATCTCTGAAGAGCTCCTATAGATGTTGCTGCTTTGGCGTCCATGGAACTGAGGGTTTAGGCGGGAAACCGGCCAATAAGGCAGTTGGAGAGTGGGCGGGGCTACCGCCAAAACGCTTCTAAAAGCTCTAAGAAGGTTCCGAAGTTGCTGCGCATGCGCAGTCATTACCCCATTTGTGTGAAGAAGGGCCTGTCCTGATGATCTCAGAGCCCAAACCAGCTCTGTATATGCTGATACAGCATAAAGCAATGAAACACACCTGTGGACATGTATGTTAGGGTATAAGCAAACAAGCTGGACTGTTGTGGGAAATCATAAATGAAACAATAAGAACAACAGGGTCTTCTTTTCCAAACGACCCCATCGTTTCAGATGAGCAAACCATTTTTTGCCCATACTATCTGAACAAGCTTCTATTCTGGAATATATAAAGCAAGGAAATGTTAGTATATGAGCAGATAATAAAACTGTTGACTCTATTTATGTAAATTATGATCATCTGCTGTATTTCAAAATCTGAGCAATATTTCTGTCTATATATTAAAACAGCAGTATGGCACTCAGTGCTGAATAACACATACAGAAGTTCTGGACACTGTTTTAATGAACACAGCAACAAAAGTAAATTGTGAAGACCTGCCAAGTGCATCCAGGATACAACAGCAGGGGTTCATCCTGTTTTACTGCATCATTTGTTTTAGCAGCTCAGAATAGCAGATGGGTGAACAGGAGTTAAGGCAATATGAAGGAAAATCCTACACGTCAAATAGCACTATGCAGTTCATGATTGATGGAGTCTGAGGTTCCATTTAGCTTACTGCTAGCAAAGCAATCTTTCTGATACCTAAAATGTAAGAGGGCAGTACTACTAAACTATTTTTAGCCTCAACTAATGGAAATGTGCTGATTATTAAAAAGGATCCACTGCATGATTACAATGTTCTTCTGTTCAAGAGTTTCATTATATTTAAAAATTAAAAGAGAAGAAAAATTAGAAAAAAGGAAGTCTAGATCATGCTATACTATACTGTACTATAAATACATGATCAGTTGAAAATATCCCCTGAAATATGGCCACTGCAAAGGAAACATGTTTTATCAAGCCTTTCTGCTTTGTAATTCTTTGATCCAAAACAATCTGCCTAAGGAAAAACATTTATCACCACCAGAAAGGCATCTGGACTGATACATATGTATTAAATGTAAGCATATTGGTAACATTTAACAATCTTGGTCAGCATCCATAAATCATATATTGCATACTGATTTTTCTAATTTGAAACAATGACTTCCATCATCCTGAGAAGTATCAGTGTATGTAATGCGGCAGCATGAAAACCAAAGTTAAACCAATTATCACAAACAGTTTAGCAGTGGTGAAATGTCAGTGGTTTGCTCTCTGGCCAAAAAGCTTACAGTTTATCTAGGTCAATTGTTTTCTCTAATAACGCATAAAATGTCAGAACAGATATTAACCGAAAAGAAAAGGCAACTGGCAGTTCAGAAGAAATGTCTGGTATAATATATTAAAACTGCATCTACTATATTATATGGAAATGTGCTAATTTTTCAGTACATAATAGTGCCCCCCAAGTCTATGTTCAGTTGTCCCACTGTAATAGTAATTCATTGGACGAAAAGGCTTAAGAGAGACAAAAATAAGATATAAGAACCTGTACCACTGGCAGAAATTTTACCAAGAAAGATGATAGCTATAATTTTACAGCTGTCATTTCATTAGAAAAATGAATTTCTAGTAGAAAATGTCAAAGTCTATAACATATATACAGCTGAAAAAGGCCAAAAACATTATCCAAAAAGTAGAGACAATATTTACAGTTATAGAAACTGCCAGATGCATCCATGAGGACAAGACTATCAAAAAAACTTTTGTTAAATTATATGTTCCCCTCCACTCCTCAACAGAACAATTACTATAAATTTAGAGAGTGACTATAAAGTGAGAAGAGAAGTAAAAAGAAAAACAGTAACATATGAAAATAAATCACTTTGGGTGTTATTATTATTATTATTCTACTGTAGAGGCTAAAGAAAGAGCATAAAGACCTCTTAGGAGATTATCGCATGCCTTTAATAACTCCTTACCTCTCCTGAATTTAACTCTAATTCGCGCTGCAGCCGTGTTTTATCGCATAGCTTTTGCAGTAGAATCCGACATCAGAGTAGATTTTCCACTCCAATGAGCATTCGAAAACGCGCTCCAGCAGCGACTTGGAAAAATGACCACTGGAGCATGTTTCCCAATTAGCATTAGAGCGGGGATCTACTCTAAAGTCGGATTCTACTGCAAAAGCTGTGTGATAAAACAGATATGAAAGAGATTAGTGAAAATGAGCAAGCCCTAATATATTTCTTGTAGGTGGACTAATGAGTAGCTTTAGGTGAGCATTTCAAGACTCTGGATACTCATCTCATTAATTCATTTTCTCAGTCCCTTATGCTCCTTAGGACATCAAGGAAAAAGAACAAACTCTAACATTAATCCCAACTAGCACAGACTCAATGAAATCAATGAGACACATCAGTCACAAGTAAAGTACATCTTATTCATTTCAATAGGTCTACTCTAGTTGGGGATAGCTAGCATGGTGTAATGATTTGACAACTGGACGACGACTCTGGAGACCAGAGTTTGAATTCTCACACGGTCATAGAAACCCAATGGGGGCATGTCACACACTCTCAGCCTCAGAGGATGGCAAAGGCAAACCTCCTCTGAACAAATCCTGCCAAGAAAACCCCATGATAGATTTGCCATAAGGTCATTATAAATCGGAAACAACTTGATACATAGGCAGCAGCGGCAGCAGCAACTCCTCTAGTTGAGATCAGCATTCGATTTCATATAATGTCTTTATCTAAACCCCCTAAAAATGCATTCAGATTATATTTGTGGTATATATATAGGCCAAAATTCAATTATTAGCTCCAGTTAGAATAGGCCCATTCAGCCAATAGAGCTTATATTAGAGAGCCTATGGGTCTATTTTATTCAGGATCAATACTGGATTTAGCCTTTTTAATCTGGTCTGGATAACCTAAATAAAATGAGACACACCAGCACTTTTTCACTGTGTCAGAGAATATGGTTCACCACATCAATGAAACAAGGTGCAATCTTTTAGGATTCCAGTACTAATTGTATGGTTATCCATTCCAGTAATGGTGGTATGAAGTGAAGTGAAATGCCAAGATGAGCCACAAATGCTGGAAGGCTGAGAAATAAATATTTTTATAGTTTTTAATGGCAGCCTGAAGTACATTTGCCTATCTTTTGAAAGGTTTATGCAACCAAAATACATATTTGAAAAAGAAAGAAAAAATGTTCTCTATATTTTGAAAATTCTGTAAAGTTGGCCGGTTGCACTGCTTGACAAAAAGAATTAATACAGCCCAGTAAAGAACTTTCATTTCCTTCCTTTCTGTAAGACTCATACAGTATAAAGAATAACAAAGGAAGATAAAGGAAATTACAGTCACCCGTCCTTTTCGCGGGATCCGTTCTAGACCCCCTGTGCAAAAAAGGAAAAACGCAAATATTCAAGCCCTATTGGTTTGTATGGAGGCGCATGTCTGCAGGTGCATGCCCTGTTTTGTGTTCCTCCGTTCGTCCCTCACAGATAAGCGAGGGTCGCCTGTATAAGGGAAACTGTTAAAGAAATTTCTGATGGCAATACAGTCGTCCCTCCTAATTCATGGACTTCTCATTTGTGGTCTTGAATTTCCACGGAGGGGAAGCCAGGAGGGACAAAATGGCGCATGTGTCCATAGCGTGTGTGCGAGGCCACGTGTAGGAGCGCACAGCCTATATTAACTATATTAACACCACAAATCCACAATATTCTACATAGTTTATAAAACATACAAAGCAGTTGGTCGTCAAACATATACACTATCAATCAGCACTATTTCAAGATGAAGATATTGCAGCCTAAATTGATCCTCCTGCTGAAAAGCTTTCCTAAAAGGTTATGTTTAAACAATCCCAAAAGGATGCAAAACAAAAGCAAACATGGAACCCAGAGCTGGAGGCAGGACAGTAGTAAGGACAGTTAAACCTCTTCCAAGTCTAGGACTGGATCTGCACTGAAGAAATAATCCAGTTTCACACCACTTTAACTGCCATGGCTCAATGCTATGGAATTCTGGTTGAGCTCTCTGGTGCCACAACCAACTACAGTTCCCAGAATTCCACAGCACTAAGCCACTGCAATTAAAGTGGTATGAAACTGGATTATTTCTGCAGTGCAGATGTAGCCCATTTCTGATGGGCTGACCATCTCAGGGACAATCAGAAAAAACAGGAGTCTTGCTGCAGTCACAACTAGCTGATACTCTAAGTGTTCTGTACTTCTTACTTTTATCAGTTACTTGTTTAGAGTTCATCAATTACTTGTTACTAATTTCAACTATAATTTTTATTATTTTGTAACTTTATTATTTCCCCATAAACTAACAGACATCAGCCTAAATCCTATTGACTATCTGAAAAAGAGTAGAAATGCAGAATCAATAATGTCTTAAGTGGACACTTTATAAAAAATTCCAGTAATTCAACCGATCTATACTACAGGAAGTGGAGAAATGCCTCCATATTAAAGTATATATATGGAATAAATGCCTTAAGATCTAACAAATGGTCAGGTTGAGAATGACATCAGGAAACCTTCTAGAACAGATAATTAAATAGTTGGTCTGTAAGAACTTAAGAAAGAAGATAGTTGATCTGTAAGAACTTAGGAAAGCTAACAGCTATCATGGATTTCTCAAAAATGATATTTATTTAAAAAAAAAACAACCAGTTGCAATCTTGACCAATCAGGGGAGTGCTGTGCATCTTGATATCAGTACAAGCAGAAATCCTTACAGACAAGCTGGTAAAATGTGGGCTAGATAACACGACTCTCAATTTGAAGCTGTTTGATGGACTGTTGTGCTCACCAGTAACCACATCATCCTGTAGGCTATTGCTAGGTTCTGTCCTAGGGCCCCTATTGTTCAGTATCTTTGTAAATGACCTGGTTGAAGGAATAGAAAAGATGCTCATCAAATAGGCAGATGACACCAAAATGGGTAAGTTAGGATTTAGTATGATTTTAACAGACTGAAGAACTTGGCCAGCACTGACACAATTTATTTCATTGTGTGATAAATGTAGGGCACTCCACTGCAGCAGGAAAAATCAGGTGCACAAATGCAGGATTTGTGGTACTTTGCCTGACAGCAATACATGTTGAAGGGATATAGGGATCTTGGTAGAACACAAGTTTAACATGAGTAAACAGTGTGATACAGAAGTAAAAACAAAAACCACTGCAGTTCTAAGATGCATCAAGTGGAGTACTGTGTCCAGTTATGGGCACAACAGTTTAAGAAGATTATCAGCAAGCTGGAATATGTCCAGAGGAGTGTGGCCAAGATAGTAAAAGGTCTGGAAACCAAGCCCTATAAGAAAGGCTGAAGAATGTTCGCATTTTTAAACTGGAAAAGAGAAGGCTGAAAGATCATATGACAGTTATCTTCAAATATTGGAAGAATTGTCATGTGGAAGATTGTTTTTCTGGTGTCCCAGAGGATAGGACTTGGATTCAAATTATGAGACAGAAGATTCCAAGTAAGCATTAGGGAAAACTTCCGGATGGTAAGATCTAAACAGTACAATGGGTTTCCATGAAAGGTGATGGAATTTCCTTCACTAAAGAGGATGGGTGGCTACCTGTTAAGGAAGTTTTAACAGTGGGTTTCTGTACTACTGGATTGGTTGGATTAGATGACTTTGGGGATCGTTTCAACTCTATGATTCTATTATTTTAATTGGGCCTCGCAAGAGATTTCCAGCCATAGGAATGCAATCTAAAAACTGAGCAACATACATAATTTCTTAACTATCCAAAGCTTCACAACTTAAAAACAAACTTAAGATCTCCAACTAAAGGGACTGTTGTCAATCAATGTGCAAATAGGAAGCAAGAACATACATTTATAAATACCCACCACAAAAATTATCATAATCCAAATCAAGGCAGCAAATGACAAAAAAGGAAGGATGAAAAATGAGAGGACCCCAACAGATAAATGGTATTGTGATTCAAACAAGGAATATAAACTGATTAACACATTGAAATTGTGACATATATTCAGAGGTCCAGGATCTCCTAATATAACCGCCTTATCAAGAGGAATTGCTCACTTTCATCAGCTAGTTTGGTTCCCAGGTTGATACTGAGGCACAACACTCACAGGTTACCATAAAGCAAAGCAGCTTATTTATATACCGCTTCATATCACGCTATGGGATGTCTAAGCGGTTTACAATTGTGAGCTGATTGCCCCCCAACAGTTGGGTACTCATTTTAGCGACCTCGGAAGGATGCAGGCCTGAGTCGAGCCTCAGCCCTGGCTGGTATTGAACTCGCAACCTTGTGGTCTATGAGTGAGTGGCTGCAGTACAGGCATTTAACCACTGCGCCACCAGGGCTGATAAGAAGGGCAGAACAAAGGGTGTCTGGGTATTAATTAATACTGATATATTCAAACAGGATTAAGCTTTCTTCAGAAATGTCCATGATGTTGCACATTAGTTTTTTCATGTTACACAATAAATAAAACAGGCATTTATTTTAAAAGCAGATTCATATCTTTGCTCAGAAAAGCTTTCACCAACCTGACTTTTTTATATCCTCAGATATGTACAGATGTTTACATAAAAGCAAATTTCAGAAAGACAATTCATAACATCTTTCAATCTCTCTGGTATAGCTGAATTTATTTTGTACCTATACATTTAATTTTTAAATGTATTTAGGACAAAGAATAAACTCAGTACTGAAATTAAGAGATTTTCCCTGAACTGCATGAAAACTAATCCATTTTCTGGAGCCAAATAAGTCTAAGACTATAATGAAATATGTGCAGCCTAGCTAAGAAAAAATGCCTTTTCAGATTATCTCATAAATTGCCTGACAGTCACTGTAACACAATATCATTAATGGCTTGAATTTTATTGACCTTCATGGTCTTCAACAATAATTTTATATTACAACACTACACTAGTAATATGATGATTTAAAGTGTAGACAAGGTCCATGAAAGCTTATGTTATAACTTCCTTTGCACAGTTAGTCTCAAAGATGCTACAAGTTCCCCTTGTAGGCTCACTGTTTTCTTCCCATATAGACACTCTGCATTCCCAGTATTCTACCATAAATTCCACTTGGAATCTGTATAAGAAAGAGGAAATATCTAATAGTGGAGAAAAATGTCCAATTTATAGTCCAATTTATCACTCTGCAGATGCCACCCCAAATGTCTGTGTTATTAAGAAAATCCTTTCTATAAACATTATAGTACATTAAATGTGAAGTGCTTCATATTCTAGGAATCTCAGCTATGCCACTTGGTAGTATAAATCATTTCTTCACAAAAGGAATGGAATCTGAGAAGTCACGATAGGTACAGCTCAGTTCATTTCAAAAATGCGTGAACAGTGTGGAATTATTCACAGAATGTGTAAAATTCTAAACCATTTTGCACACTAAGTTAAATTATAACATAAGGTAAATAATAAAAAGTATCTTAACAAGAAAATCTGTAGGGTTCACACAGACACCGCTCTATGATGGAACAGCTTGTGTGCTCAAAGTTCCATAGATGGGTAATATCCTGAAACAAATAAAGCCTCACCCCTCAACAACCAGAATGTTGCTAGATTGAATGCCCTCTAGCTAAGGATCCTCACTGGTTTACATTAGATCAGGGGTCGGCAACCTATGGCCCGCAGGCTGCACCCGGCCCACGGACCCCCGCCCGCCGGCCCCAGCCACCGCGTGCGTCACAGCCGCCATTTTCTTTGCCAATATGGCGACCGCGAGTCGTTTGAGCATGCACAGTACTCCAGCGCATGCGCAAACAATTAGCGGCCACCGTTTTGGCAAGCAAAATGGCAGCGTGGGTGGGGGGCCTTCCAAAATGACGTCCGCATTGTGCATTTTGGAAGGCCCCATGGCAGGCCGCACCGCGGCTGCGCCGGGCAAATTCACCCGCCACAGCTGCTTCCCTGGGCCTTCGAATTCGCCCGCCACGGGTGCTGAGGGGCCTTTAGAAGGCCCAGGGAAGCCCCCTGTGGCTGCTGCGGGCGAATTCGCCCACCACAGCCGCTTCCCTGGGCCTTGGAAAGGCCCCCCTGCTGCTGCTGCAGGCAAATTCGTCCGCCGCGGGTACGGAGGGGCCTTTAGAAGGCCCAGGGAAGCCCCCTGTGGCTGCTGCAGGCGAATTCGCCTACCACAGCCGCTTCCCTGGGCCTTGGAAAGGCCCCCTTGCCGCTGCTGCAGTCGAATTCAGCCGCCGCGGGTGCGGAGGGGCCTTTGATAGGCCCAGGGAAGCCCCCCTGCATGGGGGGGCCTTCCAAAATGGCGGCTGCATCATGCGCACATGCGCACACAGGGGGGAAATGGCGCCACCGCCCCCCCACGCCATTCCCCCCCCCGGCCCCCCAGCAACAAAGGTTGCCAACCCCTGCATTAGATTATGAGGAATGGGTATTTCCTTATCTCACCACTATGACATCAAACATGGGGACCATCACTTGTCCAACCAATGGCAGCATCACCTGTAAGGACCTTCTAGATGCCCTCATGGTTCATATATGAGAGCCCTTCTTATAATCCCATAGTTAGACACCACCACCCTTGAACCCGTTGCAACCACAGATGTGTGTGAACTCAACCAAGAGTGCTCTTGTAGTGTTCCCAGGGGCACAGATGTATAATACAAAAAGAATTTACTAAAAAGAACTACAACATTCAGTTAAACTTATTTAACACATCTAAATCCTAAATCCTCCCCTCCTGATTATCTACCTAGCCTTTTAAACCTCCCTTCAAACATTCAGCCAATCACCAGTCACTCTTTTAATTTCTCCAATATACACTTTTTTAAAAGAACAAAACATTTCTCATTTGTCCCATCAGCCCAACTAAATCTAAAATGGGCTGCTACTTGGTTCTAATAGGCTCAATAAGGTTTCAGGAGGGATTTAATATGTTGTATTTCAAAACACATCATAAATGTTTGATAAAATGCAGTGAAAGCAATACAAACAAACAGAAGCAGAGCAGAAGTCAGAATAAGTTCAGAAAGGGAGCGTGCTCAGATACTTTTGGGAAACATTGCTCTGCAGAAAAATCTATAGGCTGGTAAAAGTTTGCAGCCAATTTCTCAGTCAGACAAGGCTCGTCTCAAGTTTCAAAGGCATCTCTCCATTTCCAAAATTTGACTCAGATTATTTAGAGACTGGTTCTGCTAGTGAAAAGTTTCATTTCAGAAGATATTTAGGTGAACAAATTTATTTAGACATAGGATTACTTTAAAATGGATTATTGCTTCACTGATTCTTGGCAAAAGTTAGTCAAAATTGGCTTCATTCTTCACATTTTCCCTTCATCCTAAATATTCAGACAGTGGCTTGTGTTTTGTTCATGTAATCTACTTTATTTAACTGAGTCACAAAACTGACAATAAATAATGCAGACAACTGCATGAGTGGGTTGCGGTCCACTATAACAAATGGCAAATACTTTATCTGGAAGTCTCAAAAATATATGATAAATAAGCAAAAGTGAGATCCTAAGTAAGTTTGTATTATAAGACTTTTCAAAATGTGTGCACTGGACTGCACACTGGTGCAGAAATGGGGGAAGGGGCAACATCACTGCTGTCCAATTTTTTTTTATTTTTTTTTGCTAGCACATGAATCAACTGCACATGCACGAGTGATAAGCTGTGCCATCGACCCACAGTACACCCCATGAAGTGAAATAAGGACCAACACAGGGCATTGCTAACAATACAATGGATTTAATCATAACATTAACAAATTGGCCAGTCCAACAGGAACCAAATGGGAAAGAGAGGAAAGGGGGTACGTATGGGGGGCCCTCAATGATCGTGCTGTGCCAGTGTCACTGGGTGTACTGATGAACAACAGGTAGTTGATTGCTTGTGTGATCAAGTGAGCTGTCACACTGCTGGTTATGCAGGACGTTGAATGGGCTGGTAGGTGGGCAGGATGAGGAAGGCAATTCGTGGATGCTGGCGGTGAGTCCATGCACAAGTTTGGGGTGAAGAGAAAAAATGGTGCAGCACAGCTTGTACCCACAAATGCTCCATTTTGGCCTGTCTGTACTGATAGAAGAAGGGGAGCGGTGCGTACCCCCTGTGGGTGTTCAGCCCGTTGTGGGAGACAGCGGTCCGGTTAGCAGGTTCTCCCTGTGAATAAAAAAACCCCAGCTTTTCCCCTTCATCTGCTCAGACCCAAGCCCAGTCACAAACAGTAAGTAACAGCCATTTTGAAGGCTGTGGAATGAAACTAAAAACTATTCAAATTCTTGGGTCCCAGAGCAGGGTCTGAAGGTGAACAACACATACATTGCGGATGCAATATATTCTAAAAATCTGGTCAGTTTCTGCAGGGGGTCTGGCTTAAGAAATCTATGTATATACACCTTTGGTTCTGTGAAAAAAAGGTAGGATGTAAGTGAAATGAGAATTTCAACTATGTTCTTCTCTATTTATTTAGAAAATAAATATACCCCCAACTTTTTGTCATACATAATATGTTTAAATATACTGCAACTAGAATCCTGTTTGGGTGTTTTGTTGTTATGAGCCTTCAAAGTCAACTCCAATTTACAGTGACCATATAATAGGTTTTTCTTGGCAAGATTTTTTCAGAGGAGGTTTGCCACTCTCTCTGTTGAGTCACCCACTGGATTTCCATGAATGACTAGGGATTTGATGTGGTCTTCCAAGTCCTAGTCCAACAATGAAACCACTACATCACACTGACATGCTATGCTTTTATAATTCTGGATTACACCAGTTGTTATTCTTTTTATACACTTATGTGAAGAAGTATGCAATATCTCCACCCACTGAAGCAGTTCTCCATTTGCCTACAGAGCAATGAGTCAGCTTAAAGACTGGGCAAACACATGGTTACAACTGTGTCACAGCTCATGACACCAATCTGTCACCAAAATATATATTAAAATGTATACTATGTGTAAGTGTCCACTCCACTCCATTGACATTGAACAGGATCTCAGCCATACACCCAGATTATTTTAAGGAAACGCCAGTACAATTTGGATTGGACTGTAACACATAGCGATTGATCTCTAGCAACATATATATGCATCTACAGCAACATATATATGCATCTGCTATTGCTACAGAAACTTTTTACTCCTGAATTTACATTGTTATATTAAATAATATTTTATGAGGTAAGTTCTAGTAACATCAGACTCATTAAACATACGCAACATTTTAAAAAAATCCTTAGCATTCCAGAAGATGTTCTCTCCACAAGGAAAAACAAACAAACAAACAAATCATTGAATTTTATCATAATTAATTTAAAGACTCAAATTAATAGCAAATTCAGGTTTTGTACCTTCTGAAATGGGTACTTTGGTATCCCATAGTAATCTTTTTTGTGGTTTCCCCAAGCATCAATTAGCTTTCAGACCATGTATTTAGGAATTATACCATTTTTTGGTTCATAATGAATAATGTTTTTATGCAAGTGCCTGCCATCTGTGCAAGGATACTAATAGCAAAGGAGGCTATAAAGAGCTGAAGCCAAGCTCTCTGATAAAAACTGAAGACTTATTAACCCAAGAATATTGCTGTATGACACTCTGAATGTAGTAACTTATCCATACCTGATTAGAATCAGTTATTAGCTTTTCATACCATCTATTTTACACAGGAAAATGGATTTACTATAAAACCCACCAACAATATAGAAATACAAGAATTCAGAGCAATTTCCGAGGATTAAGAGAACAGCTCATCCGTGAAAGGCGATTAGTGTATTTCTTTGACTCTGAAAAGGAATAGGTATTGAAATTCAATTGCATGGGCTTTCATAGCTCTTAAACATACACAATCAGGAGCCTACATCTAGAAGAACTGAAAGGTTGAGTGCTACATATGAAATGGTAAAAAGGCAGAATATTAATAAAGGACTTAACTGACTCATCTATACTAATGAATCTACAGTGGAATCTTGAAAACAAGAATGTACCAGGTGGACAATTGTGACAACAGTTAAACTCTTTTTAATGCTACTCTGTCCCGTCCCCTGACCTCTTTAGAACTTTTCTTCAGCTCTGTCTCATTGTGCCATGCCACAGGTATCACTGGAGATTTAGAGAGAACCCCTATATCCATCCAACTAGCTATATTATAATGCCACTTCCAGTTTCATCTAGATATATAATTTCAGAATAGCATGGTCATGAATACTACCACCCTTATCAGTCAGTATTTCACTTCCATTCATGAATCTATTTTGTAGTCTATTATTACTGGGAAACAAATTGCTAGTAAGAGATTTAGCATCTATTTCATTACTAGAGAACAAAATACCAAAAATCATTTAATATGTTATGTTAATGTTAATTAGCTTTTTGATTAAGATATTGGTGCTGGGCCAGACCATGGGATTTTCAGAGTATAGATATGCATATTCATATATGCAGATATATTTGTGTGTGTTATCTAACTGTGAGGCAGCTTTAGCCTTGCTCTTGTCACACTAAGGGCTGGCATGCAGTAATGACTTCACTTACATATATAGTGGGCCCTTGGTATCTGATTGAGTTTGGTTCCAGGATCCCCCATGGATACCAAAATCTGTGGATGCTCAAGTTCCATTAAATACAATGACATAGTTAAATGGTGTCCCTTATATATATAAAATTACAAAATTAAGGTTAGCTTTTTGGAATTTATATTTCTTTTGAATATTTTCAAGCCATAAATTTGAATCTGTGGATGCAGAACCTGTGGATATAGAGGACTGACTGTATTTGGTTTATAATTATTCCAGAAGCATGAGGAAAAGTTAATCACTTAATATTAAAGGAAATATAATTTGATCAACTAATTTTCATAATTTCTCTAAAGTGGCATGGCAAAGTCAAAAGCCCATTATGTTAATTGGCAGTGAGCCCACTGAAATTCCAAGATAAAACTTTTGAAAATGACACTATGCCCCCAATATAATTTGCGAGTATAACACAAACACTGCTTTGTGTCTTGGTACTATTGAAGTTAACCATTTATTTTTAACCTTGGATTGCCAACTAAGGTTAGAGGATCTTTTGATACAACTGCAAATAACTTTAAATTAATTAATTTCCGGCTGCATAGATAGAGGAGTAAATTTGCTTTGGGGCTCTACTATGTTTGGAATGTTATTCTCATACAACACATGCTCAGCCTTATTAAATCTCTGGTCTATGGAGGATTCTTTACATGTGCCTTACTATTAGCTGGAAATATTTTAATAGTAGTTAGATAAGTTACATAGTCTTTGCCTTTTTTCATTAAGAGGTCTGAAGAACAGCATTATCTGCACAAACATTATCTTGGCATTGAGTAATCTGTGCTTCAGTTTAATGACATGCAACCCCAAAACATTCTGTGTGCCTGATAAGCAGCTCAGTAAATCCAGAAAGTAAACATTCTTTGAAGTGACTGTTTTACACACCTGAAAATCATGCCTCTCTCATGCTGCAAAACACATACACATATATTTATCAATCACTATAGAAATTTACTACTGAATCACACACTACAAATGACTTAATATTTGCAAAACTGCCTTATTTTCTTATTTATACATGAGGTCGAGTATATAAGGTATATTTGGAGCCCCCATAAATTTTAATCTAGATTTTTACTTTGGCTATATATACACTGATAACAATATACTATCTGGTGAGCCAAACTAGACATTTCAATACAAACATGTGTGATAGTCTTCCAAATTAATTATTTATTGTCATGAATTATTTTAAGTAATAAGTAGCCACTGAAGCTCTGAATTGATAGGCTAGAGTGTTGACTAGTGATCTTGCACAACACAGTGGGCCTTTGGTACTGGCAGGCTTCCCACCCACAGATTTGAATGTCTGTGGATTGCCACACACCACAATATACAATGGTGGCATGTACATGTGGATGTGCACATGTTGCTGTCCATTGGATAATATGAGACTTGAATTTCTGTGTTCTTTCTCATCCACTAGGAACCCGGAACCAAACCCCCAAGGATGGGAAAGCCAGCACAGGTTTCCCAATAACAAATTGTGTAAAACTCACCTTATCTCCTCTGGTTTTTTAGGTCAATATTTTGACAAGATTTCTAGACTTATACATGAGTTACTAGCTTGGTAGATCAGGGGAATGCTGTTCAAATAGTATAAGTAGATTTTAGCAAGGCTTTCATACAAGGTCCTCCATGATAATATTTTACATAAACTGATAAAATGTGAGCTAGACAATGCTGGGTAGTTTTGTAGATGGATGTGGAACTGTTCCCCAAGATTCCATCAATGGCTCATCAACTTGGATCAAAATGACTAATGTCATCTTAAGAGTTGTTTCCAGGATGAGAACCGTCCAGGAAAGCCACCAAGAGTGCTGGTAACAGCTTCTTGTGAGGGATGAAGGTAAACAAGTCTTTTGCTTATGCAAAGCAAGAAAGCAAAGGTCCATATTACAAATCCAAAGGTCCAGCCAGAGAATGGTCAAGCAGTCCGAAGGTCTAGGATTCCAAAGAGGCAGAGTGGCAAGGCAGTCCGAAGGTCAAGGGTTCCAGAAGCTCCATGTCTGAAGGTTCTGCTGCTGGGAGGCTTGGCTGCGGAGGCTCCTGGGAGACCACAGGCTCTGCTGGAAGCTCTGCTGGGGCTGGCAAAACAGAACTAGGGCCAGGCTGAGGCTCAGGTTCTAGATGAGGTCTACGTGATATGTAGTTTTGCAAAGGGCTCCCCACACTAAGTCCCCAGGAACAACATCCAATTGCTTGCACTTGTTGAAAAAGAAGATATGTCTGAATCTAGGTAGGTTTCTTGAAGAGGCTGATGGATTTTTCACTTCATTCGGCTAAATGTGGTACTTTCCATAGTGGTAGAATTTAAAGATATAGGGCCTTTGCAGACTGCTAGAAAGAGTGCAAATTGAGTCCACTTTAACTGACCTGGCTCAGTGCTAGGGAATCATGGGAACTGTATTTTTTTCTGAGACATTGAGCCTTCTCTGTCAGAGAGCTCTGGTGCCACAATAAACTACAGTTCCCATGATTCCCTAGCACTGAGTCAGGGCAGTTAAGATGGACTCAATTTGCACTATTCCTGGCAGTCTGCAAAGGCCCATAGTCGTGTTAGTCTGTAGAATTAATATAGAGAGAGATTTTGTAGCACCTTTGAGACTAACTGGGGGAAAAAGATGTTTGTAGCATTAGCTTTTGTAGACTTCTTCAGGTGCTTGTTTTTTTTTTTCCTTCAAGAACTTTTTTTTCAGTTAGGGCCATTGCAGACTGCTAGAAATAGTGCAAATTGAGTCCACTTTAACTGCCCTGGCTCAGTGCTAGGGAATCATGGGAATTGTATTTTTTTCTGAGACACTGAGCCTTCTCTGTCAGAGAGCTCTGGTGCCACAATAAACTACAGTTCCCATGATTCCTTTGCACTGAGTCAGGGCAGTTAAAGTGGATTCAATTTGCACTATTTCTGGCAGTCTGCAAAGGCCCACATAGTCTTTCTTGGATTTAGCCACAGTAGTGCATGGAGAGGTAACTTCCCAATCAGACTACTGCAGGCCTACACAACTTGGCCACTGGCAGGGTGCAAAATTAAAATAAGCTAAACTTCTTAGGGCTGCAGACAGGTTTTAATTAAATATTAATTAATTATAATTAATTATTATAATTAATATTCATTCTGTCCGCCACCGCCGCTGCCTGAACCTCTCCTCGGGAGAAGGCCAAGTGATGGAGAAGCCTTGAGGGGTGAACCTTTGCCTCTTTTCCTCTTCCACCACCTGGCCTTCTCAGGAGAAAGCCTGGTGGAGGAGCCTTGTAGGGTGAGTGTTTCGCCCATCCTCCCCTTTCTCCACTGCCCAGCCTTCTCCTCAGGAGAAAGTGGTGTCAAGACCATGTGGCACCAGCCAGGTATGCATCATGGGAGGCCTGATGTAACAGGCCTGATGCAACAGGCACTGGGGATGAAACCAGTCAGGTTTCATTAGTGCAGGGGTAAGCAACCTTTCCCCTTTAAAGGCCGAGGGACTTCAGCTCCCAGAAGCCTCAGCCATGTTGGTCAATAGTCCCATGTTGGCCAATAACTCCTGGGATTCTGGGAGCTGAAGTCCCTCGGCCCTTAAAGGGGAAAGGTTGCCTACCCCTGCATTAGTGCGTGGCTGTCATGTTACTAAGAAGACCATCTATATATGGGAAAGAGTCAGAATCTCCACTGTTGGTTAGTTGTGGTTGGTGGTTGACAAAGCACTTTGTTGGTCTGTATAGCTATGAGTATTCAAGACAGATGTCTGGTACTCTATGTATTTTTGTAAATATTTGCAATAAAGATTAAGGCCCTCACTGAGTGAAGTCTCGCTGCCCAGCCGTTCATTTCTCCAAGCTGAAAGCAGCAGTCTGGGTGAGAGAGGATTTTTCCTGTGCTGTCTAGAGGAAGATTCTTCATAGAAGACCATCTTCTGGGCATTCCTGCCTACGTGCATCAATTCTGCGTGTGTGTATGCTAGATCCTGTCTGTCTGTATACCCCAACAAGTGGGGCAGTAGAATTGTTTAAACAAGTAGACTTGCAGGGCAAGCGTTTGCCTGTCCTCCTACTCCTCTGCCTGGCCTTCTTCTCAGGAGAAAGCTGGGCAGCAGATGACCCTTAAGTTGTTCTTTTTTGATAAGAATTAGAGTGTAGTGCAGGGGTAGGCAACCTTTCCCTTTTAAGGGCCGAGGGACTTCAGCGCCCAGAATCCCAGGAACTATTGGCCAACATGGCTGAGGCTTCTGGGAGCTTAAGTCCCTCGGCCCTTAAAAGGGAAAGGTTGCCTACCCCTGGTGTAGCGCTTACACTGACCCATAGATAAATCTACCCAAGTTTTTTGGGTCATTTTTATTTATTTTTTACTAAAATGTCTAGACTTATACATGAGTATATACAGTAATATATAAACCTCTTCAGTAATATAGTTAAAAAAAGTAGAGGTATTCCCCATTGACAAGGTTGTCAAGTCGTGTCTGACCATAGGGGGTGGTGCTCATCTCCATTACTAAGCCAAAGAGCCAGCGTTGTCAAAGACGACTCTGTGATCATGTGGCCAGCACATAACACTGTTTACCTTTCCACCAAAGTGGTACCTATTTATCTACTTGCATTTGCATGCTTTCAAACTGCTAGGTTGGCAGAAGCTGGGACTAGTGACAGGAGCTCACCCCATCATGCAGCACCTGGGCCTTGAACTGCCAACCTACCAATAAGAGTCAGTGTCTTAACCACTTCAATATTGGAATCTCCCAGTCTCCTTTTTTCTGGGGAACCTCAACATCCCCTTTAAGTCTGGCTCATTAGATCTAAAAGTGCAGCTCGGGAGTTCATAACTTCCATGACAGCCATGGGCCTGTCCTAATTAGTCTTGGATCCAACACATTGTGCTGGTAATACACTCAACGTGGTCTTTAGTACAGATCAGGAATATCCGTGGGCTGAGGTAATCCAGACTTCCGCCCTGTCATGGATGGATCATTTCCTGGTCAAGGTGGGACTGAAGGCTACTACCCATATTCCTCTTGGGGGTGGAGAACCCATTAAAATAGACCGCCCTCGAAGGCTGATGGAACCCAAAAGGTTCCAGGAAGCCTTGGAGGGTTTTATAATTGGGAATAATGGCGATTCTGTTGAAGTCTTGGTTGATACTTGGAAAAACGACCTTACCAGGGCTATAGACATTATCGCTCCTGAGCGTCCTTTTCAACCCACTTCAAATAAAAAACCTTAGTACACAGGAAATCTTCACCAAATGAAGTGGGCTGTACAACGACTAGAGCGCCGCTGGTGGAAACATCAACATTTATCTGACAAGACACGTCATAGGATCATCTTGGATTCTTATTGAGTGGCAACAGATACTCTGGCTTTTCTTCGCAAACGAAGATTCAGGAAGGACTCATCCCATGCTTTTTCCTAGCGTGCTGATGACTAAAAAGGCCAATCCGAGATAAACAAGTCCGGTTGCAGAAAGCACAGCAGAAGATCTCCTTGGGTGATGTTTTCGGGTTGTGATTCTTTCTGCGTTGTCGTTTCTCTTCGAGACTTGTTCGGCGTGACTTCTCAAATAAGGCTGCAGCATTGTGGATAGTGCGTCTCCATGCCTCCCGATGTGAGGCCAGGGTGGACCATTGTTGGTGATCAATTTGGCCGAGCCTGAAATGTTGTTTCAGGGAGTCCTTGTATCGCTTTTTTGGAGCGCCCCTCTTACGCTAACCTGTGGCGAGTTCACCGTAGAGTACTATTTTTGGGAGGCGATGGTCCTCCATCCTAGAAACGTGCCCTGCCCAGCGCAGCTGCGTTTTCAATAGCATGGCCTCAATGCTGGTGATCCCTGCTTGCTCAAGGACAGCAACATTCGTCACATAGTCAGTCCAGTGTATATTTAGGATTGTGCATATACAGCACTGATGAAAGCGTTCAAGGAGTCGTAAGTGTTGGCGATAGGTGACCCATGTTTCAGACCCATAAAGGAGAATAGACAATACAATTGCTCTATACACACTGATTTTTGTGCTTCGCCTCAGCTGTTTGTTACTCCAGACTCCTTTGTAAAGTCTTCAAAATGCGCTATATGCCTTTGCTAATCTGTGATCGATCTCTTTGTCAATCTTGGCGTCTGAGGAGATTATGCTTCCCAGGTAGGTGAACTGCTGAATGGACTTAAGCACAGATTTGCCTACAGCGATGTGGGGATCGTGGTGTTTGTCCTGTGGTGCAGGCTGGTAGAGAACTTCCGTTTTCTTCAGGTTGACGTCCAGCCCAAACATTTCTGCAGCTGTTGCGAAGCAGGATGTTAGGCGCTGCAGAGCTGCTTCTGTGTGGGCAACAAGGGCAGCATCATCAGCAAAGAGCAGCTCACGGACTAGATAGTTTAGAGCAGGGGTAAGCAACCTAAGGCCCGGGGGCCGGATGTGGCCCCCCGAGGCCTTTGGACCGGCCCCAGGCCGGTCCTGCCGCCACCACCGCCCGCCATGATGATATTGATTATTTTTGTTATTATTTGTTCTTGGGGTTTTCTTGGCAAAATCTCCACAAGGGTTTTGCCATGGCTTTTCTGGGGCTGAGAGAGTGTGCATGCATATTTTTAAAATTTTTTAAAAATATATTTTTATATTTATTTATTTATTTATTTTTGGTGCTTTGGTCCCCCAATTGTCTGAGGGACAGCAACCCGGCCCCCGGCTCAAAAAGGTTGCCTACCCCTGGTTTAGAGTCTTAGTGTGAGCCCTCAGACGGCTTAAGTTAAACAAGCTACCATCAACACGGTAACGTATATAGATGCTGTCTTCTTCTTCGAGCTCTGCTGCAGCCCTTTGGAGCATCATGCTGAAGAAGATTGTAAATAAAGTTGGAGCAAGAACACAACCTTGCTTCACTCCATTAGTTATTAGAAAGGGCTCTGAAAGAGCATCGCCGTATTTGACTTGACCATGCTGGCCCTCATGTAGCAAGATAATTATTTTGAGGAATTTGGGGGGGCATCCTAGTCTTTCCAGGATCTGCCATAGACCTTTTCTACTCACAGTGTCGAAGGCTTTGGTGAGGTCAACAAATGTTACATAGAATCCCTTGTTCTGCTCTCTACATTTCTCTTGCAGTTGACTAAGGGCAAATACCATATCTGTAGTACTCCTATTGGCTCTGAAGCCACACTGGCTTTCAGGAAGGAGTTCTTCTGCAATAGCATCTGCAAAGTCTCATCCAGCAGAGCTGTTCAGGGTAGTTAAAGAATTAACTCAATTACCTCCCACCCTGAACCTGTTATTGGAACCAACTAAAGCCTGCTGTGACGCTTTTAATGACTCTTTGTAGTTAACACAACCTATGGTTCATCACAATGTGCATGTGCCCAATGTTACATACCAGTGTTCATTCAACTTTTTAATTTGCATGATTGGAAACTATGTGGCATGAAAGGCTTAAAGTTTTGTTACATTTGTGAGGAATAGCTTTAAGAAATTGAAATCTTGGACTATCCAGATAGCATGAGCATATATAACATTTGTTCGTGTGTGTGTGTGCCTCATCTAATAATTGTGCTTTGGAAAATCCACCTGAACTTTCCAATCAGAAATGTTAAATTACAAACTACAAGATTTAGCCCCATTGATAAATGTGTGCACATGTTTCTGTGTATGTGTATTTTCCACTTAAAATACAAATGGTCCAAAAAGCTCATCATGGCTGACACTATTATCAAATAATTAAATATGTTAGGTAATAATAATCATTACTAACTATCAGTCACTAATGAGCTAGGCAGCATTACTGTATGGGTTACTGACTGTATAGTTACTGATTGCTAACATTTCCACCACAACCAAAATGAAGAATGGACAACCAAATTGTAAAACAATTTAATTTAATATGTCTATTAAAACAGTTGATCAGAGAAGATTTTGTTTCTCATGGAGGTAGCATATTTACATGCATCATTGCAGCTCAAAGTGCAATTTTAACAGACCCATTTTTAAAGAAATCTGATAATCTGTCAGATTATCTTTCTCTATTTAAGGTTTGAGGATAGCACTTTATGAACCTTGCTTTCAGTCCACTTCCAGAAAATTCATTACAAATAGAATTAAGCAACTGGCCAGACACCTCCTTGTTTTAAGAAACACTTCTACTCAACTGGTACCATCATCCAAAAAATACAACATGGTAGGTTTAGATGGTAAGGATGTGGTGGCTTAGTGGTTAAGATGCCAATTCCGATGATCGGAAGATGAGAAGATTGGCAGTTTGAGGCCCGAGTGACCCATGATGGGGTGAGCTCCTGTCACTAGTCGCAGTTTCTGCCAACCTAGCAGTTCAAAAGCATGCAAATGCAAGTAGATAAATAGGTACCACTCTGGTGGAAAGGTAAACAGTGTTCTGTGCAATCATGCTGGCCACATGATCACAGAGCAGTCTCTGACAACGCTGGCTCTTTGGCTTAGCAATGGAGATGAGCATTGCCCCCCCCTCCCATGGTCGGACATGACTTGACAGCCTTGTCAATGGGGAATACCTTTACCTGGGTTTGGATGATGGATTGGCAAAATTCAGCCTTCCAGAGGTTGTTGGGTTGCAACTCCCAGCACTGGCTATGCTAGGTAAAACTGCTGGGAATTTCTGTCCAATAATTGCACTCTGCCTGCCCTGATATACAACATACAGTGACAGAAGCCAAAGAACATCCAACTTTTTCCAAGCAAGTACCCAATGCTATCTTCTCCCAAATCCCCGCTCTTGAGAGAGAAAACTAAAAAGAAAAAGCTGTCTTCAGTCAATCAAAAGCACTGGGATTAGAGAATCCTGGTGAAACCATTCACTATGACTATAAACTAGAGATGACAATCACAAAAATTCAACTGATTTCCCCTCTGCCCTCTCTCTTCCTCCCTGGGTGTTTTCCTCTTTATATTGAGAGTTTGAGCAAAAGCATATGAATTTCTGGAGACATGTGCATCCAAATTGCTAATGAATCACCAGAAATTTTAGATTTAGATTAGGTCCATTTAGAAATCCTGTTGCAATCTGGAGATCTCTCAGATCTCCATACAAATTGTGAGAGCATAGAATTGCTATGAATATGGCAAAATTTCTCTGTATTCAATTATTTTTTTCCTTCCAAACATGGCCAAAGGAATACTTTGTAACATTATCAAAGAGATGCAGAATGGATACTATCATGAGATACTTTGAACTTTAAGTGTAATGTGGTCAAACTATAATTTGGTGCAATGTCCTGACACATTCTATTCCTGAATATCAAAAACAGGACAAACAAGCTCAACAGTACAAAAAAAAGGACAGTACAGTAAACCTATGATGTTTGGTTTCCAACTTGAAATTCATACCAAACCTGTTTTCAGTTAATGCACTGACTATCTTTCCCTGTATGCCACACCACTTGTAACAAGCAGAATCATGTCTTGGAAAGTGTTCAGAAATACAATTTATTATCCCAAGCATGTTTCCTAACTAAAACCTTCCGTATGTTATCTCTCCTGACTATACTTTTTCATCAGATAATGAGCTTTGGGGTAAAATCAGCTTTACTCTTACCCTTCCCACAAGTCTTGTGATAATAGTGGAAACTGATATCTCTAAGCCACAAGGTTAATACACACCACACTTGTTTTTCTCTCACTCATTGCTTGGTATTTAATGAGGTGAGTGTAAATTTCCAGTGCTCCAAATAAGTTTATCTATTTAACAAATTTGATTTAAATGTTATCTTCAAACACATTCAAATATTTATATGGAATTATTTTACCGAAATATTTGTAAAAATGTAAATAGTAGTATACACTTCTCTTCTATTTAACAAAAAATGACTATACATGAAAGAACACTATTTTTAAGGACACTTACCTACATATCAACAATTTGGTTTTCTTTAGCTGAGGTATTCTTCATTCACTTGCCCTCTTCTTCTTCATTCACTTACCCTCTGCACTACGTAAGTTTCATTTTAAACTGAGAACAATCTGATTCAGTACAATTAGCTGAACATTTTATTTCACGAAAGGACAAATGTGCCCAGACCTAGTAAGAAGCCAACTGCTTTGTGCAAATTCAAACAAAAACCAATCAGCGATACCTTTACTGGACAACCAAAATGCACAATATTCATGTTACAAGCTTTTGAAGCTCCTTGGGCTTCATTAGGCAGGAAGAGGTTGTCATGCATTGTTTTTCATTTTCACAGACAGTTGAACCACAGAATCATACGTTGGAAGAGACCACACGGGCCATCCAGTCCAACCCCCTGCCATGCAGGAACACACAATCAGAGCACCCCAGACAGATGGCCATCTAGCCTCTGTTTAAAGACCTCCAAAGAAGGAGACTCCATCACACTCCAAGGGAGTGTGTTCCACTGTCAAACAGCTCTTACTGTCAGGAAGTTCCTCCTAATGTTTAGGTCAGGGGTAGGCAACCTTTCCCCTTTAAGGGCCGAGGGACTTCAGCTCCCAGAATCCCAGGAGCTATTGGCCAACATGGGACTATTGGCCAACATGGCTGAGGCTTCTGGGAGCTGAAGTCCCTCGGCCCTTAAAGGGGAAAGGTTGCCTATCCCTGGTTTAGGTGGAATCTCTTTTCCTGTAGTTTCCATCCATTGTTCTGGGTCCTATTCTCTGGAGCAGCAGAACTTGCTCCAGCCTCAACATGACACCCCTTCAAAAGTTAAACATGATTTGCCAATGCCTGTCACCTTAGAACAATTTATAGATACTCTTATCCTATATTTTGTCCTTGTAATAAGACTGACTGCAGTACAACAACCCAGGTAACTATATGGATAAACGAGTGTGTGTGTTTGTGTAAAAAATCCCATCAAGAAAAAAGCATGGAGGGGGAAAAAACCCATGTTTTAGAAACTTAAAAATATAGTTTGTTTGCCAGAACTTTATAGATGTGCTTTTCCTATATGTTTTCCAACTTTTACCAAAAGCAAGAGGGAATAAGGGGCTGAACAGACTGCCTGAAACGACCAGCATCCCGGCGCCGGATTGGGCCTGCAGCAACCGCATGCCATGGCCCTGATCTGGCAGTTTGCCGCTCTAAAAAGCACTGGCAAAATGCTGCTCCTTTTTAGAGCAGCAAAAGGGTGCCTTTGCCGCTGCCATGGTGGCGACTTTTCGCTGATTCTTCAGCGCAGTGCATGTAAACGCTGCACTGAAAATGTGGCGTGATGCCATCCACTGTCTTGTTAGGTGAGCGGCGTGACGCCAGAATCGGGGCAGTGTTTCAGTGTGTGGCATGCAGTCACCATGCCTCCACTCTGCCCCAATGCTGGCTCAAAGTGCCGGTATGTACAGGCACAAAGAGGTCCATATTTATTAAGACATCCACCACATCCCTTCCTTTAGCTTGTTACCACGTCCTACATTCATTTCCTGGACAGAGAGGACCAGCAGAACTTTTCATATGCCAATAGGCCTGTTTCTCAAAATACTGATCAAAGTTGGATTTAAGAGAATCACTCTTTGACAAAAGTAAACCTTTGTTTGAACCTCAAAAGAGATCAGGGTGAATTTGATTTAAATCAATTTGTTTTAAATCATGATTTAAATCAGGGGTCGGCAACCTACGGCCCCCGGGCCGGTTCCGGCCCAGGTCGCCGGACTTACCGGGCCAGGCGGACCCCTGACGGCGACGCCGGTTCTGGTTGCCGTGAGGCCGCGCGCACCGCAAACGCCATTTTGGAGAACAAAATAGCAGCCACAACGTGTTTGCACACGTGCAGCATTACTGCACATGCGCAAACGCGCCACGATTGCCATTTTGGAGAACAAAATGGCGGCCGCAGCGCCGGCAGTGTGCGCAGCGCCTGGGAGGAGGCCCGTCGCCGCCGAGGGAAGCCTCCCCGGGGGGACCCTCGGTGGCGCAGGGCTTCCAGGAGGCCCGTCGCCGCCGAGGGAAGCCTCCCCGGGGGACCCTCGGTGGCAACGGGCTTCCAGGAGGCCCGTCGCTTCCAGGGGAAGCCTCCCCGGGGGGACCTTCGGTGGTGACGGGCTTCCAGGAGGCCCGTTGCTGCCGAGGGAAGCCTCCCCGGGGGGACCCTTGGTGGCGACGGGCTTCCAGGAGGCCCGTTGCCGCCGAGGGAAGCCTCCCCAGGGGGACCCTTGGTGGCGACGGGCTTCCAGGAGGCCCGTTGCCGCCGAGGGAAGCCTCCCCGCGCGACCCCCCGTACATGTGGCCGCATGCGCACTGCCATTCCCCCCCCCCCCCCCTCGGCCCAGCCGAGACCTGGGCTACGGGAGACCGGCCCAGGTCTCAAAAAGGTTGCCTACCCCTGATTTAAATCATGGTTTAAATCACTACTCAGAAAGACTTGATTTAATCATGTGATTTCCCCGCCCTGAAACAGGGGCACTCTTCATCACTATAAGCTTATTATATATTTTACACATCTCAGAGTTAGCAAAGACTCACTCTTGCTGATATGTTAATATTTACAACCAGATTAAGGTTGCATTTTTAGAATAATAACTTTTCAAATTAGTGTTACAGTTATATAAAAAATACTGATTTAGTTATACTATTAGAAACACATCATTGATAGATAATAATGAAATTATTGTGAACTATCCAGTTCTCCTTCTTTGGAGGTTTTTAAAGAGGCTGGATCTGTTGGGGGTGCTTTGATTTTGTGTTTCTACACGGCAGGAGGTTGGAATGGATTGGCCCTTGGGATCTCTTCCAACTCTATGATTCTATTATTATAATAGGTTAATCATTCATATTCAAACAATTTTTCTGATGAACTTTATTGGAAGGGGACCTTAATAATTTAAATAGTTTAACTTATCCAAACCAATAACATTACAGCTTATGTATTCTTGTATTTGCTTAAATATCCATGTTTCTTAACTGATGTGGATAAACAAAATATCTTTTTTAAAAAAACAAAAACCTCAGACTATCAACCTGGTCCAGACATACTTATAATGCTATCCCCTGTAGCTCAGTCATCTATCTTCATCAACCTGGATTGGTAGAGGAACTTCATTAAATATTCCCAAATTGTGTCTCTTTTACAGCCTGCTAACAATATCATTAAATGCTTTCTCTGCCAGGGAAATAAGGAAGAGATTCTATGTATATAGATCTGCAAAAGAACAATGGGATTATGATCTCTGCAGACACAAATTCACAGTTTTGGAAACTGTAAAACCAAGCATCTGTTGTAATATTCTCTAGATAGAAGAACTGCAAAATTGTAATATCCTCTAGAGAGAGTAACCTTACAGAAACCTCTGGAAGAGCATGACATTGTAAATGGATTAATGGAATTAATTTACCAAAAATGTTAACATTGCATGAATATACATTCTCATGCTGCTTAATTAAAAACTCATCCAAATTTCATGATGAATAACCTTTGGACCATAATGTATCTTAAATTGAAAACTTTCTTTAGATAGATTTACCTCAAAAATCATTTAATTTTGAAAATATGATTTAAACTGTAAAAATCTACAGTAATTTAAAATGTTAAAATCCATTTTAAAAAAACATTGATTTTTATCAACCCTGGAAGAAATACATGTGGAGTGTTCGAACAACGATCTATATGCACAAAAAGCAAAGACCACAATATTTATTTCCATTTTGCAAGAGGCATACAGTATTTTCCGGCGTATAAGACGATCTCCAACTTTTCCAGTTAAAATACAGAGTTTTTAAATTTTTAAAAACATCAGATTTGATATTAATATGGTAATTTTAATTCAAATGTTTATGACATGCAGGTACTTAGCAGGAAAACTGTCATTTATAAACACGACAAACTACAGCTCCCAGAAGCGGCGAGAGCCTGCGCTGGAGGCCCCGGACTTTTCCACCTCGTTCCGGAGGCCAGCTGGGCACAGCTGAGCGCCTTCAGCCGCCACACCCCCGCCGCCCTGCTGGAGAGCCAGAAGCGGCTATTTAAACGCCGCTTGTTTCCACCACCTCCAGCCAGAAGCGGCGAGAGGCTGCGCTGGAGGCCCCGGACTTTTCCACCTCGTTCCGGAGGCCAGCTGGGCACAGCTGAGCGCCTTCAGCCGCCACACCCCCGCCACCCTGCTGGAGAGCCACACCCTGAAGGGAGGCGCGGTTTGTCCAACATCCAGCACAGAACTAATTAAGCCTGCCAGGAACAACAGGCATGGGGGATCCGATGAACTGGGGGGGGGGGGACTGCTTAAGATCAAATTGTTATTTGGCTTTATTTGTTCAATTATCTTAATTATACATATTGTGGTTTTTAATGTATTGTATTTTAATATTTGCTCTTAATCTGTTTGTTGATTTATTTTTTAATATTGTATATTTTATGTAATTGTTGTAATTGTTTGTTATTTGTTTTTTGGGGGTGGGGGGGGTAGGAGGGATGGGATTTGTATTGTATTTATTTGTTTGATGTTTCGAATTGTGTACGCCGCCCCGATTGCTTGGCAGAGGGGCGCGATATAAATAAAAATTATTATTATTATATTATTATTCCCTAGCATTTATTTCTGCAGTGTGTTTTGGACCTCACTTTTTAAAAAATAGTCCAGATTTAAATGCTGCTTTAAAAATTATTTTCTGCCTCGCCACCCCCATCCTCCTTGTCCTCCACGTGCTCTTGCCTGGCTTCTTCCTTCCTTTCTCCTGGCTTCTTCATGCCTCACCACCCCAGTCCTCCTCGTCGTCCCCATCCTCCTCCTCTTGCCTGGCTTCTTCCCTCCTCTCGCCTCTGTCCTCCTCCTCGTCTTTATAGCCGGTGTATAAGACGACCCATGACTTTAACCCAGATTTTTCTGGGTTTAAAAGTCGTCTTATACGCTGGAAAATACGGTAGTTTGAAATGCAGTTTGTAAAGTGCAATATAAGACTGGATTTTTAGAATATTATTATAAACAACTCTTGTGATATTCAGCTAGATGGTAGTACTTCATGCATGTCACATTACTTAATATATATGTGATCAAAACCCTGCATGAAGTAGTCTAAAACAGTAAACGTTAAAACCTCACCACAAAATAATACACTTTGGGCCTTTGCAGACTGCCAGAAATAGTGCAAATTGAGTCCACTTTAAATTGAGGCACTGCCCTGGCTCAGTGCTAGGGAATTATGGGAACTGTAATTTATTGTGGCACCAGAGCTCTCTGACAGAGAAGGCTCAATGTCTTAGAAAAAAATACAATTCCCATGATTCCCTAGCACTGAGCCAGGGCAGTGCCTCAATTTAAAGTGGACTCAGTTTGCACTATTTCTGGCAATCTGCAAAGGCCCTTTGTTTACCACAAGTTTTCATCATAGCCTATTCTAAATTCTGATATTTTATATTCCCAGTTAGAAGGAAAAAGCAATGGAACCACAGACATCTGCTGTCAACCAGGGCTGCAGCAGCAATCTGATGCCTAATAATTTGGCCTACAATTCCATGATCTCTGACCTTTAATTATGCCAATACATCTGAAGGGCATTAAATTGCCTACCCCTAAATGTACTATATCCCTATCTCTGGAATAGCAACTTGATGCAATAAGAAAAAAACCAGGGCAATTTTTTTCTGAGCAGCTGGCAACTCTAGGTGCAACTGACACAGTGCTGAAATCAGGACATGAAACATGTTTAAACAGCATCCCAGGTAATCTTGAGAGCATTTCACCATTTCTCAACCATGGGCCAATAATGCAAACAGCCAGGTGAAATGTTTCCATTCCTAATT
The DNA here is from genome assembly GCA_026167975.1 of Phrynosoma blainvillii. Lineage (NCBI taxonomy): Eukaryota > Metazoa > Chordata > Lepidosauria > Squamata > Phrynosomatidae > Phrynosoma > Phrynosoma blainvillii. The sequence goes on from JANUYF010000002.1 coordinate 79,622,887, forward strand.
ACATATCAAGAACAAAGATCAGAAAACATAGCAGTTTAGTTATCTACTGGGCATGAGAAAAAGCAGAAGTTACACTATATCTCTATATATAAAACAGCTGTACAGGAAGACAGCATCCTTTCTTCTCAACATGTTTTCCTCTTGGGGAAAGTGCAGTTGCTCACTATCTAAAAATGATGGCCAGAAATCTTCCTCTATTGATATGTTTTAAGATAATAGTGAAACCTACTTTAAAAGTGAGAATTTCATGAATAAATCCTCCATTTTTCCACAGCTTTTTGTATTGCTGTCATTTTCTCCTCTACATTTTCTGTTTCTGTAGAATACCTTTCATTGCTACACAGACACACACACACACACACACGCACACCATAGTTAAACTTACATCAAAGTACTTGTTGAGAGAGAGAGAGACTTGCATCCAACTAGTGACATTCTTAATCATCCATACTAAGAGTCAAAAATAAGGTATATTCTGGGTTTGGTTCATCGCAAGACTAAACTAGCAGACAATCTTTCTTCATCTCATGCATGAATCACATTATTTGTATATAATCTGAGATTATTACACTCAGGCACACAGCAGGATTGCACAACCCAAATAAACTACAACCAATTTCTTTAGTTTCCTTTAATGGCCATGCCACTAGTGTCTCCTGGTGGCCAAGTACAAGCAATCAAAAGCAACAAGAAAACATCTTCATTGGAAAGGGAGAAATAAGGAGGGAAAATGACATACAGAGAGTAGATGAGTTAAAAGGCAAGAGAAGGAAAGCCAGCCCTAAGTCAGGGGTCGGCAAGATTTACATACCTGGGGCCAGTCGTTGGTCCCCAGGTCTTCCGCCGGGCCGGGGGCAGGGGGAATGGTGGCGTGCGCTTGCACACGCACACATGCACAGTGCTCCTAAAGTACTGCGCATGCGCACGCAACCCCCACTCGCGCATGCGCAGTACTTCCACAATACTGCACATGCGCGAGCAAGCCACGACCACTATTTTGACAAACAAAATGGCGTCCGCAACTCATTTGCGTATGCGCAGTACTCGCCGCATGCACAAACGAGTTGCAGCTGCCATTTTGTTTCCCAAAATGGCAGCCATGGCTCATTCGTGCATGCGCAAGAGTACTGCACATGCGCAAATGAGTCACGGCTGCCATCTTGGAAAACAAAATGGTGGCCGCAACGTGCGCAGTGGGGGGGTTGGTCGGCAGGCCTCGGTGGGCTGGGTGCGGCCCGTGGGCTGTAGGTTGCCAACCCCTGCCCTAAGTGTTATTGAGATAAAGCACCTCATGTCTTTTTAAAAAATCACACAAAGTAAATGAAGTGGTGGCCACCAGTAGGTCACTGGGTTTAGAATGAAATGTCAGCATCCTATCTATGAATACTCTACCTTCAATTCAATTACTCAAAAATGTGGACAGCAGATAGATTATGAATTTCATCTTCAATCCCAGAGAAGTATTTTTAATATTAAAATCCTAAGAGAAAACAACAGCACAGAATATTTACAAGAGGCAATAAGAAATGTCCTAAGTTGAGTTATGCTGTTGCTGTTAACAGTACTTTAGTTGACTTGTGACTTATGGCAACCCCATAAATGAAACACCTCCAAGGTCCTCTGTCCTCAAATACTCTGGTCAGGTCCTGCAGGCTCACGGCCATGATCTCCTTGAGTTAAGGTTGCCATATCCCGGTTTTGGCCAGGACATTCCTGGTTTTTCAGCCTTTGGGAATGTTCCAAACCAATTTTAGATGAATGTCCTGCCGCTGCTTTGGTGAGGCGGTGGCCTGTAAGGCCTGACTTGGGTTGGGGCCTACTCAGCCACAGGCGCCACCTCCCTGATCTTGATCCAATGGCACGGCAAGGCCAGGTAGGCCTCCCTGGGCCTGAGGTTCAGGCGGCAAGGCCTCCCTGGGGCTGGAGGTGGATTTATTTATTTTTTATTTTATTAATGTTTTTGGGTTTTCCATTTTCTTCCATTTTTCTTGAATGTCCTATATTGTGTCCTACATTTTTCTGGTTTTGTGGTAGAGAATTATGCCAACCCTACCTTGACTCCATCCGTCTAGTATGTAGTCTTCTTCTCTTTCTATTGCCATCCACTTTTCCTAGCATTATTGTCTTTTCTAGTGAGTAATGTCTTCTTTGGTGTGCCCAAAGCAGGACGGCTTCAATTAAGTGATGTTGGTTTCCAGGGAGAGTTACAGTTTGATCTGACCCATCTTTTTGGTCATGCACAATACCCTTAGCACTCTTCTCCAGCACCACATCTCAAATGAGTTGATTTTCTTTCTAGTACACGTCTCCAACATCGCATCGCAAATAAGCTGATTTTCTTTCTATCCGCTTTCCTCGCTGTCCAACTCTCACATTCATACAGGGTGACAGGAAACACAACGGCTTGGATGATCCTAACTTTGTTATTCAGTTTTATATCTTTGCACTTTAAGATCTTGTCTAGTTCTTTCACAGTTGCCCTTCCCAATCCTTGTCTTCTGATTTCTTGACTGCAGTCCCCATTCTGATCAAAGACTAATCTAAGATATGGGAAATCCTTAACTATTTCAGTTTTCTCATTGTCCAGAATTAATTTCTGTACCTCCTCTGGAGTCATTATTTTTGTTTTCTTAATGTTCAACAGTAAGCTTTCCTTAGCATTTTCCTCTGTATTTCTTTAGTAACTATACCAAGTCTTTCATGTTTTCTGCTACTAGTATGGTGTCATCCACATATCTTAGATTGTTGAAATTACTTCCACAGATTTTCAGTCCTCCTTCCTGCTCTGCATATGTATTTTCTGCATACAAGCTGAATAGAAGGGTGATAGAATGCAGTCCTGTTGAACCCCTTTCTGGTTAGGAACCATTCTGTTTCTCTGTATTCTGTTCTAATGGTAGCCTCATATCCTGAGTACAGGTCATGCATCAAGACAATCAAATATAATGGCACATCAATTTCTTTAGGATCAACTCATAGTTTTTTATGATCTATGCAGTCAAATGCTTTGCTGTAGTCTATGAAGCACATGCTGATTTTCTTCTAGAATTCACTGGTGCACTCCATAATCTAGTGTATGTTTGCAATGTAATCTCTAGTGCATCTTCCTTTCTGAACCCAGTGGCATCACTAGGATTGGGATCACCCACTGTGATAACTCATGGTGTCACCCCCCCCATTGACCTCCCCCATACCACACCATGTAAAATTCTCAGTAAAGTTTTTTGTACTCATATTACTCATAAATTGTAATTTGCATATATCACTGAATATAATGGCAATAGTTAGAACATAGAGTTGGAAGAGGACTCAAGGGCCATCAACCACCTGTCAAGTTGTGACATACAAAATTAAAATTACATCATTAAATTAGAATGTCATACACACAGCCCAAATGTATTTGGATGTACATAGTTTAATGTGCTTAAAGTGAAAATTTGGTAAAAAAAATTGTAAAAGATTTTTTTAAAAAATTAATATCAAAAAATCATTTCAAATCAATTTAAAAAATACCTGGGGCCTTTCTTCTCCTACTGTGCCTCACCCCACTTACACCATTTCTTTGTTTAAAAGGGACACAGGTGAACGCCAGAGCCTGTTTCTGTCAAAAGGCAGATGTTTGGGTAGCAGTGGTGTCACCCCTCTCCTTAGGGATGTGCCCTGGTGCAGATTACAAATTCCACAGCCTGCACCCCCAGTGATGCCCCTGACTGAACTCAGCTTGGACCTATGGACTTTCTTGCTCCATATACGGCAGGAGACTGCTGCAGAATTTTAAGCCTGACTTTGCTTGCGTGGGAAATTAATGCAATGGTCCTGTACTTGTTGCACTCTTTTATGTCTCCCTTTTGGGGGATAGAATGCATACTGATCATTTCTGATCCATGGGCCATTGTTTTAGTTATCAGTTGGCAGATTTTACTTAGAACTAAAGTAGATTCTGTCTCTGCAGATTGTAGCCATTCTATTGGTATGTCATCTGTTCCTGGTGATTCTTCATATGATTTTTTTTGCCATGTGTCATTGAGCCCTTCTTCTCTTTTATATAGCTCTTCTGTGCATTGCTTCCACCATCTTTTGATTTCATCTTGGTCTATACTATATTCTTGTACTGATCGAAGAGCATTGCCATTCTTGGTTTTAATTTCCTGGACCTTTTGGAAGAGGTCTCTTGTTCTTATTTTGTTGCCAGCTTCTATTTCTCTGCATTGATTGTTACAGAAATTTTCTTTATCCTTGCACACTAATCATTGGAACAATTGCATTCAAGGCTCTTGTACTCTTCCCGTCTCCCTCTTCTTTTGTTTCTCTTCTTTTCTTTGCAGCTTGTAGTGTTTCATCTGTCATCCATTGTTTCTTCTTTTTCTTTTTGGCCTGTTAACACTTTTCTGCATTCATCTTTGGCTATCTTCCTGGCCTCTGTCTATAGTTCTTCTAGTTCCTGGTCAATTAGATTTAATAGTTCAATTCTATTTTTCACTTTCTCGTTAAATTCTGCTGGGAGGGTTGTTCAGTTTGTATTTTGGCATGATGATTCATTCTGTGTTCTTCTTCAGCTTTATTCTTATTTTTGATATTTTTGATATTAGTAGTTCATGGTTTATGCCACTGTTTGTGCCTGGTCTTGTTTTTTTGTCAAGAGAATGGAGCTTCTCCATCTTGTTTCCAATAATGAAACCTATCTGATTTTTGTACTGGCCATCTGGTATTGTGTACATTCTCCTTTCTGGTTGTACGAAGAAAGTGTCTGCAATGAATAGATTGTTGGCCTCACAAAACTCTACCAGTCTTTCTTCATCTTCATTGCTTGATCCTAGTTCAAATCTTGCTATTCTTTTAGATGCTAGACTGCTTCCTATTTTTGCATTCCAATCATCTATGATTAGCAAGAAATCCCGTTTTGTTACATTGTCAATTTCTGCCTGGATCCTTTGTAAAATCTCTAAATTTCTTCTTTTACTGCTTCTGTGGTTGGGGCACAGACCTGGATTATGGTAGTATTAGTTGTTTTCCCCTCAAGCCCAATTTACATGATTAAATCCAAGTTTGCATTATAGCTACAGGTGAGTTATAGTTCAATTCAAAATGTCATACATACAAACATGTACAACAGTTAACTTGTTAATGGCTGAAATATACAGACTGATTCCTAAAAAAGGTATCATTCTACTGTGACTTTTGCATTAGAGATGATATTGCTACATGCAACATCAAAAATATTAAATATTTCCTGCAATGAATTCATCTAATTCTTTTTCAATTAATAATGTAACTCTTCACATTTAGCTTTCAAATACCAATAAATTGAGAAGACACTTGGTTGCTTGAGTGTGAATACACACATGTGCGGAAGTACACAAAGAGAAAGAGAGAGAGAGAGCAAGCAAGTTAGCTAACAACCTCATCCACTGCTCAAAAACTGAACTGCTAAAGTCATCTAAGCAGCTTTTAAGGCCTTTTAAAAATACAGCTAGTGCTCTGGGGACCGGTCACTTCAGCTGACAAAGCAGCTGTCATACCTGCACCAGAGCCATAAAATCTCCACATCATTCCAGATCCTGGAATGTCCAGAAGCCCACTCATCAGTGTAACCTGTAATTCATATGTATTTTAAGGAATATGTTTGTTTAAATGGATCAGAACTAAGACACTCTGTCCTGTCTGAACAGCAAAAGAATTCTACTTTATCTGCAGTGGCACAAACCACTATTACTATGATCAAGGCCATTAGGGATGTTGGTGGTGATGGACTACACAATGGGAATCATGTCGCTTATGAAAGACCAGAGCAGTGTGGAATGTATCAACTGGGGAGAAGAAACCTGCTTGCAAAATTCAAAAACCAATCCTTAGAAATAAGCTCACTGTATCATACAAATCCATGGGGAGGGTGGCTATGAAAGAACTAGAAAAGATCCTAAAATGCAAAGACATACAACTCAGCACAAAAGTCAGAATCATACAAGCCATCGTATTCCCTATTACCATATATGGATGTGAGAGCTGGACAGTCAAGAAAGATGATAGGAAGAAAATCAACACATTTGAGATGTGGTGCTGGAGAAGAGTGCTGAGGATTCCATGGACAGCCAAAAGGACAAACAAATGGGTCCTAGAACAGATAAGCCAAAGATATCCCAAAAAGCCAAGATGACAAGACTTAGGGCCTCGGCAGACGGCTAATAGGGCCGTCTCCAAGACCCGGAAGAGGAGGGGCAGCCACACGCGCAGCGTCCCTTCCTCTTCCTGAGGTTGTCCTCGGAGCTTCCGGCCCTTTGGACGGCCGGCGCTCCGGGGATGACCTCCCTCCGCAGCGACCGGACGCGCTGTGGAGGATAAGTCAGGGAAAGTGCGCCCTACGCGTTTAGGGTGCACTTTCCCTGTCTTGTAAAAGGAGCGGCAATTTGCCGCTCCTTTTAGGGTTGCCGCAGGAGCCCACGGTCCGGCTGCCGCGGTCCCGCGGCGTTCCGGACCAAGGCGTCCCCGACGGCCTGGTCTGCATCCCCCTTTACTGTCATACTTTAGACACAGCATGAGAAGCCATGAATCACTGGAAAAGACAATAATGTTAAGAAAGGTGGAGGGAAGTAGAAAGAGAGGAGGGCCACATGCTAGATGGATGGACTTTATTAAAGAGACCATGCAGGAGCTGGGTAGAGCAGTAGAAGACAGGGGGGGCTGGAGATGTCTCATCCATAGGGACATCACGGGTTGAGACTGACGCAAAGAGAGTTAACAAGAACAAACCATACAAATGTGTTTAGGATTTAGTGTAAACTATCTAACCTGGGGAGAGCCAAGTGGTGTTAGTGGTTTGAACATTGGACTACCACTCTAGAGACCAGTGTTACAATCTCCACTTAGTCATGGAAACCCACTGCGTGACCTTAGGAAAGTCATACTATCTCAGCCTCAGAGGATGGCAAAGGTAACCTCCCTCTGATAAAACTCACCAAGGAAACTGTGATAGGTTCAATTTAGGATTGCCATAAATCAAAAATGACTTGAAAGCATGCAACAACAACAAATCTAATCTGGGCCCATCTGCTTCCGAGCAAGAATTTAGGATTCCAATCATTCCTTTATGATCAAGGTCAGACTTGAATGTTATCCCCAACAACTGCTATAATGATGCCAAGACACAGCTTTTAAATACTTGTAGTTGTTGTTTTGTGTACAGTAAGTGACATATTTTAAATCCGGTACAGAATGTGCTTTTAAATGATTATGAAATACAGAAAGAAACAAGCAACCAGTAAGCTGAATTCTGCTTAACAGCGGGATCATGTGGGAAGAAAACGTTTGGCCAGAAAATCTGAAGCAAACTATCACTGCCTGGTGTCTTTGTGCTGATCAGACAAGTTTGAAGAACTTCAAGATCAAAAGCTGTAATTAATTTTTATTAGAAAATAAAGGCTTAGGAATAATGTATTGAATGAGAAAGTGCATGATACAAGATGGGCATTCAGCTATCTCCTCATCCACTGTCACCCCATTATTCCCTTCCTTCCCAGTTTGAAAAGATGCGAGTTTGATTCTCTGGTGACTTTACATTTCATGTCTGTGCTTTTTTCTATTCATTGCTGGCTCTGGACAAAAGTCTTAAATTGTAGCTCTATAACATTCTTCCTTCTCTTCTTCTAGCATTATCTTATATGCACATAACATTAAAAAAAAAAGACTAAAGATCGCATATACAGAACTATCCATTTCAATCTGAAGGCTGGTATAAATGGTATCTATTAATATGGACATTAAAATTTGTATTCTTTGAAAGATCCCAAGCCATCATGGTAAACCTGATGACATTCCAAAGGTTACCAAAGTGGAGTTACAATGACATGAAGCCTGATTCTATGCAGATTTATTTAGAAATACAGTGGGCCCTTGGTATCCGTTAGGGTTTGTTGCCAGGACCCATGTGGATAACAAAATCCATGATACTCATGTGCCATTAAATACAATGGCACAGTAAGATGGTGTCCCTTGTATAAAATGGCAAAATCAAGATTTGCTTTTTGGAATTTATCTACAGTATTTTAAAGATATTTTCAAGCACTGGATTCTTGAATCAGTGGATAAAAGAAATCATGGATATGGAGGGCTAACTAGACTTATTCTAAAGTGTGTCTAAGATTTTGGCCTTGGTCACAAAAAATTGTCAGACATTCAGAAATCTAATAGCAAAGGCAATATAAATTTGCAATTAATAAAGGGGGAAAAATGCAGTTCTTCCTATTAAAAACCCATTTTCCAGTATTTACTTCTTCTGCCAGAAAGAATTATACACATTTCACCCAAGTGTGCGTTAATATAATCAGCTGTGTCACAAGATTTCTTGCTGAAGCTGCTGTCTTAATATTTGTCTTTTTTATTCCCCATTCTAAATTAGCTAACATACAGTTGATTTCAACTGGGATCTCTCTCCAGTATTTTACCTAATGCAGAAAGGAATGCTGTGTGGAAAACACAGCACTGGGAAGATGGGAGCGGGGGATTGCTTGAATCAGGATGTGTGTGTGTGGGGAGGGGAGGTAGAACCTCTGTACAGTTGTTACTATTTGCATTGTCCCACTTAATCCTAACGGCTCAGTGTCAGATCTTATCCTGGGTAGCACTGCAAGTCAGAACAAGGTATCCACATGCATTAATTGTTAATTGCACTGCCTCCAGACAGGATACCCCAAAAGGGAAGGACTGCAATTCAAAAACAAAATTCAAGAAGCATGAACAACAAGGACACTGAAGTGGCTTACCTCGCTCAGTTCTGCAGAGTCATTTCCATATTTCATGGCAACTCCAGAATTCATGATTAGACTTTCCAGGGCTCGACTGTTTCCTATGGATTTGAAGGCTTCCAAGCTTTGCTCCAGAAGACTCAACACCCTCTTCTCAGAGATTTCCCTGCCTTGCACATTTTGCTCTAGACAGCCATTTTCACTCAACATTTAGGCAGCCTAAAAATTAACAAGGCACAGGATCTCCTAAACAGAGAGACGCTGACAAACAAAAAAAGCCAAAACAAAAAACAACACCCCAAAACCTGGTTGCCGATTCACAAACAATCCATTCTTGCAAGATAGTCATTGAAATGCTGCAAAGCGGACGGCCAGACAAAACGCAGAGAGGCTGCAAGGATCCTCTGGCTACTAAAACTGCCTGGGAGAGCTGGGCTCCACTCCCTCCCTCCCCTCAGCTAAATTGGAAAAGCGTCCCCCCTCCCCACGGAGTTGCATGCATTTGGCAAGATTTGGGGAGCTTCGTCGGCACTCGCCAGCACAAACGCGCTCAAAGGCTCTGGCTAGATCCGAGGAGGAGGAGGAGGGCAGAGCTCTCGTGCTGCTCACGCTAAAGTTTCCCCTTCCTTCCTTCCTTCCTTCCTTCCTTCCAGGGAGCCTGGAGTTGGAAGTGCTTTATGATCAAACACAGCTGTCTTGCTGCTGGCTCCAGGGCGCAGGGAAGGGGAGGGACCAAAGGCAGGAGGGACGGAGGGGAGGGGAGGGGAGGGGAGGAGGAAGCAGAACACAGGCACTTTGGAATGGCAGGCATCTGGCCAGAGTGGCGTGTGCTAAGGGGCCTTTGCAGACTGCTAGAAATGGTGCAAATTGAGTCCACTTTAGGGGTTAGGGTTAGGGAATCATGGGAACTGTAGTTTATTGTGGCACCAGAGCTCTCTGACAGAGAAGGCTCAATGTCTCAGAAAAAAACAAACACAATTCCCATGATTCCCTAGCACGCACTAACCCTAACCCTAAAAGTGGACTCAATTTGCACTATTTCTGGCAGTCTGCAAAGGCCCCTGCTTATTCCAAGGTACAAAGCAAACTAAGCAGTGCAGAGAAGTGACTTTCAGGGCAGATTCTCATTTCTAATAAAGTGACCTTCCTTTTGTGATGCAGAAGAAGGCTGCCAAATTAAAAATTTACAAGCATTCAGGGCAGAGATTACTGCCTCCCCCCCCCCCCCCCCGTGTGTGTTTCGTTGCTTTATCCTTCACTTGAAGCCAAGGAAAACAGTGAGCTGAGTGCTCCAAATTGTGAACACAGCAAATATCAGATCTATTTTCCTCATTTGGGACTATAGGTCCTATGAAAGAACTCCACTGTTGTTAAAACCCAAATGATTTGATGGGATTTTGTTTGTTGTTTGACTGTGTTCAGAAATCTGGTTGACCTACTTTATTCTTTTTATAATGAAAAACAGTCCATTTTTTGGTCTTTCTTGACTACATGTTTTCCAAATTGTATTACATGAAAATCCCCCGTTCAAATCCAACTGAACTATTTTATTTCTTTATTATAGAATATGCTATGCCTCTCTTCAGTAGAAATTCACAATGATTTCTATAACAGGAAAATGCAAAAGCAATTAAAATACAGGGGAGAAGTGATAATACAAAGATTCAAAAGGTATACTACTACTAATTATTTATTTGGATCAAGTTGGGAGACAACAATAATTTATTATTATTTAATGATTAGATAGAGTAAATAGTATCCCAAACAGACAAGTAGAACTGTCTATTAGAAAAATATTGGATTACACCATCAAATCAGCTAGACACATGTACATGCACTAACCATGAAGATGTTATCATTTCTTCAGTGCCAATACAGCATATCTCAGTTAACAAAGCATCTGACAGAGAAGCTCATTTTTACAGTCTTTTTATGCCTGCCAGCCCCTGCCTTTTCCTCCTTGTCCTCTAACTCAAATGTTTTTAGTAGCCATGGCATTCAGAGGATAGTGAAAGAGGGCTAGAAAAACACAAGACTTTTAGTGCCTTATTACATCAGCATGTCTATAGTAAACATAATAAAATTTGAACTTGAAAAAAATGGAATACTGTACAGGACTAGTCTAGGTGATCATATTGTAGCGGTATGTGCTACAAGGCAAGGTAAACAGCAGCTGCCTCCAGTATGAAAAAAGGAGAGCAGATAAACCTGCCTCCGCAGCATGTTTAAAAAGCATAGATCTACATGTTTGGCCACCAAAATGGAAATCTTTTTTTAAAAAGTGGAGGCTGATGAAAGAAAGAAAAATAATGCCTGCATGCAGTAAAAATTTTCAATGTCATCTCTAGAAGGTTCAAAATATTTCTGTGTATTTATGCAAGGCTTACCTAAGGGGGGTATGCAGGAACTTATCCCTATTCTTTACACATTATTTGTGCCTTTGGTACCAAATTTTCTGTTAAAGTAATGCTCAAAAACACAGCTACTTGTTAACTAAGGTAGATATTCCCCTGAATCAGACTGCAACTAGTCCACACTGTTGGTGTTTTCGTAGTCAATGTTGCTAATTTGTCAAATGGCAGCCTATCTTCTGGTGAAGAGTCTTTCCACACTTAAGTAGACTGGATCTCTGACTGCAAAAACACAGTCTATTGCAGGGGTGGGCAACCTTTTTGAGTCAGGGGCCGGGTTGCTGTCCCTCAGACAATTGGGGGGGGGGGGCGAAGCACCATAAATAAATAAATAAATAAATAAATAAAATTAAAAAAATATATATGCATGCACACTCTCTCAGCCCCAGAAAAGCCATGGCAAAACCACTGTGGAGATTTTGCCAAGAAAACCCCCAAGAACAAGTAATAACAACAATAATCAATATCATCATAGGGGTCAGCGGCGGCAGGACTGGCCTGGGGCCGGTCCAAAGGCCTCGGGGGGCTGCATTTCTCCCCCCCCCCTCTCGAGGACTTAGGTTGCCTACCCCTGGTCTATTGGGTCTATGTTCAACACCATACCAACATGTCAGAACCTGCAAGATCATGCATTCCTCTGGAAAAGCTTTCTAGACACCTGGTTTACCTCCACACCACAATAAGGCAACAGATTTGGACCTTGTAAATGAGATTGTATCTTTCTGTATACACACAACAGCAGCATGTTTATAGCTTCTTATATATTGCTATATAAGAAGCTATAAACATGGTTGCATTCCTACTTTTGCTGGAGTCTAGTGACATAGGAGAGCGCATCAGCACAGATTGTATTGAGTTTCCACAGAAATACTTTGGGCCCTTTGTGTTAGTTGTAGCTGACATAAAGGGAAAAAAACTTGTGTGGTCTTGTGTGTATAGAAGCAGATATACATATCCACCTGATTACAGGGAAGAATACAGAACAAAACAAAACTTGCCCCAACTGTTTCAAATAGTTGTCCACACAATGTTGTTGTTCAACTGGACCCCTCCTAAAAATACTCAGAAAGTGAACATGAAATCATGATCCTAAAGTAACCCTCTTTATATGCAGTGTATGTGTCCATCTTTGTCTTTATCAGCTCTATAGTGCAGCAACACCACTTATGCTATTTGTGTCATTTCTACCATTTTTATTATCTCCTAGAACCCCTGCCTTCCACAGTTATTACGATTAAATGCTTGCCTATGAAAAATAAAATGCATTTGGTCTATATACTTTTAAATCCTCTTACCTTTAATCCTGAAGAAATACTCTTCAAAACTGTGACATGCCTGTTTGTTTACATTGTTTCTTCTTTAGTTTATTTTCATTAAATAAACACTTCTCTTAATCAGAAATATGTCTATACTTCTGGGCCTACAGTCAAATTGCTGTTGAGTTATGTATAGTTTGTAGATTTGTGAACCAAGGTGCTTTTAAACCAAAGCAAGAAATGAGGAAACATAGTACACATTATATATGTGTACATACATGCATGTGTACAGGTGCTTTCTCCCATAAAGGAGTAACAGACAGATCCTTTCATTGTCTCCAATGGGTGCCAGGCATCAAACAATTAATTTACATCTTGAATTCTCAGTAACTCTAAAACAGGAGTGGGCAAAGTGCATCCCATGGGCTGCATGTAGTATTGGGGCACCTAAGTACAACCTTTGGGAGTAACCAGAAGTATTCTCCAGTCTCCAGACCCACCACCCAATTTAAAAAGGGGGGGCAATTTTCAGGTGATTTCCCCCCCAAACAGGTCAAATCTGGCTGAAAACACAGGGTTTTTTCTTCCCTAACCCTGCAAAGACCCCCAAACCTCATCAAAACACAAAAAAGAGAAAAATGGCCAAACTGGCTGCCAGAAGTGACATCATGTCACTTCAAGCACACTGATATGCTCATGTAGCCTGCCAGATGGGCACTGCAAGATATAATGGCCCCCATCTCAATGAGGTTGCCCACCCCTGCTTTTAAAAATAACTTTATTTTCATTCCTATGAAAGCATGACATCCTAAAATGACAAGCAAGCTCCCAATCTCCCAGAGAAGACAAAATAACTTCCTCACAGGGTAGGAGGCTTTTCCTATATTTACAGTTATCAGAACAGTGTATGAGGTTCCTTGTACCACTTTTTCCCCTCACAAAAAATTGTGAGATACATTAAAGTGATGGACCGTGACTGCCCCAGGACCACCTTATTAGCTTCACAACTAGGAATTGTATCTAGCAATATTTTCTAACAGGAGAATGAATACCACCAGCAAATAATTCCTTCTTTCCCCCTTGAGCTTGTCCCAAGTCTATTCCAAGGTTTGGGAGACCTTCTGGCGAAAATCTAGGGGTTTAGGGGGAAAGAAACTACTGTTGCAGAAGTAGCTGTTCACTTAGATATGCAAGTGTGGATTTGAATCTAGAGCTGTTTGGTCTTAAACGACACTAACCACTAACATGTTGGCTATCTACAACCACTGCAATCATCAATGAAGCTAAAAGAGCATAAGAACCCATTCCTGAAAGCATTTTTGGCCAATCTTTTCAGGAAGCCACTATTCCAGCAATCTTTGAGGGGAAGCAAATCAGATCTGAACTCTCACTGGAAGCCAAAAGAATTAAGGCTATCATATCATGTGACTCACTGGGAAAGACAATAATGCTGGAAAAAGTGGAAGACAGTAGGGAAAAAGGAAGACCACAACACAGGTGAAATGAGTCTATTAAGGAAGCCATAGCCTTGTGTTTGCTAAACCTGAGCAAAGCAATTGACTGCTCTCTTAGAGATCTCTCATTCATTAGATGAAGTCAACTTGGCAGCAAATAAAAACCTATCAACATGATCAATTTTTCTAATCTGATTAGGCACTATGAAGAAGGTGAACTTTTGTGGAGGCTGTATGCATGAGAAAAATATTTAAACCTTTCACCAGTCCATTAATCACAACATGTTCCTTGGAAATGCACACAAGGAATCTGATTTTCTATTTCCCACTTGTTTAGATATGCCTCCTTGATACTGAGATGTTATTTTCTTCCACATAAATTTCCACTCTAGTCAAGGAGTGGAAGACATCCTAACCCTCCCTTCAACATTTAGGGAGTTTCATTTTTCCTTCCAGTTTCTTGAATGTTAGGCTGCCTCTCTAAAAACTCACATCATCTCAGTTTGTTTCCTCTCTTTCTTTCTAAGTTTTAAAGAATGTGTTTTCTACACAGATTTTCCTTCCAGCTTATTACAGACATACCTGAGGTAAATGAATCCTCAGGAGAAACAATTACTGCTTTTGCATTTCCCGTCCAGATGTTTCAGGAAGTCTTTCCCATCCTACATGTAGAAATATGCTTTTATTTGTTCTGCTTAAGAACATTATGAAGTACCCATAACTGAAGTTTGTTCAGAATTTCAATGTGCTATTCTTCATGTTATTAAGCTAATGTAAACCTCACTCAATGCAATTCACACCACTTATCTTCATATAAGATTAGCCACTCAGGTCAATTTACTGAGATATTCAAGCATTTAGAACACATTCCAACATTTATATTAATCCTATGTGCAACAATATCAGTCGTTTACATTTCTGTGGAGAGAACTTTAGGTTTCCAATGAGCAAACAGGAAATAACACACATGACAATTCCATAGCAGAATTCAGCTGGCAATGGTCACTTGAGTTTACCCAAAGGTGGTGGTGGTTGAAGTATGTGTATGTGTGGGAGGAAGAGAGTGCTCAGTAAAGATTACTGTGATTTCAAATAGATCTTATCAGCATCCCCACACAGTCGCTTAATTACGACAATTTATCATACTCAGTTTTGATGAAATGAGATGCTAGTGGAATAGAAAGCAAGGTAAGAAAAGATCACTGCCATTTACAGAGGCCTTTTGCTCATGGAGAAAGGGGGTCTATTCTTGTTCAAATACCTCAAATGGGCAAGACTTGCCTCTATTGTGACTAGCTGCAAGATAGAACAGGGCTTCCAAGAGTTAGGTCCAAAACACACTGCAGAAATAATCCAGTTTGGGACCGCTTTAACTGCTCTGTCTCAGTGCTAGGGAATCCTGGGAATTGTTTATTGTGGCACCAGAGCTCTCTAACAGAGAAGGCTAAATGTCTCACAAAACTGTAGTTCCCTAACATTGAGCTCCTAGCACTGAGCATTTAAGCAGTCTCAAACTGGATTATTTCTGCAGTGTGTTTTGGACCTTAGTCTCCAACATCTAAGACTCCTGTACCATCAGTGTGATAGACTAAAATCAGCTGATTTAGGGAAGAGAAAACTTTTACCTTATTCATCTCAGCTCCATTTCCCCTAATGACTCTTCACAAATCCCATATCTATGGCCCATTTTCAGCATACAAGTAGTTTTACAACTCTTGCTTTCCCTCCACCCTCAGAAGAATTTTGGCAACATACAGTGTACATTGTACTGATTCTTATACTGAATTACAAAACACACATCAATTATGAAGCCTCAATGTTTGATGTGTCTTTTCACACCCGTTAGTGGAAGTTCTCATCTTTGCAAGTATGTTGAAAGGAAAAGCGCATATTATGGTTCTTTAATGTCCAAACTTTGTATACTATCTTCTGTACCACAGTGGACCACAATTTAAAATAAGCCTAAGTATAACACACAAATAGTTTGTGACGTAACAGTAATACTAAAGGGGGTTGCAGACTGCCAGAAATAGTGCAAATTGAGTCCACTTTTAGGGTTAGGGTTAGTGCTAGGGAATCATGGGAATTGTTGTTTTTTCTGAGACATTGAGCCTTCTCTGTCAGAGAGCTCTGGTGTCACAATAAACTACAGTTCCCATGATTCACAAACCCTAACCCTAACCCTAAAAGTGGACTCAATTTGCACTATTTCTGGCAGTCTGCAACCCCCCTAAAACAAACAAACTGTTAGAACAGAATAGAGAACTATAAAGGAGGCAGGAATTCTCATTATTCTAAATGCACTAATTGTACTTTAGTCAGTTTCCTAACCTCTGTCAGACCTCAAATATTAAATCTACTTAAAACGTCATGTCCCTGCCTATGTCAATCTCCCTCACAGCTGATATTGGATTCCTTTTCCAGTGCTTCATGCCACTAAATCATTTACTAATCGATCAAAATTAGTCTTGTCCAGTTTTCTTCATCATTTCATTCTCATGTTTCTGCTATGAAATACCACCTGTCATAACTGTGCCCCACAAAATGAATAAGAATGATAACAAAGGACATGAAACCAGGGAAACATTACAGGAAGAATGGCAGATTCTCACTGAATATATCTACAAAAACAAGGACAACTGCAACCCCCAAATGGACAACAAATTTTTTGGAGAGACACAATTGATATTCTCCCCTTTCCATAGCGGTTAATATGATAATTGTGAAGTGACTCTTTGTATTTTGGGTTTGTGTTTTACTGTTATAATTTGAGAAATAAACTATTTTTTAAAAAAAGAATTATAACTCTCTTTTGAGAAACAAAGGAGGCTTATGTGGTGTTCACTTGAAATACTTTAAAAAGAGCCCCCCCCCCCGATAATCATTTACTTATCTCACCATTTTTATTCCTTAAATCCCCCTTAAATCTTTGGCTTCCAGAGTTATTTCAACACCTGAATTTCTACATCATGCTGGCTCCCTACAGTATCTACTACTCATTAAAAAGCACTACATTAAAAAAAATCAAGATCCCATTATGGTTGGGTGTGAATGATGAATGCAACCAGGCAAATAGTTTGCACTGTGCAAAATTAATCCTTATCTGTTTTAGTCTATTTTAATGTCTTTCTTAAAACTTTTAAAATTCTTTAACTTGTTTTTAGCTTTTTAAAATAATTTAATTGCTTATACTATTTTACAGGTTGGTTTTATTATGTAACGCCCTGAGATCTTTAGACAGAGGGTGGGATATAACTATTTGAATAAATAAAATGAATACATATTACATTGACAACAGAAAAGTGGCTAAGTAGATACAGTGTAGCCCTCCTCAACAGGATTGTACACATGTTCACCCCTTTGCTTTCTCTACTGTAAGATCAATTTGTTACAGTATTTTATATATTTATAATTGTATATCCAATTCTCTCAACGTGGGACTCTGGGAACTAACTAAGAGTTATTCACTCTGATAGAAAAATAATAAGGTAGATTGGAGAAAATGTTACCATGAGGTTGTCTTCTACCTGGACAATGGTTAGCCTAGTGTCCACTTTCAGGCATCCTTCAGAGGAATGTGCATCTTTACACATAACCTGTGCAAGGAGGTGTCTTTGCCTCAGTGCGTGCTATCTCTACTCCTTCTCTGACAATAACAAACACTTGCCTATTTATAAATAAATGCTTTACAAGTAATCTTTCCAGAAATCCAACGTCTACAAATAAGCATCAATCCCACTGTAAGTAAACATTATGACCAGTATTCTAATTTATCAGATGTGAGAACATCTTAATACAAAGACTTATTTTCTCATTAATCTTACCAGCATTCTCAAAGAGTTAAAAGATTTGCAATAACAGACTCCCCATGTCTGTTAACATTCTGCTAGACTGTTCATCATACTGAAGTTTTAGCAATAAGAAGACCAATCTGTCTTCTGAAGTTCCAGAAGACACCTCCCAGTTTCTACCTTCTTTTACTCAAGATGTGAAATTCCTCCTCTCCTTTTGAAAACACCTTGTAACACAATTACAAAGGTTTGCAGCATGTCCCCAAAACTAAGCATTTCCTACAATTAATCTCTGGTCACCAATTTTTTGTACTATTTTGAGTATTACTTACTGTTTTCCAGAAGCTAGAAAAGCTACTTTGGGTACCACAGTTTCCATAAATCCATGGTATCCACAGGATCCACCATGGATGCCTAAATCTATGGATGCTCAAGTCCCATTATATACACTGGCATAGTAAAATGGTGTCCCTTATATAAAATGGTAAAATCAAGCTTTTCCTTTTGCACTTTTAAAAAAATACATATTATCAAGCTTTGGATGGTTCAATCCGTGGATGCAGAATCTGTGAATGTAGCAATAGCACGTGCATTTCTATACCACTTATCAGTGAACTAACACTTCCTAAGCGGTTTACAATATGTAGGCCAATTGCCCCCAACAAGCTGGGTACTCATTTTAGTGACCTACGAAAGGATGGAAGGCTGAGTGGACTTTGGAGACCCTGGGATCAAACCCACAATCTTGTGGCTGCAGTACTGGCGTTTAGCTTCCCTAATATGGAAGCCCAACTGTATAAACTAAGCAAATGCACGAGTCTTTTATTTTCATTTATTTTATGCAAAGGGATCCTGTAGCATCTTTGAGACTAAGGGGGGTTGCAGACTGCCAGAAATAGTGCAAATTGAGTCCACTTTTAGGGTTAGGGTTAGTGCTAGGGAATCATGGGAATTGTTTTTTTTTCTGAGACATTGAGCCTTCTCTGTT
Organism: Phrynosoma blainvillii; assembly: GCA_026167975.1. Lineage (NCBI taxonomy): Eukaryota > Metazoa > Chordata > Lepidosauria > Squamata > Phrynosomatidae > Phrynosoma > Phrynosoma blainvillii. The sequence goes on from JANUYF010000002.1 coordinate 79,641,525, forward strand.
AGAGAGCTCTGGTGCCGCAATAAAATACAGTTCCCATGATTCCCTAACCCTAACCCTAACCCTAACCCTAAAAGTGGACTCAATTTGCACTATTTCTGGCAGTCTGCAACCCCCTAAGTGAAAGAGGACCAGCATGGCATAGTGGTTTGAGTATTGGATTACAACTCTGGAGATCAGGGTTCAGTTCCCAACTCAGCCATGAAAACTCACTACGTGACTTTGGGCAGGTCACATGCTCTCAGCCTCAGAGGAAGGCAATGGAAAAACCTCCTCTGAATAAATCTTACCAAGAAAACCCCATGATAGGGTTGCCTTAGGGTCCCCATAAGTAAGAAACAACTTGAAGGCACCCAACACACACAAAAGAGAGATGTTTCATAGACTTGAGCTTTTGTAGACTTGAGCCTAATTCTTCAGATGCATTATCCTAGATACTTTTTTAAAATCACAGTAATCTTCAGAGATATAGTCAGAAAATGTTAGTGCATCATGTTGTATATATGGTGTCCACAAAAAGTAACTTGTTGATGTTGTTGTGGGACTGATTCTACATGGTAGACCCATGAGATAAAGCCCTGCTCAAGTAAGAGGATCATTTCAACTTTCTCTCCCAGCTACTGTATACATAGGGGTGGAAAATGTCAGATGCCGTCCCTGCACCGTTCAATTCTGTCCCATGACATCAATTAGGTTTTAAAATGCTGACAAACACTGAAAGTTTTTTAAAAGCTGAATTGGTACAGATTTCTGTGTATGGAGAAAAGGTAGAAAGGGTATGTGTATACCTTGGAGAAAAAAAGGTAGAAAGGAAAAAAAAATATTGGGTGGCTTCATCTGCATCCACCATGTGCAACAAATAATCTGAATGAAATTAGTGGTGTGGGGATGAAGCATGCTCCACCCAATCTCAAAGGCCACTATTTTGTATGACTTCACTGATGCAGTTTCAGTTTCTCACATCTGCTTTCTTTCCTACTTTTCTATACAGAAGTTTTACTGTCATCTGTCTCCAAATGTTCCTAAACACAAAGGAAGGTAGACTTATTATGACACTATGAGTAAGAGACTTCCAAGTAACCCTGTCATCAGCAGCCCTTCTTAGGTCTTGCAACCTCAGGGCTGTGGCTTCCTTGACTGAGTCTATAATTTGTAATGCAGTCTTTCTGTTCTCCAACTGACTTCCATTTTGCCAAAGATTATAATCTTTTCCAATTAATCACACTGTCTCATGATATTTCCAAAGTACAACTGCCTCAGTTTAAACATCTTCACTTCTAAAGAGAGCTCAGGCTTGATTTGTTCTAGAACCCATTCATTTGTGTTTCTGTTGGTCCATGATATCCATAGAACTCTCCTCCAGTGCCACATTTTCAACTAGCTGATTGTCTTCTTGTTAGTTTTCTTCACTGTCCAGCATTTGTAACCGTAAATAGAAATGCAGTGGTATGGACAATCCTAACTTTGGTATTCAATTATATGCTCACCAATTTCTCTTACACATTGATACGGAATAGTATCTTATGGACAAATGGGCTTTGCAGTGCTGAGACAAAAGGGGCTGTTAAAATGGTGTCCTGGCCTTATACAGGTTTATGGATGTTTATTGTCTAAAAACTTAGACTGCTAAAGGGTGAAGTCAGAAAAATGATTTGTGTGCAATACAAAGTACAACCATATTCATATGTGCCATTCATATCCCCTCCTTCTTGATAATGTTTTCAACTTTAACTAAACAGATATTTAAAAACTTTAAAAAAATAGACATGAAATTTTAACTTAAAGGAAAACTTCAGTTGGGTGTATCAATCAGGATTTTATATAACAAACTATACACAAAGCAGAATTGCCTCTTCAGAAACTGGAATTGCTTGGTTTGATTGCTTCCCTTGTGCACAAAAAGAATATCTCACCAATGCATAGCACTATGTCAATAATCATAATCTGAAATGGCAATATGCTTTTTACTTTGAAATGAAGCAGTCATAGTAAAGCATTTTTTTCATGAAAAATAAAGAAAAGTACTCCTCTCAATGGGTATTTTCTCTACTTCAAAAGTATAAACAACAAATAAAGATTTCTTAGTTTAACAACCAAACACAACAGGAATGAAGACAATCAGTACAATAAACTATTGGAAGTACTTCGTTCTAGCTGAAAGTTATTCCCTTGTGGCTGGGAGGTAAAATTTTCAATTATTTGCTTTATCTTGCTGAAATATACTAATTGAAAGAAAAACATTATGAGTTAAAGGAACCTGCATTTTCTACAGCAGAAAATCTAAAAAAAAATAATTGTGGCAAATAAGCTTTTAAAAGTTGTGGTTTCACACAAAGAAAACTTTAGTTTCCTTTTATTCCTTGGACCATATCTGAAACAGAAATAGTACTATGATTACTACAAATATTTCAGACTTAGAGCTAATAAATATCTGTTGTTGTTAGCTGCTTTTGAGTTGATCTTGACTCATGGCAACCCTGTGAATGAGCTGTCTCCAAGTCCCCCTATGCTCAGGTCTGCAGATTCAGACTCATGGTCCCCCTAATTGAGTCTATCCATCTGGCATGTAGTCTTCCTCTCCTTCTACTGTCCAGTATCAGTTCAACTGGGATATTTTCTGTTCCTGGTGATTTATTCTTTCCAACTTCTCTGAGTGCTTTCCAAAATTTGGGGTTCATCTTCATCCAGTTCTTCATTCCATCTGTCATTCATTTTTTCATCTTTCTATTGTTCTTGTGTATTGCTTCCATCATCTTTTTAATAGAGAGATTTTGTAGCACCTTTGAGACGAACTGGGAGAAAAAAGAAGTTTGTAGCATTAGCTTTCGTAGACTTTAGTCTACTTCTTCAGATGCTTATGGTGGAGTGGAAGCCAGGGACAGGAGTTCAGGAGTTTAACTGAGGAAAACTGAAAAGGAATGTTAGCTACTGCAGAACTAGTCAGCATGAGTAGAACCCATGAGCTCTACATGTGTACCAGCCACCCACTTAGTGAACCTTTGAGCAGTCACAGGTAGTCTCTTCTTGGCCTCCAAGTAGCAAACAAAGAGTCTCTCAGAGCAACTCGAGCTCGAGGTTCTATCCAGGTAAAAGGTCAGCATTCTCCTCACATCCAGGGTATGAAGGAGGCGCTTGGTATCAGTTGTCGAGTTCAGGCCAAAGTCAGCAGCACAATGTCTTGTTTCAAGTGGAAAGGCTACACCATTTGGAAGGAAAGTGTTGTCGGAATGGAGAACCACCTTGTCTTTATCAAATTGAAGGTAAGGCAGGTCCAGCCACAAGACACAAAGTTTACTTGCACGTTGAGCTGAGGTAATTGCCACTAAAGAAAGCTGTCTTCCAGGTCAGCAATCTTAAGTCTGTGGTGGCCAGCTTGTCTGCCAGTTTGTTGTCTTATCCTGGAAGGTAAATGGCCTGCAGGGTGATCCTTCTCAGGATACACCAGTCCCAGATCCGTAGGTGATCTTGAGGAGAGTTTGGGACTTCGTGCCTCCCTGCTCGTGAGTGGAACATGGGGTTGAAAACTGACAGGAACCAGGACTGCAGAGGCCTGAGACGAAGTCATGCCCACGGGGTGACATAGGTCATTGACATCATGTGTCCAAGAGTTTGGATCGTGTGAGCCTTCTGGATTGTGTGAGCTTTGATCTGTCTGTGGGACATGCAAGTGCATATACCCTTTGAAAGCACTTGGAACCTGTCTGCCAGTAGGTATGCAGTGCAAAGATCTGAGTCCAGGATAGTACCTATGAATCTGATCCACAGACTTTTCCATGTTGACCCAGAGACCAAGGGAGTCGAAGAGGGAGAGGGTGAAGTCTATGTCTCTGAGCAGATCCTGCTGAGACTGGGCGGTAAAGAGCCAGTCATCCAGGTATGGGAAGAGCATGATGTCTTGCTGGTGAAGATAAGCCACAACGGGGCCCATGCACTTAGTGAAGACCCTTGGTGATGTGGAGAGGCCAAAAGGAAGCACCCTGTATTGGTACATCTCAGGGCCGGTCAATGGGCTTGATAGCGCTCTTTTGTAACAAAGCATGCACTTCGTCGAGTAAGGTGTTTGGGGACATGGAGACTGTGGCTCTGGTGACAGGGAGCTCTCTGAACTCGAAGGCGTAACCCCTACAAACAATGTCCAGGACCCAACAGTCAGATGTTATAGAGGCCCAAGCATTGTAAAAGGGCCTTAGTCTGTCTCCAAAGGGAATATCAACAAAGTGTGCTGCCCCATCTCATGCCCTCTTCTTTCCCTGCTCTGGGTCCTTTTTGCAGTATCCCTGATGGTACTGAGGTTGAGCAGGTTGTCAGTGGCCAGAGGAAGAAGGATTGAGAGGGGTGGCACTGTCTGGGCTAGTCTTGGTGGTACTGACAGTCTTGGGCCAGGTAATACCATTGTTGGTACGGGGAGTACCAAGGGCGCTGACCCCCGGAGCAGCGATGCTGGGATGGCTGTTAAGCAGATGAGGACGTACTGTGTTTCCAGGCTGCCGTCTTCATCCAGTACCAGAAATTCAACTTCTTATCCGTCTCCTTGTTAAAGAGTCTGGAGCCGTCAAGGAGCATGTCTTCTATCAGCGCCCTAACTTGAGGTGTTAGTTCTGAAGACCACAACCAGGCATGATGTCTGAGTGCTACCAAGCCCGACAGAACCTTGGAGGCACAATTCGCAGAATGTCTTGCAGACAGAATCTGTTTAGCCCTGATGGAATGGGCTTCAGCCTGGAGAGCAAGGGCCAAGGGTCTTTTCTCCTCAGGGAGATCATCGAACAATGTGAGTATCTGTTCCATTATATGTTGCTGGTATGCTCCCATGCAGGCTGAGTAATTTACCACTTTCAAGACCAGGACCTCTGTGGCATACAACCTCTTGGCCAGTCCATCCATCTTTTTCCCCTCTCTGTCCACCGCTGACAAGGTGGTCTTCGAGGCAGGCGTCAGCCGTGCACCCTCCACAATGGCTGAGTTGGGTCGTGGGTGTTCAAACAATCAGGAAGAAAGATATGGAGCAATACTGTAGAGATTCTCAATCTTCCTGGAGGTGAAGGTGATAGTGGCTGGGGTATTCCACGACCACTTAGCAATCTTCCCCAGGCAGCGTAAAACCCCCAAAGCTGGAAGGGTAGGCACCTTGCCATGTACCCGACGCTCAATAGAGTCCACAGCATCCTCGTCTCCCCTAATGAGCTCAAACTCGAGCGCGTTGGCCATCCTCACCACCTGATCCTCGAAAGTCTGCACATCGTCTAATGGAAATGCTAGATCATGGTCAACCAGCTGGAAGGGAGAATAAACAATCTCAAGATCGGAGGATGGAGAAGTCTATTGGGTCAGAGATCGGGGGAGCAAACACCTCAATGCTGGTGAGATAGAGTGTCAGGATGGAGCACGGGACCGTGCTGGAGACCCCGGAGGTGTCTTAGGCAATGGTCTCTGGTGAGGCTCTTGAGAGCCTTGGAATGACATTGTCTGAACTGGAGGCCCGATGAACTTGGGCTTAAACTGTGGTCCGTCTCGGTGGGAGCGAGACTTGCTTTCCTGTAAGCGGTGGTGAAGGAGAACAGGGTTTAGCGGCAAAGGTATCAGCCCAGAAGTTCATCATAGACAAGGTCAGGGAAGCGTCTGTAGAGCCTGGCCTCCTCATGAGCCACATCGTCTGCCTCAGTCCTGAGGGTCGATGGGTCTCAATGCCAAAGAGATTCGAGGGCTCGGTCCTGAGCGTGCTTGGTGTCGATGAAGGTCCCGTGGGCCGATGTGAAGATCGGCAATTCATGGTCTCCAGCATCTCTATGGTCCTCATCTGAGGCCAATCCAAGCTCAATCACCTGGAACATTTCCAAAGAGCCTGCAGGTGTCTTGGGCAGTGGAGTCAACAGCTCAGGCTCGACATGAGCACTGGCTGGAATGATGGCCTGTGCAGCCAGCGCCAAAAGCGCAGATTTAACTCTGCACACCTCATCACCATGGGTGGCCATTGGGGCACTCAGCGAGGCAGAACGAGTATGGTGAAGGGCCTTCGAGGAAGATTTCTCCCTTTTGGAGGAAAAATCTTTGTCCGTTGAGCATTTCTTTTTAGAGGTCTTTTTGGTCTTCAGATCTTCAGGGTGGGAAGTTTTTTCCTTCGGTCTTCCCCTCTCCTAGGGGTTCTCAATCCCTGACGTAGAGGGCTGAGGGTCCACAGAAGTGGTGGAGGCCACAGGAATGGACTGAGGCCTCAAAACATGCTCATAAAGAGTACCCTTCCATCTCTTGTCCCTATTTCTCAGAGCCTGGGAAGTCATGAACCTGCAAAGGGCACAGGATTGAACATTGTGCCCTTCACCCAGACAGAGGCGACAAGAGGAGTGTGGGTCAGAGCCAGGAATCTTAGTACCGCAGTTCCCACAGCACTTGAAGGAGCACGAAAGCATTTCCAACCGAAGTTGAAGCCAAATCGAAGCGAAAATTGAGGTCAAACAGTCTGAGGTCAAGCAATTTGCAAACAGAGTCAAGTCCAAAATCCAAAGTCAGCATGTGAAGGAAATGAGCAATACTGAGCCATGAAGTTCCTTCCTAACAGCTAACGCAGCGGACAAAAGGAACTGAGGAAAGAGCAGGAGGATGGCAGGCTTATATGGAGGGGGCAGAGCTACTGCCAAAAAGTTGCAAACAGAGTTTTGCCCAGTGATACCAGAAGTTTCCAAGCTTTACTGAACATGCACAGAATAACCCATTTGTGTGATTCGTAGAGACTACGAAGAAGAAGCAGTGATCTACATAAAATCAAATGTTTTCAGATAGGCCTCTAAGATAATTTGGATCCATGATGAATGACTGTATCTTGTATAAAAAGTATCACAGAAATAGTTCGATAAGCCCAAGAAGTTTTCCCCTCCATCTCAAACAGCAATTCTCATCTCAAATGTCATAAAACAAACTGCTTTTGAAGCTGAGGGAAGTTTCTAGAATGGTCTGAGAAGTACATGGGAGCCAGCTGTTCAAAGTGAAAAAAGTCTACTGAGCTACTTCATGTAATCCTAAACAGCACTCTGGATCTCAGACTTTTAAAGAATTGTTCCTAGTTTTTATTTGGAATTACTTGGAAAGGTTTCATGTATTTACTTGGAAAGGTTTCATGTATTTTATTACTTTTGTTGTTATGGTATACACCTGAGCTTAGGAGGATGAAGCGGTATGGACAACGGCTAGAGTGCAAGTGGCGGAAAACTCGACTCTTATCTGACAGAACTCGCCATAGGAATTTTCTTCATTCCTATCGGGAGGCGATACATGCAGCGAAGAAAGCTTTCTCCTCTGCACATATTGCGTCTGCAGAGTCTCGTCCGGCAGAGCTGTTTAGGGTGGTGAGGGAAATGACGCAGGTACTCCCTGCGCCAAATCCCTTGCTTAACCCGACGACGGCCTGCTGTGACGCATTTAACAACTTCTTTGCAGATAAAATCTCTCAGATAAGAGCCGAATTAGACGCCACTATTGGGACAGAGTCTATAGGCAAGGTGTCCAACGACACCGCCAATGTGAGTTTACTGGATCAGTGGCAATCTGTGAGTACCGAGGACGTGGACAAGCTGCTTGATAAGGTGAGGAAGACGACTTGCCCTCTCGACCCTTGCCCATCATGGCTGGCCGTCCAGGGGGGGATGCATTGGTGAGACTCCTTACGGATATCATCAATGTATCCTTCAGGGAAGGACATGTTCCATCTTGTTTAAAGGAAGCGGCTGTTAGGCCGCTTCTGAAAAAACCTTCCAAAAGCTATGGACCAAAACTGGACCACGTTTTGTTGTTGTTATGTGCCATCAAGTTCTTTTCAGCTCATGGTAACCTTATGAATAAGAGGCCTTCAAGATACCCTGTTATTAACAGCCCTGTCCAGTCTTGCAAACTCAATGTGGCTTCATTGATTGAGTCTATCCGCAAGCAATGAAGGCCTCAAACAGACGGCCCAAAAGGGCCACCATCGGGCCGTGTTGGGGGCGGAGCATGCACATGACACATGCCCTGAATACAGCTGGAAGCTGCCCCAGGTGTGGCTTTTTTCTAAAGAGACGGCCCAAAACTGGCCTGAAAAGGAGCAGAAAAATCTGCTTCTTTTCAGCAAGATGGTTGGGGACCTTGGAAGCAGCCCAAGTCAGGGTTAAGTGTATGTAGCTGACATGGCCCTGACACGAACAGGCCCTGTGCAGTCCTGGGGTGGCCCTTTTGGGCCATCTGTTTCACCCCAAAGTCTTCCTCTTTTCCAACTGCATTCAAAATCTCATGATAGGTCCACAGTATGATATGTACTTTTTCAGGTGTATATGAACTGTCTCATGATATGTACAACAAACATGATGTGTACAAAGTATGAAATGTATTAACACTATATCAAAACCTACTGACTCCTATATTTATTTACATGCCTCAGGTTGCTACCTAGAATACATTGACCAAATATACTATTTATAGTCAAACCCTCCAGTCCAGCTACAGCTACTCTGGCCTACAAGACCGTGGTTGAAAACTCTTGGATTTATAGCAGGGCTTTCTCAAACTACAGCACATACCCAAAAAAACAAGAGTGATACCCAAGAAAAAATTACTGCAAGGCATAACAAAAGCAGAAAATACTGAAACATCAATAGTTGTCACCTACGATCCCAGTTTAGGCCACTCACAAGCATTATCCATGAGCTACAACCAGTTCTGGAGAATAATAGTGCCCTCTTACATCATTGAGTGGAAGGCCTTTATGTACCTACAGATAGCCCCCTTCCAACCTACAACAGGATTTATAAAATAGAGGAAATATAATGGCAATACAGTCACAAACCCATATGCCATCTCTGTCTCCACAATTACTCTGGCAGCAACATTAAAAATTCCAACAATGTCACCCACAACATCAGAGATGCTTGTACTTGACCATCATCCAAAGTTATATATGCCAATCTCTTATCAACAACAGCCCTCTACATTGGAAAAACAAGACAGTCTCTGCATAAGAGATAAATAGACACAAATCTTAAATTAGAAATTAATTAATTTACCAACTAGAGAACATTTCAACCCTTCTGGACATTCAATTTCCAATCTGTTCTAGAACAAAAAAAAATTCAAAGGAAGACTGGGAATAGAAACCATTGTGTTAGGATATGTTCACAAATTCTTATCCATTGGTAGAGGTATGTACGAAGTTAATGGTTTCATGGCACACTATATACATTAATATAAATTAATATCAGTTGTTACATCAGTTACACATGTAACAAAAGGATTCCCCTGAGAAAATGTTCCTACTTCAAGGGAATACTTTTGGATAAGCATATTTTATTGCTTTCATGTCTCTGAACAATCAAGACCAGGCATTTGATAAACCTCTATCATCTTACACAGCTCTGAATGTTCACAAGGTCACAATTTGCATTGTTCTATATCCTATTAAATTTTATCCCAATCCCCCAAAAATGTAACTGTGTTTAAATACCTGTGGCTTTAATATTCACAATTCTATCTGAAAGATGTAATTGAAGTCCAAGAATGCTCACACTGAAATAAGTCAGAATCTTGAAAAGATTCACACACACCCTTTCATACTAAATGTACTGTAACTGAATTTTATTCAGAATGCCTTTCCTTGAGGAAGTGTAATGCAATAAGATGAGGATTCAGGCTGGTTGTTTTCCTGCCCTTCCAGATTCACAATGTAGAAAGTCAACTTGAAGACCAGAATCTGCATTAGCACACTTCACATTTATGAGGAAAAGTTGATCCACTTTTCATGGAAGCAATATTTGTCCAGCTCTCGAAGCATGAGGATAATTCCTCCCTGCTTTCTCTCTATTGTCACACCTACTAATCAGGCCTCTGCAATGATTTCATATATAGAGGGGGAAAACAGCCATTTCTTTTCAATTAAAAAGAATAAAGAAATTTGTGTTCTTTCTCCTTGGACCCAAGGTAGGTCAGAGTTGGAGTGGGAATAGAAGAGAGATTCTATTATCCAATTGAATTTTGCAATTTGAATGATGTATGCAAGTTAAGTTTGTCTGTACAGTACTTTCATGTTTTATCAAATTAGTTCTGCTTTTGCTATTCATTGGGAGAAGCTAGACTGTCTGCCCTCACAGAAGTTATGAGCCCTAAAGAACAAAGCTAAAGAGCTTTGCAGTTCTGAGGCTATGATTGCTTTAATGTAATCACTAAAAATATTACATTCTATGCACAACACCAAATTCTGCATTATTTTCCACTACCTAGTCTAGATGAAGTTTAGAATATAAAAAAATACTGGTCAAAAACTAGTGGAATCAAGAAAATATATTTCTGTAGTCATCTGCAAGTTTTCCTAGTAACAGAGTGCTTGCCTAAAATTAATCAAATTTAATTCTGGTCTTCATCATGGAAACAAATACATGCTTACTTGAAGCATTTTAGGCTCCTCTGTAGATTGAGATGCGTGTAATCTAGCCTTTCTACATTTCAAGGAAACATGAAAATGCCCAGATGTGGATCAGATATGATGTACATAAAACCTGCTGAGGTTTAAACTTAACAGTTGAAAGTGAGCACAAAACCAATACCACCGTTTCTTTCAGTATATGTTCTTTGACAACAAATTACAATATCAATCCATCTGGAAATGCTGGTCAAACAGCACTACTTTCTTTGATGAAAGCTGCCTTACTTTCCTATAATGGGAAAATCTCAATACCATATCCCAGATCCAATTAAAAGCTTCAGTTAAAAGCTTCTGTTACATGTATTTTAAAAAGGCTGTCGAAACAAATTAGCCTTGTATGGTGCTTTGAAACCTGCCATTCTGAGCTCTGATCAGCCACAAAGGCAGCGAATGACAGGTTGACCTTTCAAGCATAGCATACAAATACATTATCAAACATTTCTGAGAGACACTTTGATGTAGTAATCTACCACTGATGTAAAATTGGCAACCATCTGCTAAAGTAGTGAGCTCTCATAGGAGTTTAATATTTTCTCTCTTACTCATCTGTGTTTCTGTCATAATCTAACTGAACAGAAAGAAAGGTAAATTTTAAAGTCATGCAGATGAATCCTGGAAAATCATTTCCACTTTTCATTTATGGGGAAAAGGAAAAGAAAAACCAAAAACTGAGCAAAGGAGCTGAGGAACACAAAAGCAAGGTTCACATAAACACAATGCAGACATTTATTACACATTATATCCAGCACCAAACAACTGAACCTCTAATGCAAATACTGGTTTTGAATAAAAGGCTTAAAAGACCAAACTATATCCCTCCTGCTGCAAATATCTGGTAAATAAATACGTCTCCATGTCAGCTACCCATATGCTAGGCTGGATACCAACACAAAAGAAGTCACTTTGAAAGAGGCAGGTACATTTTTGTACCATAAGCCTATTTCCTGAACCAACCAATTTTCATTTTAACAGAAGCTTTATTTGCTAATTCAAAGTTGCTGAAGTGTAATTACAACTACTTGTAACAGAATACAGCTCTGAAAAATTATTTATATTTATTCCTCTGTAGTTTGTATTTGTCCTTTTATGATCAGCGCAATTACAAGTAAAAAGATGGACAAACATGTGGCTATATTTTATCTGAACCATTTTTCTGTTACAAGCATATACAGCAAGTTCTGCTATAACATATTTGTGTTCCTAAAAAAGTTTGCATTACAGTAATTTGCACTCTAAAAATAACAGGACTTACGGGAAAAATACGGTTAGATGCAGATCTCAAAAAACATTACTCGTATCTAACCTATTTATTTAATTTACTACAAATTTTAATCTGCTAAAAATAAAACAAATTTGGAGTTTCTCTGCCTGCCTGCATATTTGTTGTCCCCTGCCACCTCCTCCTCCTCTGCTGCTGCCACCACTGCACAGACACATCACTAGGCTTAGGTTTTCAGAAGCAGCAGCAGCAAAGCTACACTTCCCCATGCTGCAGGAGTCAAGTGTTTGGCTGTAGTAGAAATTCCCTTATTCCACCCCATCTTCCTTTTCCTCCTACCCCTTTTCCCCCAGCCAGACACAGATACCTGCATTGTCAGGAGGTGTAGCTTCACTGCTGCTGTTGCTCCTGAATGACTAAGCCTAGCAAACTCTTTTGAGTCTCTGCAGCAGTGGTGGCGGAAGAGGCTGGATGGATTTTTTAAAAAAGTGTGTAGAGGTGGCCCGCTATGGAGAAGCAAAGGGAGAGAAGAGAAGCAGGATTTTGACAGGAGGTGGTGGGGACAGAATACAAAGAGTGGGGAGTAGAAAGGCAAAAAGCATTCTCCTGGCCCAAGAAATTGCCTTGTGGAAGGGACAGATTGGTGCAGCTAGGCAGGGATCTGATGGGGCTCTTACTTCTTGGAACTAAACAACTAAGTTGAAAAATTTTGAATGCTTGAGACAGGCATCATGCTATAGCTAAATAGTGTTCCTCTACTAATGAACTGTGTCATTGTGAATTGATATTGTAAAAACACAAGTTATAGAAAAACTAACTATGCTCCTACATATGAGTTATGAAGGTCAATTTCCACTTTGCCTACCCCATGCTCTTTCTTGGATACTATAGCATGTAACTGGAAGTGTAAGAATGACCTTAAAAGCAAATACATTTTTGATCCAACCACAGGCACAGATGGACTTGCACATGAAATTTCAATGCAATCCAGTCCTGGCAGAATTCAAAAATATAGCCATGTTAGTCTGTGGAATCAGTATATAGAGAGATCTTGTAGCACCTTTGAGACTAACTGAAAGAAAGAAGTTGCCAGCATGAGCTTTCATAGACTTCACTCTACTTCCTCAGATGCATTTGGTGGAATGGAAACCAGAGACAGACATATATAAGCCATTGGTATGTGAGCATGTCAATTCAAATTCAAAATCCTTTGTGTATAGAAATGAAGTAGCAAGCCCAGTTATAAATGGTCGTTTATGGACAAAGGCACTGAAAAGTAGCCTTTGTGTGTGGAAATGAAGTGGCTAATCCAGTTTGACATAGGAACTAGCCTGTGGTGAAGAGAACAGATGAGTGTAGGATGGCCCTATAAGGATGTGTTCAAATGTGTGTAGTGAGCCAGGAAGCCATAATCTTTGTTCAATCCATTGCTGAGGGGCTGTAGTTTGTGGATGAACTCCGATTCTGCTGTTTCTCTTTCCAATCTAACTTTGTAGTTATTTTGAAAGAACTAGATGGGATCCTAAAGACATACAACTGAGCACTAAAGTCAAAATCGTACAAACCATCATATTTCCTTGCCTGACCCCTTTGCAAATTGGGAACCATTCTGTTTCTCCATATTATGTTCTAACAGTAGCTTCTTGTCCTAAGTGCACATTTCTCATCAGGACTATGTAGTGCAGTGGCACTCACAAGTCTTTTCAAGTGTGTTTGTTAATTTTTTGTGGTCGAAGCAGTCAAAGGCTTTGCAAAGGGGTCAGGCAAGTTTGCATTCTATCACATACTTGTTGCATATGTGTTCAACTTGTATGCAGAAAATATCATACAAAGCGTAAAGTTAGGAGGAAGGAATATCCACAATCAAAGATATGTGGACAACACTATACTAGTGGTACAAAACATCACAGACATGGAACAATTATTAAGGAAGATCAAAGAATAAAGTTCAAAGGCAGGCTTACTGCTGAACATAAAGAAAATAAAAATACTGACCACAGAGGAGCTACATAAATTCAACCTAGACAATGAGGAAATCAAAATAAAGTGTTCCTGTACCATGAAAGAACTAGATGGGATCCTAAAGACATACAACTGAGCACTAAAGTCAAAATCGTACAAACCATCATATTTCCCATCACGATATATGGATGTGAAAGTATGGGTGTGAAAGCTGGACAGTGGAGAAAGCAAATAAAAAAATAAAATCAGTTTATTTGAGATGGGGTGCTAGAGAAGAGTAATGAGGATGCTGTGAACAGCCAAAAAGACAAATTGTTCTTTGAACAGATCAAGACTGAAATCTCCCTGGAAACCAGCATGACAAAACTGAGGCTGTTGGACTTTGGCCACATCATGAGAAGGCACGACAATTATGCTAGGAAAGGTAGAGGGCAGCAGAATAAGAGGAAGACTGTACACTAAATGGATAGATTTAATTAGGGAGGTCACAGGTCTGAATGTGCAGGGCAGTAGAAGAGGTCTTGGAGGTGTCTCATCCACAGGGTTACCATGGTTGGGATCAACTCAAGGGCAGTTAACAACAACACTGAATTGGCTACACTGAATTGATTACTGCTTTATCACTAACTATTACTTTTACATGCCATTGGCTATCAGCCCTTTGGGCTATATTTATGTGTCATGAAAGTAAAACAAGCAGGAATTTGTTTTTCACATTTACTTCATAAATTTCCCATAGTAGCAAGTGCAACAGTTTTACTGGTGTCTAGCAGGCTGGCACAGTCTTTGGTTACAAAGCAACTACTGGACCTAGTTAAAAGATAATGATTTCACCTCTCACCCTGAAACAGTTACAGTCAGGAAAAACCCTACATTTCCTTCCTGTTATGCATAAATTTTGCACAATATTTTTAAGAACACTTAACTCAGAACCTTAAGTTTCTCTTCATGGGCATTTCATGTAAACCAACTCTCAATAGTAACTAGGGACTATACTTTTTCCTTTTGTATTTGTAACTGAGTGTCTTATGACCAAATTATAGTCAAATGCTCTCAGTGTAGATCAAATACAATGGGGAAAAGAAAAAATCCACTATTTTGACATTGTTGGTTTAAAAAAATGTTTGTTCAGCACATTCTGAAATGATAAAAATAGTCTCTGAATAAGATTATCTTGGAAAAATGACAAAACGTGGGTTAAGAATTAACACAAATAAAACCAAACTTAAGAAAATAAGGAACTTGATAACACAATCAACAGTATATGTAAATAGTATGGAAGCCAAGAAAGATGAAAGGCTTTACAACCAAGAAAATATGCCAATATGCTAAAATGATTCTAGAAATGCAAATATAACCTTTGCACACACACACACACACAAAAAAAAACATTTGTAGGAAAAACAAATACAACCTGGGGAAATAGAAATAAATCTTAGACCTGGAGGTCACCAAGAAAATGTAACACAAATTATACAGAAATATAATAAATATGAGTGCAAATTACTGGTTTATAGGTAACAAAAAGTAGAATTTACCAAAAAATAGCAGCTATAATTTATACACATGAGTATGTGGAAAGCACCAAGGATGCAGTGGCTCAAGTGTTTAAGACGCTGACTGTTGATTGCAAGATTGGCAGGTTGGCAGTCCAAGGCCCATCATGCTGCATGATGAGGTCAGCTCCTGTCACTAGTCCCAGCTTCTGCCAACCTAGCAGTTCGAAAGCATGCAAATTCAAGTAGATAAATAGGTACTACTTTGGTGAGAAGGCAAAGTGTTCTGTGCAATTATGCTGGCCACATGATCACAGAGTAGTCTCTGACAACGCTGGCTCTTCAGCTTAGTAATGGAGATGAACACCACCACCCGCTATGGTCGGACGCAACTTGACAATTTCATCAATGGGGAATACCTTTACCTTTATGGGGAAAGCAGGCATGAAAGCCTAATAGGCAGCAGGCAATGTGCACATATACAACACAGAATAGTAAGACATTGTTTTACCAAGAACTGAAGCCAGAAAGTTTATTCAGTGTACCAATGGTATGGAAGAAAGCAGTCTCACAGGTGGCTGAATTCAGAACTTTACACTGGTGAAGAGACAATTTGTATTACTTTTATTCTTTGGCTCCAATCTGAGAATGATACAGTGATTTCGGCTTGCACAATGGGGCTTCTAGGCCTCCCCACTCTCCCCAAATAGCTATCAAGGATAGAGAATTTGAAACTCTGGCACTCCACAAAGGAATTGAGGATATGCAAAACAGCAAGGAAAGCCCACTATGTGTATGTATATGTATGCAGACTCATAAGACACTGCACAAACATAAAGACACTCCTGAGGACATGTCAAATATCTTCCAATATTGTCAATATCCTAATATGCTCAAACACGGTGAACACTTCTTGTTCAATTATTTTGGGCATTTTATTTTATTTTATTTTATTTTATTTTTGCATGGCTGGGTTGATTAGAGAGGTGTTAACTACAACAGAAATCCACTGTCATGCAGCTGTTTTAAAACATGTTTTATTATGGAATGTGAAAACTGGATTAAATGGCCAAAGTTTGTCCAAATTTAAATGCCCTAATTTTTCCAGATTGCAGGCAACACAAACATTTTTAGTATAAAAAGTAGGGAGAGGGAGAATCTAGTATTACCTATAAAATTAACATACTGCCCACATTCTGCAAACATAAATTAGATGATGAACTTTATGAAAATCCTAATCTGATGTTTGAGTTTTCTTTGTGAGGCATGCATCTGTTTTAATCATATCAAAAATGCTTGACAATTATGCTTAAAATTCAAAGTAATCTAAATCTTAGATTTGATTAAAATTATAGAACATCTTTTCCTCTCCTCACTCCCACTTTCCAAAATATGGGATTTTTGACATTTTGTTTGGTATACATAAGGGACACGCTTTCTGGCCTTCAAATAAGGGGCATCGCTTATAATAAGAGCCACCTGTCAACCCTATGTGACAGACTAACATAGGCTAGCTATCTCTTTGAAAATACATGTTTAGTGTTTTCAGCTGAATGCCAGATTTAATATCTGAAGTCCACTTAATTCATCTTCCAAAAAAATGAAGATTGTTTTATTC
This sequence comes from Phrynosoma blainvillii, assembly GCA_026167975.1. NCBI lineage: Eukaryota > Metazoa > Chordata > Lepidosauria > Squamata > Phrynosomatidae > Phrynosoma > Phrynosoma blainvillii. The sequence continues at coordinate 79,658,255 of JANUYF010000002.1, forward strand.
CCAAGATGTTGACTCTAGTGAGAGATAAGTATATTGAACTAGACAACTACAGTAATCCCTCCCGATTCATGCAGGATCTGTCCGGAGTCCCCTACAAATCAGAAAAACTGCAAATATTCAAAGCCCATACTTATTCTGTATATAAGTCTAGAAATTTTAGTTAAAAAAATGGGTTGACTTATAATAATAGTATAACAATAAAATGTTATTTCATTCCCACCTCTCTTCAAGGCAGGGTGCAGCACATTAAAATACAAAACACATAAAAGCAACAGTTAAATTACAATACTAAAACCGGTAAAATACACATAAGAGCACATTCTTTAGAATATAAAAATTAAAATGTCATGATTTAAAACTGACTGGGCAGGCCTGCTGGATGAGAGATGTCTTTAATGCTGTTTTAAATTCAATCAGGGTTTCAGCTGTGGTATCTCTTCTGGCAGGACATTCTACAGACTGGGGACAGCAAACAAAAAGGTCCTCTGGGAAACCATTTCCAGTCTAGTCTTGGCTGATTGGAGCAAACATTTCCCAGAGGATCTGAGTGCACATTATATGGGAAGAGTGCACATTATATGGGCACATTATATGGGAAGAGACGATCCTGTAGGTTACCTGGACCAAACTATGTAGGGCTTTAAAGGTAATAACCAACACTTGTACTTTCCTGGGAAACTTGGCAGCTGCTGGAGTGATTTTAAGATTGCTGTAATGTGATCACTCCTGGATATACAGTCTGCCCTTGGTATCTGTGATCTTGCCATCCATGGATCCCAACATTTGCAGATGCCAAGCCCACGTGGGAGGGCAGCAGAGGAGGAAGAGGAGGTGGCAGCAGCAGGAAAGAAGAGGAAGAGGAGGTGGTAGTAGCGGCAAGAGAAGGAAGGAGCAGAGGTGGAGGCGGAGAAGAGGAGGAAGAGGAGGGAGGAGGGAGGAGGAAGAAGGAGAAAGAGGAGGTGGCGGGAAGAGAAGGAAGAAGAGGAGGAAGAGAAGGAAGAGGCAGTGGCAGTGGAAGAGGAGGAGAAGGAAGGAAGGAAGGAAGGAAGGAAGGAAGGAAGGAAGGAAGGAAGAGGAGGAGAAAGAGGCAGAGGTGGAGGAGGAGGAGGAGGGAAGATCTGGAGGAAGGGGGAAGAGGAGGAGGAGGCAGGAAGAACCAGAGGAGGGAGATAAGGAGGCAGCCCCCTGCCGCCCGCTGTGGTGAGAGAGGCAAGGCAGGCTTTGGTCAGCCAGGACAACAAAGTGCCATTGTCCCCAATGGTCACATGGCCGCACCACCATTAAGGACCATGGGACTTGAACATCCACAGGAGGATCCGGAATGGATTCCCCTGTGGATACCAAGGGCCAACTGTACTATAAACAGTCTGACTGCCATATTCTGAAACAGCTGGAGTTTCTAGACTTGATACAAAGGTAGCCCAAGCACATTGGAGAAGTCCAGCCTTGAGGTTACCAGGATGGGCACTACCATCTTTAGGTCCTCCAGTTCTAGGAATGGGCACAGTTGACGTATCCATGGGTCAGTGTAAGTACTGTAATTTAACTCTTATAAAAAATGGAAATGTTCCTTTCTCTGAGTAGAGTGGAGAAAGACAAAAGCATATTCCATCCTGGGAGACCCTAAAAGAAACACCAACCCCCTCTATTCTCTCTGCTGCTGCAACGCTTCTGACCTTTTGGAATGCCTGGGCAGGAAAATGGTAGCAGTGGCAGCTCTTTAGCATTTCCTTCCAAAGGAGTGATGAGAGAAATCAGGCTTTGAAGGGATTGAATAAGACACTTGTGTGTGTTTATTAGTTTTTCTGGTTTAAAACCAAGCAAATATAGCAGATTAAAGTTAAAGGCTATAATCAATGCTAATGTAGTCACCATTTTCTTTGCTTTACCTTTACCTCCTTTTTGACATGTTTGGGTTTTATTAGCCCCACCTGTACTTGGTTGCCTCCCCCAGACAATACACAGCTGCCATTTACCATAGTTCTCTCCTCATCCATCCAGTCTTTAGAGTGAGCACAAACAATTATGCCTGCTGGAATTCTGTAAATTCTTTGGCATCATTTTACTTTGCTTCATCCTTTACAACCTTTGTTACAGGCCCCTAGCTTTTACCCTCAATTTATCTATGGGTCATATCAAAATCCGTAATTTTGATCCCCAAACCTCACCTCGACTTATACATGAGATCACCTTATATGGTAAGTGAAGTAAATAAAGACAGAGTTGGCATGGTGTAACAGTTTGAGTGTTGGACTATAACTCTGGAGACTAAGGGCCTTTACAGACTGCCAGAAATAGTGCAGCTTGAGGCCACTTTAACTGTCCTGGCTCAGTGCTAGGGAATCATGGGAATTGTATTTTTTTCTGGGACATTGAGCTTTCTCTGTCAGAGAGCTTTGGTGCCACAATAAACTACAGTTCCCATGATTCCTTAGCACTGAGCCAGGACAGTTAAAGTGACCTCAAGCTGCACTATTTCTGGCAGTCTGTAAAGGCCCTAAGGTTAAAATCCCTGTTCAGCCATGGAAACCCACTGAGTGGCCTTGGGCAAATCACATGCTCTCAGCTTCAGAGGAAGGCAAGCATAAACCCACTTTGAACAAATCTTGCCAAGAAAACCCTGTGGTAGGTTTGCTTTAGGGTCATCATAAATGAGAAACAATTTGAAAGCATACAGCAACAAAGTAGATAATTTCAGTTTAAGGGTATTGGTGGATCTGTTCTGGACCACCGCCACCCCACGAATTGGGAAAATCTCCAATATTGGAACCCTGGGCGCGCACACCATCGTGTCCCTCACAGCTTGCTGTTCACGGAGGAGCGAGGGACGTGAACAGCAAGACCACATACAGCAAGGGACAAGTATATTTGAAATTTTTGAAGCCTCTGGTACAAAACCAAAAAAATACAATATAATTATTTAGTACTTGTAAAAACAGCACAGGGAGAGAAGCTGTGCTGATCATAGCCAGTGGTGTTTTTAGCCTTAGCTAATACGTAACAGCTACTAAGTATACATAACATACAGGCAACTACAATCATAACAGCACACTGTTGCATTAGCCATGATAGTGGGATGGAAACACATTTTCCAGTAATTAGATACTATATTTTGAACTACATTTTGGTCTATGGCCATAAATAAATGATGATGATGAACTACTGTGAAAAACAAACATCCACACAAGTGGAGAATTTTATTTTTAAGAAGGTATCAGGGGATCTTTTACACTACATTGTTAGAAAACTATGATTTCAACTGTCAAGGCTCCAACTTACAAAATCCTAGGATTTGAAGTTTAGGGAAGAGTAAGCAGAATGCTTAGGTGTCAAGCAGATGGGGCAAAAGGAGCAGCCAGAGGCCGCTCCCACCCCGACTGCTCCTGGACTGTGGTGACCAGATGCCGTGGTCCCAAAGCAGGCCGCTGCAGCAGTCTCGAATGGGCTGCCAGCAGGAGTGGCTTTTCACTACTCATTTTTCACTACTCATTTTGGGCCATGTTAGCTGGCTTCTGGACGCTTCGGGGGCATGCATCATATAAACACCACACCCCCAAAGTGGCCAGAAGCTGCTTTATTTGGCCCATCTGCATCAGGCCTTAGTCGCAGAGCTCTAGTGCCTTCTCAAATTACAAACCCTAGGATTTCACATGGTGCAGGGTGTATTAGTATAGTATGAAAGGGCCCTAGTCTTCCATAACAGAGTAGCAACTGCACATCCCTTAGATATTTGAAGGAATGCCATTTAGAAGATGGAGCTAGCTTGTTTTTTACTGTTTCAGAGAACAGAACATGAACCACTAGATTGAAATTACAAGAAAAGAGATCCCATCTAAACATTAGGAAGAACTTCTTGATTGTAAGAGCTGTTTAAAACCAGAAAATACTTCCTCAAAGGGTGGTGGCTTCCCTCTCTTTGGAGATCTTTAAACAAAGTGGATGGTCATCTTTCAGGAGTGCTTTGATTGTGTATTCCTGCATGGCAGGTGATTACACTAGGTGGCCCTTGTGGTCTTTTCCAACTCCATGGTTCTATAATTTATTTAGCACATAGATTTTTCAGCACCTACCCCACTGAGTAACCTTGGCCAAGTCACACTCTCTCAGCCTCAAAAGATGGAATGCCACACCCCCTCTGAAGAACCTTTCCAAGAAAACCCTGTGATAGGGTCATGTTAGGGTCACCATAAGTCATGAATGACTTGAAGCCACACAATTATTTAGTACCTATAGGCCCCACTTGTACAGTTACAATCTTACAGACATATCCCAAAAAACCAAAGAGAGGAAAAATAGGACAACACTTGAATTCAAACACTGATATGTGATCAAGTGATTATGAGAGAGAGAGAAGAGGAAGAGCCAGATGGCAGCTGTTTCTATGGAAGGAGTTGTGCCGACTACTGATGCAGCTACTTTTACAAGCACCAATATAAATGGTAGGTTTGAACACAAAGTTATGGACAACCAATCAGTGAGGTGATATCTTTCTAATCTCTATTTCTTTTTATGTCAGCCTACACATCCAAGACAATATTGACATGTTTAAAAAGGGACAGTTACTGAATTAGAGCATGGCAGTGATCCTGTAGGCTATCAGGAGGAGGAGGAGGAGGACCATCACCAGCAAAACCCTATGGACTGAGCATGGTAAAGAAGCAAATGTAGCTCATAGTGTATGTTTGCATAACAGGAAATGTTATAAGGATGAATCAAAAGTATGTGATATATTTAAATAGAACAACATGAAAAAGCTTTTCAATACGGCCTGAATTTTTAAGAGAGTTGTTGCTTTTTAAAGGAGGGGAACCATATTTTGAGAACCATTTTGGAGTAATTTTTTGATTTGATAATACTATGTGGGGCACAGTTCTACTGTGGGCAAACACAAATCTTCAGTGATTAATTCTTTCTGCTGCAGCTCCATTTTGAAAGAATTTATATCTATGGGTCTGGGTAGTGGCATTTATAAACAGGCTTTCATTAGAACACCACCTTTTAACCAACTGCATTTCAGTATTTCATTTACAAACTAGCAAGGATATTTCCCACTAAACATTCTTTTGAAAATTAAAACCATTAAGGAAAATTGGATACAGAGCAACAAGCAACTGAGAGCCAAGTTTCCAAATGCATTTCAAGCCTACCATTCAATTTTTATGCAAATGTCCCCTGAATGTCCTAGTATGATAGACAACGCAATGCCTGGACAAAATAAGATACAAACACAAGTACACACAGCCTGTTTGCTGATTACTCCTCTATAAAAGCATGATCTCTAAGCTGTTCCTTTTTTCTCAAGAGATAGAATGAAGGAATCCTAATCATGCTTTCATAAGAATTTGAGAAAAATAAATTTAAATCCTATGCTAAGCAATAATTTTCCTGGCAATTAAACAGTCCAATAAACATAATTCTAGAAATAAGTCACATGACATTCTGAAGGAAACAAGAGTATTAGAACATAAATTACAAAAAAATAATGGGCAGAACGGTTTTTATGTCCCTATATAAAAGTAATACCTATATGGCAAATAAATGCAGTGCTTTTATAGATGTACATAATACAAAAAATGGAAATATGTATATCAAACTCTCCTCTTCCTTGAGTTGTAGGAAATTTCAAGCCTTAGGAAAAAACTCTTTGGAGTTTATCACATGAGAGAAAATTGGAAGTTTAAACGGTGATTAACCCATCAAAATCACGCAATCAAGATTAAAACATGATTAAAACACAATTAACATTTTCACACACAAGAGCCATTATCCTGGGAATAACCAGGGAGTAACCAGGCAATAAATAGCAAAAAATAATTCAAATCCCGTGAATGATTTGTTGCTGTTTATTACCTCGTTATTCATAAAAATTTTGTTGTTGTTATTAAATGCCCTTGAGTTGATCTCGACCTATGGTGACCCTGTGGATGAGACATCTCCAAGAATCCCTGCCCTCCACTGCTCTGCTTAGGTCCTATAATTCACACCTGTGTTCTCTTTAATAAAGTCCATCTATCTAGCATGTGGCCTCCCTCTCTTTCTACTTCCCTCCACCTTTCCTAGCATTATTGTTTTTTTCCATTGAGTTCTCCCTTCTCATGATGTGTCCCAAGTACAACAGCCTCAATTGTCATCTTGGCTTCCAGTGAGATCTCTGGCTTGATCTGCTTCAGGACCCATTTGTTTGTCTTTTTGGCTGTCCATGGGATCCTCATCACTCTTCTCTAGCACATCATCTCAAATGAGTTGATTTTCTTCCTATCATCTTTCTTAACTGTCCAGCTCTCACATCCATACATGGTAATAGGGAATACAATAGCTTGTATGATTCTAACTTTTGTGCTGAGTTGTATATCTTTGCATTTTAGAATCTTTTCTAGTTCTTTCATGGTTGCCCCCCCCCCCAATTCTTAATGTTCTTCTGATTTCCTGGCGCACTCCACATTCCTGTCAATATCTGATCCAAGGTATGAGAACTCTTTTACCACTTCCATTTCTTCATTGTCTAGGTTGAACTTGTGAAGGTCCTCAGTAGTTGTTATTTTTGTGTTCTTTATGTTCAACATTAAGCTTGCCTTTGCACTTTCTTCTTTGATCTTTTTTAGTAGTTGTTCCAGGTCTGGGAGGTTTTCTGCTAGTATTATGGTGTCATCTGCATATCTTAGATTGCTGATATTCCTTTCTCCTATTTTCACTCCTCCTTCTTCTGTGTCCAAGCCTGCTTTTCTTACAGTATGTTCGGCATATAAGTTAAACATATAGGGTGATAAGATGCAGCCCTGTCTGACCCCTTTGCTAATTGTGAACCATTCTGTTTTTCTGTGTTCTGTTCTGACAGTAGCCTCTTGTCTTGAGTGCAGATTCCTCATCAGGACTATCAGATGTGTTGGTACTTCCATGTCTTTAAGGGCATTCCATAGCCTTTCATGGTCTATTCAGTCAAAGGCTTTGCTATAGTGTATAAAGCACATACTGGTTTTCTTTTGAAATTCCTTGGTGCACTCCATTAGCCATGGTATGTTTGCAATGTGGTCCCTAATGCCTCTTCCTTTCCTGAACCCTGCTTGGACTTCTGGGATTTGTCTTTCTATGTATGCTTGGAGTCTACATTGCAGAATTTTGGGCATTATTTTGCTTGCATGGGAGATTAGTGCTATGGTCCTATAGTTGCTGCAGTCCTTTGTGTCTCTTTTTTGTGTGGATGGGGATGTATATTGATCATTTCCAATCTGTTTCCCTTGTTTTGTTTTCCACATCTGTTGCTATATATTGGTTAGTACTAGAGTTGACTCTTTCAATGTGGATTGCAGCAGTTCAAATGAAATATCTTCTGCTCCTGGAGATTTGTTTTTTGCCATTTCTCTTACTGCAGCTTACACCTCACTTTTTAAAATTTGGGGTTCATCTTCATATGACTCTTCGTCCCATGTGTCCTTCATTTTGTCATCTCTTTTATATAGCTCTTTTGTGTATTGCATCCAGCGTCTTTTTATTCCTTCCTGGTTTTGAATTATGTTGTTTTTATTGTCATAGAGCCATGATGGCAAACCTATGGCTTGAGTGCCAAAGATGGCATGCGAAGACATTTTCCCTGGCACGCGGAGAGAGGGGAGGAGGAGGAGGAAGAGGTGCACACCTGTTCCTCCTCCTTCTCAGCCATCTCAGGCCTTCAGCTGCCTCTCCGGAGTTAGCTGATGGCTAGGTGCAGCATGGGGGAAGGAGGCTCCCCAGCCTAAAGAAGAGGCAGCTGAAGGCCCAGAAGGGTGGGGGGAAGAAGTCCCACCCTAGAAGTCAGAAATCCTATCCCTGGAGGATGGAAGTCCCACCCCAGCACCAGGTAACACGCAGTGCCCAAAGGCCTTTTAGTTTGGGCCTTCGCCCCTAAAAGCTTCACCATCACTATCATAGAGCATTCCAGTCCTTGGTTTGAATTTTCCTTTAATTTCCCAGATCTTGTGGAATGGGTCTCTTATTCTTCCCTTTTTGTTGTTGTCTTCTGTTTCTCTGAACTAGTCATTGTGGTGTTTTCTTTATCTTTTCACACTACCCCTTGTACTGTTGCATTCATGGTTCTTAGTTTGTTCCTATCACCTTTTTGTTTTTCTTCCCTTCTTTTCTTTATTGCTTGTAGCATTTTATCTGTCATCCATGGTTTCTTCTCTTTCTTTTTGCCTCTTGTCTGTCTGCATTCCTCCTTTATTATGTCCCTAGCTTCAGACCATAGTTCTTCTGGTTCTTGTCTATTATGTTAAGTAATGAAAATCTGTTCCTTATATTGTTGCTGAATTCTGTTGAGATATTATTTAGATCAAAGGATAATAGCACTTTAATCGCTTTTCATCACGACATCATGTGAAAACCATTAGCGCAATTACGCGATAATCACGGGATATTCCTGCGATAATCACGCTTTGAACACAACAGCGTCTGAAAATGTTAATCATGAATGCACAATTTTGGTGGTTTAAACACCATTCATACGTTCAGTTGTCCCTGTGTGATACTCCATACAGAGATTCAGAGATCAGTGGTATCGGTATTAACAAACAGGCAATTTGAGGAAGCGTAAGATGCAAGTGAGGAGAGAAAGGAATTAGAAGATGTTTGTAGATCATCATCATCATCATCATCATCACCACAGTTACCTCTACTATTCACTTTATATACTTCCTGTTTCCCCAGAATCATAAGTCTATGTTGACTTAAGTTTGAAATTTGTTTGGACAAGTATAATCACCTTCCAAATGTTGGATTTAGTGTCTGCTCATGTCAGCTTTTAGCTAAACATTTAACAGATTTTTTGAAAATTAAGCCAAATATACTAAGTAAAGCAAATGAAACCACCAGATTAACATTAGCTTTTAAAAAATAATAATCAGGTTTTGGATTTGATCCCAAATATTTTGGTTGCTATGAAATTTATTAGTCATTTTATATTGTTTTTCTATTTTTAGCACATGCTACACTGATCTCTTAAGGGAGACAGAATGTAATATAAATGACTTTAAATAAACTATTTGCACTTGATTAAATACTGAAGATTTTTAACAGATGGATAAAATGAGAATATTTTTAAAGAAAAAATAGTATTACTTCCACTGGCTTCAAAATTTAATAGATTAATAGATTAACCATCACTCAGTATAGAGATGATAGTTTCAATTATTACTTTGATACAAACCATTTCTTTGATTCTTTGCATGGGAAGGAAGTGACAAGATAATATAGGAAGAGATGGAACTAATGCTACCGGAGAGTGCCCTCTGCCAGTCACTCATGGAAATGCACTGAATAGAGAAATACAAGGAACATGATATACGAAAAATAAAAATATGTAGATTGAATAGCAATTTAGTGAACCAAAAAGGGACTGAAAAGAAGTTCAAAAAAACACAGCAGCTGAAAGTAGTAAATGCATAAAAAACATCTGAACATAGTAACAGCATATATTTTGTAATATAGCCCTGTAGTAAGACACTCACAAAGTACAGGATTTTTTTTAAAAAAATACATATCAATCAGATTCTCATCCTAGCCTATGTCTAAAGAGCTAAGAGAAACAGGCATGAAGTAATTATCATTTTATTATAGCTAAAATCTTGAGAGCAGGAGAGCTACAAATTGTGGTTGGTCCAAGTTATTTTCATGACTGCTAGGAACACAAATCCAGTTCTCCTTGGCCTAATCTTGCCAGATTCATCCAGTCTACCTTGTCACAGATACATGCTAACTGAATGTGGGTAGGGTGTAAAATATTTTTGAGTCTACTAAGGTTTTTCATGTTGCTATTGTTTCTTCCTTTGTAAAATAGTTATAACAGTAGCCCTGTTTGTAGTCTTCTGATAATGTTTAAATGGAGGGCTAAGTGGGTGCGGCCAGAAATAATCCAGCTTGAGTCCACTTTAACTGCCCTGGCTCAGTGCTAGGGAATCATGGGAATTGTAATTTTTTCCCCCTGAGACATTGAGCCTTCTCTGTCAGAGAGCTCTGGTGCCACAATAAACTACAGTTCCCATGATTCCCTAGCACTGAGTCAGGGCAGTTAAAGTGCACTCAATTTGCACTATTTCTGGCAGTCTGCAAAGGCCCATATTCCCTAGCTCTGAGCCACAGCAGTTAAAGTGGTCTCGAGCTGGACTATTTCTGCAGTCCATTTTGGTCCTTCCTCAGGTCAAGGAAGCTCTGGAACCCTTTACAATCACATAGAGTAGGAGTAGGCAAGCTTTTTGAGCCGGGGGCCGGGTTGCTGTCCCTCAGACAATTGGGGGGCCGAAGCACCAAAATAAATACATTAAATTAAATTAAATTAAATTAAAAAATAAAAATATATATAAAAAAATATGCATGCACACTTTCTCAGCCCCAGAAAAGCCATGGCAAAACCCCTGTGGAGATTTTGCCAAGAAAACCCCAAGAACAAATAATAACAACAATAATCAATATCATCATGGTGGTGGGGGCGGCAGCGGCGGTGGCAGGACCGGCCTGGGGCCGGTCCAAAGGCCTTGGGGGGCTGCATCTGGTCCCCCAGGCCTTAGGTTGCCTACCCCTGTCATAGAAAGCCTCTACAGAGACCCTTCAGACCACCACCATTGAACCACAGAGGAGAAAAAAATGGTAATGGAGACAACACATGTAGCATTTTCCCATTCTTTTTGCATTTATTATTTCCACTTTCCTGAATAGAACTAGTATGCTATAATAAAGCAATATTTGATTTACATCTACAGCATTTGGTCTTCCATCTAGAGTTCTATGCCTTGAATAGACAAATGGTAATCCATTATTTCAGTACAAGCAGACCATTAGTGATCTTTGGGCAGCCATCCAAAATCAATTTGCATTGCAGCCAAAAATAAATTCTGTCCTCAGTGATAGTCTTTATGTTATAGCATGGAAAAAAGCTATTTGAATAAACAGATGGAGCAACTGCAATCCAAATTAGATTGATTATACATACAGTACCAGCTTTTCACAGTGAGAAACACTCGTGAGTTTAAAAAGAGGGAACATCAGGACACGCTATTATTATTCCACAAAAGTTGCAGTGTGATATGTTGCTGTTCTGTGTTCTAGATTGCCATGTCCTCTTCAAGATACTCCACTAAACTTTCCCCCCCAACGAACACAGGTCACTGAGCATGCTCTGTTAAAACTGGACTGATTTTATAATTTCCTCCATCCTTCAATCCTTCACCTCTTCCCAAAAAGATTTCTTACATTGATATCTCTTAAACTACAGTAACTTGTACTATATTTTTCTTGTGTTTTGCCCACGAAAATAAATGGATACTGGAGAGGTAATTACATACTGGTGATAATAATTGTAACCGGTGTGGGATAGCACAATGTTGGAATAATTGCAAGAAAGCATCTCAGGAAATAAAAACAAGGTGCAGAAGCTTCTTAATAAGATCACTCAGTTGACAGGCTTTTAGATGTAATCTATTTAGATCTGAGTGCACACAGGTCAATACAGATACACACACACTTGCATTAATTCACTCTCATACTGATTTATGCATAATTCCTTCATCTCTTACTTGAATATAAGCATGTTCTATGTGCACATTAGAACACACAGCTTCATATACATGAATGAGACAGTGCACACATTAATATGCACAGCCTCTCCCACAAGCACACATGCACAGATATATCAGAAAGTACACACACACACATTTTGATGCAGCACAGGTCTGACTGCAACTACACTAACCTGGAAGTACATATACATACATACACACCCACTTGCGCTCTCTTACTCTTACAGGAGTACACAATTACACTCTCTTGCTGGTACACACACACATAAACATTTCAACTTTCTCATTCATATATGTACAAACCTAGGCTTGTGGTCTCACTCTTTGTTTCAGGTACACATACTCTCTTTCTTACAGGTGTACAGACTCTTTGTGCACATACTCTGGAATACATATGAGCATACATTCATATTCTTCCTTGGTCATACTGCTACTCAAGCAGCACACACAATCCAGCCTTAATTGATGTGTGCCCTCTTTTATCCTTGTGTACATGCACACATATTTCATGCGCATGTACAATATACACAGACACAGAGGCTCTCTTGTTCCCTTGTACTGCACAAAATCAATTTGTGAGAATTGTGAGGAGCAATTTACCTAAATTTCATAAAAATGGAATAGGACTTACCGTACTTTTCGCCCTATAACACACACTTTTTCTTCCCCAAAACGTGGGTGGGGAAGTTGGTGCGCCTTATAAGGCGAAGGGCCGAGGTCGCGGGGAGAAGGAGGGCTCCTTCCCCCCGCAACCTCAGTCTTTGAATGGGCTGGTGCTGGGATCGAAGCGATCCTAGCACCAGCCCACTGAACTGAGGACGCGGGGAGAAGGAGGGCTCCTTCCCCCCGCGACCTCAGTCTTTGAATGGGCTGGTGCTGGGATCGAAGCGATCCTAGCACCAGCCCATTGAACTGAGGTCGCGGGGAGAAGGAGGGCTCCTTCCCCCCGCGACCTCAGTTTTTGAATCGGCTGGTGCTGGGATCGAAGCGATCCTAGCACCAGCCCATTGAACTGAGGACGCGGGGAGAAGGAGGGCTCCTGCCCCCCGCGACCTCAGTCTTTGAATGGGCTGGTGCTGGGATCGCTTCGATCCTCAGTTCAATGGGCTGGTGCTAGGATCGGTTCGATCCCAGCACCAGCCCATTCAAAGACTGAGGTCGCGGGGGGAAGGAGCCCTCCTTCTCCCCGCGACCTCACTTCAATGGGCTGGTGCTAGGATCGCTTCGATCCCAGCACCAGCCCATTCAACAACTGAGGTCGTGGGGGGAAGGAGCCCTCCTTCTCCCCGCGACCTCAGTTCAATGGGCTGGTGCTAGGATTGCTTCGATCCCAGCACCAGCCCATTCAAAGACTGAGGTCGCGGGGGGAAGGAGCCCTCCTTCTCCCCGCGTCCTCAGTTCAATGGGCTGGTGCTAGGATCGCTTCGATCCCAGCACCAGCCCATTCAAAGACTGAGGTCGCGGGGGGAAGGAGCCCTCCTTCTCCCCGCGTTCTCAGTTCAATGGGCTGGTGCTAGGATCGCTTCGATCCCAGCACCAGCCCATTCAAAAACTGAGGTCGCGGGGGAAGGAGCCCTCCTTCCCCCCGCGACCTCAGTTCAATGGGCTGGTGCTAGGATCGCTTCGATCCCAGCACCAGCCGATTCAACAACTGAGGTCGCGGGGGGAAGGAGCCCTCCGATCCCAGCAGTTCTCCGATCCCAGCACCAGCCCATTGAACAACCGGCCGCGGCTAAAGGGAGGAATCCTTTTTTCCTGGATTTTTTTCCTTTAAAATTGGGTGTGTCTTATATGCCGGAGCGCCTTATATGGCAAAAAATACGGTAGATATGATTAACTAAAGACCTATTAATTTGAGATTCAATCACAACTAATGTTCTCTTATACCAGGGGTAGGCAACCTTTCCCCTTTAAGGGCCGAAGGACTTCAGCTCCCAGAAGCTTCAGCCATGTTGGCCAATAGTCCCATGTTGGCCAATAGATCCTGGGATTCTGGGAGCTGAAGTCCCTAGGCCCTTAAAGGGGAAAGGTTGCTTACCCCTGTCTTATACACTAATGTTCCTTAATCACAGTTGGATCAACAGTAAAATGTAATGCAACTACTAAAAGAATAAATATATATATTCCAAAAGCAACCAAAGAAGGAGAAAGTTTAATATTGTCGTCATCATCACCATCACCATCATGCCATCTTTCTCCCAGGACAAGACCCAAAGGAACTAAACAGTTCCATTGAATACTAAATTACAACAATTAAAAGCACATTAACACATAGTAAAAAGATAAAAACATATTCTATCTCATTAAAAAGATCCTTCTGCCGCAATAATTTAAATATCAAAGACCAGTGTGAATAAAAACAATATGGTTTAAGTGGGTGAGGGACAGGCTTCAGACATCTTCCAATATTTTACAATAATATGTTCAAGAAGAAGACAACAGAACATGTTTTGCAAATAAAAAGGTGGAAACAGATAATGGAGATGAGGCCAGTGGCATCAGGAGAGGGAAGGGAGAAGAGAAGTTATGTGTATATATACATATATATATATGAAAGTTTTTTCAAACACAACTAGATGACTCTTGAAAGTAAGCCCACAGTACTCAACATACTTTTTTTCAAAAGCTTATAGAAATTGTTTTGTAAGTCTCATTGTGTGTATATGAATGGTGCATGCTACCATGGCTGCCACTAGCACATGAAAAAGAGCATTCAGGCAAGTCAACAATGCAACAATCCTCCCCTGCACAATTCTGACATAAAGACTTTCCTTGCCCTCTTATTCAAATATAGTATATTTTTACCAGGTAGCTATTACACTAGTCAAATCTAAACAATTTATAAAAGTATGACTAAATGAGTTACTGAGTCAAATCCTTTTTGCATATAAAACCTTGGTTACAAAGCAAATGCTGGGTATTGATCATTTGTAAAAAAAATAATAATCTAATAATGTAATATTAATGATTTATGAGTTATGAAAAGGAGAGAATTTTAAAACATCTTTACAATAAAAGTTAAAAAATGTTCTCACTGTGTTAGCAAGTTCCAAATAACTTCCTCCAACTGAATTGCTTAGGCTGGAAACTTGTGTAAGTAGTCTCTGCAATGCAACTTGTTGATTCATGGCATTGCCTCCATATTCAAACAGTTTTTGTAGAGTTGAACGATTGTGCAAGTCAGGACTCTGAAGATCTCTGGCTCCAGAATCATATTCCCAACTTTCTCGAGCTCCTGAAAGAGCACCTAAAATAGAAAAAGAAAGAAAGAAAAGCCTGTTCATACTGAAGAATTATTAAATAATCCAATTCCACATATCTTACCACCTTTGGCAGTCAATCCCTGAAGACAACTGGTTCTGTGATATCAGCCTTCTCTGTTTTATCAAATTGCAATTCAAAGCCCACCTTTTCCCTTGACATAAAACCTTCTTTCTCCTGCTGAAATTAAGACTAAAAACCTATGAGTGCATATCATTCTAGGGTTTATTCTCAACCCATTCTCCCCTTTGGAGTGAATTTGAAACATTAATTTCTTTGGGCCAGAGGCCTGTCTTCTTGCTCTTTGTTTGTGCATGCTGAAGGCAATATTGAAAAAAAAATTCTTCTTTTGTTCAAGAAGGCATGTCAGCAGCAATCAGGTTTTTAGACTTAAGGAGTTGCAGCACCTTCTGTGCTTGGCCGTACTAAAGGAAATCAGTGCTGTGCATTTCACACACTGTATTTTATGAGCCATCTGTCTCCTCTTTGTACAAAAACACAGTTATTACTCTTCCCTACATAGTATTCTTCAGACCAGATCTTTTTATTTTTACATGGCATGCACTAAATCACAAAGCCATTTATTTTCTTTGTTTTCTGGCCTGCCTGCTCAATTAAGTATATAAGAACACAAGAAGAATCTTGCTGGACCAGACCAAAGGCCTACCTAGTCCAACCTTTTGTTTGTACAACTAGATGGCATGGAAAATTCACATCATGTTCCTCAACAACTGTCACACAGAAGCACTCTGCTTTTGATAACCATCTGAGCTACTGATCGCCACAAGTTCCACTGATATATTTAATCCTTTTAAAATCTGTCCAAGTTTGCAACAACCACTATATCTTGTTGCTATAAATGGCAGAGTTTAGCTATATGCTGTGTATCTTTAACTTCAGTCTTCTTTTTCCCCTGGGTGTCCTGATTATTACCAGCTCTTATTATGACTCACCACATTGCACATGTAAAGGTACAACTACGGTTGAATGTGTGCACTGATGCATACTTCCATATTGGCATATACCTTTTTAAGTCAGGGTGGGTGCTGAGTTATGGGTTTAACAGTGGGATTAGCTAAGGAAATTAACAAATAACCCAAACCAACTACATGGAAATTCCACTCATTTTGATTGAGTGTATTTTCAGATAAGTGTACTTCTGTTCTGGCCAAAGACCACTTAGCATGGATTAGTTGGCTCCTGATGCTCTTCAGCTGCCCCTCACACTCAATCAGGGTAGTTAGAGGGTCAACTACAGGACTCAAACAAGTGTACTCTACAACTAATAAGAGCAAGTACTGTACACACTCTCAGCAGATTTAAAAAATAGTTCATAGATTAAAAAAAAATAAGTGTAAATAGGACCTGAGCAATTGTTTAATTTAACAGTTCACATTGCTTATGTGCATTTATTAATAAAGCATTACTGAAAACATTCAGCAGAGTGTGCTGGTCATTGAATATAAGACTTTATAGTCATATTCACTACTCTCTACTGATATTCAATACTCTTTCCTCATGACACTATTACCCAACAGTCAAAAACACTGTAGAAATTACAAAACTAACCAATGGAGCCATTGTCGCCCTTTATATCACAAAAGGACAAGTTTCTTATCTGTAACTGTGGTTCTCTGAATGCTCACCTGTGAACTTACACACACAAGTTGTTGTGTCCCTGTACAGCAACTGCTGAAATCTTCTAAAGCTGAAAAAGAATCCTAGTCATTAGCTGCACCCTCTCTCTACTGCACATATTCCTGGTGGTTCCCACTGAAAAGCCCAGTTGCATATTTGATGCAGTGAAGGCTGGAAATATCAAGACACAGAAATGACACCTTGAGAGGAGGATGGGTTGTGTTAGCTCACTGAAGATCGCTTGAAGCCCACAGTTACAGATAACCAACCTTTCCTCCTTCATGTAGCTGAGAGCTCTGCCTGTCCAAACAATGTTCTGTCTGCAACCTGGTATCAATGTTGTGATGGTTGATGAATGTTATTGGTTTTGAGCAAGCAATCACTGTGCAGGTGCACAACAACCCGTGTGTGAGTCACAGGGGGGAAGCAGACGCTAATTGAGCTGTTTTGGGGGCAGGGAAGGGGAGGGGCAGCCGCACGATCGGCGCCCCAACCCCTTCCCCAGGTTGACCTCGGAGCAGCTGGCCCTCCACACAGCTGGCGCTCCGAGGAGGACCTCCCGCCGCAGCGTTCGCACACGCTGAGGCGGAAGAGTCGCCGAAGGTGCGCAGCAGCCTTTTGCGACGCACCTTCGGCGACTTGTAAAAGGAGCACCATCTGCTTCCCCCCATAGAGACCACAAAGAAGAGTTCAGTATGCTGGAACTGGAGGGAATGACACTGGACAATCTTGTATGGCATGGTAAGACGACACATAACCTTTAATGGGTTTACCAGCTTTAGTTTTCTGTCTACCACATGTTGAAAACAACTGTCCCTATCCTTGTCTTTATATTTTCAATGGTCTTGCCAAACATAAATTTCTGCTTTTATTTCCTGGTATGTATCTGCCACTGTCCTTTACATCAACTCTGTCACTCTCATCTCCACAAGCATCCTCTTGGAGTCCTCTTGGAGTCCTGCTGAATGATCATTTGTCCCCATGCCACTTAATTGGGGCAACTGCTAAGGCATGTAACTCCCACCTTTTGAACATCCATAGGGTCTGTAGGTTTTTGACCATTGAGACTGCCCAGTTGCTCGTCCAGGCCTTGGTTAATTCACATCTGGACTATTGTAACAACCTACTGGCAGGTTAACCTTCTTGCTCTCTTACTCCTCTGGTTTTTGTAAATCTCCCCAAATACTCACATGTCTCTTCCCCTCATAGATCCCTCCACTGGCTATCAGTTCAGGCCAGGGCTCAGTATAAACCTTTGGTCCTATTATTTAAGGCCTTGTGTTTTAACCTCCCCCCAGATTTGGCAGCTCAGCTAGCATGCTATGTACCATCTAGAAACTTAAGATCTGCAGACAAAGGATTACTGGTGGTTCCACCAATGTGTGTGGCTCTGTCAAGGCTGTGAGCCTTTCAGGATCTGGCTCCACATTTGTGAAACAGTCTTCCTTTGCACCTCTGGCTGGAGGGGGACCTTGTCCACTTTCGTAAAGGGCTGAAGACCTTCCTCTTTAATTCACCAGATTAAGGGAGGTTGCAGACTGCCAGAAATAGTGTGAATTCAGTCCACTTTTAGGGTTAGGGTTAGAGTTAGGGAACCATGGGAACTGTATTTTATTGTGGCATCAGAGTTGTCTGACAGAGAAGGCTCAATGTCTCAGAAAAATAACAGTTCCCATGATTCCCTAGCACTAACCCTAACCCTAAAAGTGGACTGAATTCACACTATTTCTGGCAGTCTGCAACCCCCCTAAGTTATTGAGCATGCCTAAGGTGGCCCAGATGGGTATCCACTGATAAGGATTTTATTTCTTTTTGTTTTTAGCATATTAAGATATTATTTTAGTACTTCAGTATTTTAGCATTTTATAGTGTGTTGTTTTATTGTTTGTTTTATTGTGTATGTTCTGATGTACCATCCTATAGTGGAAAGGGTGTTATAAATACACGTTGTTGTTGTTGTTGTTCTGCCCTCCTCCCTTTCTTTGTCTTACTCTCAGTAGGCTTATGGCAAAGCGTTCGCAGACATTGTATAATGATTATTTGATGTTTTTAATTTGTTGCTTTCTTTGTATTAATATGCATTTTATTATTTTGTAGAATGTATGCCATTGGCAGGTTTTTTTATCTATTTTTATCTATTTAATTAACTGTATGTACAGTGCTGTGTAAATCTACAGCGCAATATAAATAAACTATAATAATAATAATAATAGAACCAGCATTAAAAAAAACACCCTATGCTTTGCTGCTATCCCAGTCTTGATCTTTCCCAAAGCTGCTATCTGATGGTTAGAAAAGAATAACCAAATACCAATACAATGATGTATTTAACATCAAATGTAGTTTATCCCCAAGAAATATATTTTACAGATGACCTGAAAGTAAAATTTTGTTTATATCCTCAGCTTCATAAAAACAAACAAAGATTAAGTTCAAATTTACAGGTGAAGAAAGGATTTGGTTATCTTCTAACCTAGTAGTAAAGCCACATATCTGTAACCTTAAGTAAGGAATGTATTTTATCCCACAATAAATCTGAACTGTTTTATATTTGTAGCAGGCATGGAGATTCTGTATCTCCCTATTTATTTATTTGATTTCTATCCTGTCTTTCTCCCCAAAAGGAACGAAAGGCGGCTCACAAATAAAAATTCTAAAAACATATTATAATAAAAGTTAAAAATATCATCTAAAAACAATATAAAATTACAGACATAAAACCACACTAAAACCATGATACCCACCCTATATAACAAAAACCTAAGCCACCCCATGATTATACATCAAAAGCCTGCCTGAATGAAGCCATTTTTGATTGCCAAAAAAAGGCAAGCAAGGAAGGGGCCAGCCTTGCTTTTCATGGAAGGGTATTTCAGAGGGCAGGAGCATCCACCAAAAAGGCTCTCTCTCTCATGTCTTCACCAGGTGAGCCTGTGATGGTGGTGGGACTGAGAGAAAGCCTTCCTCGGAAGATTGTAGGGCTCTAGCAGGTTCGTATGGTCTCTCAAATATGGGGCCTAAGCAGACGGCTTAAAAGGCCGTCTTGGGGGCAGGGAAGGGGAGGGGCAGCCGCATGCTCGGCGCCCCAACCCCCTCCCGAGGTTGTCCTTGGAGCAGCCGGCCCTCCGCACGGCCGGCACTCCAAGGAGGACCTCCTGCCACAGCGTTTGCAAACGCTGCGGCGGAAAAGTCGCCAAAAGTGCACCGCAGCCTTTTGTGGTACACTCTCGCTGACTTGTGAAAGGAGCGCTGATTTAGCGCTCCTTTCAGGGGCGGCGAAGCTGAAGTCCATGGCGCAGCTTCCCAGGGCGGCCCATGGCCGCTAGTCTGCTTAGCCCCATGGTCTCTCAAATAATCTGGACCTATGCCATGTAGGGATTTATAAGTCATAACTAGCACTTTGAACTGTGCTCAGAAACGAACCGGTAGCCAGTGAAGCTGTTTCAACAAGGGAGTTATATGGTTGCTATAACTGGCCCTAGTCAGCATTCTGGTTTTAGCATTTTGCACACACTGAAGTTTCCAAACAGTTTCCAAAGGCAGCCCCACGTAGAGTGCATTACAGTAGCCCGAAGGAGATGTAATCAAGGCATGTGTCATTGTAGCCAGGTTTGACGCCTCAAGGAATGGGTGCAGCTGGCATACTCATTTTAACTGTGCAGATGCACTCCTGGTCACTGCTGAAGCCTGGACATCCAGGCTGAGAGCGGAGTCCAGGAGCACACCAAAGCTGTGAGCCTGAGAATTCAGGAGGAGTGTATCTACAACAGGATATATATACCCACTCTCTTACTCTCTGAAGATGCCAGCCACAGATGCTGGCGAAACAACAGAAAGAAACTCTTATAGAACATGGCCACCCAGCCCAAAAAACCGACAAAAAACTATGGATGCCGGCCATGAAAGCCTACGACTTCACACTGATTTTTTTTCAGTAAAGTTGATAAAACTCCTGTTCAGGTCATCATGCCATAACAAATTTTACAGAATACAGAAATATCTCACGTCAACCATCCAGAGTAGCACTTGTGAAAAATGCCACATCCAAACTGATAATAAATCCAGATAAGCAGAATCTTAAATTTTCTTGGTTACGATCTTTACTGCAAAATCCAGCAGAATTTGAATTCTTAAATAATCATTTCATTGTATGGGGGGTTGCAGACTGCCAGAAATAGTGCAAATTGAGTCCACTTTTAAGGTTAGGGTTAGTGCTGGGGAATCATGGGAATTGTTTTTGTTCTGAGACATTGAGCCTTCTCTGTCAGAGAGCTCTGGTGCCACAATAAAATACAGTCCCCATGATTCCCTAACCCTAACCCTAACCCTAAAAGTGGATTCAATTTGCACTATTTCTGGCAGTCTGCAACCCCCCTATGTCTACTCCGACATTCTTTCTACAAAACAAAAAAAGCTTCCTGTAATCTGTGTGAAGACCACCTACCTCTTCAGACATCCAGTCTCTTACTGGATGTTAATGGTCCACACTGCAGAAATAATCCAGTTTGAGACTACTTTAACTGCCCTGGTTCAATGCTAGGGAATTCTGGGAACTGTAGTTTTGTGAGACATTTAGCCTTCTCTGTCAGAGAGCTCTGGTGCTACAATGAACTATAATCCCAGGATTCCCTAGCACTGAGCAAAGGAAGTTCAAGTGGTCTCAAAACTGATTATTTTTGTAGTGTGTTTGTAGTTTTGAAGTGCCACTGCTTTAAATCCAGGCCATTCTATAGAGTTCTAATTCACATGACACATCCCCCTTTCCATCTACCCACCCATAGCAGCTGCTCTCCACGAAGAAAATTAGAAATGAATGGTTGTTTTCAGTAGGTGGCACCATAATGCTGTGTGTGTGTATATGTGCCTTCAAGTCACCTATTGCTAGTGCCAGTTAATATCATAAAGATTTAAACAGAAATGTCTATTGATAAACCAGCATGCAATTCAGGAATAATGAAGCTCCCTCCCCCATTTTTTTTTATCATGCAAGTATCTGGTCCTTGGAGTTAATTAACATTCCCAGAGGACAACAAAAATAATTACCTACCTTTCTAAATTAAATTTTAACAGTAAAATAACTCCCCAACTATATTCCAACATTCTATCCAAGAATGCTTGCCCTATTAATATATTCCCACATTACAATGCATCGTTCTGTAAGAAAGTACTGTACTACAAATCCCATCAGCCACTGTTCATATGGCAAATAATGAGGGATGTGGAATGTTCAATTCCAAAACTTCTGAAAGAGAACAAGTTCTGGAACACTGCTCTAAGCTTTTCCATATATAAATCTTAGATGATATGCGATATTATCAACATTTTTTAAAAAATGCATCCTTTCCATCTGTAATTCATTTTGGACATGAATCCAAGATAGGGAATGTAATTAGCTGCCACTCAATATAGCCACTATTATGTATTTTATCATAAAGGGTCCCAGGGACCATCACTGCCTTTTTATTATATTATATGTGGATTATCTCCTGAAAAAATGGCTAATATATAATAGGGTATATTTCTGCATTTTCTGTTTTTCCCATTAGATGTCAAGATTAATGTATAAATGCAACAGTGGGTTTCCCCCCACAAATAGCTAGATTCTGTTTTTAGTTACATTATTTTTCATGCAACCTTAACCCCTACATGGACTTTGAACTATTTGCACCTGGCAAACATTCAGAGTCAAATCTGTATGAAAGTTACTACCAACCGTCCTTATCACAGCAGATAGTATTTTCTGTTCATCTCCAGAATCTCTGCTGGCATTTTAATCATTTTGGCAATCTCTCTCCAACTATATGGACTCTATACGGAAAGTCAATATAAACTTCCACAGAATAATAACAGAGACACCTTTAAACAGCCTTAACAAGATGCCAGTTATTTTCAAGAGATCCAAGGAAAAATGTGTATCCATAAATTTGATTTATATCACAGTCCTGTGAAGCCTCCTGTCTTCAGCTGTATATAAAAAGCAAGAACTTAAACTAAAAAGGGTAGTAACATACAATGATTTCATTAGTCAAGATCAGTCATACATATTTGAGTCACATTATACTTTTGCCCTATAAAGAGCTTTTATGGAAATATGATCACTAGGTAACACATTTCCCAAAACACACCTGTATACATGTGTAGGAAAATAAGTGTATAAATAAATTTAGCATAGTGTATGGAAAATGTCTCAAGTTAAACAATTTTTCATGCACTGGAAAACTAGCTTACAGTGTGTCCCGAAAACATATATATGTATCACCATACATAATACTAAACATAGATTCATGAACATTAAGTACACAGTTCCGCATACCTTTACCTTTTTTCCACATACTGAATGCATGACTAAAATGCCATGAGTTGGCAAACAAAGGGGAACAGACACTGTAGAAGCTCTAGCACAGGCAGATTCTTGAGAACATATCAGGTATAACTTGAGGGTCATAAAGGGGCCACACTTACCCAAACTATTATCACTACTTGTTGGCCAAGAAGCTATTCTGTCCCTCAATGTTTTCTTTTTAAAAGAATCATCAGATTTCACAGAAAGTTCCACTTCTTCCTTCCTGATTTCTCGCACAAGCTGCATACGACATCGTGTAAAATCCTGAAAGGAGATTTTCCCATTTTCATCTGCACCAAGCTGCTGCATTATCTCTGCTACAGACTCTTCCATGTTCAGTTGGCGACACACCATTAGCAAATCATTCCTAAACATTAAAAAAAAAGTGAAAGGAGGCAAAAATACATGTATCAGAGTTCAAATACAAACCTTTGTAAAATAGAAGCAGCTCAGCTTTCAGAAGGCACTTTAAATTCAATAAAGCAAATTAATTCCTCGCACATCAAGAAAGCATCTTTAAGATCAGCAGAAATCCATCATAGGAATGATGTCAGAACAAAATAAACTTACAAACTCTGTTTCTTGGCACAATCATATACAGTATAGAACCTGCATGCCCAAACTTTATTTTTACCCACACAATTTTATTCCTACACAGATAGGGAAACAAATGCACCAGGGAAGTCAATGGGGAAAAGAGGAGCTGACAAGGAAAAACAATAACACGTGTATTTTTCTCCATAGCATCTGGGACTGGGGATATGTATATGCCCCCCAGTACATTAAAATTATTTGTGATTTGCAGCAGAAATAACACACATGGAGGCAAAAGCGAATGCTAGATGAAGATATGAGGTGGGATACATATATCCACAGCTCTATGGTCTAAAACACACTGCAGAAATAAACAAGTTTGAGATCACTTTAACTGCCCTCACTCAATGCTAAGAAATTCTGGGAACTGTAGTTTTGTGAGACATTTAGGGCCTCGGCAGACGGCTTATTGAGCCGTCTTGGAGGCCCGGAAGAGGAGGAGCAGCCACACGCGCGGCGCCCCTTCCTCCTCCCGAGGTTGCCCTCGGTGCTGCTGGCCCTCCGCACGGCCGGCGCGCCGAGGGCAACCTCCCGCCGCAGCATCCTCACACGCTGCGGCGGAAAAGCCAGGGAAAGTGCACCCTACGCGTTTAGGGCGCACTTTCCCTGACTTCTGAAAGGAGCGCTGATTTAGCGCTCCTTTCAGAGGCGCCGGCGGTGCGCTGCGGTGTGTCTGCGTCGCTCCGGCGGCGCACCGTCTCGTGGTGTCCCCGACGCCATCATCTGCTTCCCCCCTTAGCCTTCTCTGTCAGAGAGCTCTGGTGCCACAATAAACCAAAATTCCCAGGATTCCCAGAAAACTGAGCTAGGGCAGTTAAAGCGGTCTCAAACTGGAATATTTGTGTTGTGTGTTTTGAACCTATGATACTTCTGAGAATCCTCAAGATGTGACTCACAAGCAAAATGTTTAAATGAAGTTGTCATTTTTATTTCATTTATCTAAAGAAATATATTTTATATTAAATGAAACACATACACACACACACACACCAAGCAAGACATATATGGGGGAAAAACTTCACACCAATTAGCTTTGAGCCTGTGCTTCATTTAACTTCAAACCAAGTTAAGAGTCTCAGCTCTTTCCAAAGGCTTCTCAAGAAAATTGACACTCTGTATTCAGGGATGTAAACTATTTTAGAAAAAGTTTGAAGAGATGAAGGCCAAGATTTAACCAAGTTATGCCACATCCATTTCATTATATGAAGTGGGCCATTAAATCTTTCCCACTGAAATCTATTTGCAAAGTATTTGCTCTTGTCTATACAGTTGTCCCTCCCCATTCACGGACTTTGAGTCCGCAGTCTCGATCTTTGTGGGAAGGGACAAGCGGCTATATTCAAAATGGCTGTGTGTGCCTACGCACTACAGGGGTGGGGCTCCGGAATGGATCCCCCACAAATTGGGAGGGGCAACTGTATTTTATTTTATTCCTCTCTCCTGTAGCATGTTCTCTCATAATTTTGTGATCTGCACCCACCACTATGCATTATGAGTTCCTAAAGCTATAACTAATTTAAAAATTTACACTTTACTTATGTGGTAATAAATCCAATATGTTTGGGAAGAAAGCATGAATATTACTCCATGGAAATAATAATTTTCAAATTATTAGATTTCCACACTCAAAACACATGGAAGCAGTCACGAGACTCTACTGGTATTCAAGCACCACAATCTTTTTTTCTTCTGAACCAGATCTGAAACTGCTGTGAAGAAGTGACACAGTCAGGGAGTGACTGTATGGGCTGCCAATGAACAGGGTTTGGAAAGTTGGTTTTTAAAAGTAATTCATTCCTTTACATGTTATGATGTTTAATAAGGAATTTGTTATTGCCACTTGTTTTCTGCATTGCTCACTGCTCTTCTTTGCTTAAAAAACAAACCCTGCCCTTAAGAATAATGAAGGAATGTCATAAAACTTCAGAAATTCCTGTCAGAATGCTGCTAAAAATGCCTTCCAAGACACTTCAAAAGAAACCAGAAAATGGTATTCATCAAACCAGTAAAACAGCATTGTTCCCACACTTTACGTTACATTGAAATGAAAATTTGTTGCATACTCACTACTACGAAGTAATTTGTTATAAATTACTATGTTTCCTGAAACTCATTACTTCCAATTTCTGGCAATAAGCCCTCTGAAGCGTGGTGTTCAGCATGTGTCCAGTCATACCAACACTTAATTCCAAACCTTCAAACTCCTGATATCACAGTGGTACATTTATATGCTAGTAATACATTTCATCAGTTCTGCAAAAGAGCAGGCTAGAAATGTGGGGTTACAAATTTGATCATGCAATAATCAAACAACTTTATCAGGTATCTTTGTTCTAACTTCTAATAATATAACTAATTGACTAATTGTGCTCAATGGGAGAGTCAAAATCCACATTTGTGAACAATCATTCCCATACATGAGGTAACACAACAGGAATTCTGTATGATCTATATTACCCATAGACACAGCCTTTAACCATTTCTATAATCATTGCTGCAAAAAAGACACAGATTAAAAAATTAATTTAATCCACACAAAGCAAACCAGTCAAATGCAAAATAATGCAGACACATGGGAGTTTCCCCTACAGAAGCTACAATGAACTAATTAGGAAGATGGCATATTATGTTTACATAAGAATTGCAATGACAACACAACGAGTAAATGAATAGAACATGTATAAATCAATGATACCTCCTCATTTAAAAAAAAATCATGCTAAAGAAAGAGTTTTGGAGTATCATCTCAGAATTCATCCTAAGATTTGTTGTTGTTAACCACCCTTAAGTCAATCTCAACCCATGATGAACCTGTGGATGAGACATCTCCAAAATCCCAGCCTCTACTGCTCTTAGTTCCTGCAAATTCATACTTTTAACCTTCTTAATAGAGTCCATCCAACTATGTGGCCTTCCTCTCTTTCTACTTTCATCCACCTTTCCTAGCATTATTGTTTTATCCAGTAAGTCATGCCTTCTCATGATGTGTCCGAAATACAAAAGCCTAAATTTTGTCATTTTGGCTTCCATGGGAATTTCTGGCTTGATCCATTTAGGGGCGTTGCAGACCGGCCTAAAGGGTTGGCCTGGGGGTGGAGTTGGGGCAGGGCAGCCACA
The DNA here is from genome assembly GCA_026167975.1 of Phrynosoma blainvillii. NCBI lineage: Eukaryota > Metazoa > Chordata > Lepidosauria > Squamata > Phrynosomatidae > Phrynosoma > Phrynosoma blainvillii. The sequence goes on from JANUYF010000002.1 coordinate 79,684,751, forward strand.
TGCTGGCCACCCCAATCCTACCCCAACGCTGTCCTGATGCCACATGCCTGTTTGCACGGCGTGCAGCGTCAGGACGCCCTCCCAGCGCAGCATGGAGACATGCTGCACCAAAAGGGCACGAAAGAGCTGCAGTGCCGGCTCTAAGGGTGGCCTTTTCCCACCCCTAAAAGAAGCAGCATTTCGCCCCTCTTTTAGGGGTGTCAAAAGGAAGGATTGGGGCTGTGGTGTGGGGTTGCTGCAGCCCCGATCCGCCGCTAGCAGGGGTTGCTCAGAGCCGCCCGTATGCATAGCCCCTTATTTGTCTTTTTGGCTGTCCATGGCATCCTCAACACTGTTCTCCAGCACCACATTTTAAATGAATTGCTTTTCTTCCTATCTTCTTTCTTAACTGTCCAGCTCTCACATCCATACATGGTAATAGGGAAAACAATGGCTTGTATGATTCTAGCTTTTATGCTCAGTTGTATATCTTTGCATTTTAGGATCTTTTCTAGTTCTTTCATAGTCACCCTTCCCATTCTAAATCTTCTTCTTGGCTGCAGTCCCCATTCCTATCAATATTTGCTCCCAAGTATCTTTCAATAAATGAGGATATAACTTCGGGAGGTGACAGCAACCATGAAGCTGAGATAATTTTCAAAGAAATTCTCCTGTTGTTGCAATTACCTAATGTGCTTTTTCTTCCTGTGTGAGTTTGTCCATAGATAATAAATTTCAAACTACAGGCCACCAGTTATTAATTTTAAGTTATAATCTCAATTTTGGTCACTGCCAGCAGTAAATTATAAAATGCAATTTTTGCCAGAATCAATAAAGTAGTACAACAAACCAGTTCTGGATCTTATGTTATCTTTTCTAGTTATGTTCCATAACAGTGCAAAAACATGATCCAAAAATGTTTTTACAGTAAAACATTCCCACCAGATATGGCAATACATTCTTATATCAATGTGGTTCCTTGAACACTTAGCATCAACTCAAGTGTAAATACAACTGAATTTTAACTGGAAATTATGTCAGAGCAGTAGAGGATGGGATTTTGGAGATGTCTAAAAGAGTCATCTAGGGCCTTTGCAGACTGCTAGAAATAGTGCAAATTGAGTCCAGGGTTAGAGAATCATGGGAACTGTATTTTATTGTGGCACCAGAGCTCTCTGACAGAGAAGGCTCAATGTCTCAGGAAAAAAAACAATTCCCATGATTCCCTAGCACTAACCCTAACCCTTAAAGTGGACTCGATTTGCACTATTTCTGGAAGTCTGCAAACTCTTTTAAACTGTTTTCTCTTGTTTTGTCTGAGACCATTCTCAAAGGTGGGGATTTCCAAAACCTGGCCCTGGTCCAGAAGCAACACCACCACTGAGGTCAACTTCCCAAGTCTGCTTAAGACTTTCATTTTGCTTTATAATACATCCAACATCAACTGGTAAAAGATGAATGTCATGCCTTTAGATTCCAATAGTTGAATATAATGTTTTATGATTCTGAGAATAACCATAATGCTTACTGTTTGATCTGATGAAGCAATGCCACATGCAGAATATATTATACTTATAACCAGTTTGGCTCAGAAAAGCAGCATGAGGCTTGCTTTAATCTTGTTACCCAAAATGCTGGGGGTCCTTGAAGGCACCTTCTAATTAATATGTTCCAGGGGAATTTTAAAAATAGCTCAAAGGAAAGTTGTAGTATAACTGGGGCAACAGATGGTCTTGGGATAACAACTGTGTGTATATCAGTTCCAAATCACACAGAACTCCAGAGGCAATTCCAAATTAGTTTGTAGTTTATTAAGGGAATGAGCAACATACACACTAAAGCACACATACTCACACACACACATGAGCTAAGAAACAAAGGTGGGAAAAGGTGAAGAGTAAAAAGGCTTTACTAATGGTAATACTTTACTAACCAACGAGGCTTGCTTCCAACTGAAGGAGGTCCGGAACAGAAATGAACTCAACAGCCATCTGGACACGTGGGGAGCGGCTGGCTGGCTATTGGGGAATCTAGAGGAAAACTGGCAGTATTGATACTTGCTGCCAAACTAGACAGAGGGGCTGTGGTCTAAGGGGTCACATTTAAACCACAAATGTGCCCTGAGATCAGAAATATAATATAGGCATTAATATGGTCTTGACATGCATTTATAACTCCATCAGATAGTGCTAATGGCATTATCTGAAAGAGATAAAAGATATTTTCTGGTAGGACCATCCAAAAATCATAATTGAATCTAACTATGAAAGGTGTGATGGATTCCCATGTACAGTAGCCCCTCCGTTTTCATGGGGGATCCATTCCAGACCCCCCCCCCCAAAAAATGGGAAACTCACTAATAATCAAGCCTCACTGCTTGAATGGCCACACATACCCATGGCACGCACACAATTTAATGAAGCTTGTCCCTCCATGAATAATCAAGATCACGGACTTCAAGTGCATGAAAATGGAGGAGCAACTGTATTTCTAATCATTCTATATATCCCTTTGTAGTTTATCTTAATCATCTTATTAAACCTCTCTGGTATGTTAACATTCAACCATATGATTAGATTAGCCTTCATGCTCATCTTTATTTATGTACATAGTTTTTCCATGTCACTTGCCAACGTCTAGGCTGAGAAAGCAAGAATAATCTTGAGGCATACTATTTACCATAAACCATTTTCTGCTGTTACATTTAGGAGTTCTATGGGTGGATTCAAGATGGTAAGACCAATATTTTCTGCATATAAATTCACAAGAGGCTTTCAATCATTTATTTCAAACCCAGATCACAGAGTAGTCTCTGACAATGCTGGCTCTTCAGCTTAGTAACAGAGATGAGCACTGCCCCCTATGGTCAGACACGACTTGACAACCTTGTCAATGGGGAATACCTTTACCTTTTAATATTACCGTACTATCATTTCTTATATGAGGGAGGTAAGAGATGACATCCTTGCTTAATGCCACTAGAAATCTGAAATACTACTGAATCTATTTCATTGGTCCTGACCACTGCTTGGCTATTTGTGTGCAGTTTTACTCAAAATATTTCTAAAGAATGAATCCAATGTCATTGCCTTGCACGTGCATAGTAGATACTTCCAGGTGTCCATATCAAACATCTTTTGCTTTGGCCAAGGACAATATGGTAGCAAGTTTTGTTTATAGTACTGAACAGATTACATGAAAAATCCTTATGAATTCAGCTATCATTCTGTTTTTTATGAAGCCAAACTAGCCAGCATGAACCTAGTGAATAGCAAAGTTGCTTAATCTGTTTGCTAATATGCTTGTGAATATTTTATAAATCTGGATTAATGAAGTTGACAGGCCTACATGATTTGGTCCCAAGTCACACCGCAGTTGCTCAATCCTGTTATACAAAGAAAACAAAGGGTAAAACTTGACCAAATGACCAGCTACAATCAGGATCTAAGTAAACTTCAATGTGAATGGAACAAATTTCAGCTGCTTTGAAGATGGATGCCTTGAAACCAGTCGTACAGAAAGCCTCTTTGGAATTTGACAAGTGTAATGGCTACTAACAACAGTTTGCCTTTGGACAAAAAGATACTTCATTTAATTCCTTATAGGGAGTTTATCCTACCAAGAATGAGATCCAGAGCAGTTCACAGTGAGATAAAAAAATCTTAACACAAAGCATGCCCATTAATTTAATTACTCAACTCAAAAACACCAAATTAAAAATTTAGGAAAATTTACTGAGCACCTACTCAACAGGAAGCCCATTCCTCAGCAACCAGTCAGTTGCCAACAGCCTGCCTTGATAAAAAGGTATTTCCCTGCTAGAAGGAAGAAGCAGAAATGAGAAAGTCTTGCCTCGCTGGGTAACTGACTCCAGACGCTATTGGATGATCAGTTATCTGAAACAAGTTCAGTTTGGATTCAGGCCTCAGTCTGGAAGTGCATCAAACTTGATTGCCCTGATAAATGACCCATGCCCTGAAAAAGGAGGAGGATGTTAATTATCCCTGCATATCCCACATTGTATTTTGAGGTCCTCATATTTTTATATCTCATATCTGGAGATAGCATGTTTTTCAGAGATTTATGGCTTTTCAGGAACACTAGGTCAGGTTCCCAGGAAAAAAATGATTGTTTATCGCAGGGCATGCATTCATCCAGGTAAACAAAACAATCAAATCTAAAGTGGTCCTTCCTTCCCCCAACTAATCCCCATCTCCTCTCGGAATCTGACACGACGGATTTCTTCCCACCTAAAGCACGAAACCAATCTCTCTCTGCCTACCCCCTGTTATGTCCCCAGCCAAACCTCTCCATCCATCTCAGGGATATCCTGATCCAATCACTGTTTTTGTTACACGAAAGTTAAAACCATCAACCAGTCCTGAATCCTACTGTCAATTCCTGGAACAAATCATTCAGCCTTTGTTACCTGGTTAGATAACCCATTGCCAAGGACTAACTGTAAGATATAACTATGGTTTCATAACTTAACCTGTGTACCCACAGACCAGCCCTCATACACTCTGTGTCTGGGACAGCAGAGAACAAACTTGCCCCACCTTCTACTAGATCTTGAAAGCTTGCAAAGTTATTTATGCCTTTCAGCCAGCCGTAATCATGGACAACATTTTCATAAGAAGCACATTGAACCCACTGGCCTGCATGGCCTCAATGATGACTCACGTGCATGTAAGACTTGGCAGGATGCCATCACAACAGGTACCATATTTTCCGGCATATAAGACGACTGGGCATATAAGACGACCCCCAACGTTTCCAGTTAAAATATAGAGTTTGGGATATACTCGCCGTATAAGACTACCCCTCTTCCAACGCACACCAAATGAAAATTTAAAAAACATTAGATTTTATTTCAATATGGTAATTTTAATTCAAATGCTTATGACATGCAGGTACTTAGCAGGAAAACTGTCATTTATAAACACAACAAACTACAGCTCCCATGTTCCCTAGCATGCATTTCTGCAGTGTGTTCTGGACCTTATTTTTTTTTTTTTAAATAGTTAGGAAATGAGAAAGTGTTGGGGGGAAGGACTGCCAAAATACTAGGCGATAAATTCTGGGGTATGTACAATTTGCGGCCAAGTAAGTGGCCCTGGGCATGTCACACTCGGCCTCAGAAGATGGTAATGGCAACCCCCATTTGAAGAAACATGCCAAGAAAACCCCATGATAAGGTTGCCTTAGAGTCGCCATAAGTCGGAAAGTACTTGAAGACACACAAGAACAACAAAAAAGTCTGCAATTGTTTCATAGGTAGTACATGGGAATAGGAGCCAGCATGGTGTAGTGGTTTGAGTGTTGGATTATCACTCTGGAGACCTGGGTTTGATTCCCCACTCTGCCATGAAACCCACTGGGTGAACTTGGAAAAGTCACACACTCTCAGCCTCAAGGGAAGGCAATGGCAAGCCTCCTCTGAACCAGTCTTGCCAAGAAAACCCCAGGAGAGGAACGCCTTAGGGTTCCTCTCGTCATCCTCCTCTTGCCAGGCTTCCTCCTGCCCCCACCTCTGTCCTCCACCTCCTCCTCCTTATACCCGGTGTATAAGATGACCCCTGACTTTAACCCCAGATTTTCCTGGGTTAAAAAGTTGTCTTATGCGCCGGAAAATACGATAATATTAGCAGAACTACAACTCCACAAGTGGCAAGTCTTACAAGGATCATACCTCCCTAATAAGGTGTGGTTAACAGTTTTCTTTGGTGAGATCTTTCTGCTGAGAAGGTACCCTTTTGAACTGTATGGCTCACCACTTCCTCTCACAGTCCCTTATGAGTCTCTGGCTTCTATATAGCTGCCAATTCATCAGTTCCTGACCATGCTCTGAGGGCCAAATAAATAACCTCCTTCCACTGCTTACAGTAGGCTCTTTTGGCCTGGGATCTCTGTTTGACACTGCAGGGATGCAGAGACCAGCAAAGCTATCCATCCCCAGATTATCTTCCCTTATATGGAGCCAGATGTACCACCAATCATCACCTCCTCCAAACCCCAAAGCTTCTTCTGCAATGAACGGCTAGCCATGTAAGCAATGCCCACAGATGCTTCTAGCAACTGGCAACGTCATGAATGACAAATTAGCCAGCTGCTGCATTTCAACCCCAGCTCCAGGCACTACTAGATTAAATGGATTATCTAGATCTATTTCCATCTCATTTCAGGCCTGGTTATGGAACAGAGACGGTTTTGGTTGCCTTGGTGTATGGCTTATGTCTTTTGTCAGCTGGTTCTGCTGGATGTCTCAGTGGCTTTCAGTACCATAGACCATGTTATTCTTCTGGGTCATCTTGCTGGGATAGGATGTGAGGAACTGTTTTACAGTGGTTTCATGCCTTCCTGGAGAGGCAAACCCAGAAGCTGGGGCTAGAAAACTTTTGTCTGACCCCTCAGCCATTGGCCTATGGGATGTCTCAGGATTTGGTTCTGCTCTCCATGCTATTTGTCATATACAAGAAACCACTGGGAGAAGTTGTCTAGAGTTTTACAGTTCAGTGCTCTCAGTATGCGGATGACACCCAACTCTATTACTTTTTTCCATTACTAGTCAAGGAAGGTGTTTTAGTCCTAAACAGATGCCTCTCATCAGTAATGCATTAAATGAGGGTGAACACATTGAAACTTAATCCAGATAAAATGGAGGTGCTCCTGGTCAGTTGAAAGGTAGATCAGGGAATAGGGATTCAGGCTATGAATCTTTAATAAAGTCCATCCATCTAGCATATGGCCTTCCTCTCTTTCTACTTCCCTCCACCTTTCCTAACATTTGGAGAGCAGACCAACCATTCCACAAAACCTCACCTTGCTCCTCTGCAATGCCAGGTCGGTTAAAAATAAGACCCATGTTATACATGACCTTCTTTTAGATGAGGATGCCAACCTGGCTTGCTTTACAGAGACCTTGCATGATATGTGGGTGTATGACAGATTCTGTGCAGGTACACAGGGATGCCGAACTTCAGTCACCTTTGTGCACAGAGAGTGACAGACTGTATACCACCCTATAACAGGTCCTGTGCAGGTGCACAGGGATGTTTTCCTGCACAGATGCGCAGGTGTGGAGAGATGGTCCTGCTCACATGCGCATGCATTTGAGAACAAAAAAAATTAAAGCAGCTGCTGCTGGCCCATGCAGTTGTTCCGTCTCCTTTTGCAGCGTCCTTGGGGCTAGCGATGTGGTTGCTGGGGCTTCAATACAGCCTCAGATGGAGCAACCCCCCCAGTGTGGCAACCTCAGGGCAGGCAGTGCGGTTGCTGCAGGTTAGAGAAAAGGCAACTTCAGGTCACCTTTTCCTGCCTGTCTGCATAGCCCCTCTTACTCATGGGTGACCCCATATGTGAGAAACCTCCAAGACTCGCTGTCCTCAAATGCCCTGTTCCAGTCCTTCAGGCTCAGGGCTGTCACTTCCTTGACTAATCTAGTATGTGGTCTACTGCCATCCACCTTTCCCAGTGTTATTGTCTTTGCTAATGTCTTCCCATGGTATGTCTGAAGTATTACAGTCTCAATTTAGGGCCTTTGCAGACTGCCGGAAATAGTGCAAATTGAGTCCACTTTAACTGCCCTGACTCAGTGCTAGGGAATCATGGGAACTGTAGTTTATTGTGGCACCAGAGCTCTCTGACAGAGAAGTCTCAATGTCTCTGAAAAATACAATTCCCATGATTCCCTAGCACTGAGCCAGGGCAGTTAAAGTGGACTCAAATTGCACTATTTCTGGAGTCTGCAAAGGCCTTTAGTCATCCTGGCTGCCAGTGAGAGTTCAGGCCTGTACCGTCCTAGGACCCATTTGCTGGTATTTGTCTGTCCATGGTACCCTTAGCACTCTTCTCCAGCACCACACCTCAAATGAGATGATTTTCTATCTGTCAGCCTTCTTTACCATCCAGCTCTCACATCAGTCCACAGTGATGAGAAATATAATTGTTTACCCTATTTATATCTCTGGACCTTAGGATCTTGCCTAGTTCTTTCATAGCTGTACTTCCTAATCCTAGTTTTCCTCTGAGTTCTTGATTACAATCTCCGTTCTGATTAGTTATTGATCCAAGGTATGGGAGCTCTATTACTATTTTGATTTCTTCATCATCCATACTGAGTGCATGTAACTCTTCCATGGTCATTATTTTGGGGTTTTTTTAATGTTCAACATTTAACCTGCCTTAGCACTTTCCTCTTTGATTTTCTTTGGTAATTATTCTTTGTTGTTTTTTGATAGTAGTATGGCGTATCTTACATCACTGATATTCCTTCCTCCAATCTTCACTCTTCCTTCCTCTGTTTAAATCTGCTCTGTGTATGATGTTTTCTGAATACAAGCTGAACATGTAGGGTGATAGAATACAGCTTTGTCTGACCTTCTTTCCAATTGGAAACCATTCTTTTCCCCTGTATTCTCTTCTAATGGTAGCCTCTTGTCCTGAGCACAGATTTTGCATCAGAACTGTTAAATGTAGTGGCACTCCCATTTCTTTAAGAGCTAGCCATAGCTTTTTGTGATCTATTCAGTCAAATCTTTAGTGTAATCTATAAAGCACATACAATCAAAAATCCATCAAACAATGATACCTTTATTGGCCAACCAAAATGCACAATATACATGTTGCAAGCTTTCGAAGCTTCACTGGCTTCTTCATCAGGCAAGGTGTTACAAACCAAACAGGAGGAAAAAAATTGAAGATGTTAGTCATAGGACGTTATCACACGTGGGCCAGTTTCGTTGTTAAAGAGATAATAAAGTAGAAATGAAGCATCCCAAAAAGAAAGCGAAAAAAGAGCTTAATTGCACAAAAGCTTTTCACACGTAATTACAGTAATAACGGAATTAAGTTAAAAGCAAAAAAAAGACATTTTTAACTTTCATACACAAGTGAAAAGAACCCGTACATGTACTGGAAATGGGTGTGTTTCGTGACCAAACTCCTCCTTTTTCCAGGGCGGGTCCTGCATTTCCCAGGAGGAAATGTCAGACTCTCCTACATTTGGGGTCATGTCCTCCTGCACAGGTCCTAACCCCCTTCCGTTGGGGTTAGGACCTCTCAAGAGAGCAGAGGAGGAGGAGGAGGAGGAGGCTGGAAAGGCAAGGCAAGGCAAGCCGAGGCAAGAGAGGGATTGAGATGGCTCAGCCTCCCTTTTCTCTCTCTCCTTTCCTGGCATTGGAGGCTGTCAGCTGTTGGGGAGATGAGCAAGGAGGGTAGGATCACAGGCAGAGCTGGCAGGGAAGGAGGAGGAGGAAAGGAAAGGAAGGAAGGAAGGAAGGAAGGAAGGGCTGGGTGTTCCCTGGGGAGAGCCAGAGCCTTGGATGATGCCCAGGAGAGGGGGAAACTGGAGGTAGCTCCCATGCCACCCCCCCCATAAGCCTTTCCCCTTTGTAGGACCTGCAGGGCAGAACTTCATGGTGAGATGGATTTCCAAGTTGCTCCACAAGCACACCCCACACTTGCACCCACATCCACCCACAGCTGCTGCAAGGGAAGCCTTCTTTCCCCTCCTTTTCCCTCCATCCCAAATGCCAAATTTCTCCTCCGTCCCAAACTTCCCTCTCCTTGCCTTGCCTTGCCTTCCCTGCATGGCAGGAGCCCGGGACTCTCCCTCCCTGGAGTCCCCTCCTCCTCCTCCTCTTGGCCCTCCTCCAGGTTTTAAAAGAGAATTGTCCATGCGTATTTGCTTTTCACATTACAGTAAATGCGAAATTACTGTAATTTTGCAAATGCATTTCCTCTAAACTCCCGATATTAAAAAGATCTCGGATAATACCAGTTTCTGTCCAGTTTCTGACCAGTTTCTGTGCGACGTCGTGTGAAATCGTGAGGCACAAATTCAGTTTTTGTTTGGGATTTGTGTGGATTAACCAACAGATTTCCCCCATGTGATAACGTCCATAGGTCTGCATTTTGCTGTTTCTGTTCTCAGTTAAGATGGCGTGGACAAGCATATCTTGCAGGCTCTCCCCTCCTCCTTCTGGCCATGTGGCAATTGGGAGATTTTCAAAGTCCAGGAAATTTAACATTCATTTGCATCACAAGAAAGACACTTCCTTTGCAACCCAATATGTCTCCATCCTTATGATGCTGCAGGATCCTTTGTTAGACAGAGGACACTGGATTTCTCAAGAAGTCTCCATGCTTTTGCATCAAGAAAACTTTAGGTCAGGGGTAGGCAACCTAAGGCCCAGGGGCCGGATGCGGCCCCCCCAAGGCCTTTGGATCGGCCCCAGGCCAGTCCTGCCACCGCTGCCGCTGCCGCCCACCAGGATGATATTGATTATTGGTTGTTATTACTTGTTCTTGGGGTTTTCTTGGCAAAATCTCCACAGGGGTTTTGCCATGGCTTTTCTGGGGTTGAGAGAGTTTGCATGCATATTTTCTTTTAATTTTTCATTTTTTTAAAAAAAAATATTTATTTATTTATTTTTGGTGCTTTGGCCCCCCAATTGTCTGAGGGACAGCAACCCGGCCCCCGGCTCAAAAAGGTTGCCTACCCCTGCTTTAGGTGGAGCTGAAATAAAAGCACATAGATATAAAGCACATATTCTTCTGGAATTTCCTGGTGCACTCCATTAGCCAATATATGCATGCAATGTGATCCCTAGTGCCTCTTCTTTTCCTGAAACCAGCTTGCACCTATGGAATTTCTTACTTCATATATGATGGGACTCTCTGCTGCAGAATTTTGAGTATGACTTTGCTTGAGTGGGAAAACAATGCAAATGGTCCTGTAATTAGTGCAATCTTTTGTGTTTCCTTTTTTGTGAATGGAGGTGTACATTGATCTTTTCCAGTCTGTGGACTGTTGTTTTGTTTTCCATATTTTTGGCAGATTTTAGTTAGAGCTAACATTGGCCCTGTCTGTGAAGCTTACAGAAGTTTTACTGGAATGCCATCTGTTCCTGTTTATCCTTTCCAGTTGCATTAAGTGCAGCTTTCACTTTGCTTTCCAAGATTTGGGATTATTTTTATATGATTCCTCTTTCCATGTGTCATTCATCTGTGTATTACTTCAATAATCTTTTTATTTCATTTTGCTCTTGTAATATGTTCTGACAACAGAGAGTCCCCATTCTTGGTATAAATTTTCCTTTGAATTCACAGATCTTATGGGAAGTCTCTTGTTCTACATTTTTTGTTGTTGTCGGCCTCTATTTCTTTGCACTGTTTATTATAGTAGCTCTCTTAATCCTTGTTCATTAGTTGTTGGACAGTTGGATTCATGGTTCTGTTTCTGTCTGCCTTTTCTTTTACTTCTCACTTTTCTTTTGCTGCTTAAAAACTTTCATCTGTCATTCATTGTTTCTTCTCTTTCTTTTTTGGCCACAGATGGTGTCTTTCTAGATTCCTCTCTGACCACAGTTCTTCTGGTTCCCAGTCCAATATACTTAATAGTGCAAATCTATTTCTCCCTTTGTCTGTAAATTCTGTTGGGATGTTCTTGAGATCATGCTGATTGGTTTTGTGTTCTTCTTCAGCTTTATTTTACTTTTTATATAAGTAATTAATGATTTGTGCTGCAGTCTGCACCTGGTCTTGTTTTTACCACAACGATAGAACTTCTCCATCTTCTATTGCTGATTACATATCTGATTTTTGTGTTGGGCATCTGGTGATGACCATGTGTACAATCTCCTTTCCAGCTGTACGATGAAGGTAAGGTAAAGGTAAAGGAATTCCCTGTTGACAAAGTTGTCAAGTCGTGTCCAACCGTAGGAGGCGGTGCTCATCTCCGTTACTAAGCTGAAGAGCCAGCATTGTCAGAGACTACTCTGTGATCATGTGGCCAGAATGATTGCACAGAATGCTGTTTACCTTCCCATTGAAGTGATACCTATTTATCTACTTGCATTTGCATGCTTTCGAACTGCTAAGTTGGCAGAAGCTGGGACTAGTGATGGGAGCTCACCCCATCATGCAGCACCTGGGCCTCAAACTGCCAACCTGCCGATTCTGCAATCAACAGAGTCAGCGTCTTAACCACTTGAGCCACTGCACCCCCATAATGATGAAGGTACTTGCAATGAATAGACTGTTGGCCTTGTAGAGTTCTAACAGTCCCTCTTCTACTTCATTTTTTGTTCCTAGCTCGAATCTAACTACAGTTTTTTATTTGCTTCTGGCTTTGGCATTCTAGTCACCTATGATTAACAAGAAATCCTGTTTTGGATTACATGTATGAATACATGAATAGAAAAATACCATACATGAATCAAAACAAAACCCCAGAAAAATATTTAAAAGGGGTGAAAGAAGATCTAAAGAAGATCTACAGAGCTAAAAAAATATATAGATCTATAGGTTTAGCCACCAAAATGGAAATCATAAGAAAAATTAAAGCCAGTGAAAGAAAACACCATCCCTGGGTCCATTTGGAAGAAGACTTTAAATCAGGGGTAGGCAACCTTTCCCCTTTAAGGGCCAAGGGACTTCAGCTCCCAGAAGCCTCAGCCATGTTGGCCAATAGCCCCATGTTGGCCAATAGCTCCTGGGATTCTGGGAGCTGAAGTCCCTCGGCCCTTAAAGGGGAAAGGTTGCCTACCCCTGTTTTAAATGGTCTCTAGAGGTTCAAAATACATTTGCTTACTTATATGTAAGGCTTAACTGATCTTGTGGATTCCTTTCACACATGCATATTGTTAGCTTTGAATAAAAAGTTTGCTAAAACATGTTGTACTGCTCTTCTTTCTAGTAATTTAGGGCCTTTGCAGACTGCCAGAAATAGTGCAAATTGAGTCCACTTTAACTGTCCTGGCTCAGTACTAGGGAATCATGGGAATTGTGTTTTTTTCTAAGACATTGAGCCTTCTGTGTCAGAGAGCTCTGGTGCCACAATAAACTACAGTTCCCATGATTCCCTAGCACAGTTAAAGTGGACTCAATTTGCACTATTTCTGGCAGTCTGCAAAGGCCCTTAGAAACCTATCCTTATTCTTTCTCTGTTATTTGTGCCTGTGGTAGGTGTGCCTGTGGTACCAAATTTCCCATTAAAGACATAATGCCCAGGAACACATCTAATTTGTTAACTAAGGTATACCTGTATTAAGCTTATATTCAACCATATACTGCTATAAAAATTATGATGAAATAGAATCTTATTCATTAGTGCTTTAAATCGTTTAAATTAAGATCTTTGGGAAAGTGATTTATATTCAATCAGCTCTGCCTTTTCTTGTTGCCTTTTAGGTCTCATTCTAGCACTGTGGGTGTTTTACTTTCAAAGCACTGTCTTGGGTTCATTTATAAGAAACACCCCGCACTCAAGCATATAAGAGCCTTGAAAATCCATCCAAATATTACAATTAATCTAAAAGATACATCAGAGTGAAAAAACTTAGCTAGGAAGAATCTACTTTGGCTGCCTAGGGCTATAACACAGGAAATAATTTCCTGACCACCAACATGCTGCAATATAATATTTCACTGGCTATGTTATAATCTTCTGCCAAAACTGTCAGTCACTATATATCACTCAGCTTTTAGAACTCCAGTATTTGTTTGTACAGTAGAATATTAATAGATTTCCTGCATATCTGGTTCACTCAATGCCTATTAACCTTGCTGACTTAGTGACACAGAAAATGTTTTCAACTCATAAAATACCCAATTTGAGCATGCTTCACAGAGTGGACTGGGTTGGATCAAAGGTAATTTATCTCATTCAGGAAATTAGCTTGTATTTTTTTTAAAAAATCCATAGCAGTTCCTAATTAACAATTCCCAAATCACAAGGTTCACAGAATTCTATAGCACTGAGCCATTTTAGTTAAAGTTATGTGAAACTAGTGCAGTGCAGATGCAGCCATAGAATGTAAAATATGACACAGTTTCTGCTGCTATGTGTTCAATGGCTGCTGCTCTGGGAAGAATCCCAATGCTAACAAGTGCAGGAAGACATTCATTAATCAAAGAGATACAAGAAAGTTAAAATACTTTCTCTCCCTCTGTTAAGGAGACTCATTTAGAGAGCTTCAGGAAGTCTGACATAATAAACTCAGCAGTGCTCTATAACAAGGGGTGCATCAAAAATACACCATGATAATATACTTAAGACATATATTTGGGTTCTGCTTATACAAGGATTTGTCCTACTGCATTAATGAAGACATTAACACAAGAATATCATATGTGGGATTTATGTTACTTCTTGCACTAAAGTAACTAACTACCTTGTAAGAAATATCCTAATATGGAAAACAGCCCTAAGAAGTGAAAAGGCTAAAACAATTGAGTTCTTGATATTTCCATTCAACTAAGAACTGGTTCATGCATCATAACATCAGCAGAGATATACACAAAACAATTACAATTTCTATGATGGCCACATGACTTTTAGAAGCCACCACCATTACAAAAATTGACAATGTAGCAACCATATGCAGGAGTTTTGATTTTCAGTCTGATTCCATGAAAATACAGATTAGATTCTACTTTCAGACCCATGGCCATTGTTCCCAACATATTCTACTGCTGGGCTATTGTTCTCATTGTGTAACCATGAGCTAAACAGTCCAACCCACTCCACAGGGGTGTTGTGAGGATAAGTGGGGGGAGGACAGGACTAGGAATACTACTGTGAGCTCCTTGGAGAAACGGTGGAATAAATCTGTGATGCACCACTAGATGTGTTATTTTACAAAACCAAGATTTAGTATACCCCGCCATCCAAGTTTTAAGATTGTTAATATAGTTGGAACATTTTTAAGTACCAAAACCAGGGCCAATTCCATGATTTGGGGAGCTTTTGGCAAAGAGTCCTGCAACAGGTCTATCTGGTGGCAGCTGACAACAGCTATAGACAGCAGTAATGGCTCCAATTATCCAACTTATTTGCTATTTGGGAGAAAGGTAGGATTTAAGATTATGATGATGATGATGATGATGATGATGGCACTCTTGGCACTGTGGTGGAAAAATTGGTGGTCCTCAGAGTGAAGCGATATACCAAAAAAAAAAAATTACAACAACAGTACAAATATTCATACCATATGGATTCTTATTCCAATTATCTTTAATAGTTAACATGAAATGAGGCCAAAAGAAGAGAAATCGATTTTTAAATCTTTATCTGATTATCTATTTAGTAGGGTAGCTATGAAAGAACTAGAAAAGATTCTAACATGCAAAGATATACAACTCAGAACAAAATCATAGAATCACAGAGTTGGAAGAGACCACAAGGGCCATCCAGTCCAACCCCCTGCCATGCAGGAACTCAAGATCAAAGTATCTCCGACAGATGGCCAACCAGCCTCTGTTTAAAGACCTCCAAAGAAGGAGATTCCACCACTCTTCGAGGGAGTGTGTTCGTTCCACTGTTGAACAGCTCTGTCAGGAAGTGCCTCTTAATGTTGAGGTGGAATCTCTTTTCCTGTAGCTTGCATCTGTTGATCCGAGTCCTATTCTCTGGAGCAGCAGAAAACAAGCTAGCAACCTCCTCAATATGACATCCCTTCAAATATTTAAACACAGCTATCATATCCCCTCTTAGCCGTCTCTTCGCCAGGCTAAACATACCCAGTTCCCTAAGTCGTTCCTTGTAGGGCATGGTTTCCAGACCCTTCACCATTTTAGTCGCCCTCCTCTTTTAACATCCTTTTTTAATTGTGGTGCCCAGAACTGGACACAGTATTCCAGTGGGACCTGACCAAAGCAGAATATAGTGGCACCATTACTTCCCTTGATCTAGATCAGGGGTCAACAACCTTTTTTGCCGACGGGCTGGGGGGCAATGGTGCTGGGGGCCAGTGCGTGCTTCCCCCCCCCCATGTGCACAGGTGCGTGCGTGCCGCCATTTTGAAAAACAAAATGGCAGCCACTGCCCCCTCACATTGCGCGCGCATGCGCACATGGTGGGGCCCCCCAGGAGGGCTCCCTCGGCTGCGCTGGGCCTCCGAGAGGCCCAGCACCGCCGCGGGGGGCCCGCAGGAGGCTTCCCTTGAAAGCGCCAGGTGCCCAGCATCGCCGCGGGTGCCCCCCCGGGAGGCTTCCCTCGGCAGCGCCGGGCCTCCAAGAGGCCCTGCGCTGGTGCGGGGCTCCTCCGGGGCGCCATTTTGACTGTGCCGCTGCCGCGCACACCGCAGCCGCCATTTTGTTTCCCAAAATGGCGGCCGTGGCTCGTTCACACATGTGCAAGAGTACTGCACATGTGCAAATGAGTTGACACCACCATTTTGGGAAATAAAATGGCGGTGGCGCGTGCACGGCGGCAACAAGTCCATGGGGGCCGGTCCGCGGGGGTCCGCGGGCCAGATGCGGCCCATGGCCTGTAGGTTGCCGACCCCTGATCTAGATACTATACTTCTATTGATGCAGCCTAAAACTGCATTGGCCTTTTTAGCTGCGGCATCACACTGTTGACTCATGTTCAACCTGTGGTCTACTAGGACTCCTAGATCCCTTTCACATGTAGTCTCGTTAAACCAGGTGTCCCCCATCTTATATGTATGCATTTCATTTTTTTGTCCTACGTGTAGTACTTTACATTTCTCTGTGTTGAAATTCATTTTGTTAGCTTTGGCCCAGCTTTCTATTCTATTAAGGTCTTTTTAAATTTTCATCCTGTCTTCTGGAGTATTAGCTATTCCTCCTAATTTGGTGTCATCTGCAAATTTGAGAAGCATGCCCCCTATTCCTTTATCCAAATCATTGATAAAGATGTTGAATAGCACTGGGCCCAAGACAGAACCCTGTGACACCCCTATGGTCACTTCTCTCCAGGATGAAGAAGAACCATTGCTGAGCACCCTTTGGGTTCGGTCAGTCAACCAGTTACTAATCCACCTAACAGTTGTATTGTCTAGCCCACATTTTACTATCTTGTTTGCAAGAATATCATGAGGGATCTTGTCAAAAGCCTTACTGAAATCAACATATGCTATGTCTACCACATTCCCTTCATCTAGCAAGCTGGTAATTTTCTCAAAAAAAGAGATCAGATTAGTCTGGCATGACTTGTTTTTGAGAAACCCATGTTGACTTTTAGTGATTATGGTATTTCCTTCTAAATGTTCACAGACTCTCTGTTTAACGAACTGTTCTAGAATCTTTCCTAGTATTGATGTCAGACTAACTGGGTGATAGTTGGTGGGATCCTCTTTTTTCCCCTTTTTGAAGATGGGGACAATGTTTGCCCTCCTCCAGTCTGCTGGGACTTCTCCTGTTCTCCAGGAGTTCTCAAAGATTATTGCCAGTGGCTCTGAGATTACATTTGCCAGTTCTTTTAATATCCTTGGATGTAGTTCATCTGGTCCTGGAGACTTAGGGCCTAAGCAGACTGCCAGAAATAGTGCACATTAAATTGAGGCACTGCCCTGGCTTAGTGCTAGGGAATCATGGGAACTGTAATTTATTGTGGCACCAGAGCTGTCTGACAGACAAGGCTCAATGTCCCAGAAAAAAAATACAGTTCCCATGATTCCCTAACACTGAGCCAGGGCAGTGCCTCAATTTAATGTACACTATTTCTGGCAGTCTGCAAAGGCCTTTAAATTCATTTAGGTTAACCAGGTATTCCTGTACTTCCTCTTTACTTATTCTGTGCTGCATTTCCACTATTGTGTCCTCTGCTCCATTTTTCTCAGGTTGAGCACCCTTTTTCTTTTGTGAGAAGACTGAGGTAAAGAAAGTGTTGAGTAGTTCTTCCTTTTCTCTGTCCCCTGTTAGAGTTTCTCCATCTTCTCTGTGCAGTGGCCCTAAAAAATGGACCAACTTTGACCTGCTCTATAGCAAAAAAAATTAAAGAATCAGGAGAATGATCCAATCGTAAGCAGTGTTCTACTAGTGGGGAATCTGAGTTCATGTTACGAATAGTACATCATTCTCCTGATTCTTTAATTTTTTTGCTATAGAGCAGGTCAAAGTTGGTCCATTTTTTTAGTGGATGTATCCACACTAAACTTTTACAAAGGGAGGCCTTTTGGATTTATAAATTAGCCTTGAGTAAACCTGAGGGTTTAAATCAGGAGTAGGCAACCTGTCCCCTTTAAGGGCCGAGGGACTTCATCTCCCAGAATCCCAGGAGCTATTGGTCAACATGGGACTATTGGCCAACATAGCTGAGGCTTCTGGGAGCTGAAGTCCCTCGGCCCTTAAAGGGGACAGGTTGCCTACCCCTGGTTTAAATGAATGGCTGGACCTGTCGGGTTTTTTTGTGAATAGATATTCATAGTTTATGACTTCATCATATTGTTTGTTTTATAGTTCCACAGTATCAATTGTATTACACAAGATAACACATCTAAGTGATTGTCATTTTTCATGCATTGTTATATTGGTTCTCTTTTGTAAATTTCTATGAATTTAGTATGTCTGTATTATTCATATTTCAGCCTGTTCTTAGGCTTATATGTTGGGAGACTCAGTTTAATTTTCTATGTATGTATGTCCCTTTAAGACATTCAATGTAAGTATCCAGCACCTGCAGCACATTTAACAGTGAGGATATATGAGTGTATTCAACTATCATTAGTTTGCAATCTTTGAATTTGTATTGAATGTTTGAAGAAGACCAAAAATATGGGTAAGCAACATACACAGATTAGAATGTTACTTGTTGGGTGATTTCTCTGTATGATAAATCTATATATGGTCAGTAATGTTGTTAATCTTATATATTTAGAATAATGAGGACTATCCTTGAATTTGTATTGAATGTTTGAAGAAGACCAAAAATATGGAATCATGAGGACCATAAATATGGAATACATGAAATAGAATCATCCTATTATACTACTGAAGAAGACAGTATTGTCGAAACGACCACAGAAAGACTCCGGAGGTAGTTGTCAGTAATCTCCAAAGCAAATTTGTCAACAGTGGTCAATCTCCTAAGCAAATTTGTCAATAGTAATCTCCAAAGCAAATTTGGCAACAGTGGACTCAGTTAATAATTTCTACAGGACACTCTCCGCAAGTTGTTCAAGGTCAAGTGTGCTGGGATATTGTGGTCAGTAATTTCCATATGGACTTCACAGAGAAACAATCCCCCACAGTTGTTTATTGTACATGTTTATTGTTGTGACTGTTCTATCATTGTTTCACTGACTAGTTATGTTCAGTCCTTGCAAATACATATACATGTAGTAAAATATGTTAAACTTTGGGTATTTTGTGGTACTTAGGGATTTATAGTATTCTCCAACATTCATTTTTTATTTTTTATTTTCTCCCATTATATCAGTCTTTGTTATAAGCCTCCTGTTGTGTTTGGTTTCCTGACTGTACCCCTACATGTGCTAGCTATTTGTTTGAATTCCTCTTTAGTGATTTCGCCTCTTTTCCATTTCTTATACATCTCTCGTTTAAAACTTAGTTCAGTTGAAAGTTCATTTCTCATCCAATCCGGTTTCTTGCCATTTTTCCTTCTCATTGGAACAGTTTGAGATTGTGCCTTCGGTATCTCCCTTTTGAGAAACTCCCATCCATCCTGAACTCCCTTCTCCTTTAGTATTCCTGACCACAGGATCACTCTCAGTGTTTCCCTAAGTTTGTTGAAATCAGCTCTCCTGAAGTCTAGAATGAGTGTTTGACTATGCCTAGCTTCTCCTTTCCACTGCATAAGAAACTCCAGGTGATCACTCCCACCTAAGGATGCCACCACTTGCACCCCATTGACCAGGTCACCCGTTGGTTAGGATCAGATCTAAAATAGCTGATCCCCTTGTTGCCTCTTCCACCTTTTGGACAAAGAAATTGTCTTTCAGGCAAGTGAGGAATTTGCTAGACCTTGAAGTATTGGCTGAGTTTGACTTCCAGCCATTGTATTCCCTATTACTATGTATGGATGTGAGAAATGTTATGAAAGATGATAGGAAGAAAATCAATGCATTTGAGATGTGGTGCTGGAGAAGAGTGCTGAGGATCTCGTGGACAGCCAATAGGACAAACAAACAGGCCCTAGAGCAGATCAGGCCAGAAACCTCCTCGGACGCCAAGATTACCAAATTGAGGCTGTCACACTTTGGACACATCATGAGAAGGGAGGACACTTTGGAAAAAACAATCATGCTGGGAAAGGTGGAGGGAAGTAGGAAGAGAGGAAGGCCATGTGCTAGATGGGAGAAGAAGGCCACATGCTAAATGGATAGACTCTTTTAAGGAGGTCATGGGTATGGGGTTGCAGGAATTATGCAGAGCAGTGGAGGATAGAGGATCTTGGGGCCATCTTGAGTCGAGATTGACTTGAGGGCGGTTGCTCTTCAGCTCCAGGCAGTCTTGGATGAAACCGATTACCTAGACCCATTTCAAACCAGCTTCAGGACAGGCTTTGGGGTTGAGACTGCCATGGTTGCCTTGACCGACGACCCTGTTGGTGCTCTTAGACCTCTCAGCGGCTTTTGACACAATAGATCACGGCATCCTCTTGGACCGCCTGAAGGGGTTAGGTATCGGGGGCACTGCTTTGCAGTGGTTCCGGTCCTTCCTCTTGGGTCGGTCCCAGAGGGTGCTGCTCGGGGACTGTAGCTCCAGTAAGAGAGACCTCACTTGTGGGGTCCCTCAGGGAGCTATTTTGTCCCCGATGTTGTTTAACATCTATATGAAGCCGCTGGGTGAGATAATACGGAGTTATGGTGCTGGGTGCTATCGGTACGCGGATGACACCCAAATCTATTTCTCCATATCTCGTTCGTCGGCCTTGAATTCCAATGGCATCTCTTCTCTCAATGAATGTCTTAGGGCAGTAATGGGCTGGATGAGGAAAAACAGATTGAAGCTGAATCCAGACAAGACGGAGGTGCTCACGGTAGCGGCCCCGAAACCAGGAATAGGGTTGCAACCTCCAGTCCTGGATGGGGTCACGCTCTCCTCCAGTGACTGCGTTCGCAGCTTGGGGGTGCTCCTTGATTCGTCGCTCCTGATGACAAATCAGGTAAATGCGACAGTCAGGAGTGCCTGTTATCAGCTTCGGCTGATACGCCAGCTGCGCCCTTTTCTGGAAGTAGGGGACCTTGAGACTGTTGTGCACGCGCTGGTACCCTCACGCCTCGACTTCTGTAATGCACTCTACATGGGGCTACCCTTGTGCCTGGTTAGGAAATTACAGCTGGTACAGAATATGGCAGTCAGACTTGTTTCGGGAACATCTCGGAGGGACCACATTACTCCGGTTCTGAGGTCCCTCCACTGGCTGCCTATCAGCTTCCGGGCCAGGTACAAGGTGTTGGTTATTACCTTTAAAGCCCTAAATGGCTTGGGTCCAAGCTATCTCAGGGACCGCCTTCTCCCATACAATCCTCCCCGCGCTCTCCGGTCCTCCGGGAGGAATTTGCTGCAACCCCAAAAATCGAGGCTTGCGGCTACCTCCCGGGGGGCTTTTTCAGTTGTTGCCCCTAGACTCTGGAATGGCCTGCCGGATGAGATCCGTCAATTAACATCACTTGACAGCTTTAAAAAAGCTGTCAAGACGGATGTCTTCCGGCAGGCCTTTCCAGACTAATTACCTAGCCTCGGGTAGAAATATAAATAAAATATCCCTCCCCAGTGATCCTCACGTGGCCCCATCATTGATGATTGGATCATTCTGGCTGGGCATATATTCTGGGTCTCTATTTTAACTTAATTGTGTATTATGTTGTTTTAAAAATTCATCTGATTTAATATTGTTTTAAGGGGGGGTGGGGGGTTATTGTATTTATATGTTTTATGGATGTATACATTTTTAACTGTAAGCCACCCAGATTGATATTTCAGAGGGCAGGGTATAAATAAATTTTATTATTATTATTATTATTATAACAACAACAACAAAGGATTCTTCATCTGGATATACAATATATTGGTAGCAAATCAGTTTGTGCAATAATTCATCAACAAAAGTACTATAAGGTTACCAAATTGCACTTTGTCTGCTATCATATTCATATTAAATTTTGCATCTAGAACATACTAAATTATATTTTATTGGCAATATCACACTAGTTTCACCACAGGAATCCTTCTACCAAGAGCCAAGAATTAATTTAAGAAGGCATTATTTGCTTTAGTTTAGTTTAGTCCCTCACCTGTTCATGGGTTGTGAACAGAGGGGGGTCAAAACAGGGTGAGTGCCCATGGCATGCACCTGTGCACCCCCACAGGTGCATACCTTCATTCAAGCCAATGGAGCTTGAATATCCACTATTTTCCGTTTTCGCAGGGGGGTTCAGAACAGATCCCCTACAAGAACAGAGGGGTGACTGTACGATTAACATATTAAAAAATATGAGTTCCCAATAAGATTATCAGGAGGACATATGTGTTAAATGTGCTCATTACAATCAATTAATTAAAGCTGAGAACAGCCACTAAATAAGATGTGTATCCCACAACTGCAGTGCTAAAACTTGCAGATGCATTAGGAATCCACTCAGAAACAGTAAAGTAGCTTATAGGTATTCTTGTGGGTTCCCTCTCCACACCAAATATTTTTCTCAAACTTGTCTGGACAACCCTGTCACCACTCATCCTGCTTGAAATCTTCAATTAAGCACACTATGTCTTCAATGTACTCTTTCATCATTCCTTACCAAAATATATATAAAGAAGGAGAGAGGTGTCATTAAATTTTTCCCTGCATTTTAAAATAAGTCTCTCTTCCTTATTTGCCCCTTCATAGACTTATTAATGAAGACTCTTCAGACAAAAAGGGTGTCCAAAGCCCAGATGAAGAGAAAAGAAATATTTGAATTCTGAAAATAGAAACAATCCAAAATGAAATAAGAGCTGCACTGTGTCAGTGGCTTCTGCCTAGACATACAACAAATCTGAAGGAAATACAAATGCAGATACTGATATAAAGACTGCTTAGGGATCCCTTTATATGAATATTACTACAATGCAGCAGATTGATTCTTTAATGTCTGTCTTCCCTTATTCACAGATTGGAAAAGGTATTCTGCCTAGCTGTGGAATTCTGGGATTTGTAACACAAAGTAACTTCTATAAACTCTGCTTATCCACTGGCTGAATTTCACAGACACAGGATGGATACTTAAGGTATGAGATTTATGTTAAAGAAATATGAATTCATTAAAGGAGTATACAATTTCACTTTAACATGAAGTTGATGCTATTACGGGCTAAATGCAATTATTAGCTACAACTACAGTGGACCTGTTGAATCAACAGAACTTACATAAATGCTGGTGTCAGTAAATAGGTCTAACATGCTAGGACTAACAAATGGATTTAGCCTTATATATTTATTAAATTATTTACTTTTCTAATTTATAACTTATTGCCATGCTTAGCTGTTTCAAAATTTCATAAAATCATAGATTTGAAAGAGACTCCAAGGGCCATCCAGTACAACCACTTGCCATGCAGAAAGTC
Organism: Phrynosoma blainvillii; assembly: GCA_026167975.1. NCBI lineage: Eukaryota > Metazoa > Chordata > Lepidosauria > Squamata > Phrynosomatidae > Phrynosoma > Phrynosoma blainvillii. The sequence goes on from JANUYF010000002.1 coordinate 79,708,049, forward strand.
ACAATCAAAGCACCACCGACACATGGCCATCCAGCCTGTTTAAAAACCTCCAAAGAAGGAGACTCTACCACACTCCAAAGAGCTGTTACACTGTCAAACAGCCCTTAGTGTCAGGAAGTTCTTCCTACTGTCTTGGTGGAATTTCTTTTCCTGAAACTTGAATCCATTGTTCCATTTCCTAGTCTCCAGAGCAGCAGAAAACAAGGCTGTTCCACCCTTAATATATCATTCCTTCAAATATTTAAATATGGCTATCATGTCACCCCTTATTCGTCTCTTTTTTGTAATAAAACCCAGCTCCCATTTTGGTCACCCTCCTCTGGACACACTCCACATTGTCAACATCCTTCTTGAATTGTGGTGCTCAGAACTTTTTTTTTTTTAGATGTTTATTGTGAGCTACTTTGGGAACAACCTGCCATGGAAAAGTGATATAGAAACTAAACCAAGGATTTCATAAACTCCATGGCAGGAGGCAATCAAGATAAACCTGATTCCCCTGCCCCCAGAAAGTTGGAGCTACAATAGGAGAAGGAGCGAAATCCATACTCTTCACAACCACAAGTTTGAACTGAAGCCTGGACTTTGTTTCAGCTCTGTGTTCCCAAGGCTTGCACTGCCTAACTGATCTCTGTCTCTCTTCTCACTCTTAATGCACCATGCAGTGTGTATGTGCCTTTAAGTCGTCTATTAACTTCTAGTGACCCCATGGATTTTATAGGTTTTTTAAAGGCAAGGAATAGTGGGAGGTGGTTTTGCCAGTTCTCTCCTCTGAAAGTTAGCCTACAACACCTGGTATTCATTGATGCTCATCTTCCATCCAAGTACTAACCAAGACTAACCTCGCTTAGTTTCCAAGATAAGACAGGATCAGGTATCTTTAAGGTACCTCCCAATTTTCCAGCAGTGGAAGGAAGAAGAGGAGATGCATTAGGAGTTAATGCAAGCTTTGGCTGCCCCCACCCCCAGCTTTAGGGCCGGGATTGCTTTTCTCTTCTCCCTACAGTTCTAAATGTAGTGCTGGAAAGAATACTGGGGAATTTCCTGACCTCACAATACATTTTAAAGTGTGAGAATTTTATTTATTTTATTTTATTATACTTTTAGACCACCCAACCACTGAAGTTTTCTTGGCTAGTTTATAAAATCCTGGAGGAGAAAAGCATAAGATATAAATGAGATTAGGGAGAAGACCAGGAGTGCTGCTAGATTCTTCAAAAGATTTGAGGCTCAGACCCAGAGGATGTAATTCTGTATGAAATCTACATAATTATGCACATTTGTAAGCAATTGTTAGGATTTACTTAAATTTCACAAAAGCAAAAACTAGCCAATTAAATTCTTCATACACCAATGAAATGAAATTCTTCAGTCAATCTGATACATATAGTGTAGAAATAATGCAGTTTGACACCACTTTAACTGTCATGGCTCCAGTCTGTGCAATCCTGGGATTTGTGGTAGCACCAGAGTTTTCCAACAGAGAAGGCTAAATATCTCCGAAAACCACAAATCCCAGGTTTCCATAGCACTGAGCCATACCAGTTAAAGCAGTGCCAAACTGCATTAATTCTTCAGTCAGAATGCTCAGAAGCTTTTTTCTCTTCACTGTTGGCTTTTAAATATTCATTTTAAAAGGCTTTTAGAAAAACGAAGCTCATTACTGTTACTGGAATTTGGGTTTTAGTACATCACATAACATGACTCCAAAGGCTATTCCTCTTACAGAAAACTCTGTCATCTATCAATTACACTGCAATACACTCTGTACAGATGACAGTCAAATGATCACAATTTACCATTGGATTACCTATTCTGCAGGCTGGACCTGCCTAGTAACCGAGTGTGATGATATATATCCCTACAGTAGCTTGCAGTTCCCTTAAATCAAATTAGTGAAATATTTGGTCACAAGTACACAGCTGAAAGAAAATAACACATTCTAAAATCTACATTCCATCTCATCTCAAAAGCCTTTGCATATGCATCTGTGTTCAATTCTCATAAAGCATTATGTTAACATACTGATTTTATTTTACATAGCAGCATCCGTTCTATACTTTGAATTTTTCCAACTTGTAATTCTGCCCAGTGAACCATTACATTAATCACACACGCACGCACGCACGCACACACACAAATCTTTCAGTAGTCACAATGAAATCACTAAGAACCCTGAAAGGTCAATTTTACTGTTTTCTCACTAGGTGTTACAAGATTTCCAACATAGATTTTGTTTATTGAGATACCATATATTACACTTAGCTTGGTTCTTATGGTGTAAATTCAATTATTAATCCCAATTAGAATAGATCTACTGAATAAATGGCAATGTGGCAAATCAACTGAGTTCAACTGATGCAACAGGTCTACTGTAGTTTGGACAAACAGCTGGATTTTAGCTGAAATGTGTCTTCCATGGACCCTACTGGCACAGGTAGAGAAGCAATTACTGCAATCCCCCCCCCCCCCCCGCCTTACGCGGAAGCCTTCCACACAATGGTTTCTGCACACTATAAATCTTTTAACTGGACAAGAAAAGGTTGCTTACCTGTAATTGTAGTTATTTGAGTGGTCATCTGTGCACTTCAAGTGGTCACACAATAGGGTTTTGCGCCAGCGCAGAGACTCCATTCAGAAAGCTGAAAAGCAGAGGAGACTGGTGGGAAGCCCCACCCACTCTCATGTACTGAGCATGCCCAGTCCCGCCAATCTAGCTCCACCTTCAGTTCGCCACAAAGAGCTACAGGGACCTGACTGAGGGGAAGTAGGGAGGTTTTGTATGAAGGCACCGATGACCAAAGAACCACAGTTACAGGTAAGCAACTTCTTTCCTCTTCGTGGTCTCTGTGCCTCACACAATAGGGTGACTGAAAAACTTACCTGTGGCAGGTGGGAAGGTCACTGTAGAACAGAAGAGAGAACAACCAAAACTGGCATCCCGATGGGACCTGGAATCAAGCCAGTAGTGCCGGACAAACGTGGAAAGCTTGGACCACATAGCTGCCTTGCAGATATCAGGCAAAGGGATGCCTCAGAGGAAGGCAGCAGATGAAGAAATGGCCCTAGTTGAAGGTGGGTGCACACCAACAAGAGGAGGCATTTGATTAGCTCATAGCCCACAAGGATGGTCTGATCAATCCATTTTGAATCAATCCATTCTGTGAAGAAACAGGGTGGCCCTTCTTGGGCCCACCATAACAAACAAACAATTTGTTGGTCAACCTGAACTCAGTAGACCACTGAACATAAAAGACCAAAGCATGGCTAACATCAAGAATGTGCACAGTCTTTTCCAGAGGTGTAGAAGGATCTGGATAAAAGGTGGTTAGCACAATTTCCTAAGAAAGTTGGAAAGAGACCACCCTGGGAAGAAAGGAGATAGCAGGTCTAAGGATCACTTTATCCCTGTGAAAAACCAGGAAAGGCTCATCCAAGCATAGTGCAGACAGCTGGGAGAACCTTCTGGCTGAAGTGATGCTACCTTCAAGGTAAGTAGTCTTAAAGAGGCTGATCCCATAGGTTCGAATGAGGACCTAGTAAGCTGCGAGAGCACCAGTGAGAGTGATCAAGAAGGAGCCAGCGGAGTTATCGGAGGATGAAGATGATGTAGGCCTTTGAAGAATCTCTTCAGAGTAGGTGAAGTGAAAAGTTTGGCAGATGGTGAACCAAGGGGTTGGTTGGCCACAATAGCAGACAAGTAGACCTTGAGAGATGAAAAAGCCAATCTTTGGCCGTGAAGATGAAGCAGAAAGTGTAAGGCCATAGAGAGCTGAACAGGTGAAGAGGGCTCCGCCCTGGCCTCAGCAAAGGCACAGAAACATTTCCATTTGTAGGAACAGGACCACTTGGTAGAGTCTTTTCTGCAAGCTGAGAGGACTCTCAGAAGCTCTGGAACAGTCAAGGTCAGATCCTCCAAACTGTCAGGTGGAGGATGTGTAGATCTGGGTGGAGGACTGCATCATTGGAATAGGAGAGAAGGTCCAGCCAATTCGGAAGTTTGAAGAAGCAACCCCTGGACAGGTGGAGGAGAGGGGCAAACCAAAGTTGTCTCAGCCAGTAAGGTGCCACCAAGATTGCATTGGACCTGTCCTCTATCATCTTAGCTACCACTCTTGCCATTAAGGGGAATGGAGGAAAGGCGTAGAGCAGGGGTAGGCAACCTTTCCCCTTTAAGGGCCGAGGGACTTCAGCTCCCAGAAGCCTCAGCCATGTTAGCCAACAGTCTCATGTTGGCCAATAGCTCCTGGGATTCTGGGAGCTGAAGTCCCTCAGCCCTTAAAGGGGAAAGGTTGCCTACCCCTGGCGTAGAGAAAGCAGTGACTCCAGTTCAAAAGGAAGGCATTTCCTAGGGAGCCTGTCCCTTGCCCTGCCCTGGTGCAAAAAAGAGGGCACTGAGTGTTGTCTGGGGAAGGAAACAGAGGGGTCCCCCATTGAGATGTGATGAATTTGAAAGGCCTTTGATGACAGGAACCACTCATGTTGTAAAGCTTTGTTCCAGCTGAGGGAGTCTGCTAGAACATCGTCTTTGCCTGCTAGGTGGACTGCCACTGGATGAATTGAATGCTGGTGGCATCTCCACAGTTGAAGAGCAAGCCAAAGAAGTATTGGAGAGTGGGTACCTCCCCATTCATTGATGTAGCAGGCCATAGTGGTATTGTCTGTGAAAACCTGTATCACTCTGTGGTGAAGGTGAATTTTGAATGCTCGGAAGGCTCTGATGACTGCCAACAGTTCTAGTGCACTGATGTGCATTTCAGCCTCTGAAGGGAACCAGCGACCTTCAACTTGAAGGTCTGCAAAGTGAGCTCCCCATCCAGTCATGGGAGACATCCATGGTGGCCATTCTGGAAAGTTCTGGAGACTGGAAGGGCATTCCTCGGAGAATGTTCCTGAGGACAGTCCACCAATGGAGTGATGCCCTCACAGTTGAGGGAAGGGTTAGTCTTTTGGAAGATGATCGAAAACAGACAGGAACCACTCTTGAAGAGGGTGGAATTTTAGATGTGCCAGATAGGTGACCACTGTGGTTGAAGCCATCAGACCAAGCAGATGTCCTTCACTGAGGGGTGACGGAGACGGAGGACGGTACAAAGGTGGGACCAAAGTGACTCCACCTTCTTGTAGGTAGATAGGCACGAGCCATAACAGAGTCCAGAGATGTGCCAATGTAATCTATCACTGACCAATTCCATTATGAACTTGGAAGGGTTGACCGTAAGACCTAGGCCAGTGAGAAGAGAGAGCATGGTGAACATCTCGGAACAGTTGAGTACTAGAGGATGACAACAGTACCCAATTGTCTAGGTAAGGAAATATTTTGATCCCTTGAACACGCAGGTAAGAAATGACCATTGCTGTACATTTTGTAAAGACCCTGGGAGTGGTGGAGAGGCCAAAGGGCAGAATGATATATTGATAAGAGATTTCCATCTACAGTGAATCGAAGGTATTTGGGATGTTGAGGCTGAATGGCAATGTGAAAGTAAGCATTTTTCAAGTTGATTGATGCGAACCAGTCTCCGTGATGGAGGAAAGGGAGGATGAAATGCAATGTCACCATCTTGAACTTGTTTGGAGTGATGTAGTGGTTCATACCTCGGAGGTCGAGGATGGAACAGAGGCCATCATCTTTTTTCGCCACTGTGAAATATTTAGAGAAAAACCCATCTGTTGGGGATGTGTTGTCAAGAAGGGAAGTGATTTCCTCTTGTAGAGGAGGGGAAGAAGGAGTAGGACACCAAGAGGAGGAGTATTTGAAAACTCTATGGCGTAGCCCAGATGGATGATGGTGAGGACCCAGGTGCCTGTGAACCTCAGTCACTGTGGACCTCAGTTGTCATAAAAGCGATAGATTTTGGGAGACTGGTGGTTTGGCAGTGGGGAGATTGGCTGAAACAAGAATGTCATCCCAGTGGACCTGTCAAAATCAAGATTTAGAAGTGGAAGACTTTTTGGAGGATTGTTGTTGTTGTTGATTTTGCTGATAGCACTGTCTGTAGGGTCATCTGGAGGGTTGTTGAGACAAACCACGAAACTGAGAAGAACCCACAGAGCGAGATCTGGAGTAGTTGAACGAGGAGAGCCTAGATTGCCATTGTTGTCTATAAGGGCAATATTGTTGTTTCTGGCCTGTGAAACCCAATTTCTTGCCAGTGAGGCATGCCTTACATAAGGTGTCCAAAGACTCATCAGTCTTTGAAGCGCAAATCCTCAATTCATCTTCTTGCCTTGTCAGAGAGGTCAATAGATTTCAGCCAGGTGAAACGACGGAGCACTACTGAGCCAGAAATGACTTTAACCGCACAGTCTACAGAATGTCTGGCAGAATGGATTTGTTGACTGACTAGAGAGAGTGCCTCAATGTAAAAATCAAGAGCAGCTGTTTGTTGTTCTTCAGGTAGACTGGGGATAAAACAAGACATACGGTCCCACAAAAATTTCTGGTAGGCTCCCATGCAAACCAGCATGTTCCCCACCTTGGCAGAAAAGACTGCTGATGAATAAAAGTATCTCCCAAAAATGTCCAAACGGTGGCCTTCCTTGTCTACTGGGGCTGAGTGTGTCTTGCCAGAGAATTTTGAAGTAGACAACAACCAAGTAGTTTGATGTTGGATGTGTAAAGAGGTACAGAGCCGTGTCCAGCTGTACCTTGTAAAGTCCTTCCAGATGTTTAGAATAGGTGGAACAGAGGCCGGTTTGGTCCAGGAAAGATGAATAACATCAGAGAGGGAGGCAAGGAAGGGTAATACAGCTGGGGATATCGCTTTGACATCCACAGTCTGGAAGACCAGATCCCGGGCTGGTTTAGGAGGAGTATCCACCTGGAGTCCAAGTGCCTTAACCATCCTTGCAATCACATCAGAAAAAAGCTGAACATCCTGAGTTGATGATTGAGGTCTAGTATCTCCCACTTCCTCCAGGGGAGATTCAATCAGAGGAGAAAGAGAGGTTGGTGAGGCCTCAGTGTCATAGACAGACTACTCAGAGGTGGTTGAGGCATAGCCGGAGTGGCAAACTGCACAGCCTGAGTAGTGGTAGGAACAGGCATAATCAAAGGAACAGGTATAGAGGACAGAATCAGGATGATTGCAGGAATCGGTGCCAACACAGAAGTAGTAAGAAGAACGGAAGCAGTCAATATTGAGGATTGAGGAGGAGATGGCGGAGGGCGAGAGACTGTGGCATAGTGCGAGGAGGTGGAGAGGGCACTCTGTTAGTGCATTCGTTTGGGAGGAGAAACGGAGATGGAGGCGTGGAAGGTCTAAATTCAAATTGAGACTGAGAGGCATTGAGATAGGGAGAGCAGGAACAAGAGCAAGACAGAGAACGGGCTTGATATCGAGAGGGAGAGTGGTAGTAAAACTCTCTGTGATGATACCAATCAAGGTAGGAAGGCAAACAGGATCTATAGGAAGGAGGTCACTCTTTCCAGTAGTCTTCTGCTTGGTATCTTTCCAAATAAGAAGCTGAGGTAAATGGCGAGTCTCAATAATAGAGCCAAGAGGAAGACAGCAAGAGTTGCTCAGTCCTGAAATGGTGCTGGAGAGTGATGAAACCTTAAGGGAGAGGCTGCTCAAGATCGAGAAGGTGGAGGTACGAAGGAGAGCCTATATGCCCTAGCTGGAGAGGCGAAAAGCTGAGACGGTGCTGAGGATAGGGGACCTGAGGCAGCAGAGACACCAGTGGCAATGATATCGGCATAGAGCAGGGGTAGGCAACCTAAGGCCCGGGGGCCGGATGCGTCCCCCCGAGGCCTTTGGACCGGCCCCAGGCCAGTCCTGCCGCCCCCACCGCCCCCGCCCGCCATGATATTGATTATTGTTGTTATTACTTGTTCTTGGGGTTTTCTTAGCAAAATCTTCACAGGGGTTTTGCCATGGCTTTTCTGGGGCTGAGAGAGTGTGCATGCATATTTTTTTATTTTTTATTATTTTTTTTAAAAAAATTAATATTTATTTATTTATTTATTTATTTTTGGTGCTTCAGCCCCCCAATTGTTTGAGGGACAGCAACCTGGCCCCCAGCTCAAAAAGGTTGCCTACCCCTGGCATAGAGGAAGCAGGCTGCGAATTCGTTACCAAGGCCACACTCGCAATGCCTCAGTCAATACTTCCGATGTTGAGTCCATAGACGGGACCGAGATGGGAGGTTGGAATGATGGTGTCATAGCTGGAAGTAAAAAGGCCACAGTGGTTTCCAGTGCCGCTGCCAGCATCATGGCCAATATCGAGGCCGTGGCTAGAGAATACGGAGCTGAGGAGACTGAACATACTGTAGGTACCAAAGGCTTGGTTTTATGCTTTCCTTTAGCCTTCTCAACTTCAGGGTGGATTCAGGGTCTCCTGTAGATACTGGCCTTTTCTTCGCCTTATGTGAGTGATGTTTCTCCTGAGAAATGGAGGGAACCTCTTGTGATGCCAATTTTTAGCGAGTAGAGGTCTCAGTAGAGCTTTGAGAAGCCATGGAAGCAGTCAGCCTCAAGTCAGTCAATACCAAGGAAGTCGGTATCGAGAGAAGCGAGGTCGGTATCAAGGTCACCACAGCAGTGGATGTTGGTGGGTGCCAAGGTCGACACAACAGTAGTTATCAGCACTGAAGATGATGATGAGGTCTCCAGTTTCTTTGAAATCTTAGGAATTCAAGGAAGCTTTGAGATAGGAACCAAGGCCAAAGGATCTTGCTGGGAGGTTGATTTCTGAGCAACTGAAAGAGACCATTCCTAACAAAAAAAAAATTTAAACGTTGAGCTCTACTGCAGAGCGTTTGAGTAGTGAAGGAGCAACAAATAGAGCAACGCTCAGCAATATGGCCCTTGGCCAAACAAAAAAGGCACTTGGAATGTCCATCCGTGAGGGCAATTTTCCATTTACAGGACACACAGAGCTTAAAAAGAGAAGTGGAGTCCATAAGAGGCCCAGAACATAAGTGCCACTCGAGCAAAAACACATAGAAAACACACTACTTCTAAGCTCTGAGAAAAAGGGCAGCTCAAGAGAAAGACAAGAAAAAAACAAGAAAAAGGAACTGAGAGGAACTCAGCAAGAGAGCAATCCAAAAGCAGTTTCTCTTGCAGCGGACGAAAGAGAACTGAAGGTGGAGCTAGACTGGCAGGACTGAGCATGCTCAGTATATGGGAGTAGGTGGAGTTCCCACCAATCTGCTCAGCTTTTCAGTTTTCTGAATGGAGTCTCTGCACAGGCGCAAAACTCTACTGTGTGAGGCACAGAGACCATGAAGAACTGGAATCCCTCTGACAGAGTGGGAATAATATTTCCGATTTCTGACTTCTGGGATTAAGATTCTTATGCATATATGTCATATGTGCAAACACAGATACTCTCCTCACTGACTGAGGTTTTCCAAGCTATGTCAATTTGACAGAAATATTAAATGAATATTCTTGCCACAATGCATACAGAAAAAGGAGACTCCATTTTTAAATACCTATTAAGATCCTTGCAAACATCCCTTTACCTCTACCTCTGCCAGACAGTGGAGTATGGAAAAATTACTTTTGGGGACCAACTCCCAGAATGACCACTGGCCCTGTTGATGGGAGATTCTAGGAGTTGTAGTCCAAAAAGATACACACACATACACTCAAATATGTAGTGCATTCTGTATTTCAGAGCTTTTCTCTCATACCTCCAAAAAGATCTAATTATATTTCCTTGCACCTATGAGAGGTTTCCATGCATATCCTCAGTCATCTGTAAAAGAATTTTCTTCAGTTTCCCTAAATTTTACTACTTCTACAAACGCTATTTTAATAAAGTGATAGATGCTATGCCCAAACTGAATTCCCTGTTAATTTTTAAAAAATGTATGTAAAGTCTTGTACTGTAAGGAACAACTTTGGTTTAATCATTTTATTATGAGCAGGCAAGCAAACAATAAAACCAAATGAACACATTAAATAATCAAAGAAAATAATTTTGTCTCATCTAGTCTTCAAGAATCAAGCATTCATAGCTATAAAAAAATGAGAAAAGTTTACAAAACTAAAAACTGCAATGATCGAATACTACACAATGTCTTACATAAACAATTGTTCTGTTTTATAGTTTCAGAAATAATTTTGGGAGATCAAATATATGAACAGCTTGTCTTAAAAATATCCATCACTCTAAAAGGAAGATTCAAAAATCATTTTTTAATTTTCTATTTTTTCTAGGGGAGGTGGAGGCTTTGGGAAAAATAGGAAAAAAATGTTTTTTTCCAAATGTTCAAGGTTTCTTTTTCTCCCAGGCCTTTGTATTTCTAGCTGCTACCACTATTATGAATAAATATTACTTAGAATTTAAAAATGAAAGCAAATTGTGCACTCAGAGCACCATTTTAAATCTACTTAAGAGTTAATTTTCACTGAGTTCAACAGGACTTATTCCTAGGTAAGTGGGCAAAGAACTGTAATTCCAGAGGACAAATTTTGCTGCTTTCCGATGAAAAGGCTACACAGCTGCTGCTCATCAGGTCAGTTCCCATAGCCAAAAGGAATTGAAAAATAGAGTCAGCTGTGCTTCATCTCTACTAGTCAGTCCTTTATAAAAGAATGTGTCTTAATTTCCAGTTCAAAAAGAGGTATCCACACTCCAAAATAAAGCTATAATATTATACATTGCTACATTGCTAATAACAAAATTTGTTTCCACACCTCAATCTTAAGGGGGGGGGGGAGCAAGAGAAAGAAGAGAAAACAGAGACTAATACAAATCTTAAAAATGCAATTTAAATATAAAACATGTTCAAATACATAGAATCTGAATCTGCGGACTTGCCATTTGTGGTTTTGATTACTTGCGAATGGCAAGCCCGTGGCTCCCTCCCTGCCCTCTTTCTTACCCCCAGGCTTACCTTTGCCTCAGGGGCCAGAAGGGAGCCTTCCTTAAGTTGGGGGGCAGTCCGGGCTCCCCATTTTGGGGTCAGCCAGACCCCACCAACCCCCCTTGGCCAACAGAGGTATCCACACATTGGCTGTGGCGGGGGGGGGCATGCGCCGACCCCCCCCCCCAGCACCACTAGGAAATCAAGTCCCAATGGTGGCCAGCGTGCTTACAGGCGCCGGCATCTTGCCTTCCTGCTGCCCAGTGCCACCAGACTCCAGACCCTGGTGCCACCGGACACCAGAAGGCCAAAGGGGGGCCTTGCTGCCTGGCTGACCCCAAACCAGGGAACCCAGACTCCCCCCCTCAGACTTAAGGAAGGTCCCCTCCCAGCCCCCAAGGCAAAGGTAAGCCCGGGGGTAAGAAAAGGGCAGGGAGGGAGGGAGGAGTCCCATTGTCCCCAATGGCGCCACCACTGGGGACAATGGGACTTGAATATATGCAAAATTTGGTATCTGCTGTGGGGGGGTCAGAACAGATCCTCCAGAAATACCAAGGGACGACAGTATGTAAAATTGCAAAAGTAAATTAAGGCTCTAGAAAAAGAGTTAAGTGAAATTTTAAAATAGTAATCAAAGGAACAGTCCTCAGATATTTTGGAAGATTATCAAGAATAGACCAATAATGAGAATGACGGCTCAAATAGAGAGAGAAGCTAAACTATGTGGGACAGTAGCTTTTAACTTTTTCTTTACCAGGGACCTCCTTTAAATATCTTTTCTTCTTACAGACCCCACCCAGACTTAATTCAATATTTTAAAGCATAATAATAGTAATACCTGAACACTGAACCTTGAACAATTAGGCTATTTGTTAAACTTTCCCTCGGAGGCGCTATAAGAGGAGAAAAGACTTTTCTCCTGTTTCTTCCCACCAGTCTGCGGTTGGAGCAGGTTGAAGGCAACATGCAGGCCCAGCCAGCCAGCCTGCCTTTGCCTTGGCTCCTGTCAAATAGCCACTCCACTGTGGAGAGAAAGTAGTCTGAGCAACCTTCAAGCCTTCGTGGTCACCCCCCCCCCCCCGTGAGGATGTAGTCCCCTGGGGTTCCACAGACCATAGGGTAAGAACCACTGATATAGGACTTTAAAAGTCAGAAGAAACTATACTGGATCCTAAAAGAAACAGGCAACCAATGAAAGGACATCAGACATGAAATGGTGTGATCAAAATGATGGGCTACAACGGTAATTTTTAGAGAATGTTGAATAGTGGACTATGATGAGTTAATAGAAGAACAGTAAAAAAAGATTACAATAATCAAGACATGAAATGCTCAATGGATGAAACGGTGAAGGGTCTGGTAACCATATCTTATGAGGAAAGACTTAGGGATCTGGGTATGTTTAGCGTAAAGAAGAGATGGTTAAGAGGTGATATGGTTAAGAGGCGGAGGACCAGCAGAGGACAAGCCCTCACACCTGGGCCCTCCCAAGCTTTTCCACCCCCGGCCAGCGGCAGTGGCGACGGCGCAAGCGGCGAGGAGGAGGCCGGAAGACCTGGGCCTTCAAAAGCCCCCACCAAGCCCCCCCGAGCCGGCAGCGAAGGCGGAGGACCAGCGGAGGACAAGCCCTCACACCTGGGCCCTCCCAAGCTTCTCCACCCTTGGCCAGCGGCAGCGGCGACGGCGCAAGCGGCGAGGAGGAGGCCGGAAGACCTGGGCCTTCAAAAGCCCCCACCAAGCCCCCCCGAGCCGGCAGCGAAGGCGGAGGACCAGTGGAGGACAAGCCCTCACACCTGGGCCCTCCCAAGCTTTTCTGCCCCCGGCCAGCGGCAGCGGCGACGGCGCAAGCGGCGAGGAGGAGGCCGGAAGACCTGGGCCTTCAAAAGCCCCCACCAAGCCTCCCCGAGCCGGCAGCGAAGGCGGAGGACCGGCGGAGGACAAGCCCTCACACCTGGGCCCTCCCAAGCTTCTCCACCCCCGGCCAGCGGCAGCGGCGACGGCGCAAGCGGCGAGGAGGAGGCCGGAAGACCTGGGCCTTCAAAAGCCCCCACCAAGCCTCCCCAAGCCGGCAGCGAAGGCGGAGGACCAGCGGAGGACAAGCCCTCACACCTGGGCCCTCCCAAGCTTCTCCACCCCCGGCCAGCGGCAGCGGCGACGGCGCAAGCGGCGAGGAGGAGGCTGGAAGACCTGGGCCTTCAAAAGCCCCCACCAAGCCCCCCCGAGCCGGCAGCGAAGGCGGAGGACCAGCAGAGGACAAGCCCTCACACCTGGGCCCTCCCAAGCTTCTCCACCCCTGGCCAGCGGCAGCGGCGACGGTAATAACTCAGTGAGGGAAGGTCCCAAGTGTGGGAAGGGATTGGCCTATTAATATCTCCTCCAACATAATTTACGGGTGACTGTAATTTGCAGTAATGAAGCTACTGTATGCCCCTTCGCTGAGAAAATTCTTGGGAGCCAGAGACTTAACAACATCCTCCTATCTCCTGAGGAAGTATAGGATTGGTTTTGGCGTGCTCCGGAGGCTGCGGAGGACTGTTCCCTCTCTCCCAGCCAGAAGACCAGCTGAGCGCAACCAGGAAGACAGCGGAGCGGCCTGCGCCATCCCGCCCCCCGCGGCTGTCAGGGACTAACACCTTCCCCACCAACTCACCGGTGGCCAGTATAAGGCTGGAGAGACCGGGAAGAGTTAAAACCCTTCCCTAGCAACATCTTTCCCAGCAACTAAGCAATTATGTATTTAAATGTATTATGTATTTAAATTGTATATGGTTTTCATATTGTATATTTTTAACAATTGTTTTTTAATTTGTTTGATTTGTTTGAGGGGTGGGGGTGGGTGGGGGTGGGAAGGAGGGAAGGGATTTGATCGATGTTATTTATTTGCTTTGATGTTATTTCTTTGTTGTTGTGATTATTGTACGCCGCCCCGATTGCTTGGCAGAGGGGCGGGATATAAATAAAAATTATTATTATTATTATTATTATTATTATTATTATTATTATTATTATTATTATTATTATCATCATCATTATATGATAGCCCTGTTTAAATATTTGAAGAGTTGTCACATTGAGGATGGAGCAAGTTTGTTTTCCGCTGCTCAAGACTCTGGAACATGGAACAATGGATTCAAGCTATAGAAAAGAGATTCCACCTCAACATTAGGAGGAACATCTTGACAGTAAGAGATATTCGACAATCGGAGTGTGGTGGAGCCTCTTTCCTTGGAGGTCTTTAAACAGAGGCTGGATTGCCATTTGTCAGGGATGCTTTTATTGTGATTTCTGGACTGGATGGCCCTTGTGGTCTCTTCCAACTGTATGGTTCTATCAAATGTTTGCAGAACAGACAGACAGACAGAAAAGGACTGAATCTGAAAATATAAAGAAAAAAGTGATATAACTAAGCTACAGGCTCAATGTAAAAAACAAAGGATAAGAGGAATCAAATATAAAACCAAGGCTATGTGTGTCCTCAACAAGATAGAATGGAACATTTAGGTCTTATAATCTATAAACCTTATGTACAATTATCCACTTTTAAGAAAGAAAGAAGATTCCCCATTAAATCAACTTCACAGCAAGATGTATGTGTCACTTTTGAAGAATCATAGGTTGCAGATTTTTTTAAAAACAAGGATTGTTGGCCATCAGCAGCAAGGGCCTCTGAAGATCCAAATGTTGGAACCACCTGAGAAACAGCAGAGAGAAAGATCCAACAGTGAGGAAGGTTTCTGCTTTAGGTCAGACTGAACCAGCAAGTTATCAGCTCCTTTCCTCACTAGCACTCTTTTGTACTTGCTTTCTTGGGTTAGGTGCATTTCCTTGCCAGTAGGAACATACATTTAATTTTAACTAGTAACCTAAAAGCTGACAAGCACCCCAAACCAGGAACAGAAAAAAAAATCCATTAATCTTTTTAAAAATAAGTAAAAATATTATGTGACAAATATAAAATAGGTCACTCACTGTAACAGGATGGGTGGAAATTAACATAAACAATATGTCTAAATGTTTGGAATGCTAATTATACTCACTTACTGTAATTTTGCACTCACAACTATGGCAAGTAGAAATTAAACGTATATTTGTAAGAGTTTTAAAAATATCCTACATTTTAGGAAAGTACAAAGAATGCCATTTAACTAGGTGGTTTCCAAATTATACTTCCACTGCCAAAATCAATTCTCTTCAACTATCATTCAGCAATTATCCTTTTATTTGCCATTTTAAAATGTCAGCTTAACTATTCACAGACTGGTAATTATTTGTTCTGTCAAAGGTGCCCTTTTTTCTCCATATGTGGCTGTACTATTGAGCTAGTATCCAAGGAGTTTTCAATTTAATGTACAAGAAAGGTTTTCCACAGCTGAGACTCCATATAACATAATTAGGTATGCAAATCACTTTTTCTATACACTAAATGAAGATGTGTGCAATGGAAGAATGCTTGCCTTTACCACAAGATCAAAGAACTTTCAGATGTTTTTTTATGACCAAGAAGCAATTTCACAGATATGCAACTGAGAGAAAGAAAAATGCAAAAATGATTTATTAATGTGGTAAGTGCATGAAGAATAAAACTATTTAGCTATTTAAACATTCATAATCCACAGAGTAAATTACACATTTATTAGAAAAGACACTCAAATCTTTTCAAACTGTATTCTGCGACCACTGGTGGTCTACATGGGATTTACTAATGCTCCAAGAGGTGGATATTTATAGGAGTTAAATTTCTCAGCTTCCCAATATTTACACAGTTGTTTGAATTCTTTATTGCAGAGCAAAGCCAAACCTGAAGCCATTTGGAAAGAAAGAGTGAATTCTAACCTCTAGCCTCTACTGTGCACATGACAATACTGTAAAAGGAGACAAGGAAGCATAAGCTATCCTCTGAGATTTCTACCAACCTCCAGGAAGAAAGGCAACAACAACACAGCTACTGTGGTCACAACAAAGGGAATGCATCTACTCAGGGCACCTTAACACATGCTCCATTTGTCATGCTTGCTCTTGTGTTCAGTGGGTCCATGTAACAGCCTTCCATGATGTGGTTCTTCTGGTGGCTAGCAAGACAAAGCAGCTACACTTGGTACCATGGGGACTGCAGCTTTCAATGTGTGCTAAACAAGAAATCAGAAAACTGTGTAAAAGGTAGACTTACATAGACCAGGGTGCTTTGGGAGCCATTAAATGGAAGTGGTATCTATAGATACTGACTATGCACAGCAAAATTAGATGGTAGTGCAAGAAGAGATGGACATTTGAATACAATCTGATGCACAGCCTGTGTCTCTACTCTTTATATTTATTGGACTGGGGTGACACCTTGGCTTATCGGCTTGTTGGCTTATGGATGGCTTGGGGGTGTGGTGTTTATAGATGCAGCACGGCTCCAAGATACCTGGAAGTTGCTCTGAGCTGTTACACGGGGCTGGCTTCAAGCTGCTCCAAGGGTGCAGCATTTAGATGCTGTGCATCACCAGAACACATGGAAGCCTGCTTGGGGCTGTGTTGGGGCTGCCTAAGATAGCTTTTTATAGGCTCAAATAGGAGTGGAACTTTTTCGCTCCTATTTGGGTCAGCTCTAGGGTGGATTGGGGTCGTAGTGTGTGATTGCTGTGGCGCCATGGCGGCTCCAATCCACCCTTTTAGGGCAGTCTGTTTTGCCCTTTACTGACCAAGGAGTATGCATATTAAATTAACAAAATAAATAAATAAACCTATATGTTTAATATGGTGAAGGGTTTTCCATTTTCACTCATGCTTCAAACTACCAGGAAATAGTACATCTTAAGAGCCACAACCTTAATACAGCTGTTATTCAGGCAATACATATCTGATATGGTATTCTATTCTGTGGAAGATTCTAGCTTCACCACTGTCTTGAGGATGGAGGTCCTTTATATTATGGTAAGGCACAGCAACAGAAGCTACAACCGCACATTACAAGTAGCCACATAGCAACCAATATCATCTCCATACAAAGATGAAAGAACTTCTAAAGTTTGAAAGAACTTCTAAAGTCGTCTAATTCAACCTCTTGCCAGAGATAAGAGCCTTTTTAAACCATATATGCTTTTAGCCAATTAAGTAAGAGCGCAGACAGGATGGAACTGAGCTAGTGCTTGCACAACACTGCACATGGAGATAACACCATGGTGCGCACCATCTTTGCACTCCAGATTCAGAGTAGCATTATAATATTTTTTTGTGACAGGCCCAGTGCTGTAATATACAAATATACATAAAAATGCCTTTGAATGTGTGCAGAACAGATTTTCTTCCTAAATAAATAGCTAGAATGCTTTGTAGATTAGTTTTTTAAAAAAAGTTATCATTATAAGTAAACAACTATGTACAAAACATATCACAACAATAAAGCAAAATAAAACAATTCATCTCACAACTTTGAATTGTGTTGCAGGTCTCTTTCTCGGATTTTGTTCAATGTAAGTGGTCATTTTAAAGTCCAATGGTGTCTTTATGTAAATCTAGTCCAGAATGTCCTAACAAAGGTTCAGATGGAGGTTGTCTTCTCTTGTTTCTGTCTTTGTTTATAAAGTCAGAGTGGGAACCATTTGTCTATGAAAGGTCCTGATTTTGGTCGTCCTGCATAACTTCCATTCTGTCTGCCCACAGGTCCCATAATTTTTTCCACCACTTATCTAAAGATACTTCCCCTGTTTTCCAGCATCTGGCAATTTCTACACAGGCTGCTGTAATGAAGAGCTCTATGAGGTTTTTATGTTTCAAATTTGAGTTTGTGTCTACATATATTGACAACAAAAGCATTTCTGGACATAATTTTACTTCTTGGTTAGTAATCAATGAAATTTGTTCAAGTACCAATTGTCAAAATGTGTTTATTTGAGACAGTCTAGCCACATGTGTAGATATGTGCCATTATCATTACAACCATGTCAACATTTGACGAAACATTTATAACCATTCTGGCTAGCTTCACTTGAGTCAAGTACCACTTGTGTATAATTTTCAAGGTGTTTTCTCTAATCAGTGCCGATCTGGATTTAAAAGGAGTAGAAGACCTAACTGTAGTCCACTTTGAAATGGGAACTGAAAGATTCAAATCTGTTTCCCAGGTTAGTTCTATGCCACAGATGTTTGGTAAGAGTGGTCAATCAAACAGTTGTAGATTAAAGATGTTAGTCCAGGGGTAGGCAACCTTTCCCCTTTAAGGGCCGAGGGACTTCAGCTCCCAGAATCCCAGGAGCTATTGGCCAACATGGGACTATTGGCCAACATGGCTGAGGCTTCTGGGAGCTGAAGTCCCTTGGCCCTTAAAGGGGAAAGGTTGCCTACCCCTGTGTTAGTCCTTTGGTGCTTTGGTAGGGGGAAACACATTGTGCTTCAAATAAGGTAAGTGATCTAGGTGGTCCTCCTGTTTTGTTTAATTTGTGTGTAAAAGAAATTATCTGATGGAGATGAAACCAACTAGCCTTTAATGGCTCTAAATCTAAAGTTAGGGCCTCTACAGACAGCACTTTGCGTCATCTTGGAGACAGGAAAGGGGAGGGGCAGCCACATGCCGGGTGCCTCTACCCCTTCCCAAAGACATCATCACGGCGCACACCATTACGTATGGCACGCACCATCATGACGTCCTCCCGGCGCAGCATCTTGACACGCTGCACTAGAAGGGCCACAGAAGAGCTGCACAGCAGCTCTTCAGGCACCCTATTTGCCAGCTCTGAAAGGACTGGCATTTTGGCACTCCTTTCAGGGCTGGGAAAAGGGTGGATTGGAGCCAATGCGTGGGGCAGCCTCGGCCCCAATCCTCCACTTCCCAGGGCGGCCCAGGGTCGCCCATCTGCATCCCCCCTTAGTCTGTCAATTGTTTTTGGTCTGCCATTATGAAAGAGGCCTCAGACAAAATATCCACCTTGATGTTCCCATCCCTAGAATTGACTGAATTTATCAGGGGAATAGAAAGATTTGTGGACAAGGACAGGGCAGATAGGAGAGGGATCTGGTGCTAGAACTTGCTTCCATCTTGACCATATCTTTACTGACATTTGTAGCCATGGGTTTTTAATGTTTTTAATTACTTGTGGAATGAGTTTATTAAAGAACAAAGCCAGATTGACTGATGGTGTGCCATTCACTTCCATGCTAACCCAGTGTATGCTCTGATCTTTTTTAATTAAATGAGGGATTTTGCTAAATTGGAAGACTGCAAAATATAGTTCAAGATCAGGCATTGCTTAACCCCCCCTTTTTTGGGGGGGGGGGAAGAGAGGTGTTGTGTGGATTTCCTGAATCTGGGCCTCTTATGGTTAAAAGCAAAGTATTGATGAGATTGATGAGGGACAATAAACATTTTTAATGAAGGCTATTCTGCCTAGAATAGAGAGTTTCTCTTCCATTCTAGTGTTTTAGAAATTAAATTGAGTTTTGTCTGTGGTGGTTGAAGTGGGATAGTTTGAAACAGAAAGGATAGGTGAGGGACAATAAACATTTTTAATGAAGGCTATTCTGCCTAGAATAGAGAGTTTCTCTTCCATTCTAGTGTTTTAGAAATTAACCATTTAGTTATGTTGTTGTAGTTTCTGGGGATTATCTGATTGTAATGGTGATTCCTAGATAAGTAAATCCTGAGGGAGATTGGTAGCTTTTTGAATGTCTAGTTCAGACATACACAATTTGGCGGTAGGTAGGGGCCAAAATTAACATAGGCTAAACTTCTTTGGGCTGCAGATAGATATGTTAAATATTAATTAATATTAATTCCATCTTCATCCTCCTCCTCCTCCTCCTCCTCCTCCTCCTCGGGAGAAAGGTGAGCAGCAGAGGTGCCGTGCTTGTCCTTCTTCTTCTCCTCTGACATCCAGATTTCTCCTCGGGAGAAGGCTGGGCAAAGGAGGAACCTTGCAGGGTGAGTATTTGCCCATCCTCTTCCTCCTCCACCACCCATCCTTCTCCTTGGGAGAAAACCAAGTTAATGGAGGAGCCTTGCAGGGCTAGTGTTCACCGGTCCTCCTCCATCACCACCTGGCCTTCTCCTCAGGAGAAAACCAGGCAGTAGAGCAGTCTTGAGGGGTAAGCCTCCTCCTCTTCCTTCTCCCGGTCTTCTCCTTGGGAGAAAGACAAGCAGTGGAAGTGCCTTGTAGGGTGTGTTTGCCCATCCTCCTTCTCCACCCATCCTTCTCCTTAGGAGAAGTCAGGTGGTGCAGGAACTTTGCAAGGTGAGCATCTGCCCTTAGCCCTCCTCCTGTGCATGGCACTCTCCTCAGGAGGAGACCAAATAGTAGATGAGCCTTGAAGTCATTCCATATCCTTGTGGGCCGCCCAAAATCTTTTGGCAGTCCTCATGCGGCCTCTGGGCCATATGCTGTGCAGGCCTGGTTCAGTTGGTCCTCATGAGCAATGCTAAGACACAACAATTTAGATTTTGAATAGTTAATTCAGAAACCTGCAAAAGTATCAAAGAGTTTAATATGGTGTGTAAGGCAGGGAAGGATTGTTTGGGTTGTTTTAGGAAGATGATCACATCATCCACAAAGATTTAGTTTATGGGTTGTTCCTCCTATTTTGGGTTCCCTTATGTTTTCATTTTCTCTGATGATGATGATGATGATAATTTATTTGTACCCCGCTCCTCTGCATAGCAATCGGGGTGGCTTCCAACATAAAAATACAATTGATTGAGGTAGCTAAGGGCTCTATTGCAATTGCAAATAACAGTGGGGATAAGGGACATCCTTGTTTAGTTCCCTTTTGGCGCCTAAAGGTAGGGGAGTTTATTCTATTGACTGTCACTAAGGCCTGAGTTTGTGTATAGGTTTTCGAGCATACTAATAAATTTATTTCCAAAGTTCATCTTTCTCAGTACTCCAAATAAGTATTGCCAGTTCACTCTGTCAAAAGCTTTCAAGGCATCTAGGAACATAAGGGCAATTGGGGTTTTAGATTTTGAGGCATGATGGATGACATTTAGGACTCATCTAATGGCGTCAGATAGTTTTTTATTCGGCATAAAGCCAGTATGGTCAGTAGAGATATACTCAGTGATGAAGCTATTAATCCTATTTGCTAGAATTGAGTTTCACATCCTGGTTTATTAATACTATCAATCTAAATCAGGGGTTGGCAACCTACGGCCTGTGGGCCAGACCCGGCCCGCCGAGGCCTTGGAACCGGCCCGTGGCCAGTCCTGCCACTGCCGCCGTGCACAATGTGAGGTGCCATTTTTCTTTCCAAAATGGCGCCCACGCTTGCGCACGCATGCGCACGATGGCGGGCACCATTTTGGAAGGCCAAACGGCGCCTGCTGCCATGCGCATGTGTGCGCGAGCGAGGGGCGCCATCCAAAATGGCACCCCGCACTCGCGTACGCAAATGCACCATGGCAGGTGCCGTTTTGGAAGGCCAAACGGCGCCGGTGTCGTGCGCATGCGCACGCAGCCACCGTTTGGCCTTCCAAAACAGTGCCCACCGCCGTGCACATGCATGTGGGCTGCGCACAATGCCGGCGCCGTTTGGCCTTCCAAAACAGCGCCCACCGCCGTGCGCATGCGAGGCGCCATCCATGCCTTGCGCTCGCATGCGCATGCACGCCATGGCGGTGGTAGTATGCACGTGCACCACCACGGCCCGGGGGGCATCGGGGGGCAGGGGGACCAGCCTCAGCCCCCAAAATGTTGCCGACCCCTGGTCTAAATGCTGAGGTGGGAGGTTGAGAGTCATTTGTTTTGGGGATGGGGACAATTCTGGAAGTGTGCCAAAATTGGGGACATAGACCTTGTGACATTATCTCATTTAATTGATCTTGTAGGTGTAGGACAATTTTGTTATAGCATAACTTGTAAAATTCTTCCTTAAATCCATCTAATCCAGGAAGTTTCCAATTGCCTGTTTGATATCTTCTAACAAGATGGGCTAGTTGAGTCGAGTGGTGTATGGTTCCTTGATTTTCAAAATGTTGAGAGAATAAATAATCGAGGAATAAATAAAGTTTATGGTGGGGGGTGGGGGTGATTCTTCAGCATAGAGTTTGGAGTAGAACTCTCAGAATTTCTCTACTATGTCATCTTGAGAGTTTTCGATCTTGCCACTTGGAAAGCTGATAGCTGCAACAATTCTTTTTTCTACTTTCTGTTTTGCTAATCTAGCTAGTCATTTACAGTTCCTATTATTATTTTCATAGAAGTAGGCTTTCATGTATTGCAATTTAGTTTGAAATGAGTGTAGGTCTAATTCTTCATTTTGAGCTTTTTACTAATAAAGTTTTTAGTATGTCTAAGTTTGTGGTCTTCTTGTGGGAGTTTGACAAAAATTCAATTTCTTTAATCTTTAATTTCCTGGTATTTCTTTTCTTTAATTTTTTTTTTTTTTTGGAGCCCTCCTGTATAAACAAACCTCTAAGCACTGCTTTCAGTGTGTCCCACAGTAGCAATTCAGAGGTGCTTTCAGATCTATTTTCTAGAAAAAAATATATTGTTTTTTTATAAAAGGGTCATGTATTAGGAGTGCTGGGCTAAATCACCAAAACTTTAAAGTCTGGGAATGTCCTTCTGGCGCCCAGTCTAGTATTACAGTAGTCCCTCCATATTCGCTGTGGTTAGGGGATCAAGAGCCTTACGAATATGGGAAAACCACGAATATCTCACACACACACACACACACACACAGCAGTCATTTCCAGGGTGGGAAGGGCAGGGGAACTGGAGCGCTCCTTTCCCTTATCCTCCCACCCTGGAAAGCAATCCTCAAGCCTTTCAGGGGATGGGAGGAGTCTGGGCAAGGGAGTGCTTGCCCTTCTCCGACCTCTCCCATTCCTGAAAGGCTTAGGAGAAGCTGCTCGAAGGCCTTTCAGGGATGGGAGGGGTCCAGGGGAGGGGTCTGGGGGATGGAGGCCTTGAGATTGCAAATAATTGAAACCGCGAATCTCAAGGCTGCAAATTTGGAGGGAGAACTGTATTAGTGAATAGTCTGAATATAAGGTTGGATTGATTGTGAAATTTAAGGTTTTGCCTAATAGGGATGTGGATATTAAAAAAAATCATCAGTTCTGGAATAAGTCTTATGGACTGCTGAGTGGAAGGTGAAGTCTTTCTCTATGGAGTGTAGAAGTTGCCAAGGATCAAGTAATCCTGCATCTTTAATTGTATGTATCAATGGGGTTGGACCTGCATGTTTAGGAGGTTTTGATTTATCAAGATAGGAGTGAAAAACTTCATTAGAATCACCTCCCAACACTATGGAACCAACAGCCACTTCACTTAGGGGCTTTGCAGACCGGCCCAAAGAGCCAGCCTGGGGATGTAGTTGGAACGGGGCAGCCGCACACTGGCCACCCCAACTCCATCCTGACGCCGTCCTGACACCGCATGCCCATTTGCATGGCGCGCAGCATCAGGACGGCGAAAGGGTGCAGAAAAGCCGCAGTGCCAGCTGTTAGGGTAGCCTTTTGCCACCCCTAAAAGGAGCAGCATTTTACCACTCTTTTGGGGGCGGCAAAAGGAGGATCGGGGCCACAGTGTGGGGTTGCCGTAGCACCAATCCACCGCTAGCAGAAACGCCCAAAACAGGCCGTCTGTAGAGGCCCTTAGACAATATAAAAAAGCTGACATAAATTGGTGCTGAGCTGTATTGGGTGAACAGAAGGTGCCTAGAGTGTAGGATTGGCCAAAATTTCCCCCATCAGTATTAGGTAGCGCCCAGCATCATCTCTAAATTCATTGTTTACTATGAAAGGACATGATTTGTCTAGGAGAATAGCTACTCCTTTGGCCTTTCCTGTGCCCCCCAACATACTGGTTTCCAAACAATTTTTTTGGAAGGATGAGATGAGAACCCTTATGGTGTGTTTCTTGAAGGAATAAGAAATTTGGATGTAGCTGTCTGATTTGTTTTAGTATTTTCCGTCTGTTTCTTGCTGAGCATAAACCCTTAGCATTATAGGAAATGACTCTCAGAGATGCTATGTACTATACTGGATTGTGAAGAGAAACTGGAACTTATTTTCATATTGCTCAGATTATTTTCCAATTTGAGGGTTAGCATTTGAGGATGTAAGAAGTTCAGTTTTGCCATATTTGGGTATCTTATAGGTTTTCCCCTAAAGATTTTAAGAATAGTGGTGAGATGTATATAAGCATTCAATAACATAATAATATGGGGGGATGCAGACGGCGAAAAACGCCGTCTTCAATCCCAGGAAGGGAAAGGGCAGCTGGACACTGGGTGCCCCATCCCCTTCCTGAGGACGTCATTGGAGTAACGGTCCGTCCACACAACGGGCGCTCCAATGACGTCCTTCCGGCTCAGCGTCCAGACACGCTGAGCCAGAAGAGACGCCAAAGAGGTGCGCCACACCTCTTACGGTGCCCCTTTCGCAGCTTGCGGAAGGAGCGCTATTTTAGCGCTCCTTTCGCAGGCGGCGAAAGGGAGGATTGGGGTCAAGGTGTCCAGCAGCCTCAGCCTCAATCCTCCACTTCCGGGGGCGGCCCAGGGTCGCCCATCTGCATCCCCCCCATAGTTAGCTATTAACAATGAACTAAGAATATCATGACCAAGAGGAATGGAGGACAGGTGTCTCCTGTTCTCCCAATCAGAATCAAACGTTCTGATCTCCTCTGGAGGGGTAAGGGCAAACAACATCTTTTCATTGTAAGATATTATTTCCTATGTTTTCGGCCCATCCTGTGATTAATATTTTTATAATAATTTGCTAAGAAGCAAGAAATGTCAAATTTTAAACCTTAAGAGTATCATACAGCTCTGTATAGGCTTGTAGTATGCCAGGTAAATTAATAGCTGTGTAGGCAGAAAAAGCATAGTTTAGGCCTGGCTGAAGCCATCAGTTACTAGCTGTGTAGAAATAGATACACATAATTGCCCACCAGGTGTCTCATGTGGATAGTTGGCTCTCTGGAATAAATCACTGTCTCTAAGTTTTTGATGTTCTGCAGCAAAAATGGTGGATGAAAGTGACAGTTAATAGCGCACGAATACAAGCCACAAGATGGCGCCTGTGCTGCTAGGCTTGCTCCACTGCCTTCAAAGTCCTATCAAAGCACTGAAGATCATCACCAATGAATTCCCAGGGGTTTGCAGGGTGCCTACACCAAAGCTGGAGCACTGATTGAACTTCTTTTTTTCTTTTTTGCACTGCCTGTCATTGTGTTCGTTGATAGTTATCGCCCTCAGGGGTCTCATTAGATCTAATTGAGCAGAAATTTGTTTTATGATCCATGGGTACTGTGATGCCAAGTGTCTCAAAGATTTGCATCATTTGGGCTTTGGCAGAAGCAGTTAGGTTCTCATCACCATGGAAAATAATGAACTTGAAGGGGAATCCCCATCTGTATTTTATTCCCTTGGAGAGCAAAACAGCTGTAAAAACAGCTGCTTGAGGGACTGTCTTTTCCTTAGTGTCTCCATTGAAACATCTCGGTAGATGGCCACTTTATGCTCCTCTTGACAAGGTGTTCAAAATTAAAGTTTTCTTTGGAAATGTTGCAAATCGGATGATAATATCCCTGGGGGCCCTGTTAGCTGGCCATTGCGGCATTAGGGAGTGACGCATGAATTCTATGTCGGATGGCAATAGATTTTGCTCAGAATTTATTGTATTCATCCATGCAAGTACTGAACCTTGTAGGGAGGAAGGGGTCACCAATTCTGGAATACCCTTCAGACGAAGGTTTACTCGTCTTTCTCAGTTTTCCAAGTCCTCCAGCTTACTTTGGAGGTGAGAATTTGCTTCTTCTAAGGTGTAAATTCTCTTTTCATGATGAGATCCCTGTTGGAAGGCAGCATTTGCCATTTCCTCTATAGCTTGGATTTTGTTTGAAATCTCAGAGATTTTCAAACTATGTGGCTCTAAAGCAAGTGACCAGTCTCTTTGTAGATCTCTGACCAAATTTACATGTAACTTTTCCAGTAATTCTGGAAAGGGAAGGTCTGAGACAACAGGAGATCCAGGGTTCCCCGTTCTACTTGCCTTATTAAAGCCACACGTTATGTTGGTAGTTATCAGACCTCTCTCGTCTAGTTGTGGTTTTGCTTCTTTTGCAGGTGTGCAAAAATCCGTAATAAGTTGATCAGCTGCCCTTTTTAATGTGGACATCAATACCAACTGTCTCGTTGATTTTTAAGTTGAAAGTTTTGCCTTTATTTATAATTAATCATCAGGATTGAGGCGAGCTCTTCAACTATGCGTCTGCCATGTTTGATGGCTCACCACACCCCCATGGATTAGTATTTCTGATCAAATAACATCCCTTTCTTATCTCAAATGTTTTTGGGCTATTTGTGTTTCTTTCTGTAAGAGCAGATGTGCCATTTAAAAAGAGGACACCAATTCACCCTCCAATCCAGTGTTTCTCTTTAGCCCTTTACTCAAGTTTCACCACCACCACCTTTCTGCAATGCACTGCACTGAGCATAATTATGATGGAGATGAGAGTAACCATGAGAGTTTAGGAAGACAAATACTTCCCAGTTAAATAAACGGGGCTTTGTATTCGGTAAGTGGTGCCTTCAGGGTAGGACTTTGTGACAGAAATGTTGGGCTGCAACTGAATAAATGAGCAGGAGGGGCTCTGAATATGGCAGTGTTGGCTAAGCCCATTCTGAACCGTGAGCATGCAACCACCTTAAAGAGGAGCCAGCATGGCATAATGGTTTTGAATGCTGGACTAGGACTCCAGGAGACCAGGGTTCAAATCAATGTTCAGCCATGAAACCCGCTAGGTGATATTGGGTAAGTTGCACTCACAGCCACAGAGGCTGCAAAATTCTCTCTGACTAAATCTTGCCAAGAAAACCCCTTAGGGTTGCCGTAAATTGTAAATGACTTGAAGGCACACAATGACAACAGCAACAATTATTAAAATAGCAATAGCAAGTACATTTCTATATCACTTATCAGTGCACTTAAGCACTCCCTAAGCCAGGGGTAGGCAACTTTTTTGAGCTGGGGGCCGGGTTGCTGTCCCTCAGACAATTGGGGGGCCGAAGCACCAAAAATAAATAAATAAATAAATAAATATTTTAAAATAAAAAAATTAAAAAATATGCATGCACACTCTCTCAGCTCCAGAAAAGCCATGGCAAAACCCCTGTGGAGATTTTGCCAAGAAAACCCCAAGAACAAGTAATAACAACAATAATCAATATCATCATGGCGGGCGGCGGCGGCAGCAGCAGGACCGGCCTGGGGCCAGTCCAAAGGCCTTGGAGGTCCGCATCTGGCCCCCGGGCCTTAGGTTGCCTACCTCTGACCTAAGCGGTTTACAATGTGTAAGCTAATTGCCCCCAACAAGCTGGGTACTCATTTTAGCGACCCTGGGAGGATGCAAGCCTAAGCTGGGCCTGAGCACCAGGCTGATACTGAACCCACAACCTTGTGGCTTGTGAGTGAGTGGCTGCAGTACAGGCATTTAACCACTGTGCTACCAGGGCTTTATTAAGT
Organism: Phrynosoma blainvillii; assembly: GCA_026167975.1. NCBI lineage: Eukaryota > Metazoa > Chordata > Lepidosauria > Squamata > Phrynosomatidae > Phrynosoma > Phrynosoma blainvillii. Next base: position 79,735,320 of record JANUYF010000002.1, read on the forward strand.
GGCCATTGAAATAAACTAACAGTGCAATATTATGGAGAGCTACCCTGCCCTAAATCCAGTTCTCACATATGGATTACATTTGACAACCTTAGCATATAGTTCTATGACATATTTCAGTTACCTATGAAGTCCAGAACTCGAATTGCTCCTATACCACAAATTCAAAATATACTTAAAAATAAGGTACTCCTTCTCTCTCACTTGGTTCTTGTGCTCATTCTGCATTATAAGGAAAGGTCAACATACTATGTATGATTTTTGCTTCATGATTTCAAAAAGTAACCAACACCTGTGCATGAAATGTATTGAAAGAGAAATGCTTGACCAGTGGCTATCCCACACTAAGCAAAGGGTTGGACTAGGTGAGCTTCAAGGTTCTTTCTACCTCTAACTATATGTGAATTATGATATTGGATCCCTTCCATTTAATGGCAGCAGCTGGGCCTGGATGAGACTCACCACTTGAATTTCCCACAGTGCCATAAAGCAATGCTCCATTGGGCAATGTGGAAAAAATGGAAATGACAGTGGCCCATCACTTCAACCAGGTAAATCCACAGGTGCAGGATCAAGTGAGAAGACACCTGCCTTAAACTGCTTGAGCATGCTAAGCTAACATTTATCCTATGACAGCCTTTTTTTCAACCAAGTTCATTATTGAAAGACTCTCCTATTTGAAACAATTGTAACTGTTTTGAAAACTGCCCCTTTCCAAGAGCCTGGAGCCCTCCAGCTGCAACAGAGATAAATCCAAATGGAAAATGCTTTGGGGACTGAGAGCTTGAAACTGGAGCCAGTTAATTCTATGATGTTGTGGACCCAACAGCAGAGTTCCCAAAGAGTGGTGTATCCTTGTCTCAGTTTTTTAACCAAATCCAGCAAATCTTTCCAGACTACCGTAGGGGGTTCTGTGTGTTTTAGTGGAACCCTCAAGGTAGTCTTGCTTTAACAGAAATAGAATTACTAGATTCACAATCGTACCACCTGCCCCTTAACATGAACACAAGTTCTGAAAAATTCAAAACTCTGATCACTAATTTGTGACATCTTAGTTGATCCTAATGTCATTACCCTTCAGTGGGGTTTGGCAATAATAATCAGTACTATTCTATGCTGAAGGCGCAAGGATATATGTGCAAAATCTTGGAGATCATGCAATGGATTTATAGGATCATGTTTTTTTCCTATTTCCCTCTTCTATCTCTCTTCTGTGATCTCCCTAATTCCTTCTTCTTTAACAATAAGCATTACACAATCATTTTACCAAGGCACATACCTTTCAAATAACAAAGTGGTAGAATTCAAAGATATAGCCATATTAGTCTGTAGAATCAGTATGTCGTATATGCGTCTGAGGAAGTAGACTGAAGTCTACAAAAGCTCATGCTGCCAACTTCTTTATTTCAGTTAGTCTCAAAGGTGCCACAAGATCTCTCCACAAACTATCAAATAACAATAAGTTATTAAGCTGGCCATCCTTAAATCAGGAATATCTAAAAGCAGGTAGTTACAATGAGAGACCAGTTCAATACAAAAAGTTCAATGGGGCAACTTCCCAGAAAGTATGCTTCAGACTCTAGCCTTTGTGATAGTTTATTGATGACACTTTAGGATCTGGCTTTTAAGCTGCCATCTTACTTCAAAGTACATCTCAGTGAACTCAGCATGACTTGCTTGAAAGCAGCTGTTTTTAGAACTGGCTACAAGAGTTATAAATTCCACCCTGGTTTCTAGAGATCTGTTGGTATTGATAAATACCCAAATGATTACATTTCAAGACAGTTTAAAAGGAAAAGAATATATTTTCCAGTCACAAAACAGTGTTAGAACATCAAATCAAACAGACAGATGTTGGCAGTTTAACAATACAAAAAACTATCAGATTCTTCAACATACTGGTAATAGCACCTATCTTACCTATTCCCAAACATTTAAAAATCATCATAAAAACAGGATCTAAAATGTAATCAGATACACTGCATATATAACTGTGGTTTTTACTCACTGTAACAAGCAAAACATGAAATGTATTTGCCACCTCCATTCCATATGTCACAGAAACTGGAATGACTACTGGGGGACTACTAGTGGTGCTTCTACACTATAGAAATAATGTAGTTTGACACCACTTTAAATGCCATGGATCCATCCTACAGAATCCTGGGATTTGTATTTATGAGACCTTGTAAAACTACAAATCCCTGGATGCCATAGGATGGAGCTACACAAACTACATTATTTCTACAGTGCAGATGCAACCTAAGACTGACTGGAGACTTACTACTATCAGCCATTCAGCTGCATCTGCTCCTGGAATATCATCAAATGCTATATTAACCAAAGAAGCATAAATACCACCTATTCTGGCTGCTTATACTGGCAATGCTGCAACTGTGTACCACCATCCCATTCTCTGAATAAAATACTGTACAGTCTGCACAAGGGTTGTATGTACGTAAGTGTCCTGGGTTTAAAAACTGGATGAGAAAAAAAATCAACTCATTTGAGATGTAGTGCTAGAGAGGAGTTTTGCAGATACTGTGGACTGCCAAAAAGGCAAATAAATGGGTCCTAGAAGAAATCAAGCCTGAACTTCCCCTGCAGGCCAGGATGACTAGACTGAGGCTGTCCTATTTTGGACACATCATGAGAACGCATGACTCGCATGGTGGTGGTGTGTTCCTTCAAGTCATTTCCAACTTATGGTGACTCTAAGGTGAACCTGTCATGGAGTTTTCTTGGCAAGATTCCCCTGAGAGAGTGTGACTTGCCCAAGGTCACCCAGTGGGTTTACATGGCTGAGTGGGGAATCGAACCCTGGTCTCTAGTTGTAGCCCAACACTTAAACCACTACACCACACTCAGACAATAATATGTTAGGGAAGGTAGAAGACAGCAGGAAAGAGGAAGACTACATTACAAGTGAATAGACTCAATAATCAAGGAAGCCAGACTCTGAGTCTACAAGACCTAAACAGGGCTGTTGAGGATAGGGAGTCTTGGAGGTGTCGCCTTCATGGGGCCGCAGTAAGTTGAGGTCAACTTGATGGCAAAAGCATGCCTTGTCTATTTGTTACAATACACTATTCGTTTTGTCAGAAATCAATAATGCAAACTCATCAATGACTGAAGTTTTTCGTGTAGTTATCTACACTTTTTTTTAAAAAAAGAAAAAAAGAAATGTTCTTTCTAATTCACTCATTCATAACAAATGAGAACAGTAAATTCTGGAACATCAAGAAACCATGTATATAGACTGGCAAACAAGAAGAAATATATCCGCACTACACAATTATAGCAGTAAGGTGCCACCTTGAACTGCCATGGCTTCATCATTCTCTAGATTTCTGGATTTGTATTTTTGTGGGGAACTTCGGATTCTCTGCCAAACAGTTCTAGGGCTTAAGATTAGGGAAGCACATTAGAGAATTCCAAGTACAATACTAATGTAAAAATTCCTGGATTCTGTTGGATGGAGCCATGGCAGGTAAGCTAATTGTACAGTGTGGGTGTACTCTAGATCAGGGACCGGCAACCTACGGCCCGGGGGCCGGTTAAGGCCCCGGGCCCCGGACTTACCGGCCCAGGCCGTAGGCTGTTGCCGCCGCCACCACTGCACGCCGCCGTTGGGGCGCGTTTTCGGCCGTGCTTGCTGCGGCCGCCATTTTGGAAGTCAAAATGGCGGTCGCCACACATTTGCGCATGCGCAGTACTCTTGCGCATGTGCAAACGCGTCAGGACCGCCATTCTGACTTCCAAAACGGCGGCTGCGACATGTGCCGTGGCGGCTGCAGCAGCGCACGTTATGGCGGTGGCCATGGTAGCGGTTGCGGTGGCCACGTTTGCGGGGGGCGCAGGGCGGAGGAGGGTGCACGCGTGTGTGTGAGCGCACGTGCCGCCATTCCCCCGCGGCCCAGCCAAGACCTGGGCGACGGGAGACCGGCCCAGGTCTCAAAAAGGTTGCCTGTCCCTGCTCTAGATTTTAACAAGATACACCTAGGCCACCAACAGGATAGAGTAGCCCTCTGCTATAGCTGTCCCAATGGTATACAATTAGGTAGTTATAGACTCTGAATTTAATGATCTTACAGTGTTGTTCTTGTTGTGCTGTGCCTGCAAATCATTTTGGAGTTATGGCGGCCCTAATGTGAACATATCACAGAGCTTCCTTGGCAGAATTTGTTCAGAGGGGGTCTGCTGAGGTTGAGAGAGCATGACCGGCTCAAGGTCACTCAGTGGGTTTCTATGGCCAAGTAGGGATTCAAACCCTGGTCACCCAGTATCCTAGTCAAGCACTCAAACAGAACAGTCTTAGCCAACACTGACATATTCAGAGCCCCTTCTATTCATTCATCAATTGCAGTCCAACATTTCTGTCACAAAGTCCTGCCCTGAAGGCACCCATGAGGGTGCTTTCAGATGGGGACCATCAATAGGTAAAAACTGCTGTGCTGCCATTCTAGGTGGTTTTCCTTTCTTAATGGGTTTTCTTTGGTAAGAAAAGAGATGGAAGGGATGGTGAAAAAACATAAGACAGCTACAAACTGAAAATGAAATCTCTCCCATAAAATTGCATGAATACTCTCTGAGTGTACAATAAAAACTTAGTCTGAAACTGAATGTCTGTCAACTTTCTTTTAATCATTTCTCATTCTTGCAAGAAAAACTAACCAATCACTTTAATTTTAACTGCAGCTAAATAGTGGCATGCACAGAAACAAAAGAAAAGAGAATATCTTTGAGCATGAACACTAAGCATCCCAATCAGTTATAGCACATTTAGGATTACCAGTGGAAGTTCTTTTGGCAAATAGCAAGATTTCTTCACAAGCACAAGCAGGCTCTGGAGCTACAAAACCAATTTATACACTTGGAAAAATAAAGGGGGACACTAAAGGGGGATGGATAGCTAGTGTAGCATAGTGGTTTGAGTGTTTGACTACGATTCTGGAGACCAGGATTTGATTCCCAACTCGGCTATATAAACCCATTGGGTGACCTTGTGCAAGTCACACTCTCTCAGCCTCAGGAGTAAGCAATGGTAAACCTCCTCTGAACAAATCTTGTCAAAGAAACTGTGTGATAGGGTTGCCATACATTGGAAATGACTTGAAGGCACACACACAATAACCAAATAGGATAGAGCCAGTGGGTGTATTATTATTATTCTGTTTATTTATTTTTTGTTTATTTATATCCCGCCTTCCTCCCAGTACAGAGACTCAAGGCAGCTAACAAATCTAAAACAGTCCAAGTTAAAACAGTATAAAACATTAACAATGCAAAGTTTAAAAAACAATTAAATAATTCAACCAATTAAAAACATTACATTATTAAAATTTAAAGTTTAACACTCTTTAAAACAAAAACAAAACAGCATCCATGTCATGCGAAGGCCTGGCAGCATAAAAAACGTCTTTACCTGCTGCCGGAAGGAGGGAGTTCCAAAGCTTGGGAGCAGCCACTGAAAAGGCCCTCTCTCTTGTTCCCACCGAATGCGCCTGAGAGGGTGGTGGGACAGAGAGAAGGACCTCTCCAGATGATCTCAATGCTCTGGGGGGTGGGGGTTATACAGGGAGATACAGTCCTTCAAATAGCCTGGACCCAAGCTGTATAGGGCTTTATAGGTCAAAACCAACACTTTGAATTGTGCCCAGAATGGACTGGCAGCCAACAGAGCTTTGCAACAAGGGAATTGTATGTTCCCTGTAACCAGCTCCAATTAAGAGCCTGGCTGCAGCTCTTTGGACCACCTGAAATTTATGAGCACTTTTCAAAGGCAGACCCACGTAGAGCACATTACACTACACTACAGTGTAGTGGTTGGAGTGCGAGACTGGGACTCTGGAGACCAGGGTTTGAAGCTCTGGTCTGCCATAGAAACCTGTTGTGTAACCTTGGGCAAGTCACACCTCTCAGCCCCAGAAAGCCCCTTCATAGGGTCGCCAAAGTCAACAGGCGACTTGGAAGGCCCACAAAAACACCACCAACCAAAAGGCACAGACCCGGTGTGGTGCAGTGATTTGAGCGTAGGACTGAGGCTTTGGAGGCCAGAGTTCAAATCCCCGCTCGGGCATGGAAACCCTCTGGGTGACCTTGGGCGAGTCACATCCTCTCAGCCCCTGAAATCCTCATACTTCGACTGAGGGTCACAACTTGAAGGCACACAACAAGGAGCCCTGGTGGCGCGATGATTAAATGCCTGTACTGCGGCCACTCACTCACAAACCACAAGGTTGCGAGTTCAATACCAGCCAGGGCTCCAGGCTCAACTCAGGCTTGCATCCTTCCGACGTTGCTAAAATAAATACCCAGTTTGTTGGGGGCAATTAGCTTACAGTTGTAAACCACTGCATACTATGGTATGAAGCGGTATATAAATGAAGCTGCTACTGCTAACGGGGGAGAAGAGGTCGAGAGAAACACCTTGCAGCGTGACACCTCCTCCTAAAACAGCCTCCCATTAACTTCGAAGAAAAGGAAGAAGTTCCGAGTTTCTCTAGGTGCGTTACTCCGAAGCTCCTCTTCGCTCGAGAGCCGCTTATCTATCTATCTATCTATCTATCTATCAGTCCGTCCGTCCGTCCGTCCCTTCCCTGCAAGCCTCCCCTCTCCCAAGGCAGAAACTTCCTCCGAAGTTGCGGGGCCACTTTCCGTCCGCCCTCTTCCTCTTCCTTACCTGCTGATATAGCCGTCGCCGTCGCCGTCGCAGGTCTGGAAGAGGCGCCTCAGCCGCTCCTCCTCGCCCGTGCTTGAAGTGGCGCTGCTGCTACTACTACTACTACTACTACTAGTACCGCCGCTACTCCCAGGGCTGCTCAGGCTCACTACCAAAGCCGGGGCAGCCGCCGCCGCTGCCGCCGCCATCATGCGCCCTCCCCTGAGGGAAAGGAGGGAGGGAGGGAGCGAGGGGAGCAGGCTCTCTCTCTTTCTCTTTTCAGGCCGCGGCCCAACCGCCGCCACAGACACGCGCGCGCGCGCGAGCAGCACAATACAAACGGGGGGAGGGGGGCAGCTTGAGGGAGAGAGAGAGTGAGAATAAGAATGAGAATGAGAGCCCAAGTGTTTGATTCGCCTATTCTCGCGCACGGATTTGAGCGCGCGCGCCCCCCCTCCCCTGCAGCACGCGCCAATCAGCGGCCTCGTGGAGGACCCCCCTCCCTCTCTCCCGCAGCGCGCGCCAATCAGCGGCCTCGTTGGGGGACCCCCCCCTCCGCCTCGCCCGCAGCGCGCGCCTCCTGCCAGGGCTGCTGCAATATTATTGCTCTGAAGCAACGGCATCGCCAGGGTTCTCGGTGTGTCACTTGACGACGCGGTACCTCACGGTGTCCGCAGGACCTTTTCCTCCCCTCATCCCTTCCTCACACCATTGACCTCCATTATATTTACCATAAACATGCAGAATCCTCAGTCATGGGTTGTTGTTATATTTTTTACCTTGTTACTCGTCAATCCTAATACACCTCCGAATGCCGAGTTGTGACATCAACAACAAGCGAAATTAAAAAATAAAAAACAAGTTGCAATATCATAAGCACAACCTTAATGTATTTGTATATGCGTAGTGGATAGTTGTTAAAATGTGATGTTTTATAATTTTTTAAAAAATAAAATTCTTGGAGGGGGAAATCAATTTTTTTTAAAAAATTAAAATTTTGAAATTTTAATTTTAATTTTTTTGGGGGGGTGGGCCTCTCTCCTCCCTCAGAGCTTCACCACACTCCCGCAATCTCTTAATGCATTTTAAAGGGAAGCAGACGAATGCCACAGCCTTTTTCTGCCAAAATATAGGTGTTACAACTAAAGGTTTTTGTGGGTTTTTTGGGCTGTGAGGCCGTGTTCGCCAGGCGAAACATCAGGAATACATTCTTCTAGAACAAGGCCTCACAGCCCCCAAAAAAACACAAAAACCTATGGATGCCAGCTGTGAAAGCCTTCGACTTCACCATCACCTAAAGTTTTTTTCTTTAGGATTCCTCTGTGACGGCTAAAATGCAGTATCTTGATATCCAAAAACCATCCAGGGGTAGCCATGTTGGCCATATAGCAAATCCAATAACATCCAAACAATGATACCTTTATTGGGCCAACCAAAATGCACAATCGCATGTTGCAAGCTTTCAAAGTCATACTGGCTTCTTCATCAGGCAAACAGGAGGAAAAAAAATTGAAGATGGCCTGATTTGCCATCTAAAGTTTTCCTGATGCAAAACATGAAGACTTCTTGAGAAATTCAGTGTTCTCTACCTACATAGGAACCTGAGGCTTCACAAAGGAAGGAGACATGCTAGATTTCAAGGAAGCATCTTCTTTGAATTGCAAATGGACATCACATTTCCTGGACTTTGAAAATCTTCCAGTGACCGCATGTCCAAAGGAGGAGGTGCCAGCCTTCAGATAGCCCTCCCTACCATCTGAACCAAGACCAGAAACAGAAAATGCAGGCTTATGACTAACATCTTCAATTTTTTTTCCTCCTGTTTGCCTGATGAAGAAGCCAGTGTGACTTTGAAAGCTTGCAACATGTAATTGTGCATTTTGGTTGGCACAATAAATATAAAGGTATCATTGTTTGGATGTTATTGGATTTGCTATATGGCCAACACGGCTACCCCAGATGGTTTTTGGATTTCAAGAAGCATGGATTTATATTTATATGAGTGTTTTTCGCTTTTATTTTGTCATGTCCCACATTTTCCTTCAATGTCCTACCTTTTGCAGTGACTTGTCCTCCGTTGCAGTTAGGGCATCTGGTCACCTTGCCTAGGAGAGAAGGGAGGAAGGCAGGCCAAACTTTGGTCTCTTTTTCCTGGTGGGGGGTTGGCGAGCTCAGGACAAGGAGAATGGGAATGAGGGCTGTTGCAAGCAACTGACTGGCTTCCAGCAGAGTTGCCGGACTGAATCACCTTTACAAGATGTCTGTGTGCATGTGTGTGTGTGTGTATTGTGTGCCTTCAAGTCATTTCCAACTTATGGCAACCTTAAGGGAAAGAATTGTTGGTTCGCCATACCTGATAGTTTAAGAAGCAAGGACTGTCATTCCCACTACAGTAGTCAAGGTCCCTAGAAGAGAATTCTAAGTACTTCACCAAACTACAGATCTCAGGATGGAGCAGTACTGCAAATCCATCTCAACAGTTACTACAGCTGTGCCCAAAAGAAGACCTCTTCCCCCCTCCAAAAACAACAACAATAAACAACAAACACACAGTAGCAATGTTGTCATATCCTGTTTATCTTAAACTGCAGACCATAAAGAGAATTTGAGCAGCTACACTGACTTCTTTAGACATCTGATTGCAGGGAGATATCCTAACCAGGTTTTACAGGGAGACAGTGTAACCTTAGGACTATATGAGCATTTAATTATCAGGGAGTAGATCATCAATTGCCACTATCCCCCTTTAGACTCCTCTCTGAGGGTAGACTCAGGGCTTGTACAGACTGCCAGAAATAGTGCAGCTTGAGTCCACTTTAACTGCCCTGAGGGGGGTTGCAGACTGCCAGAAATAGTGCAAACTAAGTCCATTTTTAGGGTTAGGGTTAGGGCTAGGGAATCATGGCAACTGTATTTTATTGTGGCACCAGAGCTCTCTGACAGAGAAGGCTCAATGTCTCAGAAAAAAACACAATTCCCATGATTCCCTAGCACTAACCCTAACCCTAAAAGTGGACTCAATTTGCACTATTTCTGGCAGTCTGCAACCCCCCTGACTCATTCTAGGCCCTAGGGAATCGTGGGAACTAGTTTATTGTGGCAACAGAGCTCTCTGACAGAGAAGGCTCAATGTCTCAGAAAAAAACTACAATTCCCATGATTCCCTAATATTTAGCCAAGACAGTTAAAGTGATCTCAAGCTGTATTATTATTTCTGGCAGTCTGTACAAGCCCTCAGGCTCCAGAGAAGCTGGAGAAGAAATGGATCATGTGTTATGACCTACCTCTGTTGTAATGTATAGTATTTCAGGATGTCAGCACTGAGTGAGCAACTTTTCAAAGGACCTGATGGAGATGAAAACTGCTTGAAATTATCATATTCACCCCGCCCTGGGAGAGACTATTGGCCTAAGGTGCTTTTTTTAGACTCTTCTTGGGGGTGTTGCTGTCACAATGAGGGCCTGTTCAAAAAAATTCCAATTAATTTGACTAGTTTGTGTTTATGCCTTCAGTACTGCAGTTTTCAGAACCACCCATCCCTATTTCTCCATTACAGCTTCTAATCTAACCCAACATTTCTCGGAGCTCTTTGGGACCAGTTTTCTTAGGCTTATATTCAATTGGTAATCCCTAGTAGAGTGCACCCTTGTAATCAATACGAATTCAGTAAATTGACACTTGAGACACTTGTAACCTCTATTGATTCATTGGGACTATCTGTTGGATTTAAATCTGGGACAACACACATCTTAATACAGTCAATTTTCACACCCCTTGCTATCACAAATTCCAAAATGAGGTTGGTCACTTTCCTTCAAGGAAAGATGTTTTCACTTCATCAACCATTTCTCTACTGATCGCAGTTAAATCCAGGATATCAGATTACCTTGTGTTTAATTCCATCTTCTGAGACACTGAGTTGTCATGTTCTAGCCTTAACAGAGTAAGACTGCCAACATAGGCCAGTGTAGTTGATGCTCCCAATTAATCCGATGTCATAATAATGAGGATTCAAATAATCTTCTGGCTCTAGATAACAATTATCAGTATAAGTAAAAGCCATAATGTTAATCCACTTTTGTTTAGACCAAATTCTAATCAAATTATTTTTACACTGAAAAACCAAGTTTCATGCACCCTACCTCCAAGGAGCTCAGGGAAAGTTATATAGTTTTCCACTTCCTTCCCTGTTTTTATCCTCACAACAATCTAGAAGTAGGCTAAGCTGAGAGAAATTTATTGGCCCAAAGTCACCCTGTGAGCCATATAGAGATATGAATCTGAGTTTCTGCAAGCCTAGTCCAACACTTTAACCACAATGCCATATTATGATTATTATGGCACATCTTCTAAAATTTAATGGGGGTTGGGGAAGAAACCCTAGTATACTTTTGCAAAACACTTGAGCACATCCCAAACCCCATAATTATACATTGGTGTACGTTTACCAATTGTCTGGTTGCCAGGACTCGCTCAAAGCATTTTGCAAGCTGAGGCAAAACTCTGTCTCAATTTCTGTGAAGAAATCATAGTTCTACCAATATTTAATATTGGTTATAAATGGCTGTGTTCAAGGCAATACACCTTGGAATTGTTATTTCTATGAAAGCCAGCTTGTGCACTCTCCACTACTGGCCATATTTTACCAGGTGAATGTTTGTTGATCCAGCAAACACAATTTCCGATGTTTGTGTGAATAAAATGCTGCATACTGTATGCATCTCTCGTTCTAATTACTGTTAACTACCCTCAAGTCAACTACGACTCATGGCAACCCTGCGGATGGGATGCTTCCAAGACTCCATATCTTCCACTGTTCTGCTGAGACCCTGCAAACTCAAGCCTGTGACCTGCCTGATTGACTCTATCCATCTAGCATTTGGTCTTCCTCTCCTTCTTGTACCCTCCACTTTTTCTAGCATTATTGTGTTTTTTTTCTAGTGATCCATACTTTCTCATTATGTAGCCAAAGTACGACAGCTTCAATTTCATCATCTTGGCTTCCAAGGATTTCTGGTTTGATTTGTTCTAGGACCCATTTGTTTGTCCTTTTGGCTGTCCATAGGAGCCTCAGCACTCTTCCCAGCACCACATCTCAAATGTGTTGATTTTCTTTCTGTCTGCTTCCTTTACTGTTCAACTCTTGCATCTGTACATGGCTTTGGGGAATACAATGGCCTGAATGATTCTGACTTTAGTGTTCAGTTGTATATATTTACTCCAGGATCTTTTCTAGTTCTTTCATAACTGCCCTCCCCATTCCTAGGGCTCATTCCCACTTACATTTAACCCGGTTTGCGATTTGCTTTCGCTCCGGATCGGTGAATCATTTTCAGTTGACGCATCATTCCCACTATAGAAGCGGGTGTTTTCTTTATTCGCTTCTTTTTTGGCACGATTGTCATTCTCACTAGTTTGTGCCACTTCAAAATGCCTGTCAATCATCTACATGTCATTGGTGACACAACCAGCAACACATTCAAGAAAACACTGGAGGGAGTCATGGGTGCCAGAATTCTCCCCTGGGATTCATGGATCCATGGGTGTCATGGAGGACTCTTCCCTGAGATGCATGAATCCATGGGTGTCATGGAGGACTCTTCCCTGAGATGCATGAATCCATGGGTGTCATGGAGGAATCTCCCCTGGGAACTGTATTTTATGTGGCACCAGAGCTCTCTGACAGAGAAGGCTCAATGTCTCAGAAAAACAAACAATTCCCATGATTCCCTAGCACTAACCCTAACCCTTAAAGTGGACTCAATTTGCACTATTTCTGGCAGTCTGCAAGGCCCCTAAGACTGATAGGCTAGTGATGACCCTTCTTGGACATAAAATACCAAACCACTGTTACGTTCTTGTCATCTCCAGCCCATGCTATGGTAAAGCACTGAATGTGTGGTTGCCTTTGAATGTTGCTTGGAAACCACAGGTAGACAGTTCAGAACACATCTCTCTGGTACTTGAAGAGCTTTACTAGCTCCCTGTCCATTTCCGTGCATAATACAAAAGTGCTGGCACTTATTTTTAAAAACTTCTACATGGTTGGAGGTCTGAATCTTTGTAGTATTACCTGTTCCCACATCAACCTGCCCCTGCACTCCAATTCTCTTCAGAGGCCTTTCCCCATTTGCCTCTATCATTTCATATGAAGTGGGTGGCAATTAAAAAGAAAGCCTTATTATTTCTGGTACTAGACTCTTGAAATTCTGTCTGCAAAGATGCTCCTAAGATACCTAAATTAATTACTCTTTGAAACCAGGAGACTGCCTTTTTATTTTCTCAAGCCTTTAGCGTCCTAGGAATATTTACTGCGGATGTTTTATTTTTTGGTGTAGTGATTGTTGCAATTTTACTCTATTTGTGTTGCTTTTTTGTGAATCTGCTCAGGGATTGCCTTTATGTGAATTATTTTAGCAATGTTTTTTAACACCAACTATGGAGGTCAGGAACATGGGTATGAATTACACAGGGTCAAAGTGTCAACATGACATAACCTTTGAAATACGGAACTTGTGAGCAATGATTAGCAGTTCTACAATACTGCAAATTTACAATAACTCGCTATTGCAACTTTATCAGAACAAAATTGGCCAACCTACAGTATATTCAAAGAGAGACCCATGCCAGTCTTAGTTCTGCTCGCTGTTAAAAAACAGAATGAAAACTGCATTCACAAATAAATCTTAATATAGAACCAGTATATGAAAAAGTTATTGTTTGGGCCACAACTTTCACAGTTTCTTAGACAGGAAGATTCTGAGAGTTTAAGTTCAAAAGGTCACTTTCACAAATTTTCTGAGCACCCAGCATTGATATGGCAGGGTTGTGATGAAGCCTTGTTTTGTTAAGGACTCTGTTAATAATAGAAGTTACACAATTCTGTGAAAAAATATTTACTGCTCTGAAACAGGATCTTTCCCTTTGATTTTTTTTTCTGGCATAAAGTATAATAAGATAAATAAAATTAATCTTCACTGTACCCATCTTCACTAACAAGTCATTGGGGGGGGTTGCAGACTGCCAAAAATAGTGCAAATTGAGTCCACTTTTAAGGTTAGGGTTAGTGCTAGGGAATCATGGGAATAGTTTTTTTCCTGAGACATTGAGCCTTCTCTGTCAGAGAGCTCTGATGCCACAATAAACTACAGTTCCCATCCCTAACCCTAACCCTAAAAGTGGACTCAATTTGCACTATTTCTGGCAGTCTGCAACCCCCAATTGTCTCTTGAAAAACTGTATAAATAATGGAACCAGAACCAGTATCAGAAGCTGAGAAGAGTTCAGAAGCATATGTCTCTTTTGAAATGGTAATTCATCTAGAAGCTCTGATGATCTAAAAAGTAACCTATAAACTTGTAGCCTATAAACATTAGCTCTATAAAAATGCATCCTTCTGTGTTAATTGAAGCTCTGCAGGCTGTTAAAGTCTTTGATCTTCTCTAAGTTGGAAACATAAAGTCACTGTCAAGTGTGTGCTTGCTGTCTTAAGGAGGTTCATTTACTAAGGGGGGTTGCAGACTGTCAAAAATAGTGTGAATTCAGTCCACTTTTAGGGTTAGGGTTAGTGCTAGGGAATCATGGGAATTGTTATTTTTCTGAGACATTGAACCTTCTTTGTCAAAGAACTCTAGTGCCACAATAAAATACAGTCCCCATGATTCCCTAACCTTAACCCTAACCCTAAAAGTGGACTGAATTCACACTATTTCTGACAGTCTGCAACCCCCCTAAGTCAACTTCTCTAGCCATAATCTCCCCTTAACTGATAAATTATTTTCTGTATGCTTTTGGGTGATGTATGATATATTTTTTATAACACACTGAAACTGGAGTACGAGTGTAAAATAGGTGCAATCACTTTTCCATTTTACACATCCTTTTTCTTGACATAAGTTATTACAGACCAGTAGCCTCTTCAGACATTTCAAGACCACTTTATGCATTCTGTTTTTTCCAGTATGGAAACTGCTTATTTGTAGCAAATATTATACAACCCACATATACATTTTTGTTTGTCACTATTTTACATAAGCTTGGAAGCGGCAACTGGCTATATTTTAACAAAGCCACACAACTGTGCAATGCAAACAAATGAGGTTGTCATGTGAGAATCTACATGCAAGGTACATTTGCTTTTCAACATATTGTGTTTCACATCTAGTAAAGCATAATATATGAAAGGTTTTTTTTAATGGAGGGATTTTATATTGAGTCCTTCGGTCCCTTATGGGACAAAGGCGGCATACAAATTAAGTAAATAAATAAGAATAAAATAAATAATTTTTAGAGATCATGATATAAATAAGGCAACATTTTTTTCTGACAGTGAAAAACATTTACAGTGCCTTATTCTTAGCTAGCCTTCCTTATGTGCAGCTTTCCCCAACTATCTGTCAGGGATGCTTTGATTGTGAGTTCCTGCATGGCAGGGAGTTGGACTGGATGACCTCGTGGTCCCTTCCAATTCTATGATTCTACCACATATGGCAGTCCAGCATATATGAAGGGTATCAAACTGTGGAAGACTACTTTAGAGGTTTGTTGTTGTTGTGTGCCTTCATTTCATTTCTCTTATGCTGACCTGAAGAAAACCTATCATGGGGACCTCTTGGCAAGATTTGTTCAGAGGGATTTCCCCATGCCACCCTCTGAAGCTGGAGAGAGTGACTTGCCCCAGATCACCCAGTGGGTTTCCATGGCCAAGTGGGGATTTCAACTCTGTTCTCCAGTCATAGTTCAGTGCTCAAACCACTACACCATGTTGGCTCTCCACTTTAGAGGGAGACTTAGGGGGGTTGCAGACTGCCAGAAATAGTGCAAATTGAGTCCACTTTTAGGGTTAGGGTTAGGATTAGGGAATCATGAGAACTGTATTTTATTGTGGCACCAGAGTTCTCTGACAGAGAAGACCCAGGGGGGAAGCAGATGGGTGGCCATGGGCCGCCCCGGGAAGCTGCGCTGCGGGGCCGAGGTATCCCCACACCTCGGCCCCGCGGCGCAGCTTCGCCGCCCCTGAAAGGAGTGCTAAATTGGTGCTCCTTTCATAAGTCACCGAAGGTGCGCTGCAAAAGGCTGCGGCGTACCTTCGGCGACTCTTCCGCCACAGCGTGTGCGAACACTGCGGCAGGAGGTCCTCCTCGGAGCGCCGGCCGTGCGGAGGGCCGGCTCCTCCGAGGACGACCTGGGGAAGGGGTTGGGGCGCCAATCGTGCAGCTGCCCCTCCCCTTCCCTGCCCCCAAAACGGCTCAATTAGCCATCTGCCTCCCCCCTCAATGTCTCAGAAAAAAAACCAATTCCAATGATTCCCTAGCACTAACCCTAACCCTTAAAGTGGACTCAATTTGCACTATTTCTGGCAGTCTGCAACCCCCCTAAAACAATCATCACACCAAAATATGATCTATAGATCATCCCAACAAAGTTTAAAGATGATATGAAAAATAGATTTACACTGTTAAACCCAGTTGGCTAGGAACCAGAGGAACTATGGACAGAAGTCAGGGACATAGTCAAAAATGTAAAAAGACAATACCAGTTGCCAAAAATAAGGAGAAGGAACAATGGATGTCAGACAAAATGCTTCAAGCAGTTAAGGAAAGTTAAGAAGCGAAAGGAAAGGGAGACAGAAACACAACCATAACCTTGAATGCTACTGTCTGATTAGTGCAGAAGGATAAAGAGAATTACTACAACAATCAATGCAGAGAAACAGAACTCTCAGCCTGAACCTGTAGGACCTGAGCAGAGCAACTGAGGATGGAGTCTTGGAGATATCTCAGGGTCACCATGAGTCAAAGTCAACTCGAGGGCAGTTAACAACAATCAGGAAATTACCAGTGTGTGGACTACTGTGACTCAGTTATCCAGAAAAAAATTGTAGCTGGTGTACTGGTCAGAGCTAGTGCCAAGCACTCTAAGCCATGGATAGTTGAGGGATACGTGGCCTTCCAAAAGTTATTGACTTGCAGTTTACATCAGCCCTAGGATGCATAGTGTTGTGGAATGGCAGAATCTGAACTCTGGACCATTCTTTCTCTGTCTCTGCTGTACAGTTAATGTAGCCCTATATAGTCTGCCTCCCTGGGTAGATTGAGTCAACATTAATCCATTTGTCCCTTGCCGTTTGTGGTCTTGCCATTCACATCCCTCACTCCTTTGCGGACGGCAAGCTGTGAGGGACAAAATGGTGCAGGTTCCAAATCAATGGGATTCCAATATTGGTCATTTTCCCAATTCGTGGGG
This sequence comes from Phrynosoma blainvillii, assembly GCA_026167975.1. Lineage (NCBI taxonomy): Eukaryota > Metazoa > Chordata > Lepidosauria > Squamata > Phrynosomatidae > Phrynosoma > Phrynosoma blainvillii. Next base: position 79,752,223 of record JANUYF010000002.1, read on the forward strand.
GGTCTGGAACAGATCCCCTGTGAATGGAGAGGGGCGACTGTAGTTTCTTTGTCTTGTAAAGACTGAGCTTCAATATACTGGCTTTTATCCAGACTAGTGGGGGGTTGCAGACTGCCAGAAATAGTGCAAAGTGAGTACACTTTTAGGGTTAGGGTTAGTGCTAGGGAATAATGGGAACTGTATTTTATTGTGGCACCAGAGCTCTCTGACAGAGAAGGCTCAATGTGTCAGAAAAAAAACAATTCCCATGACTCCCTATCACTAACCCTAACCATAAAAGTGGACTCAATTTGCACTATTTCTGGCAGTCTGCAACCTCCCTAATGATTATAAACAATAATTTGTACTTTTACTGTCTCATCTGCATCAGATATATGTGTGCAAGACAGATGAATGTTGATTTCTGGCTCCCCAAAGTACCTCATTAACTAGTTTAATGAGGAACGGGGTGATAATCATGTGACCCTCCAGTTTTTGTTGGGCTGAAAATTCTAGCAGCTCCAGCCTGCATAGCCAGTGATGAGAATGATGGAACAAGATCTGAAGATTCCCTGCCATGATCCCCACTCCTGATGTAGAAGTTAAAAAGAATAGGGGACCAAACAGAATCCTCTGCAGTAATGTAGTAGAAAAATGAAGTGCAGAAATGCAAAAGTTCCAAGAACCTCATCAAAAGGAGAGTCCAAAAATATCAGCATCCGAGCTGATATCAACAAACAAATTTTAGCAGTTCCATCTCAATCCAAGAGTAGGTCTTGTGCAGAATAGGGGTTTTTAACAGCTGCATGATGGGGCAAGCTCCTGTTACTAGTCCCACCTTCTGCCAACCTAGCAGTTTGAAAGCATGTAAAAGTTCAAGTAGATAAATAGGTACCACTTTGGTGGGAAGGTAACAGTGTTCAGTGCAGTCATGCTGGCCACATGATCACAGAGTAGTGTATAACAACGCTGGCTCTTTGGTTTAGTAATGGAGATGAGCACCACCCCCATTAATGTCAAGGGACTACCTTTACCCCTCAGCTAGTACGGTTGCCCCTCCCAATTCATGGGGGATCCATTCTGGACCCCTGTCCGGGAAAGCTGCCAACACGTGGCTGATAAAGACAGGGCCTCTCCCAAGACAACAACCCAGTTGCAAGTGACGTACCACTGTTTGTTTGCAGCAGGCAACCAACAAGTCCAGAGTTCTGAAAGGCAAGTCCAGAGAGCAATCCAAGGTCCAGGGTTAACGCGAGCAGATAGTCCAGAGCCGTTCCAAAGGTCACAGGATATAACCAGTCTAAAGTCAAGCTGAGAGCCAAGAGCTTTCACCGGGGAATCCAAGATAAGCCTTGACGGAGAGCTTGGCTTTTCCCAGCTGCTTATCTAGCCTCAGCTCCTCTCTCCCAGGTGTTTCTCTTTAGCTGCGCGTTTCTCAGCTAACCTTCGAGAATGCCGCAGCTCCTCCCTATTTGTTCTCCTCTGAGCAAAGGTAGGGATTTCAATCTCTTGCTCCTCTGCTTCTTCCCGGCCTGCAACCTCTGCTGGGGAAAGGCTTTCTGCTGGAAGAAGGCTAGGCTGCTGAGGAGGAAGGCTAGGCTGTTGCTCAATGGGCTCCACACAGCTAGGTACAGGTTCAGCTAGGTCTATGGGGGCTGGGAGCACCAAGCTAGGATCTGGCCCCACATCCTCCCCCTCAGAGTCCTCCAAGTCCTCCACCTGGCTGTCCCTGACAACCCCCCTGCAAAAATGGCAGATTACTAATATTCAAGTCCTATTGAAACTAATGGTGCACGCGCCCATGGTGCACTTGCGGGGCTGCGCACAAGCGCAGCTGGCCATTTTAGCTATAGCTGTTGTCCCTCCCCGTAAAGAGTGAGACTGTGGACCTGAAGTCCGTGAATGGGGAGGGACAACTGTATAAGATTTGCATGTAAGCTCAGAAGGAAAGGGAAAGTCTGAGCAGGATAGTGGGTATCATATTTTTTTCTGCTAATCATTACATTCTGACACTCTAACACAGTTACCATGGAACTAAACAGTAGTTCATTGACACCATTTTCTGGGATTAGCTCTGCAGGTAGGAGTCAAACCACGGAAACCCTGTGTCCTCACTTCCCAGCCCAGATAGTCTATCTACAATGACACTATGGTTGATGATACTGAAAGTTTAAGATGCTGATAGGTGAAGGAGTTTATGTAAGCTGCAGTCCACCTGTTCTTTTCACAGTATCTATGAAGGCAAAACAACAACAACAAAACAACCAACTCCCCCCCCCCCACACACACACCAAGGTATTTCTGTGCCAAACCCAGACTGAAATGTGCATTGTTAGGCATCACACACAGTGAAATAGCTGTACAAATAAGAATAACAAGGGAGCTTTGTCATTCCAATTAAACTGTCAGAGAAAATTACTCTAGGATGCAAAGCTTTCAGAATAAAATATTTGATATTTTACCAGCATTCTGGCTTGTAGTGATGGGGGTCTTGAGCCAAGCCCTCAGGTAACAACGGCCACCAACATTCATACCAGAACAATTTGGTTCTCACTTAATTGACTTCTAATCCCTCAGTTTTTTTTATAGTGCTTGTAACTTCACATACCATGAAAAAAGCTGTAAGTGACTTTAATGCAGAAGTTTCCAAAAGGATTCCCTGTTTTGTATTCATTTATTTATTTTGTTATAGAATCATAGAGTTGGAAGAGTCTTAATCAATACTATTCTTATTTCACTAATTCTTTGCACACTTACTTTGGAGAACTGAAATCACTGAGACTTAACTAAGGAGAGTATCATATGCCTTAAATAATACCCCTTACCTCTTCCAAATTTAACTCTAATTCACGCTGCAGCCATCACACGGCTTTTGCAGCGGAATCTGACTTCAGGGTAGATCCCAACTCCAATGCGAATTGGGAAATGCACTCCAGTGGTCATTTTTCCAAATGGGAAGGTTCCGACTTGGAAAAATGACCACTGGAATGCATTTCCCAATTCGCATTGGAGTGGGGATCTACTCTGGATTCTTCTGCAAAAGCCATGTGATAAAACATGGCTGCAGCGTGAATTAGAGTTAAATTCGGGAGAGGTAAGGGGTATTATTTAAAGCATGCAATAATATCCTAAATATGCATAAAATGGATTAGGCTGCCTAGTGAAATTAACAGAGGGGCTAAGCAGACGGCGCAAAGTGCTGTCTTCAGAGCAAGGAAGGGGAGGGGCAGCCACACACTGGGCACCCCAACCCCTTCCCCAAAACGTCCTCGGAGCAGCCGGCCCTCCGCACAGCCGGCGCTCCGAGGATGCTTTTCCGCTGCAGTGTCCGCACGCGCTGCAGAGGAAAAGCGGCTGATGGTGTGCTGGCAGCCTTTTGCGGCGCACCTTCGGCGATTTGTGGAAGGAGCGCTATTTTAGCGCTCCTTCCAGGGGCAGCGAAGCTGCGCCGCGGGGCCGAGGTGTGGGGATACCTCAGCCCTGATCTGCAGCTTCCTGGGGCGGCCCACGGCCGCCCGTCTGCTTCCCCACAGAGTTAATTTCCAAATCTCTCAGTTGCTTTGGGCACAGAGGCATATAAGTAAAAGGAGTAGGAGAAAGCTAGGGCCTTTACAGACTGCCAGAAATAGTGCAACTTGAGGCCCCTTTAACTGTCCTGGCTCAGTGCTAAGGAATCACGGGAACTGTAGTTTATTGTGGCACCAGAGCTCTCTGACAGAGAAGGTTCAATGTCTCAGAAAAAAAATACAATTCCCATGATTCCCTAGCACTGAGCCAGGACAGTTAAAGTGGCTTCAAGCTGCACTATTTCTGGCAGTCTGTAAAGGCTCTTAGGGCAGAAATACTGTAGTTGCTGGATTCCTACCACCTTGTGGCCAATTTATAGAATACACACAATGCTCCAAATCCTCCAGACTCACAAACAGCTGGAAGCAATAATGTTTAAATTGAAAAGGGTTTGAGAGTGGCATTACTTCCTATAGTACATACACATTTTCTAAATCTCTGGTTTGGCATGTTTCACAGGGCATAGTGGTAAATTTTGTAGCAGTGCCCTCATCATAAATCTATTAGCCACTGTCCACAAGGAGACTCCAAAAATATGGACTGCTGGATTGATCTATATTGTTTTCTAAAGGTTTTCATATCCACCAAGAGTAAGTCTTTTATAAAACTAATGGGTTTTGCTCACCCATGACCAAACCACCACCAAATACTTTGGATTACAAAGTAATGGCTCATAACAACCCTTTACCCCTTTGGGAAAACCTATTCTTTCCCAGATATACTGTGAATTGCAGTTAAACTTAGAAGGAACAGCTTGAGAGGGGTGGCAGATGAAGTCACAGTCCTTACTAATAGAAAAATCCCAGGACCTTGAACCTGTGAGCCATGACTCCTCTACACCACTGGTTTTGACAATACAAAAAGCCTGGTATATCACCTCATGAAAGGTAGAAGTAAGAGAGGCGTTCACAAAAGAACAGAAATCGCTTTGCCCATCCTCTGTTGCAAACAAACATTATGAACCACTGCACTGGAGCCTGAGATCTTAATGAATAATAATAATAATAATAATAATGATACAGCTTGTGTCTCCCTTATCTGAAATAATAACAATAACAATAATAATAATAATTTATTTGTACCCCGCCCCTCTGAGAACAATCGGGGCGGCTAACAACAATTAAAATTACACACAATATAAAACCAGAAAGACCCAATACCCACCCCCATTAAAAAAGTATTAAACCAAGACTAGTTAAGACATATAAATTAAAATAACATACAATACAAAAGAATATACAGTACAACAGTACTGGAATAGAGCAGGCAGAGTAGCAGCAGCATCCAAATAAGGAGAGGGCAGAAATAAGGGAGTTATACTTGGGATCAGAAATGTTTTGGATTTTGGAACACCTGTATTTCCATGTATGTACATAGTGTGATGTCTTGGAGAAAGGGCCTAGATCTAAATACAAAATTCATTTATTTTCCATAAAAATTTTGGGGTCAGATAGTGTTGAAGTGTGCATAGTGAGTCAGGAACCCATTGTTCAATCCATTGTTGAGGGACTGTAGAACACTATCTGACCCTATCCTCATAGGAATGTCCTACATTCATCTCTTCCCCTCACCACAGGCTAGCCCCATTACAGAACTGGATCTGCCAATTCAGTCCCATGCACAAAAAACCAGTTTCCCATATCTTTGTGCGCTAACGACCATCATTAAGACTGGACCTGCCACTTCATTTCCATACACAAAGGATTTGTAATTTGAATTGATATCCTCACATATGTATGTCTGTGCCTAGCTTCCACTCCACCTAATGCATCTGAGGAAGTAGAGTAATGTCTAGGAAAGCTCCTGCTGCCAACTTCTTGCTTTCAGTGATTCTCAAAGGTGCTACAAGATCTCTCTCTAATTATTATTATTTATTATATTCAAATGCATCTAGAGAAGTAGAATGAAGTCTAGGAAGGCTCATGCTGCCAACTTCTTTCTTTTAGTGATTCTCAAAGGTGCTATAAGATCTCTCTATTATTATTATTATTATTATTATTATTATTATTATTATTATATCCAAACACATCTGAGCAAGTAGACTTTCTAGGAAAGCTCCTGCTGCCAACTTCTTTCTCCCAGTCAAGCAGGGGTAGGCAACCTTTCCCCTTTAAGGTCCGAGGGACTTCAGCTCCCAGAAGCCTCAGCCATGTTGGCCAATAGTCCCATGTTGGCCAATAGCTCCTGGGATTCTGGGAGCTGAAGTCCCTCGGCCCTTAAAGGGGAAAGGTTGCCTACCCCTGTCCCAGTGAGTCTCAAACAAGGTGCCACAAAATCTCTCGACGTACAATTCCCAGGATTCCCTAGCACTGAGCCAGGGCAGTTAAAGCGGTCTCAAAATGGAATGTTTCTGCTGTGTCTTTTGGACTGCCAATGTGACAGGGTCGCCTTAGGGTCGCTATGAGCCTGAAACGACTCGACGGCACACAACAACGACCCCCTCAGAGGGTTAACAATAACCGTGAAGAAAGCCTGCGTAGGGCGCATGCGCGTTCTACTAATCGGTCCGCCCTTTTTTGTGAGAAGCCTGTTTCCTTTTTTTTCCCGCCCAGGAGGCCTTGACGCGTCGGCACGCGCAACCCGAGGCCACGCCCCTCACTCTCTCCTCCTCCTCCTCCTTTCGCTTTCCTTCTCAGTCTTCGCCGTTCCTTCAGCGGGTTCGGACGCTTTTTTGGAGGGTCGCCGTTTGGGCTCGGCCGCGGCCTTTCTTCGGCCATGTCCCGCCCCAGCAGCGTCTCCCCGCGGCCGCCGCCTCCCCCCAGCGGCCCTCAGAGTGCGGGGGCCCCTTCGGGCTCTGCAGCCGCCGCCTCCTGCTCCTCGTCCTCCTCCTCTTTCGGGGGCCGAGCCAAGGGGCTGAAGGATATCCGCGTCGACGAAGAAGTGAAAATCGCCGTCAACATCGCCCTGGAGCGGTTCCGATATGGGGACCAGCGAGGTAACGGCTGCTCCCCAGCCCAGGTCCCGGCTCAGGCCCAGAAGGAGGAGGAGGAGGAGGTCTCCGGCCCTTGTGGGGTCTTGGTGGGCGAGAGAGAGGGGGCTCCCGAGTTCCCAAGGACCTGTGGAGGACACGGCCAAAGACAGGCAGGAGTGGCTAAAAAAGCAACCCAAACACTCCTAGAAATGGACATTAATTAGTGGGGGGGGGTTCCTTGGTCGAGATGGAGGGCGTCCAAGAAATAATAATAATAATAATAATAATAATAATAATAATAATAATAATAATATATTTATACCCCGCCTTTAGCCCAAGCTATCAAGGCGGCTTACAAGGTAGCAACACTCCTAGAAATGTAAATTCATGCTTCTTAGGGCCTTTACAGACTGCCAGAAATAATCCAGCTTGAGTCCACTTTAACTGCTCTCGCTCAGTGCTAGGGAGTCATGGGAATTGTAGTTGTTTTTTTCTTCCTGAGACATTGAGCCTTCTCTGTCAGAGAGCTCTGGTGCCACAATAAACTACAGTTCCCATGATTCCCTAGCACAGGATTATTTCAGGCCCCTAGTTGTGCTCAGAATGGAGGACGTTCAAGAAAAATGGAGGGCATGCCCAAATAAAAGCTAAAAAGCGCTCCTAGAAATGGAAATTCATGCTGCTTGGGGCCTTTGCAGACTGCTAGAAATAGTGCAAATTGAGTCCACTTTTAAGGTTAGGGTTAGTGCTAGGGAATCATGGGAACTGTATTTTATTGTGGCACCAGAGCTCTCTGACAGAGAAGGCTCAATGTCTCAGAAAAAAAACGATTCCCTAGCACTAAACCTAACCCTTAAAGTGGACTCAATTTGCACTATTTCTGGCAGTCTGCAAAGGCCCTTAGTTATGTTCAGAATGGAGGACGTTCAAGGAAAATGGAGGGCATGACCACATGAAAGTTAATAACACTCAGAAATGTAAATTCAGGCTGCTTAGTTATGCTAAGAATGGAGGACATAACCAAATAAAAGCTAAAAACACTTATAGAAATGTAAATCCATGCTTCTTAGTTGTGCTCAGATTGGAGGACATTCAAGAAAAATGGAGGGCGTGACCAAATGAAAGCAAATAACACACCTAGAAATGTAAATTCATGCTGCTTAGTTATGTTCAGAATGAAGGTTATTAAAGAAAAATGTAGGAAACAGCCAAATAAAAGCTTAAAGACACTCATAGAACTAGAAATCCAAGCCGCTTTGCCTTACTCAGAGTGGATAACATCCAGAAGTTTTAAGAGCCATGGCCTCACACTCTAGAAATAATAATAATAATAATAATAATAATAATAATAATATCCCCCTTTCTCCCAATATAGGGACTCAAGGTGGCTAACAAAAAAAGCAATACAACAGCATTTTAAAATGTAAACACAAAGTTTAAAAAAGGAAAAATTCTAAAAAAGTTAAACACATTACACATTCAAATTTAAAATATATTAAAAACTGTTGTTTGACTTCAAGTCATTTCTGACGTATGGTGACCCTAAAGTGAATATGTCAGAGGGTTTTCTTGGCAAGTTTCTTCTGTAGAAATAATGCAGTGTTGACACTTTAACTGTCATGGCTATTACAGAATTCTGGAATTTGTAGTTTGCAGAGATACCAGCATGGTTTGGCAGAGAAAGCAAAGGACCTTGTAAAACCACAAATTCTAGGATTCCATAGGATGGACCTACAGCACTTAAAAGTGGTGTCCAACTTCGTTATTTCTACAGAGGAAACTTGCCAAGAAAATCATGTGATAGGTTCACCTTAGGGTTGCACCAGCTCAGACCATTGGCTAGAGAGCAAACCTTCCTGGGACCCATTTTTAGATAACGTGCATTTTAGGTTCCCCGCCCCAGTCTTTTAAAACACATGTATGATGGTTGTAGTAGGGCCTAAAAGGCACCAGGTGCTGTGGACTTTATTTCATGCAATGGCAAACCACTTCTGAATATTTCTTGCCTGTGTATTGAGTATTTCCTGCCCTATGAAATCCATCAGATTGCATAACTCAACAGGCAACTTGAAGGCACAAGTATACACACATTATGATCACAATGCAGGTATCGTTCATCAGTTATCCAGATGCAAGAGGTCTGATTATGTCAGCCCTCCAAACTTTGTGGAGCATTTATGGCTGGTTCTCATGGAAGCAGAACACTTAAGAGGTTTCCAGGTACAGGATGGCTGTGTTATGGCATTTTATCAACTTATTAAAGATCATTTTAGTATGTTTAAGTTAGTGCTGGCCATACTGACTTCTATAGCTGAGTAGGATGTTGGACAACAAGGGGTCTTATATGATGTTATCTGAACTTGTTTGACAGATTGTATCAGAAATTGAACCTGGGATTTTGGGTGTGCAAAGTTCTTTCTTGTAATTGTGTGAATTATGCATGTAGCATATGTGAACTCAAGCATACATAAAACAAGGTCCATTGACAGGAACATATTTGCTTTACCTTATCGGGTTAAGGTGCACTTTAGAAAGATCCAACAGAAGGTATCGTAGTCAAGGCCCTTCTAGTTTGTTTTCAGTTCTTGGATACTGAGCATATGTAAACAAAGAAGTTCTGCTTCACTGGCATGACTCACAGCTATTCATCAGCATATCCACTGTTTATCTAATTCTGTTTGAAGTCACATAAACTACAATTGGCACATATTGTGGTAGTACTTATAACTAATAAATATAACTAATAGTTTGAGACTAAGCATGAAATTCTTCTTTTGCTTTATTTCTAATCATATTTGTTGTAGAAAACATAGTGCAATGCTGCACATTCAGTGAACTTACAAGTAAAGATGTGTATGTTGCCTTGGTTTACTTTCCTTAAGAAATGATTGCCCCCTTTTCATGTAGTGGACTCGGAATATTTCTCCTGTGTTTTATTCCTATCAGAAATGGAATTTCCTTCATCCTTGACAAGTACTGAAAGAGCATTCATTCACCGGTTGAGTCAATCTCTTGGTCTGATTTCTAAAAGTAAGGGGTAAGTCAGTGCCTTGTGAAATGATGCTATTTTCATTTAATGAGTTAAATGTGCCCTTTAGAAATAATATTTTTATTTATTTTTATTCTGAATATTTTCACATCCACGCATCTGTAGTATTTTGATGCTATTGAGTCCCTCTTGAGCAGCCACTAGGGGATGCAGTGGCTCAAGTGGTTAAGATGCTGACTCTGTTGATTGCAAGATTGACAGGTTGGCAGTTCAAGGCCCGGGTGCTGCATGATGGGGTGAGCTCCTGTCACTAGTTCCAGCTTCTGCCAACCTAGCAGTTCGAAAGCATTCAAATGCAAGTAGATAAATAGGTACCACTTTGGTGGGGAGGTAAACAGTGTTCTGTTCAATCATGCTGGTCACATGATCACAGAGTAGTCTCTGACAATGCTGGTTCTTTGGTTTAGTAACAGAGATGAGCACTTCCCCCTATGGTCGGACACAACTTGACAACCTTGTCAACGGGGAATACCTTTACCTTTTATATGTTTAAAGAGAGGTTGCATTATTTTCAGGTGCCCATACATTGTGTCCAAATTGGACTACAGTCTCTTCCTAGCTGTGCATATCCATTGCTGCAGTAATATGCTAATAATAATAATAATAATAATAATAATAATAATAATAATAATAATAATAATAATAAATTATTTATATCCCGCTTATTGAAAAAGACAATCCAAGCGGCTTACATGGAGCTTATATGCTCCAGTTATTTGCTTTGTAAAACTTACAGGGGACCAGAAGTAGGGATTGGATGCTGTAATTTACAGCTCCAATTGTCCTGCCTTTTCAGGTTTAAATATTTTTTTGTTTCAGAAAACAGTTTTTGGTGTGTTTAAGCCTATCATCCAGTAATAACTATGCAGGAGTAAAGTCAATTAAAACCAGTTGAATATTTTTCTCATTATAAATTAATTGGCTCATGTTCTGCTGTAGATAAACATAACATTTTGTTGTTGGTGTGTGCCTTCAAGTCATTTCCAATTTATGATGACCCCAAACTGAACCTATGATGGGTTTTCTTGGCCAGATTTGTTTGGAGGGTGTTTGTCTTTTTATTTATTTTTATTCTGAGAAATTAACCCAGAAATTAAAATTTGAATAGTGGTTGGTGTGAGGAAAGAGGTGAAGATATTTGGCTCAGAGTTGTTTGTTCAATTAAAGTCTTAAGTGGTACTCCTTAGCCCAGTCTTAATTATTTGTAGAGGTTTGCTGAAGGATTTAAGGTATCAGAGTAAAATAAATTCTGACAACTCAGTTTTAAATGTACTGTGTAATTATAAAATACGGTATATGATGGTTTATCAGTTTCAGTAGGACAGACTTGAATCCTCAGTTGCTCTTTTTAAAAACTTCAGGTTTCTGTTTGTATTGTTATTGATAGTTAAGAAACATAGTTCTGAATAAGAGCAATTTGTACATGGTGATACTGCTAGCCGTTTTTTTAAAAAATGCTGTAATTGCCTCTCATAACAGAACACAAGTCTGTTTTTGCAGGATCTGAGCAGTGGAGGATATGGGATATTAGAGGTGTCTCATCCACAGAGTCGGCATGAGTTTGGTCAACTTGTGGGCATTTAACAACAACAAACATTTTTCCAGCATAACATTTATTAATTAAATAAATCTTACCCTATATATATATCCCACTTCAAACTCTTGGCTTAGCTAGTACTCATTTATGTTAGATCTGTGGTGTGAAACATACCTACAGAAAAACAAGACTGAAACATATTTGAAACTAAAACATTTAAGATTTTTTAAAGGTAATAATGCAGTGCATGGTAAAAGATATTAATATTTCATTGAATGAATTTTTGCATGGCTGACTATTTGAATCATCCTTTCTGAGATTTTGGCCCAAAACAGACAGGCCAAAAAAAAGTGGCTTCTGACTGCTTCGAGAGCATGGCATTCAGATGACGCACACTCCCAGAGTAGCCGGAACCCACTCCGAGGCTGCGCTTATGGAGCAAGAGCCAGCCCAAAAAAGTGCAGATTAAATCCACTCCTGCCAGTGTCCTGTTCAGGATTGCGGTGGTGATCCACTTTGGAAGCTGACTGTGTGGTTGCCGTGGTCCCAGCACGATAGCTGGGCCATCTGCTTTGGCTGTTTGTTGACTTGTGCCTGTAATACGAAAGCACAGTCTTAAGATAGCAGTTTATTTCATAAATTTAGGAATTTTTTCTCTGTTGTAACATTTTGGGGCAAATGAAATGCTAATCCTTGTTGATAAATTTTAAATACCATAATTTTGCAGGAAAGGAGCAAACCGATACCTAACAGTGAAGAAAAAAGATGGATCAGAGTTGGCACATGCAGTCATGACATGTAATTTGATTCCAAACACAAAACATGCTATTAGGAGCCTAGTACAGCGCTTTCCTGTCACCAATAAAGAGCGTACAGAGCTTCTTCCAAAGACAGAGAGAGGAAATGTTTTTGCTGTTGAAGCTGGTAAGCTGATTATATTTTGATGATTGATATAATGGTAGATTATGCAAAGAATAATCCTTAGAAAACATTGGAGGACTATAGAATGCCAACAATGGCAAGATGTTCTAGTAATGTGATGGCCACCATACCATGCCAATACATTCATTACTTTGTGATGCTGCTATAAGAGAGCTAAATAATTAGCACTACCTTACTGGGATTTATTTTTAGGAAATGGATTCTGGGGAGAGCAAGTGCTTCCGTCTTTCACAGCTGATAACTTAATCTTGGAAACACCTAAATGTGCAAAGTCGTGAATTGCTTTTTAACTTCAAGAATTGAGAACTAGTACAGTGCTTATATTACAAACACCACAGCTTGGATTTTGAGTGGCCCTTTCTTTCATAGAAGGACGTGCAGTCTTGCCCAAGGAAGCATGGGAGGTTGCTGGTTTTGTTAATTCACTTTTCCTCCAGTAGCTGATTTTACTATACACATCACTATGTACAGATGTGAGAGGTGGACAGTAAAGAAAGCAGATAGGAAGAAAATCAACTTATTTGGGATGTGGTGCTGGAAAAGATTACTGAGGATACTGTGGATGGACAAAAAGACAAACAAATGGGACCTTGAACAGATCAAAGTCTGAACTCTCCCTGGAAATCAAGATGACAAAACTGTGGCTGTTGTATTTTGGCCATGGACTACTGTATACTTGACAATAAGTCAACCTAATGTATAAGTTGAAGGCAGGACTGGGAGCCAAAATAATGGATTTTGATATGACCCGTGGATAAATCGAGGGTAAAATTTAGGAGCATGTAACAAAGGCTGTAAAGAATGAAGCAAAGGAAAACAATGCCAAAGAACTTACAAAATTCCAGTAGGCATAACTGTTTGTGTTCACACTGAAGGCTGGATGGATGAGAGAGTAGAGTTGATATTTGGATGTGATGTGCAGTGCAGCAGAGCTTAGAAAGTAGCTTCCTCCATCAGCCTCCTCCATGCTAAAAGCATGCAGACACGTCTTGTAGATCTAAAGTAGAGCTTTATCGTTCCATAAAGTAAATAAGAAAGGAAAACATACAGTCCACTATAGGATCACATCTTGCTGATGTTATTGTAGAATAGAAAAGTTACAGATCCATGTTTACAGATCCAGGAGTTACAGTTACATTGTAAAAGCAGTTCCCAAGTGTAAGTGTAAGCATAATCATAAGCTTGCATATATAAACTGAAGAGAACAAAGGAAACTCTTGGCCCTTCCCATACTCCACCCTCTGGGTGTTAACCTTATGCTGATTGGATGTTGCCTGGATGATGTGCTTTAACCCAGCCTCTAGCTGTCTATCATCCCCCATGTGACTTCCTTCCCATGAGCGCATATGTTTATGTGTTGCCCATCTATTCCCAGGCTCAAACTGTGTTTATGTTATTTTGCTCTGTGAGCCCATGTTTTGACTTCTAAACCACCTGCTGTCGAGTTCTCTTTGTTTTCCAGTAGACATTGTTCCCATGAGAAATTTCCACACACACATCTCTACATTTCTCCTTTGACTGTATAGCACATTCATATTCTAACAGTTCAGTGCTTCCAGGACAGATTATACTTTTGCCTTTAACCAGGGGATGATTCTTTCTTAATAGGAGTTAAAGTACAGTACTTACATTGACCCATGTATAAGTCGACTCAGTCTTTTTGGGTCAATGTTTTGACTAAAATTTCTAGACTTAAACATGTCCCTCCCAATTCTTGGGGGATCTGTTCCAGACCCCACCGCAAATCAGGAAAATCGCAAATATCCAAGCCCCATTGATTTCAATAGTGCTGCATGCTGGGCATGCACCATTTTGTCACTCTCTGCTTGCTGTCCGCGAAGGACTGAGACCATGGACTCCCAAGTCTGCAAATGGGGAGGGATGAGTGTATACAGTAACTAAAGGGATATAAATATTTGCCCTTTAATGCATCCAAAGCATTTCTACCTTTTCCTAACCATTTGAAAGACACTATTCTTAAGTGTTTTTTTTATATCAGGGTTAACTAATACTCAATTTGGAATACTTTTCTTTCTTTAGAGAACAGAGAAATGAGTAAAACAAGTGGCCGACTTAACAATGGCATCCCTCAAATTCCAGTGAAACGTGGAGAATCAGAATTTGATTCATTTCGGCAGAGTCTGCCAGTTTATGAAAAGCAAGATGAAATTGTTAGAATCATTAAAGAAAATAAAGTTCTTTTGATTGTGGGGGAAACTGGATCAGGAAAAACTACTCAGGTATGTGTTTCTTCAGAATTTAAATGGGAAGTATTTAAATGGGAAGAAATTGAATACCTAAATATATTGGCATGTGCCAAAACTAGAACTGAAATATTCCTTAGTTTTTTCTACTATTGGAAATGGACTTTGGTAATTTAATTTCTTAATTTCTTCTTTGATTCTTAGAAGCAGTTAAGGGAATAGTCCTGATCTCTCAGGAAGGGCCATTGGATTTTTTTCAGTGTAGGCGTGAAGTTTATGATTGTAGGCCTCTCTGCTGTGACAGAGAGATCATTGACCTCCTGTTAGCTCTGTGTGTTCAGAGCAGCAAATTACAAGGCATTGTGTGTTATGCCTATGGATACCATGGATTAGCAGGATCCAAAACCTCATTTTCTCAATACCAGTATTTCAGACAGGCTTAGTGAGTATGCTCATTCTCCAGCTGATATGCTTAATTCTTTCTTTTGTGATCAGTGGAAGAGAAAATACTGAAACGAGAAAATGGTGTAGGGAAATGGCATTGTCTCCTGCTACTCCACAACGTTTTGCAGAGTTCTGTCCAGTTTGGAACAAACTGGCTAGTAAACTGCTTTGCTATGGCAATCCGTGACCTAGGCTTGGTTTCTGATTAGATTTAAAATGTCCAGTGTACCCAGTTTAGATGAAACTATAGTATCAGATGGAAGGAAATGCTTAATAATCCCTTTGTGGCTACACTGGAAGAGAAAGAGGACAAAGGGTTGTACATGTTAAATTGTAGTTTAGCATTACAGCTGCACCAATCCATTGTGGACTCTCTGTGTGTGTGTGTGTGTGTACGGGAAGGAGATTTTTCAGATAATTTATATTTAAAAGATAATGCTATTTTTTTTCTAGATTGTAAATTCCTATGTGCATAAGATGTCTCGCTGAAATGTTACCATCCTTTGTCTTAGAATGCATGGATTATTTTGATTTAGCATCTTAACAGAACTTGTTTATTTAGCAAGCATGAGGCTATAGAAAGGCCAAATCCAGTTCGGGAAGTTGATGGCTTTAGTTTTGTATATCTGCTAACGGGATGTCTTGAGAAGATGTCTGTTTTTTGTACATATGTTTTAATTTCCATATGTCAGGCAAAAATCTTTTTATTCATCTCAGCTAGTTACAATTTTTAAAAAAAATGCTGCATTGTGAACAGACCTGGAATAAATTTTTAATGAAGGTAAATAAATACTTTAATTAAAGGTACACGCCGTGTTTTAGAAAATAGTAAGGACAAACTCCATGTGCTCTGAGATGGTAAAACCTGATTTGTTTTAAACGCCCACCGTATTTTGACCTGAATGAGAAAAGACCTTCAGAGGCCTTCAACAGAATTCACTGGAGTTGAGAACACTCTCCAAAACACAGGACCATTGAGTTTGCATATACATAAAGAGATACCTTGGAGATGGGACCCAATTCTAAATATGAAATTCATTTGTTTCATATACACCTTATACACATAGCTGGAAGATTATGTTGTACCTAAGATTTTTAGTAATTTTGTGCATGAAACAAAGTTTGTGTACATTGAACCTTCAAAAAGCAAATGTGTCACAACCTCAGCCACCCGTGTGGACAATTTTGGATTTTGGAGTACAATAGTCCCTCCATATTTGTGGGGGTTAGGTGGTCAAGACCCCTGTGAATATGGAAAAACCCGCGAATAACCTTCCCCCCCACGTGACAGCCATTTCCAGGATGAGAGGCATGGGGGGAACAGGGGTGCTTCTTTCCCTCACCCCTCCCACCCTGGAAAGCGTCCCTCAAGCCTTTCGGGGGGCAGGGACTCGGAGCACTCCATTCCCTGGAATCTCCCATCCCTGGAAAGCTTCAGAGAGGCTGCTGCTGGGCCTTTCAGGGGTGGGAGGGGTCCGGGGAAAAGGAGGACTCGCTTCCTTTGGTCCCGCCTGCCCCTGAGAGGCTTTGGAGATGCTTCTCTGAAGCCTTTCAGGAGAAGGAGGGGCACGGGGAAGGGGTCTGGGGGTGG
This sequence comes from Phrynosoma blainvillii, assembly GCA_026167975.1. Lineage (NCBI taxonomy): Eukaryota > Metazoa > Chordata > Lepidosauria > Squamata > Phrynosomatidae > Phrynosoma > Phrynosoma blainvillii. Next base: position 79,768,447 of record JANUYF010000002.1, read on the forward strand.
TGGAGGTCTTGAGAGCGCAAATAATTGAAACCGAATCTCAAGGCCGCAAATTTGGAGGGACAACTATATTTCAGATTTTGGAATTTTGGATAAGGGATACTCAGCCTGCTCCTCGAACTAGTAAGGAGATCAGAGTGTAGTGCAAGAGCATTTGAATGTGTCAAGCTATTTTGTTTTCAGTATCTCCTTTGGTTGACTGCAAAAAGTTTTTGAATGTTGGAAGTTTAAAAGGTGCGCTTCAGAGGGTTTGAAGTGACATGTTGTAATTGAGTAAACAAATCCAGTTGCTTGTTGACATTTAGATTGTTAATTTATCAGCCTGGGATTTTTTAACACTAAGTAGCCTTTCTGTACAGTCTTTATGATTGCAAAGTGGGCACACAAAACAAAATAATCTTTATGCCTTGTCTTTACCAGTCAGAGTTGCTTGTAGTAAACTGTGGGTGTGCAGATTATTCTGGATTTTTCACGATTAACGTAACATCTCTGTATTCAGATTCCTCAGTTTCTACTTGATGATTGTTACAAAAATGGAATACCGTGTCGCATATTTTGCACTCAGCCAAGGCGTTTGGCTGCAATTGCTGTTGCTGAAAGGGTTGCTGCTGAAAGAAGAGAGAAGATTGGGCAGACGATTGGTTATCAGATCCGACTGGAAAGCAGGTCTTGCTAGTTTCCTCCGTTTTCTTGGATAAAAAGTATTTTAGATGTCTCTTTTAAAAAATTGACAATGTGAACTAAAAATAAAATACTATTTGTAACATTTTTGTAGGTAAGAACTTTTCATAGAAATCTTGTACCACTTTCCTCTTGTACTTACACATTTATGTCTTGGGCCTTACTCTTATTCCCAGAAGTTATGGGAGGAGCCAAGTGTATGTGTGGCTGAACTGCTATTGCTACATAGCTTTGCCCAGAGTAATTCTAGTGTCATCACATATTCTCAAATGGATGTACCTCTGTGTTAATGTTATTTTCTGAGTGTCTTCCACAGTGGGCAGGGTGGTAACTCACAAAAGGATCATATTTGCCTGATACACATTTTTATTTTTTCCCAGAGTCAAGTGAAGGTCTTTTTACCTGATCCTTTCAAAAGATCTTTATAAGAACTATTTTAATGCTGATGGTGTGTTTCGTCCCTCTTCCTTTCTCTGTTTTTGTAACATTTTGAACTGTGTCTATACTATGTATAACGGGTTGGCAACCTATGGCCTGCAGGCCGCACCTGGCCTGCCAACCCCCGCCGACTGCTGCCGCCGCACGTGCTATTATGTGCGCTGTGGCCACGCATGCCATGGCTGCCATTTTGTTTTCCAAAAATGGCGGCTGCGATTCATTTGCACATGCGCAGTACTCCTGTGCATGCGCGAATGAGCTGCGGCCACTATTTTAGAAAACAAAATGGCGGTGGCGGTGCGCGGGGCGGCAGCGGGGGTCAGCGGGGGTTGTGCCTGCGTGTGTGAGCGCGCATCCCGCCATTTCTCCCCTCCCCCCGCCTGGCGGAAGACCTGGGGACCAGCGACTGGTCCCAGGTAAAAAATCCTTGCCGATCCCCGATGTATAAGTTCAATTAATTTTAAGGCACTCTGGAAATTGTGACATTAAAGAGTCAAGATATTAACTATTTGAAATAAGTCAAACCCTATCTTTCACACTGCTACCATGATGCTGTTAAGCAGACTGCATCAGGAAGACTGGGTGTATGGCTTTTTCTCTTTTCCTTCATTGGGAGCACCTAACCTAACATGGCATTGGGAAAGCTGAACTGTGAAGCTTTTCTAGCCTTAGATCTCATAGATCGGGGGTGGGCAAAATACAGCCTTCCAGATATTGTTGACTCTAACTCCCATCAGCCTTAGTCAGCATGGCCAACAGTATGGAATGCTGGGAATTGTAGTCTAACACCTGAAGATCCACACTTTGCCCATCTCTGCCTTAGAGCTAGTTCCCAGAAGTTTCCAGACTCTGGAAAACTTCCAGAAGTCTGTCTATAGAGCTGTTTTATCTGACTTGTAAGTGGAGGAGTATGAAAAACTAGGGGAGTATGAGTGTGTGTCTTATGAATATATTTCAGAAAAGAACAATACACAAAGCATGTCTTCGTCTAGAAGGTGGGATGTGGGATTATTCTTGCCAAAATAAGTTGTCTGCAACTGTACTAAAAACATGTCAATCAAAGCTGCTGGTCAAACACAACAAGTATCTGGTCATCAATAATGAAGTGATATAATTGTGAAAAGGTGTGGATAGAGTTATTCCTTCCAATTTGTGGGGGATGAGTTCTGGACCCCCTGTGAATTGGAAATACCACAAATATCCAAGCCCCATTGTTTTTAATGGCCTCACAGTCCTGCACATGCCATTTTATCCCTCCGCTCACGCACGCAGGCACAGCCCCCGCTGCTGCCCCGCGCACCGCCACCGCCATTTTGTTTTCCAAAATAGTGGCCGCGGCTCGTTCGCGCATGTGCAGGAGTACTGCGCATGTGCAAATGAGTCACAGCCGCCTTTTTTGGAAATAGGAGGGACGCAAACGGGGAGTCCATGAAATAGGAGGGATAACTGTACTTCCAATACTTAATTTTCATAAGGTGTGCTCATTGCTTTTGCAGTCCTAAGCTCTTAAGGGACTTTGTCATTTTTAATAGGGTTTCTCCAAAGACACTGCTAACATTTTGCACCAATGGTGTATTACTTCGTACACTGATGGCTGGAGATAGTGCACTATCAACTGTGACACATGTTATTGTGGTAGGTTTGACCATTTGTTCATCATGAAAGTAACTTTCTATCTTTCGTCTAAGTTGTATTTGTTCTCAGTTTTAGTTTAAACTTCATTCATGTGTTAAGAAGTAGTATGATTAATGGTTTATCTGGCATATAAAGAAGTGCATAGTTGAATGCATATTACTTTATTGACTTGCGTTTGCATGTATTTATTCCAGGTGAGCAAGAAGCTGTGCTTTCTATGATAGATGTTGTTGTGTGCCTTCAAATTGTTTCTGACCTACGGCAGACCCTATCATGGTGTTTTCTGGGGCTGAGAGTGTACGACTCGTCCCAGGCCACCCAATGAGTTTCCCTGGCTGAATGGGGAATCAAACCCAGGTCTCCAGAATGCTCAAACCATTCTGGCTTATGTACACATACATACCTCAAATAAAACTTTGTGACTGGTTTTTAAAAAAATTATGCACAGTTAAATATAAACATCAAATAAGTAGGTTCTCTTGCAAGAAATAAATATTCTGACCAATTTTTTTTGTAACCTAGCATGATAAGGCTGGTTACTATCTCCTATTTAACATTGTTCCAGATCATTCTGAAATTGTGACTTCTAACCAAACTTCCCAGGTTAATACAGATCCTACTTGGATTTATATTTGGTTTTGCTCTCAAACCAATTTCCATGATTTAAAACATGACCAGAATTTGAGTCCCAGGAAGTATTTGCAGATGAGCCACAATATCACAATTGGCTTAAACATTGGATGGTGGGAAAATATGTGGTTTACCTGGTTTCTTCAGCTTACGTGGGCCATCAGGAAAGACAGTATGTTAATCTGTAGCATTTTAGCAATGGAGATGAAGATGTGACAATTGTAGCAGAAATCATGTGAAAGGGGGCTAGAAATTAATGTCCCAGTATTTTGAATACAAACCCTGAATGCTTTATTAAAATTAATGGGAGAGAAATTGAAGGAGTCTCCTTTACTGTGGCCTTAAAAGTAATACCTCTGGAGGTAATTGTGGGAAATAAAATGTTGTATTGACCTGGGCTTAATAGCGCATTAGTAGTTCATGTTGAATTGCCCGTAAAGACTAAATTAACTCAACTATTTCACATCTGATATCATTGATTTTCCAAATGTTAGCTGATAAACAAGTATTAGCTGTTAATTAGTTATATGTAGAATGACAGATGTGTCAACTGCATTCAGCATGGCCAATGGTACAGGATTGTTGGAGTTGTAGCCCAAAATATCTTGAGGTTAAAATGTTCCTCATCCCTACTTTACTATTCCAAACAAAGAAACAAAAGAAATGATAGGTATAACATGTATGATGCTAGCTTATATTTGCTGAGTTGATGAAATTGTATATCTTTATTGGAGGTGGAACAACGTACTTCAAAAGGAATGAGAAAATACACAGGTGTGTTAATGGAGGCATGAATGAGTAAAAATTAGATATAGGATAATATCTAATAACCTTAAGCTATGAAAATGTTGAGATGGCTATCTCAGTATTTCCACTTATTTAAAAAAAAGCTTAAACTTCTGGATGAGAATCATGCAAATTCTGTACTTAAGTGTTGATAAGAAATAATACATTTATATCCAGCAAAGTCCAGCTTTAGTGAAATGTTACATTTGTAAAATGGAGGAGTAGCATTGTATGACATGCCAGTGTGCTCAGGTTTTGATACAAAAAGGCTTGGCCTGCTTATGTTGCAGGATGAAGTCCACGAGAGGGACCGGTTCAGTGACTTCTTATTAACGAAGTTGAGAGACACATTGCAGAAACACTCCTCTTTGAAACTGATCCTCTCTAGTGCTGCTCTGGATGTGAATCTCTTTGTCAGATATTTTGGAGGCTGCCCAGTGATATATAGTAAGTCCAGTAATGTATGATTATTGTATGATAATATATGACCACAATTCAAAAAGGATGCTAATAAGCTGGAGCAACCAGAGGAGGTCCAGAGGAGGGTGACCAAAATGATGAAGGGTCTGGAAATCTTGCCTTATGAAGAGAGATTTAGGGAGCTGGGTATATTTTGCCTGGAGAAGAGACAGTTAAGCAGTGATATGATAGCCCTATTTAAGTATTTGAATGGGTGTCATATTGAGCATGTAGCAAGTTTGTTTTCTGATGCTCCAAAGAATAGGACACAGAACAATGGTTGCAAGCTAGAGGAAAAGAGGTTCTACCTCAACATTAGGAGGAACTTCCTGATAGTAAGAGCTGTTCAATAGTGGAACACACTCCCTCAGAGACTGGTGGAGGCCTTTGGAGGCTGGATGGCCATCTTTTAGGGGTGCTTTGATTGTGTATTCCTACATGGGAGGAGGTTGGACTGGTTGGCCATTGTGGTCTCTTCTTTTACTTTATGATTCTATGATAATAGGAGTCAGGCTACTAAATTTAAAAATGTATTTTTCTCACTTTGGTGTAGTACATGCCAAACTTGGTAACAAATGGTTGTACAATTGGCACACAATGATCCGTGCCAAATATTAGAGATAATAATATCTGAGCTACCGTTAGAAACATTTCTACAAGTTTTTTGTCTTTCAATTTTCTGTCTACATGGCGTATGTGTGTGGGGGAAATGGCTGCTTGATGTCTTATGTATCCTTGGAGATGCAAACTCTGAATTCAGAATTCACTTTAGATTATTATAGATGAAGAAGTGTTGTACTCCAGTATACCAAATGGAATTGGATTTGACTGAGTAACTTTTTAAATAATAGGATCCAATCTTTATTCTTAAGAGTGCTTCTCAAGGATATTTTTTAACTCTTGGGATTTAGTCATATTCCTTTGAAATGCAGGCTTGTGGCAAGTCACCTCAGTTGTTATATAATCTCTTTCCTTTTGAAACTGTTCTGATATAGTATGACAAAGTTTGAGAAACACAAGTATGAAGTCTAAAGCCCTGTCTGTGTGTGTGCATGTGTGTGTATAACTAGTTGCACAGTTCTTAAGTCATTATTTAAATCCTGTGGGCTGACAGCACTTTCTACTTTGTTTTTGCAAATGGAAGTTACATTGTCTTTCTCTTCCCCTTCCTCAGTTATTTTGAACCTTGAAGGAATTCCAAAGGCACTTATCTGAGTAACCAAATAAGATATGGCTCCACTGAGTAACCAGAACCCGTTATACCTAATGAAGGGACCCCTAGTAGTGGTGCCTTAGTTCCTATCATTTCACTCTGTGCGGTCTATTTTTTGGTAGTGAGGTTGAAATTTGCTTTGTTAACCAACAGCCTTCTTAACATGGAGTAGAATCAGTTTTCTGTCTCCATAGATTCTGTAGCTGTGGAATCAACCATCTATGCTTGATGGTCCAGATAAAGTCCAACTCTTTAATCTGTGGAGGCTGTGTTCTCAGACGTACTTTGGATAATGGTGAACTCTCAGTTTTTTCTATAAATTGACATTAGAGTTGTGGTGGTCTCTCTATCGGGAGCTCCCTCAGCGCGACTGTGGTCAGCCTCTGGTGGAAGTTGACCATAGAGTTGCACTGGATGACCTCCAGATGCCTAAGGAGACCTTTTCCCCCCAGATGTGGATAAGTGAAACCACAGTTATCAATCCCACTGATATGGGATTGGACTATATTTTTAAAAAATATCCAAAAAGCAAACTTTGATTTTGCCATGTAATATAAGGGGCATGATATTTTACTAACCCATTTTTTATAATGGGACTTGAGATCCACAGATTTTGGTATACACATGGGGGTCCTGTAATCAAACCCCAGCAGATACAAAGGGCCTATTGTATTCTTAGTACTGTTAGTTAACAATAAAGTTTTGGTTTCTCCATACCGTACCCAAATATTTTGTTTACGATGCATCTCTCTTCCTGCTAAAGTTTGAGTCTGTTCAGATACTCACTTTTGCCACTCCATGGTTGTCTTTTCTAACTGCCTCATAATAAGTTCCACATATACCTTTCTTGCCCCAACTAACTAGCAAAAGAGATTTATTTGAAAATGTGTAGAGACGCATTTGTCTGTTAGTTGAAGCTGAGCAAATTGTGTAGAATGAGCTCCCATATTTAGACTATGAAAGTTTGGTGCTGGGGTTCAATGAGGGGAAAATGGTACTGATGATGTGGATTTTAGCAGAAATGTAAGCATTCAGATTTTATTTGCTAGGCTTGTCCACTTTGAAAACATGCACAGGAAGACAGGGTATTTCATTAGTTTTCGGATTTAAGTATACATTTTGTGTGGAGTTTATTCCATTGTAAACATGAACATTCCTTAAGGTCCACTCATCTGGGCTGACTCTTGCTTAACTAAATTGGTTTACCAATTTCAATTCACCTAGAATGAACAATGCTTGCTCTTCTTAAAAATAGGAACTTAAAAATCAGAACTAAAAAAAAGAAAGAAAGAAAGAAACTGGAATTTTTGCTAAATATTCTGTCTTTCCTACAAGCACATATATATTTGTTGCAATTTTAAGTGTAATGATAATGTATAATAAGTAATGAATTTTATTTAACTCCTTATGTTTTCAGTACCAGGAAGACCATTTGAAGTAAAAGAGATGTTTCTAGAAGATATACTGAGGAGCACAGGCTATACAAATAAGGAAATTATAAAGTACAAAAAAGAAAAACAGCGAGGTTGGTGCCAGTATTTAAGATGTTGGAAAGGAGGTGCTTTTGTTGATATCATTGTATTTTAATATTTATTTTAATATTGTATATTATTGAATACAATGGACCCTTGTTTTACATGGGAGATCTGTTCCGGACCCACCCACCCCTCGTGTAAGGGAAATACTGTGGAACCTCAAGTCCAGTTGATTTTAATGCCGGCGTGCTCCTGGACGCGCAAACCATTAAGAGGGCTGGGGCTCGCTGTCCACATGACCTTGAGTCCACATATGGCGAGCCCACATATGGCACAGATGCACTGTAGTTATAAATGTTTTATTTTGTAACCATTTGTAATGTGCTGTATGCATGGATGGCGCTATATAACTAAGTAGATGATAATGATGGTGATGATTATGATGATGATGATAATCATCCAGATGTGGCATTTTTTTTTATGTTGAGAAATTTTAGTAAGATTTCCATTTTAATTCTGTCTTTTTTTCTGTAAAAAATAAAATGTGTTATCTAGAGGAGAAACAACAGACAACTCTGACTGAATGGTATTCTGCACAAGACAACAGCAAGCCAGAACTGCAACGACAGAGAGCAGTTCCAAATGTAGCGGAAGAGTATGATCTATTGGATGATGGTGGTGACACAGTTTTCAGTCAGTTGGTATGCTCCAATATTTGAAATTGATAGGACATGTTATGAAATAGGACAACATGACCTGCTGCAGCACTCTCACGTGTACACAAAGCTCCTAGTTATCATAGTTTTCACTGTTCCACACATATAACAGAGGTTTTAACTTTTCCCAGCTTTACATAAATGCTGGGGAGGTGGATTCTTGCATCTTCTTTTTAAATGACACATTGTACTTGTAAAACCGTTAGCCAGATGTTACCATGACTTCAACATTCTGCCTATTTTATGTTCATATGATTTCACACATTTACACCACATGTCCTAACTGTACTTTAAAAACCCCAAAAATAAACAGGAGCTAGTTCACAGTTTTAATACTCTACATAGTTCGAAGGATTTTTAATCTTCTGGAATACATCTTTTAGTTTGGTATTACAAGACCTGCTTTAAATTTGGAAGTGGGGCTGCTACTTAGAATAGGAATTTAAAGCAACAACAGAAAGTTCCACTGCACGTATAACTCTCCAATACAGTAAGACCACCTTATCCACAGGGGATACGTACCATGTCATTCAGGAGATACTCAAAATGATAGATAGTAGTGAACTATGTTTTTTTAAGTGAGATGAACAATACGGATAGAAAAAGAAGGCAGCTCAATTTGTACCTTATTGCATGTGGCCACCTCCTTCCTGTACATACACTTCCAGGAAGAAGCTGGCTTTAGGGGATGTGTAAGAGGCTCTTCTTTCTTCCCCTCCACCTGACTTTAGCACCTCCACATCTACTTCCTAGAGGTTTCTGGTTTCTGCCAGGCAGTCTCCTGCCTCCCCCTCAATGAAATTTGACTCTCTTCATTTCCCTCATTCCTATGGCTATCCTATGGAGTACAGCACTCCTGTCATCAGTGCAGTTCTTCCTCCCTCTGCTGGCACTCCCCCACAACTCTTTAAATTTGGAAGTGGGGCGGTTACTTAGAATAGAAATTTATTCACCACTCTTCACCACCACCCCACCCAATAGCTACATACATGCGCTCCCACAAATGCATGAGCTTCAGTGCCTGTGTACTTGAGCACACTTGTGGCCCAACAACACTCACCAATATGATCACTAGCCGAGAAGAAGGTGAACTTATCACTACCATTGGAGTGGGGGGGGATCCCAGATTTGGGCAGAAGCACCAAGCTGCTGCCCAAATTTGGGATTCCCCCCTCACCCTGCTCCAGTGTTTATGTTATAGGGACTACCATGATGCCTGTGCATCGTCCACCCCACTCTTTTTTTCCCCTCTCCCTCCCTCTCTCTTCCTGGCTTGCACAGTCAGTGTTGTTTAAAATGTTTTTAAGGCCTTTTTTTCTTTTTGTGATCAGAAAAAATACTTTTGGATGGAAAAAAAGACAATCACACAAAAGCAAAACACCACCCCACTCCCCAGTTTCCATTATTTTCAGATCTCAGTTCAGCGTGGGTAAGCAAAACCACAGATAGCGGTATAGCAGATAAGGGGGTCTTACTGTTTATTTTGCTGGATTAGTTTTGACTTTATAGTTCAGGATTTCATGCATAATGATATGGATGGAAAGTGTCATTATTAAGAGGTTTTGAAATCTTGAAATACTAGGGAACAACTTAAAGAGTATGTTGTTCTTTGATAGCTTTCAGATTTAGAAGGTGCTTTGTAATTTAAAATGTATTCATATTTATAGGCTGAAAAAGATGTCAATTGCCTTGAACCTTGGTTGATTAAAGAAATGGATGCTTGTCTTTCTGATATCTGGCTGCATAAAGACATTGATGCCTTTGCCCAGGTCTTCCACCTTATTTTAACTGAAAATGTCAGTGGTAAGTTCACACAAGTAATTTCTTACTGAACTGTTGTACACTTAAATCTCTGTACTATAAATTCCAGTGTAATTTGACTGAAAAAAAGCTACGTAATTTCTTGGACATTGAGATTTCTGGATTTTTAAAAGAATATTTTTGCAGTGTTTGGTTGTTCTGGAAAGTTAAAATAGCACTATGGCTTCACAGGACTTTTAGAGTATTGTTACTTGCTAAAAGCATGTTCATGTTAGTTCAGATATCCTGTGTATATTTACTTAGAAGTAAGTCTTCGTTAAGTATACTTGGGGTTGCAAGCAGAGTCATAAGAATAATAGGCTCATTGAAAATGTCCTCTTTTTTTACCCTCTTTTTAATTTTCCCCCTCCTTTTCCCCTTCTACTTTGTGTTTAAATTTCTTTTGTACTTCCTTTTCTCCTTCTCACTACTTCTTCTTCTTCCCCTTCTTTCAATCTATCTTGTTCCTTTTGTTTGTCTGCTCCTGACTCCTCTTGATTCAATTCCATCTAAAATGTCCTTTAAAGCTCAGTGAAAATAAGATAATATTTTGCTTTGAAAGAATAGTTTAAATAATCTGGGCAGTTTTTTTTTTAAAAAGATACACATTAAACTGTATCCCCCCCCTTTTGTTGTAGTTGATTACAGGCACAGTGAGACAAGCGCAACAACTTTAATGGTAGCTTCTGGAAGAGGTTTCTTGAGCCAAGTTGAACAGCTGATTGGTATGGGAGCAAATGTTCACATCAAATCATCCAACGGCTGGTAAAATAAGTACACAGCAACTTTTTGACATTGATTTCTGTATGCATGGCAGAGAGAAAAAGAGAGTGAGCGGGACTGAGAGATGAAAATTGGAAGTACAGTTGCCTCTCCGTTCATGCGGACTTGAGATCCGCATCCCTCGCCTATCTGTGGGCGGCAAACAGAGGGGCACAAAATGGGGTGCACGCCCATGGGTGCGTGCCTCCATTCAAACTTATGGGGCTTGAATACACACAATTTTCTGTTCTCATGGGGGGTGGTCTGGAACAGATTCCCCGCGAGAACGGAGGGTCGATTGTAGTCACTGACATTTTTTCTCAGTTTTTCTTAATTTGTAGTATGAATTTTTAAGAAGTTTACTAATGCTATTGTGGCATTTTAACTTTGAAATAAAGCATACTGAATGAGAAAGTGTGCAGGTCAATTCAAAAAATTGGAACATGATGGGGAAGAAAGTAATAACAGTATATGGCTTTTTTTTAAAAAAAAACAGTACATTGTCCACCTCTACCCTGGTAGAGGTCCTATAAGTCTGATTGTCAGAAGTGCAACCTGTAGGAAAAGAAACTACTGTTAAATCAAGCTGCTGTGAGATTATGTTAACATTTAGACAGAATCTGTTTCAGTAGCAATTCTGTACAGAGATTAAGGGCCTTTACAGACTGCCAGAAATAATGCAGCTATTTATTTCTTGACTACTTTATACACTTTCAGTGCTAGGGAATCATGAGAATTGTAGTTTTTTTCTGAGACATTGAGCCTTCTCTGAGAGAGAGCTCTGGTGCCACAATAAACTACAGTTCCCATGATTCCCTAGCACTGAGCCAGGGCAGTTAAAGTGGACTCAAGCTGCATTATTTCTGGCAGTCTGTAAAGGCCCAATCTCTTCTTTCCCTAGCCTGGTGCCTTCTAGTTCCCACCAGCCTCACGGAAGTGTAGCCAGTTATTGGGTAAACTGAAAAGTACCAGGTTGAGGAAAGCTGGAGTTACAGAGCTGAAAAGTTAATCTTCACAGGGCTGGACTGTGATTATGAACACCCTTGTAGAGGAAGAAAAAAATATATTTATATGTGTCATGGACAGTACTCCTCAACCCTTTTTTTGTGGGCTGGTTCATGTGGGGCACTAGACCATAGTTTGATGCTGGCAGGCTTGAAAGGTCGAGGAGGGCATTTTACCACTCCCTGGGACTTGGAGAACTGTACCCAGCCTCCCAAATAAAATAAAATAAAATAAAATAGAAATTATAAGTTCCGGATTGAGTTTCTTTATCAGTGGTAAAGCTAATGAGTTTTACATAAAAAGATGGAAACATGAAGATTGAAATGCTGTCTTGAAATAATAGTTAAAGGGATTGAAAATGTTATTTGTGTCTGTTTTTTTGTGTTTAAGCAAAATGTTTGTTTAAATGTCATTACAATTACTATAGGACAGCTTTGGAGTGGGCTAAACATTTTGGTCAGACAGAAGTGGTTGACCTCCTGGAATCCTACTGGTAATAGTTTTCTTAGTTCTGAAATGTATAAAATAAATAAATAAATCCTACTGCTAATAGTTTCCTTGGTTCTGAAATGTATTAAACTGTACACAGGGAGCTGCTGTCATTACTGAAGTAAACAAGGAAGCCTGTTTGTGCCTTTGTTTCCTATACTTGATACAGAACGTTTTTCAGCATGACTTTCTTGGCACCTGGAAATCTGTCTTAATGCAAAAACTTAATGAGAAACGTTCAGTATAAAGTTAAAGCAAATGTTTTCAGATAATTTGAAGGCTTATAACGATTAGGAAAAGTCTTCAATGTTCTTTACCAAATAGGCCTAAGCTAGTTTTATTCCAGAGACTATATTTTGTAGACTTTTCACTCCTCGCTGGTTTTATTAATTTTAAGCACACTTAAAAGTTAAGGTATTGGTTTCTTGCAGAATTAAGAGGTAATCTGTTTTCCATGATTTATTCTGGTACAAAAATTGGACAAATGGAGACATAATTGATCTACTTCTGTAGTAATACAGCATGCACAAAGGTGTAAAAGGGAAGATAACTTTCTATGAACACCTGCATCTTTAAACTGTGGTGCCTGTATTTTTCTTTTTACCTGGGATCCAAACAGTGATTTTAAGCATGCCTAATGTCTTGCATGTATGTAGTTTATTTTAACCCTGCATACTATTAGTTGCTTTTGAAATTCATCTCCATTTCAAAAGTGGCTTCACAACATTTCATAAATAGTTGCCGTTTGAGCAGCACAAGACCAGAATCTTTGAAAGTGTATAAAGTAGTCAAGCTTTTTTTTTTATCTTGGCCTGCATATATTTATGTCAGGAATGGGAAACATGTGGCCCTTCAGATGTTGCTGGATTATAGCCCCCATCATGTCTTACTAATGGCTCTGCTGGCTAGGCTAATGAGAATTGCAGTCTGGCAACCACCAGAGCGCTGCATGATTTCCAGTCTGATTTATGTTATACTGAAAAAAGTGCAGAGGATTTTAATTCATTCATATTAGAATGTCAGCACATTTTAGGGATCTTTACAAGACTATAAAACTATAAAATTGTTGAAATGATATAAAATATATAAAATACCTTCTTATCAGTATAAGAATATAGCCTAAATGAAGTGAATTCAAAAGGATGCTCAGAATCATGTAAGGAGAACAGGCTTATGGAAGCAGGAGGAAGCAGTTCCTCCTCTCTTCTACAGTCTCCCCTGTGCACCTTAAAAACCTGATCTGCATGGCTGGGAAACCTTCCAGAACAAGTATTTGACACTACAGAGGACTGCAGAAGGGAGGGGAAGAAGAAGAAAGTCCTGGTGCTTCCATAAGTGTGGCATTGAATTTAGCTCTGGGGGAGTAATTCTGTAGATCATTTCAGTTTAGGTTTGTTGATTTCAGCCTGTTGGTTCCATGGTATTTTAATGAATTGTACATATTGTACACACTAGGGATTGGATCCAAAGCTCTTTGGTGCTTTTCACAGTGAAGAGGAAATAGAACCCCCCCCCCCACCCCCGTATTAGTAAGCACCTCTGCTTGACCAAAGACCCTTGAATTTAATAGAGGAGTTCCAGATATTCAAATATGAGTGGACTAGATCAAAAACGTTTAAAATGTCTAGTGTTCAAATTCAACACTTTAGAAAGTGTATTTATATAAGCCTGTTTCCACATTGCAAAAGTATTGTCATGTTCTGGTTAACACTGTGTTACATATTTTAGTGCCTCACTAGAGTCTGGCAATCTAGATGAAAGTTCCTTGGTCCATGCTAATGCCAGTGAACTTAGTGCAGAAGATCAAGAACTCCTGAAAGCTTATCATCATAGTTTTGATGACGAAAAGGTGGATCTTGACCTGATCATGCACCTATTGTACAATATCTGTCATAGCTGTGAAGCTGGTAAGTACATTTATATATATGGAGCATATTAGTAATGTATTTAATTTTAAAACTCCTGAAAGCAGTTTATTGTGAAAACAAATACAATAAACAAGCAGTTGAAAATAATAAAACAATAACATATATTAAAACAATAAATTAAAAACCAGGAATTAGTATTTATATACTCATGATTTAGGATCATTGGAGAATGACTTGCCTTGCTGCATATAGTGTGCTTAGTAGAACTGACACCTCCATGTCTCTCATTTATGAGCTTGTTAGACTTGAACTATTGGACTAAGTTGATCTTTTAAAATAATCCAGCAGGACTAGTATTTTGTTCTTACAGTACATTTGATTGGGAAATTGCCCAATGCCACTTCTGCAGTTGTTGTGTGTTTTTTTTTTAGCAGGGTCTGCTTGCATACACACACACACTTGTTCCTCCACATTTGCTGCTTTGACTTTTGTGGATTTGATTATTCGCAGATTTTATTAATATGGTGTCTCTAGGGATATTTTTAGGGATGCAGTGGCTCAAGTAGTTAAGACGCTGACTGTTGATTGCAAGATCAACAGGTTGGCAGTTCAAGGCCTGGCTGCTGTGTGATGGGCTGAGCTCCCATCACTAGTCCCAGCTTCTGCCAACCTAGCAGTTCAAAAGGATGCAAGTGCAAATAGATAAATAGGTACCACTTTGGTGAGAAGGTAAACAGAGTTCTGTGTAATCATGCTGGCCATATGATCACAGAGTAGTCTCCGACAATGCTGGCTCTTTGACTTAGTAACGGAGATGAGCACTATGGTTGGACATCACAACTTTGTCAATGGGGAATACCTTTACCTTTAAGAATATCCAGGTCCTCTAGAGCAGGGGTAGGCAACCTTTCCCCTTTAAGGGCCGTGGGACTTCAGCTCCCAGAATCCCAGGAGCTATTGGCCCACATGGGACTATTGGCCAACATCGCTGAGGCTTCTGGGAGCTGAAGTCCCTCGGCCCTTAAAGGGGAAAGGTTGCCTACCCCTGCTCTAGAGCAACTCTGTGGTCAACTTTAACCAAAAGTCTCACTGAAAGACCTAGAGATTCCTAGAGAGAACACTTCTCTAGGCATTTGGAGATACTCCAGCACACTTTTGTAGTCAGTGTCTAGCAGATGTTGACCACAGAGTTGCACTGAAGGACCTAGAGATTCCTAGAGAGGCATTCTCTCAGGTAAAAATACAGTGTTTTTGTTGTTTGCATTTTCCCCCACATTCACGGGGGTCCTGTGCCCCTAAACTCAGCGAATGTGGAGGGACAAGTGTGTGTGTGTGTGTGTGTGTGTGTGTCTATAGATAGATAGATATGGATAGGCTTTTCTTTACAGTAATGTATCATGCATGGGAGTGAGAGTACCCTCATCTACAGTCAGTCTTAACCAGCCCATAATGGAATAACTGATACTAATACAGCATTCTTGATTTCTTTTTATTACTTTGACCTTGTCATTTTTTTAATTAAAGGAGCAGTTTTAATTTTCCTTCCTGGATATGATGAGATTGTTGGCTTGAGGGATCGCATACTCTTTGATGACAAGAGGTTTGCTGATAATGCTCACAGGTGACAATCTTCCCTATTTTTATTTGGAACTTTTATTGCATTTTTAAGGAGACACACTTCATTTAATTTCATTTGTACTTTGTAACTAGATTTCAGGTTTTTATGCTGCATTCAAACATGCAGACGTCTGATCAGAAGAAAGTTCTGAAGACCTCACCTCCAGGCATCCGCAAAATAGTAAGTATCAAGTGACGTTTCAACTGGTTGTGAATTTTCACCTCATCACATCAGCTGTTGTTATAGCCTATTATTTTTGTTGCTGCAGATACTTTCTACAAATATTGCGGAAACCAGCATCACAGTTAATGATGTCGTCTTTGTGATTGACTCTGGAAAAATGAAAGAGGTGTGTTGTAAACATATATTTTAAACTAAAAATGATACACTATACAGTAGGAATGTAAGGTCTGTATGGTGTCATCAAAGCCTGCTGAGTTATTTAAAGAATAGGTAATATGTGACAAAATCACTGTGTATGGAACTTTTGGTAATTTAGGGCCTTTGCAGACTGCCAGAAATAGTGCAAATTGAGTCCACTTTAACTGCCCTAGCTCAGTGCTAGGGAATCATGGGAACTGTATTTTTTTCTCAGACATTGAGCCATCTCTGTCAGAGAGCTCTGGTGCCACAATACAGTTCCCATGATTCCCTAGCACTGAGTCAGGGCAGTTAAGGTGGACTCAGTTTGCACTATTTCTGGCAGTCTGCAAAGGCCCTTAGATTCCTTAAAAAAAGCAAGTTTTCTGTTACCTTGGTCTTCTAAATCCCACTCACAACAGAGTAATTCTTTTTATCATTTTAGAAATCCTTTGATGCATTGAACTGCGTAACTATGCTAAAGATGGTATGGATTTCTAAAGCTAGTGCTGTTCAAAGAAAGGGCAGGTAATGCATAAACTTTATGAATATTTTTTTCTACAATCAGGCTAGAGACATTTTTTTTTAAAAAAATGTAATATTTGTTTCTTGAAAGGAAAACACTACTATGTCTCCAGTAGAAATACTGATAGAAAAAAATGATTTTCTTATAATAGTAAGTTATGAAATATATTTGACATGATTTCTTTAAGAAAATCTTTAAATGTTATTATTTAGATTTTAAAAAATTCTAGGCAATTAATGGAAAGGATTTAATTGTTCTTTGAGGTTGTAGTCATGTTTTTCCCCACTACACCAACTTGGGATGTTACTCTTGATTTACAGAGGATTTTGTCATACTGAAAATTAGTATACAGATAATTTTAATGAGTGAAAATTAATTTGTTTTCAATGAGCTTGTTTAAGTTCCATTTTTTTTCTATGGATGAGTCACCTTAACTAATATTTGGTTTCCAAGGGCAGGACGTTGTCGGCCTGGAATTTGTTTCCGACTTTTCAGTAGACTAAGATTTCAAAATATGCTGGAATTTCAGACTCCAGAACTTTTAAGAATGCCTCTACAGGTCAGTAATCTTTGTCTGTTTCATAAAATCTGTTGAAGCCTTCATAACAAAATGGCCCAGTTTAGCTATCACACCAAACCATTTTGAAACCATTAGTTTCTGTTCTTTTCAGTAGCCTGGTTCACAAATTGAACTCTGTGTATATGGTGCCATAGAGAGTTGAAGCAATGGTTGTATCAGTGGTTTGAACAGGTTTCATGCCAAACTGTATTATGCATCTCAAAATGTGGTTTAGTGCATCTTTCCCCAATCAGTGACTGACAGAAAGTGATGGGAGCTGTAGTCCCAACACATTTGGAGGGTGCTAGTTGAGGCAGACTTATTTAATGGTGTCTGAATTGAGCTAGTATCCTAGAAACCTAATGCGGAGGATTACTAATAAAATAAAATACCTATTACAATTTTGTTTAGCTTAATATGGGGTGTGTGAAATATGTGTGCCTCATTGGAGAATATGAAATGCAAGTTCCCTCTCCCATTTTTGTGTATACATTCTGCTCCCTACTAAACTTTCCCCTTAAACCAGTGCATGCAAGGAGTGTGTGCCTTCTTTTAAAGGAGAATTGCATTCCTGAGAAGCCTCCAGGAAAGGCCTCTTTTAAAACAATGGATGGATTTTTGTTTAACACTTACAAAATGCTTCATAAAAGATTCACATTGCACCTTGACCCATTTGAGCCCAATGTTTGTACACTGTTTTAGTGTTGAATCAGGTAAAGGTGACAGATGGTAGTGTTGCAGGCATTGTTTGCTTTGTTCTGCAGACACCTTCATTTGGAATATTACTAAATATCAGTAGAAACTCAATGGCATAGCACAGTTAAGAAAATAGTGTTTTGTACTCTTCTTTTTTCCATTGTAACTTAGGCAGAAATGTGCAGCTGATGAACATATGGGCTGCAATTCTGTGCATGTTTGCTTGGGAAAAGTTCTGGCTGAATTTTGAATAATGTGCTTTTACTGGTATTGGGATAAAGATCTGGTTTCCCCATAGACTTGTTTTACTGCTATAGTGGATTTTCTTTTTCTTTTTGTTACGCTTTTTGCCTCATAGATGATGGATGTCCATTACAATTTTTTTTTTATTTTTTGTACACTTTAATCCACTGATTTCCAAATGTAAGGATATATTTGTGGTTGATATAATTGCTTGTGAAATTGAAAGTGATCAGCACTTTTGGAGATAGCTGGCTGACATCTAAAAGCCTTATGGCTATTTAGGTGAGACTGTGAGATTGATGCTCAGTTGTGCGATGGGGCCCAAAGCTCACTGGTAAACTGATGCTGAATTTGCCACTGCTATGATGGCATCAGCAAAAAAGTGCTAATTTCACCAAAATTCTCCCACACAAAACAAAGCTTCAATACAAAGATGTGTTTTCCCTATACCCCTTATTTTAAAGCAAGTATGGTGCCGTTTTTGCACTGCTGCTGCAATCATGCCACCAAATTCTGGCAGCAGAACAGTGGTGAGAGGTGTGTATGTATACTCTCCTAGTGGATTGTAGCATCTGGCAGTTGAGTCCCCGACATCCAGAGGTTGTCCACCCTTATTCTCTTGGATTCCCTGAATGCCTAAAAGTGTTTTGTAGTACTACTTGGTTGGATCAGTGATGGTTTTCACTGATGGTAGCACCCTTCTGAATATAATTCTGAGCAGAACACTCCCATCAGCAAGAGGAGGTGAGTTCTTGCCAGTACTCTCCCTGAAGCCCCCAGAGCTACATTTCTCACTGTTCTGATGGGTCCCCAGCTCTCCCAGACAGATTTGCAGGTGATATACAGGGCTGCAGAGAAAGGTGGGACCTGATGAAAATCCTGCTTCCTCCATTGTCCTAGCCAAAATACCCCACTGTATCTACCTTTCCCTTGACAGCAGACGTCCTTCTGTCAGCATGATGCCAGTGTGGATCCAACACTATGTAATTTGTTAAGACTACAATTTTGTATTTGCTTATCTGAAAGTAAGCCCCGTTGAACCAAGTATTATTTACCTACTAGACTTGATATTCCACTTATAGTATAGTACTTAATGTAAGGAGATTGTATTGTATTTTTGGTGTTCTGAGAAAGGATTTTTTTAATTTCTAGGAACTCTGTTTGCATACAAAATTGCTAGCTCCTATCAGTTGTCCAATTGCTGATTTTTTAATGAAAGCTCCAGAACCACCACCTGCTTTAATTGTGAAAAATGCTGTGCAGATGCTTAAGGTGAGTAATCATAGAGCATCTGTCTGTTTTTCTGTACTGTTAGCTGTTTTAATTGCATCAAACTAGTGTCTGTATCAAAGTTGACCAATAAATTTCAATACAAAATATTTAGTTACCAATTCTATTAAAAATTATGTAAGCACCTTTCCCAGTTTTAATAATATCTCCCCTAATGCTTCTCCCTGTGTATAGTCAAAAGTGGCTGGTTGTTCTTTAGGTGACTAAACCAACAGAGAATGCCAGATGAGAATATCTGAGTATGTGTTTGAACTGATTGTGAAGATTATTTCCTACACTTAGTTAAACAGGTCATGACAGTACAAATAAATGCTAATGTAGTTCAGGCTTAGAATTCAGCTGTTCCCAAGTAAATCAATCATATTGAGCATTTCTTTGTATCTTGAACATGGTTACTATTTTTTTTTAAACAGACAATAGATGCTATGGATACCTGGGAGGATCTGACAGAACTAGGATATCATCTGGCTGACCTACCAGTAGAGCCGCATCTTGGTAAAATGGTGTTGTGTGCTGTTGTTCTCAAGTGCCTGGATCCAATTCTGACCATTGCATGTACTCTTGCATATCGTGATCCATTTGTGCTGCCAACACAAGCATCTCAGAAACGTGCAGCCATGCTGTGCAGAAAACGATTCACTGCAGGGACTTTTAGCGATCATATGGCCCTTCTCCGGGCTTTTCAGGTATTGCTAATCTAGAGCAGTTACAAATTATCATTATGTGAAACATCTTAACTAGATCTTCTCCTTGAACAAGGACCTAGTGAAGGGGTCAGTGTGATGCAACTTACTTTTGCTACTGTTCTTTCTGCCTCTCCACATTGTAGCTGCCCACTGCTTGCTGCTTCTACATTTACTTTCATTACTGCTTCTGACTAGAGAAGCAGCATAGTGCTGTCATGATAGCAGATGTCATGCTATCAGTACAGACTTCATTGTCCTTTATGAGCCTGGTTGATACTGGGAGGCTTGGAAATTTACATATGCAGTTCCATTGTGCTGTATTGTAGCTGGTATTTCTGATAATTAAAAGTGTTATAATTTCCTTAAACCATGGTGGTATGGTGTATCTCCACATATTTCAATCGATCAGTTGGGAATAAGTAGATAATCATAAAAGATACCATGTTGGGGGTCATCTTGTGTAAAAGGGCTGTCTTATCCTCTGAGCTGAAGGTGGATTTCAGGGCTAAGAAATCACATGGCCCAAGGGCTTCATAAAACTTTCAAAACCTCACCTTCCCTAGCACATTGCCAAAAATAATTGCCAAACTGCACTGTCCAAAATTTGTTGCTGATCAGGAGCATCATTTGCTGCCAAAATTGCAATGACAGGGTTACATGGTTTGCAGTGGATCTTGGAAGACAGAAGTGACCCCTGGACCTGCCAGGGCTGCTAATAATAATAATAATAATAATAATAATAATAATAATAATAGCCTGCCTCATTCTGGCTGCAAACCAAAGACGTCTAGGGAAGCTTAGCAGAATATTAGGAGACTATCACTCTACACTCTTAAAACAGGGATAGGTTGTTTTAACCACTCTGGTTGGCTCCTGTTGCATTCTGGAACTTGTAGTTTAGGAAGGGGCATTTAGAATATTCAGACAGAGCCTTTAAGCCTCACTGAACTACAAACCCCAAAATGCAACAGGAGCCAGTCAGAGCAGTTGAAGCGACCTAGCCCCCTTTGAAGAGTGTGGTGCGATAAACGTGTCCATTAGTATGCCCAGATTAGACTTGGTTTGCTCCTAACAAAATGTTTAAGAGTTGGGTAAATGTATTGGCTTAAGGAATCAAGGCTTTCTCTACTAAAATTTAAGCATTAAAATACTTGTTTATAATGAATTATCTTTAAAGGTGCCAATTGAAACATGTTGCCTGGCTATAAAAATTAATGACATTCAAAGACATTTTAAACTAACTTATTTGACAGGCATGGCAGAAGGCACGAAGTGATGGTTGGGAAAGAGCTTTTTGTGAGAAGAATTTCCTCTCTCAGGCAACAATGGAGATTATCATAGGAATGAGAACACAGTTACTTGGACAGCTCAGAGCGTCAGGTAGATATATATCCGTATGTTTATTAACCTGAAAGTTTTCTTCTGTCAGCAGATTCTTTAAATACTTCTCCTACATCACTGCAGTAAGTTCTGCTTATATGATATAGTGATATCTTTTCAGATTTTTGAAGTGTTTATCCTGTTGATCAGACTTTGGGTTGACTTACATAGAAAGTGTAACTACATTTGTTATTGCAGTTATGTCTGCGCTATCATTGTCATGGATTGTGAAATGGATAGAACTGGTCTTAACCGAGGTTACAGTAAAATCATTCACTGTGTTGATTTTGATGTGCATATGGAATACTTATTGCTTTGTTCTTTTCACATACAAAGACACTCCAGTGGCATAGGTAGACTATTTGTAGCATTAATATTCTTAGTCAGTGGTCCCGAAACTATGCTGTTTAAGGGATTTTGGACTTCAGCTCCCAGAATCAGGCTATTGGCGAACATGGCTAAGACTTCTGGTAGCTAAAGTCCCAAATCTCTTAAAGGGCACAGTTTGGGGACCACTGTTCTTAGTTGTCCTGGCAGGTGATTGGAACATACTTTTTTAAGTCACAAGGAATTAACATGATTAGGTAACAATTTAAGGTGCATTATAGCATTGTGACTGAGCCATCTGCATTTCATATTTAGCCACTTTAGTCCAATTTTGACTTCCATTATTGTCAGTTTTGGAATTTTGCGCCCCCCCCCAACAAATATCCTCAGGGATACTGTATTTTCCGGCATATAAGACGACTTTTAACCCAGGAAAATCTGGGGGTGGTAGGGCTGGCAAATGAAGGAGGATCCTCTATCCCCCAGGTCCCTTTGCATGCCCCATTGATCCTTGGGTTGTCCAGGCGGCAATGGGCTTGGCAAATAGAGGAGGAGCCTTCATCCCCCCTAGGACTCCTTTCCAGCTGGATTGCTCCCTGGCAAGACCAGGCAGTGATCAGGCTGGGAAAGGGAATTGGGGGGATAGAAGCTCCTCCTCCCTTTCCTTGCCCCTGGGGAAAGAAGTGATTGGGCTGGAAAAGGGGCAGGGAGCCAGTTAAAGGGATGGGAGGGTGGGGAAAAAAGGAGCATAGCCTTCTTCTCCTCTTCCCCCTCCCACCCCTCCCTTTAACTCGCTTCTGAGAGGGGGGCTGAGTTTTTGTTTTGTTTGTTAACTTCCCTCGAGTCGATCTCAATTCATCGCGGCCCTATGGATGAGAAATCTCCAAGACCCTCTGTCCTCCACTGCTCTACTTAATTCCTGCAACCCCACACCCATGACCTCCTTAATAGAGTCCATTCATCTAGCATGTGGCCTTCTCTTCTTACTTCCCTCCACCTTCCCTGGCATTATTTTTTTTCCCTAAAGAGTCTTCTCTTCTCATGATATGTCCAAAGTACGACAGCCTCAGTTTGGTCATCTTGGCGTACAGGAAGGTTTTTGATTTGATCTGCTCTAGGACCCACTTGTTTGTCTTTTCGCAGTCCATGGGATCCTCAGCACTCTTCTCCAGCGTCACATCTCAAATGAATTGATTTTCTTCCTATCACCTTTCTTGACTGTTTAGCTCTCACATCCATACATGGTATTAAGGAATACAATGGCTTATACAATTCTAAATTTTGTGCTGAGTTGTATATCTTTGCTTCTTCTTCGTGGTCTCTGCGAATCACACAGATGGGTTATTCTGCACCTGCGCAGCAAACTTCGGAACCTTCTTAGGGCTTTTAGAAGCGTTTTGGCGGTAGCCCTGCCCACTCCAACTGCCTTATTGGCTGGTTTCCCACCTAAACCCTCAGTTCCTTTTATCCGCTGCAGCAGCAACATCTAGAGGAACTCTTCAGAGATTTAGTTTCCTGTCGCACTTTAAAATTTACTCTCGACAGGATCAATCTGTGTTTTGGTGGTATTTTTTTAGCATCGTCATTCATATTTTGATAGGAGCGCTGCAATTTCTGTGAGAATCGCAGTCTTACATTCTAATTCAGTTTCTGAGGTAAAAAAATTTTCTAAGATGGCCACCGCCTTTCTGGTGTGTCTGGCAAAGCTCCTTTATTCCCAAAATGGGGACAATTTTTCTTTTGGAATTACTGAGGAAAGCTGTTTTAGTGTCATCCCCCTCTCTGGCGTGTTTGACAAAGGCTCTAAGGCCATTTTTACTGCTAAATATAGATGTAGATATCTATCTATCTATCTATATATCTATATATATAAATATATATAGGGATGGATAGATAGATAGATAGATAGATAGATAGATAGATAGAGATATCTTTTATGGCCGCTTGCCCTGCTTGATGCTTGGCTAAGGTCCATCGCTCTTCATATTTTAAGAGGAGTGCTGCGATTTCTGTAAGAATTGCAGTGTTACATTCGAATCTAATTTCTGAGGTGGGTTATTTTCACTGACCGCTGAAGTAAAAAAATTCTAAAATGGCCGCTCGCCTTCTTGGTGCTTGGCAAAGCTCCGTTATGCCCTAAAGGGGGACAATTTTTCTTTCGGAGGGTACTCCTGGAGGAAAACTGATTAAACCTCACCTGCCTCTCTGACTTGTTTAACAAAGGCTTTAAGGCCATTTTTACTGCTAAATATATATAGATAGATAGATAGATAGATAGATAGATATAGATATAGATAGATATGGATAGAGATAGATGGATCTCCTATGGCTGCTTGCACTGCCTCATGCTCGGCTAAGGTCCATCGTATTTCTGAGAGGTTTTCCTGTGATCGCTGGCCCCTGGACCCCGGGGGTCAATCCGACTAGCTTGGAGCAACATGGATACTCCTCGGTCCCTGACTCTCCAGGATCATACCGATTGGCCTGGAGCTCGATGTGGATACTCCTCGGTCCCTGATTCTCCAGGGTCATACCGATTGGCTTGGAGCCCGACATGGATATTCCTCGGTCCCTGACTCTCCAGGGTCATACCAATTGGCTTGGAGCCCGACGTCGATGCTCCTCGGTCCTTAACTCTCCAGGATCGAACCGGTCGGTTTGCAGCCTGACTTCGATGCTCCTTGGTCCCTGACTCTCCGGGGTCAATCCGATTGGCTTCCAGCCTGACCTCGATGCTCCTTGGTCCCTGACTCTTTAGGCTTGAACCGGATGGCTTCCAGCCCAACTTTCATCCTCGCCGGTCCCTGACTCCGTCGTCGGGCCGGTTGCCTTGCAGCCCGACTTCAATGCTTGTTGGTCCCTGGCTCTCTGAGTTCAGATCGATTGGCTTGCGTCCCTTCATCGATCTTCATCGGTCTCGGACTCTCTGAAGTCAAACGATTCAGTTTGAGACCTACATGGATACTCATCAGTCCCTGACTCTATGGAATTAAACCGATTGGCGCGCAGCCCTGCAGCGATCCTCATCGGTTTCTGATTCTCTGAGGTCAAACCGATTGCTGAAACCAAACGGACTGGTCCTCGATCAGTTTGTATGGTGCCTTCCCCTACCACTGGGTGATGGTCAGGTTGGCGTCATGATGTCGCCACAATCTGGTTTGGATTCGAGGCTGTGGTTGCCCTCTCCGTACCGAAACCAGCTACCGTCAAGCTTTCAGTTGGGACCATGATTGCTCCCTCTGTATCGAGGTGCACTACTGGCTAGCACTCCCCCTGAGTTGGGACCATAGCGTTTCCCTCTGTACTAAGGATCACTACTCTGTCCAATTTAGAGACATGCTTGTCCCTCCCTCGGAGGCCCATTGCCGCTCCGACAAGGCCCATTGCAGCTCCTACATTTCACCTCTCGGGAGGCTGCTATTAATCACTCATTCAGCCTTCGGGCTCTGGTCACCTTGCCACACACCCAGTTGAATTCGAGGCTGTAATTACTGCCTCTATACCGAAATCTACAATTGCATGCTTCATTCTGTCTCTCATTTCATTCGAATTCTACCCAGGTTTAAAGTTGCTCCCTCGATACCGAGGGATGGCAGAGTCAGCCAGATATGCAGATTCGACTTTGTTTCCATGTCAAGACCTGGTATCATGGCTGTCTTGTATAGCTGTTTTGGAAGATGTGGTGCTCCCTCCTTACTGAAGTGGGCACCACTATTTGCATGCTACATTCTTGTGAGGATGTGCTTTGTCTTTGTTCACCAGAGCACTCTCATTACGAACAGTCCTCCACTCCCCACAGGACTGGAGGATCAGATTCAACAATTGGTTTGCTTTCTCTATACCTAGGGATACTACCATTTTGCACTTGGTATCAGCATGATTGGAATCGTCTTGTTCCCCTCCTTGGGGGGCTTTGCTACCATCACTCATTCTCTAACACCAAACTATATTCTTGTATCACTCACTTGATACAGATATATTCTGGGATGTGCTTCATCTCCACGTACTGGGACCGATGCCATTGCTCCCTTTAGACTACCAAGTCGAAGGCATGATTACGCTTCCATCCTGAGGGCCATTACCATTCCAGGTTGGCTACAACTGATATTGGGGTGGTCATACCCCCTTTTTCCCCCCAGACTGGCATTAATGCCTCCATTCCTCCCTATTGGTGG
This sequence comes from Phrynosoma blainvillii, assembly GCA_026167975.1. Taxonomy (NCBI): domain Eukaryota; kingdom Metazoa; phylum Chordata; class Lepidosauria; order Squamata; family Phrynosomatidae; genus Phrynosoma; species Phrynosoma blainvillii. Next base: position 79,794,261 of record JANUYF010000002.1, read on the forward strand.
CTTTGAGAATGTACTTGTTCCCTACGTCTCAGAGGAGGGTTTTCACTTTCCCTGTGCAAGTGTCACTGAATGCAGTTGGTGTCTTCTTCCAAAGACGAAGAATACAAGCCTACGCTCCATACACACACCCCTTCAAAGTGGTTCTTATTGGTGTCTCATCTATGAAACATGTGACAGGCTACTTACTGTTTGGCCTCTAGCTGGGATGAGCTCATCTCGTATACTGACCATCGATTTCAGTGCAATCTTCTTGGGCCCCATTTCAGTTGGGAACTGTGTCAGTTCTTTCCCAGAAAAACCCTCTGGGGACATCCCTGCAATCCGACCCTCCATTTCACAGATTTGTCCACCCCTGTGGACACTTCATGATCTTAGGTCATGCATACTTGTCCCATCCCTCCAGGCTGACTGATGTCATAACATATGGTTCTTCCGAGCCTTTGGTCTCAAGGCGTTTTTTGGTGAGGTGGTGATAATTCAGGTCTCCACCTGCAATTCTGCCAAGGCTAACTATGCACTTTGCAGATGTCCTGGGACTTCTCTCTCTTTACAGGGAAGCTTCTGCTCCCCCCGTTATAGTGCTCTATCACAGTGCACGTCACGCTTCATTACGCACCCCAGATCTATACGATAAAGGTTTTGCACCTGTCTAGGAGCTGGGCTTGTGGCTTTAACGCAGGGGTAGGCAACCTTTCCCCTTTAAGGGCCGAGGGACTTCAGCTCCCAGAAGCCTCAGCCATGTTGGCCAGTAGTCCCATGTTGGCCAGTAGCTCCTGGGATTCTGGGAGCTGAAGTTCCTCGGCCCTTAAAGGGGAAAGGTTGCCTACCCCTGCTTTATACGTACAGTGTGAAATCCCTTTACGTCTATAATGCTGTGACTAATTTTCTAGTCATTACACCAACTACTATTGTTTTTTTTCTGGGACTTTCACCAAGAACTACATATTTCATGCTGATAGCCTGGAACATTAACTTACACACTGAATGTCTTGTGGGTCATAACAATTAGATATCATGTTATTTTCACTCTCACTGTTGTTAGTGTCTTTGCTGTGACTGGATGAGGTTCTATCCCTCCTCTTTGATGTTCACCAATATTCCAGAAGCTGTTATTGAAGCTTCCCCAGTTCGATACCATCAGGCTCTCCCTGTATAATGCAATATCCAGATATCCTACTGCCCACTTTGTAGTGCAGTCACTTGCTTTCTGCCATTTTTGCTGGTGCTACCCAACCATCTTATTGCTGGGCACACATGGCCTATTTCACATTTATGTGAATGCTTAGCCCTAGATTGTTTAGCGTTCTAGGCATTATCTGTCGATGCCATAATCTTCAAACGATAGCTTAAAGGCTTTATCACGTCACTGCCCTTTTTCATCTTGAAAGATTCCCTTTGACACATTTTTAATTTTGAGGGTTTATCAAATCCTCTTTTTCCTGTTTACTAACGTCATGTCCTGAGCAGCCTCGCATTGTTGCAAGTCTCTTGCCCTTCGCATTGGTTTCCATTCATCTCCTGGATCAGACAGAGTCTGTATACCTCCCTTCTTGTTGCACTTGTCCACTTGCAGTAGTGAACTTCTTTCACTACCTACTGGATAGCTTTGCCATTATTTCCATTGCTAGCAAACCTGTGCTGTCTAGGTCAGAGATTCTTCCTTGACCTTAGCCGTACATCTGCCTTGTTATCACAGACCATCTAGGTCTATCAACAGACTGCAATGTATGGGTTAGCTGGCAAGCCTATTTTCTCTGCCACTGGGCATGTTCTTACCTGCATTGATGGCTGCTTCCGTTATGTCTCATTATTGCAATTTCAACTTGGCTCATAGAGTCATGATTTTAGCAGGACTGTTCGTCCCTATATTTACATGCCTAGGGCTTAGATTCACAAATGGTGATTTTGTTTTGAGGCAATGTGCCGTTTTATGTGGCATGGCACTCCCTCCTCCATTGACTTTAGCTTGCTAGTCTGATTACTCATTTGTGTGATTCGCAGAGACCACGAAGAAGGAGGACAGGTTGCTTACCTGTAATAGTATTTCTTCGAGTGGTCATCTGCGAATTCACACAAATCCCGCCCATCCTTCCCTCAAGTCGTGCCCTGCCTCTTCTTCAGTCCTGGGCTGCTGCTTTGGCGTCCATGGAACTGAGGGTTTAGGTGGGAAACCGGCCAATAAGGCAGTTGGAGAGTGGGCGCGGCTACTGCCAAACGCTTCTAAAAGCCCTAAGAAGGTTCCGAAGTTTGCTGCGCAGGCGCAGAATAACCCATTTGTGTGAATTCGCAGATGACCACTTGAAGAAATACTGTTACAGGTAAGCAACCTGTCCATTTTAGAATCTTTTCTAGTTCTTTCATAGCCACCCTCCCCATTCTTAGTCTTCTTCTGATTTCCTGACTGCAGTCCCCATTTCTATCAATGTTTGATCCCAGGTATGAGAATTCTTTTACTATTTCTATTTCTTCATTGTCTAGGTTGAACTTGTGAAGGTCCTCGGTGGTCATTATTTTTTTCTTTATGTTCAACATTAAGCCTGCCTTTGCACTTTCTTCTTTGATCTTCCTTAGTAGGTGTTCCTGGTCTGTGAGGTTTTCTGCTAGTACTATGGTGTCATCAGCATATCTTAGATATTAGAGATTAAGGGTACTAGATATTAGGTATTAGATATTAGGGGTACTAGATATTAGGTATTAGATATTAGGGGTACAAGATATTAGATATTATGGTGTCATCTGCATAATATTAGATATGGGGGGGTGGAGTTATTCACAATTTTTTCATATTTTCGGGGGTCTCATTCCCCTAACCCCTGCAAATATGGAGGGACAACTCTATGTTGGATTGCCATGTCTGTGAGACCCAGTCAGCATGCCAAGTGGTCAAGGATTATGGGAGTTGTAGTGTCATAATCTCTGGGGACATCAGGCTACCTACTCTTGAACTGACACACATTAAGCAATTGTATCTGAAACTCAATTTTTTTTTATTTGCAGGTTTTAATTTGTACTAAATTCAAACATGAATTCAAAATATGAGTAACAGTATGTTAAAAAAAATAGAAAGAATTGGAAATTATTTTGTAAAAGAGTTAACAGGGCATAAATTTCTTTCTTACAGGATTTGTTAGAGCCAGAGGTGGTGGTGATATAAGAGATGTTAACACAAATTCAGAAAACTGGGCTGTTGTTAAAGGTGCCTTAGTAGCTGGAATGTATCCAAATATAGTTCATGTTGATAGAGAGAACATTGTATTAACGGGGCCAAAAGAGAAGAAAGTCCGATTTCATCCTACCTCAGTTCTCAGCCAGCCCCAATATAAAAAGGTAAGGTGATGAAAATTTAATAATACTAAGATAACAGGCTTATCTTAGGAGAATAAAGAGTGGCTCATTTTTTCAGCAAGCTCCTTAATGGCTTTGCATGCTTTGCTTTTTCATTTGTATGTTTTCATACCAAATAACCAAAAAACAACAACAACAACAACCCCAGATGCTATTGTTAATAAGATGCTCTCCATCAGGAAAATCAAGAGAACTGGTTGAGCGGTCTACTGTGGACGATCTTACTAAATTTCTTTGCTGATTTTGTTTTAGCACCAGTGTTTCATAATTTTAACTCAGAATTTGTGTTTTGTGTAGGGTTTATTATACAATATTCCTGCTGAATACATTCTTATAATTAGAGTAGGAATAGTGAGTCTACTCTAGGTTGAACTAACATTGGGTTTAGCCCTGTATGTTTCTCCATTTTTGCTTGATATTAAAAAAAAGATGTATAATGTGTGGATTGTATCATCCATAATTGTTTAGCACTCAGATTTAAAAAGCCTGTTTAATTTGAGGGGAAAATTTGTAGGAGCAAGTGCGCTTTGCACCATGGGGGCTGGATGCATCAGCCTTCAGCGCATTGTTTACTACCATCTCCTGGCTGCCTGTTTTTAAAGGTAAGTCTTAAGGCAATACTGCTACACACTTATAGTGCTATTATCCCACTTTTATTGCTATGACTGCTTCCTGTGGAATCCTGGGATTTGTAGTTTAGGGAAGGGCATTTAGAATTCTCAGCCAAAGAGTTCTTAGGCCTCATTAAACTATAAACTCCAGAATGTCCTAGGAGGCAGTCAGAGCAGTAAAAGTATAATGATAGTGCTGTAACTTTGTAGTGCAGTATATTCTTTAGGGGGCATTTATGATCATGGCACTGATGTCATGAAGGTAAATGTGAATGACAGCATTTACAAGGCCATAAGTCTAACTTACAATATTGTACATAACAGGATCCCATCCCCGTCTTCAATAATTTAATGTAAGATGTGTGAGTGTTTTTGTTTTAGGATACTTGAGTTGCAGTTAGAGTTTCTATACTGTACTTTCTTTTGAAAGCTCAAAATGTTTATATGGAGTTCCAGTAGTCTTCTACTGAGGTACTGATGAGTGCCACAGCTGCTTAGATTTAACATTGCTGCAGAATGGAGTGTTCTCAGCCTATATTCTGCAAATAAGTGAGAATATTGATTTAGAAAATGATGTTTTAAACCACCCCATTTATTATACTCAAAGAAGAAAACCTGCTAAGCCATCCTCCTGTGTTTCTGTTAACAGATCCCACCAGCTAATGGTCAAGTGGCAGCTATTCAGGCACTCCCCACGGACTGGCTTATATATGATGAAATGACAAGAGCCCACCGAATTGCCAATATCAGGTGCTGTTCAGTTGTGACTCCAGTCACTGTGGCTCTTTTCTGTGGATCAGCTAGGTTGCCAAGCAGTGCTTTACAGGAGCCATCATCCTTCAGAGGTAGAGTATGGTATAAGAAATGTTCGGATTATAATATGTATTTGTGCTTTATAAAATAATGGATTAATGTATGAACTAATATTATTCACTGTTGGAGGCTATTTTATGGGGCTTACTTAAAGTAATTTGTTTTTTGGTTTAAATGGGAGGGGAAACATGGGACATCTCAATTTCCTCTTCTTTCCATTATTAAATACAGCTTCCATAGTTATTCTTGCTGATGTTGTTAGATTCTGTTTCCTCCACTACTTTGAAATTTGAAAACTATTTTGATTACTGTGTTTCTTATGTGGAAAGCTGCTCATTGTAAGGACAAACAAAAAATGTGTAAATTGTCCAGCAATATGTTAGACCTTTTCACGGTTTGGATTCTTTGAATTCTGAGTTTATTTTTTGACCCCAATGAGAATTCCAATGGTATAAAAATGGGTGAATGTGTGTGTGCATGTGTGTGCACGTGCGCACACACATACCACATAAAATGTGCAGTTAATGATTTCTGTGTGTTTCCTGACCCAAATGAATTCATGTGCCTTCCCATAAAGAAATGGCAGTTTCTCCCTGTTAGCAAATTGCTGACAGCCAAAGTAGGCCACTTCTGGTTCGCATGGGCCATTTCTTTGCAATAGCACCAGCCACTGGGGCCAAATCTCTCCTGTACCTTTCTTCCCCCATACCTTTGTAAATACTCTATTATAATGTAATGGTTATAAAATATATAGAATCTTTGTTATTTTGATACAGTTGATGGTGCTCCTAATGACAGCAGTGACAGTGAGATGGAAGACCGAACAACTTCTAACTTTGCTGCACTAAAATTGGATGAATGGCTCAATTTCAAACTAGATCCAGAGGTGGGTAGTTAATTATTACTCAGTAGTAATAAGTATTTTCCTGAAGGAAAAGTATTGTTCTCAAGGATTGCTTTAGGCTAGGGGTGGACAACTGGAAAGCTAGGGCTGCATTAGCTCTCTAGGACACCTTGGAGAGCTACATCTTTTCCCACAAAAAACCCTAATTTTTGCCTCCAAATATTCTCTATGGGGTATGAGGGCATTTAAAAAGCCTTTCTGGACCCTTGGAGGCCACCTGCATACATTTTGAGGCAAATAATTTTTTTGAATTTTTTTGAAAAATTTCGTTTCAACTCTTCGGGTGTTGGGGGGGGTTCTAAAAGTGTTGAAATATCCTCTACACCTACTAGAGATCTTTGGGGTGCTTTTTAAAATAAAAAAGATTGTCCCTGAGGTAGCCGCAGGGCCACAAAAACAGTGGACCATACTTTGTCCATGGCTGCTCTAGGATGGACAGAAAGTTGATAGAAGATCTACCTTGCTTTCATCATGAACTTTTGAGTCATCCAGTGAAATTGATTGGCAATAAGTTCAGGTAATGGATAATTAAAACAAAATTTGGCCAATAGCTTAAATAGAGGCTGCCCTCCCCGACTGCAGGCTTGCTATCTGCGGATTTAAGCATCCGCAGATGGCAAGGTCCAATGCTGCTAATGGCCATACATGTACATACATCACCATTTACAACCACGGGACTTGAGGTCCTGGGGTTTTTTTCATCTGTGGGGGTGGGGTCTAGAACAGAACCCTGTGGATAAGAAGGGCCCACTGTATTAGAGCTATTTATACCAGTTTCAACTTTTACTTACTTAAAGCTAGGAGTGATGATACAATATGTAAACCTGCTTTTCCAGTTGGCAGGCTTTTGGCCATGTGGAAAGGTTAATGATTCAGATTATCTTAAGAATTTGGTTCAGGTTGACCTCTTTCCTTAGCATTCTTGTGCTTTAGCCATGTTCAAGGTGCTTCTAGATGATATTACAGTCGCCCCTGTAGAAACTTCCATTTATTTATGGCTGAGACCTTACATCGGGGGTCCCAAACTACGGCCCGCAGGCCATACCCGGCCCATCGAGGCCTTCTTACCGGCCCTTGGCTGGTCCCACCGCCGCCCGCGTGCGCTGCTGGCCACCATTTTGTCTTCCAAATGGCGTCTGGAGTCGTGCACATGTGCACGACTCCAGCCCCATTTTATGTTCTAAAATGGCACCCGGAGTTGCAGGCGCATGCGCACGACTCCGGACGCCATTTTGAAACACAAAATGGCACCCGGTGTCGTGTGTACCTCTGTTTCCCCCCCCCCCCCGGCCCTCGGCTGTTCTGGGGGACATCGAACCGGCCCCTGGCCGGAAAAGTATGGGGACCCCTGCCTTACATCATTGACATAATTTCAAATGCATAACTACATACATTACTGAAGTTGCAACAGGAGGTCTTGCTTCTCATTATTGCACTGGAAATCACTTGTGGGAGGGGGCTGGAAGCATCTCTGTCACTTGGTGTGGCTGCTCACTGTTAAGGTAGTTTGGGGGGCATATGTGACTGTGGCAGCAGTGTACAATCATAAACATGAATACTATGTAGTTATGAATGTGTATGTCTAGCTTATCCACACATAACTGCTCAACAGGATGTCAGCCTATGTAATTATTTGTATCTAGCTTTTTGACTCTTAAAAAGAGCCTTGTGGTGCATGTGTTTTAGAATAAAAACTACATTTATTTTACAGGCAGCTAGCCTCCTATTACAACTGAGGCAGAAATGGCAGAGTTTATTTTTGCGAAGAATGAGAGCCCCCTCAAAGCCTTGGTCTCAAGTTGATGAGGCAACTATACGGGCAATCATTGCAGTGCTGACCACTGAAGAACAATCTGCAGGTCTACAGCAGCCTTCAGGAATTGGGCAGAGACCAAGACCAATGTCATCTGAAGAACTTCCCTTAGCATCTTCATGGAGATCAAACACTAGCCGGAAAAGCTCAGCTGAAGCAGAGTTTGCGGATGATGCTTTTAATACTGAGAGGTTGGTTTCTTGAATTGAGACCACACACTTGACCTGATTCTCTCCTAAGAATTTTTGGGTGTAATGGAAGGGATGTTGGCATGGATCTTAACCCAGTGAGGTTTTTCAGTACAGGCAAGAAACACAATTTTTTCATGAATTGTGATTCTCAGTTTTTAAAAGTGGGAATGGTAATTCTAACTTTCTTCATCATTGCCTGTGCTGGTTAGGTTTATTGGGAGTTTCAGTCCAGCATAATCTGGAGAGCTGTTTGAATCCCACTCCTGTTTTTGAAAAAGGCTCACTGTAGCAAATAGATAAGACAGCTGTGGCTTTATTCTCACAAGCAACAGAACCCTGAAGCAGAATGGCTGACCTAAGCTACTTATGTCTCATTTGCAACTCAGCAGGTTGGGTCACCTCAGGATGAAGCCTTTTTTTTTTTCATATGAGAAGTTTTTTCTGTCCTCTGTTGTTTAACCTGTTAGTTTGGGGTTTAGGTTTCCATGCACTTATTTACTTATTGACTTTGGTCCTGCCTTTTCCCCCAAAATGGGATTCAAGGGATTTTACAATAATTTTTAAAATATTAAGCTAAAACATTAGTTTGCAAAAGTTACAAAAGAATTAAAGAAAATATTATTTTAAAAATATGATTAAAAACAGTAAAAACCACTACAACATTTTAAAATATAATTTCCAGTAAAATATTAAAAATGTAGCACACCACATTACACACATATTGTTTCTCTATAATTAAAATTTAAAGGCCTGCTTTAATAAAAAGATCTTCACATGCCAGCTGGACTTCCTACAGAAGGTATTTCCACAGCCTGAAAAGGCTCTTTACCAAGACTTCACCAAACATAGCAATGAAGGTGGTGGCACTGAGAGAAAGTCCTCCTCTCTAACCCTTAAAGCACACACTAGTTTATATAAGGAGATACAGTCTTAACCAGGGGTAGGCAACCTTTCCCCTTTAAGGGCCGAGGGACTTCAACTCCCAGAAGCCTCAGCCATGTTGGCCAATAGTCCCATGTTGGCCAATAGCTCCTGGGATTCTGGGAGCTGAAGTCCCTTGGCCCTTAAAGGGGAAAGGTTGCCTACCCCTGATCTTAACCACAGCATGACAGTATACGTATAGATTTTGGTCATGACTGCTTAGCAACTGAAATAACCAAGATAACAGATTTTACTGTTGTGTCAATGCTTTCGATGATTTAAAATATTGCAGTCTTAGAGAAATGTATTAGAAAAGTTTGAAAACAATTGAATCACATCCTATTTTTCTCCCATTTTTGTTAACTTGTCAAAATTACCTCCTGTTTGGATGAGAAAAAGTACCGTATTTTTTGGCAAATAAGACGCTCCGACATATAAGACACAACCAATTTTAAAGGAGGAAAATCAAGGAAAAAAGATTCCTCCCTTTAGCAGCAGCTGGTTGTTCAATGGGCTGCTACTGGGATCGGAGAACTTCTCCGATCCCAGCACCAGCCCATTGAACAACTGAGGCTGCAGCTTCAGTTCAATGGGCTGCTGCTGGGATCGATCCCAGCAGCAGCCCATTGAACAACTGAGGCCGCAGCCGGGAGGAGGCCTCCTCCCAGCCCCGGCCTCAGTTGTTTAATGGGCCGTGCTGGGATCGCTCTGATCCCAACACAAGCCCATTTAAAAACTGAGGCCACGGCTGGAAAGAGGCTTCGTTCCGGCCGTGGCTTCAATTCAATGGGCTGCTGCTGGGATCGATCCCAGCACCAGCCCATTTAAAAACTGAGGCCACGGCCGGAATGAGGCCTCCTCCCGGCCGCGGCCTCAGTTTTTAAATGGGCCGGTGCTGGGATCGCTCCGATCCCAACACCAGCCCATTTAAAAACTGAAGCCACGGCTGGAACGAGGCCTCGTTCCGGCCGCGGCTTCAGTTCAATGGGCTGCTGCTGGGATCGATCCCAGCAGCAGCCGATTGAACAACTGAGGCCGCGGCCTCAGTTTTAAAATGGGCCGGTGCTGGGATCGATCCCAGCACCAGCCCATTTAAAAACTGAGGCCACGGCCGGAACGAGGCCTCCTCCCGGCCGCGGCCTCAGTTTTTAAATGGGCCGGTGCTGGGATCGATCCCAGCACCAGCCCACTTAAAAACTGAGGCCACGGCCGGAACGAGGCCTCCTCCCGGCCGCGGCCTCAGTTTTTAAATGGGCCGGTGCTGGGATCGCTCCGATCCCATCACCAGCCCATTTAAAAACTGAAGCCACGGCTGGAACGAGGCCTCGTTCCGACCGCGGCTTCAGTTCAATGGGCTGCTGCTGGGATCGATCCCAGCAGCAGCCGATTGAACAACTGAGGCCGCGGCCTCAGTTTTTAAATGGGCCGGTGCTGGGATCGATCCCAGCACCAGCCCATTTAAAAACTGAGGCCACGGCCGGAACGAGGCCTCCTCCCGGCCGCGGCCTCAGTTTTTAAATGGGCCGGTGCTGGGATCGCTCCGATCCCAACACCAGCCCATTTAAAAACTGAAGCCACGGCTGGAACGAGGCCTCTTTCCGGCCGCGGCTTCAGTTCAATGGGCTGCTGCTGGGATCGATCCCAGCAGCCGCCGATTGAACAACTGAGGCCGCGGCCGCGGCCTCCTTCACTTTATAAGGCGCATCAACTTCCCCACCCACGTTTTGCGGGGAAAAAAGTGCGTCTTATATTCCGAAAAATACGGTAGTTCAAACAAGCACAGGCATGAAAAAAAACGTGCATACATATGCATACACAAGAGGATTATTTTGTTTGATCACAATATACTATTCCTATACACTTGCTCCTCCGTTTTCACAGGGGATCTGTTGAGGACCCCCCATGCAAATGGAAACTCGCTAATTTTCAAGCCCTATGCATGTGTGCCACTTTAACCTGTGGAGCTCGCCCCTCCATGAAGCATCAAGACCGTGGACTCCCAAGTCCGCGAAAATGGAGAGGCGAGTGTAAATGTTTTTAAAAGTCATGTATAAATTGTAACCCACTGTGTTTTACTGTTAAAGATTACATTGTTTCAGCATAATTTAAAAGATAAATTGATATCACTGGAATATATCCAAGACATATATAAATAAAGCATACATTAGTTATCATAGATGTCTTGGATAGTAAAGTAATACTCAATAATAATCAAAAGATTTAATAGAAAAATAGCCTTTAACCTTCAGTTGCGATGAATATTCCCAAAGTTTAAGAATTCACAAATAAAGGAATACTTTATTTGACCTGAACAATCTGATAATACGATGTTATCCACAGTATGTTTGTAAGATATTTTTCAAAACAATTTGAAGTTATTTAGTCATTTTTCTCTTTCAGAAATCCCCCCAAACCAGCTTTAAGTTATGATATAAACAAAGAGCAGAACAATACAATATTAAGGTAATGTTCCAGTTTCAAAGCTTTTTACAAGCACACTTTTCAATGAATGCAAGAATAGTTTGAGAAAGGAAAGAGCAGTAAAATAGCTTTTTTTTCTGTAATAAGTAGAAGGGTATTGCAGTGCATCACAGTTCTAACTTCAATGGAAATGTAAAATCACTTCCTTATAGGATCTACTTGTAAATGGAACTCATAAGGGTGCCTTAAAATACAGTCGTCCCTCCATTTTTGTGGACTTGGAGTCTGTGGTCTTGCTCTTCACAGGAGGGGCAAGTGGGGAGGGAAAAATTAGCGGTGCTCACTTGTGTGCCACCTCACATGCGCACCATGGGTGCGTGTGCCATTATTTTCAATGGGGCTCAAATATTTGCAAGTTACCATTTTTGCCGGGGGTGGTGGTGGTGAAACAGATCCCCGCAGATCAGGAGGGGCTACTGTATGGGCATTGGTCCTGTTGTAGATTAATAATCATTACACCCAACTCCTTTACCTGCAGTTAGCACCAAGATTTATTTTCATGAAACATACCTTGCAAACAACTCTTCTTCACCTCTTGCTTCTGAATGCCTTACACTGCAATCAGGTAGTCCTGTCTACTTGGTTCCTTGGACTGGTTTCAGTGCAAGTTGACTAGCTACAATGTGTGTAAGGAAGGCTCTAACCAGTTTACCAGTTTAAGCCATAAATGTCAGTTGACATCTGAAATCCTCTTGGAACATTTAAGAATTTCTACTATGATTATTAACAATTAACATAATTAATTAAACACAGTGTTTTGCTTTGAATTTCCAGAGTCCTAATGAAATCAGCATCTCCAGCATTTCACCAACCACTGAAATACAAAGAGAGAAGTGTCCTGCATCCTAAACGAAGTACAGATGACAGGTCAGAGCAGTCATCTGTGAAATCTACTGACAGCAGCAGTTATCCCAGCCCCTGTGCCAGTCCATCTCCTCCATCATCTGGGAAGGTACAGTGCTTGTTGCTTACCATATTATATACTATTAAAAATGGATGAATCCTTGGTAAAATAATAAATTTGTTGAAATATTTTATTACGTTAGGACACTTATCATGCACAGTTCTTGAACCTTCAGAACTGACAACATGTGAAAATCTGTGGTCTTATTTTTTCTTCTCAAGTACTCTTACTCCAGTTTTGTATGTATGTGGAACAAAGGTCAACACCAAGAGAATAGTTTTAAAAAAAATGAGCGGAGTGAGTGAGTTCAAGCTAAACCAAGATCACTGGAAATGTATACCCAGGTCACATTTGTGAGTGACTGCTAACTCATTCTGATCCCATTCTGGAGCCAAAAGATGAACTTACTTTAGGAACCAAGGGCAGTCTCCACATCATTTTAGGCGACTACAAGTGGGAGACATGTGATCTGTACCTACAACCAATAAGACTTTTATGCTTCAGTGAAACTTCTTGCTCTCAAATCTCCAGGCTACTTTTAGCAATCTATTGACAAAAAGTGGATAAGGGGCTGATGGCTTGATTGGTCTTATGCTGCAGTTCTGTTGAATTTCCCAAGCCAACACTTAAATTTGCAGCATGATTTATTGTAGTATTTGGTTTATTTCTTAAATTTTCAACATAAATTTTTCAAATATACATTCTCTTGGCCCTAGAGATGCCAATTATTGAACAAAATTGGTATGGTGTTATTTAAACAATATTTGTATGTGTGTGTTTTTAAACAAATATGTAACTAGGAAAATATGTAATGTAACAACTAAGTGTTTTTTGTGCCTATACATTATAAAAGGATTTTTAATTTTAAATTTTTGGTAGGGCTCTAAGTCTCCTTCTCCAAGACCAAATATGCCGGTTCGGTACTTTATTATGAAAAGCAGCAATCTGAGGAACCTCGAGATTTCTCAACAGAAGGGAATTTGGTCTACAACCCCAAGTAATGAGCGAAAACTGAATCGAGCTTTTTGGGAGAGCAGTGTTGTTTACTTGGTATTTTCTGTTCAAGGGTCAGGCCATTTCCAGGTAAGAACTATATACGGTGAAGTTAGTTTTATAGCAAAAAGAGCATTATAATGATAGCAAAATATAACAATACTTGTTATAGTTATCTCTTCTTCAGTGAAAGATATATTTATATATGTCAGGGATGATGGGAGTTGTAGCTCTTCACCTCTGGCTCTAACTCACCACCTTGTTATGAAGCAGAGCTGACCAGCTTTGATCAGTGGTTGATGCTTCTTTCCCAAGCAGCAGAGTTTCAGAGAATAGGCTGAAGACCCTGACAAACTCTCCAAGCTTTCTCTCTCTTCTTCCTGAGTTGTCTCCAAACTTCTCCAGGATTCTTCTGGCTCTTGTATCTTCCCTCAAGACACCAGACAACTCAGTAGTCTTATATAAAAGATCTACTTTATTCTACTATATACATAAATACTATATGCCCTACAAATCACAATCTCTACTTCACCAAAATACTCCACACTACACCACAATGTACATTAGCAAACATTGCAATTTATAGCCATTGTTAGACACCACCCACCAGTCAGTTTCCACCCAGTGGGTGTGTACATACATCTTGATTGGTCCACATAGATCATCCCATACCTAAGACCAACCCAAGTGTTTCATCACTTTACCTTGACCACTTAATGAGTCTCAGGTGTTTGCAATCTATCACAGGTGTTCTCAATATACCTTCTATAACTTTGTCCTTGGCTCTCAAGGCTTCTTAATTATATTATCTTTTTCACCAGTGTATCTTCCTGATTGCTCCTGCTTAGTCACTTTGACATTCACATACATATTTTTATTTCTATTACTGTATATCCCATGTTGCTTTTTCCTTAACAATCCCCTCCGAAATAAAATATTGTATGTGTCTTACAATGTCATTCCTACCATTTGTGTCAGTCTTTCATGTTTTTCCGCCGTCAATGCTTTTGTGAACAAATCTGCTATGTTGTGTTGTGTTTCTATATATCTCAATTCTATTTTACCCTTCTGAACCATGTCTCGCACATTTTGATATCTTACTCCAACATATTTTGTTCTGTTCTTCAAATTTTCAGCTTCAGCCATTGCTATGCATGACTGTGAATCTTCCAGAATTTCTACTGGTATCTTGTAACTTTCATTTAAATCATTCAATAACTGCTCAACCCACTGTACCTCATTTACTATCTCATTTAAAGCTGCGAATTCTGCTTCCGTCGTACTTATCGCTACATTTGTTTGTTTCCTACTTCTCCAGACTATTGGACTTTCACTGTACTTGATTATTATTCCTGTAACTGACTTCTTGTCTCCTAATTCTGATGCAAAAGAACTGTCTACATAGCAATCTAAATCTGAATGACTGTTTCTAATTATCAATTTCTTATCTAGAGTTCCTTTCAAATATCTTAATAAGTGTTTTACTGCTGTCCAATCTTCAATTTTTGGATCATTAACCCTTCTGGACAATACATTTACAGCATACGAAATGTCTGGTCTGGTGTGGCAAGATATGAATTGTAAAGATCCTATTATGCTCCTGAATAAAGTCTTGTCTTCAAAATCTCTAGTTGTTTTTTCAGATACAAAACCAGTTGTCATTGGAGCTCTTACTATTTTAGCATTTTGTAATCCACACTTTTCAATCAAATTTTCAATTTTCTTTCTCTGACTTAACAAACAATGTCCTTCTTCTGTCCACTCAACACCAATACCTAAATAAGACTTTAATAAACCTAGATCCTTCAAAACAAACTTTTTAGACAACTCTTTTTTTACTGATTCAATCTCCTGTCTTGACTTTGCTGCCACGCACAAATCATCTACATAGATCACTAACACTATGTCTCCTTTTGTATAGACACATGCATCTGCAACGCTCCTTTTGTATCCTAGCTTAACTAACTCATCATTAATGCACAAATTCCATGCTCTGGCACTTTGTTTTAATCCATACAATGCTTTTTTCAATTTATAAACTTTCTGACTACTATTTTCTTCAAAACCTTGTGGCTGCTCCATAAATATCTCTTCATCTAAACTAGCATTCAAGCAGGCTGTTTCAAAATCAAAATGTTCTACAACTAAATTTCTTTTTGCTGCTACAGCTAGAACCATTCTCAGACTTTCTGGCTTTGCAGTTGGAGAATATGTCTTATCATAGTTCTCATACTGCTGTTGTGCAAAACCCTTAGCTACTAACCTTGCTTTATACTTAATACTTCCATCTGGCATTTCTTTCTTTTTGTACACCCACTTACAACCAATTACTTTCTTGTCTTTGGGTCTATCAACTATTTCAAAAACATCTTTATTTACCAGACAACCAAACTCATCATCCATTGCATCAATCCATCTTTCCTGTTCTTCTCTAGACAAACTTTCCAACTCTTCAAAACTTTCAGGCTCTTCCACTGCTAAACAAGCTCTTGCATTTGTCACAACAAACCTATCTGGTGGCTTCCTAACTCTGTGACTACGTCTGGGAATAAACTCTGCTGATCTGCCTCTTTCATCCTCACTTTCTGTGCTGGGAGTTATAGTTCTATGACTAAATCTCTTGTCCTCAGTCATTCTAGTAGTAATTGGTCTAGATTGTGTCTCATTATCTGAAGAACTATCACTGCTGCTAGTGGATGCTTCTGGCTTAACTGAAACCCCTCCGTTTCCTGAAGTTGGTTCAGTTTGTGTTTCTGGCTCATTTGAATTTCCTAACCTCAAGAAAACTTCCTTATTGGCATGCAATTTGTCCCAACCGGCATGTCTCTCGAAATTTGCAGACCTAGAATACTGCACTTCCCTTCCACCTAAATGAAACTTGTAGCTATTTCCTGAATACTCCAAAAACCTAAGCCTTCTACTTTTGGGTTCTCCCTTTTTCCTGAAACAAGCTGGTATGAAAACATGAGCAAACTGTCCAAAGACTCTCAAATACTTGTAATTTGGCACTCTCCCATACAATACCCTGTAGGGAATGTCTTCAATTTCTGAATGATACAGTCTGTTACTAATATGTACTGCTGTCAAAGTTGCTTCTGCCCAGAAACTATCTTTTACCTCTGCATCTGCCATCAAACAAGCCGTTATTCTTTTTATATCTTGTATTTTTTTCTCAGCTAAACCATCTTCGTTAGGACAAGCAGGATTAGTAGTTTCATGCCTTATTCCCACCTTTTGAAACCAATTAAACAATTGATTACTTAGAAATTCTCCTCCCCGGTCAGTAACAATGGTGCCTACTCTAATATCAAATTGTCTTTCCACCATTCTCACCCATGCTTTTAAACTTTGCCCAGCGTCAGATTTGTTTTTCAATATTCTTACAAAAGCAAACCTTGTATACCTATCAACAATTACCAGAAAATATTTGCTTCCCCCTAAAGATAAACAATTAGCTTGGGCAACATCTGCATGTACAAACTGAAATGGTCTTTGAGCAATTCTTTTGGTTTTCTTGGCTACTGGAAAAGCTCGGACCTTTACCTGATTACATACAGTACAATCTAAGTGATTTTTGCATTCAGCAACTTTTAAATCTGGACACATACTGATTAACTTCTTTAAACATTTGAAACTAGCATGACCAAATTTTCTATGGAGTTCATGTATACAGTCTTTGTGTATTGGACTATTGTCTATGTTATTAGCATTTTAAACACTGTAGCTATCAATATTGTCTTCCAAATAGTAAAGTTTATCCTTTTTCAAGCCTATGCCTCGCAATTCTCCATTCAGTTTTATCTTACACATATTCTTTTCAAAAATGACTGTGTAGTCTCTGTCTGTTAATCTGCTCACTGATAACAAATTATTTTCTAACTCCTTTACATGTAACACATCATTAAAGTTTTCCTTTAGCCCAGGAATGTGAACTGTACCCATTTGATTTACAGTACTGAGCTCTTTCCCATCAGCTAAAACCACAGCATTTACATTAGCTGATTTTCTATTACTTATCAAATTAATATTGTTACACATTGAAGATGATGCTCCTGAGTCAATCAACCATTTACAATTAGTATTTTGTTTTTCCTTAATCATGGTTGCAGACCCCTTTTTGTTACCACTGTCCTTCAAAAATGGAGGTTTGGACTGTTTTTGATACTGCCGCGGCTGCCATCTGCTCTCTCCTTGCTTGCTTCTCTCAGCAGCAAATTGTTTACAATGTCTCTGTAGATGACCAATCTTTTTACAATAAAAACACCTCCGTTGCTCCCTTGTAGAAGCTGCTTCTTCCTGCTTTCGTAGATCAGGCGTTGTTTGTTGTTTTGGCACAGTCCTTAAACTTGCTGAGTCACCCTGCTCAGACTTTCTTCTCAAGTTTTCTTCCAATATCCTGGCAACAATTAAGTCTTTGTTCAGCTCAGCTTCTGGCAAATTTTGCAAGCTATTTGTAATGTTGTCCCAAGAAGAATCTAGCGATTCCAGCAAAATATAACACTGCTGCTCTTTGCTAATTTCCACTCCTCTCAGTTCAGCTTGCACAAATAAATCTTGCATTGTTTTTAAGTGTTCTATCACACACTGTCCTTTCGTCATCTTTTGTCTGTAAATTCTTTTAGACCAAAGCATTTTTGCAAACGCAGTTGAAGGTGTGTGTAATCTCTGCAAAGTATCCCACACATCCTTGGCGGACACTTTATCTCTTACGTCGTTAATCAAGTCTTCTTCTAGCATGAGATAAAGACATGCTTTTGCTTTAGCGTCTCTTTCTCGAGTGGCTGCATTAGCATCAGCTGCCAGCCCTGTTTCAACTGTCAACCACAGAGACTCCTTTATTAGTAGAGATTGGGCATATATTTTCCAGGTAGAGTAGTTATTTCTATTTAATTTACTAAACTTTAGGATCTCCATCTTAATTTGTGCAGTGACTCAATTTGACACAGTCCTTCTGAGTATGCACAGCAGACAAAATACAAAATGATTTACTCACAATGCTCCACAAAACTTTCTTCCACACTCTGGAACTTTCAGCTTCTCTGGATGCTGGTTGCTCTAGTATCTGGGCCCATAACCCTTGTCAGGGATGATGGGAGTTGTAGCTCTTCACCTCTGGCTCTAACTCACCACCTTGTTATGCAGCAGAGCTGACCAGCTTTGATCAGTGGTTGATGCTTCTTTCCCAAACAGCAGAGTTTCAGAGAATAGGCTGAAGACCCTGACAGACTCTCCAAGCCTTCTCTCTCTTCTTCCTGAGTTGTCTCCAAACTTCTCCAGGATTCTTCTGGCTCTTGTATCTTCCCTCAAGACACCAGACAACTCAGTAGTCTTATATAAAAGATCTACTTTATTCTACTATATACATAAATACTATATGCCCTACAAATCACAATCTCTACTCCACCAAAATACTCCACACTACACCACAATGTACAGTAGCAAACATTGCAATTTATAGCCATTGTTAGACACCACCCACCAGTCAGTTTCCACCCAGTGGGTGTGTACATACATCTTGATTGGTCCACATAGATCATCCCATACCTAAGACCAACCCAAGTGTTTCATCACTTTACCTTGACCACTTAATGAATCTCAGGTGTTTGCAATCTATCACAGGTGTTCTCAATATACCTTCTATAACTTTGTCTTTGGCTCTCAAGGCTTCTTAATTATATTATCTTTTTCACCTGTGTATCTTCCTGATTGCTCCTGCTTAGTCACTTTGACATTCACATACATATTTTTATTTCTATTACTGTATATCCCATGTTGCTTTTTTTATTTATATATTGTTATATTTTGCTATCATTATAATGCTCTTTTTGCTATAAAACTAACTTATTTTGGGTGTATTCCGTTATTATAACTCCTTAGACGTGCAGTAGCTTATTATAGTTGGAACAAGACTGATTGCAGATACATGGAAACATATCTCAGAATTGCTCATGGATAAAGCCTCAGTAGGGCCATGTGGATAAAAGTCGTGAAAGATGCTCTAAAACCCTCTTTAAATAAACAATTAAGTTTAATTGTTAATGTAGTGTAAAATTCAACTTAGATTTGTTTATATTTTCTGTCCTATTAAAAATTGTTGCAGGGTTTTGCTCGAATGTCTTCAGAGATAGGACGTGAGAAAAGTCAAGATTGGGGTTCTACAGGTTTAGGGGGTGTATTCAAGGTGGAATGGATCCGGAAAGAAAGTCTTCCCTTTCAGTTTGCTCATCATTTACTCAACCCCTGGAATGACAACAAGAAAGTACAAATAAGCCGAGATGGCCAGGTATGCTGGTTTTTACAGACTGACCATAAAGATATGATATGATCAGACTTCTTGTTTTTCAGTATCCAGTATCAAGAATATTTTCATATATTCAATTTTAGAAAACGATACAGTGGGCCCTTCGTATCCACTAGTTTAGTTCCAGGACCCCCTGTAGATACCAAAATCCATGGATGCTCAAGTCTCATTAAATACAATTGTGTAGTAAAATGGTGTACCTTATATAAAATGGCAAAATGAAAGTTTGCTTTTTAGAACATTTAAAAAATATTTTCAAGTCATGGATCGTTGAATCCTTGGATAAAGAATCCTTGGATACTCAGTGCCAACTGTATTATGAATTTTTATCCCACTGCTAGAAATATTGTCAAGAGAGACTTCCTTTCAGAGTGAAGGACATGTTTCCTGCTTTGCAGTAGACAGTTCCTACGGAGGGCTAGTTGCTTCAATTCTTTGAATGTTATTTTGTTTCCCTCAGTAGTTCAATTTTCATAACCTATATTCATCATCATTGTTATTGATTTTTTTCTTTTTTATATAGGAACTGGAACCTCAGGTTGGTGAACAGCTGCTACAGTTGTGGGACCGTATTCCTTTAGGAGAGAGAAGCACAGCTGATTGAAAATACAGTAGTAGACTCAGAGTTACACTTTCTCTCTTGATGGGTGTGTAAACAAATTTGTTTCTTCCCTGTTAATCTTTCTGTTCTTTTTTTAAGTATGCATTTTGGACAAAAGAAATGGTATAACTTGGCAAAGTTAGATGTTGTCTCAGAGTTTGTTGTCTCTATACTTTAAGACAATGGGAGAAGGAGAGCTGTGCTTGCAGCACAATAGTAGCAGCCATAGAGAGGATAGGAAGTGGAGGAAAGAATAGGAAGGCAAGTAAGTGAACTAAGAAGTGGGTAGTCACTTTAAAATCTATCTTGTAAATAAGGCCAATGCAGCAGCTTCCTCAGAATGCTTTTGAGAAAGAAACTTAATTTGGACATATGAGAAGCACTTGAGAAAATTTACCAAGATAGAGGAAGATATTTTGGTTGTTAGAGGGTTGATAGTTTTAACTTTGTTATTGTTTTTCACAGTTACACCTCATGTGAAATCAACAATCTGCTAAAATCACAAGGACGCCTACATGAAAGAAATTCCAGAATGAAAAAGGCTTGAAGGAATTCAGTGATGTTCTTATAGTACAGACTGGATTTCATTCTGTGTCCTGTGTTGAAAGAAGAAATGCAGGCTACTCTTACATTCATAAAGTAATCTCTTCTGAATGTTTCACTTTCAAACTTCAAATGTTAAGACACTAGAACAGATTGAAGCCTCTGGCAAGCTTGAAGTAACATTGGCATTCTACATATGTGGAAGAAACTGTGAGTCTGAGAGAAATTAGTGAAACTCACTTTCTGAGTTGTAACTTTTTTAGACAATGCTCAAGGGAAAATATGTGCAGGTATAGCTTCAGAATGTGAAGTTCTATGAATAGTTTCTGTTACAGAAGTAACAACTATTACACATATTAGTAAAGAGGATCTCCTCCCCCTAGGTTAAATCTATTCAAAACATGTTGAATACTTTTGTCAGTAGACTGGCTTTAAGGTATATAAATTTTGACCATATCCATGTCCAGTGTAAAGTCACAGACATTGGCATTGAGGGGTTTGTTTGTTTGTTTGTTGTCTTCTTAGTAGCTGGTAAACTAGGAATAGTGTCTTCAGTGTTGAAAGAAAACCACTTTGAAGAATCATTAGGCATTGGCTGCATCATAACATCTTAAAAACAATCAGTTTTTCCCCTCCAATCCAGTACTATCTAGTTCTTTTTTTATCCCTGTCTTTCTTGTGACCTGGTTTTCCCAAGTAGCTCCCTTCTCTTAAAAAACAGCAACACGTATATGTGTACTTTGCCTCTATAGCACTGCTGTCCCTGTCAACTTTTAATCACCTAATCAGTAGTTCACCAAAAGCAAAGGGAAAATGTCACATTTAACTTGAAAGAAAATAATAGATTTAGTTTTGAAGAGGCAAATTACTGAGCAGTGTTCCAAGATAATAAATGTAAAAAGAATGTGAGTTTTCCCTATAGGCCACAAAGTAAATGTAGAAGTGGGGGGAAAGCTTTCATTTTCAGAGGAACACTACATTAGCATTTTAACAAAGATTCTGGATTTGGATTCATTGGCTTTTCCAGTTCGATTTTATGTATAGGTAAACTTACTTGATTCCTGACAATATGTAGTTGAGTTCATCTGTACATCCATACAGCATTCTTGTTAAATTTTACTGACTGTCACCTAAGCTACTTAATATGTTCATAAGTTATGGGTTGGAAATAAGATATCTTTAAAGCAAAGTTGCTTTGTTTGTAGCTGTAAGGTGTTTTTAGAACAATTTGAAACTACAGCAGAAGAACACAAACAGTTCTGTATTGATTTAGGACTGTATTTTCACAGTTTGATTGTTATTCTGCCTGTAATTTGTATGTTGCACCTGTAACTATATTGTTTTAATTGTTCTGCTTCAGTCATGGGTAAAAACGCAATAAATTGTAATGGCAACTTTGACACGGGTAGAAATCAGCAAGTGTTATCTTGTATGATTTCCTTCAGTTGTTTCCAGGTTTCAGATGCAGGTATTTTGGACTACAAAAGAATGTGAAGTATGGTCTTTTTGGTAGTTTCTAAAGCATAAAGTAATGAAAAATCATTTGAAAATGTAATGTTAACATATTGCCATGTATCCTTCTACCCCCAAATAAAGCTACAACATATGTTGAATAATCTTGTTTGATGAACTTGATATAATTTTTAAAAAATTCGATAACCCATATTCAGTCCATATATATTTGCACATGAGTATGGTACAACATTAACGTAGAGTAGCATAACCATTGCTGTAGGGTAGTGAGCTAGAAATGTAGTGATGTGGAATGTGGTGGACTTTGAACCTATACTATGTCAGTGGAGTGGGAAAAGCCTCAGGATGAATAAAAAGTGCTCAGATATGGAGGCACATTGTACTTGTAAAATAAAATATATTGAAATAGTGGGATCTATTCATTCTCTATTGAACTGATGGGACCACATCTGGCTATACATTTTTCGTGTACTTTGAGTGATTACAGCCCAACACTTTATTTTGAGGACACTGATTGGCACATAATGAGATTAGAGAGTTCCTTTGTAGTCAAAACTTATACTTTGCCCCCACATACTTCATACTCAAAGCACTTCAGAGCAGTCTAAATACATCATTTAATAGCTACTGTAGATCCAGATAAGTAAGAAAATTTTGTTATTACAAATATAATTGTGAAACACTCAAGTCTAGGTGTAAGTAGCACCCAGCAGTTTTCTAGCAATAAAAGTGGCAATGTGTGTGTATATCAACTTATAGCAACCCAGTGAATTTCATAGAGGTTTTTTAGGGTGCATCTACACTAGAAATAATGCAGTTTGACACCACTTTAACTGCTATAGCTCCATACTCTATTCATTTGTCGTTTTGTGAGGTATCACTCTTTGGCAGAGAAGGCTAAAGTCCTTGCAAAAATACAAATCCCAAGATTTCATAGGATGGAATTACAGCACTTTTAAGTGTTCAAACTTCATTATTTCTACAGTGTAGATGCGTCCTTAGGTAAGGAATACCTAGAGGTGGTTTTGCGATCTCACATCGCTTTGGGGTATTTAGGCTGCTTTTAATGTATTTAGGCCAAAAGTGGTAATAATAAATTGTTTTCTTTTGAAGAGGTTGCGGAAGGATGTGGGACCAGTCCCCAGTTCTGGATATTGCTGGAAACTTTCTAAAACACCTCTGAGTTAGTCATAAGGAACAGCTAGTAGAGGACTCTTGATGATCTTGCCATGGTGACTATTTCATTGTGATTATAGCAGTGTGTAAGAGCTTGGTTTGACTTTCTGGATAAATCCATTAGCCCAATTTTCATGGATGGGTCTTTTTAAAAGAAACTAGTTTTTATGATTTCTGGTCTTGAAACTATCACATCTTATTCCTTAACACAGGGGTAGGCAACCTTTCCCCTTTAAGGGCCGAGGGACTTCAGCTCCCAGAATCCCAGGAGCTATTGGCCAACATGGGAATATTGGCCAACATGGCTGAGGCTTCTGGGAGCTGAAGTCCCTCGGCCCTTAAAGGGGAAAGGTTGCCTACCCCTGCCTTAACAGTTTTCAAGCTGTTCTACATCTATGGCCAAAACCCTTGGGGCTGCTCATGCAAGAAAATTTGTTTTGCGTTTTATTCCAGCAAATCATTCTGGAAGTGCCCAGAACATTAATGCCAGGTGGCAAATCCTCTTAGAAGCAAATAATCAGTGTATAAGAAGAGAACATCTCTTAATTGGATGCCAAAATTTGTGTTCTGTAATGTAGAATACAAATTTCCTTTGTTACAGCAATACTACACATTTGGTGGAAACATGTTGCCTTCATAGCCTGATCCAGCCATGGTGAACCTGACATGCGGAGCCCTCTCTGTAGGCGTGTGAGTCTCTTGCTGCTGGTAAGAGGAAGGAGGGAGGAAGAGGAGAAGGAGAAGGAAGTGGCGGTGGTCCCATACTGCCAGCTGTCTACCTGCCTGTGAGAGCTAGGAGGGAGGAGGAGGAGAAAGAAGAGGAAGTGGTGGCAGTCCCATGCTGCCAGCCCACTTGCCGCCGGTGAGAGCCAGGAGAGGGAGAGGGAGGAAGAGGAAGTGGAGGCAGCAGCCCATGCCTCCAGTGACCTGCCCACTGCCAATGAGAGGAGGGGGGAGGAGGAGGAAGTGGAAGTTGCAGCAGTGCGGCGTTTTGTCAGGGGTTTGCTACTGCTAGCCTGAGGCCATCACTGGCCTAATCCATTGTGTGTGTGTATTTGTGTGCCTTCAACTTGTTCCTGGTGACCCTAAAGTGAAATTACCATGGGGTTTTCTTG
This sequence comes from Phrynosoma blainvillii, assembly GCA_026167975.1. Classification (NCBI taxonomy): domain Eukaryota; kingdom Metazoa; phylum Chordata; class Lepidosauria; order Squamata; family Phrynosomatidae; genus Phrynosoma; species Phrynosoma blainvillii. The sequence continues at coordinate 79,818,446 of JANUYF010000002.1, forward strand.
GCAAGCTTCATTAGAGGGGGATTTCCATTGCCATCCTCTTGAGACCGAGAGAACATGATGTGTGTGTGTGGTTCCTTCAAGTTGTTTCCAACTTATGGCAACCCTAAGGGTGAAATTATCACAGAGTTTTCTTGGCAAATTTCATCAGAGAGGTTTTTGCTATTGCTAGTCTGAGGCTGAGAGAGAGTGCCTTGGGTTCTCCCCGAAAGTCCCCCTGGAAGTCGTGCCCCCAGAAGTCCCTCCCACGGCACCAGGCAACACCTGGTGCAGGAATGCCACTGAGTTTGGGCACTCAGTCTCTAAAAGGTTCACCATCACTGGCCTAATCCATTCACGGCATTTTCTTACTGCAACCATGATGCCACTCATGGAAACCATTTGCTTGTTCAGGGATGTTGCCATTGTGCTTAACTTTGCATTTAAAAGTTAGTGTCATTTAAGGTTTCTCAATACTGTATGTTGATAAATTTATTAAGTAGGAAAAAATGATACATGAATTTCCTTCTCTTGGGATGCCAGTATTTTGGAACATAATTACTTGAGATAATCAGTGGTGTCACTAGGAGGGCATGGGGGTACAGGTCACATGAGGTGACACCCTAAGGAGAGTGTGACACAACTCTTACCTAAACATCTACCTTTTGGCAGAAATGGGCTGTGACATTTGCCTTCATCCCTTTAAAATGCTGAAGAGATGGGGTGAGCGGAGTGAGAAAAGCCCCAGGTTAGAAAAACTAATTATTTTTTACATTTTAAAAATTCTTATACTATTTTCTTTAAAACATCACATCAAATTTTCACTTCAACAATATATATGTAATTACACAATGTACATTGTTAATACCTGGATCACTGATCTCACCAAGGCTATTGACACAGTCGCTCCCAAGTGTCCTTTCCAACCTGCTTCTAACCGTAAGCTCTGGTATACAGAGGAGCTTAGGAAGATGAAGCGGGCTGGACAACGACTAGAGCGCATCTGGCGGAAGAGCGCGTCTTGTTTACCGACAAGACTCATCATAGGAATTTTCTTGATTCCTATCGAGAGGCAATATGTGCAGTGCAGAAGTCTTTCTCCTCTGCACGTATTGCGTCTGCAGAGTCCCGTCCAGCAGAACTGTTTAGGGTGGTGAGGGAGCTGATGCAGGTTCCTCCTGTGCAGAACCCTCTACTTAACCCAACAACGGCCTGCTGTGATGCGTTTTAACAACTACTTTGCAGATAAAATCTCTCGGATAAGAGCCGACTTAGATGCCAGTGTTAAAACAAAATCTACAGACGAGGTGTCCAACAACTCCGTTGATGTAATTTTACTGGATCAGCTTCAACCTGTGAGTACCGATGATGTGGACAAGCTCCTTGGGAGAGTGAGGAAGACGACCTGCCCCCTTGATCCATGTCCATCTTGGCTGGCTATCCAGGGGGGGTGATGCACTGAGGGTATTTCTTAGAAATATTATCAATGAGTCCTTTAGGGAAGGCTTCGTTCCACCTTGCTTAAAGGAAGCGGTGGTGAAACCGCTCCTGAAAAAACCTTCCCTGGACCCCCTGGACAGGAACAACTACAGGCCAGTTTCCTTGCTGCCTTTTTTAATCAAGGTGATCGAGAGGGCAGTTGCCTCCCAACTCCAAGCTGTCTTGGATGACACTGATTAGATCCATTTCAAACTGGCTTTAGGACAGGATATGGAGTTGAGACTGCCATGGTTGTGCTGGCCGACGACCTCCGCTTGGGTATCGACGGGTAGTGTGAACCTGCTGGTGCTCTTGGACCTCTCAACAGCCTTTGACACAATAGATCATTCCATCCTCTTGGATCGCCTGAGAGAGTTAGGAGTTAGCAGTGCGTCCACTCCTTCCTCTCAGACAGATCCCAGAGGGTGAGGCTCGGGGACAGCTGCTGTACTAGAATAGAGCTTAATTGTGGTGTCCCTCAGGGTGCCATCCTGTCCCCGATGCTATTCAAGATTTATATAAAGCCGCTGGGAGAGATCATTCAGAGGCATGGAGCATGGTGTCATCAGTATGCTGATGACACCCAGATATACTTCTCCATGACCTGGTCGTCGGCTTTGACTTCAGATGGCATCTCTCCTCTCAATGATTGTCTTAAAGCAGTAATAGACTGGATGATGAAAAACAGACTGAGATTGAATCCAGACAAAACTGAGGTACTAACAGTTACGGGCCCAAACCAGGTCTGGTAATACAACTTCCAGTCCTGGATAGAGTCACACTCTCCTCCAAGGACTGTGTTCGCAGCCTGGGAGTACTCCTAGATTCATCACTTCACATGACAAATCAGGTGAATGCGACAGTCAGGAGTGCCTGCTATCACCTTCGGCTGATACGCCAGCTGCGCCCTTTCCTGGAAATTAGGGATCTTGAAACTGTGGTACATGCTTTGGTAACCTCTCGTCTCGATTTCTGTAACGCGCTCTACATAGGGCTACCCTTGTGCTTAACCTGGAAACTTCAATTAGTTCAGAACATGGCAGCCAGGTTGGTTACCGGTATCTCTAGGAGAGAGCACATAACACCTGTGCTTAAATCTCTCCACTGGCGGCCTATTAGTTTCCGACCACAGTACAAGGTGTTGGTTATGACCTTTAAAGCCCTACATGGCTTGGGTCCAACTTATCTCCGGGACCGTCTCCTTCCATATGACCCTCCCCGTGCACTTTGGTTCTCTGGGAGGAATCTATTACAGCTGATGAAAACTAGGCTGTTGGCAACCTCCCAGAGGGCCTTCTCTGCCGTCTCTCCCAGATTATGGAATGGCCTGCCGGACGAGATCCGTCTCATTACCACTCTAGACAGCTTCAAAAAAGCTGTCAAGATGGATCTCTTCCGGCAGGCCTTCCCTGACTAGCTTTCCAGGCCCTAGGATTTGGCCACCAGCCCTCGAAGCTGCCATTGCTGCATTATTCCTTTTGTATGACTTGGTTTTATTCTATCCTCTGTTTTAAAATTGACTAGTTTAATAATTTTTTAAGGGGTGAGTGGGTTAGGGAATTGTTGTATTATGGATGTTTTTTAATGTGTAAGCCGCCTCGATTGTGCTGCAGAGTGGTGGGATAAAAATAAAATTTATTATTATTATTATTATTATTATTATTATTATTATTATTATTATTATTATTACATGTAAAAACATTTAGGCTGTGTGTGTGTGATTTTGTAATTTTAAAGTTATAATTTTAATTTTGCTAGTTGTTTATGTCACAAATATTGCCACTACATGATATACAGGATTTACGATTTATAAGTAACATTAGTACAAAAGCATTACAAAAGATTCTGTATGCTGTGGTATGAGAGGAGGTAACTTGGTGACAACATGAATTACCAAACTGGGTGATGCCAACCCTAGTGACACCAGTGCAGATAATTCGTTTGGTTTGAGGGTGAGTGAGAATCTACTAATTTGTATGATCTTTTGCAGCAAGTAAATATCATGCTTCAGTCAGATGAAATAAGTGTCATAGTCTCATCTTGTTTGGGAGGAAAGTTGCATAGTTTTCTACCATACAGTGTTTTGTTAGGCAGCACATCATTATGCATACTTGCACAAAAGTAAGTTCAGTTGAACATTACTTGACATAGTTATTTACAGATATTTACAAAATTTAGTCTGATAGAAGATTTACAGTCTGAGGAAAATGTCAGCTGAAAAACTAAAGATAATTATGGGTAGAAGCACACATGATGATGATGTGTAGGTAAAGGTAAAGGTATTCCCTGTTGCCAAGATTGTCAAGTCATGTCCGACTGTAGGGGACAGTGCTCATCTCTGTTACTAGGCAGAAGAGCCAGCGTTGTCAGAGATTACTCTGTGATCATGTGTCCAGCATGTTTGCACTGAACACTGTTTACCTTCCCATTGAAGTGGTACCTATTTATCTACTTGCATTTGCATGCTTTTGAACTGCTAGGTTGGCAGAAGGTGGGACTAGTGACAGGAGCTCACCCCATCATGCACCACCCAGGCCTCAAACTGCCAACCTGCCGATCTTGCAATCAACAGAGTCAACATCTTAACCACTTGAGCCATTGCATCCCTCTTATACCTTTAAGTTATTTCTGACTTATGGCGATCGTAAGGTGAACCTACCACACAATTTTCTTGGTAAGATTTTTTCAGAGGTGATTTGCCATTGTTTTCCTCTGAGTGTGACTTACCCAAGCTCACCCAGTAGGTTTCCTAATCTGACACTTAAACCACTACAGCTTGGTGGCTATGAATCCTTCATACAACACACATATTTATTGGACTTATTAATTGGACTTCCCTTGTACTCTAAAGTGAAGGAGCTCTTAGTGAAAGACATTTTGCAAACTAAAACTTAAGGGCTTTTAAGTTGGCAATGGTATTATGTCTTCAAGGGAAAGGGGAACCACTTCTGCACTTGGTGGAATGCAGAATAATAATGTGTGTGTGCTAGGTGGTGCTGTTGTATAAATTTTTAAAGTTGGGGAATATCCTTTTCAAACAAGATTCTTTTTAAGCTTGATACCTGTCCAACCTATTTTGATATGCTTCTTTGCTCAAGTGATCTTATGTATGATTGCCAACATTTTCATTGTGATAAACCTGTCCCTGATTTTCGCTATAGCCATTTTAAATTATTTATTATTTGTAATTTTTAAGTATGTTTTTATATTTTGTCTGTTTAATTGCATTTTAAGGGGGGTGGGCTATTGGGGGAAGAGATTGTCTATTTTATCTTGTAAGCTGCCTCGATTGTTTTTACAGAGAGGTGGGATAATAATAATAATAATAATAATAATAATAATAATAATAATAATAATAATTTAAAAACCACCACCACCATCCTGCAAATAATCAATTTTAAATCAATGAATGTGAGTATATACAGAGGGCTCTCCCTGGCACAAAAGTGACATCAAACTTAACTGCCCTCCCTTCATTTTGAATCATCATCATTGAAAAAGACCTTCCTTTGGGTATTGTTTGCCTTTCTGCAGCTGGTGATGGGACTTGGGAGAAGAGACAGGTCTTAATTGTGAGGTAGAATGGGTCTGAGAGTACTTGACCATCAACAAGGCCATGTCAGAGCTGTTGGGAGATAGAGCCCAGACACTCCTGGAGACTGTAGGTTTCCCATTACTGAATGTGAGAAAATATGGAATCTGGATTTTGTCATCTCTTGGGAGCTTTCAGATGATCCATGCCCTATCTGGTTGAGGTTAAACCATACACCTTATATGTTGAAAGTAAGTGCTCTATCACCAAGCTACAGTTTGGGAACATAACCAATTAGAAACTCAAGGATGAACCAAAGAACTGACCTCTGTCAGATTCAGTCTTGGGTGTATCAGTTCTTGAGGCCTGAAAGATAGTAAACAATTTAGACATTCAACTTGCAATTAAAATCAACATGCATGTTGACGAGAGTGCCTGGAGGGTTAAGTTCCATTAAGTTGTTGCACCTCTGACATCATGCACATAATATAATCCCCCCCATTGCTGTTCAAATATATGGTGTGGGATTCTGTAGAGAGGGGGCCTCTGTGTGTAGAAATGCACACCGGAATGGCTTCATACGAGCCACAATTATGATAGCACAAGATTCTACCTGCTCAAATGAGTAAGATATTGGGGATGCCGGTATTTGACATGGCACACTCCCAGCTTATGAATTGCACTTGTATACAATCGAGCCACATTTAAGTACTTCTGTTGAGAGTTTGCATAGTTTGTTCCCACTAACTAGTGGGATATAGCAGCACACAGTTGTGGCTAGATGACACTGCTGTTTTCATCACTGTAGTTTGTGGAAGGAAAGATGGGGTATGTGTGAGGGTTGATAGTCCTGTAGTGCAAATGATATAAAAATAGAAATCTAATCAATTGCCATTCAGCATATAGGAAAATATGTATAGTAGTCCCTTTTAAAGTGAAATGGATGTGTCTGTTTATAGTTCTGCCTTCACTTCAGTTAAGATACACAGATTTCAGTCCTAAGCAGTGGTGTAGTGGTAAAATTTGAAGTGCAGGCCTTCTTTATGATAGTCTCTATAGCAGGGGTAGGCAACCTGTCCCCTTTAAGGGCCGAGGGACTTCAGCTCCCAGAAGCCTCAGCCATATTGGCCAATAGTCCCATGTTGGCCAATAGCTCCTGGGATTCTGGGAGCTGAAGTCCCTCGGCCCTTAAAGGGGAAAGGTTGCCTACCCCTGCTCTATAGCAAGGAGATTCCAAAAGTGAAGGCAACTATCTACCAGGAGCAGGTCTTTTGCAAAGCTGGTGGGTCTTACAAACTCAAAAACTAAGCCACCTGAAGGATTGTTCATAACTACATTATTGCTGGTAATGCAGCTACTGTGGAGATTGCAGTTTAGCTGTTTAGCCCCAGAGATTGCAGGGATCATTTTGTGTGTGTGTGTGTGTGTGTGTGGAAGATGGCATCATAGAACCTGATAATCAGAAAATCCTGGGACTCCAGTCCTGCAAACCCTTGAGTTGTATCCAGTAATATACAGCCTGCAGCAGTTTGGCCACTGCAGTTGCACAGAGCAGGTACAGACTTAATGAGTGCATCATTCAATACTTCCTGGTGACTGTCCACATGAGCATGCCTGATGGGCAATGGTGAAAATATGTATAGATAGATCAAGGTAAATGTCATTTCTTTTCATGTGGCTGCAACCACAAAGCTGTTCTAACCATTTCACATGGTGGTGAGGGGGCAACAAACTTCAGGGCTGAGGCAGGATTTAGAAGTTTAAATCAGTGACACATTTTCACCATGCTGGACAGCTCATTTCCAGCTTTCTCTAGAATCTGAACAACATGATGTTTGGAAAGGTTATTGCTGCATTACCCCCATGTAATGGGGATATGGTGGTGTGATGGATGGTGTGATTTTGATCAGGAAAATAATATGTGTTTGCCATTCTGATCAAGCTAGCAGTTCACCTTCTACAGTTGCATTTTAGCAAAGAAATAAAATCCAGACTTGATATCCTCTACAATGTGTACCATGTTGTACAAGATGTTTACAAGTTGAGCTTGGGCAGGATTTTAGTCGTTGCATAATCAGAACAGAATTCAATCTACACAATGGAAATAAGAGACCTTCAATAGCATAAGTCTGAATTACACCATTTTAATTCATTAACACCAATGCAGGATGCATTGTTGCCTTGAGTACGGAGGGGGGTGGGTGGATGTTTATCACTATTTAGCAGAAATTGAATTTTTCCTTACTTATCTTGCTTTTTTTCATGTGAGATTGATGCTGGAGAACGGTTCTGCAGATACCATGGACTAGTAAAAAGACAAATAAATGGCTCCTAGAGCAAATCAAGCCTGAACCTTCCCTAGAAGCGATGATGAGTAAACTGAGGCTGTTGTACTTTGGCCCTATAATGAGAGGACAGAACTCACTAGAAAAGATGATAATGCTTGTTAAGGTAGAGAGCAGTAGGAAGAGAGGAAGACCACACTGAAATGCATAGAAACAATCAGGGAAGACATGACCATGAGTCTGTAGGATCTAAGCACAGCTGCAGAGGGTAGAGTAACTTGGAGACCTCTCATTCATAGGCAGCTAGCAAAACAGCAAAACTTCCTGGTTAAATAAATGTATCTCCTTGGTATAAAATAGTCATGTAGGCTCTAGAATATAGTGTGAAAGATGTGGGTGTTTTAAATAAAAATTACCCTGAGAGGCAGAAGTAGACTGTGGGCTGCATTTTCCAGACTTCTGTCTTAAAAGTGAAGGCCTTTCATTTCATTGTTTATGCTCTCAACCAACATTTGGAAATAATGAGATATAAATGGCATAGTTACCTGCAGCAAAGGTTTTTTTTAAAAAAATAAGATTACCGTATTTTTCGGCATATAAGACGCTCCGGCATATAAGACGCACCCAATTTTAAAGGAGGAAAATCTAGAAAAAAAAGATTCTTAACCAAATACTGTAGTAAAATATTTTATATCAACTGTATAAAGTTAACAGCAGTTTAAGAACAATTTTAAGTTGTAAATGTAAATTTAAGCCAGCAGCAGGGCCAGGTATTGCACAAATTCCCTGCCCAACTTTCTTGCAAGTCTCCTGTCGCCTTATGGTGACTCCATGAATTTCTTAGGGATTTCTTAGGCAAGGAAGACTCGAGAAGTGGTTTTGCCAGTTCCTTCCTCTGAAATACAGCCTGCAGCACCTGGGATTCTTTGGCGGTCTCTCATCCAAGGACTATCCAGGGCTGACCCTGCTTAGATTCCAAGATCAGATGGACTGGTACCTTTGGAGTTTTTAGGCCATTGTCTTATGGAGTAATTTATGGCTTATTTTGACCCTACCATGAGGGTTTTCTTGTAAGATTTCTTCAAGGGTTTTTTTTTTGCCATTTCCATCCTCTGAGGCTGAGAGAGTGTGATTTGGCCAGAGTAATCCAGTGCCCTGGAGTAATTTCTGGCTCATTTTGACACTACCATGAGGGTTTTCTTGGCAGATTTCCTCAGAGGAGGGAGTTTGCCATTTCCACCCTCTGAGGCTGAGACAGTGTAACTTGGCCAGGGTAATAATCCAGTGCCTTGGAGTAATTTCTGGCTCATTTTGATCCTACCATGAGCGTTTTCCTGGCAGATTTCCTCAGAGGAGGGAGTTTGCCATTTCCACCCTCTGAGGCTGAGACAGTGTAACTTGGCCAGGGTACGAATCCAGTGCCTTGGAGTAATTTCTGGATCATTTGGATCCTACCATGAGCGTTTTCCTGGCAGATTTCCTCAGAGGAGGGAGTTTGCAATTTGCACCCTCTGAGGCTGAGACAGTGTAACTTGGCCAGGGTACTAATCCAGTGCCTTGGAGTAATTTCTGGATCATTTGGATCCTACCATGAGCGTCTTCCTGGCAGATTTCTTCAGAGGAGGGAGTTTGCCATTTCCACCCTCTGAGGCTGAGACAGTGTAACTTGGCCAGGGTACTAATCCAGTGCCTTGGAGTAATTTCTGGATCATTTGGATCCTACCATGAGCGTTTTCCTGGCAGATTTCCTCAGAGGAGGGAGTTTGCAATTTGCACCCTCTGAGGCTGAGACAGTGTAACTTGGCCAGGGTACGAATCCAGTGCCTTGGAGTAATTTCTGGATCATTTGGATCCTACCATGAGCGTTTTCCTGGCAGATTTCTTCAGAGGAGGGAGTTTGCCATTTGCACCCTCTGAGGCTGAGACAGTGTAACTTGGCCAGGGTACTAATCCAGTGCCTTGGAGTAATTTCTGGATCATTTTGATCCTACCATGAGCGTTTTCCTGGCAGATTTCTTCAGAGGAGGGAGTTTGCCATTTCCACCCTCTGAGGCTGAGACAGTGTAACTTGGCCAGGGTACTAATCCAGTGCCTTGGAGTAATTTCTGGATCATTTGGATCCTACCATGAGCGTTTTCCTGGCAGATTTCCTCAGAGGAGGGAGTTTGCCATTTGCACCCTCTGAGGCTGAGACAGTGTAACTTGGCCAGGGTACTAATCCAGTGCCTTGGAGTAATTTCTGGATCATTTGGATCCTACCATGAGCGTTTTCCTGGCAGATTTCCTCAGAGGAGGGAGTTTGCCATTTGCACCCTCTGAGGCTGAGACAGTGTAACTTGGCCAGGGTACTAATCCAGTGCCTTGGAGTAATTTCTCGATCATTTGGATCCTACCATGAGCGTTTTCCTGGCAGATTTCCTCAGAGGAGGGAGTTTGCCATTTGCACCCTCTGAGGCTGAGACAGTGTAACTTGGCCAGGGTACTAATCCAGTGCCTTGGAGTAATTTCTCGATCATTTGGATCCTACCATGAGCGTTTTCCTGGCAGATTTCCTCAGAGGAGGGAGTTTGCAATTTGCACCCTCTGAGGCTGAGACAGTGTAACTTGGCCAGGGTACTAATCCAGTGCCTTGGAGTAATTTCTCGATCATTTGGATCCTACCATGAGCGTTTTCCTGGCAGATTTCCTCAGAGGAGGGAGTTTGCAATTTGCACCCTCTGAGGCTGAGACAGTGTAACTTGGCCAGGGTACTAATCCAGTGCCTTGGAGTAATTTCTCGATCATTTGGATCCTACCATGAGCGTTTTCCTGGCAGATTTCCTCAGAGGAGGGAGTTTGCAATTTGCACCCTCTGAGGCTGAGACAGTGTAACTTGGCCAGGGTACTAATCCAGTGCCTTGGAGTAATTTCTGGATCATTTGGATCCTACCATGAGCGTTTTCCTGGCAGATTTCTTCAGAGGAGGGAGTTTGCAATTTGCACCCTCTGAGGCTGAGACAGTGTAACTTGGCCAGGGTACTAATCCAGTGCCTTGGAGTAATTTCTGGATTATTTGGATCCTACCATGAGCGTTTTCCTGGCAGATTTCCTCAGAGGAGGGAGTTTGCAATTTGCACCCTCTGAGGCTGAGACAGTGTAACTTGGCCAGGGTACTAATCCAGTGCCTTGGAGTAATTTCTTTCCACCCCCGTCCTGGGTGCTCCAATGGACTCTTCCTGGGATGGGAGGATGTCCTCTGACCTCAGGAAGAGTCCATTGAAGCACCCAGGATGGGGGTGGAAAGAGGAGGAGCACATTCAACTAGCCAGGAAAAGAGGACTCTTTCCACCCCCGTCCTGGCTGCTCCAATGGACTCTTCCTGGGATGGGAGGAGCCCACTGGAGCACCGAGGCTCAGGCTGAAATGAGGCCTACTTTTAGCCTAGGCCTCGGCAGTTTGCCCTCAGCTTTTATATTCACTTCATTAGGCGCAGCAACTTCCCCACCCTCGTTTTGGGGAAGAAAAAGTGCGTCTTATATGCCGAAAAATACGGTACATTTCAAAAGTAACATAAGTGGGATGACATGAGATGGGAACACATTATTTTTGAAGTAACTTGAATGGGGATGCTAGGGGTACTCACAGTGTATTTTTTAAAGTTTTATACCATTCTGTTAGAAAACCTTTTATTGAGTAACAACAATGAATTACTTTTTAAAAGCCCATTCTAATGAGGGATGAGAACAAACTATTTTTAAGGAGTAACTTGCCAAGCTCCCTTTAAATCGTCACCCTCTACTAGCTCTTGTGAGGCTAGTTTGATCATATGGAATTCCACAACGTACTTGAGCAAAGTCCTTTGAAACTGACAGCCACTCTTTTGATGTGAAGGAGATACATATTCTTGGAGCCCTAGAATATCCTAGAATTGGAGGTCATGAAAATAGAAATAAAGCTTAGAGTCAAAAGACTTTTTCAATTCTATCCTGGTACACAGTTATTATTCCCTGTAGCAAGGCCCTTGTCCTAACAATTGGTAGAAAGAAGCTACTGTGCTTCTGTTGCACACAGAAACTTTATGTTGTAGTTAAGTACAATGGTGTTTATATTAGCTTCATCTTGTAGTTCTAACCCAACATGTGAATACAAAGGTATGTGTGTACATGCACTTGCATGTGTGCACACACATATCCATACCTGTGTGCATCCACGTAGTTTCTTGTCTGCAAAGGTGTTCTGTGAGGATGTTTACTTAGCCAGAATTGTGGTTTTTGTGTGTGTGTGAAGATAATGTGAACAAAGGCCTTGATGGGCATCTTGTCAATAAATCACTGGTCATCCGCACTAGAACAGCATGTAATGCTGCCCCTTTTCTGGGGTTTACTCTGTGCAGGAGTGTTTGAAATTTCAATAGTCCTTAAATGGAAAGTATTGCATACAGAAATGAGTGTAGAAGGTGAAGAAGAATCCAATCTTGGTTTAAAGAAGTATTCAGGCACTTGGCTTGTTTCTCCTTTTCTGTGATATTCAAGACTTAATCCTTACAAAAATAGGTGCTTATCAATAAAGAAGCTCTGCTCTGCAAATTCTGTTCAATTTACAGTTCAGCTGAGACAGCAGATAGTATGAAAGTCAAAGGGAGCCCCTTGGCTTCACAGTGCCATTTATCTCTGAAAAATCAGCAATGTGAAAATTGACTATTTCAATGGGGCAATCTTCTGTCAATTATTTGGACAAAAAGCTTTTTGTCTGAGCTTGTTGGGAATTCAAAAGCAGAAATGGCAGGGGAAGGAGGCGAAAGTATAGAGAGCAGCATGCAAACTGGTCTTACTAAATCTAAGGAAAACATGATGTGTCAGCATTCTGTGAGAATTAAAATATGATCTACTGTTTATGGAAAATATGTTCTAGTTAGAAATGTATACTGATCATAAAGATTAAAAGCCTTTGTCAGGTTTCTGATTTATTGGAATATGCCTGATTTTTTTAAAAAAAACAATATGCATTATGTATTCATTTATACAGCAACCTTAATGATTTTCTTTCTTCTGAGAGAGCTCTGCATGTACATAAAATAGTGGTTGTGGCAAGGTTTAGTATGAGACTGACACAAATAAATGGAACCCATTATCGTAATGGTTATTAATTGCATGTAAGCGAACCTTTCTGATTGGCTCTCTGTGATGTCATATTCAGTTGCACCCAGCAACTATGTGGGCGTAGTGCAGCTTGATGTTACTGAAATTCTCCTTTAATTTTCTTGTCAGCCCACATTTTAAGAAGAGTATCTAGCTCTTGCCTGCAGCTTTTCAGTGCTCCACTGCAAGGGTTTGTCACCGGAAAAGCATTGCATTTTGTCAGGAGTTAGTTTTGGGTGTTTGGTCTGACAAAAAGGCATTTTTCACCATTTCATGTCCTTGCTTTGTTCTGTGTTGAAAAAAACACAGAGGGCTTTAAAAGATAAATGAGGAAATTGAAAACTGACTACCCCCCCCTCTCTTGTGTGTATACCTGTGCCTGTGTCAGGGGGCTAATTTGTCTTACTCCTCCTCATATTATTTAATTTACAGTCTTTTCCCCCCCTGTTAGTATCTTGCTGGAAGAGAAGTTGGCTGGGTTATGTATGTATGTGTGTTGTATATATGTATACCTTTGATGAATATTCACAATGACATCATCTTTCATCCTGTCTTTGCAGAGAATGGAGGGAAAAATTGACTGTCTAAACACTATGTTTCTTCAAAAGTGAATAATAATTGCTATGATCTGGGGAAGACTCAGGCAGAACTATATTAATAGAGTAATGAGACAGCTGTCCTGAAATCTGGAACTGAGGGGAAATCCAAAGCTTGGAATTAATCCAATGTCATCTATACTGCATTACGTTGGGTGGTGACAAAGATAGAACAATGTTTTGGGGTTGTTTTGTGTGTTTTTTCTGAAATAATATTAATGACTAGTAATTTTCCTTTTTTTCTGTGTAACAAGTAGCATTTACTACAGTCAGCCTTCAGTATCTACAGATTTTTTTATCCATGGATTCAAGCATCCACAGTTTGAAAATACTCAAAAAACAAATAAATTCCAAAAATCAAAGCTTGATTTGTCATTTGATACAAGGGACACCATTTTACTATGCCATTGTATTTGTTGGGACTTGAGCATCCATGGAGTTTGGAATCCACAGGGGTGTCCTGGAACCAAACCCCAACAGGTACTAAGGGTCCACTATACCTATTTTTTCTTGTTACTTTTTCAGAGGCAAAATTTTGAGGGGCTACATTTTGATTCCCCCCCCCCCCCCGAAATTGCAAGGATATTTTCTTTGATGAACTTTCCACTTAAAAAGAAACAGAAAACCAACAATGTAATGAGTACTATAACAAATCACTTCCTATGTTTGCAATACATACAGTAGCAAATAACTTTTTTTTGAAGGCTCCAGAGTGAGTTGTATCATGGTCTGTAAGAGTAATTTTCTAAGCCCTGAGAAAGTCTGAGCACTCTAGAAGTTGTAGTGCATGTGAGTGTGTACCTGTGAGTGTGCTTGCGTGTGAGGGCACTCATTTATTTATTTATTTATTACTTTTCCTTTGAATAGGCCTCAAAGTGGCTTCTAATATATATTAAAGCACATCATTTAAACAATACGTTTAAAAGTTTAAAAAGTACTAAACCAAACATTCAGTTAAAACGTGAACATTTTAAAAATTAAAATACTTAAGATACTGAAAATACACACTAAATACGAAAAACAGCATACCCAATTGCTCATCATTTTACCCTGGTCAGTCAAGGCTGAAGTCCTCTTAATACAAAAAGAGTATTTACATACCAGCAAAAATACAGTGGGGAGGGGCAGATTGACTTCCCTTGGAAGGTGTGAGGATTTTGGAATTTATTCTGCAGCTGGTGAGTTGAAAGTTGCTGCCACACTGCAGAATGAATGCAGTTTAACACCACTTTGTCATAGCTCCATCCTATGGAATCCTGGATTTGTAGTTTGTTGTGGCACCAGAGTGCTGTGACAGAGGCGGCTAAATATCTGTCAAAACTACAAATCCCAGAATTCCATAGCATGGAGCCATGGTAGATAAAGTGGTGTCAAAACTGCATTCATTCTACAGTGTTGAAGCAACTGAAGTCTGTCACTCTGGAAATATATAGTGGAACTCTATTTCCTGTCTGTATCTGGGGAAGTGAGTGCTGGAATTGCTGAATAGTCCCTCTCCCTTGAGATAGTATGCCTTCCCTGGCATATACTATCCCACTTTGCATAGTAGTGAGATTCAAGCAATGGAAAGGTTTTTCAAAAGCAGGCAACATAATCCAGAAGGTGCACAAAAGTTTTATTAGAGATGATGAAAGGGAGCTGATGCACTTTGAGCTAGCTGTTCTTCAGAAGGCTTGGCTTCAAAAAATATGAGTACATACGCAATTTAAAAAATCAGAGATAATAACTTTTCATGATCCTTCAGTCAAAGGCACAATACATAATTGGCTCCATACTGCTTAAGGAAATACTGTGTTCCTTTTTACAGCAAAATCTTTTGAATTACTAAATTAAAATCTTCAACTCAATAATGTCAACTATAACTGCTTTGCTATTCATATGGTATTTATCTGCGTTGCTTTTAATGATAAGGTGACATAGAAGAGAGCTTGAAAAAATTAAGGGTTCATTGTGATACCTACTTAGCTAGGATTGATTTAACTGAAATTAATAGGGCTTTTGAACTTCTCTAGGACTTCTGAACTTCTTTAGGACTTCTTTAGGTTAGCTATGTGATTGCCAAATAACTCCCTGTCAATAATTGTTTGCAATCCAGATTCCTTTCTATCCCTTGCTTCATGGAAGTAGACAGATCTTTTAGGGGAAAAACTGAAGCAAAATAGGTATTGAGTAGTTTTAATAGGTATTGAGTAGTATTCCTTTCCATTGTGATCCATTAGCATTTTGCCATTCTTATTGAATAGGGTCTCACTGTCTCCTTGGTCATCCTCTTGCCTCAGATATATTTGCAAAGCCACAAAGGTTTTTGCTTGCCTAGCCAGTCTCAGCTCATTTTGAGCTTTAGTTTTCCCTGTACTATAACTGCAAACTTGGGCTATACATCTGTACCCTTCCTTGGTGATTTGTCCTTCCTACCATTCTTTATACATCTTTTTCTTTTCACTTCCTCCTTCAGTTTCCTGTGCAGCCACATTGGTTTTTTCAGATGTTTCCCATTTTTCTTCTTCTGTGGGATTGTTTGTGATTTTGCTTTTTGCAACTCATTCTTTAAGAACCCCCACCCTTGCTGGGTGTCTTTTTCCTGAAATCCAAGGTCTAACTATATTCTTCTTTACCCTATCCCACAATGGCAAATTCTAGCATTACACAGTCACCTTTCCCTAAAGTATCATCTACTTTGATTCTAGTGACCAACTCCTCCCTATTGGTTAGGATCAAGCCCAGGATTTCTAATGCTCTTATTCTTTACCTTTTGAGATAAGATATTATCTGCAAGGCACATCAAAAATTTGTTGTAGAGCCTATGCTTAGCAGTTTCAGTCTTCCAGCATCTCATACATACATCTTTGAGATTTCTAAGGACGTTATCACACGGGGAGTCGCGGGGAGAAAGTGGAAATAAACGGGCACGAGCGGAAGTCTTTAATTTATGGGATTTGTCTCGTTCCGCCTCGTCTGATAACTAAATTCAAATTTAAAAGGGGGTTAATTCAAACGAAAACCTGATCTTTTCATTTTCAGGATTTTTGAGGATTTGAAAAGATCAGGTTTTTGTTCGAATTAACCCCCTTTTAAATTCGAATTTAGTTATCAGACGAGGCGGAATGGGACAAATCCCGTAAATTAAAGTCTTCCACTCATCCCGTTTATTTCCACTTTCTCCCCGCAACTCCCCGTGTGATAACGTCCTAAGATCTGTTTCTGCAAAGCATAATCCACCAACTTTTCTTAGTTTGGTGGCCTGTCATAAAAGTCTACTGCAATATTGCATTTATTCATTTCTCTATTTATTTTTACCCAAATGCTCTCAACTGTTCCACTTTGATCACTATCATGGATTTCTGTAAAACTAAATTTGTCTTAAACATATAATGCTACCCCTCTCCCTTTTCTGTCAAACCTATTCTTTTTGAATATATTATACCCTTCCATTGTAATATTCCAGTCATGGAAGTCATCCCACCAGGTCTCCATTATGCCTATAAATTCATATTTACCTGACTGCACTAGGACTTCAAGCTCATCTTATTTATTTCCCAAACTCTATGCATTGGTATATAGACATCTGAAGCTTTGTTTGTATTCACCTATTAATTTACTGTCAGTTTTTCTCTGGATCTCATTCTTTCTTTCAATTTCTCTTATAGAATTCACATCCTCATATTCAGAGTTTGCTTTTGGGCTGATGTTTGAGCTATCATCTCCATCCCCTCTCAATGATTTAGTTTAAAGTCGTCTTGATCACACTTGCCATATTCCTATGAGATACATTATTTCCAGTCTTTGTGAAGTACAGTCCATCTGTAGCCAGTAGTCCTCTGTATAAGAAATGAAAATTGTGGTCCAAAAAGCCAAACTTCTCTCATCTACAGCATCTACATAGCCAGTTATTCACTTTTAGTATCTCCCTGTCCTTGTGTTGTCCTCTATCTTTCATTGGCAGAACTGATGCAAATATCAGCTGTGCCTTAAACCTCTTCAGCTTCTTGCCCAAAGCTTCATAGTTAGAGGTGAACTTCTCAAAGTGGTTCTTGATTGTATCATTAGTACCCATATGTATAAGGAGAAATCTGTGTTCTCGATGAGTTTGGCAAATTGTTGACATCCGGATGGATGTACCAGGAAGAGAGCACATTTCTTGATTTATTTTGTCAGGTTGCCTCTATACCCCTGAGCAATGGATTGCCAACCACCGGCACCTTTTTCTGCTCAAGACCCTTACAATGCAATAAAATGATCATAATGCTACTTTTTCAAATTTAGGAGTTTATATAGGAGGGGCTTGATCATTCTTGAATCATTCTTAAACCAGAATGATTACAAAGGTTGGATATTGTTTGTTAAGAAAAGTACAGGGAAATAGACCAAGGAAACTGTGTGGCAGTTAGGAGACTTAAGTGAACAAACTAACCTTTAGGAGAGAACAACATACTGACACTTTATGGAACTAAAGGTCAAGCAAGAGAATATGCTTAGTATGTTTTTAAAGTCATAAACTCTAAAAAAACAGTGTATCTGTAGTGGTTTGAGTGTGGACTATAACTCTGGAGAGCAAGGTTTGAATCCCTACTTGGCCATGAAAACTCACTGGATGACCTTAGGCAAGTCACAGTCTCTCAAGCCTCAGAAGATGACAATGGCAAACCCCCTATCAAGAAACTTGTCAAGAAAACCCTGTGATAGGGTCACCTTAGGGTTGCCATAAGTCAGGAATGACTTGAAGGCAAAACAACACACAACTCCCCAAATGGCAAAATAAATCTCTTTGTCATAGCATGTGCTTTCTGATCTCTTTTGTCATTGGTCATTGGAAGGTATGCAAATACTTAATCTGCAAGCCTAGTGGCAGAAAGACATATCTCTGAGGTAATCCCCTTATAGTAGGAAAAACCAATTAATCACAGGAAATATATGTTCCCTTTTATGTCTCAATTGACCTGAAGTGACACATAGTTTGAGCAGAGAGCAAAATCTGTGCTCTATTAACCAATGACTAAAGCTGGTAGCCTTTTCTTGATGCCTCAACATCAGAGTTTATATAAAGTTCCATTTTTTACTACAACTTCCAGAATCCCCTGGCTGGACAGTAGTGCAAAAACAACAAATAAAACAAAACAAAGCCTTTCCCATGGTCTCCCCACCAGGGAATATTTGAATTTATGCTTCAAATATTACAAAATGCCAATAAGTCTCCAGTAACATTTGTTTATTGGTTTGTTTGGAAGAAAATCAAACCTAGATAAGTACTTCATACCTGAACCTTTTAACTGTTTGGAGGAGCATGCCTGACATTACATTGATTCTGGAGGAAATTTGTATTCATAACATTTGGTACTGATATCAGACCTAGCTCTTCTTTTAATCTGGTAAGCAGTAGACTTTGTTGTTCAAATGTAGATATAAGGGCTGTACAGAGCGGCGAAAAGGAGGGGCGTGGTGGCCACATGCCTCACGCCGCCTGCCCTGACTCCACTCCCAAGCTGCAGTCACACTGCAGTCCCGCCCAACCCAACAGTAGGTGGATCCACAGCATTTCTGCAGCACAGCGTTTAAACATGCTGCGCTGAAGAAACACTGAAAAAATACCACCGCTGTGGCAAGGGCAGCTTTTTCCGCTCCCAAAAGAGGCAGCATTTTGCTGCTTCTTTTGGGGCCAGAAAAATGCCAGACCAGGGCTGTGGCATGCAGTTGCCACAGCCCCAATCCGGCGAGCAAAGGGGCCACGTAGAGCTGCCTCTTTACGTCTGTCTGTTTAGCCCCTTTGTTGTTGTGTGCCTTCAAGCAATTTCCTAAGGCAACACTAAGGCAATGCTATCACATGGTTTTCTTGGCAACATTTGTTCAGACAATACTTGTCATTGTCTTCCTCTAAGGTTGAGAGAGTGTGACTTTCCCAGAGTCACCTAGTGGGCTTTCAAAACCAAGCAGGGATTTGACCCTTGGTCTCTTGGAGTCCTAGTCCAACACTCAAACTGCTACCATGCTTGCTCTATTTAGCCTTAAAATCAAATTTCACCTTTTTCCACTAAAAAAAGTCACTGACCTGGCTACAGAATCTCTTTGTTTTCACAAAAAGTAGTTTCTGGAAATTTACTGGAAAACTTAAAACTGAACAAACTACTAAATTATTATCCACTGTATTGTTCCTATGTTCTTTTAGTCTTGCCATGGGGACAAAATAATGAGAGTGATATACTTGGTACCCAAGGTTATGAAATCTCTTAGAAGTGCTTTATGAAATGCATTGGTTCACAGGCCAATAGATATATTTATATTACTTGCAGAATCATAGCTGAATGTGTGAAGTCATTGCGCTTATGGTAAAACAAAAGTTACAGGTGTAGTGTCTGTAGGTTCTGACTTGGAAAAATGGCTGCTGGAGCACATTTCCCAATTCGCATTGGAGTGAGGATCTACTCTGAAGTCAGATTCCACTGCAAAAGACGTGTGATAAAACATGGCTGCAGCACGAATTAGAGTTAAATTTGGGAAAGGAGTATTATTTAAGGCATGAGATAATCTCTGATGAGAAAAGATGAAAGAAAAGCAAGTATGCAAAAATGAATGCCCATGGTAACTGAAGAAATTCCAATTATAGAATATTCTCCCAGATGATCTTTGGCATTCTGGTACTTTTCTTGGTCTTAGGCCGCTTTATGCATTCTGCCAATCACATGAGACTCTGAAGCCAAGAGCTTGAAACACTGACATTTTGTATTACAATTCCCAGGATCCCTGAAGGGGATTTTTCTAAGTTCTGGGTGAAAATGATTCCATGCAACATCTTTTGTCATGCTGGGAACATAATTTGGAGCCCAATTCAGTGGCCAGGCTTGTTCTAGGACTCTAGGTGCTGTTGTGAAGCCTGATTGTAGACATGGCTACTCTGTGTGACAGCCAGGGGTTTGTCAGGCTTTGATAAGGGTTAGGTTCACATTTTAAAGTGCTACCCATGTGCCCAAGTGGGAAAGTGGTTTGGTCAAGATCAGACAGAGGGATGAGTTCTGGAAAAACTAACAAGAATCAGGCAGAGGGTCAAGATGCAAAGCAAGAAGAGAGTAGCAGGAAGACCAGAAGCAGACACTTTTGCCTTGTCTGAACTGGCCAGATACTCCAGTGTCAGTCTGGGATACCCTGGCCCTGTGGCTGCTCCAACCTGCCCCTATTACCTGGACATCCATATTTGTGCTGTGGTTTCTGCCTGCACAGGGGTTCTGCTTGGCAGCCAGCACATCAGCCACCGGCATGGGTCACTCACTTCTGAGGTCTGAAGAAGGTTCCCAATGACAATCACATGCTGGGTGCCTCATTCTGACCTCAGAAGAAGTGACTGGAAGTGGTGGTGGTTGCACCAGGTGGCCCAGCAGAACACCTGTGCAAACAGCCACCATGGCACAGGAATGGAGAGCTTTGGATCTTCCCAGAAGATCTGGAGTAGCAAGTAACTTTTAAAAACATGGTTTAAAGGCTTTATAGGACCTACCAGATAGATTAGTTAGACTATTTTTTGGTGGTTATCCTGTCTAAATGGTGTGCTTAAGCTTTGAAATATGTTTGCGACTGAACTAGAATGCTGTGGATGCCAGTTGTATGGTGCCTGGAGCCTGACTGCTTCAAATAGGACCCATGATGAAAAAGTAGTTTAGTTGACAGGCTGTTCTACAATAGCACTTCCATAAGCAGGACAGGGAACTGTGAATGCTTGAGCACTCTTTCCACATCTATGGCATGGCATGGCATGGCTGAATGAACAGATGATCCAGTCCTCTGCTTCTGTGGATTACATTGTAGGTATATGATAGGTATGTGAGAGTGTCTACTCTTCCCCCTATGAATATACAACCCTGCAAAGTACAGAATCTGGGTAGCATAACACGAGTATTGGTTCCAAACTATTCAAGGTATTAACTATCCAAGATATTGTGTATCATGAGTTGTATTCATTTCTGTTGTGTATGAAACATTATTATCTCTTCAAAATGAAATTATTCTATATGTTGAGTGTTATTTCTCTTTGGACTCTAATGATTCTTTGTGTAGATCCTTCCATTATAGTTGCTTTTGAGAAGGTTTCAACACTTATCCTTACACTTATCCTTAGGTAGGAGCAGAGGCAACACCCTAAGTCTAACTTCTAGTTCTACGGGTGACACCATTAAGTCCCTGGTACTCCTAAGTCCTTTCATACTGAGTCAACTGCTATTTATTGACAAATAAAGCCCTGGAAGAAGAAAAAAGTTCTATAACATAACATCTAAGAGAGAGAAAATATGTTTGAGTAATACATAAGCTAAATGTAGATATGGAGTGGGTGAATAATAATAATAACATCAACCATATTAAAGCTATCATCAAATAAATCTTTATCTCTTTTGGTATGTGGATCTAATAAAATAAAATTCTTTTGACTGAATGACTGATTAAATCAGGGTTCAACATAACCATTCCCCCCTCCCCACAATATATATTTGCTATACTAACTACTCCTCTTACTGTTTCTTCTGGTCTTGTGCCTGTCATTGAGTCATCAGCCATTTGTAGGTATATGACGGCATATCGTAAAGTAATAATTATCACCCAGAAGTTATTATGGTATATTGATGGAATTTTGTCAGTGTCATCATTGGTCCTTAAGTGCATGATGTTGAGGAAGTCAGCTCAGTGTGACCTTTATTTTTGTGTGACAAGTTGTGCCAGAAATGAATAAAGTGTAAGATGGAGAAGTACCAGTGGGTATCGTAAAGTAATAATTATCACTTGAAAGTTATTATGGTATATTGATGAAATTTTGTCAGTGTGATCATCACCAAGTGAATTTTCTTTTCCCCAAAATGAAAAATCCATTGAGGGCTCACCAATTTGACAACACAGATGACATCATTCATAAAGTGGAAGAGTGGTTTAAGGTACAATCTGCAGGCTTCTACAATAATGGTATTCGGAGGGTCAAGTAACACTGAGAAAAACACTGTAAATCTGGATGGTGGCTACGCAGAGATAAGTTAACAACTACAAATCAAAACAAACTTTCTGTCAATTTTTTAAAAAGGTGATAATTAAAACTTTACAACACCCCCTCGTTACCACTTGATGCAGCCAAGCATTTAACTAAGTCCCACCCTGGATATCCTGCCCCTGGAGGGCAGAAGTCCCAACCCCAGCACTGGGTAACACCCAGTGCTGGAAGACCTTTTAGTTTGGGTACTCAGCCCCTAAAAGGTTTGCCATCACTGCCTAAAGTTGAGAAAAAAATGATTTTCCAGTCTGACTTAGCATATGCAGAAGACAATGGTACAACAGTTTGAAAGAATGACATGCCATGTAACTCATTGAAACAGTATCGGTAGGAAATGTGAATATATGCAAGTGAACAGCAATAACACTATAACTGCTCTTTAAATGGACCTTGCTATATAGGACCTTAGAAAATGAAAAGAAACAGCTGTGACTCTGGGTTAAGATGACAAATGTCTCATGTTCCCATTATAAAAGCATATTTTTGCCACTTTATGTCAGTTCTTTCTTTAGTCTTTGTTTTACATTCCCCCACCTTGTGTATACTATCAAAAGAGAGCTAATGTGATATAGTGATTTGAGTGTTGGACTAGGATTCAAATCTTGCTCAGCCCTGGAAACTCACTGGGTGACTGGGCAAGTCACAGCCTTTCAGTTTCAGAGGAAGGCAATGACAAACCTCTGAACAAATCTTGCTAAGAAAACCCTGTGATAGAGTTGCCAGAGACTGAAGTCAACCTGAAGGCACACGTAACAACAGCAAATTCTTTTGGCAGGAGATGCCAGTGCAGTTGGCAGAGTGTGTAATAACAGTCAAGGGACTCATATGATTAATAGGCTGCATGTTACTCACTCCTGCCTTACCAAATTGGATAGGGTAGCCAAGCCTTGCCAACAGGGCCCCATTCACACTACCCAAAGATAGTGCTGTATATCACTTTAGCTTCCATGGCTGTGACCTATGGATTCCTGGGGTTTGTAGTTTGGCGAATCACTAGAACTCTCTAGCTAAGAATTCTAAATGCCTCTCCCTACACTGCAAATCCCAGGATTCAAGAGATGTTGCTATGGAAAGTAGAATATAGCACTCTAATTGTGCAGTATGAATGGGCTCTTGGTGTAGTGGTTAAGCTCCAGGACTCCAGGAGGGTAGACAAATTTCAGCACAAGCAGTACTAAAGGAGGAGAAAAGTTTGATTTTTGCATATGAAAACAACAAAACATAAAATACCGTACAGAGCAAGGAGATGATTGCACTAATATTTAACTCGACTGCACCCTAATGGGGTACAGCCAGGAGGCAGGATGCAGGCGGCAATTATCGCATGTAATTCACCACCGATTCCACCGGCTGAGTGCAACCTGGCTGCAGCCCGGGTCCCAGGAGCGCTCAGCAAGCCGCTTTTCAAAGTTGGAAAGCTTCCAGATTTGTAAAGAGGCTTGCTGAGCGCTCCTGGGACCCAGGCTGCACTCGACCAGCAGAATTGGCAGCAAATTACATGTGATAATTCCTGCCTGTATCCTGCCTCCTGGCTGCATGCCGTTAGGGTGCAGTTGGGTTAAATGTTAGTGCGATAATCTCCCAAGAGTAGGCAAAGTGTAGCCCTGGGTCTGCATGTAGCCCCCAGGGCTGCTTTTGCCGTCTTTAAGCTTCAACTCCCCTGTCCCCAAGAAGACCACACTTTTTCTGGAGGGGGGAAGAATCACTTTTCCTGGGAACATTCAGGAGCAGCAATTCACCTTTTTAATAAGCTGCAGGATCCTTTGCACTGTTCATCATTTTAAAAAAGTGATTTTTCAAAACCAGAAATGGACTTTGGTGAGAGGACATTTTTGGCAATCCATGTGGCCTTTGCAGGATCCTAGGAGCAAAAAAATGGCCCCTGGACCCACTCAGCTGCTCAGTCCTGGTATTCAGTTCCGTGTGCCCAGGGCAGCTTTCCATAACATTTATTATTTATTTTTATTATTTTATTTATTTATTTTATTTTTATCCTGCCTTTTTCCCAAAAAGGGACCCAAGGTGGCTCACAATATAAAAACACATTAAAACAACATTTTAAAAACAATTACAATATCCTAATTAAAACAGTAAAAAGTTAAAAATTTTAAACATACAAAATTTAAAAATACAAAGGTTAGGAAATAATCCAAACCACCCCCAAATAAAACCAGACCTGCATAATTTTAAAAAGGAATAAAAATGTTTTTGCTTGCCGGCAAAAGGCCAGCAGGGAGGGGGCCAGCCTAGCCTCCCATGGAAGGGAGTTCCACAGGATGAGAGCAGCCACTGAGAAGGCTCTCTCTTGTGTCCTCACCAAACGAGCATGCGATGGTGATGGGACCGATAGAAAGCCTTCTCTTGAGAATCTTAGGGCTCTAGGTGGTTCGTATGTGGAGATACAGTCTCTCAAACAGTCTGGACCTAACCCGTGTAGGGATTTATAGGTTATGACCAGCACTTTGAATTGTGCTTGGAAATGAACCTGTAGCCAGTGAAGCTGTTTCAATACAGGAGTTATATGCTCCCTATAAGTGGCTCCAGTCAGCATCTAGCTGTGGCGTTTTGGACCCACTGAAGTTTTGAACAGCTTTCAAAGGCAGCCCCATGTACAGTGTATTACAGTAGTCCAAATGGGATGTAACCAAGGCATGTCTCACTGGTGTACTAGTTTTAGCTGTGCAAATGCACTCCTGGCCACTGCTGAAACCTAGGCATCCAGGCTCAGAGAGGAGTCTAGGAGCACACCCAAGCTACAAGCCTGAGATTTAAGGGAGAGTGTAACTCCATCACAGTTCCCTGATCTGCCTTATGACTGACCAGGAGCACCTCTGTCTTTTCTGGATTAAGCTTCAATTTGTTTGCCCTCATCCAGTCCATTACTGACAGCAGACACTGGTTCAACACAGAGACAGCTTCCTTGGAGTTAGATGGAAAGGAGAGATAGAGTTGGGTGTCATCTACATACTGATGACACCACACCCCCAAACCCCAAAACTCCAGATGACCTCTCCCAGTGGTTTCATGTAGATGTTAAACAACATGGGGGACAACACAGAATCCTATGGTACCCCACACAGTGGCCAAGGAGTTGAACAGGAGTCCCCCAACACCACCTTCTGGATCTGCCCCTCCAAGAAAGATCGGAACCACTGTATAGCATCCCAGAAAGGCAGCTCAGAAGGATACCATGGTCGAAGGTATCGAAAGCTGCTGAGAGATCTAGCAGGACCAATTCCCTCTGTCCAGTTCCCTGCGTAGGTCATCCACCAAGGTAACCAAAGCTGTCTCTATGCCATAGCCAGATCTGAAGCCAGATTGAAATGGATCTAGATAATCTGTTTCATCCAAAAATCCCTGGAGCTGGGAGGCCACCACTCACTCCAGAACCTTGCCCAAGAATGGAACATTAGACCCTGGCCAATAATTATCTAGAATGGTGGGATCCAGAGAGGTCTTTTTTTAGTAATAGCTTCACCACAGGCTCCTTTAGGCAGGATGGAAATTTGCCTTGCTACAGTGAAGCATTCACTACTCCCTGTACCCACTCGGCCAGTCCCCCTCTAGCTGATTTCAGAAGCCAGGAAGGACAAGGATCCAGTATGCATGTGGTGGCTCTCACCTCTCCAAGGATCCTATTTACACCCTCAGGCTACACAAATTAAAAATTATCCAATAATATGGAAGGAGCAGGTGCTAAGATTACATCCACTGGACCTGTCTCAACGACAACATCCAAGTCAAAGTGAATCTGAGCAATTTTGTCTGCAAAGTGTCTTGCGAGTTCTTCACAGCAAGCTGTTGAGTGGTCTTTGTTTCCTTCTTGGGGGCCAGCAAAAGGCACCTGACAACTTGAAACAGCTTCGCTGGCCTGCCAATTGTTTCAGACTCCATCAATACTAACCAGCATGCCCAATTCAAAATATGTATGTTATGGTAGGTTAATTTCCTATGATACTATATATTTGGGATGTTTTTCAAAAAGTGCTGCATGGGTCTGTCAAAGAAAGGATGTACCTTTACCCATCTACAGTTCCTTTCCCAGTTCTACTTTTCTATTACTATTTTAATCCTGTTGTGAGTTACTTCTATTGCAGTTACCACTTGGAGAAAAAAAAGCATTTGGAAAGACATTCATGTGGGAAAATGCCAGCAGTAGAACTGTTTAATATACCTAAATCTCTTGTCCAAATCATATTTTACTATCATCTAATTGAAATAGGGAAAGGCATAGCCTTTTATACATTTTTTTGCATTTCACCATCAGGATGGTGCATAATAGTACCCAGATGATTCTCAGAACATGGTGCTAACTACAAGAGCAACAGAGAATTATGGAAAGAACTTTCATTGGTTACCTTTGAAGCTGCTGACAGACAGGATATTCTCAGTGCCTTTCCTCCTCATTATTTTTTTTTACATGAAAAAATGCACAAAGTTGTTATTCATTTGTTGTGCAGGATCCAGATATTCTCCCTCAAAGAAGTGCTTCTGTTCTCATTTACAGTTCAAAGCACAGTTGTGTCCTTGAAATGTAGCTCTTCCTTCACATAACAACCATTGCTTCTGTGATTGCCATGTTAAATGTGCCATGTTAAATGCAATTCATAGGAGTCTACAGCATATAATTCTGAAAGATGCAGACTGCTCTTTCTCAACCTGGGGTCCTCAAGATGTGTTGCTCTACAGCTTTATCATCTCCAGGCAGCACAGCACAGTGTTAAAAAACTCTGATCATAATACAGATTCTTGAAGAATCCACTGTTTATACCACTCTTTGTGAAAACTGTCAATTTCTTTCTACCTTCAGCTTTCATGCTCTCCTAGCAGTTCCCTACCCAAAAAGAAACCTCTGTTTTTTCACCATGACTGCTGAGTTTATTTAGGAATCTTTGGTGGAAGACTCTGTCAAAACCCTTTTAAAAGGCCAAATAAACAAAGTTTTAGAGACCTTGTGGTTCAGTGGTTAAGATAATGACTCTGATGATTGAAAGATTGGCAGGTCAGCAGTTCAAGGTCTAAGTGCTGCCTGATGGAGTGAGCTCCCGTCACTTGTCCTAGCTTCTGCCAACCTAGCAGTTCGAAAGCATGTAAAAGTGCAAGTAGCAGATAAATAGGTACCACTTCGGTGGAAAGGTGACAGCATTCTGTGCAATCATACTGGCCACATGGCCACAAAATCATCTTTGACAACACTGGTTCTTTGGCTTAGTAGTGGAGATGAACACCACCCCCTATAGCTGGA
This sequence comes from Phrynosoma blainvillii, assembly GCA_026167975.1. Classification (NCBI taxonomy): domain Eukaryota; kingdom Metazoa; phylum Chordata; class Lepidosauria; order Squamata; family Phrynosomatidae; genus Phrynosoma; species Phrynosoma blainvillii. Next base: position 79,845,692 of record JANUYF010000002.1, read on the forward strand.
CACGACTTGACAATCTTGTCAAAGGAAAAACATTTATCTTTCAAAATAAAATCTATGAGTCACCCCTACATGTGTCATGTAACTGTTAACAATCTCAAGATTTTCAAAACGTTAATGACATTGGGACTTTCCCATCAGAAGCCAAGATTCCCACACTTAAGTGTGTGTGTGTATGTAAAACAAGAAGAGTGGAAGAAACTGTAATCTTGGGAATTTTTGTGTGGTTAGAAGGGATTTGCTCTGCTTGCTTAGGTAGAGGTTGAGCATTTAGAGTCTGCTTGCTTCACTTGTCAAGCCTGCTGGATAGGACACAACAGAAGGTGTACCACCTCTCCTCCTTTTGTGTCCTCTACACCTCCTGCAGAAGACTGAACAGATCATGCTGCCACTCTTTCTCTCTTGATGTATTTTCTCCACCTGGGAAGCCTGCTTAAGAAGGCACAGCAGAATAACACAGTTCTTACCAGTTGCTTTGTGTCTGTATGTTCATCTAAAGGTAAACTGTTATTTAATGACAAGCCAAATCACCATAGCTAAAACCCCTTGGGATCAGCAGTTGCTGCTTCTTCTGGTTGCTCTGGAGAGTATCTGCACATTTCTCTAGCATATTTCTCTGGAAAAGGTAAGGTCTAATAGTTTATGTTTTATGTGGACCCCATACCAAGAGAAAGGTAGGAAATAAAATAAGCAAGCCTTTTTAAAACTGGTGATGGGTTGAGTAAAATTTCATGGCTACTGATTTCATGGCTACTATAGCACTCTTGAAATGTACCCCCCATGGTCTCCAATGATTCTGTACATAACTGACTCCCACCCCTTTACATCAGTCTCAATTTATGCCATAAGTTAAGGGATGCAACTCAAAAATAAATCAAGGAAAGGAAAGAGGGCAATTTTTTTTTTTAAAAAGGATACAACTTTGCAACGGTGGACAGGAAATCCTTGATAAATGGCTTGGGTCCAAGCTATCTCAGGGACCGCCTGCTCCTGTATAGTCCTCCCCGCGCTCTTCGGTCCTCAGGGAGGAAACTGCTACAGCCTCAGAAATTGAGGCTTGCGGCTACCTCCCGGGGGGCATTCTCTGTTGTCGCCCCTAAGCTTTGGAATGGCCTGCCGGACGAGATCCGTCTATTAACATCTTTAGACAGCTTTAAAAAGGCTGTCAAGACGGATCTCTTCCGGCAGGCCTTCCCAGATTAGTTACACCAGATTAGCCATCCCACCTCGGAAACGCTCCTCACGTGGCCCCATCAATTTGATGGGAGGAATGTTGACCAGGCTTGGACTTTTGGGATAGGAGAGCTAATTCTTGCATTTTATAATTTTAAATCTTAATTTAATTTTAAATTTTTAAATTGACCTGTTGTTTTATATTGTTTGATTTAATACTGTTTTAAGGGGGGAGGGGGGTATGCTGCATTGTATGTTGTGGATGGTTTGTTTTAAATTGTAAGCCGCCCAGATTGGTCTACCATAGGGCGGGGTATAAATAAATTTTATTATTATTATTATTATTATTATTATTATTATTAAACTTTTTTTGAAATTGTTTTTTTCTTTTTAAAAGAGAAAAACAACCCTTCCTTTTAAAATCTTGATTTAAAAAGATGGTGATTATATTTTAGTTAGTTGTCTATAATCACTGATAAAGTACAAATCTTTTCTGAACAGAGAATACAGCTCCTAATCTTTTCACTCTTTACTCTCTATGATGGAGTTTCACAGTGCAGTTAGGAAGCTTTTTCTTGGCGTTTAACTGAGGCCCACTTTTCTGCAGACTCAACTCCTTAATGTCTTTCCTCTTATATCTGATGTCCTTTTAAATATTTGAAAACTGTCAATATGCCCCCTTCACCTTTCTCTCTCCTTTGCAAATAAACCCAGTTCCTTCAGCCTTGCCTTGTATAACTAGTCTTCTAAACTTTTTATTATTCTCATAGAGTAATTCTGGAATGTGTTCCAATTTGTCAGCACCCTTTCTCTTGGCTGATTTATATTTCATGAAACACAAAACGCTATGGCAAAGGGCCAGATTCAGGTATCCTTGACTCCCATCTCCATTTAGTGAGTGCTTTGAATTGAATAGTGTGGAACCCAGAATAGGTTATTTCATTGCTTCAAATAATAAATACATAGAATCGTTTGCTGCTCACTTCAGGGAGGAGAGGAACCCTTTCCAAGTCAAAGACATTTCAAAATAAGAAAAAATTAAATAAGGAAAAAATGATGGAATTGTCAAAAGCAGTCACTCCACTTTCCAAATTTTAACCAGAGAAAAGTGGCCTGAAGCTCAAGAGTAGTACTCCAAATTACTGTGTCTGGCATTTTACTAAAGACTAATGTAAAATGAAAATGTGGAGGAAGTGGGACAGAGAAAAAAGTTAGGAATCAGTGCAGGGTTAGCCCCCCCCCCCCCCTTATGAAACCAGACCTATAAAAGTAAAAGTTTCCTTTAGTTACACGTAGAAGACTTTTTTCTGGAAGCCTGGGATGATGAATGACTTCAGAGAATTACTACACTGTGCTTCAGTTCAGTTTAATTTACAGAGTCAGAAACAGTAATGTTAAGAGTGGTTTTCTAGTTCAAATCCTGAGCAAAAAAGATAAATGTTATAAATGCAAACTTCTCCTTCTGCCACCCACCCAGCCTTGTTTGAAGAAGCATGGAGGTAGGGGACTTAATACAGCAGCTACGGGAGCAGCAGAGGAGTAATTTGTGACTGAAACCCATTCACTTAGGGCACAGTCTCATAGTTCCTGGTCAGGTTTTACAGGATTTAACAAATCTCCCTCTGCTTCTTCCATGCAGAGTAAGGTCTGTACATAGAGAGAAGAGGCCTGCCCTCACAAGCATTCCCTACTGGCCCACTATTGACACCATGAAAGCAGTAAGAGCTCAGTCCTGAGGGTGTGCTAAAGGCTTTGTGCTGCCCTTCCCCACGAAGAAAGTACAGAAAATAATGTACATATAATACAACACTGGAATATTCTACCATAATTTGTGCTAGAAGCTTCACTGTGTATCCACCTCCTGTTATAAGCACAATGGCTACACAAATTTGACATTTTATTTGGTGGCCATTTGTTTGAGTCAACAAAATGCACCTCTTAAAAGTACACAGCCTGCTAGTTTTTAGAAAGGTTACTGCTGCAAAACAGAGGTAGGCGACTGGACTACAGTTCTCAGCCTTTCTCACCATTATCTCTACTGGCTAGGCCTGATGAGATTTGTAGTCCAGATGTACTGCACTACTGTTCCCAGCATTTCTCACTATTGACTCTACTGGCTAGGCCTGATGAGATTTGTAGTCCAACAGCAACCAGAGTGGCTCATCTTTGCCATAAAGAAATTGAGCATAAGCAGTGGCATCACTAGGGACATTATCACACGGGGTCAAATCTGCTGGTTAATCCACACAAATCCCAAACAGAAACTGGATTTGTGCCTCGCGTTTTCACACGACGTCGCACAGAAACTGGACAGAAAATGGACAGAAACTGGTGTTAACCGAGATCTTTTGAAATTCGGTTGTTTTGAGGAAATGCAAATGCGAAATTAAGGTAATTTCGCATTTGCTGTAATGTGAAAAGCAAATGTGCATTTGGAAGAATTTCCCCGCATTTTCCCATGGTTCTGCGGGGTCCTCGAGGCAGCGTCTCCTTCCCCCTCAGCAGACGGCTTAAAGGGCCGTCTTGGGGGCAGGGAAGGGGAGAGGCAGCCATACGATCGGCACTCCAACCCCTTCCCCAGGTTGTCCTCGGATCAGCCAGCCCTCTGCACGGCCGGCGCTCCGAGGAGGACCTCCCGCCGCAGCATTTGCACGTGCTGCGGCAGAAGAGTCGACGAAGGTGCACCACAGCCTTTTGCGGCGTACCTTTGTCGACTTGAAGGATGGGTGGCCGTGGGCTGCCCCGGGAAGCTGCACTGTGGGGCCGAGGTATCCCCACACCTCGGCCCCATGGTGCAGCTTTGCCGCTGCTGAAAGGAGCGCTAAATTGGCGCTCCCTTCACAAGTCGCCGAAGGTGCGCCGCAAAAGGGTGTGGTGCACCTTCAGCAACTCTTCTGCTGCAGCGTGTGCAAACGCTGTGGCGGGAGGTCCTCCTCGGAGCGCCAGCCATGTGGAGGGCCGGCTGCTCCGAGGACGACCTGGGGAAGGGGTGACAGCTGCGGCGAGCATAGCTATATCTGCGCATGTGCTAGAAGATCATTTCTAGTACATTTACGGGATTTTATCACTTGTGTGTGAACGTTAAATGCGGTTTCAGCAGGAGCTTACTGTAAATTCGCAATTAAGGTAATTACGTGTGAAAGCCATTTGTGGAATCAAGGTTTATTTTCGGTTTATTTTCGGGATGTCTCATTTCCACTTTATTGTCGGTTTGTGGCCCATGTGTGATAACGTCCTAGGAGAGTGTATGAGGGTGCAGACCACACCAAATGACACCTCAGAGTTAGCTGTCACCTGGTAGGGCCTAAATGGGCTCTCCAGAGGTCACAGCACCACTTTTTTCAGTGCAGCAATAGCTGCCCCAGACCCTGAAGGCCTTGGGGAAGGGCTGCTTCAGCAGTGGTGGCGGCCTTCTGAGTTTGGCATGGCTGCAGCAAAGCAATTCACACACCCCCACCCACTGGGTGATCCCAACATCAGTGATGCCACTGAGCACTAGTGTAAAAAATGAACTGTCACAGGTTCTTGAATGTTGCAATTTTGCGGCAAAACTCAAGCCTATGAATAAGTATGAATAAGTACTTGGCAAGTAAAGACAACACTTACATATTTTCAGTTCTCTAAAATATCAACAAATTCCTTGTGCTTTTTGAAATATGAGTTAAATAACTAGCAGCAAAGGCTTCTAGATCTAGGTTATAGGGAGGGTTAACTCAGGGGAGATGGTTCATGCTGGCCAGTGGGAGGTGTGGAAGTAGAGACCTGATCGACTCTGACATCCACAGAGTCCTGTTAGCCAGCCAATGGAAGGTGAGAAGGGGCTCAAGCAGACGGGCAGCTTGGAGCAGCCTCTGGCTGCTCCAGCCACAAGCAAACCTTGAGTAGTTTGGGACCATGGCGACGGCACTGCCGTCCTGAGGCCGGGTGCTGCTATGGTCCAGAACAGGGGTAGGCAACCTTTCCCCTTTAAGGGCCGAGGGACTTCAGCTCCTAGAAGCCTCAGCCATGTTGGCCAATAGTCCCATGTTGGCTAATAGCTCCTAGGATTCTGGGAGCTGAAGTCCCTCGGCCCTTAAAGGGGAAAGGTTGCCTACCCCTGGTCCAGAATGTACCATCGGCAAGGAGCACTTTTTTAAACCACTCCTTTTGTGTTTGGGCCATGTTAGGCGGCCTTGGTGCAGCTTCCAGCTGATCTGGGGTGTGTATCATCTGCACACCACACCCCTGGATCAGCCCATAGGCGGTGCTTTTTGCCCATCTGTTTCAGGCCAAGGTGGAGAGTCCTGACTGGCTCTGACCCCCACTTGGGTTCTTTTAGCCAGGATATGCCTCTGGGGTTGTGGGGGTGAGACAACTAGAAGAAGGAGAGAGAGAGAGATTTGTGGTGTAAATAGGGACTAACTGCTCTGGTATGGACAATAGAAAAAAGTCATGAGAAAGATCACAGGAAGCCAGGGACCATCTAGGAAGATGGGTTGAATTCCTGGGTCTTTACAAAAGGGGTTGGAAAACAGGATTGGCAGCCTGCCAAAGAAGGAATGACTACTCATGAGGAGGCAGTCACTCTTTCTTTGGCAGGAAGAAGTGGGGAGGGCTAGGAGGTGGGGTTAAGGGGGAATGAAGAAGAGAACACACAGGCTCAAAAAGCTCCATTCCCCCTTAATCCCATTGAAGAGCTATTGAAGAGAAGTGCTGTATCAAAAGATCCAGAAGTGGAACTTTTTTTTAAAAAATAACATGATTGTGGCAAGAGCAAGGTGGGACTGAGGCTTATGTGATAATGTCTAATGTCAGATGACAACAAACAAATTGTGTGTTTAGTGGCTTGCCACTAAATTTTTGTGTCAAACTGTGATGTTAATTTTCAAACACATTCATGAGAGTGGTGGTGTGTGTGAGCAAAAAAGAGCTTGGTGTCTGCATTGAGTCCACAGGCCACACTTTGGCCAATCCTACTCTCATGATTACTGTTGAAAAATTACACCACAGTGGCTCACTTACTATTTCCATGGGGCTTCAAGCTGGGTTTTGGTTAAAGAGAATTGTATCATTTTTCAGTAAGCCTTTACCATGGGAACATATTTGTGAGCTCACTTAAAGCTAACTCAATGCATGGCCATATCACCAACATTTGTCCAAATTTAGCAACATTTAGTGATAGCCTTCTACTGATACCTTTTCATGTTTTTTCTCTTCACCTCCTCCTGTTTGTTTCCTTTGATGTGATATTTTCTACATTTTCCCAGTTTGGATGATCTTGCTGCTTCAGCTTGGTTTCATGCCACAGGAATCAAGGGCAAAGATATCACTAATAAGCTTCCTGCTGGGGCATTGAGAATTTGATCTGCTCACATGGAGGAAATTATATGCTACTACATCTGTTGCATTCCAGGTGTTGCTAATTTAAATGTTAACAAATGATGGCTTTTAAAAACAAATTAAAAAACACCCAATCCTGGCAATTTTCTCCTGTGTATAAATTCCACAATGTGAGTGAGCATTCTACAGCTGATGTGCCACAATAACTACAGTTCTCATGATTCCCTAGCACTGAACCTGGGCAGTTAAAGTGGACTCAAGTTGCATTATTTCTGGCAGTCTGTAAAGGCCCATAGACTTTTAGTATACAATGACCCGAGTCTAAATTAACACTAGCAGAATGAAAATGCCTGCTAGTGCAGCTTTGTTGGATTGAACCTTTGTGTGAATTATGTGTCCATTAGGCACAACTGGTTTTATAACAAAAAACTGCATGGGGTATCACTTTTGTGCTAACTCTAAGCCTTATCGCATGAGAAAATAAAGCCTAAACGGAGTGGGAGAGTAGCAGCTTTCTTCATGCCCTTCTGTATGCCATTGTAATACTTCTGTTCTCTTCCAAGGGAGATTATCATAAATATGTGCCTTTTGTTGAACGAATTTTTCCAGTTTGACAAAAGGCGCACTTTTACAATTGTCTCTGTTGGGAAAAGAATGGAGGTGCTATGACAACATGCACAGAGGCACAGAGAAAGCTGCTACTCTCCTGCTCCATTTTTGCTTTCTTTTCTCATGCAATAAGGCTCTCTCAAAACCCCTAGTGCAAAAAGACTTGCACTAGTACAATGATGGCATTAGATACAGGTCAATTTCTCTTCTAATGCTTTATAATTCCTGCACAACAAGTAAGTGAGAGGCATGAATTAATGCCTTGTCTAAGGACCTTATCACACGCGGGCCACAAAGGGATAAGAAAGCGAAATAAGAATAAATCCAGGAATAAACCAAAAGAAACCCCACAATACGTAAATGGCTATCAGACGCAACTAGCATCATCACGCAATTAAGGAAAGTGTGATGAAGCACTCCCGGGAACCGTATTTGCTGTTCGCACACAATTGAGAAAATCCCGGACATAACCAAGCAATGATGCCCTGCACATGCTCAGTACAGCCGCGGCTGTCACTTGCCACGGCTGTCAAACACACCCCTTCCCAAGCCGGCTGTCCCTCAAACCCCTTCCCAAGCCAGCACAGGGTCCGCGCTCCGAGCAGAACGTCCTCAGAGAGGCGCCTCTCTGAGGACGTCCTCCTTGGAGCTCGGACCCTGCGCGGAGCCTGAGCTCCGAGCAGAACGTCCTCGGAGAGGCGCCTCTCTGAGGACGTCCTCCTTGGAGCTCGGACCCTGCGCGGGGCCTGAGCTCCGAGCAGAACGTCCTCGGAGAGGCGCCTCTCTGAGGACATCCTCCTTGGAGCTTGGACCCTGAGCGGGGCCTGAGCTCCGAGCAAAACGTCCTCAGAGAGGGGCCTCTCTGAGGACGTCCTCCTTGGAGCTCGGACCCTGCGCGGGGCCTGAGCTCCGAGCAGAACGTCCTCGGAGAGGGGCCTCTCTGAGGACGTTCTGCTCGGAGCGCGGACCCTGTGCCGGCTTAGGAAGGGGTTTGGGGGACAGCCAGCTTGGGAAGGGGTGTGTTTGACAGCCGCGGAGTGCAGGCGGGGGCGGGGGAAAGCTCCACAATACGTATTGGGGAAATGCTCCCCAATACGTATTGTCTTTTCAAACTGACAAGGTCCTTACGATAAAAGCGAAATGATTCCCGTCGCGCACTTCTACTTCCTGAAGAAACCGAAATACAATAGATCTCGGTTCTTGCCACATTCTGTCAGGTTCTGTCGGGGTTCTGAGTGACATCGTGTGGACACACGGAGCAATAATATGTATCAGGTCAGGATTTCGTTTGGGTTCTGACTGCTTTGGGCCCCATGTGATAAGGTCCTAAGACTGCACCCACACTATAGAAATAATGCAGTTTAACTGCTATGGTTCAATGCTATGGAATTCTGGGATTTGTAGTTTTGTGAGATGTAGCCTTCTCTGTAGAGTGCTCTGGTGCCACAACAAACTAGAAATCCCAGGATTTAATAGAATGGAGCCATGACAATCAAAGAGGTGTCAAACTTCATTTATTCTTCAGTGTAGCATTAGCGCATGTCTAAACTGATCAGTTATGTAAACCAACATTTGTCATGTGTAAACCAAAGAGTCTATAGATAGGAAAAAAGTTGCTCTAGGAAAGCAAACCTCATTTTTTAATTTTAAAATTTGTATTATCTAATGAAGGGTGTCACTGCACTCAAATGCACATTTGCCTGGGAGTAAATTCCACAAAACACAAATGGGATTTCTATTTAAATAAGTATGGAAAGAATTCCCACATGTGTGTAATTTAATGTCTATAACATAAAATTTTTACTATAGTCATGCTGTGCATAACATTTTGCATTTGTGATAAATTGATACTTTGGCAATGCACTGTGCAGATCTCCAATATTTGAAACAAAAGCAAAATAAACACAGGCAAATGAGCATCAAGTTTCAGTATGCTCCAGCTTCAATCACAAGGGGGAAGACACCATCCCCCCAAAACATTTCATGTTTGGTTTTGGTTTTATGCCATATGACAAAATTCTTTGATGACTATTTGCTAGCTATTATTTTGGTTTTATTGTCATGACTTTACTCTTTGCCACATGTATGTTGGTATAGTGTTAAATTTTGAAGTTCAGGAGTTCATAAGGACAGTGCATGCAGAGGCTCTGATCTGCCTTCAGATATACACATACACTAAAGACCAGCAGTATGGAACATGATACTCAGTTTAGTAGGATTGGTCCAACAGCTATCAGTATCAGGTGCAGCCTTAGGAGTAAGCTTCAGTGATCCCACAGTGTTTACTTATAACTGAATAGGTTCTACATGTAAAATATGTTACACTTAAACAACAACAAAACCCTTTAGCCATCTGAACTGCAGCCTTCAACTTTGAATCAGAAATGTAAGTAATTGTGCCAATTAAGTTTATCGCACTGTGGTCGTAATGAGTACGCAATGAGAATGGAATGGAACGTATTTTATCGCACGGTATGATCCTCATCGAGTTCCCATTCTGTGCTCTGACAGTCCCTAGCCTGTTCCAGGACAGACTGTTCGATATGATGTGTGTGCGATAATCCTACCCAGTTTCAGTCTATCCTTGTGTTCTGATTGGCTAAGACAACCTCCTCCCCTCCCATCCTAGAATGTCCACAAACTCAACTCAACTCTTCCAGTGTTGATGCAAGGAAGATGCCACAGGTAATTTAATTTTTTTTTAATTTTTGTAGATTGAATTGCATCGTGTTTACAAGAAAAAACAATGAATGCTCGCTATCTAAACCTCTCGGCTGAGGAACTACTTTAACGCCGGTACCGGTACAACAGTAAATGCAGTGCAATAATATGTGTTTTTATAACGTTACTATCCCGTTATCAATAGTCTAATGTGGTAACACCCGTTCCCATATCGTTACGTTCCAGGGACTCGATGGGAATGTTACAGGTACTGGTGCGATAAACTTAAAAGAAAAGGGGGTGGTCGGTCAATCTTCTGTTCATTTTTCTTATTCTGTGAAATTGTAAATGCTATTTTGTCACAATAAAATTACAATGGAATTTTAGACCAGGATTGGAGAACCTTTTCCAAATGTTTTGGCCTCTAACTCCTATCGGTCTTGGCAAACAGGTCTGAAGGGACTGCAGGTTAGCTGCTTTTTCTTTTAAATCATCCTCCTTTAGCTGAGATTCCAAACAAAGGGTGGCTTTCATTTTAGGAGGCAGCTGAGAGCCAGCCAATGGGATTCCAGCTGGGAGCATTTAAAAAGCCCAGGCTGACAGTTGGTGGACAGTTAGAGTGAGTGTTGAGAGGAGGAGGGTGTTGAAAAAATTAAGCCAGAGAGAGGGGGCTGTGTTTTAGGGTGTTCCTGAGGGAACTGTATTTTGGGGAGGTAGAGTTTAGAAAGGAGAGACTCTGAACACTCACAGAGCTCTAAAGAAGAGAGTTGCTGTGGTGTTCTCTCCAGATAGATAGTGCTAGCCAGTGTGGCTGAGGTACTGTGAGTGAATTAGAAGCAAACATTATAATTTTGTAACCAAGAAAGACTGTAGTAGTAAGTTCTGATGCAAGTTACATTTATTACATGCTGTTTTAAAATAAACTTTTCTTCTTGTTCCAACATCACTTGGCCTATGTTTTAGTCATAAAACACGCTACTAATATTTTGAGGATTTGGAGAGGATCATCATACAAAAGACAGTGTGGGTCCCATACACTTCATTAGGTGGCAAGGATGGGGATAAAAAGTTCCCACAGGACTGCCAGCTAGAATTAAAGTGGTAAAGGAGAAAGGTGGCAGTAGTGTATGCCACAGTGCACTTGTTCAAGCTGATACTCTAGTACTCTCTAGCAGAGTTCTAAGTACCTCACCAAACTATAAATCTAGGACTTGGTAAGATGGAGCTGTGATAGTACAAATGCATTCAAACTAGACTGAACAAGAAGAAGGGCACTCTCTCGATCTACCATCATTGAGGGAGAGAAGGCAGGTCAGCTCCATTGGGCCTAGCCACAGTAAGAAGAAGACCCTCCTTCCAGTCCATCTGCCTTGGTCTAGGCTTTAGAAGGAGAGAAGATCTGCTGGACTTATTCCCCCTCCCCACCACCTTCTCCTTTTGTGTCTTGTCTTTTTAGATTGTAAGCCTGAGGGCAGGGAAATGTCCAATTAACCATTTGTAAGCCACTCTGATGGCCTTTTGGCTGAAGAGCTGGGTATAAATACATCATCATCATCATCATCATCATCATAGTGATTCTGTAGTGTAGAGACAGAATGTGTTTTTGTGTGCCTTCAAGTCATTTCTTACTTGTCGTCTTCTAAGGTGGACCTATCATGGGGTTTTCTTGGCAAGATTTATTCAGGTTTTTTTTTTTTTTTTTGCCTTTACCTCCCTCTGAAGCTGAGAGTATGACATACCTAAAGTCACCCATAGGATTTCCATGGCCAAATGAGGATTTTAGCCCTGGTGTCCAGAGCCAAAGTCTAATATTAAGACCACTACACCACGCTGCCTCTCAGAATGTGGTTAACATCCATGAAATTTGAATAGGAGTAGAGTCTCAGTGGTCCCCAAACTGTGCTCTTTAAGGGATTTTGGATTTCAGCTTCCAGAATCCCAGACTATTGGCCAACATGACTGAGGCTTCTGGGAGCTGAAGGGCACAGTTTGGGGACCAGTGGATGAATACTGGTGGTAGTGGGAATGAAATGGAGTATCCTGAACAAGAAAAGGAGCATTCTGTTACATGTCTCCCTTTTTCTTCCTATTTCCAGTTTTCAGACTGTGAGCATTATTGCTTATATAACCAAGGGCTCTCCCACACTGGCCAGAATACTCCTGGCTGCTCATGTACCCTGGAGTTACCCCAGATTCCCTTTGTTACCTCTGAACTCTGGGGTGACACCAGGTGGCTGTCTGTACACATGTCCTGCAGTGCTGCCTGGTGTCACCACTGCTGCTGTGAGCTTCTCCCTCTGAGGTCAGAAAAAAGGCATCCAGCATTGATCCCATTGCTAGGCATCTCATTTTGACCTCAGAGGGGGTGACTGATTCCAGCAGTGGTGGTGCCAGGCAGAAAAGTGGGGGGTATGTGTAAGTCATCCAGTGTCACTGCAGAGTGTTCTGGATTTTCCTGCAAAATCTCAAGCAAATAAGTTAGGAAAACTAGATATGTGTGTTAGACAGGAAAACTAGATATTATATTCAAGTAGAACCTTTTACAGTCATATGGTAGTCTTAACAATTCTTAGTATCTTATGCATATAGAGCACAACTCCTTAGTAGAGGAATTAAATGAGGTTTTACAGTAAAGTGAAGCTTTACAGACATATAGTGTTATTGTGAGGTCACAACATTGAACATACTACGCTTTACAAAAAACAACTGCAATCTGGTTTGTCATTTAAACCATAAGGAAAATTAGTACATAGTGTGTGAATCCACCAGCATTCTTATTTAGACAACAGATTATCCACATCTTGAAACGATGCTGATTTGATTACTTGAATGATAAAAAACTTAAAAGAATCAAATTTATGACCTGCTTGATGGAAATGCTCATATAATGAGTTATCTCTGGCTCCCATTCTCAATCGGCTGCGATGTGCAATCATTTGAGTCCTCACCTCTTTAGAATATTTCCCTATATACAACAATTTGCATGGGCAAATTATTACATAAATAACATTGTGTGAAAGACAATTGGAAAAAAACCCTGTAATTTATATTCTTTTTCTGATTGTGGATCAACAAAGGTATGTAGCTTTAAAGATTGCTTACAACATGAACAATTCCCACAAGGATGATGCCCTGAGGGGCCTGTAGCATGTCAGAATGAACCAACATATCTTTCAAATTCTGAGTCCTGCTGTAGGCTGTAATAGGCAGATTTTTACAGCCCCCAATATGCTGGATTAAATGCTAATGTATACATACTATCTTCTTAATATGATGAACCAATGGAGAAAATGTTAGGGACCACACAACCTTGTTTTTAGAGGATTTACATGTAGGTTTAAAGAGGTCCTTAAGATTAACCATATTGGCCCTTTGTAATGCTTGATGAACAACACGAGGAGGATAACCCCTATAACAAAATTGTTTAGTTATGTTAACTGTTTCGTGATTGTAGTAATGTTCTAGGGTACAATTTCTCTTAACCCTTAAAAATCGTGAATAAGGCAGATTAATTTTCAAGGAATGATTATGATAACTAAAGAAATGTAAGGTGGAGTTTTTATTTGTAGGCTTTTTTGTAATTACATACCTGAATGGTATTATTGTTATTACATACAGACACATCCAAAAATGGAATGGAGGTATTGTGTATGTTACTGCTGAATTTAATGTGAGGATTAATGTTATTGATCCATTTCACAAAAGGCTCAATAGAGTGGGGATTTGAGTACAAAATAAAAATATCATCAATATATCTTGCAAAAAATAATATTTAAGTTTTGTATGGATTCTTGCCTGACTTAAGAATTAATTGATTTTCCAAACTAGACATGTATAGGTTGGTGACACTAGTGGTCACGGGGTTACCCATAGCCACTCCTCTTATCTGTAGGAAGAATTCTTTATCAAAACGAAAATAATTTTTCTCCAATATAATATCAAGCAAACTTAATAAAAAAATGAGTAGTGGGGATAATACCTCCCTTTTGTTCAAAGTATCCTCAATGATCTGTCTCACCTCATCATGAGGGATTGAAGTGTAAAGAGAGTTAACATCCAATGTCATTAACAATGTGGATGGTGGCACTGTTTATTTTCAACTAAGGAGATAAAATGTCTGGTGTCTTTAATGAAAGACGGTGATGATGCAACAAATGGTGCTAAAAATGACTCCAAATAAACTACTATAGGTTCCGAAAGGGAATTAGATCCAGATACAATGGGTCTCCCTGGAGGAGGAAATCCAGGTTTGTGTATCTCAGGCAGGACATTAAAAAAATCACATTCTAGGATGAGAGTTAAACAAAAACTCAGCTGTTTTTATGTTCATGTAATTAAGGGCCTTACCCTCAGATATAGTAAATTTAATAATGAATTCAATAGTCTAAGTAGGGTCTTGTTTTAAATGAATGTAACTAGAAGTGTCATTTAGCTGTTGATATACTTCACTCAAATAGTTGGACTTATCTAGGAGCACTATAGCCCCTCCTTTATCTGCAGGCTTTATGATAACATTCTTATTGTCTTGTAAGTTTTTTAAGGTTCTGTGTTCCCTCCATGACAGATTGTGCCAATTGTGAGCCTTATTTTCTTCAGGTTTTTGAATGTCCCTTAAAATGACACTCTCAAAAGTAGGGATGTAGTGATTGTTGATATTGGGAATGAATCTAGATTTGGGACAGAATCTCAGTAAATGGAGACTATAAATCCCAGGGTCTCACGTCCTATTCTACTTCTAATTATTGTAATTGAAGCTGATATATTACTCTTTGTCAGTGTGGGAGATACAGCCAGTAAGAAATTGGAAGTTTGTCTGAAAAAAAGGGGAATTTACATCTACCCAGAAATACTAAGGACTTCCTAGGACATCTTTATATTGTAACCTTGCTGGACATGTCTGACTAATTGTTTCCAAATTGTCTTGTGATATATGTTTTTGTTGGTTTTAAATATACACCAGCTCAGCTTGTCTCTCTACATAGAGTTTCCTGCATGCTTACTTAGCTATAATATCTTGATACCTGTGTGAGTTTGTACTATTGAGGTTAGCAGTGGTTTTCTCTTTTTCATGAGGTTTTTAAAAAGCCCAGTTTTAGGCATGGATAAGGCGAGTTTGGAACAGAACTTGCTTCATGTTGTGAAGACAGTCCACACTCAAAATGGGGGTTTGGTCTTGCATCATGTAGACTCTCATCATGTGGTGATAGTGGCGTAAATTGATTTAATTGGCCCTTGTAGCCATGTCTCCCCCCCCCCCGATGCATTATTAATATGGGGCAGTGGCATCATTCGGGGGTTGTGGGGGGGTCTGGACTGCACTGAGTGACACCCCAGAGGGAGGTGTCACTCAGTGGGGTTGTATACCAGGTGTGGCTGCTAGGTGAACGAGAAGTGGCATCACATCCCTTTTGCGCTTGATCTGAAGCCACGGCAGTTCCTCCCATTTGGGCTTTGGCATGGCTGCAGTTATACCAGACCCCAAATAGACCTCCAGAGGCCAAGACAGAATATGAATGACCAGATTTCCAGAATTAGTCAGAGCCAGTTCTTGGGGATGTCCTTTCTTTCCCCATGATTAGAAATATTTTGTTATTAATTATAGCATAAAATTTTATGAGGTTTTAACAGCTAAGCCAACATATTTTTGCTGAGGTTCCTGTTTTCCTTGTTTTAAAAAATGCTATGAAATTAATGGGGTCACCATAAGTTGACAGGTGACATGAAGGCGCACACACCTGTTTCCAACCAGATTTCTCAGAATGAAAATTCAGAAATTCAGAGAAAGGCACAAGGAGAGTGCATTTCTGTGAAGGGAGCTGTGTGGTTCTTGTGTTTAGCTCTTTTCCCTTGGCTCATTTCTGTGTAAGCACATTTGAGATGTTTAGCTTCTGAATTTCTGTATCACTCAGAAGCAGGAAGGCATCTGATAGGGGGTTGCCTGGGAAACATGGCTGCCCATCGATATTCATTTTTGCTGTCCTTTGCATTTAGAGCTGCAATTGTTTTTAGTTATATCATTTCCTCGGGAGCATCAGATTCACAGAGAAAACAAAAATCCAATTGTTTCCAACACAATCCAGTACTATTTTCTTATTTGATTTTCAACTGTCTTTGACAGAATTTTTTTTTAAATAAACCTGCATAAAATGGCATTATGGAAATAAGGCTGTCTTTCTTTAGATGCAGTTCACGTATGATGTATTAAGGCTGCCAGTGGAAAAACCCACAATTTCTCCAGGGAGCTCACCTCTGATCAGTTGGAGTAGATTATTCCTTCAGCTTTAATAATTCAGACTCCTTGTCTGCTTTAGAAGGTGTTTTCCTCTCCCTGAGAAGACACAGTTCAGCTGACTGGGGATTTCCAATCTACTGTTCTTATTGTAAAACAAAAGGCAGATTCCTGATTATAAATGCTTAGATATTTTCTCCTCCTTTAAAAATAAAAACCAATCCAAGCAATAGGGGGGGGGATAAATGATTTATCTGTGCTTTAAATGTTTCTGCATGGTTAGCTTTAAAAGATCCTACCTTAGTTAACATGCCGTGCTGTGAATTTTAGAAAAGGTGATGAAGCAGAGCCTCAAATACTCAGTGCTTTAGCATCTGCTTGATGCATATTTATATTTTCTCTGTCTGTCGTCTTTTTTACTTGAAAGGATACTTAGAACAATCATTCAAAATCAGGGCATCTCAAGACTTTTTTTTATCAAATGGTCCTTTTTGAATGTTTCTAACTTAGAAACATTTACTAGGGGGTGCCAAAATAACATCTCTGTTATCTCGCTACATATTTGGATGGTATATTTCCTGAGAGCCAGTGTGATGCAGTGGATAGAGAAATGGATTACGACCATGGCTATATCTTTGAATTTTACCAGCATGGAGATTAGGATTCAATTCCCTGCTCGACCATTGGAACCCACTGGGTGTCCTTTGTCGAGCCACACACTCTCAGCCCCAGAAAATCCTGTGGTAGGTTCACCATAGGATCACCAAAGGTCAGAAATGACTTGAAGCACATGCTTCCTGAAGAACAGAGACTCTAAAGTTTAAGAGTAGTCTAGGTTCAAAGGGCACGTCACAGGACACATATATACACTGTTGTCCTCCAGAACTTTACCTCTCCATTTATTGCCTAAGGCACCTGCCTCACTTTACTTGATTGTAGGGCCAGCTCTGCTTTTTGCTTACAAACACTGGAAGACATCGAAGGGGATTTCTTTCCAAGGACTTCAGCCTTCATTAATTGTGGATTGGGTTATGCCATGACTGGTTAAATTACCTTAATCTAATTGAAACCACCAAATTAAATGCAGCACTAGAACCAGTTCCATCTGAGTTTACATAGGAAAACTCTGCTTGACACTATGGTCCACCTTGATCCCTGGTCTGTTGTTTGATATGCTTGAAGCCCTGCTCATTATAGGGGGGAAGGTAGATAACATTGTGTGTAAGAGAGAAAGATGGAGAGAAGTGTCAGAACTGGAAGATAAACTGGCAGGAGTACCTGGAGTAGTCTCATTGTCCTGTAAGCATGAGAGTTAAGAATCCTTGGGGAAACTGGGCTGCATTTTGCTTACCCTTCCTTTATTAGATGAACCATCATGGGTGGTGGTGGTGGTGACAAGTTTAGATTCATGTTTTCTGAACATGGTATTTCATACACTGAAGCTAAATTAAGATATTATGATGAATTTGTTTTTACTATTTTTGATTTGGGTGTGTTGAAAAAATAACTAATTCTCAGGCTTATAAAATCCACCTATTTAGATGTGCTCTACTTAATAACTTAACTCTCCTCCTCCACCTCAAAACTTCTCATCTGATGTGACAAATAAGTGGAAGTAGGAGGTGGTAAAATTCTGTTTCATGTGTTCTTCTTTAAGTAGGTCAGCTGACAACAAAATATTTTTCATTAAAATACCAGAGTTGCAAACAAGCAAAGCAAGGATCCCTTGTATCTTTTCCCATTCCCAGGCAATGCGAGTCCCACAGGCTGCATATCCAGGGGGCCAACAACCCTAACTCTTTTTTGGCTGAAAAGTTGCCCTGTCCTCTCAGGGTGTGGTTGCAATTCCAGTATTTTGTTGTTGTTAACTGCCCTCGAGTTGCTCTTGACCCAATGCGACCCTATGGATGAGACATCTCCAAGACCCCCTGTCTCCCACTGCTCTGCTTAAATCCTGCAACCCCACACCCATGACCTCCTTTATAGAGTCCATCTATCTGGCATGTTGCCTTCCTCTCTTCCTACTTTCCTCCACCTTTCCCAGCGGTGTTGTCTTTTCTAATGAGTCTTCTCTTCTCATGATGTGTCTGAAGTACGACAGCCTCAGTTTGGTCATCTTGGCTTCCAGGGAGGTTTCCGGCTTGATCTGCTCTAGGTCCCATTTGTTTGTCCTTTTCACAGTCCATGGGATCCTCAGCACCCTTCTCCAGCACCACATCTCAAATGAATTGATTTTCTTCCTATCATCTTTCTTAACTGTTCAGTTCTCATATCCATACGTAGTAATACGGAATACAATGGCTTGTATGTTTCTAACATTTGCACTGAGTTCCATATCTTTGTATATGAGTTGAAAATCTTTTCTAGTTCTTTCATAGCCAGCCTCCCCACTCTTAGTCTTCGTCTGATTTCCTGACTGCAGTCCCCATTTCTATCAATGTTTGATCCCAGGTATGGGAATTCTTTTACTATTTCTATTTCTTCATTGTCTAGGTTGAACTTGTGAAGGTCCTCGGTGGTCATTATTTTTGTTTTCTTTATGTTCAACACTAAGCTTGGCTTTGCACTTTCTTCTTTTATCTTCCTTAGTAAGTGTTCTAGGTCTGTGAGGTTTTCTGCTAGTACTATGGTGTCATCTGCATATCTTAGATATTAGATATTAAGGGTACTAGATATTAGATATTATGGTGTCATCTGCATAATATTAGATATTGGGGGTGGGGCGGAATTATTCATGATTTTTCCATTTTCATGGGGGTCTCATTCCCCCAGCCCCTGCGAATATGGAGAGACAGCTGTATGTTGGATTGCAACTTCTGTGAGACCCAGCCAGCATGCCAAGTGGTCCTTATTTCCATATTTCTGTCATGCTAGCAAAGTGTAGGTCAGTGCTGTGCAATAGCATTCATGCCATCAAAGCACGGCTCAGTGCAGCGTATTTTAAAATGTCCCGTATTTCCATTACTGATTAAAAATAAAAGGAAGCTTTCAGTTTCAGGCAGGAGATCCCCAACTTCTTCTGTAATTGAAATAATGTGTGAATGAAAGTTTATGGCTGGAATTCTGTTGGTGACGTTGTTGTGTGCCTTGAAGTTTTTGGTGACCCTATAGTGAATCTGTCTTGGGGTTTTCTCAGCAAGACTTTTTCAGAGGAGGTTTGCCATTGCCTTCCTCTGAGGCTGAGAGAGTGTGACTTGCCCAATCGGTTGCCATGGCTGAGTGAGAATTCAAACCCTCTTGGAGTACCTTGGCTACGAAATGGCTGTGGAGTGAGCATGCAGGAGAGGGAGAGGTAGCTGGTGTGCTCAGGGAGAGAGGTAGGCAAAGTTTATATTCTACCAGGCTGAAGCAGGATCTCAGACTATTTCTCCCCTCACCCTCCACAACTCACAAGAAAGTAGTTTCAAAAATAAAATACAGATGAAATTACTGTAACAAGATGCCAGGGTGAATAGACAAAAATACAAAGGTGACAATCAGTGTTTTCTTTTCTTTTAAAACCATAAAAAGTAAGAGAAATGATAGAAGGGAAGCAAGGAATTGAGACAGTATGAAACTTCCGTTGAGACCTTTAATGCAAATGCTTGTCATGGCATAAGAAGATGTCTCACTTAACTTGCTGCAGCAAGAGGGGCAAAAGAACAACCCCTCAGCCTTCTCCTGGTCTGAATACACCTGTGGAGGAAATAGGAATTCAAAACATGCATGCAAGCAAGCAAAATGATCAAGGGCTCTGTAGTGGCTAGGCTTAGTTATTGGCAAGATGGTGCAGATTAATCACACTTTAATTCCACCAGCATTTATAATTAATGAAAAACTCACATACAGTAAACCTTTGTCTGTTAAAAGTTGATAGGAAACCCATTGAGAAATCACACCATTGAAACGAGGACATGCTGATTCCTCTCATTCCTCTGTAATTACTGCAATTATTTTCAGTAATGTCCTCCTGCTTTAGTAACATCCTAGTAGTATATATACCGCACTTTGAAAGTTGGTTGAACAGTCTTTCTGCTTGTTGCAAAACCTGTTAACGTGACCCCAAAGATCCCATAAACTGGGGTGGGAATTATGTGTCCTTCCAGAGGTGGTTGGACTGCATAGCCAGTGGTAAGGAATGCTGAAAACTAAACACTTGGAAGGCTACACAATCCCCAATTTTACCAAAGAGATGATGATGATGATGATGATGATGATGATGATGATGATAATAATAATAATAATAATAATAATAATAATAATAATAATAATAATAATTTATTTATAGTTCGCCCCTCTGCGTGGCAATCGGGGCGGGTTACAACATTTAAAACAGACAAAGTTAAAACATTCCCTCATCCCACAGTCCAACCCTCCCATCCCCTTAAAACAGAATTAAACTAAGAAAAGTTAAAAATACCGCAAAACAATAAATGATAAAACAATAAAACAGGAATCAGTGATATAAAAACAAGATGAAAACTCATCTCCCTAAGGACAGCTATTATTCTGGGAAGGCCTGCCGGAAAAGATCCATCTTCACTGCCTTGTTAAAAGCAGCAAGAGTAGTAATGAGACAGGCCATTCCAAAGTCTGGGAGCGGTTGCAGAAAAGGCCCTCTGGGAGGTCTGAGACAGCCTGGTTTTTATTGGCTGTAGCAGATTCCTTGCAGAGGACTGAAGGGCGTGGGGGGGGGAATCGTACGGGAAGAGGCTGTCCCTGAGATAAGATGGACCCAAGCCATGTAGGGCTTTAAAGATTAAAACCAACACCTTGTACTGTGCCCGGAAACTAACCGGCAGCCAGTGGAGGGATTTGAGCACTGGTGTTATGTGCTCCCTCCTTGATGTTCCGGTAATTAACCTGGCTGCCATGTTTTGCACCAGTTGCAGTTTCTGGGTTAGGCACAAGGGTAGCCCCATGTAGAGTGCATTGCAGTAACCCAGATATGAGGTTACCAGGGCATGTACCACAGTTTCCAGATCCCTCACATCCAGATAAGGGCACAGTTGGCGTATCAGCCGAAGCTGATAACAGGCACTCCTGACCGCTGCATTCACCTGACTAGTCATGTGAAGCGACGAATCTAAGAGTACCCCCAAACTGCGAACACAGTCCTTAGAGGAGAGTGTGACTCCATCCAGGACTGGAGACTGTATTCCCAGATCTGGTTTCGGGCCTGTAACTGTGAGTACCTCCGTTTTGTCTGGATTCAATTTCAATCTGTTTTTCCTCATCCAATCCATTACCGCTCTGAGACAATCATTAAGAGGAGAGACGCCATCTGAAGTCTGAGATGATGATCTAGTCATGGAGAGATATATCTGGGTGTCATCAGCGTACTGATGACACCGCGCTCCATGCCTCTGAATGATCTCACCCAGTGGCTTCATATAGATGTTGAATAGCATCGGGGATAGGATGGCGCCCTGAGGGATGCCACAATTGACCAACATTATGAATCAATCCTATATCTAGAATTTCATGGTTCTGACATATGTGAATTATTTGAAGGCAGAGAGACACTTATGGTCTCTCTCTCTGGAATTGTAAATCTACTCCTTGTAGGAATGCTGCTCTGCTTGTATAATGTACACCCTAGATTCAGAAGCTGGAAAAGTTATATTTTTGGACTACAACTCCCAGAATTCTCCCTAGCCAGTATAGCTAGTAACCATTTGTGTGTATAATGCAAATGTGAATTGTACAAGTGTCCTCATTAAGAGTACATGTGTGGCCATAGCATCCCTCAGGTTGTATGGCTTTCTGGGACTGGCAACAATTTACGGATGGATGTGTATTCAGTTTTATAGCTGTATTCCACACAGGGTTGTCAGGTGAGATGCATCCTAGGACCTAAGATTTAAGAGCCAAATCCTGAAACCTATGGCTGGTTTCTAGTGACATCACCAAGTATGCCTTTAGTGATGTCATTGAGCATGATACATTAAGCATAATGAACCATATTTGCTCAGAACATATAATTTATCTAAAAATGCCAATGCCATAACCACTGCAGTGACAGCAGGTGGGAAATGGCCATGGGCACGGTAATCATGAAGGCAGTAAGGCACTGGGAAATAGGTTGCTCAGAGCTGACATGTTTTATCTGCCCTCCATCCCCACTATTATGTGCCCATGGAAAAAGTGCAGTGATAGTACACCAACAGTCCAAGTCTAACAAATGAGAAAACATTATTCTGGTTGGAAATTCAGTTTTTCAAGCTGGGCTTTGAACAGAAAAAACACATTTCCTCAGCTCTGTTTTTATTACCTTTGCACTCACTACTTTTAAGAATATATGGGAGCTGGAATCAAACAAAATAATTTTTCTAAGCTCTTCTTTGATCACAAATAGTAATAATAAAAAAATCCCAGCTCTGTTTTAAATACTTTTTTGGCAGTTTAATTTGGAGTTGTTATGCAAACAAATAAATGCTTTTAATTGTTCCCTTTTAACCACAATCCCTTGCTGGCTTCTTCTCTTCTCTTCTCTTTTACAGTCAGGTTATAGAAACTGTCCTTAATTCTGAAGTAATTATAATAATCACAATCGAGCAACTAATAATCATTACACATTTTTGAAAGAGGGAAGTAGTGATAATGATTATGAAAGACCAATATGGTTAAGTAGTTAAATGCTGCTATTAAGCCATTAAAAGGAGATATTGGTGTTATTGGGTTTGATAAATTAGGCAATTGAAATTTGAGCAGATCTTGGAAGCTGAAACGCTTGCCATTAAAGAGGACATGGCAGCAGCGGCGGCGGCGGCGGCAGAGGCTGGGCCATTGGAAGGTGGGCGTTGGCCCTTTTAGACACCCAGCACCATCCCTTCCAGGGTGCAGCACCGGCAGCGGTGGAGACGTGTTCCTCCGAGGCCCAGGGCAGGACTATTTAAGCCCTGCCAGGAACACCTGCACGGAGGACACGGCAGCAGCGGTGGCAGAGGCTGGGCCATTGGAAGGTGGGCGTCGGCCCTTTTAGATGCCTAGCACCATCCCTTCCAGGGCGCAGCACCGGCAGCGGCGGAGGCATGTCCTTTTGAGGCCCAGGACAGGATTTGGAACATGTCCTCCCTCCTTACTGCATAGATTAACATCTGGGGGGGGGGGCTCTAAAGGATTAAATTGTCATCATGGACTCATTGGGGATGAGGATGGCATAGACTTATATTGGTGGTCCACCGGGCCTTTTATCATTGATTGGATCCCAAGCACCTTTTTGAGTGGCCCAAAGTTCTGTTGCCCCCCCCCCCCCAGGCCGGGGGTGAGAAAGGGGCGGCTATAGGAGTAGTGTTGGGGAATGGGAGGTATGGTTGGAACAGAGTGAATGAATGTTACAAAAGAAGACAAGATCGCTGTTTGAAAGCTATCTCGTCTTCTGTTCCCTCTGTTTACCAGAATGGCTTGGAGAGCAGACCAACCATTCCACAGAACCTCACTCTGCTCCTCTGCAATGCCAGGACAGTGAAGAGTAAGACTCACATCATCCATGATCTCCTCTTGGATGACGCCGCCGACCTGGCTTGCTTTACAGAGACCTGGCTGGGAGAGGATAGCGCTGTTACATGGGCGCAGGCCCTCCCAGCCGGGTACTTTGTCAGTGAGTGGGCGAGGGGAAGTGGGCGCGGGGGCAGAGTGGCTCTAGTCCATAAGAACAACCTGATCTTGACCAGGATACCTGTCCGGAACACAGCCCACTTCGAGTGTATGTACCTAAGCCTGAAGACCAGGGATAGTTTGGGGATTCTGCTAGTCTACCAACCACCCCATTGTCTAGCAGACTTCCTGACCGAGCTGACACAGCTGGTCTTGGAGCTGTTGTTGGAGTCCCCTAGACTTCTAGTTTTGGGGGACTTCAACATTCTGCTCGAGACCAGTTTAACAGGCACGGCTCGGGAGTTCATGGATACCATGACAAACATGGGCCTATCCCAATTGGTCAACGGGCCTACACATTGTGCAGGTCATACACTCGATGCGGTCTTCGGTACGGAATGGGAATATCCATGGGCAGAGGTTGCAAGTACCTCCACATTGTCATGGACGGATCATTTCCTGGTCAAGACGGAACTGAGAGCCAATTTCCGCCCCACCGGGGGTGGTGGACCCATTAGAATGTTCCACCCTTGAAGGCTAATGGAGCCAAATTGGATTCCAGAAAGCCTTAGAGGGTTTAATGGTTGGGAATGCCGGTGACCCTGTCAAGGCTCTGGTTAATACTTGGAACACCGACCTCACCAGAGCTATCGACACGATCGCTCCCAAGCATCCTTGCCATCTCGCTTCAAATCGTAGGCCATGGTATACACCTGAGTTTAGGAGGATGAAGTGGTTTGGTCAATGACTAGAGTGCAGGTGGTGAAAGACATGGCTCTTATCTGACAGAACTTGCCATAGGAACTTTCTTTGTTCCTATAGGGAGGCAATGCATGCAGCGAAGAGAGTTTTATCCTCTGCTCATATTGCATTTGCAGAGTCCCATCCAGCAGAGCTGTTTAGGGTGGTGAGGGAGATGACGCAGGTGCCCCCTGCGCCAAATCCCTTACTTAACCCGACAACGGCCTGCTGCGACGCATTTAACAACTTCTTTGCAGATAAAATCTCTTAGATAAGAGCCAACTTAGATGCCACTGTTGTAATAGAGTCTATAGTCCAGCGACTCCGTCGATGAAATTATTCTGGATCAGCTCCAATCTGTGAGTACCAAGGATGTAGACAAGCTGCTTGGTAAGGTGAAGAAAACAACTTGCCCTCTCGGCCCTTGCCCATCATGGCTGGCCGTCCGGGGGGGGGGGATGCATTGAGGAGGTTCCTCACGGACATCATCAATGCATCCTTCAGGGAGGGATGTATTCCATCTTGTTTGAAAGAGGCGGCTGTTAGACCGCTTCTAAAGAAACCCTCCCTGGATCCCCTGGACATGAACAACTACAGGCCAGTTTCACCATTGCCATTCTTGAGCAAGGTCATCGAGAGGGCAGTTGCTCTTCAACTCCAAGCTGTCTTGGATGAAATCAATTATCTAGAAATATTTCAAACCGGCTTCAGGACAGGCTTTGGGGTTGAGACTGCCATGGTTGCCTTGACCGACAATCTACGTCTGAGCATTGACAGGGGTAGTGTGACCCTGTTGGTGCTCTTAGACCTCTCAGTGGCCTTTGATATGATAGACCATGGCATCCCCTTGGACCGCCTGAGGGGGCTAGGTATCGGGGGCACTGCTCTTCAGTGGTTCCAGTCCTTCCTCTCGGGTAGATCCCAGAGGGTGCTACTCGGGGACAGTAGCTCCAGTAAGAGGGAGCTCACTTGTGGGGTCCCTCAGGGGGCTATTTTGTCCCCAACATTGTTTATCATCTATATGAAGCCGCTGGGTGAGATTATACGGAGTTATGGTGCTGGGTGTTATCAGTACACGGATGACACCCAAATCTATTTCTCCGTGTCTCATTCATCGGCTTCGAATTCCAATGGCATCTCCTCTCTCAATGAATATCTTTGGGCAGTAATGGGCTGGATGAGGAAAAACAGATTGAAGCTGAATCCGGACAAGACGGAGGTGCTCACAGTAGCGGCCCCGAAACCAAGAATTGGGTTGCAACCTCCAGTCCTGAATAGGGTCACACTCCTGTGTTCGCAGTCTGCAGTGCTCCTCAACTCGTCACTCCTGATGACAAATCAGGTAAATGCGACAGTGAGGAGTGCCTGTTATCAGCTTCGGCTGATACGCCAGCTGCGCCCTTTTCTGGAAGTAAGGGATCTCGAGACTGTTGTGCACGCGCTGGTAACCTCACGCCTTGATTTCTGTAATGCGCTCTACATGGGGCTACCCTTGTGCTTGGTTCAGAAATTACAGCTGGTACAAAATATGGCAGCCAGGCTTGTCTCGGGAACATCTAAGAGGGACCACATTACCCCGGTTTTGACGTCCCTCCACTGGCTGCCTATCAGCTTCTGGGCCCAGTACAAGGTGTTGGTTATCACCTTTAAAGCCCTAAATGGCTTGGGTCCAAGCTATCTCAGAGATCGCCTCCTCCCATACAATCCTCCCCGCGCTCTCCGGTCCTCTGGGAGGAATTTGCTGCATCCTCAAAAATTGAGGCTTGCGGTGACCTCCCAGAGGGCTTTTTCAGTTGTCGCCCCCAGACTCTGGAACGGCCTGCCGGATGAGATCCGTCAGTTAACATCATTAGACAGCTTTAAAAGGGCTGTCAAGACAGATCTCTTCCGGCAGGCCTTTCCAGATTAATTATCCCAGCCTCGGGTACCCCCACTCTAATGATCTTTGCGTGGCCCCATCTAAGGATGGATGAGGAACATTGCCGTGGGCCTTACATTGTTTTTTTTTTGTAAAATTGTTTAGATGTTTTAATTGTTTTAATTGTTGAATTGTGGTTTTAATTCTTATGGATTTAATATTATTTTAAGGGGGGGAGGGGTTGTTGGTTTTGGGGTATCATGTAAGATTTTATGGTTGTGAGCCGCCCTGATTGGGTTTCCAAAGGGCAGGATATAAATAAATTTTATTATTATTTATTTAATAATAATAATAATAATAATAATAATAAAATTTATTTGTATACCGCCCAATGGTTTCCCAATCCGGGCAGTTAACAGCATAAAAACAGTACAAAAACACATCCCTCCCACCCTTAAAACAGCATTAAACAATTTCAATTTAAAATCAATAACAACAATACTAAAATCAATTAGTTACAGTTCCAGTAACCCCTTAAGATATTTCAGTTTTCCACAATAGGGGAACCAGGTACCACAGGTTGGATGTATAATATAAAGTATAGAATCACCCGAGGTTGATTATCTAGTCCGGAAAGGCCTGCCGGAAGAGATCCGTCTTTATAGCTTTTTTAAAGCTATCCAAAGATGTGAGCTGATGGATCTCATCCGGCAGGTCGTTCCAGAGCTTGGGGGCAAATACAGAAAAAGCCCTCTGGGAGGTTGTAGAAAGCCTTAATTCAGGCTGTATCCAGATACTATCACAGGGATTTTGCTGCCAAAGCTGCTGCCTGAATCCAACTCGGATTCAGCCCAGGTCCCAGGGGCACTCAGCATGCCTCTTTTAGAAATTGGGAGTTTTCCGACTTAAGAAAATGGCCACTGAAGTGTTCTTGGGACCAGGGCTGGACCTGGAATGTATTCTGCTGGTGGTTTTGGCAGCAAAATCCCTGCGATAGTATGTGGATGCAGCCTGAATTAAAATTCAATTTGGGAGAGGTAAGACACTTTATTTAGTGGAGTGATAAGTTCCTAAATGTCCTCTACTTTCTATCTTTCTTTCTCTCCTTCTCACTCTGCCTACATCTATTTCCTTCCATCTTCTTCCTTCCTTCCCTATTCCTCCCCTCTCAATCTCCAACCCCTCATTCTTATAGCTATGTGCATTTCTTCTCCTTCCTTCTTCATCCATCCCTTCCTCTCTTTCATACTTGTATCCTCACTTTTCAAACCTACTCTCTTCATCCTTCCTTCCCTCTTTGTTTCCCCAACTTTTTTCTCCACCTCCCTAAAGAAAATGTTGAAACAATATGCATTATTTCATTAAATAATGAGTGTTGTGATGACATGCTAAATTGTTGATAAAGTTATATCTGAATAGTAGTTTATAATGGACAATAAATAAGAAAAAGCTATATTTAATGTTTGGCATATGATGTTAAATTGATAATTACTATGGAAGTAAGATGGTTATGGGCTAAATTGCAAGAAAGCTAAGTTTAGGAAGTGTTTTTAAATGTTTCTATATGTTAAATATGTTATGTGTGTAGTAACTGTTGTTTATGTTTTCATTATGTCTTTTGTTTTTTCTTTTTTCTTTTCTAGGTTTTGTTATATTTTTTGTTTCTGTTCTTGTTTGGTTTCTTTTTGTATGTATTTTTTACAATTGTTTCTGTTTTAATCAATAAAATTATTAAAAAAAGAACAAACAATAACAGGTATATGTTATATTTTTTGATATTTTAACAATAATAATCTTCACTACAAACTAAAAAAAATTGTATATTAAAAAGGCCTATTTGTTTATTTACATTAAAAAGAAAAATTAAAATGTCAAGCAGATGCTTGATAATTTCTTATAATTAATTTCCCCCTCCTTTCTGTTATACCAACCAGAAATTTTCCCATAGTAGCAGCAGCAAATGCAATTTGGTGGAGCAAGTGGTACATCTCAGTGAGTCTAAAAAGGGAAAGTTTTGCTTTGTAAAATTTTAATGTTTTTATTTGTTCATTTTTTATTTATGATTTTATGTGCTGTTAGTTGTCTTGGGAATTAATGTTGTGATATAAATATTAAAAATAAAAACTGGGTCATGCTTAGTCTAGCATGAAGAACTTTAACCAAATTCTACCAGGGACCACTCCTAGATCAAGGAAGTCTGGCTGCACTTCACCATGCTCTGATACCATCCAGTTTAAGGTTGACAGCTGAGCAGCACCCATTTCCTGAGACTTTGAAGCCAAAGTCTGAGACAGGAAGGTCACTGTGACAATAAAGAGGCAGGACAGGACAGGGTTGGAAGACAGGCTGGAAATACTTCTGGATCATCTGATTGTGGCAATGGACGTGAGGGCAGTCCCAGGGTAAATGGACCTAGAATTTTGGTAAAATCTGACTGACCAGGTAATATGGTAACCCAAAGCTGGGGGTGGGGTGGGGAAATGATGACTCCAAAGCATTTCTTGGCAACTGAACAGGCAATAAAATGTGTCCACCCTACCCTTAGGGAATTTCCCCCCCTGAGCCATTCATCACCTCTGCAATGCTCATGAGTAGTGATGTTTCTTCACTATTCTCCAGTGTCTTTATGGTTACTGCACGGTTATGATTAAGTAGTTACTGCACTCATCACTTTTTTTCTTCTGCCACTACAAGCTGAGCCAGTTTAGATACACCAGCATTGTGCACCACAGGATTCCACCATGTAATGACAACATTTGGATGCCAAGGGACAAAGTAGCCAATAAGAAGCAAAATCTACTTCTTGAGTAGCGCAGCACAATATTTCTGAAGAATTCATGAATATAGTAGCATGATGGCCTCAAAGCAGTGTGTGTGTGTGCGTGCCTGCATTTGCTTATATAATAAACTGGTACAAACTATTAAGAATAAGTCATTCTATTCCAATTGCTTGACTAGTCTATTGAGAGAGACACTTTTTTGTGCCAAATTAATATACTAGAGCTTTTCAGTAAAAGTAAAAGGTAAAAAGGTATTCCCCGTTGACAAGGTTGTCAAAGGCCAGTTTCTGAAAGAAAGGAGAAAGAGAAGGAGGCTTTCCAGGCAGTTTCTGCCAGGAAAGGAGAAGGTGAAGGAGGCTTTCTATGCCAGTTCCTGCTAAGAAAGAGGAAGAAAGCAGTTTCCAGGCAGCCATTTTGAGTGGATGAGTTTTTAAATTCTTTTTAAAAACACTTGGGGAGAGTGTGACTGTTACTCAGAGGGTGGGACTTTGTTGAGTTGCATTTGCGAGTCAATAGGGGGTGGGCTAGCCAGTTAGCTCCATACAACTGCTCCCAGAGCCACGCGCCTAATGGCACGTGAAATTTTATAACCACTACTAATTGTTGAAAAGTTCCGGTCATCAGCAGACTTTAACAATGGTGTTAGCGAGGGATTTTCTTTGAGGAGGAAAGTCGTAGTCCTCTTTCAGGTACTAATTAAGACTTAGTATGGACACTGAAGGAACTGCTGCCGTCACCTGCAATACCTGTGGGATGTTTGTCTTCTTACCTACAGATGTGGGGAACAACACATGCTCCAAGTGCAAGTTGGTAGCCCTCTTGGAGGAGAAAGTACAGCAGCTGGAGGCGCGGGTAGCTACACTTCAGCATATTAGGGAGCAAGAGGCTTTCCTAGACAGAACGGAACGAACTGTCTTGGATGGGGGCCACACAGAGGAAGTTGCTGGGGAAGAGACAGTCACATCACATACACAGGAGGTAGACAGCTGGAGGAATGTCACACGCAGAAGTAGGGAAACCAGGGATCGTTCTGGGAGCTTGCAGCTGCAGAATCAATTTCAAGCTCTTTCCCTTATCAAGGAGGATGAGGAAGAGCAGCATGGACAGACGTCAGGGACAGAGCAGGGGACCCTGGGAGTTCCACCACAGGGAACAGTCGCTGCTAAGCCTCGGAGGAGGTGTGTTGTCTTGGTGGGGGACTCCTTGCTGAGGGGGACAGAAGCAGTGATTTGTGGGCCTGAAAAGATGTCTTGGGAGGTGTGTTGTCTCCCTGGGGCAAAGATCCGAGATGTGACAGAGAGGCTGACAAGACTGGTCAAGCCTACTGATCAATACCCCTTCCTTTTGGTCCATGTGGGAACAAATGACACAGCAAGACACAGCCTTCAGAACATCAAAAGGAATTACGAGGCTCTAGGCAAGAAGCTGAAAGAAATGGAGGCACAGATTGTCATCTCGTCTCTTCTGCCAGTTGAAGGGCATGGTCCAGGAAGAGAGAGGAAAATAGCAGATGTCAACAATTGGCTCCACAGATGGTGTCATCAAGAATGATTTGGATTCTTAGATCATGGGCTGTGGTTCCATGAGGGCGGACTCCTGGCAAGGGATGGGCTGCATCTCACGCCAGTTGGAAGAAACGTTTTTGCCAACAGTCTCAAGAATTTGATCAGGAGGGCTTTAAACTGAGTTATATGGGGAAGGGAGACAGCGTCCTGGAAGACAGAAGGACTGGAAAAGATAGTCAAACTGTCATAGAGGAAACAAGGCAAACAGTACAGGGACCCAGTGGGAGGCAAAAAAAAAAGTGCACAGGCAGCAAGTAAAGGGGACATATGGTCTTAGATGTCTCTACACTAATGCACAGAGCATGGGAAATAAGCAAGATGAACTTGAACTCCTAGCAGAACAAAGCAAATATGATATAATAGGCATCACTGAAACCTGGTGGGTTGAATCTTATGACTGGAATGTAGAAATACAGGGGTATAACCTTTTCAAGAGAAACAGGCCAAACAGGAAAGGAGGAATAGCATTATATGTCAGGGATATTTACACCAGTGAAGAAATCCAGGACCTCAATCCTGGAAGCCAGGTGGAGAGCATCTGGATAAAAATTAAAGGGGAGGGAAGCAACAGGAATGTTAGTGTGGGAGTCTACTACAGACCCCCAACTCAGGCAGAAGAATTGGATGATGCCTTTCTAGAACAGATGACCACACACTCAGAAAGGAGAAATATAGTAGTGTTGGCTGACTTCAACTATCCTGATATTTGCTGGAAGTCAAACTCAGCAAAATCCTCAAGGTCTAGCAAATTCCTCACTTGCCTCAAAGACAATTTCATTGTCCAAAAGGTGGAAGAGGCAACAAGAGAATCAGCTATTTTGGATCTGATCCTAACTAACAGGGAAGACCTAGTTAATGGGGTGCAAGTGGTTGGATCTTTAGGCGGGAGTGATCATGTCCTCCTGGAGTTTATTATATAGTGGAAAGGAGAAGCCAGGCATAGTCAGACACACATTCTAGACTTTAGGAAAGCTGATTTTACTAAACTTGGAGAAATACTGGGGGTGATCCCATGGACAGGAATACTAAAAGAGAAGGGAGTTCAAGACGGATGGGAGTTTCTCAAAGGGAGATACTGAAGGCACAATTTCAAACCATGCCAATGAGGAGGAAAAATGGGAGGTGTCTCAAGAAGCCAGGATGGATGACTAAGGAACTTGCAACTGAACTATGTTTTAAGCGGAACATGTATAAGAAATGGAAAAATGGGGAAATCACCAAAGAGGAATTCAAACAAATAGCTAGCACGTGTAGGGGTAAAGTCAGAAAAGCTAAAGCGCAGAATGAACTCAGGCTTGCTAGAGAGGTTAAGAACAATAAAAAGGGCTTTTTGGGGTATGTTAGCAGCAAAAGGAAGAAGAAGGAAATGGTAGGGCCACTGTGTGGAGAAGATGGCAAAAAGTTAACAGGGGACAAAGAAAAAGCAGAATTACTCAACACCTTCTTTGCTTTAGTCTTCTCAGAAAAGGCAAAGGGTGCTCAACCTGAGGATAATGGAGCAGAGGACGGAATAGGAGAATTTCAGTACAGAATAAGTAAAGAGATAGTACAGGAATACCTGGTTAATCTAAATGACTATAAGTCTCCAGGACCAGACAAATTACATCCAAGGGTATTAAAAGAACTGGCAAGCGTAATATCGGAACCATTGGCAATAAGCTTTGAGAGCTCCTGGAAAACAGGAGAAGTCCCAGTGGACTGGAGGAGGGCAAATGTTGTCCCCATCTACAAAAAGGGGAAAAAAGAGGATCCCAACAATTATCGTCCAGTTAGTCTGACATCAATACCAGGAAAGATTCTGGAGCAGATCATTAAACAGAATGTCTGTGAATATCTGGAAGGTAATTTCATAATCACAAAAAGTCAACATGGGTTTCAGAGAAACAGGTCATGCCAGACAAATCTGATCTCTTTTTTTGATAAAATTACCAGCTTGGTAGATGAAGGGAATGCTCTGGATATAGTATATCTTGATTTCAGTAAGGCCTTTGACAAGGTTCCCCATGACATTCTTGCAAACAAGCTGGTAAAATGTGGGCTAGACAAAGTAACTGTTACATGGATTTGTAATTGGTTGACTGGCAGAACCCAAAGGGTGCTCAACAATGGCTCCTTTTCAACCTGGAAAGAAGTGACCAGTGGGGTGCCACAGGGCTCTGTCCTGGGCCCAGTGCTATTAAATATCTTTATTAATGACTTGGATGACGGTATTGGGGGCATAGTTATCAAATTTGCAGACGACACCAAATTAGGAGGAGTAGCTAATACCCCAGAGGACAGGATCAAAATTCAAAATCACTTGAACAGACTAGAAAGCTGGGCCAAAGCTAACAAAATGAAATTCAACACGGAGAAATGTAAGGTACTATGGAATCTGATATATTAACGGGCTTACTAAATGATAAAGATGAAGATGAAATTATAAAAGATTGGATAAGATTTAAAGAACATTGGAAAGATAAAGAGAAAGAATAAGGGGAAAAAATCAAATTTTAGAGATATGAATGTAATATGAATATAGTTAAAGGATATATGGGAAACAAGATATTTTAGAATAGAATAGAAACCTATTTTGAAATTACAATGGATATGGTTTGTTTAATAATAATATTATACAGAGTTAGAGATGCATAGTATATGGGGATATAGAAATAGAAAACTAATATTAGGCAATGATTCATTTATTAGGAAGGAACATTTAGTATATGTAATTATAGATCAATAGAAACTAATTTATGTTTGGTTTTTTTAAATGTGTGATTTTGTTATGTTGTGCATGTAGTATTTGTATTTGTCTTGTTAGTTAAATGTTATTTGGTATGTTATGTATATATATCGTGTATGTATTAAAATTTGATAATTAATAATATAAAAAAAGAAATGTAAGGTACTGCACTTAGGGAGGAAAAACGAAAAGTACAGCTATACGATGGGGGACACCTGGCTGAATGAGACTACGTGTGAAAGGGATCTAGGAATCCAGGTGGACCACAAGTTGAACATGAGTCAACAGTGCGATGCAGCAGCTAAAAAGGCCAATGCAATTTTAGGCTGCATCAGTAGAAGTAGGGTGTCTATATCAAGAGAAGTAATAGTGCCACTGTATTCTGGGTTGGTCAGGCCTCTGCTGGAATACTGTGTCCAGTTCTGTGCACCACAATTCAAAAAGGATGTGGAGAAACTGGAGCATGTCCAAAGGAGGGCAACTAAAATGGTGAAGGGTCTGGAAACCAAGCCCTATGAGGACCAACTTAGGGAGCTGGGAATGTTTAGCCTGGAGAAGAGAAGGTTGAGAGGTGATATGATAGCTGTGTTTAAATATTTGAAGGGATGTCATATTGAGGAGGGAACAAGCTTGTTTTCTGCTGCTCCAGAGAATAGGACCAATGGATGTAAGCTCCAGGAAAAGAGATTCCACCTCAACATTAGGGGAAACTTCCTGACAGTAAGGGCGGTTCGACAGTGGAACACACTCCCTCGGAGAGTAGTGGAGTCTCCTTCGTTGGAGGTCTTTAAGCAGAGGCTGGATGGCCACCTCTCAGGGATGCTTTGATTGGGAGTTCCTGCATGGCAGGGGGTTGGACTGGATGGCCGTTGTGGTCTCTTCCAACTCTATGATTCTATGAATCTATGACCCAGCATTGTCAGAGTCTACTCTGTGATCATGTGGCCAGCATGATTGCACAGAATGTGGTTTACCTTCCCATCAAAGTGGTACCTATTTCTCTAGTTGTATTTACATGCTTTCAATCTGCTAGATTGGCAGAAGCAGGGACTAGTGACAGGAGCTCACCCCAACATGCAGCACCTGGTCCTCAAATTGCCAACCTGCCGATCTTGCAATCAACAGAGTCAACATCATAACCACGTGAGCCACTGCATCCCCAGAGCTTTTCAGTGCAACCCCTTAATCCAAGTTCCTTGGTCACTTTCCAGTATTTTGTGATTTGAATTCTTGCCGCTACAAGCAATGTTTTTATGAGCTGTTTATGCATCTGTTTACTGTCATCTGCAGAAATAATGCTAACAAAGCTAGAAATGGCAAAGACTGATTTTTGGACAGTTATTTAATTATTTATTACATTATTACATTAAAAATACTTTTTAAAGGGGAGAAGCTCTCAATTAACACTAGAACAAAATTCAACAATAAAACCAATAATTGCAATAGCCTATAATTAATAGGTATCAAAATAGTTTAAAAGGTAATTTTGAGAAGACTTTACTGCAGAGATAACATGGATAGCCCTTCCCAGGAGCAGCAGCAGCAGCAGTAGCAGTACTAACAGGGCAATGCCATCACATATGAATTGAGGTTCCTTTTTCATTACACCTTTTCCAGCATTTTGATATAAACACGCTAAACTGATGTGCTGCAATCCAGCTGGAATGTAGTATAATCTCTAAAGTGAATTGTGCAAAAAATGACTTGTGCAACAATTGTTTAAAGGGGTTTGTGTATTAAATCACTCACAGGTATTTTGAACAGTGAATCCTAGATCTGCTTCACAAACAGTTATTTAACCTTTGTGGGTCCCCCGCCCCTTCACATATATTGTATTAATATGGTCACAAAAATGTTAGTTTGATCCTTCATTCCCCCTCCCTCCCCCATATTGCTGTAATGTAAGGTTTCTATAATGTCTCTGATATTTGAAAAACAACAACTTTTTTCTTTGTCATGCCATTCTTCACCAGAATAGGATACATCAAAGGATAGATGATAGGGCATATAAGTCTGCAATTCAAGTGCATAGATCCCACAGGGCTTGTGGCATTTGGCACAAGGTTAAGGCACTGATTAATGCTAACAATTAGTTGTTAGCTGCTACAATGTGACCTTACCTTTGATCAGGAAAACAAGGAAATGATTTATGAACACATCAAAAACATATAAATTCACCTCATTCAGCAAGGAAAAATGCATTGATCTGAGAAATTTGTTCCCTTTAAAGAATTTGTTTATTTCTGGCAACTTCCCCAGAGATGAATGGATTCATGGCTCAGTTCCAGTTGCCAGGTAGAGTGCAATAATACATCTTGTGGTCTCCTAAGCATAGAGTATCATGTAGTTAATTCCTGTAACTAGCAAAAAAAAAAAAAAAAAAAAAAAAAGCAAGCTAATGGGTGAAATCCATGTTGCAGAAGTTCCCACTGTTTAGTAGCCCTTAAACTTTCCTAGATATGCTCTGGAGCAGGTTTTGAAGGAACCAGACCCTCCTCATTCTGCTGAAAGAAGCCATTCCATTGGTGGGATGGGATAATTGAATACAGATGAATCTAGTTTCATACCATACATATGATATAGTCATAGGGACAGAGAAATTAGCTTGGTACCATTAAAGTGGTCATGGACAACTTTATTCATATAGTATTTTAGTGCTATGGATAGAACAACTTTATTCATATAGTATTTTGGTGCTATGGATACACTATCAGGGAAAAAAAACTGCAGTCCCGCAACCCCCAAATTTTGTATTATATGCAAAAGAAGTGTAGAAGGATCTTAAAGTGCTGTTCCTATATACTCATGCAAAATAATTGTCCATTATACAGCTTCTGAACTGGTGTCTCATCTACTAACTTTTTAAACAACTGTGCAGTCTAGTTTGGCCCAAAGTCATTTCAATGACCTGTAGCATTAATATAAAAGCTGGCAAACATATAATGAATGTGTATTAAAATAGTGCCCAAATGGGGGGACTATTAATAAGCTTGCTTTCAGCTGTTCTGCAGTGACAGGCTGCTCTGATTAAAAGAGCACACACTGCTTGCTAGAACATATTAAGAAGGGTATTGGGATTTGAATGCCTCTGCTAATCATACCCTGCTAATCATACTGTTTCTCTCTATAGGGAGCTTTATTCCAAGAAATCATTTCTGTGGATGAAACATGTGTGGCTTTTTAGGGCCTAAGCAGACTGCCAGAAATTGTGCACATTAAATTGAGGCACTGCTTTGGCTCAGTGCTAAGGAATCATGGGAACTGTAATTTATTGTGGCACCAGAGCTCTCTGACAGAGAAGGCTCAATGTCCCAGAAAAAAACACAGTTCCCATGACTCCCTAGCACTGAGCCAGGGGAAGGTTTTTTCCCCTGCGAAGATGGGACACAGTTGAGATAACTTCACTTATCCTAATGTGATTGTACTTACTGCCGTGTGACAATAGGATACAGCAGAATTTTTTTTTTCATTTGGGAGCAAGTTTGCTTATTTGGTTCATCTGTGAAACAGAATTGCAAAAATAATTATAGTAATGTGAAAACAGCCACTGGGACATCCCATTCTCTTGTTTCTGCTCTGAAGAAACTGGTTTCATGGACAAATGGAAACAGTATCTTGTTGTCTAATGGTTTAATCCCACTATTAAATCAATCCCATATTTATATAACTTTCTTTAGCTTGTGTTAATTACCCATACCATACTTTTTTGGCTGGAAACAATGCCAACAGATCTTTGAGCTTTTATATCTTCTGTTATATAGGCAAAAGCTGCTAGTGACTTTCATTTCAGTGGGGCAATGAATCTGTTCTGGTTTTAGTCCAGACTTTAAAGGCATTATCCAGGGTGCTAAATGAATTTTGGGGATAGCTGCTTGCAAATTCATTGCCACAATGACGTGGAAGCCACCAGCCAACACTGCTAGTTTAGACTAGTTTAGAGCTAATTTTATGGTGCCTTAAATGGTGCCCACTGAATGTCTCTACTAGCCCAAAGTATTTTGATGCCTGAAATGAAATGACAAATGGTGTTTCCTCACCTGATTTGCTCATATTAAGCAATGTTAAGACCAATCAATTAAGAACAACCACGTTATTATGGCATATGAGGCAGAAGGTCCCAAATCTTCCCATCTCTGGCAGAAGAAATAATGCATTACAGTAAATCACTAACAATTTGCTTCAGTTCCATTTAATCCAAAATCTGTCTTAAAAAACTGTTTCAGTCTATAGGGCTGGGTCTTATAGATATTATTGTTATTACTCATAGTTCAGGATAGCATACATGCATCTCTTCTTTCCTGCATCCCACTCTACTACTAGACAATACTGTGAGGTAAGTTATCATGAGAGGTAAGTTTGTGAAATCTATTACACGTGGTAGCAAAAGAAATGCTATGGACATGATTGAGGCTGCAACCATTATGTGTTAGCTATGGCTGTTGACAGATGGGATGTTAGACACACACTGAGTTGAAAGAGGAATTTAAGGAAATCTATAACGTTTAAGGACAATGTGAATGGAGCAAGGTTCAGAAGTATGGTTGGGTACTGAAAATGGGCCCCATCTCCAAATCTGGTGATAGAAATAGTGGTGTCACTAGCTGGGGTGTCACCTAATGTAGAGGGTTTCACCCAGAAAGGGCATGCATTCACCCCTCCTGTTGCTCCATTGTTGGGATTCCTCCCCAAGGAGAAAGCCTGGTGATGGATCTGTTGGGCAGGGTGAGTGTTCACCCCTCCTACATTGAATGGGGAGGAGAGCCCAACTGGGTGTTGCTCCTCCTCTGGGGTGTCACCTGGTGCAGTCTGAACCCCCCATACCCACCTGTGACACCACTGCATAGAAAGGGTGTGGCAGATGAGAAATTTGTAGTGAGGAAGCTTTCCCCCAATGACAGTTTCTTCTGTTGTTCATATGTTTTATTACTGGTGGAATCCCAAGCGAGGCATTGTATTGAAATATGTATGCCAACTGCATTCTGTAGTTAGACTTACAGGGGCAGTATTATATGCAGATTTTATTTTACAAATTTTACAAATACAGATTTTACAAGGACAATGTTTTATAAATTGTTTTAGAATGCCATACGTAATGTGGTTATCTCTTTTCTCACACTGGAGAAATAAGAGAAAGAAATATTAAGGATTAGCATGTCATATAGCAATTTTTTGATGTCTGTCTATTGCAGATAAGCAGCTTCATATTAAAATGTGTGCTGCTCTTTCTTTTTGCTCTTGGGGGAAGATAGCATGAATCTGAGTGAGAGTCTTTATTTTTAGCATCCCTGAAATGATTAATTGCTTGCATTTCATGTCATACATTGAGTAATATCCTGTGGATACTATGACATAGTTGTTTTTGTTCTTCTATACTACATAGTACAAGAATTTGAGTTTCTGACTGCAGGACTTAGTATTTTAACGGAATATCCATTAGTCCTGAATGTCATGGCTGTTGAGATTTTGGCAGTTCACCTTGGCTCAAATCTGGAATTCCTTTAATGATTTGAGATTATTTATTATTTTGCCTAAGGGTATATAATGAATTGATGCAGCTATAAAAATATGGCCAGACTTGACATACACTATCAATGTAATCAAGCCACTTGCCACCTTATCCATTTAGGATTAAAGAAGTACTGGCTAGGAGATTCGGGGAGTTGTAGTCCCAAAATGTAACTTTTCTAAGCTTTGTGTTTGGTGCTTGTGAACCTTCCCAGGCAAATGCAAGACTCCTGTGTGCATTTTTCTCATCAGCTACAGTGCAACTTTCAACTGATTTTGTAACACAATGCTGTGTATGCTTGTTTCTATCCTAGCTGTCACTCACCAAGGTTCATTTTAGAACTATCAATAGTCTGTTAGCAAGTACAAGCAATGTTCATTTGACAGCCTTTTGAATCTGCAAGAGGCAAAGGTGAAAAGGGACCAAGTGAAATTTAATGCAAGAAGTACACTGATCTAGACAGAAACAGACAGCACAATCCTGACTAGTCAGCTGGTCACTGTATATTTGTGCAGTAATTATATATTGTGTTTCAAACCATGTAGCTATGGAAGCCCAGCTGTCCTGGCACTGTTCCATGCCATATGGAAAAAGAGGGGTAGTGAAGAAGGCACGACGTTGGTGGTGGTGATGGTGATTATGTTGTTTGTGTGGGGTTAATGGCATAGGCTAGTTGTGCCTAGAACACAGGAAGTTAAGAAAAGCAATGATGAATCAGACCAAAGGCATATGTAGTCCAGAACTTTGTTCACACAATGGCCAACCTATAGGGATATCACAAATGGTATATGTACAGAATCTTAGAAATTAGGTTTTTAGGACCATCTTTTTGTGTCACTGCAGAACAGGTGACTGAATGATGATCACTAGAGATTTTGCTGCCTGAAGAACACAGATTGCTGGGACAACATTTTAAAAAGTCTCACTACATCACTTTAGTTTCTACTTTCATCTTCTCCCTCCTTGTGGAGTCAGCTGAAATGCGTTCTTTCACCTATGGTACCTACCATATAGCAGGACCAGCTGCAATGAGCATAAATACAAAGATGTTGGGTAACCAAGGCCCCAAGATGCCTGACAACAGGCACGGTTGGAGGATAAGATCACATCAGGGCTGAATGTCCTCTTTGTGGCACACAAGAAATTATTTCATTTGCACAATTTCTGTGGTCATGGATTGAAGTTTATTTGTATGTTGGCTTGGCAGCTTTTATAAAAGACAAACAGATCATTTCATGAACAACAGGAACTCTAAGAATATTCTCACAAATATTTCTGGAATAATATCTTCAAAATGTAATCATAAAATCTTTTAATGGCTGGAATGTACAACTATTGCCCTGTACAGGCTGGCCAAAAGGACCGGCCTAGGGGTGGAGTTGGGGTGTGGTGACTGCATGCTGGCCACCCCAACTCCGCCCCGATGCCACTGTCATGTCATGCACCGCACTGCATGGTGGGAAGCATCAGCGTGCTCCCTTGGTGCAGCATACAGACACGCTGCACCAAAGGAACGCAGAAAAGCCGCCGCCGCGGTGGCAAGGGCAGCTTTTTTGCCACTCCAAAAAAGAGTGGCAAAGTGCTGGATTGGGGCCATGATGTGTGGTTGCTGCAGCCCTGATCTGGCACTTCCAGGGGTGGCATGGAGCCACCCCTTAGGGGCCATCTGTAGAGCCCCTTTGTTCCCTTATTTGGTTTGTAGCTCATTCTGACTAAAGTTGCCATTTCACATTAAACAACACTAACTCACAAAGGCTGGAAAATAAATAAATAAAATTAAATAAAAATAAGACTGAGTTTTGTAATGTCTTGGTACATGTCTAATGAGAAAAATTAATATTATATTTCTATCTTAGAAGATTCCAGCCCATTTAAGTTAGAATATGGCAATAGTAACTATCTTTTAATGACTACAGTGCTACACCTCTTGTTTGCCAACTGAATA
Organism: Phrynosoma blainvillii; assembly: GCA_026167975.1. NCBI lineage: Eukaryota > Metazoa > Chordata > Lepidosauria > Squamata > Phrynosomatidae > Phrynosoma > Phrynosoma blainvillii. Next base: position 79,886,378 of record JANUYF010000002.1, read on the forward strand.
TTTTATCTTATGAAATACCGCAAACAGTTACACAATGGTTCCCCCACCCTTATCTTTGGCTATCCATGTGATAAAACAATGTGCTTTACACTTATAGTTCAGTGTCACTTGAATTGATTGTGCTGTTAGAAGCTAAGTTATCTGAATATTAGCCTTGAGTTTTTAATATTTCTAGTAGACATCCAGTTTCAATGTAGTAACTGGTTAATGGTATAATAAATTACAAGGCTGGTTCAATAACCTTCATCAGAGATTTTTTTTATAGTGAACCAGATTTGCCTGAGTTTGCTAGAAATCACTTCTCTAAGTCTCTAAAATAAAATGTGACACATACTCTGCTCACTCTCATTTACCTTGTGAACTGAGAAACTCACACTGGAATCAAATTCAATTTGTTTACATCTGTATATGAAGGATCTTCCTCATCTCTTCAAGGACTCCAAGTGCTTCATTTTAGCGACCTCGGAGGGATGCAGGCCTGAGTCGAGCCTCAGCCCTGGCTGGTATTGAACTCGCAACCTTGTGGTCTATGAGTGAGTGGCTGCAGTACAGGCATTTAACCACTGCGCCACCAGGGCTGCTGGAATAAGAGATGTGCATATTCAAACAGATGAATTATATAGGACAATGGGGAAAGTTTGTGAATTACTTTAATACTAGATTTCCTACATTTTAAAATTTAAGGGTAATTGTCAGAATCCTTTTGGGCAGTTATAAATGCATAACCTAGAGCTACACACTCATAAATGTTTTATATTCATGATCCCTATGTAGACCCTAGTTTAGGGGATATGTAGGGGCCACAAAAGTCCTACAATATCCATTCACTGGGAAGCATCTACTGTGGTCTGTTCTGCTTTCGATTGGGAAGCAGTTGGCTGATGGTCCCACCCCCACCCCCTGTGCAAGTCATCTTTAGCATGAGGGACAATTGCAACAGGGGTCTTGCTTCTGCTTGTCACACCAGAGATGACTCATGGGAGGGAGTGGGAACATCAGCTACTTCCCAATTGACACGGGAAAAGACCCATTGATAACAATGGCTGCTTTTTGGTAAGTGGGGATGGGGTGGTGGTGGAATCAGGACAGGATTCACTGTGTAGCACCATAACTATAGTGTTTACACATATGTAAATCCCCAGCAACATTCTGGCCAATCATAGTATATATGATGATGTGTCTAGTGCTGCTACCAGCTTCATTGGGCATTGGAGCAATTTGTCCAATTATACCATTAATAATCGAGCCTTGTTGACCCTACTTTTAAAAGTCAAAGTCTGTTAGCCTTTTGTGTAGTTATGGAGCACTCATATGCTCAAAGGGCTTCCTGTTCACTGTAGCAGTGCTATATGTGCAATGCAACAGGTGTGTGTGTATACACTTGTCATTGATGCCAACATGGCTGAGGAAACTTCTGCTTGTACTGGGATCATTGGAATCACAGTCTGTATTAGTGTGTATGAATGCACTAAATTTGTTTAGTTGTCTTTCTGCATTTTAAATATATAATTCCAATGGTCCCAATTCATATACAAAAGTTGTGCTGGCATTGCTGTTTTATTATATTAAATTCAATGGAACCAAAGAAGTTGAAATCTAGCTACTTCTGCTTAACTGATTTGTTGATCACAGTGAAAGGCTATTTTTGACATTGCTGCTAACTTGCAATCACTTTTAATCAGAACTGTTTAAATGACAGATATCCTATAGATATCCGTACTGCCGTTTTTTTTCCTTTGAAATTTAAGAGTATCTCATTCTTTGTCCTTGGGTTGACAGGGATTGCTTTGCTTCACTTCACAGCTCTCACCTTTAAGGAAGAGTGAGGACAGGCATAGTTAAATAGATGCTATAACCCTGTCATTTATATCTAGTTTAGTACAATGGAAAGGTGTAACATCTGTAGGGTTCCAATCTTTTTCAGTTCACTTGGGAGATTTAGGATTATCAGGCAGTCGTGGAGGTGCCAAAAGTTTCTTCTTTTTCAGAGATAATAATCTCAGTGATGGCTCTGAAAAGAATGCATGCCACTCATGATATGCTTGTTATTTCCATTGCTTTCTTAGCTGTTTGGTAGTGTGAGGTTTATTTTCTAATCTGGTTTAAATGCAGCACTTGTGATCTCTGTATTCTGATTTTGTAAACCACACTTTTTGTGAGAAGAATGAACAAGATATAGAAAGAATAATGCCAGGTATTGAGATAAGAAATTTGGAAACATTACAAGTGCTAACTTCTTCATGAATTTCTATTGCTCTTCTGAAGCCTGAATGTTGTTATAGATCTCTTTTGGAGAAAAGCAAGGCAAACACACATCTATGATGAAAAGACACATCTCTATAACTTCATATATATCTTTCACTTTACTTTACATCAAAAGAAAGAAATTAAAGTTTTGAAAAAAAGATAGCAATTGTATCAATTTTCTCATAATTAAGAACATATAAAATAAAATTAGCCCTCAGTATCCATGGAGGGATCCATTCCAGCCCCCCACCCCCCGCCTGTGGATACCAAAATCTGCAGATGCTCAAGCCTGCATTACCCCCAATGGCAGCACATGCACATGGCCACACCACCATTAGGGAGAGCCCCTATTATCCTGTGGTGGCATGTGCATGTGGTCCTGCCGCCATTGGGAATAATGGAACTTAATGGTGGCATGGCCGCATGAATACACCACCATGGGACAATGGGGGCTGTCCCTAATGGTGGTGTGGCCATGTATATGTTCAGGAAAAAGCAACATGGGATATACAGTAATAGAAATAAAAATATGTATGTGAATGTCAAAGTGACTAAGCAGGAGCAATCAGGAAGATACACAGGTGAAAAAGATAATATAATTAAGAAGCCTTGAGAGCCAAGGACAAAGTAATAGAAGGTATATTGAGAACACCTGTGATAGATTGCAAACACCTGAGACTCATTAAGTGGTCAAGGTAAAGTGATGAAACACTTGGGTTGGTCTTAGGTATGGGATGATCTATGTGGACCAATCAAGATGTATGTACACACCCACTGGGTGGAAACTGACTGGTGGGTGGTGTCTAACAATGGCTATAAATTGCAATGTTTGCTAATGTACATTGTGGTGTAGTGTGGAGTATTTTGGTGGAGTAGAGATTGTGATTTGTAGGGCATATAGTATTTGTGTATATAGTAGAATAAAGTAGATCTTTTATATAAGACTACTGAGTTGTCTGGTGTCTTGAGGGAAGATACAAGAACCAGAAGAATCCTGGAGAAGTTTGGAGACATCTCAGGAAGAAGAGAGAGAAGGCTTGGAGAGTTTGTCAGGGTCTTCAGCCTATTCTCTGAAACTCTGCTACTTGGGAAAGAAGCATCAACCACTGATCAAAGCTGGTCAGCTCTGCTGCATAACAAGGTGGTGAGTTAGAGCCAGAGGTGAAGAGCTACAACTCCCATCATCCCTGACAGTATATGCTTTGATCTGTGGATGGCAAGCCCGCGGATACTGAGGACCGACTGTACATGAAGGCAACTTTTTCTGCCAGCTAGAAAAGGACAATTTAAAGATTATAGGTCCCCACATTGAAGAAAATTAAAAGAAAATAAATGTTTTTGCCTTTTCATCCAATCTGAACATGTGTAGCCTAGTGCCTACATCATTATGACCTAATTATATTGTTATAGTATAGTGGACAAAACAGGAACAGAGAATCTCAGACTATCCAGGAAAGTAGAGTTTATTTTATGTTGACAGACTCTCAGACAGGTTAGCCCTGTGACTAGAGAGCCCCTTCCTTGGCTAATCAACATTCTTATATACCATCTTACACAGCTAGTTTATAATTACATTAACACATGCATAATTCAACATTTTCATTGGTTACAAGATATAATTTCAATCTCCTCCTCTCCTGATTACATTACACTTCTACTTGCCATGCGTGAACTATTTTGGCATTACTCGACACTTGGACTCACTAGTTGGGTCCTGTCTTCTTAGTTTTGCTTACTTTACTCCCAGTCCATACCATCAATCTTATCTCTTTGGCTCTGAAACAGTTTGCCTGTCTTCAAGGTCGAAAAACAACATTCCTTGCTATCTTTTCCAGTGAAGCCAAACTGAAAGCCTTTTACAATTGCTTTGCAAACGTACAGTTTTAAACATAGAATATGATACCCGAAAGATCATCCAATCCAGCCCCACATTAGCCATGAGCTTTATAGTTTCTTTTACATTATTTCATCTCCTACAATAGGTATACAAAATCAGATGAAGAAGGCAGGAAAAAGCAAAATCATATTTTCCATGTTTTTTCTCAGGAAAAAATAAAATATAATGTGGAATGTTTTAGCATAACCTGATCCAAATTCCTCAAAAATAGATAAACTGTGGTTCAATAGCAGAGCAAGTAGATGAACTGCATATGTGTGTGGATTAAGCTGCTTCCTACACACTATACTTCCTACACACACATTCCCACACACTACACTTCCTACACACTTCCTACACACTGTTTCCTACACAATACACTTCCTACACACATGTCTGAAAACCAAATGTTGTTTTTGGCTTTGTTGCTGGGAGATGTCAAATATGACTATTTTAACCATCTTTGTGGGTCCTGGATGTTTATATTTCTTGAGCACCATATATACATGACTCAGAGAATTCACATTCCCTCTCTGTTTCTCTGCACATACAGTGCCATGAATATGTATACTGGTTTCAAGGACTTTCATGAGCAAAACAGACAAGTCCCCGCCCCAAGGAAGTAGCAAACTACATCTCACCTAAGAGTGAACTGCAGTGGCTAGACTGGAAGAGAGAGGCAAAAGTAGGAAAGAATAAGGCTTCATTTCAGTTGGAAATGAAGATTAAGCTAAAGATCTCATAGAAGGATTGGGTTCCATAAAGCATTTTATGGAAGAGAATGTGTGAACAGAGTTGTTTTGGGAAGACACTCCAAGTATTAAGGCAGTAGCAAAAAAGAAGAATAGAGTCACTTAAGAAAGCTGGAGACTTGGTGTCAGAGGGGATGGTAGGCTTGGGTCCTTATCACACTACACCAGGGGTAGGCAACTTAAGGCCCGGGGGCCGGATGCGTCCCCCCAGAGGCCTTTGGACCGGCCCCAGGCCGGTCCTGCCGCCGCCGCCGCCACCGCCCCCCGCTGCCGCTGCCACCCGCCATGATGATATTGATTATTGTTGTTATTACTTGTTCTTGGGGTTTTCTTGGCAAAATCTCCACAAGGGTTTTCCCATGGCTTTTCTGGGGCTGAGAGAGTGTGCATGCATATTTTTATTTTTTTTAATTTTTATTTATTTATTTATTTATTTATTGGTGCTTCGGCCCCCCAATTGTCTGAGGGACAGCAACCCTGCCCCCGGCTCAAAAAGGTTGCCTACCCCTGCACTACACTATTCAAGTGCTCTATTCCACTTAAACTGCCATGGTAACACTACGGAACTCTGGGGTTTGTAGTTTAAAGGGGCCCAAGAGCTCTTTGGCTGAGAATTCTAAATGCCTCTCTCTAAATTGCAAATCCCAGAATTCCATAGGGTGTTTCCATGGTAGTTAAAATATTAAAATACTGGTTGAGTCTCCATTATCAAAAATGCTTGGGACCAAAAGTGTTTTGAATTTTTGGTTTTTTTTTTTGAATATTTGCACATGTTGTTGTTGTAAACTGCCTTTGAGTCAGCCCTGACTCATGATGATGCTGTGAATGAGGCATCTCCAACCCCCTCCTCATCCCCCACTGCTCTTCAGCAGATGCCTGTGACCTCCTTGTGAGTCTATCCATCTGGTGTGTAGTCTACCTCTCTTTCTACTGCCCTCCATTTTTCCAAGCACTAATATCTTCTTGAGTGATTCGTGCCTTCTCATGATGTGGCCAAAATAATACAGCCTCAGTTTCATCATCTTAGCTTCCAGGGAGATTTCTGGTTTCTTCTGTTCAGGGACCCATTTGTTTATCTTTTTGGCTGTCCATGGTATCCTCAGCACTCTTTTCCAACACCACATCTCAAATGAGTTGATTTTTTTTTCTTATCTTTTTTTTTTTTCACTGTCTAGCTCTCACATCTGTACATGGTGATGGGGAACACTATGGCCTGGACGATTCTGACTTTAGTGTTCAGTTGTATGTCTTTAGGATCTTCTCTAATTCTTTCATAGCTGCCCTTTCCATTCCCAGTCTTCTTATTTCTTGGCTGCAGTTACCATTCTGATAGATGTTTGATCCTAAATACAGGAACTCTTTAACTCTGTTTCAATTTCTTCATTGTCTAAGTTGAATTTATGTATTTCTTCCATGATCATTATTTTTGTTTTCTTTATATTCAGCATTAAGCCTGTCTTTGCACTTTCATCTTTAACCTTCTTTAGTAAATGTTTTCTGCTAGTAATATGGTGTAATCTGCAATCTATAGATAATTAGATATCTTGAAGATTGGATTGAAGTCTAAACATGAAAATAATTTATGTTCTGTATAAACCTTATACACATAGCCTGATGGTAATTTTAATAATATGTAATATAGCCTCTAGCACTATAACAGTGTAGTGTGATAAGACTCTGAGGACTTAAAGAGGGATAGATTGGGGAAAAATTCTGAAAAGGTTTAAAGCCAAATACAAGGAGGCTGTATGAAGAAAGATGTATAATTTAAAAAACAAACATTTTCAATCACATCCACTTCTTCTAGTCCTAAATTGATGTGTACAGGAGAGGATTGCGGGATATGATAAATGAGGAAAACTTTACCTAAAGAATGCAAAGGTGAGCACATTGATTGGGTGGAACATAGATGGATGCAATAATTTTCATACTTCTGATTACAATTCAGGCTCATCTGTCCTTTCCACTTTCTATTTTTCACAGAGTAATTGTCCTTGATACTATCCATAAGAGTTGGGAGCACATACCAAAACAAAGAGGTGAAACCTGGGTGGCTTCATAGCATGGCGTTTTGACGCTGCACGCTCTGAAACCGCCCAGAAGCCGGCTTCCATCTGCCCAGCTGTCCAGATGTGGGCTGGTTTCTGGGTGTTCTGGCAGTGTGGCATTTACACACTGCCAGAGCATCTTAAATCTGGCTTCTGTCCATGGCAGGGCAGGAGAAGCTGGATATTTGCTGGCACCAAAAGGAGTGGCCTCTGCTTCTTTTTCAGCTGGCAAAAAGGTGGATTGGGACCACAGAGTGAGGTTGCCGTGGCCCCAATCTGTCTTTGGAAGGGTTGGCTTGAAGCTGCCCCTTCAAGGCGGTCTGTTTCACCTCAAAGTCACTTCCCTTCATAAAAAAACAAAACAAAAAACACCTGCTGTCTCCCCTACTATCTTATTTTTGAGAGGAACAATATATGGCCAGGACCCAGTGAGTAATGCTATTGGATTCTTTTGTCTTCTATCAAAATTCCTCTGCTCTCCTACAATCCCTGGTGTATCCCAAAGTAATCTCCAGAGATCTAGGATACCCTCTGGAACAGGCTTTTAAATTTTTGCTCATTATAGGAGCCCTGGTGGCACAGTGGTTAAAATGCTGGTACTGCAGCCACAAGGCTGTGAGTTCGATCCCGGGGCTCCAAGATTGACTCAGCCTTCCATCCTTTCTTAGGTTGGTAAAGAGAGTACTCAGCTTGTTGGGGTCAATTAGCTTACGGATTGTAAACTGTTTAGAGAGTGCTGAGTTCACTGATAAGTGCTATTGCTATTGCTATGCTATTGCTATAGAGGACTGTAGTGGTAGAAGGGTTGGATACCAAAGCCTATGGCTGCCTTGTCCCCATCCCTCAACCTTCCCAGCTAGAATGTCCCACCATCTACCTGCTGTTGTGCTGAAAAGAACTCTTGTCCCTGAAGATTTAAATATTCTTGGCTCATCTGCCACTTTTTCAGAATGTACTTTCCCAGCGATCAATTCTAATTAGGATTCCCTTAGACTCCTCATATTATTTTGTATTCCTATAAAGTCTTCCCTTGTAAAAATCCAATATCTTTGTGACACAAATCTCTAAATATGCAATTGCCAACATCAACTCTGATTGTGCTATGACCAGTCACCCCTGAATGTCCAAAGCATTTTTAATGGCCTATGGGTACATGAGTTTATTTTCAAGCACTTAAGGCAAATCAGATTGCATTCCTGGAAGATTTTCAAAGTCAAGGAAATTTAATATCCATTTGCAATTCAAAGAAGATGTTTCCTTGGGATCCAGCATGTCTCCTTACTTTGTGAAGACACAAAGCATGCCAATTAGAAAAAAATTGCTTTACCTTTGTTGGAGGCAGAAGCCTCAGATAGCAAAGTTCCAGTGTGCAGGCTCTCTCTTTAGGATTCCCCCGTGATGGCTAAAATGCAGTATCTTGATATCCAAAAAACATCTAGGGGTAGCCGTGTTGGCCATATAGCAAATCCAATAACATCCAAACAATGATACCTTTATTAGACCAACCAAAATGCACAATTACATGTTGCAAGCTTTCGTAGTCACACTGGCTTCTTCATCAGGCAAACAGGAGGAAAAAATTGAAGAGGGCATGCTTTACCCCTACACCACCTAAAGTTTTCCTGATGCAAAACATGAAGACTTCTTGAGGAATTCAGTTCTCTACCACACAGCAGCCTGTGGATTCACAAAGGAAGGAGACATGCAGGATTCCAAGGAAACATCTTCTTTGAATTGCAAATGGACATTAAATTTCTTTGACTTTGAAAATCTTCCAGTGACAGCATGACCAAAGAGGGAGATGCCAGCCTGCAGACAGCCCTCCCTACCATCTGAACTAAGACCAGAAACAGAAAATGCAGGCCTATGGACGTTATCACACGTGGGCCAGAAAGTGATAATAAAGTGGAAATGAGGCATTCCGAAAATAAACCGAAAATAAACCGAAAATAAACCGAAAATAAACCGAAAATAAACCTTGATTCCGCAAATGGCTTTCACACGTAATTACCTTAATTGTGAAATTACAGTAAGCGCATTTAACGTTCACACACAAGTGAGAAAAGCCCATAAATGTATTAGAAATGATCTTCTTGCACATACGCAGATAGAGGAATGCTCGCCGTGGAACCATGGGAAAAGCAGGGAGATGCTCCCAAATGTGCATTTGCTTTTCACATTACGGTAAATGCGAAATTAACTTAATTTCGCAATTGCATTTTCTCAAAACTACCGAATTTCAAAAGATCTCGGATAACACCAGTTTCTGTCCAGTTTCTGTCCAGTTTCTGTGCGACGTCGTGTGAAATTGTGAGGCACAAATCCAGTTTCTGTTTGGGATTTGTGTGGATTAACCAGCCGATTTCCCCCGTGTGATAACGTCCAATGACTAGCATCTGCATTTTTTCCTCCTGTTTGCCTTATGAAGAAACCAGTGACTTCAAAAGCTTGCAACATGTAATTGTGCATTTTGGTTTGGCCAATAAAGGTATCATTGTTTGTATGCTGATGTATATTTATGCATTGCTATGTTATGCTGAAAGTGTATAGCTTTAGCTTTTTTCGACAGTGCCAGTAGGAAAATGTGAAAGATTCTTAATTTTCTGGTTGTGCTTGTTATGTTTGTCTGTTTTTTTCCATTCTACCTCAAATGATATTCTGAATTCACCTCCAAATTTTTTTTTAAAAAATAAACAACCTCACATAGTGCAAAAATTAATAAAATGAACTCCATTTAAACAGGAACATAAAAGTCTGCAATAATTCTGTGGTTACCATCATAGACTAATACCAACTGACTGCTTGACTTTTAATACCTGCTACTGAGAGGAAAATATGCTTTATTGGTCTGTGGGTGCTCTCAGGTGAGGCTTTATCATGCAATCATCCTGCCTCATTCACTGAACTGTGTGTGGGGTGCAGACCACCGGAAGCTCGTGGTCTAATACAGGACATGTACAGGCTGAGGCACTCTCTCTGTGTTGGATGACAGGGCACAGATGGTCCAGACATCATCCTCTTCCACTTACAACCCTCCAACTGTATTTCCATACCTAAAGATGCACACATTTGTGAATTATACATATATACATGAATGAATGTGTGCACATGTGCATACCCCCCCCCCCATCAGTTAAGGTGGAAAAAGGCAAATAGCTCCACAGTGTCTTTTGAGTACTGCTAGGAGCCCTAGATTTGGAAGCGTCAAATAAAGTATGATGAAACATTTTGGCACTGAGATGTGAATTCTGTTCCTTGAACAGGTCTGCAGGACAAAATCCTCCTCCTTTAATGGTCTTTTACCAGTCAAACAGCTGGCTGAAAACTTCAGGACTCCATGGAGAGAAGAAGAAGACTGAATGAACAGACACAGAGAAATAAAATCCCACTCTTTTCACAGGTAAAAAACACCTTTATTCTATTAGTTGTGTAGCATTTTTTCTGTTAATTCATTAGTATTTGTTTTTGAACAGACACAATATGAACATGGCTAATTGCTTTAAAAATGCTCCTTTCTTGCTTCTTCTAGTCTGATAAAGCAGTAAGTCACTGGGCACTAAGTAAATGCCATAAGTGAGACAGAAGGCCTGATCCAATCCTATGAGTCAAAGCAAGTAAGTATAAAGATATTTATTGATGTGTGTTCATTCACTCCTCGTTGTTCTACCAAATGACATTCAGTTTCAGCATTAAACTATATATTAAATAGCAGATAAAGTAAGTTTTAGAAACCAATGTTAAAACTAAGAGAGTTTTAAAAACTATACCACTGTTACTGCTAACCAATGAAGGAGCACTAAAAAGTGTTTAAAAATTGTTCATGACCACTACACATACATCCAAAACTTATTCAATAGGTCAGAGTTCTCAAGGCAACTAAAAGATAACTTAGGGCTTAACCAGACTGGCTATTTATGCTTTATGGTTCCACAGGATTTAATATCACTTCTTGGGACTTTATCACACCATACTCATAAGGCATCACAATTGTGTTAGTCTAGAAAATGCAAGCATACTAAGTTGGGGACAGCCATTATTTCACAGCTCTTCCAAATTGCCATAGTGCTGCTTCTGTTCCAGTCTGTGTCGGCCTATGGAGGTCGAATTACCTGTCATCAAGTCGTCCTCCATAGCATTGCCTCCCTGCCCTATGACCTTCCTAGCATGCCTTTTGCTCTGTATTTATTTTCATTTTTAGTGCAATTGTGCAATCTTGGCAACTTTAAAAGCCTTGTGTGATAAAATCCTTGATGTTTCTTGTAATCTTCCTGTCCAAAGCCTTCCCTGACCTCTTAAAAAAACTTTTAATAAAAAGTGACACACTTTCATTCTCTAGTGGAGTGTCTTGATTGTGATATTAGATAGGGATATGGATGTATATGACCTTGTACCACTCCCTATTTTGTATCCAGATGTTCCCCTTTCTCCCCAGTGTCTTCTTACAATTTTAAAATTAGTTTAAAAAATCTCTAGAACCGTGGCACTGTTGCTATAATCTTTTAATTAAAAAAAAATCTCTCTAGAACTGTATGTAGTGCTATTGCTAAAAATGGCTATGGCTGTTTTCCTTGGCAATAGCAGCTCACTTTCTCAGTTATCAATCTCCTACAATACCTCATTTTGATACAGAAAGTACATTTCTGTTTGATCTCACCCAACTCTTTGATACTACTACAGCAGCTTATGGCAACAATGCAAAAGCTTGAGAGGTTTTTTTTTTTTTTAAAGTTCTCTCCATGACAGCATGATCAATTTTCATTGAGAAGTATTGGGAAATGAATGGGTGGCAGGCTGCAAAAACAAGAAAAATTAACATTTAGATCACACGTAAGTCATTGCCAAAAGCAGAATGGACTGAAATAATAGGTGCACACATGGATTTAGAATTCAAAATGTACTAGGAAAAAGTGCTGGATTCAGCAAATGATTAAAACAATTGCAGGAAATGACAGGAATTATTCAGATAAGTGTAACATTGTTTGAATCCTGCAAATAAAAGTGACAAGTGAATTAGTATGTACCTTCAGATCTCCTGTGGATTTATGGTGACCCCATAAATTTCATAGGGTTTTCTTAGGCAAGGAATACACAAGGAGGGTTTGCTCGTTCCTTCCTTTGAAACATAGCTTGCAGCACCTGATATTCATTGGCAGTCTCCCATCCAATTGACAAGTACAAAAATGAAAACTGTCACAATGTGACAAATCTGGACAGGATGAATGGGCCTAATAGCACTCCTGGACACAACTATGCCCAGCCCTGTGCTTGTCTCAACCTATGGTGAAGGAAATATTTAATGTTGAGGTTGGAGATGAATTAAAAAGCTTTACTACTGTCATTGCACTGACCCTTCATGAGTCTAATCACTGATCCTGAATGCATGCAAAGTGTTCATGTGATTAATGACATTCCATAACATCCACTTACATCAAGGTCTGCTTGATTGGCAGATGCTATGGTCAGAGACTTTTGAATGTTGACCAACAACTTTGAACTCACCTCTTAAGGCAGTAAGCATGACCCCATCTGTATTGTGATCTAAATGAGAACTTTTTGGTTTGTGTCTTACTGAGGTTCTGTATTCTGGGCTTTCAAACTGTCTATTACTACTACTACTACTACTACTACTACTATAGTTTTTAGAAGACGAAAATGGTTTCAACATTGGACTATACCTCTGGAGACCAGGGTTCAAATCCCTGCTTAGCCATGGAAACCTACTGTGTGACCTTGGGCAAGTCACATTTTCTCAGCCTCAGAGGAAGGTAAAGGCAAACCTCCTCTGAACAAATCTTGCCAAGAAATCCGTGTTATAGGTTTGTCTTTGGATTGCCATAAGTCAGAAATGACTTGACTTGAAGGCATACAACAACAGACTAATGACTGGATGACCAGGGATGAATATAATATCAGATTTATGCTATAGACTTTACACTCCAGTAAAAATTTTTATGAGAGCCAATGTGAGGTAGTGAGCTTTGAACTAGGACACTGAGAGACCAGCCTTGGAAAACCACTGTGTGGCCTTGGGCAAGTCGCACTCTATTAGCATCAGAGGAAGGTAGGAACAAACTCCTTTTGAACAAAATCTGCCAAGAAAACCCTGTGATAGGGTCGCCATAAGTCAGAAATGATTTGAAGGCACACAGCAGCAGCAGCAAGACTTATAGGATTACTTTTTATCAGTTGTGTAATTGATGAACATGTCAGCTGTAGGATACAGCATAAATTCTGTAACTTTCCCTCTCTGTTATTTTCAGTTTGATGTTTATTTTAATGTATGTTATCTGGTGCTCCTGAAATTTTTACTACTACTCATAATAAATAATAAAATGGGATGGGAAAGGAAGAAAGAGGTGGATAATAGATGAGTTGCTGAAGAAGTGAGTGTAAAGAGGTGTCCAGTTTACAGTTTGAAATTTGGATCATTAATATTAGCAGTTGGTGCTAGAAACAGGCATAAATCTTCCCAGGTATTATTAAGTATCATGCAATGCCATTACAAACTTGACAGAAGGAACTATGGTGAATCTTTTAAAGATGAAGATGCTATAGAGATGTATGCTTTCTTTTGTTTAGGCTCTTTCAATATCTAAAGGCCGAAGTGGACATTCCCATGGAAAAACAATGAGGACATTTAATCTACATATTTGGTGAAAGCTCATGATCTAAATATAAAATATATCAGCCTTTAAGAAGATACAGAGACCATTATTCTCCCTCCTCTACCCCAGAAACTAAGCAAAAACTTTGTTCATTACATTTCAACCTTTCCTTTCTCCAAGGAGGTCAGCCTGATATATGCCATTCTCTCCCAATCTCACATTATTGTTACAGCAATTCTGTGATGAATTTACAGAAGTTCACAAATGTCTTAATTTTAGGGATGGAAATAAAGGTGTTTTTTTTAAATGAATGCAAGAGTAATTGAAACTAGCATATTTTCATATTCCCAGATCCCAACTAGAGCTATAGTAAAAGTTTGACATAGGAGTTTTTTTTTTCTACAACTGGAGCATTCATGGTCATATAACAGTGAGCAGAACTGAGGGAGGATACAAGTCATGTCAAACAAACATTTGTATTGGTTTTGTTTGCACCTAACTTTGGCCTGAAACACACAGGCCAAATAAATCGGCTTCCAGCTGCTGAGGGGACATGGTGTTCAGCTGACACACTCCTCCCAAACATCTGGAAGCCACTCTGGCACCGCAATCCAGTCCTTTGAACCAGATAAATGAGGACTGGATATAATCCAGCTCTGGCAGTGCTGGTTTAGGACCATCGTGGTGGCCTGCTTCAGGAATAGGTTGTGCAATAGCTGTTGTCACAGCCTGATCGTGGCTGGAGTGGGTACTCTGGCCACTCTTTACCAACCTTGTGCTTCAGCCCTGAGTCTTCTGCTGCTGACTACCTCTTCCTTTATCACAACAGATGAAAAAAGAGACACATTTAGAGGAGGAGAGATTGGGTAGAAGGAGGTGAAAAGCTGAAGAGAACAGAAGTATACAATAGTATACAACAGAAATTAGTCCGGAATATAATCAGTAGAGAATGAGAAGTTACTGAAGAGAATCACAAGGCATTTGTTCCAGAAAGATTCTAAATACTTTTTTCCATACAAGCACCTAGGCAGAAAAAATAAAATACACAGATAGAGGATGGGAGACACCTGGCTAGACAACAGTCCATGTGAAAGGGATCTAGGCATCTTAGTAGACCACAAGCTGAACATGAGTCAGGAGTGTGATGTGGCTGCCAAGAAAGCCAATGTGATTCTTGGTTGCATCAGTAGGATTATACTCACTGCTCCACATTTTCTGCTTTAACTTTTGTGGATTTGATAATTCACAGATTTTATTTATATGTTCTCTCTAGGAATATCTAGGTCCTCCAGAACAACTCTATGGTCAACTTTAACCAAAAGTCTTACTGAAAGACCTAGAGATTCCTAGAGAGAACACCCCACTAGGCACTTATAGCTCCATCTGTGCAGTTCTATGGTCAATGACTGGCAGATGTTGACCACAGAGTTGCACTGGAGGACCTAGAGATTCCTAGAGAGGTGTTCTCTAAAGTAAAAAAAAATAGTGTTTTTGTTATTTGCAGCTTTTCCACATTCATGGGGGATATTTAGTTTGATGAAGAGAAGGTTAAGAGAGGACATGGTAGTCATGTTTAAATATTTGAAGGGATGTCATATTGAAGAGGCAAGAGGCTTGTTTTCCATGGCTCCAGAAACTACTACAAGCAGAAATGGCTTAGAGAACCATCATTAGCTCACATTGATAATCCTTGTCTGCATCCCTTTGAAGAACCACCTTGATCTGAGGAAAGGGGACAAGAAGCAGTACCAAAGGTTTTTGGGTGTGTGTTTGAGGAGCCCTGGTGGACTAGTGGTTAAATTCACAGCCACAGGGTTGTGAGTTTGATCCCAGGCAGGACTCCAGGGTCCACTCAGCCTTGCATCCCTCCATAGGTCACTAAAATGAGTACCTAGCTTGCTGGGGACAATTGGCTTACACATTGTAAAGTGCTTAGGGAGTGCTTAAATGCACTGATAAGCAGTACAGAAATGTACTTGCTATTGCTATTGTTTTCTGTTTGATTATAAATTTATATCAATGTTTATTGTTTGAATAATTTGATGTAAATAGCTTAGTGGGGTCCACCTCTGTGTGAAAACAAAAAGCTATTCTGCCCTAATGGGCAATTTTATTGCCTTAGGTTTGTAGCTGTTACTATGAGTGTTATCTGATACACTACTACTGCCAGTAATCTAACCAAGTGTGTACCCACACAGCACAATTATAGTTGTTTCATTTTCACTGTCATTTTCACTGTCATGGCTCTGTCCTATAGAATTCTGGGATATGTGGTTTGGTGACTACTGTAGTTCAGGACTTAAGTTCTCAAACTCTCCCAATAAGCCACAAATATCATAATTCCATAGAGTGGTGCCATGACAATGAAAGTGCTATCAAATTGCTATAACTATGGACCTTATCACACACTGGCCACGAAGCGAAAAGTAACCAAAGTAAGAGTAAATTCAGTTCTATATCGAAATGAACTGAAAGAGCTCCCGCTGCCCACCACACGCAATTACTGTCATATCGCATTTATCGCGGTTCCCGGGACACGGATCCTGGAAACGTATCCTCCGTGCACATACAAGCTAGAAAATCCCATAAATTACAAGAGAGGACCATGTTTTCCCGTCCCGTTTGTTGCCCGATCCAAACAGGAAGGATGCGCCATAAGATGCTTCCTCACAGATCCATGGGAAGCGGTGCGGGGAACCATGGGTCAGGGCGGGGAAAGCCTTCACAACACGTATTGCGTGCTCATATGCATTTCGCCTGCGCGGCTATTGCGAAACTATTCCGAAGGCTCGCTTGTACTTCCTCAAAAAACCGAATGCCAAAATCTTTCCATTCGCTAAGGATTAGCTTCGGTTTCTGCCGAGTTTCGGTGCAACGTCGTGTGTAAACACGGGGAAATAATACGTTTTAGCTACAGATACCCTTTGGATTAGCTCTGCTTTAGACCCCGTGTGATAAGGTCCTATGTAATGAAAATGCACTCTTTGTTGGTCTTATTGTAAAGGCCAACAGATCAGGCCTGAATCTTTGTATCAGATCTAAGAGATCTGTCTGGTCTGGTTCTCCACAGTTATCTTATTTTGCATTCTGGAGAGTCTTGTGTTTCATCCCCTTTAAAACTATCCCTCCATTTTTTGAGAGCCAATGTGGCATAGAGGCTTGAGCATCTGGAGACCAGGTTTGATTCCCTGCTTGACCACGAAACCCACTGGGTGACCTTGGGCAAGTCACACTCTCTCAGCCTCAGGGGAAGGCAAAGGAAAGCCTCCTCTAAACAAATTTTGCCAAGAAAACCCCATGATAGGTTTGCCTTAGAGTCACCATAACTTGGAAACAACTTGAAGGCACACAACAACCATTCTTTTATTTCAGTTTACTTTCCATCTCCCATTTCTTTCATTCTCAAATATTTCTCTCCCTTTTTAGCTGCTGTTGTTTAATTGTAGAACAAAGTTGAAATTTTATTTATCAGAGTTAGATGTGGGTTTGATTGAAAGGCTAGACACATATTAAGAGTTCACATGTGCTGAGAGCAGAACAGTGTTATGCAAATTCCACCTCAGGTTCTTGTTCCACCTGGATTTCCCCCCTCCTCTGACCATTACCACTAACTGCCTTTTTGGAACTATTTTTATGTACTATGCTATTGTAATATTGTTCATTGTTACTTTATTAAAGATTATTTGTGTTCCTTATAATCTGTCTTGGGAGGATTTGTACTTTGAAAGGTGAAATACAAACCAGTATAATAAATAAAAAAATAAAAATGGTATCTGAAAAATGACAAGCCTTCTGAGAGTCAAACAATTGCTGTATGTTTTTCCCTATATAGGGTAAATAACAAATTGAGGTGACAAATAAGATATGGCACAATGGGAAATAAGGGACACATTATGGAGAATAACAGTTATGAAAAATGTCACCCGGTCCTCTGGACTCAATGTTGCTCTTCTTGTACAAACCTGTTTCAAGAACATTACCATTTAAGAACTACACCATCTTAAAATGCATTTTAATATTAGAATGAGCATGTGCTTTTTGGAGGTGTATATTTTGAAAACAAATGTGTGTGTGTAGGAGAAGCAGCAGTGGCAGCAACAACAGCAACAACAACAACAGAAATAGTTTTTAAAAATCAGAACTGATTTTTTAAAAAATCAGTTGTTCTTCAGGCCATAGGCTGTTTAAGAGTATAGAATTATTCACAAAATATAGGCAAACCTTTAGAGTTGGAGCAATGGGAAACAACATGGCTAAAAAGATTAAACTATACATTATGCCAAGATATAAAAGAAAACTTATATAAAATTAGTTACAGATGGTATTTGACCCCGGATAAGATTAGTAAAATATATGGAAATACAAGTAACAAATCCTGGAAGTGTTATAAAAAAAGGGCACCCTTTTTCATATTTGGTGGGGATGTAAAGAGGCTAAAATTTTTTGGAAGAACATCTGTTGTACAATTAATAATATACTAGAAATAAAAATACAGCCCGAACCGGAATTTTTCTATTAAACATGTTAGATAAACAATTAGAAAAGAAGTACAGTTGTGTGTTATTTTATATGATTTCGTCAGCAAGAATGGTGTTCGCCAAAAGTTGGAAAAATAAGAAAGCACCTACTACAGAGGAATGGTTGATTAAACTCTATGAGGTTCTGGATTTAGACAAGACTACAAGAAACTTAAGAGACGAAAAATCTGATGTATTTGTTAATGTCTGGGAAAAAGTCTTTACCTTTTTAGAACATAATTGGGGAAATTGGGCTACAAATCTGAAAAAATATTAATAGCAATACTAAAAGAAGTTATTAATTATGAAAAGAATTAAGAAAAAAATAACTTGATTGTTTTTTTCTTTTCAGATTGATTTCATGGAAGAGTGAAACTAGCAAATTTAAGAAAATTTGATTAATTCTAATTTTTACTGATAATTTTGTTAGATTTGTAAGAAGGAATACATGGAACGTTAGAGTAATAGGAAGTGCAAGAATAAGTTTGTAGTTGTTAGCGATACATAACACTTAATAATGTAAATGATTATCTCCTAAAACGCTGTTGTACCAATTTTTTGTTTGTTAGTTTTAGATTTTTTCTTTCCCCCCCTGTTTGTTTGTTTTCTTGTTGTTTTTTGTTTTTGTTTATTTGATTGTGAGTATAGAATTAATATATTCTATCTGTTTGTCTGTCCTTTGATTGTTTGTATTGTTGTTGTATGTCATTTGATTGTTAGTATTGTATTAGCATTGTATATGTATATATATTTCATATTAAAATAATTAAAAAAAAAGAAGAGTATAGAATTATTGAAACAAGGGGTGTTGGATACCAAGGGTATCTCTAGCCTTTATTGCTAAAGGGCTTCCCCTGGCATCTGCCACTATAAAGACACATATGCATTTTTAAAAGTTGATAAATCTGCTGATCAAATTAAATAGAAAATGCCTGCACAGATTTGAAACAAAACTTGATTCAGTCACTCAAGGGAACAAGCATATTTTCCAAGCAATCAATTTTATAAGTAATCATAGCACTTGGATCATGTTCAAGTTCTCATTAATTATGCCAACAATGCAATGAATATGAGTTAGTGTTTTGCCTAAGGTTTATTGATTATGAGAATGGCTTTTGATTCATTAAGTACTATGAATGGATGGCTTGTGGAATATGGGAAACAGAAGATGTCAACACTGACATTAGTAATTACAAACACCAGGATATTACTTCTAGTATTGGGTTCACAAACACAGTGATAAAATTAAAATTCAAGGAGAAGGACAAGGCAAAAGACATGTAAACTTTTGGGAGAAATTGCACCATATGAAATTAAAAAAAGGTTTCTGATTCTGAAGATGGACATGGAAGATTTAAACAAAAGTATAGCACTAATGTAGCGGACAAAACAGGAATGGAGACCCTTAGAATATCCAGGAAAGTAGAGTTTATTTTTATGTCAATGGACTCTCAGACAGGTTAGCCCCGTGATGTGAGAGCCCCTCCCTCAGCTAATCAATACCCTTGTATACCATCTTACACAGTTAATTTATAATTACATTAACATATGCGTAATTCAAAATGTTCATTGGTTACAAGGGGGTTGCAGACTGCCAGAAATAGTGCAAATTGAGTCCACTTTTAGGGTTAGGGTTAGGGAATCGTGGGAACTGTAGTTTATTGTGGCAACAGAGCTCTCTGACAGAGAAGGCTCAATGTCTCAGAAAAAACAAAAACAATTCCCATGATTCCCTAGCACTAACCCTAACCCTAAAAGTGGACTCAATTTGCACTATTTCTGGCAGTCTGCAACCCCCCATAGTTTCAATCTCCACCTCTGTTGATTACATATTAATCTTCTACTTGCCATGCGTGAACTATTTTGGCATTATTCATCAACACCTGGACTCACTAATTGGGTCCTATCTTCTTAGTTTCCTTACTTTGCTTCCCGTCCATACCATCCATCTTACTAACTGACATCAACAACCATTCCTTGTCCTATCTCTTTGTTTTTGAAACAGTCTTCCTGTCTTCATGGTCAATTTGATCAAAAGTAACATTCCTTGCTATCTTTTCCAGTGAAGCCAAAACTAAAAGCCTTTTACAATTGCTTTGCAAATGTACAGTTTTAAACATAGAATATGAGACTCCAAGGATCAACCAATCCAGCGCTGCATTAGCCATGAGCTTTATAGTTTATTTTATATTATTTTATTCCCTACACTAAAAATAAATGCAAAATCTAATGTACTTATTACATATGCATACATACTCACCCTCTTACCTTCATAATAACTTTGAGATGTAAGCTGAGAGACAGTGCCTGGCCCAAGGTCTAAGACCCTAAGGAGACATTTGAAATTAGTTCTCCTTGGCCAAAGTCCAGCACTCTGCTATAGTTCTCTGGCCCTTATTTTCAATAAATAATTACTTATTTAACAATATCTTCTTTTAAATTCAATAATAGAAGGCCAAAAATTAAAGTGTATTTCAGCAAATTGACAGTATATATGCTAAACAGAATCTAGTCAAACTGAAAGGACAGGTGTTGGCTTAGAAGTGCTATTGAAGCAGAATGTTACTCACTTTTGAGGAAAGTATTGCATTCTCTTTTTCAAAAGGTAGAAGTTTCAGTATATATGGGCAATGTGAATATATTGAAAGAAACAGCCATTTGCAGCTAGCAGAATGATTGGCTGGGCCTGTAGTAACTCAGTCCTATGGCAATTTTCAGTTAGGTTACACTTGTTTTTTTTCTTCCCATACAAATGTTTGTTTCCCAAAATTTTCCCAGTGATTCAAAATAATAAATAATTGTATTTTTAGAAGAATTCTGCAGTGTGCTTCTGTTCTAATATACATAATATGAGCCATTCTGCTACCGCCATTCTACTGACACAGGGTTCTATAGCAAATCTCGGTAACTTGCTTAGTTCTATACACTTCTAGCTTATTAAATGAATAAATATTCCACAATTTCTATTTTTATATAAATCTCCTTTTTAGGAAAGGTAGAATGATTAAAAATGATCAGTCACAGATTAGGAGCAGTTTCTTTATCTTAAAAAACGGCAACACTCTTTCCCAAAGGAAAAACTCTTCGGAATTCCATGTTTCAGTTCCTGATTTTTTAGGAGTAAATGCCAACTCTTCACTCTGATGAATGAATATGTGTTCTTAGTTTAGCAGCATCACATCTAGATGCCTGTACAACCATGCATGTTTTCAGTGTAATATTATGTGCTGTGCTGGAAGATCAATGGAGCTTCTGCATAGAATTGAAATCTGTACTGTTGAAAACTCTGGGACAATGGACTCCCAAAAGGTAATTGTTCCAGAAATGGCTGTATTTCCTTAACAAGAGTTATTTCACTCTTTCATATTCATACATCTTTCATATGCACACATATTTATATGTGGGCAGGCCTTTGCAAATCAATAAGATCGGGGAATGTTTCACTATTTAAATTTTATGGTTTGTATTGTAACATTCAATTTTAACTCATAACTATGTTAACTTTTTAAATGATTTACCATATATACTTGTGTACAAGGTGACCTCATGTATAAGTGAAGGGAAGTTTCAGGGTCAAAATCCTGAATTTTGATATGACATGTGGATAAGTCGAGGATAAAACTTAGGGGGCTATAAGGAATGATGAAAAGGGGGAAATACCACTTCTGTCCCTCCTTCTACTTCTCTGGACCTCTCCCGACCACCAAAAACCAATTCCCAGGTGCTGGAGGAGAGGTTTCAACATTGGATTGAGAAGGGAAGCAAGTGATGTTAAATGGGGACTTTCTTCTATGGGAAAAGAAGGCTTGGGACTGTGAGAGAAACAAGTGGATTTAAATGGAGAGTTTTTCCCCATAGGAAGCAAGTTCTTGCAAAATGGAATAGAGAGAGAAGCAAGTGGATTTAAATGGAGAGTTTTTTCCCATAGGAAGCAAGGTCTTGCAAAACGGACTAGAGAGAGAAACAAGTGGATTTAAATGGAGATTGGGGCATCAGGCTTGCTTGTTTTAGGATCTTTCTAAGCATTACTGGTGTATTGACCTGTATATAAGTCCACCCAGGATTTTAGGGTCAATTTTGGGGCATAAATTTCTCAACGTATAGTTGAGTATATAAAGTAATTTTTTAAAAAATTTATATTTATATATTTTAATGCTGTACTGTTTTTTAAATTGTATTTTAAATCTGCTGTTTGCCACCTTGAGTCCCTATATTGGAAGAGAGGCAGGATATAAGAAAATAATAATAATAATAATTCATATATAAAGCAAACACATCTTCACTCCCTTCATTAGACTTCCACTTATTACTATGATGTTTTGTTTTTGCTCCACAGCCTGGCAATCTTGGTAGTCGCAACCCACTCTCTACTGCAAATTCTTGCAATATTCCTAAAGTCATAATGGTGGTGCTGTTACACAATTCTCATCCACATGAACTCTGATGAAATATATTTTTCCTTTGCAGTGACTGAGATCATTTCCAAGCTATTACTAGAATTTTTCTGTTATTCAAAGAAGCGCTTCGATGTACTGTGTATAAATGAAAGAATTATATTTGATTTGCCTTGTACTTCTTTCTTTCATGAAAAAAATACTGTATTATTGCCAGACTCCAGGTGTACTAGTAGGAAGAATATAGGCTAAAGTGCCTAGACAATTTCTTCAAAAGTGTTGTCTATCACTACAAAAGTTGACAGTTCAGATTGATTTGATAATTGACATATGGAAATGTTAGATGGATTTTCTAGTTTTGCTGATGTGAAAAGACACTTTGCCAAAAGGACCATCAGGTATGCACTCTATTGCTAGTCCACAAAGTCTATAGGGGTGCATATGCTTGTATATGCAGGTGAAAGAAATGAAAAACCAGCTTACATAGACGAACAGAGTCTATGTAACAGAGTCTTCCCATCTGCTTTCTTTTACCAGTGCAAAGCTTGTCAAGAGAATGAGGATATGATACCTTTCCTGTCTCCTGTGTTGCCTTTGTTTGTGTCTCTGTTCATTTTGGTATTGCAGGGAGTGGGATGTGATAATCCTATCAGCTCTTCTTGTGATGATTCAGATTCCAAGCTCACTGCTACAGAGGTACATGCAAATGGAAAGAGATAGAGATTCATATAAAATATGAATGCATATTTGGTTTTTTTATAGCTCCAATTGGTGGCAAGGTTGTTGGAATGCTTTTCCATGTAATGAAATCTCAACCTGTTGCACTGCTCATAGTATTGGCTGGTGGCTTCCATGTCAGTCTAAATTCCCCCCTCCCCGATTCTCAAGGAGCTATCTAAGGTTTTGAATGCTAATCCCAAAATAGATTCAGCACCTTGGATAATTTCTTTGAAGGCTGGCATACACACAGTTGGCACTCCAGAATTCAGCATCTACAGATTCCATGGCTTGAAAACATTCTGCCCCTCAAAAAACAAACAAACAAACAAAAAACACCAAACAAACAAACAAACCCCAAAATGGCATCCCATTACATGTAATTTTATATAATGGGATGCCATTTTACTATGCCACTGTATATAATATGACTTGAGCATCCATGGATTTTGGTATCTATAGGAGGGTCCTGGCACCAAACCCCAAGCAGCCACTGTAATGGGATAGGTTTGTGGCAGCCCTGATTCTATCAGCTGTCAATGCATTTTTGAGAATTACAGCACACCATTATTTCAGAACATTTTGTGTGTTGTTGTTAGCTGCTCTCGAGTCAATCTTGAGTCATGGAGATCTGCTGAATGAGACATCATCTGTCCTCAATCTCTCTGTTCAGGGCCTGCAGGCTGAGGCCTGTATCCTCCCTGAATGAGTCTACCCACCTAGCATCATTATCTTTTCTAATGATTCATTATTCCTCATCATGTCGCCAAAATACAAAAGCCCAAATTTAATCATCTTGGCTTCCAGGGAAGAGTTCAGGCTTGATCTGTTCTAGATCTCATTTGTTAGTCTTCTTGGCCATACATTCTATCCTTAGCACTCTTCTCCAGCACCACATCTCAAATGAGTTGTCCAGCTCTCACATTAATATATGGTCATGGGAAATATAATGGCTTGGATGATCCTTAGTTTAGTGTTCAGAGTTATGTCTTTACACTTTATGATCTTGTCCAGTTTTTTCACAGCAGCTCTTCCCAGTCCTGGTCTTCTAATTTCTAAACTGCAATCTATTGTGATCAATATTTGAATTACGGTATGGGAACTCTTTAACTATTTCAATTTTCTCATTGTCTAAGATGAATTCTTGTAGATCTTCCAAGTCATTTTTTTTTTTATATTCAGCATTAATCCAACCTTGGAGCTTTCCTCTTTGACCTTCTTCAGTAATTGCTCCAGGTCTTTGTTTGTTTCTGCTATAGTATTGTGTCATTTGCATATCTTAGGTTCTTAATGTTCTTCATCTGTCTTCACTTCTCCTGCCTCTCAGTCCAAGCCGACTCTGCACGATATTTTCTGCATATAGATTGAATAAACAGGATAATAGTATGCAAGTTTGCCTGACCCTTTTGCTGAGTGAGAGCCATTCTGTTTCTCTGTATTCTGTTTTGATGGCTGCCTCTTGTACTGAGTATAGGTTATGCATCAGGACAATCAGATGTTGTGGCACTCCCATTCCTCTAAGTGCAACTGTGATCTTTGCAGTCAAAGGCTTTGCTGCAGTCAATAAAGCACATGCAGATTTTCTTCTGGAATTCCCTGGTATGCACCATTATCCATGTTTGCAAAGCAATCCTTAGTGCTTCTTCCTATTCTGAAACCATGTTACACCCAGAGATTTCTTGCTCCGTATATGATAGAAGTCTGCTGCAGAATTTTAAGCATGACTTTGCTTGCATGTGAAATTATTGTGATGGTCCTGTAATTACTGCAATCTTTTATGTGGGTGAGATAAATTTTGCTCTTTAACCTAGAGTGTTCTGGTAATTGAGGTAAGCCCTGAGTTTAGGATGTAAATTATCATGCCAAAGCATTAGTTAAGCACTTGGTTTGTAAAACATCTTGAAATTCTTTTTCTCATAATCATCTCAGATTGACCCATGTTCAGCCTTGGAACCTCAGCACCAGAACATTAACAATCTTATACATACAGGGTTACCATAAGTCCCAGAAAACTGGGATTGTCACAGATTGGAGGTTTGGTGTGTTGGAACATGGATGGAATATGCAGTCAAAACTGGAAATGTACCCTGTGTGTGCAAAACTGGAAATGTACCCTGTGTGTGAAAATCTTTTTTGAGTAAAGTTTCTAACCTGGGAAAGAGTCTTCAGCTTGCAGGTGCAGTTTTCTGTAAACATACTTACACAGAACACAACAAGGTCACAGTGAGCCTGAGAACACAGGAATCTAAAAGTAAACAATGAGCTCATCTTGTTTCATGGGAACTAGAATCACATGATGTATGACACACAGCATGAAGGCTGGGCTAAAGCTGTTCATCCAATGACTATGCATGTTACCACCCAGAACGTGGAGTTTGAGGGTTTGGCTAAGAGTTCTTTGTTCTAACTTACAACACAGTTGTGCTCCAGTGTTCATGTTTTCTACCTGGAAAGATGGATGTATATAGTTTTCTTTTGTTTTACAACTTATAATAAAATCTTACTTTGAACTACTGCTGTGTCTTCAAGCCTGGGAGGATGCATGGAGCCGCTACATTTCTGGGTAGTGAGGAAAATGGCTATGGAACAGCAGCCAGGCATTTCAGCAAACTAAACTCTGCTACTCATTCACCATAAATCAAGATGGTGGAGCTTGAATGAGACAGGAAGGTCGCATGGGGGAAAGGGACAAAAAAGAAGAAAATAAAGAGAAGAAAAAAGAGTTGTAAGTATGAAATATCAATTTCTCTGCACAGTATAAGTAAATATATTGGTCCAAAACACACTGCAGAAATAATCCAGTTGGAGACCGCTTTAACTGCCTTGGCTCAATGCTAAGGAATTCTGGGAACTGTAGTTTTGAGAGACATTTAGCCTTCTCTGTTAGAGATACTACTGGTGCCACAATATACTACAATTCCCAGGATTCCCTAGCACTGAGCCAGGGCAGTTAATGCAGTCTCAAACTGGATTATTTCTGCAGTGTGTTTTGGACCCTAGTGTTATCTCCAGTTTGGATGGCTTAACCTATGGGATGGTGGTTTGGATTTTTGAATGAGATATAGCAGCCAGGGATGGTGTGTGTGGGATCCTGAAATAGGGGTAGAGACAAGAATGGGGGGGATACTTCAGGGTCTGGTCTGTCACCTGTTTTTGAGCACTACCTCCCTCCAGAATAAAAAATGAATAAATACACCACAATCCTAAATAGGTCTACTAAGAAGCAAAATGTATTGGGTTTACTAGGACTAGATGCAGAGGATAGCAATGGGAACTCTCCCTCTGAAGAAACTTGTTAAGAAAACCCTATACAGCACGTCTGCTTCTTACGTGGGTTTGCCATATGCAGACTTAAGCTTCTGTGCACAGCAAGCCTGGGGCTTTAAAATGGTGTCTGACTCCAAGTCCAAGTCAAATGACTTGAATCTACATCACTGCCTCTAGTGGATACTAATGAGCATTAGTTTGGAGGGGGTGGTTGTTGCCTTCAAAGGTCATGGTGTATATGGGAATTCAGCTCCCACATTTCTTGAAGTTGCCCAGTCCTTTTGTGGTCTAAGCAAGTAAGGGGTTCTGCAGATGGCGCAATGTGCCGTCTTGGAGCCAAGGAAAGGGAGGAGCAGCCAGACACCGGACACCGGACACCCCAACCCCTTCCCGAAGATGTCATCAGAGCGCGTGTTGTTGCACACGGTGAGTCTCTGATGACGTCCTCCTGGCGCAGCGTCCGGACACGCTGTGCCGGAAGAGGTGCAAAAGAGCCGCATGGTGGCTCCTCAGGCGCCCTTTTTGCCACCTGGGAAAGGAGCGCTATTTTGGCGCTCCTTTCCCAGGCACCAAAAGGGAGGATTGGGGCCAAGATGTGGGGCAGCCTCGGCCCCAATCCTCTGCTTTCCAGGGTGGCCCATGACCGCCCGTCTGCATCCCGTCTTCTAGTCTCTGCTTCTCCTTTTCACAAATTGAGCGCCAGCTGCTCCTAAACATGTGATCTGCAGAGCTAGGGCTTCTACTCTAGAGAGAAGGCTTCTAGGTAACTCCAGAACTCAGTTAACTCAAGGTGCTAAATATTCTTTTTGAATCAATTGGACTTTCACTTTTATTTCCAGGGAAGTGACATTTCTTTTCAGCTGAGGCCCCAGTCTATCCCCTCCTGTTACTCGGACTCTATACTAGCTACAGGGCAACTGACACAAGAGAACAATCATGTTCTACTAAGAAACATGAGATAGACTGGTAGGTTTGTGGTATTGTTATTATGTGCCTTCAAAATGTTTCCAATGTACAGTGATTTGTTAAAGAAGCCTTTGTCTTCCTCTGAGACTGAGAGGGTGTGACTTAAGGTCACCAGTAGCTTTCCGTGACTGAGCAGGGATTTGAACCCTGATCTCCAGAGTATGACAGAATTAGTGCTCAAACCACTACACCATACTGGCTCTAGGTTTGCACTATAGCTTAATCTTTTAAAAATCCTTTCCCTTGCCTTTCGTAGAACCCAAGAAAAGCCTCTGCAGCTTAATAGAGAGTGCTTACTCTCCATTTTTAAATAATAATTGCAATTATGCATCAGGAACTCAGACTGCTGCAGTCAATGCTGTTATCGGCTTTTGTTCTTTTTTAAAAAATGGAGCAGAAATAATCTTGACAGTTTCAAAGACAGCCTGCTGCTGGATTTTAATCACTGTCTCTGTGTTCTGCCAAGCTGTGCTGCAGGAGAAGTACAAAAAGAAAAAGGGAAAAATTGAAAACGCATGATAGGGAGTTCCTCTGCGTGGGCAGCACTATCTGGGGAATGTTTGTAGGGATCTCTTGCAAGCGAATTTTCCTTCATGAAGGATTTCCCCGACTCTGCACACAGACAGAATAAGAGATTGGTTTTCTGCCATACTGAAGGGGAAATACCTTTTGTCTTGAGAATGCCCTTAATTGCTACTGGAAAGAAAAAAAAATCAGTGTGTAGCAGAAGCTGCTCCCTATGGTCTCTAGGTGCAGGTTTCCTGCTCTCTTTTCAGCATCCTCAATTTTATTTTTAATAATTTGCTACTCTAGGATGTAGCCAGACATAAAGCAAATGTCTTTGTTTACATAGCCAGTGTATGAAATATGACAGCAGCAGGACAAAGGGGGGGGGGAGCATGAAATCATTGCTGTAGTACTCTGAACTGTCAGAATACCTTGTAATTAACACTTAATATTTTTTGTTTCATAATTATACTAGGCTGGGTCAATCATTAGCCTATCCACTCTGTAGGACTAAGGGTGTAGCACATGTTTCAATTATCTAGTATTTCCAGTGTCTGGAATATGTATGTCTTGCATTCTCTGTTTTGATTTTTTCTAAAAATCCTCACAGTATAAAACATACTAGTAGTTAAAGTTCTGGGAATGCAGGAAAACAGTATTTTTGGGTGATAAATATTAAGTAAAAATTTCCAGGCCAGCATGCTGAACATAATATTTTCTAGACACTGTAAGATCCAGTAAAATTTTAAATTTTATCCCATAAAACATCAAACTGGTCCTAAATGTTACAAAAAGCATGCAGGCTGTCATTTCTGTTCCTGTCAGATGCATCCATGTTATTTTTTAATACTGATTCATGTACACGGAGGGCTGGATCAAGATGCTAAAGCAAAGAGAAGGCTTATTTGGGTACACCTAAATGCTGGTGAGAGAAAAGAAGAACAAATGGGATGTTTATTATAGCTTCTAGTTTCAGTCTCACTGCAAGCATGTTTATACCCCTCTTAAATGCAGAAATGCATTCCGTAGAATCAGAGCTTAGAAATGTTATTTTGGATGGGCTCCCTCAATACCTCAGCCAGCACGGCCCGCAGTCATGTTGATTGGGGAACGATGCAGGCTAGTACAGAAAATAACTTTTCTTTCCCCGCATATGAGTAACAAGGGAGACAAAAATGGCAAATATTGATTACAGTGGTTCAAAGTCCATTTGTGCTATTGTATAGTTGGAAGTACTTAGAAATAAATATGCCTTCAGTTTCTCTCCCCCCCCCCAACATTTAGATGTTAAAATCTTTATTTAAAAAAAACTATGATACATTTTTCTAAATTGGAGTATTACAGTTCCAATTTTTATTTACAGAAAACTATTTTATTTATCTGGGGATTAGTTCAGGTACAAACACTGTATGGAGGCAACTGTGAATGCTCCTGCTGTGGCTGAATTCTAGGATTTAAGTATGCTGTCCATCAAATTACATATACATTCCTTATTGATTTATCCTTCCCCCTAGTTTAGCTGCAGACCTTGTCATATGCCATTTTTCCTGAGAGATGAGGGCAAATTCTTTTATTGCTGGTCTGTAATTTCATCGTGGTTTGTGGTAACACAGTAAACTGTGTATTATGGCAGCAAATTCCTGACATTAAATTTAGCCTTATAACCAACCCCTTGCCAATGCAGCATTTTCTATGATATATAGGTTTTTCCGCTTTGAAAGCCAAATCAGCTGAGTTGCACGTTTGCTTACTATAGCTTTTCTCACTAGCTGGCCCATTTTGTGAAATTGAAGTCTTTTTTTGCACATTGTTTGGACCCTGAATAAGCTGCCCCGTGCTTCTAAAAACATTCGTGCTGTGAAGTGTTTGATGGTGGTTATGATACTGAGTACATGCTTTAATTGAATATGCTATGAACTGTCTGCTAGCAATTAATTGTTGATTAATAGGCAAAGTACCAGAGTGGGTGTACTTATAATAGATTCCTCATTAAAAAGGACACTTCAGCACATACTCCATACTGTAATTCTAATTTTATGCACACAGGGAGGTTTTGACAAAGTAACTGTGTCTTCTAATGCTAGTTATATATGAAAACCAGTGTAGTGTAGCAGACAGTCTTTTGGAGTAGGAATGGGGTAAGCTAGACTCCAGTGAAAGTCCCTGGGTAACTATGAGCTGTCTTGTGTAGCCCAACCTGCCTCATAAGGTTGTTGTGAAAGTAAAATGTGGGGTGGTAGAACTATGTATGCTCCTTGAGCTCTTTGGAGAATAGATTGTATATAAGAAATATAATAATAGGCTGCATACAATAAATAAATAATATGTGGTATTTGCAATTGTATTAGCGTGTCAGGTGGGAAATTTGCATGAGGAAACCATTTCAGAATATTGCTGCTACAGTACATTAGGCTGGATGACAACAACCTTCATGTTTTTTTTTATTTTGATTTGTGATGATATTTATATGGAAATGGGAACATTCAGATCTGTTCAGTGACTGAGAATTCAGGTCTCCAACCTTGGATGTGTTGTAGTTGGGTGCAGTAAATCCACGGTAAAGGAAAAAGGCTTCTCCGAGGGCACTGACCTTTCCAGCCAGCTTGCAGAAATTGATATTGTTGTTGTGTGCCTTCAGGTTGTTTCTGAAACTTGTCATCTTTTTTCCCCCAGAGAAACACCTCATCTTTATCATTTATATGGCAGACAGGTGCGATGTGATCCTCACCAAGTATGTACCTATTGAATTTGGTTGTTGCACATGGGGGAAATGTTAGTGCAGTTCATTTTTGAGGAAGAATTTGCAAATTTCTTCATACTTAGAATGAAGAGAACTTGATCTTGAACTTCAAAATATCTGAATGCAAAAGAAATCCCTCGTCCCAGTGAGTGAGTCCATTATAACTATTGTAGGATCTTTGAGACTCAATGCTTAGAATCCTGTTGGCTCGCTATGCTGGTGTGACTATGCTAGCATAGGTAGAGGCAGCAAGAGTAAACCACCTGCAGGTATAGCAGCTATGAAAGAAAGAAAGCATTGGAGAAATAAGCTGCTCTCTGTCAGATTTTGGCCAGAACGATTTGCACTGGCATAACCAAGAGTTGCACAAGTCTAGGTCCTTTCTCAGACATTGTACAAGAAGATTCAGTACCTCCTTCTGTCAGATAAGAGTCGGGTTTTCCGCCAGACGCACTCTAGTCATTGTCCAACCTGCTTCATCTTCCTGAGTTCTTCAGTATACCATGATTGATTATTAGAAGCGGGTTAGAAAGAACACTTGGGAGCAATCGTGTCAATAGCCTTGGTAAGATTGGTGTTCCAGTTATTAACCAAAGCTTTGACAGAATCGCCAGCATTACCAACCATTAAACCCTCTAAGGCTTTCTGGAATCCAATTGGTTCCATTAGAAGTTTTTGTTATCTCTGCCCATGGATATTTCTGTTCCATATTGAAGATCACATCAAGGGTATGACCTGCACATTGCATGGGCCCGGCGACCAATTGGGATAGGCCCATGTTTGTCATGGACTCCATGAACTCCCGAGCCATACCTGTTAAATTTGACAAACTAGTCTCGGATGGAATGTTGAATTTGCCCAAGACTAAAAGCCTAGGCGATTCCAACAGCAACTCTGAGACTAAAAGCCTAGGCTATTCCAACAGCAACTCTTGAGAATATGTGGCATTCTATTGATGTACATACATTCAGAGCTTGTATGCTCTCAGTCACCATGACCATTGACAGTGTTGGTGAGGGATTTAGGGAGTTCTAGTATTTTTTTGTATACTTTGGAAGAACAGAAATATCTGAGAAGAGTATTTGAAATGTCTGGCTGATTACTGTTTAGAACAGGATGCAAGCCTAGAAAATTTTGTGATCTCATTCGGGAGAGTTTGTCTTGACCAAGATCAAATAAGCATGTGTGAGAGAATGGCTGAGTATGTGGAAGGTAAATGGGTTCCTGGAGTGACAAGGCCCTGAAAGAACCAAATAAAATGGATGCCGCGCAAAGCACGGTGGAGGAACTTGGATGGTGGAAGCGAGGAATGGGAGAAACTTGGCCTCGGAAGCAGAGATGCTTACCAAGCATAACCAGGACAGTACAATCTGTCGAATATGAATGATGGCCGAGTGAGATCCAGCACACACAGAATGTACTGAAACTTGTGCAAAGAACTGAACTGTTCTGATCAGCAAAACATGTTTGTTTCAAGAAAGAAGAGAAGAAAAAGGTATAAAAGACAGTACTTCTCCCATTTCACCTTATGGTTCCTGATCAGCGGCAATGGGGGCCATCCACCCTTCTTGGAAGCTTGAACGGGGGCCATCCATCCTTCTTGGAAGCTTGATCAACTTCCAGTGAAGGATCATGAGTATGAATGTGTGTGAATGTGTGAGTGAATGAAAAGAGCTCTTGATACTTAAGGTGTTTGTTATATTGAGTATCTGATATTAGAAATGATTGTTTTAGGTGTCTCTGTTTCTGTGTCTCAATAAATGTTACATGCAAAGTGTCTAAACCCAGATCTGGTTTCCTACGTGTCCTTGTTGAAAGTCCTATAGTCCAGGGTGGCTAAATTTCTCTCTGGATTAAAAGAACAACAGAGAATCTCGGTTTATGACACATGTTGGTGGAGTACAAGTCTCTACCAGTGCACTTGCACTGTTTTTGTTGGGAGGGCTGCTCCTTTGTCTCCATTTCCACTCTAGGTGTATGATGTCAGCTGGGTGGCTTCCTAATCACAACTCTGTTCCTCAGACACTACTTGGGTGCAGTATCCTTTGGTCCCACAAGGACTCTCCTACAAGTTCCTCTGCTTGAGTTCTCTGACTACTTCAGTCTAAAACAGCAGAGAAGGACTACTTCAGTCTAAAACACACTGCAGAAATAATCCAGTTGGAGACTGCTTTAACACCGCTGGCTCAGTGCTAGGGAATCCTGGGAATTGTAGTTTGTTGTGGCACCAGAGCTCTCTTGACAGAGGAGGGTAAAAATGTCTCACAAAACTATAGTTCCCAGGATTCCCTAGCATTGAGCCAGGGCAGTTAAAGTGGTCTCAAACTGGATTATTCCTGCAGTGTGTTTTGGACCTTATTTTCCCCAAGATTCACTAGGCAACCAGAATATATCCAGGCCACATCCTGCAGCCAAGTAGTCTCCAAGGTAGGGCTGATTTGAAACTCCCAGCTGCTGTCATATAGCTGGGGCAAGGGAATGTTGCAATAGGAGGTTCAGGATACTTCCTTCTGCAATGATCCTAAAAGCACACATGGCAGTATAATTGGGAATAACTCCTGTGAATGTCACCTACAAGATCCCAGCCCTGTTGCTCTTTAATACATGTCCAAGCAAATAAAGAATTGTACCACTTCATATGAACCACAGGACAAGGCAAGGTAGTCAAGGAGGCTTGCAGGGCAAGTGTTTACCTGTACTCTTCCTCCACCCGTCCTTCTCCTCAGGTGAAAGCCAGGAGGTAGAGAAGTCTTGTAGGGCAAACATTCACCCTTCCTCCTCCTTCTCTGTATGCCCTCTCCTCATGAGAAGGCTGAGCAGCAGAGGAGCCTTGAAGTTGTTCCACATCCTTAGGGGCCACCCAAAATCCCTTGGCGGGCCGCATGCAGACTCCGGGCTGTATGTTGTGTAGGCCTGATGTAGACTGTCACAAGTTGATAGATAAAGAGCCTGTTCCATTTTGAATGAATGTGCAAAACTTTGCCGAAACAGTGGGCCCAATGTTATGTGTGAAACAAGCATCCTCTTTTACTGTCCCAATTGTTGTTGTTGTTACTTCATCCACAGTGGCTTGCCATCCAAAGCAGGTCTTTAAATTACAGCCCATCTGGTGTTATTGCTCTTACCTATTGGCTGCAATAACTCATTGTGACACAACAATCCTTTCCACAGCAGTTGTTAGAAAGGAGGGGAGTATCCTAAATGTTTACTGGTATTTGGTTCCAGGTTGCAAATTCATCTGATGCCAGATTCAATACAAAACAGAGCTCCTACATTCCAGAGCAGAGACAGAGTGCCAGACTAGATGAGCCTTTGGACTGATACAGCAAGACAGTTGCCCTGTTCCTCATCTAATTTTCTCCCACATTCAGGTAAATGAATTTAAACATAAGACCATTTTGATAAAAATGTTACTTTCAATGGTTCATGAAAACATTCTTTCAGTGTTTATAAGAAATTATGAGTGCCTGTCTCTTTCTGACTATTGTACACTCTTCAGCATGGCATTGTATTTTTACAACAATAAGTGCAGAAGGCAAGAAAAGCCATTTCAGCCCTCTTCCTATGTGCAAGAAAGCTTAAAATTAATTTCACACAAAGCATGCTTCTACATAATTTATATTCTAGGATGTTTTAAAGAAAAAATGTCAGCCTAAGAGAAGTGTTAAGGCTCCTACAGATTCATTATTGCTCTAAAACAGCAGGAGAAATGTAAATTAAAGATGTTCCCTCCCCATTTTAATGTATACATGATGTAAATATTAAGAATGCATAGTCTCAAATATTGTGCCCACTTGTAAATCAGGCACCATGTAACCATACTTTCAGATCTAAATTGCTTACTCTGCAATGGTGGTGCAGCAGTTCCACTCTGTGTTTTAAGCTAAACTGTAGACTAAAGGAACATTGAGGATGCTGAAATCATGTTTTGGGGATAAGGTTTAGCATGTTGGCTATCTCTTTTAGGTTGAACTAGAATCGAGAGCCACCACTCCATTGACCTAGAAGCTACTATCAGCCACTGATTTGCAATACCAAAGCCAAAGAAAGCCCAGAAGCAGTGGACACTTTGTTTTTTTAAATATGCTTTCATTTAGAATAGAGACAATAACAAATTTCAGATATAATGTGGTTTTGACACTGACATGTGGTCCTGCACATGTATACAATGAATGATGGTCCTGTGCATACTCACATACCATAGAGTGACATTTGCTGTCAGCCTCTTCATAAACAATGTCCGAACCAAGGATTGCTTTCCTCACTGTTCCTTTCTCCACTGTTCCTTATCCAGCCACTTTCCTTCTGTTTGGGGAAGTTGTTTGTTACTGATGTTAATTGACTTTGAGTTGACCTCAACCCATGGCAACTCTATGTATGAGAGACCTCCAAATCACCCAATCCTCAACCACTCTACTCAGCTCTTGCAGACTCTGGCTGTAGTTGCTTTGATTGAGTCTATCCATCTGGAATATGGTCTTCCTTTTTCCTATTGCCCTCCACCTTGCCAAGTATAGTATTTTCTAGTGAGCCTTTCCCCCCCTCATGATATGTCCGAAATACAAGAACCTCAGTTTAGTCATCTTTGATTCTAGAGAGAGTTTGGGTTTGATCTGCTCTAGGACCCATTATTTGGTCTTTTTAGTGGTCCATGGTATTCTCAAAACTCTTCTCCAGCACCACATGTCAGAACCCATGTTCCACATGTTGGTTCTGCCAGGGATAGTTATTGTTTTTTATGTTATAGGTAGTGATGATCATTATGCTTTGTTTGCTTGCTTTTGCTAGGGTCTATAGCGGCAGGTGGATAGATATTGCAGTAACCTTGGGGAAGTTGGGTGCTTGGCTTTGCTAGCTGAGCTTAGCTGTTTGGAATGTGGGGGAGGTTTGGGATAGCTTGGTAGCATTTGGGTGAGGAACGAGTGGCACTGAAGGGTGGATTAGCTCATGGGAATAGTAGGTGGGGAACTGTAGTTTCATGCCAACTTGTGGGGGATGGAACTGTGGATTTGGGGTGTTGTAATATACTGTATGTACCATTGGGGGCAATTCTAGCTTAAACACTGAATTGGTGAATTATTGGTTGTGTGACTTCAATAAAGTTTTGTTCTGTTTCATCATACAAGACTCATTGATTGCACATAGACTCTGAGTTCCCTGATTCTGACAGTAATCTGGAACGCCTACAACTCTGGTACTATGCAAGAGCATTCGAATCCAGATGAATTCCCTATCCGGCCGACTACAGAGGAAAACACGGAGGAGGACTCAGGCAGTGAGCCTGTGACACCAACGGGAGCCTCTGGTGTGGGAGCCCCTCCTAAAGTGGTCTTGGTGGTGGAGGGATCCACCCCTGCCTGAGTGGAAAAGGACGTGTGGTTCCAGCCAAAGGCCCTGACCAGAGTTTGAGAACGTCATTGAGCTGGCAGGGTGTCAGCTTGGGACGTTGGGGTGGCTGACCCCTTGGACTTAACAGTCCAGGGGGAGGACTATGGTGGACAGGTGCTGCAAATGTGTCAAGAGATGCAGCAGAGGCAGGACACCCTGGCTGAAGTGGTGAGAACTTTGACCAACCTGGCAGCAGTCCAGGGCCTAGTGTCCCCCCCCCCCGTGGCAATCCCAGTGGTGCCACCTGTGGGACTGGTGACACCACCCCTGGCAAACCCCACATCAGCGTGCATCCAGGATCCACTGGCAAGAAAGCTGGGGGTGAAGTTTGATGGGCGCCCACAGCAATTGCCTTACTTTTTGGCCCAGGTGGTGGGCCACATGAATGAGTGGGGTTCTACCTTCCCCGACGAGGCAGCCAAAGGTGAAGTGACAGACTGGCTAGTCCAACTCTATGATAGCAGGGCAGCTGAACTGCAGACTCTGCAGTCTTTTATGTTGGCGCTCTGGGCCAGGTTTGTTCTGAGCTGAGAGGGCCCCCACCTGGTTGATGGCTTTGGAGTAGGGGTCCCACTCCATATCTGAGTATGCTGTGGAATTCCATGGCTTGGCAGCTCAGGTTCCAGAGTGGCCAGAGACAGTCAGAGTTCAATATTTAAAGGTTTATGCCTAGACCTGTTGGAATGGGCTCTTGCATGGGACAGTCCTACCACAGTGTGTGATTGGATCCAGTTGGCCAGAAAGGCCGAACTGGTCAAAGAGGAGATCAAACTGATGCAGCAGCAGAAGAGCAGTCCACAAAGGTACCAGACTCAAGACACCCCCTAGCCAGGGTGCCAAGGGTAGAATCTCAAAACCCTGAGAGAGAGAGAGAGAGAGAGAGAGAGAGAGAGAGAGAGAGAGAGAAATGAGGATGGGGCTTTGCCTGGCTTGTGAGAAGGAGGGGCATATGATAGCAAGCTGCCAGGAATGATAGGACAGCTCCTCAGGGGCCACAGCGAAGACAGCACCAGCGCCATCCATGACAGGTGAATGGAGAAGGGCTGGAAAAGGATGCAAAGGAGGCCATGCCTTCCAGGCAGCCAGCCAGGGAGTGGCTGAGTTGGCTGAGGTATGGACAGACAATGAAGAAGAGGAAAGCATCGAGCCATTGGGAAACTATCTGAGCCTGCCTTAGATTGTGGCGAAAGGCAGGCTGTAGACCTGGACAGCTGCAAGCCCATGGTGAATGGGGGAGTCTCCCTATGTACTTTGAGAGTGAGGCTGCTTAATGCAAAAGAAGGAACAAGTGTGGACATGGTGGCTGCCATAGACTCAGGCTTCACCAGATGTTTTATTAGCCAGAAACTGGTCAAGACTCTGAGGATAGAGACTAAGCCATTGACCAATCTCATCCCATTTCATTAGATTGATGGATCCATTATGGGAGGGCAGGCTACGACAGAACGGACTAGAATGGTGTGGCTGGGCATGGCTGAGCGCTGGGAAAGGACCAGGCTGGTGATTGGCCCCACTTACAATTATCAAATCATTCTGGGGATAGACTGGCTCAATTTTCACAACCCCAGCATCAGGTGGAGACAAATGGAGCTGGTGTTTGATGACCCAGTGTGCTGGGGACATGTCAGGGGTCCATGCCCAGCGGTGGGGGAGAAGGTGGTGGCAGCCTCAATCTAAGGGGCCCTACAGCAGAGCAAGTGGGGCAGGCAGTCCAAGGGGACCAGGCGGGCTATCCTTCTGTCTATCAGGACTTATGGGAGGTATTTGAGGAGAGAGAGCATGACCAGTTTTCTCACTGGGAAATGGACTGTGCTATAGAGATTGAGCCCGGGGCACCATCACTCAAGCCCAATCTCTACTGTATGATATGACCCCCACCTAGAGCTGAGAACTTTAAAGGAGTTTGTGGAGAAAAACTTGGCTCAAGGGTTTATTCACCCATCGACATCCATGTTTGTGGGCCCGGTGTTTTTCAGAGAGAAAAAAGATGAGTCGCTTCGTCTGGTAACGGACTATCAGATTTGTGGTACAAATAATACCTCCTCCTGCTCATAAACGATATGTTGGGACATTTAGCCACTGGTAGGGTGTTTACTAAGCTAGACCTCCAGGACACCTACTTCTGTGTTTGAATCCGTGAAGGTGACAAACACAAGACAGTATTTAATTGCCCCTTGGGGGCCTTTGAATATCTGGTTATGCCTTTTGGGCTAGCAAGGGTGCTGGGAGTTTTTATGAGACTAGTCAATGAGGTCCTCCATGACCTTTTGTTTAAGGGAGTTCTAGTCTACCTGGACAATGTACTCATCTATTCCCAAGACCTAGGGTCCCACATAAAGCTGGTAAGTGAAGTATTGAAGTGCCTGATAAACAACCAGTTTTATGTGAAATTGTCCAAATGCCATTTCCACACTGACGGATTGGACTTTCTGGGGTACAGGGTGTCTGCTCAGGGGATTGAAATGGACCCAGATGGTGCTTAATTGGGCTTCCTCTAAGACTAGGAAACACATAGTAGTAGTGTATCAGATAACAAATTGAGTCCCAAGCAATGTAGGTGGGCCAAGGACTTTTACAAGTTCAAATTCACACTGAAATTCTTTCCTGGGAAGCAAAATATTCTGGCTAATGCTTTGTCCAAGCTCCCCCAACATGCTGGTAAAGAAACAACCCCAATACAAACTATTTTTACCCCTGAGCAATTGGACTTAGCAGTTGTGACTCATAGCCAAGCTCAAAAAGAGGAAGAGGGGGTTTCAGAGAAACTTGGCCCTCTACACGCAGAGATCCACTGGGCAGCTGAGGGGGATGGTTGGTTGTAGGAACACAAAGATTCCTTGATTAGAAAAAACTTGGATTGTGGTTCAAAGGATCTAGGATTTATGTTCCTCAGGCTTTGAGATTTAAAGTGTTGCAGGTTTGCCATGATTCCCAGGCTGCAGGACATTGTGGCTATTTATAGACCTGGCACACAATTTGCTGTCAATACTGGTGGGATGGTGTTAGGACTAATGTAGAAAATTATATAAAAGGCTGTCCTGTCTGTGCCCGAGCCAAGCTAGCAGGAGGAAAGCCCAGGGGCCTATTACAGCTGCTCCAAACCCCTGAAGGTCCTTGGAAACACATAGCAATTGACTTTATTACTGACATGCCAGACAGCAGGGGAGGAATATGATCTGGGTGGTTACTGATCTGTTTTCTAACCAAGCACACTATGTGGGATGCAAGTGGTTCCCCACAGCTACTAAATTGGCTGATTTATTCATAAATCTCATATATAAAAACCATGGACTGCCAGATAAGATTGTGAGTGATAGGGGTTCTCAGTTCACCTCCCAGTTTTGGTAGGTGTTGCAAAGTAAACTGGAAGTAGATGTGGCTTTGTGCACATCCCATCATCCACAGACAGATGGGCAGAGTGAGAGGACTAACACCTCTTTGGAGACGTATTTGAGGTGCTATACCAATTACCTGCAAGATGATTGGTATGATCTGTTGTCCCATGCAGAGGTGGCATTCAGTGTTTTGGTGAATCAGAGTACAGGTCACTTTCCTTTTGAAATAATATACAGCTATGAGCCAAAGGGGCTCAAGTGTCTAAGACGCTGACTCTGTTGATTCCAAGATTGGCAGGTTGGCAGTTTGAGGCATGATGGGGTTAGCTCCCATCACTAGTCCCAGCTTCTCCCAAACTAGCAGTTTAAAAGCATGCAAATGCAAGTAGATAAATAGGTACCACTTCAGTGGGAAGGTAAACAGCATTCTGTGAAATTATGCTGGCCACATGACCACAGAGTAGTCTCTGACAAAGCTGGCTCTATGGCTTAGTAATAGAGATGAGCACTGCCTCCTATGGTCGGACACAACTTGACAACTTTGTCAACCTTTACCTTTTTTACCAATGAACCAAAGGCCCTGCCTTCCTTTACATCCGAACCATCAGACCCAGTATCTGTCATTCAGTGGATTACAAAAATCAAAGATGCCTGGCTACAGATAGTAATTGCCTTAGATGGGGTCAAAAGAGAATACAAAAGGTTTGCTGATCACAAGAGAAGCAAAGAGTGGGACTTAAAACCAGGGGATTAAGTCTATTTATCCACCAAACATTTGAAAACCAGGCACCCATCTAAAAAACTGTGTCCAAAATATGTGGGTCCTTCTATGTTTAAACAAAGTGACTGCTGAGTTGGACTTGCCTAAGTCTTATAGACATTTGCACCCTGTTTTCCATTTCAGCTCATTGAAACCAGACCTGGCCATTGAATCCTGGAGATCTGAAGAAGAACCACCTCTTCCATTGTTGGTGGAAGGGGAACAACATTTTGAAGTGTTTAAAATACTGGACTCTAGAATGCACAGGGGCAAATTACAATATCTGGTTTGGTGGAAACATTTTCCCGTTGATCATGATGAATGGGTTGATGGTAAACATGTAAATGCTTCTGATTTGATTAAAAAGTTCCATTCCAGTTATTCTGATAAGCCAGGTGTTTTTAAGGGGGGAGGGTAGTAATTGGGGGGCAGATTGTCGGAACCCATGTTCCACATGTTAGTTAGATGATTATTATGTTATAGGTAGAGATGATTATTATACTATAGGTAGTGATGATCATTATGCTTTGTTTGCTTGCTTTTGCTGGAAGCTGTAGGAATAGGTGGCTAGATACTGTAGATGATTATTATGTTATAGGTAGAGATGATTATTATACTATAGGTAGTGATGATCATTATGCTTTGTTTGCTTGCTTTTGCTGGAAGCTGTAGGAATAGGTGGCTAGATACTGTAGTACCCTTGGCGAAGTTGGGTGCTTGGCTTTGCTAGCTGAGTTTAGCTGTTTAGAATGTGGGGGAGGTTTGGGATAGCTTGGTAGCATTTGGGTGAGGAAGGGGGGATTGGAGGGTGGATTAGCTCATAGGAATAGTGAATGGGGAACTGTAGTTTCGCACCAAATTGTGGGGGGTGGAGTTGTGGATTTGGGGTGTTATAATATACTGTTTGTACCATTGAGGGGCAGTTACAGCTTAAACACTGAATTGGTGAATTATCAGTTGTGTGACTTTAATAAAGTTTTGTTCTGTTTCATCCTGCAAGACTCATTGATTGCACATAGACTCTGAGTTCCCTGATTCTGACACCACATCACAAATGAGTTGATTTTCTTCCTATCAGCTTTCTACACTGTCCAGCTCTCACATCCATACATAGAAATGGGAAACACAATGGTATGGGCAATTCTAACTTTGTTGCTCAGTTGTATATCTTTGCTCCTTAGGATCTTGTCTAGTTCTTTCATAGCTGCCCTTCCCATTCCTAGTCTTCTTATTTCTTGATCGTAGTCTCTGCACTGATTGATTATTTTTATCACACCTAAGTACTTTCCGGCTTCTCAGTTAAGTTTCACTCCTGGCTACAAACTTGTATTACTATTATTATTTAAAGTATTTCTGTATCATCTCCCAGACCACAAGGGCTCTCAAGTGAT
This sequence comes from Phrynosoma blainvillii, assembly GCA_026167975.1. NCBI lineage: Eukaryota > Metazoa > Chordata > Lepidosauria > Squamata > Phrynosomatidae > Phrynosoma > Phrynosoma blainvillii. The sequence continues at coordinate 79,927,888 of JANUYF010000002.1, forward strand.
GAACAAATAAAAACCAATTAAAACAATACAAAGATAAAGACATTTTAAAAGCACATTAAAATACTCTTTAAAAACTTCTAAAAGCAGTCTTTAAAAAATCCTAGGATCCAGATTTGAAATAGTTAAAATAACAATTTCAAACACTAGGGGCTATGCAGAACAGCACTCTTTGTCTGCCTGGAAGCTTTAAAAAGATGAGGCCAGCCTAACATCTGTGGATAGAGTGTTCCACAGTCAAGGCACTGCTACAGAGAAAGCTCTGTTACGTGTATCCACCAATCTAGCTTCATAAGGTGGAAGATGGAACCAATCTAGCTTCATAAGGAAGATGGAACCGAATCTCCTTTGAAGATCTCAATTTTTGGCAGGCTCATCTGGAAGAAGGTGGTCTTTAGGGTAACTTGGTCCCAAGTCATTTAGGACTTTGTAGATCAATACCAGCAACCTTAAATTGAGTTTGGAAGCAAATTGGAAACTAGATCTTGCAGAGCACTAAAATGCACACATAACATCAGTCTGGCTGCCAATTTTGCACTAGCTGCAGCTTCTTTTCAGAGGCAGCCTTGTGTAGAGCACATTACAGTACAGTCGCCCCTCTGTTTTCATGGGGGATCTGTTCCAGCCTCCCCTGCAAAAATGGAATATCATGCATATTCAAGCCCCATAGGCTTGAATGGGTGTGTGCTCTCATGCACGGCTGTGTTCGTGCACCACAGGCACACCATTTTAAGTCTCACTTCTTGCCAGTCCACATAAAACATGGGCCACAGACTTCAAGTCCGCAAAAATGGTGCAGTGACTGTAGTCTAATCGAGAGGTAACTAAGGCATGAACCATTGTGGCCAGATTTGCCTTCCCGACTACTTAATCTGGGACCAAAACAGAGCATTATGACCTGGACTGTCCCTGAAATTACCACAATGGCAACCACATGCACTCAGCCAAATCTGGTGAGATGCTGTGTTGTTATGTTCACAGGCCAGCTGGGCCAACACTGCATCACCCCCACTGGCCCATCCCTTGTTTTCAGAGTCACCGCTGCTGCTTTATCATGGGCAGGAGCTCTGTGTAATGCCTGCATGGCATGCCTCTACTCCTGCTGAGGTTAGAATGATGGACTAAAGTCACAAATCCTCATTTTCCTGGAATATATAAGACATTTAAATTCCCAGGATGAGAAAAGTGTCAATAGACACTGGTCAATTGATTATTTTAGAGTAGACCATTTATACTTCATTTTTCAGTTAAGAATTCTCAACATGATTTACTGTAAAAACAAATAAAATTTAATTAACGTATTTTTCGCCATATAAGGCGCTCCAGCATATAAGACGCACCCAATTTTAAAGGAAGAAAATCCAGGAAAAAAGGATTCCTCCCTTTAGCTGCGGCCGGTTGTTCAATGGGCTGGTGCTGGGATCGGAGAACTTCTCTGATCCCAGCACCAGCCCATTGAACTGAGGTCGCGGGGGGAAGGAGGGCTCCTTCCCCCCGCGACCTCAGTCTTTGAATGGGCTGGTGCTGGGATCGAAGTGATCCCAGCACCAGCCCATTGAACTGAAGCCGCGGGGGGAAGGAGGGCTCCTTCCCCCCGCGACTTCAGTTGTTGAATCAGCTGGTGCTGGGATCGAAGCGATCCAAGCACCAGCCCATTCAATGACTGAGGTCGCGGGGGGGAAGGAGCCCTCCTTCTCCCCGCGACCTCAGTTCAATGAGCTGGTGCTGGGATCGCTTCCATCCCAGCACCAGCCCATTCAAAGACTGAGGTCGCGGGGGGAAGGAGGGCTCCTTCTCCCCGCGACCTCAGTTCAATGGGCTGGTGCTGGGATCGCTTCGATCCCAGCACCAGCCCATTCAAAGACTGAGGTCGCGGGGGGAAGGAGCCCTCCTTCTCCCCGCGACCTCAGTTCAGTGGGCTGGTGCTGGGATCGCTTCGATCCCAGCACCAGCCCATTCAAAGACTGAGGTCGCGGGGGGAAGGAGCCCTCCTTCTCCCCGCGACCTCAGTTCAGTGGGCTGGTGCTGGGATCGCTTCGATCCCAGCACCAGCCGATTCGACGACTGAGGTCGCGGGGGGAAGGAGCCCTCCTTCTCCCCGCGACCTCAGTTCAGTGGGCTGGTGCTGGGATCGCTTCGATCCCAGCACCAGCCGATTCAATGACTGAGGTCGCGGGGGGAAGGAGCCCTCCTTCTCCCCGCGACCTCAGTTCAGTGGGCTGGTGCTGGGATCGCTTCGATCCCCGCACCAGCCGATTCGACGACTGAGGTCGCGGGGGAAGGAGCCCTCCTTTTCCCCGCGACCTCAGTTCAGTGGGCTGGTGCTGGGATCGCTTCGATCCCAGCACCAGCCGATTCAACGACTGAGGTCGCGGGGGGAAGGAGCCCTCCTTTTAGCCGCGGCCTCGGCCCTTCGCCTTATAAGGCGCACTAACTTTCCCACGCACGTTTTGGGGAAGAAAAAGTGCGTGTTATAGGGCGAAAAATACGGTAATTGAACAATGATCCCAAGAAGACTATATTGAACAATGATCCCAAGAAGTTGAGAGCAATGGTGACTGTAATATTTGGAGAGAAAAAGAAAGACAGAAAGGAGAGGGGAGGAGAGAGAGAGACTGAGAGACAGCCAAGACACTTCAGATAATGGCAGCTGGATTTCAAGGTGAACCCTGGACTATTTTGGTGGTAGCTTTGTTTCACTACATGAAGTGTAATCCACATGGGATATTGGTGATGTTTAATGTACCATGGCTACTCAGAGCAGTGTCTTTCCCAAAATATACCTTGTTTAAATGGGGAAACAAATCAAACTGAGCTGTGATTTTTCAGACTGACTTATTTTGGGATCAATACCATACAGGGAGATAACACACAAAATTCTTCTAAGTTAAAATTCATCAGCTTATATTTTCCTAGTGAAATTCTGAATGGTTGACATTGCTGTATTGGTGATGTCAGTTTAGCCTGGTCAGTTCTTACATGCATTTTCACTCATTATAGACTTGGTATGGATTAGCAGTTAGAAGGTCTCTTTAACTAAATGTCATATTTTGAAAATCAGAGTCCAGTCTACTATAAATTAAAAATGCAGTAAGATGCATATTCTGACCTAGCAATGAACTTTCTATCATTAGCATGACTTATTATATATACACTGCTATTAAAAACAACAGAAACTTATTATTCTAACTGACCTGAGAGGTACAAGGTATTATCCAAGGTTAATTGTTTAGCTTATTAAAACTGGTCTCCTGGTAGATAATCCAGGAATAATCAGACAGTAATCAATAGTCTCCAGGCATTTCTTTTAAAGGATTTAGCAGTCTAATTAATTAGTAAAATATGTGTGATTTTCCTTTCTTTGTGTCATATTGTTTCTTGTGCATCAGCACTGTAACAGCACAGCTCTGAAGGAAAGCAAGACTATATGGAACCCAGAGATTATCTTTCATACCTCAGGAGTTTTGTCATAGCAAGGAAGGTGAAACCTCTTAATCCAGGGATGGGTCTTCTGTCAGAGATTAGGGGCTCTCTCATTGTCCCCCTCCAGAAAAAGATGAAGGGCCACCTCCTCATTCAGAATTTTCTTACTATGCCCACGAACCCCCTTGCTATGGTTCTGCCCCCAATCTTATTTCAGGCTCGGGGAAGCCTTCTTTTACTAGACAAAGGACCTCGGCAGACGGCTTATTGAGCTGTCTCTGAGGCAAGGAAGAGGAGGGGCAGCCGCACGCACGGCGCCCCTTCCTCTTCCCGAGGTCATCCTCGGAGCCGCCGGCCCTCCGCACATCCGGCGCTCCGGGGACAACCTCCCGCCGCAGCGACTGCACGCCCTGCGGCGGAAAAGTCAGTGAAAGTGCGCCCGATGCTCTTTATCCCACAACGACAGGGATTGATTCACATATGCTGATAGCCAAAGCTAGGCCAGGTTTTTTTAGAAACCTCTTTGCATTCTCTTTAAAATATGTGTGTTACATAATGCTTTTATATACTTTTTTCACAGTTTTGTGTACATCTGGTGCTGTATTGTTGCTGTTTTTAGCAAGGTTTTCCTAGTGCTTAGTCATTGTGCAGCTTTTTTATCTTTTTCATTTCATTTTTTTCCTGCTATGAGGGTATGGGAAAGACAACAGGATCTGGATCCCTCATAAAAATCCATGGCAAGACAACTTGAGGTGGAGCAATTGCACCATAAAAGTCACTAGTGGAAATGCCCAATTGGAATATCTAACTCTCTGAATGAGTTTTGCATGGTGTTTCCCTCAATAATGAGGGGGAAATTGGACACACTCATAAACAAGATGTTTAAAAGGCATGTAGGAAGCAATCTGGAAAAAATGCAGTTTTAAAACTGAAGGCAAGAGAAAATTGCACAGACATCAACTCTAATGTAAACACAAGGTCAGTTGTTCCTTTTGTAAATTGCCCAGCATATTTGCTGTTGCATGTATTTCTTCAGTAGAGTACATTATTCAACTCCACAGAGAGGCCATTTAGTCATACAAGGTAAAAATAAAAATTATGGCTAGCTGTTATTTAGGAACAGGGAAAAATAATATGCTCAAAAATGAATAGCTTGCCAGGATTTATTATGCTATATTTTAAGGGCTCTAGGAGCAATAGATCAATTTACATATTATATGGTACAATATTCATCAAGGTGCTATATTTATTTTGAATGGGGTTTGCTTGAGGTTTTTACTTTGTCCTTGAAGTGTACAGCATTCTGCATTTGATAAGATGGGTTCAATTTAGCTCATAAAATAATGTTCTGAGATTTCCTTTCCTGTGCATTTGACCCACAAATTAGATTTGTCAATAAACATTAACACCATCTACCCCACTACTACTCCACAAGAATGTCAGTACAAAAGAACTTTTATGGAAGTGCATGTGTGTTTATTAACCCAGGATTTCTATTTTTTCCTCTCTTTTATACACACACAGTTTAGGAGGAATGAAAGAAAAACTGTTCGTATATTTTTGTCACAGGTTTCTAAGCTATAACTTGCTATCCAATAACTATTTTGCAGTGATAGAAATTTCGACTTCTTCCCAGACCTACATAATGTGCATACTGCCATTGCTTTTCATCATCATGCCACATGTGATAGAAGCAGTTTGCCTTCATTTTTACGAAAACCTGGCTGGGTGAGGATAGTAGTGCAATCTGGGTTAAGGCTCTCCCAGCTGGGTATACTGTTAAGGAGCAGGTTAGGGAAAGTGGGCGATGGGGGCGGGGGGAAGTTGCCTTGGTCCATAAAAGTACTATCACTTTGACCAGGAGACCTATTCAGAAAATAAATCACATTGAGTGTATTTACCTGACCCTAAAGGCTAGGGACAATCTGGGGATTCTGCTGGTTTACCGTCCACCCCGTTGCTTAACAGACTCCCTGGCCGAGCTAACACAGCTGGTCTCAGAGTTGGTGTTGGAGTCTCCCAGGCTTCTTGTCCTGGGGGACCTCAACATCCCCTTTGAGTCTAGCTCATTAGATTGAAAGGTGCAGCTTGGGAGTTCAGGACTTCCATGACAGCCATGGGCCTGTCCCAGTTAGTCTCGGGTCCAACACATTGTGCTGGTAATTAACTTGATGTGGTCTTTAGTACAGATCAGGTATATCCATGAGCAGAGGTAATCCAGACTTCTGATCTGTCAGAAGTGATCATTTTCTGGTCAAAGTGGGATTGGAGGCTACTACCCATATCCCTCTCGGGAGTGGAAGACCCATTAAAATGGTCCGCCCTCAAAGGCTGATGGAACCTAAAAGGTTCCAGGAAGCCTTGGAGGGTTTTATGGTTGGGAACGATGGCGATTCTGTCGAAGCCTTGGTTGATACCTGGAATAACAATCTTACCAGGGCTATAGACATTATCGCTCCCTTTCCAACCCACTTCAATAAAAAACCATGGTACACAGAAAAGCTTCGTCAAATGAAACAGGCTGTGCAACGACTAGAGTGCCGCTGGCGGAAACATCAATGTTTATCTGACAAGACACTCCATAGAAACGTGTTGGATTCTTACGGAGTGGCAATAGATGCAGCAAAGAATTCTTTCTATGCTGTACCCATTGCATCTGCAAAGTCTCGTCCAGTAGAGCTGTTCAGGGTGGTTAAAGAATTAACTCAATTGCCTCCCACCCTGAACCCACTCTTGGCACCAACTAAAGCCTGCTGTGATGCTTTCAATAACTTTTTTGTAGATAAAATCTCTCAGATAAGGGTCAATCTGGATCTGGGCTTTATAACAGAATCAGTAAGAGAGACGACCAGGGACTCTGTGGACTGCATAATGAAGCTGCTTTTGCATTAAACTAGATCATTTTGAGTGTGTTAATACCGATGAAGTAGACAAGCTTCTTGGAAGTGTAAGGAGGACAACTTGCCCTCTTGATCCTTGCTCATCATGGCTGACCACCCAGGGAGGCGATGCAGTAAAAATATTATTACAACTAATAATTAATGCATCCTTTAGGGAGGGAAAATTTCCGTCTAACTTAAAACTAGCGGTGGTAAAATCGCTCTTGAAAAACCCCTCCCTTGACCCCCTGGTGGAAAATAACTATGGGCCAGTCTCCCATTTACCATTCTTAGGTAAAGTGATGGAGAGAGCAGTTGCCTTCCAGCTCCAGGCTGTCTTGGAAGAAGCTGATTATCTGGACCCATTTCAAACCGGCTTCAGGGCAGGATACGGAATCGAGACTGCAATAGTCACCTTAGTCGATGATCTCTGTCTGGGCATCGACAGATGAAGTGTGACCCTGTTGGTATTCTTGGACATCTCAGTGGCATTCAATACCATAGGCCATGGTATCCTTCTGGAACGCATTAGGAATTGAGGGCATTGCGCTTCAGTGGCTCCAGTCCTACCTCTCCAGATGGTGATGCTCTTCCAAAAGAGAGCTAACACCTGGTGTCCCACAGGGTGCCATTCAATCCCCCATGCTGTTTAACATTTACATGAAGCCGCTGGGTGAGATCATCCGGAGACATGGGGCATGGTGCTACCAGTATGCTGATGACACCCAAATCTATTTCTCTCTGTCTCTGACTGTTGCAGTGACTAAGGATGGTATCTCTCCTCTGGATGCCTGCCTTGGATTGGTAATGGGCTGGATGAGGGAAAACAAACTCAAGCTGAATCTGGAGAAAATGGAGGTACTTGCGATAGGTACCCCAAGTCTGGGGAAGGAGTTTTGTCAACCAGTCCTGGATGGGGGTCACACTTCCCCTAAAGGACAAAGTTCGCAGTTTGGGAGTACTCCTGGACTCATCTCAAGTAGTTGCGATGCCAGGAGTGCATGGTATCAACTTTGGTTGATTCGCCAACTGCGTCCCTACCTGGACTGAAAGGACCTGGATGCAGTAGTACTTGCCCTGGTAATCTCTTGTTTAGATTTCTGCAATGCGTTCTACATGGGGCTACCTCTGTACCAAGTTCGGAAGCTTCAATTGGTTCAAAATGTGGCAGCCAGACTGGTCACCAGGACACCTAGGTTGGACCATATAAAACCTGTATTAAAATTGCTTCATTGGCTACCGATTAGGTTCTGGGCGCAGTACAGAGTGTTGGTTATTACCTTTAAAGCCCTATATGGCTTGGGCCTGAGTTACTTGAAGGAATGCCTCTCCCCACATAATCCACTCCATACTCTCAGAACATCTGGGGAGAACTTATTAGAACTTCATAAAACTAGGTTGAGTACAACTTCCCATAAATTGTTCTCGGCCGCGGCCCCCAAGCTGTGGAACAGCCTACCGGAAGAGATCCGTCTTATTACTACTTTAGATGCCTTTAAGAAGGCACTTAAGACAGACTTCTTCCAGCGGGCCTACCCACTTGATCTCTTTTAGAGGACCTTTAAGTATTACTCTAATTCGATCATATGGCTTTTTGGGTGTTGATGATGATGGCTATTTTACTGAATTATTAATAATGTTGTTATTTTACTAATTGTATTTTGTATATTGTTTTTTAGAATTTTGTATTGATTGTATTTTGTATATTGTTTTATTTTATTGTTGTAATCCCACTTCAATCCACAGGGGGAAATGGGAAATATAAATAAAAATTATTATTATTATTATTATTATTATTAGGAACCAGATGTTGAAACAGGTTCTTAGGATATGCAGTTCTATGTGGAAGGGGCTGTCTCACCAGTGAAAGAAGAGGCTTTTATCAAAGCAGTATAGGCTACCTCAACATATTATTCCATAGACATGCCTGCTGGTAGCAGAGAGACCAAGAAGGGCAAAGAGATAAGAGCTTGTATCATATAATTGCTGTTAAATGTGGTTTTTTTTTTCTTTGTTAGCTGTCTTAGGCAATTTTCTGTCAAAAAGTGTGTGTGTGTGTCTACACCTATAAAGAATGGAAAGGCAAAAGTAACTGAGGTTATACAGACACAGATGGTAGAACTTCTGAGGTTCATAAGTAAGGCCTGGAGTAACCAGATGGATGATGGTGGGGGTTTTCTATCTCTCAAGTTGACTGGTGAGGGGAGCATCAGAATCTGGCCTCTAGCCAGGGTGCAGATCAGAGTGAAACTTCTGCTTTTAGCTTTTCTGAAACCGAACTACCAAACTGCCATCCACCAAGATTGAACTTGGTTATCTGGCTTTCCCACCCTTTCTCAGAGCCTGTGGGAACTTTATAGGTTCCTGGGAAAGGAGAAGCTTTGGGAGTTGAGAATATCGTTCCTGCCTTGCTCTGCTTCAATTGGGTCTGCAAATGGTGCTCCCTGGTAAGTCAGGGAACACTCTTTTTGTGTGTCTAATATTTCGCAGAAATACTTCACATTTAAAATTAAAAACATTATCACAAAATGGGCATTTAGCAAACAATGAACACAAATCCATTCCATTGTTTGAAAACAATTTACAGTAACTGAAAATCTGAATCTGAATACAGCATTAAGTTTAGCAGAAGAAGAATTAATCAAAGAAGACCTTCAGATTTCTAGTCAGCTGGGTGGAGGTGGGTATGTGAGAACCAAGGAAATTATGGTAGCAATAGCAAGTATATTTCTATACTGCTTATCAATGAACTAGCAGTCCCTAAGCAGTTTACAATGTGTAAGCCAATTGCCCCCTAAAAGCTGGGTACTCATTTTACCAACCAATGAAAAGATGGAAGGCTGAGCGGACCTTGGAGCCCTGCCTGGGGTTAAACTCGCAACCTTGTGTCTGCAGTACTGACATTTAATGTTCTTCTGCCATTAATGGAGCATTATCTAGGACATAGCAGACCAGATGAAGGAGGCATGGCATTATCTGAAGAGGATGGATTTAGGTATGGTAAATTATGGTTTTGCTGTCATAATTCCAGCTGCAAATTATCTGTAGAGAAAGCAAGTCTTTGGACTAGCTTTCATTTTTGAGATGTGTATTAAGATGCAGGGAAAATGTTATTGGGGATGGATCTAAAAGATATGTTGGCAAATATTCTCCTCATACTATTTGTATGAAGATGATAATGCTGGTGTTGGTTAACAGAAATAAAGAATTCTACCCAGCTGGTAAAACAGCAAACAATTATAAGGAGACGATCTATACTTTACCCATTGCAAAGTTGATATAGAGAGGGTTTAAACAGTCAACATTAAAGCCCAATATATGATGAAATCCAATATTAACACTACTCTTTTCTTCTTCAGCAACAACTTCCGCAACAGTTTCTCTTCTTCATATGACCAAAAGGTGCTTCTCAGCAAAGGTCTAAATTCCTTTTTCTCGCAATGTAGCACTGTCCTCCAAGAATTTCCAAATCCTAGAAGATATTAGATCAAGTCCAACTAAGAATCAAAAGTCCAGTCCAATATCAGATGTTAGAAATATCACAAATATCAAAAATCCAAATTGTATTTTAGAGCCAGGGGCTTTATCTTGCTTTGAAAAGTTGGAGGAATATTAGGTATATTAGGTGTGTAGAGAGAAACTTGAATCAATTGAATGCCCACTAAAGGGGTAGAATCATAACTGACATTTAGAAAGGAGCTACATTGAAAATTTGGAGTTCATTGTAGATTTGAAAATTGAAATTTTGTGTCTATCTACAAATTTAAAAACCATATCCATACCTATTCCTATTGATTTCATTAATTCTAAGGGACAAAGGGAGAAGGAGGAAGGGGGGAAGGAGAAGGAGGAGGGAAAGAAAAGAGAGGGAAGTAAGAAAGTAAGATAAGGAAGAGAGGAAGGAGGAAAAGGAAAAGAAGTAAAGAAGAAAGGAAGGGAAAGGGGAAGGAAGGAGAAGGGAAGGAGGGAAGAAAGAGAGGGGGAAAGAAAAAGGGGAAGAAAAAAGGAAAGAAAGTGAAGAGAAAAGAATTAGAAGAGTGACCAAGAGGTTTTTTTTTTTTTTGACATCATTTAGATGATGAACACAAGGAGAACTAATAACCAACCAGGGAACGCAAGAAGGACCTCGGTAGATACAAATTTAAAAATGCTTAACCAAAGTGACCCTATAATAGAAGAAATGAGACGTCTCCTACAGGAAACCAATAAACAAATTTTATCTTCTAAAGAAGAGGTGAAATCAGAATTAAAGGCAGAAATTAGGGGAGTGACGGCAAGTCTGGACAAGATAGAAAATGAAGTTGGGAGAATTAATGGAAAAATTAAAAATTTAGAAAGAGATGTGAAAAAAGTGGAAGATAAACTGGAACTATTGGAAAGGAACCAATCAGAAGACAAAGCTGTGATCTTGAAGATGATAATGAAGCAAAGGGAGAACTGCATTAAATTGAGAGGTCTAAAAGAGAAAATTAATGAAAATTTATATTCTAGGCTTTGTTCTGCCCTAGCAAACTTCATTGGAGAACCAGAAGAATCATTCCCTTGGGAAATTGACCGGACTTATAGAATTAATTCAAGAGTTGCCAAAATTAAAAACTTACCAAGAGATGTGGTCATCTATTTCGTCAGAAAGCAGACGAGAGATTTAATCCTCAATCAAAGCTATAAAACCAAACTTATTATAGAAGAACAGGAGATCAAGATTCTGAAAGATATTCCCAGTAAAATTTTAAGATCTCGAAGAGAATATACTTTCCTAACGGAGGTTTTGAAAACCCAAAAAATTCCCTTCAGATGGGATGACACGGAAGGTTTAACGGTGACGTGGAACCAAAAGAAGGTCCGACTAAACTCAATAGAGAAGGCAAAGCTCTTTCTGAATGGTTTTCAAAAGGAACAAGGAAAAGAAGAAGAAGAGAAGAAGAAAAAGGAAGAGGAAAGAGAAGAAGGGGAAATATTGGCGAATACATAATCTTGTAGAATTACTTGTCTTTTTAGGAAGAACTTCTTCTGGATATATCTATCTGTCCTTTTGTTTTATTTTTTAAATTCTTAAAGTCTCCAAGTGTTCATCATTCTCTTTATTATTATTTGTTTCTTTATTATTTTTTTATATATTAGTACACTATTGCAGTAATAAAGGTATTGAAATCGGACTTTTTAAGAAACGTGCTATTGTGATTCTTTCCCTTAGATAAATACTTTCAGCAGTGTCCACTCCAACAATGAAGATTCTATCATGGAATGTAAAAGGTTTGAATTCTCCACAAAAGAGGAAAAAAGTATTTTTATACTTAGAAAGGAATAGAGCAGATATTGTGTGTTTACAAGAATCAAGAATTAGAACTAAGGATGTAAGATTAATTAGGAACCTAAAAATAGGCAAGGAATACACCTCCTCAATCGAGAAAAGCAAAAAGGGAGTTATTATTTATGTCAAAGATCATCTGGAGTCGAAATTAATCTTCAGGGATGCAAAAGGCCAATATGTGGGGGTCGAAGTTTCCTGGAACAATAAAAAAATTTTAATAGTAGGTGTGTATGGCCCACAAGAAAACAAAGGGATTTTTTACGAAAAATTACAAATGAAAATTCTTGATTCCGACTATGAAGATATAATCATGGTGGGGGATTTTAATGGGGTAATAGAGACGAAATTAGATAGGAAATCAGAAAAAAACATAAAATTAAATCAAGGAAAACTACCTCAGAAATTCTTTGTGATGATGGAAAATCTATCTCTGATAGAAGCTTGGCGACATCTGTATGGTGATGAAAAAAGCTTTACTTTTTATTCAGACACTCATAAATCGTTGGCCAGAATTGACTTTTGTTTAATTACTAAATCTCTAATTAGAGAAGTAGAACAAGTAGAATCTTTAAATAGAGAAATCTCTGATCATAATCCTATTGTGATAAAACTCAAAGAGAATAAGAGAAATAATGCGTGGAGACTAAATGAAAGGTTACTTAAAGATAAAATGATCATAAATAAAGGAAAAGATTGTTAAAATCCTTCTTTGAAGAAAATCTAAAGGGACAAGTCAAATCAAATATGGTGTGGGATGCATGCAAAGCTTCTATCAGAGGTTTTTTCATTCAACAAAACATAATTTGGCAAAGAAAAAAGAAAGATATTATGAATAGATTGACTAAAGAATTGAAGAACAAGGAGGAAGAATTAAATAAAAATCCGTCTAATGTACAAATACAGAAAGAGATTAAAATAATTAAAAAACAGCTGGAGCTGGAAACGGCAATAGAATTAGAAAAAAGACTGAAACTGGCTAAACAAAAAGATTTTGAACTAGGAAATAAACCGGGAAAATGGCTGTCGTTTAGGTTAAAAAAAATGAAAGAAAGAAATGTAATAAATAAGATTAGGGGAAAAGATAGAATATTAACTAAGCAAGAAGACATTAAGGAGACCTTTTACAATTTTTACAAAGAGCTATATAGAGTTAGAGAAACACAATTAGATAAAATCGATAACTATTTAGAAAAATTAAACATTAAAACCATTCTAGATGATTGGCGAAATGACCTTAATAAGCCAATCACAAGAGAGGAGGTTTGCGAAGCTATTAGTCTTGCAAAACAAGGGAAAGCTCCAGGAAATGATGGCATACCAAATTCTTTTTATAAGATCTTTATTGAGGAGATTGTGTCACCCTTACAAATGGTTATGAATAAGGCTATTGACGAAGACTTACCGGACTCATGGAAACAAGCTGATATAACACTATTACCAAAGGAGGGGAAGGATAAAGAAAGCCCGGGCAACTATAGACCAATCTCACTATTAAACAATGATTATAAACTTTTTGCAGCCATCTTAGCTAAAAGATTAAAAAAGTATTTAGATGAGTTAATTGGTAAAGAACAAAGAGGTTTCATGAAAAATAGACATATTAGGGATAATACTAGGACAGTTTTAGACATTTTGGATTATGGAGAGAAACACAATGAGAAAAAAATTGGTCTGCTTTTTTTGGATTTTGAAAAAGCTTTTGATTCGGTTAATTGGAACACCCTAATAAAATTACTAGAAAGAATAGGCATAGGCACAAATTTCTTGAAGTGGATAACAAAAATATATAATAAACAGAGTGCACAAATTAAAATTAACAATGATAAAACACGTACAATTCCAATACAAAGAGGCACCCGACAAGGTTGTCCTCTCTCCCCTATATTGTTCCTCTTGATTATGGAAATATTGATTAAAAATATTAGAGAAAATAACGAAATAAAGGGGATAAGAATAAAGAGCACAAACCTCAAAATTAGAGCTTTTGCTGATGATGTTGTTCTTGCAATAGAGGATCCCATAAACAATATACAAAAAATAGTTGAAATCTTGGATGAATTTGGGGAGATTTCTGGTTGCAAGATCAACTCAGAAAAGACAAATATCTTAACTAAAAATCTAAATAAAGAAGATGAAAAGGAGCTGGAAAGAAAATCAGGATTTGGCGTTGTTAACAAAGTTAAATATTTAGGGATAACAATAACAAAAAAAGCTTTAAATCTATTCGAAAACAACTATTCAAAGATTTGGAAAGAAATTAAAAAAGATTTAATAAGATGGAATAAATTAGGCATATCCCTTTTAGGAAGAATTGCGACTATAAAGATGAATATCTTACCAAGATTGCTTTTTTTATTCCAAACTATTCCTATTATAGGTTCAGATAAGATATTTAAAGATTGGGACAGAGATATTGCCAATTTCATATGGAGAGGGAAAAAACCCAGAATTAAACTGAAAAACCTACAGGATAGTAGGGAGAGAGGTGGACTGGGATTACCCTCATTGAAACTATATTTTGAGGCGTGTAGTTTAGCGTGGGTGAAAGATTGGATTACTTTAGAAGATAAAACACTACTGAACTTGGAAGGGGAAGATCTAAGCATGGGGTGGCATGCCTATTTGGCTTATGATGTGAAACATTTAGAAAAATCATTCAAAAATCATACGATTAGAGGACCACTCTTTAGAATATGGAAGAAATATAAAAGACATGCACTCCCAAAAATTCTAGGATGGGTATCCCCCCATGAAGCCATACAAAGGAAGGAATCAAGTGAAAATACAACTTGGTTTAGATATGAAAATCTATGGAAATTAGTAGGTAGGAAAATTATTTTGAAATCAAGAGAGGAATTAAATGAGGAAGGCAAAGGTAGAAATTTAAATTGGTTTTTGTATAGACAAATTTATGAAAAATTTCAATCAGACAAAAAGTCATATGACTTTGAAATAGACATCAAAAAATCAGAATTAAGTAGAATTTTATATGTTGAAAAAGAGAAATTGATTGGCAAAATATACAGATTCCTCTTATGTCTTGAAAATGAAGCGGAGACGGTAAAAAATCAAATGGTGAAGTGGGCCAACGGTGTTGGTCATAATATCACAATGGATCAATGGGAAAAGGTATGGATGGATATTAAGAAACTAACAGTGGCCCAAAACATAAGGGAAAATTGTTATAAAATGTTTTACTTTTGGTATTTATCTCCTTAAAAACTTGCCAAAATTTATAAAACAAAAAAAGAAAACTGTTGGAAGTGTAATAAAAAAAAAGGCACTTTCTTTCATTGTTGGTGGGAATGCAAGAAAGCAAAATTATATTGGAAAATGGTCAATGACCTAATCAATAAGATAATGGGCATTAATCTGACTTTAAAACCAGAAATATATTTGTTAGGTATATTAAATGAGGACTACAAGAAAGGAAAAAGGAAGGTAATTTTTTATATGATAACCCTTGCAAGGATTTGTTTTGCCCAAAATTGGAAAAATGACCGAATTCCAACTAAAGATGAGTGGCTAATAAAACTATTCGATGGTATGGAGATGGATATGATAACCCAAACTTTAAAAAATGATTTTGAGTCTAATATATCTGAAGATTGGAAAGATGTGTTAACGTTTTTTGAGCAAGAATGGGGGAAAACAATAGTACTTACCTTAAATTAATTTAATTTCTCAAAACTAGTGGATCTTGGAGACAGCATAGATAGCGAGGATAATTTTTTATTGTTACTTTTTGGTTAATGTAGTAGATACTCATAGTTGAATAAAAGGAAGCCAAAGGTTTACAACAATATTGTTTACTGACAGATAGGAAGTCATTATGATCTTTTGTTTTTTTTATGTTCTTTTTTTCTTTTATTTTGTTCAATTTATGTATTCTTTTTGTTGTTGATTTTATGTTTTTGTCTTTGTACTTCTTTGTGTTATTTGTTTTTAATGTGGATTATTCATTAATAAACTCTAAAAAAAAAAAGACAATGCTGGTGTTGGTAAGGGTGTTAAGCTCTTGCAGAAGGGGGTTGTAAGGAATTATCCCTTCTCATGCCAGCTGGTTTTCCCTGTCCTTTGATAGGATGTCCCTGTCCTAAGGCAGTTTAACCTGAGCAAGGCTTATATCTGTTTGGTGCTTGAATCAGGGGAGGGGATAGTTTGGGAGCTTTTGCACATGAGAATCAAGAAAGTGGTGATGGCTTAACCAGCTTCTCCCAGATTCTGATTCTCTCTTGGAATTGCCTTCCCACTGCACATCTTATTTGCAAGAAAAATGTGGAATTCTTTGTTAAAAAAGAGAGATGGCTATTTATAAACTTAGATGATTGTTTTAGTGTTGCTTTTGTATCATTTATGAGAATTATAGGTTAGGGGACTGAAGAACCAACACAGACAGTTTGTCAAATAAAAAACAAAAGTGAACATAAGGATTAAACTCTGGATTGGCACAATAACAACCCAATAATAAATGTGAAGTGATACAGTTGCTTTGAAACTGATGAATTCTTTGCTTTGAAACTGATGAATTCTAACAAAGAATGTTATATATTTAGGTTACATATCATAGCTCTATCAGCAAAGATTTGAATAAAAACAATGGTTATTTAAGTGTTTCATGTATTATGGATTTTTTCACAATGGTTTTGGACACAAATTTCTAAAAGCCTACAAAACACAACTTGATAACCTGGTTTCCAACTGCATTCCAATTGCTAGTTCCAGCTAGAGTAGACACATTCATTCAGATGGAACTTATAAAAGAATTAATTTACCAAATTCCATTGATGAAACAGATCTTTTCTAGTTCGGGCTGGCAATTGGATTTAGGCCTAGCTTGAGCATTATGCAGCACAGCACACACAATCTTTTCTTTCTATGTGAGGTTCTTATTGTTTTTTTAAACATAGCAAAAACATGACCCACATGACAGAGGTGCTAAACACTTGGAATTACAAGATGCATTTCTCAAGCTACAATACTCACTGAATGAAGTGAAAAAACTAATCAACAAGGCAAGCCTTGTATGCAGGACTAATCTACAATAGGACAAACTGTCAACAGGAAATGGCTGAATGCCACTAATGGTAACATACAGCTCCTAATTGAGACCACTCAGACATATCATTGATGAGCTACAACCAATTCTGGAAAACAATGCTATCCTTTCAAGTGCTAAAGGCAGCAGGGCTTTACTCACCTACAGACAGTCCTCCAATTTAAAATGGGACAGATAACATGGATGGGAAGATAGGAACAAGACCTTGCCACCAATCCAGGATGCTAACTCTGTCCCCATATCTGTGGTACAAAACACAGATTCCTTCCATACCATTACCATTGCTTCAACACCCACAACAGAGTTTTAGGCAGAGCATGAATGAATGCTTCAGTCTCGTTTTAGTCCACCTATGCTGTTTAGTGAGGCCACATTCATCTAACAATAAAAGCAACCAAAAGTTATAGTTATAGCATAAAAGCAATGACATTATCTCCTTGTTCAATTACAATGGTAACATAATTATACCTTGGGAAAGGAAGTTACTTACAAGTGACTTCTTATTTGTAATTCATTACTTCAAAGCTTTGGATTTAGATGCTGACATTTTAATTTCAATCAATGTTTCCAAGCATCATTTGACCATTGAATGGTGGGAAATTAATGCATCAGCTCCCTGCTTTATTGCTTTGATTGGCACATTGTTGATGCAGGCATCAACAATGTGCCAATCAAACAAACAGGCATCAAATATAAGATTTGCCTATACTGGTGAGTGCCCACTAATGTAGGAAGTGTCCTACCAGACAACCCTTTGTCAAGGCTGCCACAAAACAGGATATGGCCTGGATTCCTTTCTTGGCAGATTTTAAATGCATGCAATGTAAAAAATGTGTATGGGGAAAGGATATAATGAAACACTTCCTTGCAGAACTTTTAACTTTTTGTCTCCCCCAGTTGCTGAGGATTTGTATTTTTAAGATTGTACTTTCCTTGAAATATTTTCTAATCATTGATTTTCTGAAATGGACAATTGTTTGGATTTTCAGAAACAAGAATTAGATTATATATTTTTTGCTATACTCTTCAGTTCAAGGTACGAGTTTATTTATTACTAGATGTGTCTCCATTTGCCATTGAGAATTCCTACAGTAATCAGCTTAGTTAACCAGCCATGTAGAGTGGCCTGTATAATTGTCATGGTTAGCTGCTGCCAGTCAGGATAATGCTGGCATAATTGCATAATGGAATGCTTGGGTGTTATCACTATTCAACACAAGGTGAGAGCAGAGGGCCTATTGAGGAGAACGGTGGCAGGAAATAAAATTTGCTTTTTATCTTTTGTTATCTGCAGTGCAGGAAAAGCATTTGGTCCTATCTTCCCTCAAGGTGAATATGACCTACATTTATAAGATTCACTATGAGGAAAGAAAATTAACCCTCCAAATGTGAAATGGGAGGGCACTGGCAAGATCTGATAGGAAATCCAGACATGGCAAGATTCAAATGACCCAAGATTAAGCTGCCTAAGCTTTGTGTAAAGAATGATAAGACACCTGCATGACCGCTTTGGAGCAGATTAACATTCACATCAAACTAAACAAATCTCTGTAGAAAGGAAAAAGGATAATCTTCTAGTTTAGCATAGTATATTACACTGAATGAGGTGCCTGTTACCTCAGGAGATGACCACAAGGCAAGCAATACTGATGTAGTGAAGGCTGTCAATGTACAAATGCCAATCTTCCATGCTAAGGGTGGAAAACCTATATTGAAAAGAATTTCAGGAAAAAAACAGGGACAAATGCATTTTAGCAAGAATGTCCCAGAACCATGGAACTTTCTTACATGCTATATCTGCAGCAAGTTTGGACTCTATAATTCATAAATACAGGAGAATAGGAATGGGAAGAATATTTCAAAATATTAAAAAAAATGGTCAAGATATGTTTCTTGAATGCAGAGGAACTCTGACAAGAAGAACCTTGAACTTTGCAGTTTGAGAGTAATTCTGCACAAAATCCACACATGCTTGTTTTGCACAGAAAACAGCACTTTTCTGCACAGAAAATAAAATTTATGCACTGAAATACTATTTTCTGTGCAGAAAAAGAAGTACCCTTCACCCAAAAATGCTGCTTTCTGTGCAAAACAACCATATGCAAATTTTGCACATACCAAGAAGAAAACTGGCACAATACGATACGATACGATACAATACAATACGATACAATACAATACAATACAATATGAGGGTCCTAATGAAAGCAGTGCCTGTCAAGATATAACTCCTTTATTAACAACTTGACAAATATGAGCAGTTGCATACATGTGTAAAGGAAACTTGTCTACAACATGGTACTATTTAAAATAGTCTTCACCAGTAGTGATGCATTTGTGCAACTTTTGAACCCACTCATCAAATCCACTTTGGAAAAACTTTTGAGCATTCCCTGGTCCAGTGTCTAATAACTTCTTCCACTTTGCCTACATCATCAAAGCACCATCCCCAAAGGCTTTCCTTCATTTGACTGAATGAGTAAAAGTCTGAGGCTGCCAGATTAGGATTGTAAGGAGGATGCGGCACCACTGACCATTCCATTTGCTCAAGAACCTGTGATGTTGCCAAAGAAGTCTGGGGTTATGCATCATCATAGTACAACTGGATTGCATTCAGCTGTTTCTGTGGTCTTTCCTTACAGATGGCTGTTGCTTGTCAGGTGACAGGTCTCTCTAATTTCACATTTCACAGAGTCCTCACTTTGAAGGTATAGCCATTTTAATTGACTAGAGCTTAATATGACAGCTAAAACCTAATTTTAATTCTCCATCTCATTCCATTTTAGGGGAGAGCTATTTAAGGCAACCAGAACTCAACATGCAGTGGAGGTCCTGTACTGGGTGTCACCTGGTGCAGGAGGAAGGACTTCTGGGGGATGGGACTTCTGGGCAGGACTTCTGGCAGGACTTCCGGTGATGGAGTCACATGAGAGTGGCTACGTGGGCCAGGGAAATGGCCTTGCGGATGGAAGAAACAACTGCCCAAGACGGAGACCACACCGAGGCCCATAGACCCCGCCGAGATCCCTCTGAGGCCCCAGTCAACATGCCACAAGTTTGTGTAAAGAACTCTGTGCTTCACGGGCTCTGAGCTCCCTTTCTCTGCCATTTCCATAACCTCCTTCATGTGACTACTTATTGGCCATTCAACAATTTGGTGTGAACTGGCTGAATGGCACCATTGTTTTTCAACTTAAAATACATTTGAGCAAAAGTGTGAGTTTGTGCTCACATTTTTTTTATATATAGTTGGACCTCCTTATCCACAGTTTTTTTATCCATGGATTCAAGCCACAGCTTGGAAATGTCCAAAAAATGTATAAATTCCAAATATCAAACCTTGATTTTCCATTTTATATAAGGGACACCATTTTGCTATGCCATTATATTTAATGGGACTTGAGCATCCATGTATTTTGTTATCCATGAGGGACCCTAGAACCAAACTCCAGAGGGTAAGAAGGGCCCACTGTATATGAAGGGGAAAGTGTGTTTAAAAGGCCATGTGCATGCCCTCTGCAAGTGACATGGTGGAATCCCTTTAATTTATATTTGTCTATTTATGTTAGTATGTACAGGCCATTTTTCCAGTTGAAGACCTTCAAAACAGCTTGTGCAGTTTAGCACAAAACCATACACAAGAAACTCTCATTGGTGACTGTGCGAGTTAACACAGCTGAGAATAAAGTTCAGAAATCTATCAAGAAAGAGTTTTCTTACTTTGTATTTTTTGAGGGAAGATGATGTTGGCTTGCTAGGAGCATTTGTCATAGCTCCAAACTTAAGATAAAGGAATAAAGGAAAGACAAAGGAAAGAATTCTATCTTCTGGCCTTGACTTCCAACTCGCTCCTGCTCCCTTTGCTTTCTGTACTACTGGCTGAGACTGCAAGTAATATTGTCTTTATTTCCACTCCTATTCTAAAATACCTTCTGGGTGACCTCAGACTGTGTTTGTTAGATGGGAGAGAAAAGACCTACCTTCTGATTTGTCTTCATTGATGGGAAAGATAACCTTCTGGCTGCAATTCTAACAGAATGATATTGGTCTGTCCCTGGCCCAGGGGCATAGCAACAGTCTTGTAAACTACTGCCCAGGCCTAGGAGAATTGGTGTATATCATTAAAGAACATAAAAACCTTGACTTGCAGTCATTGTGGAAGAAAGTGCCTCCCAGTGAGTAAAAGAGCAGGCAGATAATTAAAGAGCTCTCAAATAAACTAAGGGGCTATGAAGACGGGTAAGAAAAGGTGACCCGAAGTTGCCTTTTCCCTAAGCTGCAGAAACTGCCCTGCCTGCCCTGAGGTTGCCCTAAATGAGGACAGAGCAACCGAACTGGGGGGAGTCAATGCAGCTTTTCTGAGGCTGTATTGAAGCCCCAGCATCTGCACCGCCAGCCCCATGGATGCCCTAAAGGGAGACAGAGCAACTGCATAGGCCGGCAGCAGCTGCTTTATTTTTTTTTTTTGTTCTCTCTCCACACCTTCACATCTGTGCAGGAAAAGATCCCTGTGAACCTGCACAGGACCTGTCATAGGCTAGTATACAGTCTGTCACTCTCTGTGTACAAAGGTCCTCTATTTTGTCCCCGATGTTATTTAACATCTATATGAAGCCGCTGGGTGAGATCATAAGGAGTTATGGTGCTGGGTGTTATCAGTACGCTGATGACACCCAAATCTATTTCTCCGTGTCTCGTTCGTCGGCCTCGAATTCCAATGGCATCTCCTCTCTCAATGAATGTCTTCAAGCGGTAATGGGCTGGATGAGGAAAAACAGATTGAGACTGAATCCAGACAAGACGGAGGTGATTGAGACTGAATCCAGACAAGACGGAGCGGCCCCGAAACCAAGAATTGGGTTGCAACCTCCAGTCCTGGATGGGGTCACACTCTCCTTCAGTGACTGTGTTCGCAGTCTGGGGGTGCTCCTTGACTCGTCACTCCTGATGACAAATCAGGTAAATGCGATGGTCAGGAGCGCTTGTTATCAGCTTTGGCTGATACAACAGCTGCGCCCTTTTCTTGAAGTAAGGGATCTCAAGACCATTGTGCACACACTGGTAACCTCACACCTCGACTTCTGTAATGCGCTCTACTTGGGGCTACCCATGTGCTTGGTTCGGAAGCTTCAGTTGGTTCAAAACATGGCAGCCAGGCTTATTTCTGGAACATCTAGGAGGGACCACATCACTCTGGTTTTGAGGTCCCTCCACTGGCTGCCTATTAGCTTCCGGGCCCAGTACAAGGTGTTGGTTATTACCTTTAAAGCCCTAAATGGCTTGGGTCCAAGCTATCTCAAGGATCGCCTCCTTCCATACAATCCTCCCCGCACTCTCCGGTCCTCTGGGAGGAATTTGCTGCAGCCTCAAAAATCTAGGCTTGCGGCGACCTCCCAGAGGGCTTTTTCTGTTGTCGCCCCCAAACTCTGGAATGGCCTGCTGGACGAGATCCGTCAGTTGACATCACTAGACAGCTTTAAAAAGGCTGTCAAGATGGATCTCTTTTGGCAGGCCTTTCCAGATTAATCACCCCGGCCTTGGGTTCCTTGACTCCTGCGTTCCTCTCGTGGCCCCATCAGTTGTTGATGGATGAGGAACACAGTAGAGGTTGATTAGGGCACCGCAACCTGTTTTAAATGTTAATGTAAAATGTCTTATATTGTTATGTTTTAATCTCATGCTTATTGCTATTTTAACTATGTATCGTTTAATACTGTTTTAAGGGGGTGGGTTGGTTTTTCCTTTTATGTTATACGGGTTTTATTGTAAGCCGCTTGGATTGTCTGTCAATAAGTGGGATACAAATAAATTTTATTATTATTTTTATTTATTATTATTATTTATTAAGGTGACTGAAGTTTGGCATCCCTGTGCACCTGCACAGGACCTGTTATAGGGTGGTATACAGTCTGTCACTCTGTGTACAAAGGTGACTGAAATTCGGCATCCCTCTGCACCTGCACAGGATCTGTCATACACCCACATATCATGCAAGGATTCTCTGACCTCTGGTTCCTCCCCCAAGGAGTGGGTGCAGTAGACAGGTGCCACTGTATGATTGTGCCACCCTTGGGGTGAAGGAACAGGTTTGTCAACTGAAAAGACACTCCATTGTCCTCCATAAAACATGTCCCACACATATCAGAGGGGAGGGGAGAGGTACATGCAAGGGAGGTTTGTGTTTACAGACTTGATACATGCAGCTGGTGGTCATGCAAGATACATGGTCAACAGGACACATGGACAAACGTTACTCCAGGAGCCCCCCCCCCCAAAGCATGCCAGGACGTGGTGTGAAGGTCTTTTGTACACCTGCACAGAAGAGGTCACAAAAGCATCTTTCATGCAAACTGCTGTGCATGCTGACAACAAGCGTATATGCAACAGAATGCATTTATTGTCATAACAGAGGACAGTTGCTAGTGTGTACACATAGGGTTACAATTAGAGTTAGGGGTCTAATATTCAAGCGCACCTGCACCAGTGCATCCACACCTGGAAGCATATGGCGCTTTAAAGCTTGCATTGTAGGGCGCAGGCTCTGGATCGCCGAGTCAATTTCCACCACACATGCGACTGTGCATTTATATGGTCATTTTTCTGGTGCATCAGTGTTGCTGCATACATACACATATGCAAAGGCGCGCATTTCACCGAAGGAGCGGAAAAAAGCAGCTCCTTTTGGGAGCGGCTTTTCTCAGCATACGACAGCTAGAGGGCGCTTTCCTGGAGACTTTTAGGTGTGAGTCGTCTAAAGGTCATGCCTATAAGTCACCTTCAAAGCACCCCTCTTTGCCCATCTGCCTAGCCCCTAAGAAAGACAGACTGATGGGGGAAGCAGACGGGCTGCCATGAGCCGCCCCGGGAAGCTGCGGATCGGGGCCAAGGTATCCCCACACCTCGGCCCCGTGGCGCAGCTTCGCCGTCCCAGGAAGGAGTGCTAAAATAGCACTCCTTCCACAAGTCGCCAAAGGTGCGCCGCAAAAGGCTGGCGGCTCATCTTCGGCGACTCTTCCACCGCAGCGTGTGAGGACGCTGTGGCAGAAAGGCATCGTCGGAGCCCTGGCCATGTGGAGGGGCCGGGGCTCCAACGATGCCTTCGGGAAGGGGTTGGGGCGCCCACCGTGTGGCTGCCCCTCCCCTTTCTTACCCCGAAAATGGCGCTTTGCACCATCTGCTTCCCCCCTGAGACAGACTGTTATCAACAAATTCTGCAAATTATTGTAAACATCTTGCCTTTACTCACCTTTATTAAATAAAGTAAACTGAAGATGAGTGCTGGATTGGGGCTGTGGCAACCACATGCTGTGGCCCTGATCTGGCTTTTTGCTACTCCAAAAAGAGCTGGTAAATGCCGCTGCTGCAGCTCTTTTGTACCCCTTTGGTGCAGCATGTCTACATGCTGTGCCAGGGGAGCACCCTGACACTGTGAGCCATACAGTGGGGTGCGGAGTGTGATGGCAGCATCGGGGCAGCATTTGGGCGGCTGGCGTGCAGTCACCCCACTGCAACCCCACCCCCAGACTGGCCCTTGTGGCCAGTCTGTACAGGCTCTAAGAAACCAACTTGGGACTCACAGAAACCCAATCCTTCTGGGTGGTATGATAAGGAATGCAGGCAGGCCAAATCCAAATTACAAGCTGCAGCAAGAATATCTTACAAGACACAAGCTCCTAGATTATTGTCAAACACGAAGCAATTATAAGAAGCTATAAAGTTCTATATTAGTTCACAATAGAATGAACTTTTGGTAGCAGCTCAACAATTTTGGAAACTTATTAACAAAATGAATTCAAATAGGCAGACACTAATCAAACCAAAAATTCCTTCACATGTTTG
Source organism: Phrynosoma blainvillii (assembly GCA_026167975.1). Taxonomy (NCBI): domain Eukaryota; kingdom Metazoa; phylum Chordata; class Lepidosauria; order Squamata; family Phrynosomatidae; genus Phrynosoma; species Phrynosoma blainvillii. The sequence goes on from JANUYF010000002.1 coordinate 79,952,396, forward strand.
GGAGTCCCATTTTCATAACCTATTCAATGAAACCCTTAAAAATAATCCCTCTGAAGTTCCTACAAATAGTTTAGAGGATAATAGATATACCTTTGAGACAAAAGAAGGCTTGCCAGTTTGGGATCCTGTCTCCTCTAGGGAGATCTGTGAAATAATTGCCACTTTAAAGAATGGGAAGGACCCAGGTGAAGATGGAATTGTGGGTGAAGTCTACAAAGCAGCACCAAATTGGTGGGCTTCTATCCTTTCAGTGCTACTTACAGAAATCAATAATAATGTTTACTACCCAATGGAATTTCAATATAGTTGTCCCTAAAGGTGATCCAAATAACCCAGCCAACTTTTGCCCTATTAGTTTGTGGATATTTCTTCCAAAATATATACCAAATACTTACTTCAACAATTTAATGATTAGCTTGAGTCCAGTGAGATGATAACAGAAGAACAGGCGGGTTTCCAACATAAATGCTCAACAATAGATCACTGTTTTGTTTTATACCACGTGATGCATAAATATGTCAGATTAAAATGAAACCGTCACAGGACAATTTGAACATTAATTATAAGAAAACAAAAATACTAGTTTTTGCCAACAGGTATAAAAAATATACATGGCAAATTGATGGGCATCCTATAGAACTAGTGAAGTCCTTAAAATATTTAGGACTACGTAAATTTCTCATCAAATGGATCTTGGAAACATCTATTTGAAAATAGAAAAAACAATTGCTACTAATACTGCTAACTCCTTACTAAGATTTTATTGGAGCAGAGGTGGCAAACAGCTTCCACCTTCCCTTAAAATTTATGAGGCTAAAGTTGTTGCTCAGAAATCCTATGCAGCTGAAATATGGGGTTCCAAGCTAAAAATATATTTGGAACAGCCCAGAACAATTATTTACAAGCAAATTTAGGATTGCCCAAAGGAACTGAGAACTCCATCCTTTGGCTGCCAGGCTCCTCACTGTTAAGGCTATAGGACATATACAAGCCATTAAATACTTAGTAAATGAATAGGAACGGTCTTGTATTGACCACTTTTAAAGAAATGCTGAATTATGATAGTAAGACATTTCCATCTTGGAACCAAGACATTTTACAATTTATTGATTTGTTTGGGCTTTCAAGGGACTCTTTGTGCTCCTTAAGTTGTGACAGAGCTGTAAAATATCTGAAATCTCATATTTTAAAACATGACTTCCAAACAGACTGTTCCTCTGCTTGTCTATCGAAATGTGCTCCCTGGTATGCCAAATTACCTACCCAGATGCCCTAACCACAATACTTAAACAGTATAATTAACTTCAAATGGAGATATGCCTTTACAGCCCTCCAATGCCAGTCAATGACCTCGGCTATTGGGAAAAAAAGAGTTTGCCCATGTGGATCCAATACAGTTGAAGACCTAACCCAGGGGTAGGCAACCTAAGGCCCAGGGGCCGGATGCACCCCCCGGGGCCTTTGGACCGGCCCCAGACCGGTCCTGCCGCTGCCGCCACCCCCCGCTGCCCGCCATGATGATATTGATTATTGTTGTCATTACTTGTTCTTGGGGTTTTCTTGGCAAAATCTCCACAGGGGTTTTGCCATGGCTTTTCTGGGGCTGAGAGAGTGTGCATGCATATTTTTTAAATTTAAATTTTAAATTTTTTTTAAATTTTAATTTTAATTTTTATCTTTATTTATTTATTTATTTATTTATTTATTTATGGTGCTCCAGCCCCCCAATTGTCTGAGGGACAGCAACCCGGCCCTCTGCTCAAAAAGGTTGCCTACCCCTGACCTAACCCATTATTTACTTGTATGCCCAATTTATAAAGATATAAGAGGTGTCTTATTAAAAGAGCTAGGACTGGTACCAAACAGTTCTGATTCGTATCTAATCAATTTTCTATTAGGGAACACTTTACCTGAGAAGGTAGCTTGCTTTGCCTTTAAAGCATCAATTTTAAGGAGGAAGTTTTGCAATAATGATTGTTAGGTTTCAGGATAGATCTGAACTTATAAAAATTTTACAGCTGATTTTACCTTTGTGAGGTAATGTTATGTATTCTCAGTGTATCTGATCTTGTGTTGTTTTTTAATTTGAATTGATCCTATAAGGTTAATGTTTTCAGATGGCTTTAACTATGTGGTGTAACGTATTACTTTTATAATGTATATAATTTTGTGTTTTATTTGGATTCCTTTTTTGTAATGGCTTATGCTACACAAATAAACACTTAGGACCTAAGCAGACGGCGCAAAGCACTGTTTTCAAGGCCAGGAAGGGGAGTGGCAGCCTCACACTGGGCGCCCCAACCCCTTCCTGAATACGTCATCGGAGCGCCCGTCGCTCTGCACGGCCGGTGCTCCGACGATGCACTTCCGCTGCAGTGTCTGCACATGCTGCAGCGGAAGAGGCACCGAAGGTGCGCCGGAGGCCTTTTGCGGCACACCTTCAGCATCTTGTGGAAGGAGCACTATTTTAGCACTCCTTCCTGGGCCTGGGACGCTGCGGCTCGGGGCCAAGGCGTGCGGATGCCTCGGCCCCAATCCGCAGCTTCCTGGGGCGGCCCCATGCCGCCCATCTGCTTCCCCCCTTACTTACTTATAACTTATTTATTTATTTATGGTGCTCCAGCCCCCCAATTGTCTGAGGGATTCTTGTCTGCTTTAATTGCTTACCCTTAGATTGTTTATTTAGGAACAGAAAACCTTTTTGGAATGTAAATATTCATCAAATGCCCTGATATACTGGCAGTTGTTCATCCAGATCCTTGAAGTTTATAGATAGAAATGGTTTGTTGTGCTTTGTTGTGGTTCTTTTAGGCTTTGAGGCAGCTTTCTAGAAGAATTTATTCCTGACATTTTCACCTGCATCTGTGGTTGGCATCTTCAGAGAATGGTGACATGAAAGTTTGTGGTGTCTATATGCTGTGTGACCCTTGCTTGAGAGGAAGTGATTTGCATGTTAATCTGTGTGTTGGTCTGTGGGTGAATGGCAAGGCCTCAGGGTGGGAGGATATGTGAGGAGGATTTGTGTCTATTTAATTAGTGATCCATTGTCTACTGGGAAACCCCCTGACCATGCGTGAAATTTATTTATATGAGCTGAGTCTTGATTTTGGTGTTTTTCAGGACTGGTAGCCAAACTTTGGGCCTCGGCAGAGGACTAATAGAGTCGTCTTGGAGGCCAGGAAGAGGAGGAACAGCCACACGTGCGGCGCTCCTTCCTCTTCCTGAGGTTGCCCTCGGAGCTGCCGGCCCTCCGCACGGCCGGCGCTCCCAGGGCAACCTCCCGCCGCAGTGTCCGCACACGCTGTGGCGGATAAGTCAGGGAAAGTGTGCCCTACGCGTTTAGGGCGCACTTTCCCTGACTTATGAATGGAGCACTATTTTTGCGCTCCTTTCAGGGATGCCACAGGAGCGCCGCGGTGCGGAGGCTGCGGTCCCACGGCGCTCCATCCGGCGGCGTCCTGGAAGCACTCGTGTGCTTCCCCCCTTTGTTTACTTTCAGGGTTTCTTCTTTCCTGTTGAAGTTGTCCAGGTGTTTGTGGATTTCAATGGCTTCCCTGTGCATTCTGACCTGATAGTTGTTGGCGTGACACTGAAGACTGGACCAGCCAGAAAAATCAGCACTAGTAGAGTACGTTATAAACTAACCTGGGCATAAAATGGTATTTGAAAATACTGAAATTCTGGACCATGCCCTGCATCCTCTGATAATGGCAGCTGGGAAGCAGGAATCTGGATCAGGGTCATGGGAATATGTGTGAAGCAGTGGTGGCTTCCATTTAAATGGGGCAATAAATCTACTTGAATATTAAGGTGCGCTTGAATATTAGAACCCGAACCCTAATTGTAACTCTACGTGTACGCCCTAGCAACTGTCCTCTTATGACAACAAATGCATTCTATTGCATGTACGCTTGCTGTCAGCATGCACAGCAGTTTGCATGAAAGAGGCTTTTGTGACCTCTTTTTTGCAGGTGTGCAGGTGTGCATAAGACCTGCACACCACTTCATGGCATGATGGGGGGGGGGGGCTCCTGGAGTAACGTTTATCCTGTTGACCATGTCCCTTGCATGACCACCATCTTCATGTATCAAGTCTGTCCACACAAACCTCCCTTGCATGTACCTCTCCCCTCCTCCCTGATCTGTGTGGGACATGTTTTGTGGAGGATGATGGAGTGTCTTTTCAGTTGACAAACCCTTTCCTTCACCCCAAGGGTGGCACAATCAGACAGTGGTACCTGTCTACTGCACCTACTCCTTGGGGGGAAGCGGAGGTCAGCAAATCCTTGCATGATATGTGGGTGTATGACAGATCCTGTGCAGGTGCAGAGGAATGCTAAACTTCAGTCACCTTTGTACAGACAAAATGACAGACTGTATACCACCCTATCACAGGTCCTGTGCAGGTGCACAGGGATGCCAAACATCAGTCATCTTTGTACACAGAGAGTAACAGACTATATATCACCCTATAACAGGTCGCGACCGCCGGCGCTGCCTTCGTGCATGTCGTGGCCGCCATTTTGGAAAACAAAATGGCGGCTGCAATGCGCGCGGCCGCCAAAATGCGCAGCAGAGGTGGCGGGCGGCGGCGGCGGAGGCGGGGGCAGTAAGCGGTGGTCCACGGGCCGGAACTGGCCCTTGGGCCATAGGTTGCCGACCCATGGTCTATACTAACCATTTCTATTTTTTTCCTTTTCTACCTAGGAAACTGATCCATGCCTGCCATTCATACATTTTGGATGAGAGCTAACAATCTAAATGCTAAGACAAAAACACAGGTATACATTATCATTTCCCCATTAGAAAGAAGCAGAAATATCTTATGATAATGAATGCAAAAAGACTAAGGGCCTCGGCAGACGGCTTATTGAGCCGTCTTGGAGGCCCGGAAGAGGAGGAGCAGCCACACACGCAGCGCTCCTTCCTCTTCCTGAGGTTGCCCTCAGTGCTGCCGGCCCTCCGCATGGCCGGTGCGCCGAAGGCAACCTCCCGCTGCAGCGTCTGGAAAAGACAGGGAAAGTGCGCCCTACGCGTTTAGGGCGCACTTTCCCTGTCTTCTAAAAGGAGCGCCAATTTGGAGCTCCTTTTAGGGTCGCCGCAGGAGCGCCGCGGTGCGGAGGCTGCGGTCCCACGGCGCTCCGGACCAGGGCGTCCCCGACGCCCTGGTCTGCATCCCCCCTAAGAAAAAGAAAGAAGTTGGTACAATAAACTTTTGTTGACTTAAGTTTACATCCCATGAAGCCTGAAGTGAAGTGCCTAGGAACAGACCAACTTCTTTCTTTTTCTGATTTAGGTCCAAAACAAATTGCAGACATAATCCAGTTTGAGACAGCTTTAACTGTTCTGGCTCAATGCTGGAGAATCCTGGGAATTGTAGTTTATTATGGCACCAGAACTCTCTGACAGAGAAGGCTACATGTCTCACAAAACTACAATTCCCAGAATTTGTGACGTCAAAGGCTTTCATGGCCGGCATCCATAGTTTTTTGTGGGTTTTTCGGGCTGTGTGGCCATGGTCTAGAAGAGTTTCTTTCTGATGTTTCACCAGCATCTGTGGCTGGCATCTTCAGAGAAATTTCCAGAATTCCCTAACATTGAACTATGACAGGTTCTGTGCAGTTATGCAGGGATGTTTTCCTGCACAGATGTGCAGGTGTGGAGAGATGTTCCTGTGCATGTGCACGAGCGCATGCATTTGAGAGAGAACAAAAAAATTAAAGCAGCCGCTGCCAGCCCATTCAGTTGCTCCATCTCCCTTTGCGGCATCCTTCGGGCTGACGGTGCGGTTGCTGGGGCTTCAATACAGCCTTGGAAAAGCTGCATTGACTCCCCCCAGTGTGGTTGCTCTGTTCCCATTTAGGGCAACCTCAGGGCAGGCAGTGCGATGGCTGCAGCTTAGGAAAAAGGCAACTTCAGGTCACCTTTTCCTGCCCGTCTGCATTGCTCCTTAGGGGCTAAGCAGACAGTTAATTGGGCCGTCTTGGGGGCAGGGAAGGGGAGGGGCAGCCGCACGATCAGCGTCCCAACCCGTTCCCCAGGTCGTCCTTGGAGCAGCTGGCCCTCCACACGGCCGGCGCTCCGAGGAGGACCTCCTGCCGCAGCATTTGTGGTGCACCTTCGGCAACTTGTGAAAGGAGTGCCAATTTAGTGCTCCTTTCAGGGGCGGCGAAGCTGCGCTGCGGGACCGAGGCGTGGGGATGACTTGGTCCCGCGGCGCAGCTTCCTGGGGCAGCCCAGGGCCGCCCGTCTGCTTCCCCCCATAGTCTTCTCTGTCAGAGAGCTCTGGTGTCACAATAAACTACAGTTCCCATGATTCCCTAGCACTGAGCCAGGACAGTAAAAGTGGCCTCAAGCTGCATTATTTCTGGCAATCTGTAAAGGCCCATAGTTTCTTTCAATTGGGCTTGTCACAGGAATTTGTAGAAAATTAAACAGCACCATGGAAATGTATAAATGTTTTATCTTTTAAAAAAGGAAGGAAGGAAGGAAGGAAGGAAGGAAGGAAGGAAGGAAGGAAGGAAGGACTGTTAAAAGCAACTTTGAGGGGGACAGTCTGGATTTGAAATACAACACCGGAGGTGGGAGAGCATCAAGATCTTTGCCTCACCTCAGTGCAAACCTATCCAGAGCTACTTTTAGATGTACTGGAGAAAATATGACTACACCCTAATGTACTTTCTTGTTTTCCTCTCTGGAACAACTTGCACTGCAAAATTGGTATGGGGAAAAAAGCCTACATCACTCTTTCCCCCATGGTGTGGTTCCTGGAAACTGGGGTCTTCATTGGGAATTGGAATTGGAAATTGGGGCCAGGTATGATTGCTTTTATCAAAACAAATAGGTGATGCATCCCTGTGTCTCTGATGTCAGTTCTTGTTTGGACTTTAAACTCTAAATCACAGCTCTGTTCATGCAATGCCCTCTGAGAGCTTTGAACGTCTTATCTGAAATTTCCATAAATTGATGGGATATAACAGTAAAAGAAGCTTGCAGACTGGATGGGAACCCCATTCTAGGTTGAATCGGATGTATGGATAGTGGTTCCCCATCTTTACTTTAGAGGGATCTTGTAGCACCTTTGAGACTAAGGGGCTAAGCAGACGGGCGGCCGTGGGCTGCCCTGGGAAGCTGCACTGCGGGACCGAGGCATCCCCATGCCTCGATCCTGCAGCGCAGCTTCGCCGCCCCTGAAAGGAGTGCTAAATTGGTGCTGCGGCGCACTTTTGGCGACTTTTCCTCCGCAGCGTTTGCAAATGCTGCGGCGGGAGGTCCTCCTCAGAGTGCCGGCCGTGCTGAGGGCCGGCTGCTCCGAGGATGACTTCAGGAGGGGGTTGGGGCACCAAGCGTGCGGCTGCCCCTCCCCTTCCCTGCCCCCAAGACGGCCTTTTAAGCCGTCTGCTTAGGCCCTAACTTAAAGAAAGAAGTTGGCAGCATGAGCTTTTGTAGACTTTTAGGGCCTTTGCAGACTGCCAGAAATAGTGCAAATTGAGTCCACTTTAACTGCCCTGACTCAGTGCTAGAAAATCATGGGAACTGTAGTTTATTGTGGCACCAGAGCTCTCTGACAGACAAGTCTCAATGTCTCAGAAAAAACTACAGTTCCCATGATTCCCTAGCACTGAGCCAGGGCAGTTAAAGTGGACTCAATTTGCATTATTTCTGGCAGTCTGCAAAGGCCCTTAGTCTACTTCCTCAGAAGCTCAGAAGCTGTGGCTGGTTTCTCAGATACTGCGGAAAAGCATCTGAGGAAGTATAATTGGCCCTCCATTTTCACAGGGGATCCTTTCCGGACACCCCCCCCCCCTGAAATTGGAGATTAGCAAATATTCAAGGCCCATAGGCTTGAATGGGACACACCCCCATGGGTGTGCATCCCATTGATTTAAATGGAGGTTGTCCTCTGTAATATGTAAAACTGTGGACTTGAAATCCATGAGAATGGAGGGGCAACTGTAGGCTGAAGTTTATGAAAGCTCATGCTGCCAACTTCTTTCTTTCAGTTAGACTCACAGGTGCTACAAGATTTCTTTACATACTGACTCTACAGACTAACCCACTGGCAGCCTCTGACCTGAAGAGAGAGGCATCTCATCCTTCCAGTATGGAACAAGCCCTGCCTCACTCTTTTGTCCATGGAACACTGGGAGTAAGTCCTATACTAACTATGAGAGGTTGTTGGCAGTGGTGCTTAGTGGATAGTGCTCTGTGACACATTTTGAACCAATGTTCACATTTCAGAGTTTTTAGATGCTTTGAATAGCATGCCACTTTGCTTGGTAAACCCATGTTTAAATTGATAAACCCATGTTGCTAAACCTATGTTTAAGTTTTCCTGACACTGTTTTATATTCATATTGTAGCATGTGAAAGAAGAAGGGAAAGAGCACTTTTTGGGAACACATGGGCATGATTAAAACCAGAACATTTGAATGCTAAATGCACTCTTATGTTTCATGATAGTTGGGTTTAAATTATTCATTACTGTGTACATGCTGCAATGCTAAATAACAACTTAAATATATAAAAACAAGTGATGGAGTTTTATGCACAACAACCATTGCAAAGAAACAAAGTAAACTGAGTATGGCAGCCAGAAATGGATGTGGGGCGAAACAAACCACCCAAAAAAGGTGGATTGGGGCTGCACCAGAACCATTCATGCTGTGGCCGTGGCAACTACAAACATGCAACACCAATCTGTCCCCCACTCCGTGGTCCCAAATGGACCACAAAGGAGTGGAAAAGATCTGCTCCTTCAGGCAGCCTGTGCGCATCTTTGGCGTGGCTTTGGTGTGGGTTGGGGGTATGTGTCATCTAGCTGGCTTTTTTTATCCCATTTGTTTTGTGCCTAGGTTTTGAAGACTGTTTTAATACTTTCTGTCTGTCCATCTATCCATCCATTCATCGATTGCATATTTGTCTGTCTCTTGTTCTTCCAAGGAACTGAGGACAATATACATGTAGCCTGGTCATTTTATTGTTACAATAAATCTAGATTAAATGAAAGGTAGGGACTTGTTGCACAAGGTAAGCTATTGAGCTTAATATCCAAGCAGGCAAATTTTAGTCTGTGTCATCCATGGATATCAGGTGTTTCTCTGGTGCATTTCAATTTGGCTTTTGCACATAGCTTGCAAAAAATCAGAGAAAGATCAAAGAACATCTGGTCAACCTAATTTCTGGAAGGTCTCATTTCCCTTCTCCCTTTCCAGCATTTTCCTCTTTCTCCCAGTAAATATGTCTGGCTACAGAATAAATGATGGATTTCATTCATTGTAGGAAGAACCTCAATATGTATGGTCACTTTAACAAATGCATGGCAGACAAAAATATAGTTCTAAATCCAATTGTTAGTCCCAACTACAGTAGACCCATTAAATCAGTGGGATTTGCATAACTGTTGATGTATCATTCCCCACTTGATTCAATGGGCTTATGCTAACTGGACCTAGCAACTGGATTTAGGCACATGATGAAGGCGAGAGTGACATCTATTGAATTTCTTCCATAGCTCAATGGTAGAATACAAGCTTTTTTCATTTTCATTTGTATGCAAAAGATCCCATGTTTGATACCTGGCATCTCCAGATAGGACTAGAAAAGACTTCAATCTGAAGCCTTGGAGAACTGTTATCAGGATAAACAATATTGGGTTAGATTGATGAATGGTGTGACCTGGTATAATTTGTATTTCTCTGCTTCTCATACAGCTGACAACAGAATAGAAGCTTCTTTAGGTTAAAAGCAACAACACATGGGAGGCTGGCTCTTTCTGGAGCAGTAAATAAATTGCCCCAGCAAACAGTAAGCAATGTTTTCCCAAAGCTTCTCCTCCCCAGCTTTTCAAATACTTGCATATGCTGTAGTAGAATTTCGAGAAATGTGCTTTATATTCTTTCAATACGATATTATTGTTTTCAAAAGCATTATTCATATTACAGTGGGCCATTGGTATCTGCTCAGGTTTGGTTCCAGGACCCCCCCATGGATACCAAAATCCATGGGTGCTCAAATCCTGTTAAATACAATAGCATAGTAAAAAGGTTTCCCTATGTAAAAAAAGGGATTATGGAAAAAAAGTGACTTTGATGGAATCTGGAAAGAATTCATTGAGAAAGTATTGAGAAAAGAAGATGGAAAATTACCTCCATGTGAGGAATTGAGATTTTGGATGGAATATAAGGGTGAAAATGGCTCCGGAGAAGGGGACCACTGAGGTGGGGTATAAAATATAGTTAGCCAAGTTGTAATAGAATGTAATAGAATGCAGAATATATATATATATATATATATATATATATATATATATATATATATATAAAATTCATACATATAAAATTTTAACAATACATAATTCTATCTATCTATCTATCTATCATCTATCTATCTATCTATCTATCTATCTATTTAACCGTATTTTCCGGCGTATAAGATGACCCCCAACTTCAAGTCACACACTCTCAGCCTCAGAGGAAGGCAATGGCAAACCTCCTCTGAACCAGTCTTGCCAAGAAAACCCCAGGATAGGGGTGCACCTCTTATCCGCTGCTGCTTCCTCCTCCTGCCTCACGCCACACCACACCACCCCTTCCTCCTCCCCTCCTCTAACCTGACTTCCTCTCTTCTTCCTCCTCCAGCCTCGTGCCGTGCCACCCCTTCTTCCTCCTCCTCCTCCTCCACCTGGCGTGTAAGACGACCCCTGACTTTGGAGAAGATTTTCCTGGGTTAAAAAGTAGTCTTAGGGGGGATGCAGATGAGGGCAGCCTCACCGCAGCGCCTCCCCGGCGAATCTAAAAGGAGCGCCAAATTGGCGCTCCTTTTAGATTTCAGAGAAAATGCGCCCCAAAAGCGGCGGGCACACTTTCTCTGACTCAAACGCCGCGGCGCGTGTGGTCGCCGCGGCGTGAGGTCAACCCGGAAGCCCTGGCCGTCCGGATGGCCGGCGCTTCCAGGGGCAACCTCAGGAAGAGGAAGGGGCGCCACTCGTGTGGCTGCCCCTCCTCTTCCTGGCCTCGGAGACGGCTCTATTAGCCGTCTGCTTAGGCCCTTATACGGCAGAAAATACTCTATCTATCTATCTATCTATCTACTATGGAATTATGTGGGCGGCGGCGGCGGCGGCGGCGGCGGCAAGCTGAGGCCGCACTCCTGGGCCCCACCCGCTCCTCCTCCCTCCCTCCAGCGGCGTAGAAGGCGGCGGCCAAGCGGCCGGAAGAACCGGGCCATTAAAAGGCCCCAACGAGCCCTTTTGCGGCAGCGGTGGCGGCGGCGGCGGCAAGCTGAGGCCGCGCTCCTGGGCCCCACCCGCTCCTCCTCCCTCCCTCCAGCGGCGCAGAAGGCGGTGGCCAAGCGGCCGGAAGAACCGGGCCATTAAAAGGCCTCAACGAGCCCCTTTTGCGGCGGCGGCGGCGGCAAGCTGAGGCCGCGCTCCTGGGCCCCACCCGCTCCTCCTCCCTCCCTCCAGTGGCGCAGAAGGCGGCGGCCAAGCGGCCGGAAGAACCGGGCCATTAAAAGGCCTCAACGAGCCCCTTTTGCGGTGGCGGCGGCGGCGGCAGCGGCGGCGGCAAGCTGAGGCCGCACTCCTGGGCCCCACCCGCTCCTTCTCCCTCCCTCCAGTGGCGCAGCCCTCACCTGGTGGTGGCGGCCAGAAAAGTTTGTAATTGGGCCTTCAGCTGGCAGTAGTTTGAATGCCTTTTAGTTTTAAAATTGAATAACAGGTTTATTTAGTATTTTCTTTTATTTTCTCTCATTATTATTATTACTATTATTATAATTATTATTAACATAGTTACTATTACCTCCTTTTTATATTTTCTTTATATTTTTAACATTATTACTGGGGCATTTTCAGTCTATTTCTAGTGTGGGTAGATATTGGGTCAATTTGTGAAAGCATGGCTGCTAAGAACAGTACTAAACGGAAAAGGAGGTTAACTAAAAAAGAAGTCCGTACAAATGTCAAAAGGACTAAGAAATCTGATAGGGGTCTAACAGGGAGTTCACTGAACTCAGAATTAATGGAGGCTGCTACTACTTTTAAACAATTAAAAATGGAGGAGCTATTTCTATCAAAGGACAACGACAAGTTCACTTCTGAAACATCTTTGCTCTCACTGCATGAGGAACATGTTTCAAATCTTGACACAGATATTGGTATGAATCACGTGGCTGATCTAGACACGGTAGCCAGGAATTGCTTGCTTGCTGCCAGAACAGTAATCGCCATTTTTGATAAGCTAACAAACATTGATCAGAAACTTGATGGATTAAAAGACCTAATGACTAGGCCCAAATGCTCATCAAATTTAAGAGTAATATCTAACAAAGAAGGTTCTGAGCAAACCCAAAACAACGCCAAAGCTAGGAATAGTGATAAGCTGGTGCTATTGCAAAACAGCATTGCTCTGCTAGTGGCTAACAACCATTACAACTATGCCAGGTGGCATAATAAGTCCGCTATATTGTACTCTCTTTCCCTTCTTTTACATCGACATCTGAATCATAATGAACTACTTGGAATTGACTGGCTGCCTGCTCATAATAACATCAAGAGAATTGTCCTGCGATTTAATAATGCCACAACACCTTCCCTGATACTGAAAAATTGGAGTTCATTTAAGAAGTTCTCAATTACACCATTACGTGTCTTTCGTAATTCCAACATCCAGCCTTTGATGAGGCTCCATTCAAGACACAAAGCCTTTTATCAGGCAGATAACTCTGACAAGGATGTCAGGAGGACAACATCAATTCCTGAGAGTTTCATTGATGATGATGGCAAATTGACTGAAATGTTTGGTTCTCTTACTGAAGAAGAACAAAAGCTAGTGCTAAATAGGTTCGAGGATGTCAAATCTATACTGATGTCAGTAACAGAGGAAACCAAGACAATTAAGGACCTGCTACCTATCAGTTGTTCCACATCGGAACCTCTGTTGCAACCCAAAAATGGATTTGAACGATGTATTGGTGAAGTTGAGGACGATTTGATTCCTCTAATGTATATGTCACCTAAACACCCATTAGATTGCTTGGCAGACCCTCTTATTCCACTGTCTCAAACTACTCTTAAACATATGACTGGTCAACACTGTGAGTCTATGCAGTTAATATCATTGAATACTCCTAATCATATTATGAACATACAAACATCCGAGAACAAGAGAAGAAGAGATACCAAGCTAAACTCCTCTGCTGCCAAAATAACTAAGCAGAGCCTATTTGCTAGCCCAATTAATTTAGCTCCTGAGAAGGGAAACATATCTAATGGCTATGCAAGCACTAACGAGCAGCAAGTTGCTATAACTCAAGAACAATCAATAATGTCTGGCAATTGACATTCAGCTGAATTGTCCACCTTGTATCTTATTTCATGGAATATAGCTGGTTGGAAGTCTAGATGCAGGGACCCAACCTTCTTGCCTTTTGTTAACAGACATCATGTTATCTTTCTACAAGAAACGTGGCTTGTGGAAGAAATATCCATAGAGGGTTATAAGTTCACGGGATTGAAAGCAACTCCTGGTAAAGGAAATGGGAGGTTATGTGGCGGTTTAGGGGTGTTGATATCTTTGGCACTTAAGGTTCAAATAGTTAAGGTTTCTGAATTGGAGCACTATGCCCTTGCTGTTCTTTTAAAGCTTAACAATAACTTATTTTACTTTATTAATATCTATATTCCCCCACTTCAGGGTCGGGCTAAGATAGTAAGTATATGGAATAAGCTCAATCTTTTCATGAAAGGCTTAATGTTGGAGACTCCCACAGCAAATTTCATTGTAGCCGGGGATCTTAATGCCAGGATGGGTGCTGATGATGTGTCCTTATATGCCAAATACAGCTGCTGACCCCCTTCTCCAATAGTTATCCCTCCAATATTGTGCCGTAAATCCAAAGACTTGTTTTGTGACTTCAAGGGACTTTGTTTAGCTCGCACTTTTGACGAACTAAATTTAATCATTCTCAATGGTAGCTTCAAAGATGATCATCCAGCTGAATATACACACTGGGCAGGCCTTAGACCATCGATCCTTGACTATATGGGGGTCTCTCTAAATTTAATTTCCTATATCTCTAAGTTTGCAATTATTAGCAGACCTGACAGTGACCACTTCCCAGTCTCCTTGTGTCTTGAACTTCATGATAGTTTCACCCTGCCTCTTGACAAGATCTCTATCTGTGTAAATGATGTGAGCCTAACTCGAGCCAAATGGTCCCTACAACTGTCTAACACTCTTACCAGGTTCCTGACCAGTGATTCAATTAAGTCGCTTTCCTTTGCAATATCGGATAGCAATTCGGACTCTGAAATATTGTCTAATTATAACACTTTAATTAACTCCTTACAACCATTGTTAACTGTTCCCACGGGAAATGCTGTTAGGTATAAACCATCACGCCACCAGAGTTGGTTCGACTCTGAGTGCAAAGAATTTTGGGCCCACCTTAAATATCTGTTTAGGCAGCATAAATTAGACCCAATTAAATTTCCTGTATTAGAACTTCTAGAACAGAAGAAAAGATACAAGTCTCTGGTAAGACAAAAGAAAAAGGATGCTTTGATTGGTTCTTGGAATAAATTAATTATGCTAGCTAGTTCAAGTAATTCCAGCTTATTTTGGAAGGAGGTTGCCCCTTCGTTCAATAAGAATGCTAGCATTCTTACAGCTCAGATCCCAGCTTACATATGGGAAAGTCATTTCTTCAATCTTTATGATTCTGTTGAAAGTTCTCCAAGTCTATTAGTTTCTGATCTTATGACACAAGTCTCGGTTCTTCCTTCTTGGCCTCCTGTCTCACATTCTGAGGTAAAGAGACTTATTACCCAACTCAAACCCGCCCGCGCTCCTGGTGCAGACTTTATAACAGGGGAAATACTCAAAAATAACCTTGATTGGTGGGTCCCTGTCCTCTCCAATTTATTTACGGCCATTGATAGATCTGCTTCCATCCCACACGACTGGGGCCTGGCTATCATTATCCCTATTTATAAAAAAGGTAATAGAACTGACCCCTCTAATTTTCGAACAATTAGTCTTTTGAGTTTGGTAAGCAAGTTGTATACAAAACATCTTCTAAATAAGTTTTTAGATTGGCTTGAGTCTGAAGATATACTAATGGCAGAACAGGCAGGCTTTCGACCTGGACACTCCACTATTGATCACGCAATGATATTGCATTACCTTGCTGAAAAATATCTCCATTATGGTCAACCACTATATGCGGCTTTTATTGATTTTAAGTCCGCCTTTGACTCAGTTAGTAGAACTAGACTATGGGAAAAACTACTGAGCACCAATATAGACAAGCGACTCCTTCTCCTTCTCATTAAGATCCATGAGAATTCTAGTATTAAGGTTAGATGCAGCCCTCAAGGACATGTCACCAAGACTGTCTCTGTTAAGACGGGGGTTAGACAAGGTTGTGTTCTGGCCCCTACCTTATTTAATTTCTATATTAATTCCCTCGTCTCTGCTTTGAATAACCTTTCTTTTCACCCTCCTAAGCTGGCCAACAAGCACATTAATTCACTGCTTTATGCAGATGATGTTGTTATTTTGTCACTATCTCCCATTGGTCTTAAAAGAGCCTTAAATTCCCTGGCTTTGTTTTCCAAAGAGGAGAAATTGACAATTAACTCCTCGAAGACCAAGATTCTTATCTTTGCTCATCGCCCAAAATTGATTCAATGGACCCTTGATAGACAACTCATTGGCCAGGTCAAGACTTTCAAATACCTGGGAATTGTGTTCCAGAATACGGGTAGAAGAACTGCCCATTCCGAATATATCATCGGTAATGCCCAAAGAACCGTAATGGCTATTCTAAGATTCTTTTTCAGTAAAGGCGCTCAGTTCATCCCGGCTGCAATAAAGCTGTTTATGACCAAGGTCCGCCTGCAACTTCTATACGGAGCCCATTTGGGCCCATATAGTAATATTAATGTAATTGAACGAGTACAAACTAAGTTTCTTAGGAGAATTTTTCAGGTTGCCCACTGTGTTCCGAATGCTCTCCTCAGGAGGGAGGCCGGGATCATTAAAATAGAATCCAGTATATGGATTAGTATACTTACTTATTGGCAGAAACTCCATAAGATCCCTGGAGGCCTCACTAATTTGATATTTTTAGATCCTTACAAATCTTCCTGGGGAACTTTAGTTTTCAAGAAACTAAATGAATTAGGCCTTAATGACACTGAAATCTTAAGGCTTGACATTGACAGAGCTAAGTCCTTAATCAAACAAAAAATTATAGAAGTAGAAAGAGAAATGGATTCCGTCTGTCTGTCAAAATATGTACTGTTCAGTTCTTCACCCTCGGCTCCTTCTTTGGCTCCGTATTTATTCCATGTTACCATCCCAAAGTTCAGAAGGGCTTTAACGTTGGCTCGCTTCAACGTGATGCCCACGGCCTTGCTGGAAGGCAGATTTAAAAAAATACCTTTTGACTTTCGTTTTTGTCCATGTGGTTCGGGCAATGTTGAAACCAATGAGCATGTTCTCCTTTACTGTCAATTCTATAGGGACGCTCGTCTTCAATTGATCAGCCCACTACTGAGTAAATTCCCAGGTAAATCTGATACCTTCTATTTACGTCTCCTATTAGATAACAACGATCCAACAGTATCACATATGGTGGCCAAATTTTGTTACATTGTCTGTAAACTGCGGCCACAATTGGTTAACTGATAAGTGGACATTAAGCAGGCGTATAGGAAGTTTTGGCTGGCATTGTATCTGTAGAGCCTATCCTAGTTTGTCCATTGGTATTTATATTTGTGTGTATATATTTCCTTTTTACACTATTATTATTATTATTATTATTATTATTATTATTATTATTTTAATATTATCTTTTGATATTTTATATATCTTGTGCATTTTATATTTTCATGCTGGTCAAGGACTGAATAAATAAATTGTTATTGTTATGGAATTATGTATTGTTAAAAATTTATATGTATGAATTTTAGTTCCAATGAAAATAAAAAAAAATTTTAAAAATGGTTTCCCTTATATAAAAGGACAAAATCAAGGTTTGGTTTTTGGATATTTTTTGGGGGAGGGGAACATTTTCAAGCTATGGCTGGTTGAATCTGTGGATACATAGGGCTGGCTGTATCTAGGTTTATGCTCCTGACTCAGAGCTACATATGCATATGTTGCTGCTGCTGTTTGTGTGTGTCCACCAAATCGTTTTCACCATCACCTTTGATAACCAACCAGGTTTTTTTTGCAAGAGGCATGTGGCCTGAAAACATTTGACTGATCATCCAAAGGCAGGATCCCCATATACAGCGTGGCATGACTAATTTCAGGAAATCATGTATGCCACAATTTTCCAGCAGAGTATCTATATTCCGTATCATTACTCTTTGTATGCTTTGATATTTTGTAAATACCACTACTTTGAGCAGTTAGGACATTATTCTGCTGAAGCTTCAGCCAGATAAACTCAAAGTACTGTTGGTAGGTAATCATGAAGGTGGCAGTCAACTATTCTAGATGAGATTGAAGTCCTCCATAAAGACAAGTTTCATTGTATTATATGAATTACTTTTGAAAACTCCAATGTGCTAAATGTGGAGCTACCTTCAAAGGCTTTTCTAAATGTTGGAAACAAAGAGGTATCAACACTTGTATAACATTATGTGAGAGGGGGGATTCTGGATAACACCTGCCCTGTGTTTCATCTCTCTATCTTTTTATTTGATCTCTGTACTCAAACCTTTTGCCTCCATCTTACCTGTTAAGGTCACTTCCCTCTTTGTTAAGAAATTAGTCTCAAGGGACTTTATCACACAAGTTTTGATCTCCCTTTAGTCTTGTATGATTGAAAGAGAATGGAAACATACTGGTTGGGAGCTTTTATTATCACACTTCTCTTCACTAGCACAAAAGGGCTTTTTGTGCCTTTGACAGTCTGATGCTCTCGCTTCCACATTCCTCCTTAATCTTGCCTACCTGTCCTATGCCCTACCCATCATGCCTTTCTTTTTTCTTTTTATTTTTTATTTAAATTTTGTTAAATTATAAGATACAAAAACTGTTGCAACAAAGCATTTCCTTTTCTTTACAGTCTTCAAGAATATAAATTGTTATTATTAATGAACTTCTTATGTTGATACATGGCTTTTAGGTCCAAAAAAGTAGATAACTTAAACCCAACTTACTTTTAACAGGTACTTAGTAACTTTTGTCTTACATTTTTATAATAAATCAAAGGAAATTGTATTAACTTTGAGTTATCTATTCCATTGATTATCACAGTAATTTTTCAATTTCACCCAATCCATATTTGTTGCCTCAGTGTGTTTTCCTTCTATCATATTTGTAAGTTTATCTAATTCTATATTGTCCAGAGATTTTAGGAGCCAATCTTCTATTGTTGGAACCTCTTTTTTTCCCCATTTCTGAGCAAGAAGCATTCTGGCAGATGTTATTAAATATAATAGAATTTTCCAATATTTTTTTGCGTCTGTACTTGATACCTTATTAGTCATATTTAGAAGATAAATCTCTGGCATGATTAGGAATTTTGCATTTAAGATTTTTTGAATTTCTTCATGAACATTTCCCCAGTACTTCTTAACTACTGGACATTGCCACCACATGTGGAACCAGTCACCTATCATGTTTTTGCATCTCCAGCATTTGTTTTCTCTGTTTCTGTAGATCAGGGGTAGGCAACCTTTTTGAGCCGGGGGCTGGGTTGCTGTTCCTCAGACAATTGGGGGGCTGGAGCACCATAAATAAAAACAAACAAACAAACAAACAAACAAATAAATAACCTGGAATCTTACTGCAGAAGGCTGACTTAATTTTCTTCCAAGTTCTAAAGATAGATTTTCGGATGAAATGGTGCTCAAAATTTTTATGTATTTGATCTTTGCCATACCAAAGGTAGGTGTGCCATCCAAAACGCAGGTTAAATCCTTCAAGATTTAGTAATTTTTGATACTTAGTTTGATCCAATCCGATAAGTATACTAACGTACTTGCTTGATCGTACAAAGATAAGTCTGGCGAGTTACAGCCTCCATTAAGATTTGTATCCATTAATGTCTTTCATCTCACTCTGGGTTTCTTCCCTCCCCAGAGAAATTTTTTGAGCTCCTTGTTCCAAGTGTCAAAAGGTTTGTTATTTATTATTATCGGAAGGGTTGAGAAGAGAAAATTGAATTTTGGGAGTATGGACATTTTAATTGTAGCTATTTTCCCCAAAAAGGAAAGTTTTAACTTTGCCCATTTTTTCAGATCTTTTTGGATATTTTTCCACATGTTGTTATAATTATTATCATACAAATCGGTGTTTTTGTTGGTGATCCAAATGCCGAGGAATTTAGCTTTCTTGACTATTTTACAGTTTGATGTTTCTTGTAGCAGGTTTTTTCCCATGGTGTTCATGTTTTTTGTTATGAATACTGATTTATTTTTATTGATTTTAAAGCCAGCTACTATTTCGAAGTTGGTGAGTATATTCATTAGTTTTCCTATACATAGTAGGGGATCTTCTAGAATTATTGCAAGGTCATCAGCATAGGCTCTGAGGGAGTATTCTTTTCCTTTAATCTTCGTTCCTGTTATCTCCGGGTCAGATCTTATTTTGTTGGTTAGCATTTCAAGTACAATAATAAAAAGAAGTGGAGACAAAGGACAGCCTTGCCTCGTACCTTTTTGAACAGAGGTTGATGCCGTTCTTTCTCCGTTGATCGTTATATATGCGTATTGTTCCTTATACATGCTTTTAACCCATTGCAGAAATTTATCTTCAACCTTAATTTTTTCTAGTACTGCTAGCATACAGTCCCATTTTAAGTTATCAAAAGCTTTTTCAGCATCTAATAGAAACAGTGCAATTTTTTTTGTTTTTCTCATAATATTCAATTAGATCTATTATGATTCTTGTATTATCTTTTAGTTGCCTCGAGGGCAGAAATCCTGCTTGATCCTCATTGATTATATCTTTTAACACCTCTTTTAATCTGTTTGTTAGTATTAATGTGAAAATTTTATAATCTGTGTTAAGCAATGAGATCGGGCGATAGTTGTCCATTTTAGTTTTCTCTTTTCCTTCTTTGTGTATCAAAACAATGTTGGCGTATTTCCATGATTCAGGAATTCCTTCTTTTATTATTGAATTTAACACTTCTTTTAATGGTCTTTTGATGGCATCTTCAGCTTTTTTGTAGAAGAGAGAGGTGAAACAGTCTAGTCCTGGGGCTTTGTCAAGTTTTAAGCTTCGGATAGTTTTGACTAGCTCCTCTTCTGTAATTTCATATGTTTCATTATTCAATGTTTCATAACAATTGTCTGGAATCTTAAAGCTAATTTCTTTTTGAAGAAAGTCTTGTAATAGAATTTCTTCATTTTCCGATCTTGGGGATTGTTTATACAGTTGAGAGAAGAATTCTGTAAATTTTCATTTTATTTCTTTTTGTGATGTTATTTGTTCGTTGTTTTCTTGAATTTTATCTATTATTTTAAGTTCTCTGCTTTTTCTTAATCAGTTTGCTAGCCACTTTCCACATTTGTTTGCCATTTCAAAGTGTTTTTGTCATACCTCCTATAGTTTTTTATTTACTCGAGTTGTTAATTGTTCTTGTAAGCTTTTTTGTAGCAATCTTAGATGTATTTTAATTTCATTTGCTGTTGGGTTGGTTTCTAGCTCTTTTTCATTGATTCTTATTTCACGTTCAATCTTTTGTATTTTTTCCTGTTTTTTTTCTTCAATTCTGCTCCTCTTTTTATAAGCAATCCCCTTATCACAGTCTTGCCAGCATCCCAGACAATTTGCATTTTAGTATCTTTAATTGTGTTTTTCTTAAAGTAGAGTTCTATTTGTTTTTTTAACTGCTGGAGGTATGTCTCTTCCGCTAATAGTGAATCATTTAATAGTGAAACAATATCATCCAGGGATATTGCTTTTTTGGTATATCCAATTCCAGCCAAATCGGATTATGATCTGATTCAATTCTTGGAATAATTTCCATTTTTAAAACTCTTGTTGTTATTTTACTTGAAGCCAGAAACATATCTATACATGATGCAGAGTTGAACTGCATAGAGAAAAAAGTAAATCCTGGTGTTTTATCATAAAGTTCTGTCCATATATCTTTTAGTTTCAACTGTTCTTTTAATTGAAAAAAATTGGTAGTTTCCCTTGATTATTATTTATTTTTCTACATGACGTTCTGTCTTGTGCTGGATTTATTACCGCATTCCAGTCCCCCATTATTATTATCTCTTCAGTGTCATGTTCTTCTATTTCTCTAAGTAAATTTTTGAAGAAATTATTTTTGCTTTCTAGTGGGGTATATATTCTGACAATTAACATTCTTTGCTCTTGTATTTTGACCTGTATACCTATATAATGGCCTGCAGGCCAGCATGTCTTTCTTTTTTAAAAAAATTAAATTTGGAACACAGTTTTGGAGTTATGGGAATGTGATGCAGAAAAAGAAGAAGAAAAAGAAAAGAAAGTGGGACAAAAAGAAGAAAAGAAAACAGGCTGCTTGGGAATAAAGAGGAGGAAGGGAAGGGGGGAAGGAGGGGACCGATAGCACCTGACTGCCCAATACCAGGATTGGTGCAGTTTCACTTATCACACCTGTGGAGTTATGGGGTGGCAGTGTGATTGGCTGCTCATTGATGGGTTTTCCCCATCAATAAAAAGATGTACTCTAACAATGCTTCAGAGGCACAACAGCAACAGGTTGGAGGCAATGCATGACAGGTATTATCAAATGCTATTCTCTTGCTAGTTTAAAATCCACATGTGATAAAAGTCTGTGCTCCGCTTTGTCTGTGAATGGAGCATCAATGGGGCTTCAGCTCCAATAATGGCTGCTGGCTTTTCCTCATACATGAGAGCCAGCTTGTAGAGGCTCTTGTAACCAAGTATAGGTTAACTTTTGTCTGTCTCATTTCCTATTCTGAGTTGGATTTCCTGAGACATTAAATGTAAATTTTCTTATCTCTCACAAGAGCATCCTGAATAATACTCTTTATTTCCTATTCTGAGATGGATTTCCTGAGACATTAAACGTAAATTTTCTTACCCCTCACAAGTGCATCCTGAATAATACTCTTTATTTCTACCACAAGCTCATGTTGCACTAGCTCTGCTGCACTCTGCGCAGTACAGATATCAAATATTTCTACACTGAATTGGTTCACAATATAACAGTAATATTGTTAATTGGTAGGTCTCATGGCAACATACCTCTTCCTTTGGCTTTCAGTTTATTTTTGGTATAATTCGTACCCAAATATTCTGGGACAAGGAGATTTGAATATTGCCTACATACTCATGAATCTACCCATAGTTAAGATATTTGAATGAGACCCTTCTTCTCTGAACACTGGCCAGTTACTTAACTTCATAAGGTGCTACCTGAGGAAAGTTCTTTTCTATGGTATTGTAAAGCTCTCAGTTTCACCCCCTAGTGCTTTCATTCTGTGGAATAGAAGTCCACTGCGCTTTTAAAAACACCTAATTTTGACATTTAAATTAAGTGAAATCCATTGTACTTTTCATATCTAATTAGATGCTTAAATCTTTGTGTTAATTGTTGCCATTTGTTCCTTTTGTTTTTAAGGCTTTACCTTAATTTGAATGAAAGCTGTAGGCTGCCATGGAAAAATTTTAGAAGGAAGGAGGAAAGCACTAATTTGAATACCATTTTATAACTATGGTTTATATATGCCGGCGTGCAGCTGCCCCACCCCAACTCTACCCCCAAGGTCTGCAATGGCCCTAAGACAGCCTGTGTCCTAGTTATGAAGAAAAGGTGGGGAATAAAGAAGATGATAACAATAATGAGTTTTTCTTTGAGACTGAAATTAATGGGATTGAAGCACTTTTAATGTAGGTAATATCATGGGCAATGCCTTGAGGGGAAAACAGCAAGGCAAATTTTAAAACTTTCTTCACTGCAGGTGCTGTGGTTTAGCTAGTTTATACAATGACTCAATTTCCTTAGGATATTAAAGGAGTCTGTTACTGCAGATTTGGGCATGATTTCATATGTCTGTTTTAAAGAGTTTCTCATCTCTTGGTGTGTCCAGTTAATTATTCTAACTAACCTATCCTTGTGCAGAAGGCAGAAAACATGGAGCCACAGAGGTTTCCTTATTCTTGTTTAAAACTATATTGCCTGTACAGATGTATTTCAGAAACACTAATTGGGTTTCCTGAAATAGAAGATTGCATGCACTTGGATATATCCTGAGGGAATACTTAATAAGCAATCACTACTTGTAATGCAGCATTTTACATTGAGTTTGCATTTCTTTTGAATTAACTGAGAAAAGAATTTAGGATCTGAGATCATAGAATTATAGAGTTAGAAGGGACCTCAAGGGCCATCCATTCCAACCGCCTGCCAAGCAGGAATACACAATCAAAGCACTCCTGACAGATGGTAATCCAGCGCCTGTTTATAAAACCTCCAAAAAAAGGAGACTTCACCACTCTCCAAGGCAGTGTATTCCACTAACAGCTCTTACCATCAGGAAGTTCTCCCTAATATTTAGGTGGAATCTCTTTTCCTGTAGTTTGAATCCATTGCTTCATGTCTTTCTTGTCAGATAAATGCTTGATAGGACATAATAATAATAATAATAATAATAATAATAATAATAATAATAATAATAAATTTTATTTCTATCCCGCCCCTCTGCTAAGCAATCGGGGTGGCTCACAGCAATTAAAATACAATAGTTAAAATACATTCTAATGTCCCAATCCCTCCCCCCATCCCTCCCACCCCTTAAGACAGAATTAAACTTCAAAATTTTAAAACAAGAAATCAATAAATGAAAACAAAGTTTTAAGATAATGGTGGCAGGACAACAGAGAGCATAAGGAGGAGATTCGGTGTTCATTCCTCTGGGGAGGATCAATCTGGGAAGGCCTGCCGGAAGAGATCCATCTTAACTGCTTTCTTAAAAGCAGTGAGTGTTGTGATAAGACGGATCTTGTCCGGCAGGCCATTCCATAGTTTAGGGGCAATGATGGAGAATGCCCTCTGTGAGGTCTGTTTAAATTTGGATTTCGGTTGTTGGAGTAGGTTTTTCCTGGTTGACCGAAGGGCACAGGGGGGCTCATATGGGGAGAGGCGGTCCCTAAGATAAGTTGGACCCAAGCCATGTAGGGCTTTAAAGGTCAAAACCAACACCTTGTACTGCGCTCGGAAACTAATTGGCAGCCAGTGGAGGGATTTCAGCACAGGTGTAATGTGCTCCCTCTTAGATGTGCCGGTAATTAATCTGGCTGCCATATTTTGTACCAACTGAAGTTTCCGAGTTAGGCATAAGGGTAGCCCCATGTAGAGTGCGTTGCAGTAATCCAGGCATACAGTCAGACTGGAAATGTAAAAGATGTATGGGCAAATTTTCCTATGGAAAGAGTTTGGAAAAACATGTTTGGGGTAGACAAACAACAGGTGTCACACCAGACAACAACAACAACGGAACTGGGGAAAAAAACACTAGTGTGTTTTGGGAAAAGGACACATCCTAACCAAAACACACTACGTAAGCATGGCTTGTCACATGGACAAGGACGTCAGCAACATGGGTTGGGTTGGAGGTCTGGGAAAGTGGGACTCAACCAATCATCTGTAATGTACACACCCAAGTGGGTGGTAGCTTGGGGAACAACAAAATGCTTTGTCCATGTGTGCAGAGAGAGAGAGAGAGAGGGAGTTTGGAAGGTTCTGGTCATATTCTGCTGTGTGGTGTGTTGCTAGCTTTGTTTTGTAAATAAACAACTGCTGTAAATATTTCTAGTTGTAGAATAATGATAGTTTTCTTAGACTACAACTGGTGTGTTTCCTGACTACTGGAAAGGCTGGAAAGGCTGGAGAGCTCAGGCAGTATCATCAAGATCCAGAGGAAAAGTCTGGAGGAGTGCAGGAGAAGATGTCAGCTTTTCTTGTCAACTCTGCTGTTTGGTAACTGCAACACACATCATCCACCATCCACTGACATTTCTTTCTGGAGCAACAGAAAGCAAGCTTGCTCCATTCTCAATATAACATCCTTTCAATGTTATTAATGTCTCGTTATAACAAGGCAGGGTCTGAACAAACCTGAAGGAGGCTGTGGTAAGACTGTTTCTGAAAAATACTTCTCTGGATCCTACTAAATAATTATAGGCCAGTCTCCAGCTTCCCATTTTTGGGCAAGGTACTAAAGTGTGTGGTGGCTTCTGACCTCTGGAGGTTCCTGGATAAGGAAGATTATCTAGAACCATTTCAGTGTGGTTTCATACCTACTTAGAGACAGACAGCTTTGATTGCCTTGATGGATGACCTGCACAGGGAACTGAACAGGAGGAGTGTGTCCCTGTTGGTTCTGCTGGATCTTTCAATGGCTTTTGATACCATCAATCATGATATCCTTCTGAGTTGCATCTCTGGGATGGGGTTTGGAGGTACTGTTCTACAGAGGCTGTTTTACGCAGCAGGGGCACTCTCAGAGGGTGATGCTGAGGGATTCCTGCTCGATTCCTTGACCATGAACCTGTGGAGTCCTGCTGGGTTCAGTCTTGTCTCCTATGCTATTTAACATCTACACAAAACCACTGGGAGAGGTTGTCCGGAGTTTTGGGATCAGGTGTCACCAGTATGCTGATGATACTCAGCTCTATTACTCCTTTCCACCTAATTCCAAGGAAAGTGTTCCTGTGCAAAACCAGTGCCTGGCAGCTATGGTGGACTGGATGGGGGCAAACAAATTGAAGCTTAATCTAGACAAGACAGAGGTGCTCCTGGTCAGTCAAAAGACAGATTTGGGAATAGGGATTCAGCCGGTTTTAAATGGGGTTACATTTTTCCTAAAGGGCAGGTTCATAGTTTGGGAGTACTGTACTCCTGGATTCCAAACTGAGCCTGGAGGCCCTGGTTTCAGGAAGTACTGGGAGTGCTTTTGCACAGTTAAAGCTAGTGTGCCAACTGGACCTGTTCCTACAGAAGTTGGATCTGGCTATGGTTGTACATGCCTTGGTTACATCCCATCTGGATTACTGTAATGTGCTCTACACGGGGCTACCTTTGAAAGTGTTCAGATATCAATTCAAATATCTGTTGGCCTAAAGAGATGCAGCTAAGTTGTTAACTGGGTTGGCTACAGGGAGAATCCCTTGTTGCAACATCCATCCATTTCTGGACACAATTCAAAGTGCTGGTTTTGACCTATAAAGCCCTATACAGCTTGGGTCCAGGTTATTTAAAAGCCTGTATCTCCCTTTATGAGCCTAGTAGAGCTCTAAGATGGTTAACTGCCTTTAGTTCCATTTACTGGGAGAAAGGCAGGATAAAAATGACAATGATGACAACAATGATAACTATGATAATGGTGTTATTGGAGACATACTTCAATGTATACAGAAGATGGATTGATTTTTGTGGTTTGTATACTCAACTTAGGGCCTAAATATCCTATAGACACCATATCCTGTCTGATCTTGGAAGCTAAGCGGGGACAGCCCTGGCTAGTACTTGGATGGGAGACCACCAATGAATACTAGGTGCTATAGGTCCTCTGGGAAGAATTTACTGTCACCTAAGAAGACCAGATTGGCTGCTGTATCCCAGAGGGCCTTTTCATCTGCCACTCCTGGATTATGGAACGGACTGCCAGAAGAGATCCATAACATTACCACTTTAGAAGCCTTTAAAAAGGCTGTTACGAGAGATCTCTTATGACAGGCCATTCCAGATTTGCCTCCCCTCCACTGATATTGAGAGCCCTAGTCTACCCCAAGAAAGATAGATGTATTGCCTCTAATTACCTCTAATTTTAGCTAATTTGTTATTTCTTCCTCTTTTAATTAGTATTTTATATTGTTATTCATTTTATATTGTTATTGTTTTTCGTTTGCTTCTTTTTTATGATTGGGATGGGGGTTGGGGTAGGAGATTGTTTAGATATGTGGATTTTAATTGTATATTGTATTTTATTTTTATTCTTATTTGTTGAAACCCACCTTGATCCGCAGGGAAGGTGGGCATTATTATTATTATTATTATTATTATTATTATTATTATTATTATTATTATTATTAAACTGTCAAACCAACTCTGACTATTCTTTGACTAAGAAAATCCTATGTAATTCTTGGGGCTGCTAGGCATATGCATGTGTGTGCACTCTCACACACACACACATTCATCCTATTTTCACTTCTGTTAAAGTTGCAGATCTGTTTGGCTAGAGGCAACATGAGGGCAAAATAAAGGTGTATAAGACATGGGAAGAAATGCTATTGTTAAATCACTTTCAGATTTCTAAAGAGCTTTTATGTCTTCTAGCCTAAAGAATTTTTTGTTAACAGCCTTATAGTGGAAATGTTGTCAAGATGTGTTTCCTGTTACTCTTCACAATTTCTCTCCTGATTTCCCAAATGTCATGAACAATCTAGATTTTTTTTAATGTACAATTTATGAAGGAGTAAAAAAGTAAGCTATATAGTAAAGAAAAAATAAATTTATATGATAAAATAAAGCATGAATCAAAAGTTCAGTTTGTTTTAAAAAGCAGGAGAGACACTTTCTCAGAACAACAGCAACAACAAAAATAAAACAATTAAATATTAATACCTTAATTCTGGTTAAATTTCAATGGATTAAAACTACTTTAGCAGTCAATATGAGGTAAAACTGTCAAACAACTCAGATTAATGATATTACACAAAAGCCAGTTTGAATGCTCTTCCAATGACCATCTTGGGAGAAAACTAATGGACACAAACCATTAGTTGTCTTTATCTTATAAAACTATATAAAATTCCAACCTGTGGAATTACTGTGACCTTTGGAAAGTCGCTTTATTAATTTGAAGATGAATATTAACTTCCTTGGATACTCCTCAAACTAATCTGCTCTCCTTTTTATATCCTTGGCGGTGTTCAGTACTAGAATATGAAGAATATTACACAGGTAGTTAAATCAGTAGTTAAAAATATTTATTGATGGAACATAAACTCTAGAACAACTTGCCATTTGATAAAGAGTAAGAAATAATATCCCTATCTGATCTATTCTGGGGTGGGGAAAGTTGAGCTCATACACTGAATGTGGTTCCTAACACCCCAAATCCCTCGATCCTATAACCAGCTTCAGTTAACAAACTGTCTGTACCTCTTTTTAACAACTGAACTTTGAAGAGAGACATAGGTCTGCCTCTCTTCAAAGGCAGACTCATGCACAGTGCATTACAGTAATCCAAATGGGATGTAACTGAGGCACGTGTCACTATGACGATATCAGGGATCTTCAGGAGTGGGCACAGTTGATACACTATACAAAAGCTAATTGTGCAAAAGTACACCTGGCCAGTGCAGAAACCTGGGCCTCAAAGTTGAAACCAGGACCACCCATACTATAAATCTGAGATTCCAGAGGAAGTTCAACTCCTTCCAGGACAGGCTGAATCCCTATCCCTTGACTTGCCCTTTGAGTGATTAGGAGCAACTCTGCCTCGTCTGGATCCAGTTGCATTTTTTTCACCTTCATTACTGATGCCAGACAAAGAACCAAAACCTCAAGTTCAGGAGAGATAGCGTTGGACATCATCAACATACTGGTGGCACTGAATTTCATCTCTGGAAATCTTTCCTAGTAATTCCATGTAATAGCATGGGGGACAAAATAAAGCCCTGAAGAGTCCACAAACAAGCACAATCTTTAGGGTTTTCTCCTCCCAGAAGGAATGGGACCAGTGGAAAACAGTGCAACCATGTCTTGTCCCAGTTTAGTGGTCCAGAAGGATACCATTAACTAAGGGGGGAAGCAAATGGGCGGCCATGGGCCACCCCAGGAAGCTGAGCTGCGGGGCCAAGGTATCCCCACACCTCAGCCCCGCGGCGCAGCTTCGCCGCCCCTGGAAGGAGCGCTAAAATAGCGCTCCTTCCACAAGTCGCCGAAGGTGCGCCGCAAAAGGCTGCCGGCGCACCTTCGGCGACTCTTCTGCTGCAGCGTGTGTGAACGCTGCGGTGGGAAGGCATCGTCGGAGTGCCGGCCGTGCGGAGGGGCCGGCGCTCCGACGATGCCTTCGGGAAGGGGTTGGGGTGCTCACCGTGCGGCTGCCCCTCCCCTTCCTTGCCCCCCAAAAGGCCCTTTTAGCCGTCTGCTTTCCCCCCTAACTATTCAAGACTTTTCAACTGCTGCCAATCATTCTTCCACTCATTACTCCCATGCAGTCCCACTGAAGTCAGTAAGGTTAGATACAAGTAGACACTTATAGGATTGCTTTGTACATGAGTTAACTGTAAGTCCTATTACACTGAAGGGGACAAGTTGCTTTTGATCCATGCCATTATATCGAATAGTGGCATGCCATATCTTAAGAACTTAAGAATTGTCTAGAAGTCTTCAATCAAACTATGGCTAGTTGAACATTCTGTGTCTAAGAACTGTTCATTAGAATGCCTCCTCCCAGGTCATAAGAAGGACATTGGACAATATTTGTCTGCATCATCTAGAGATATCCAGGAGAATAATGCCTCTAAATAGAGGCTTGGGACTCAATGTGAGTTCCAAACAGATTAGACTCAAAGAAGCCAATAGGTCTTATGGAGACTGTAAATAATAAATCCAATTCATTTTAGTGGTTCTACCCTAGATGGCAAGAATACTGGATTTAGCCTTCTGTATAGCTATCTTAACTGAAAGCCATCAACAGACCTTTCTATTTATTTCAAATAGCCTGAACTCTCCCTACAAGCCAAGATGACTACACTGTCATCTCCCCCATACTTTGGCTATATTACAAGAAGACATGACTTGCTAGAAAAAACAAAGATGCTTGCCAAGGCAGAAAGCAGTAGGAAAAGAGGAAAACCACATTACAGGTGGACTCAGCCAAGGAAGCCATGGCCCTGAGTTTAGAAGACTTGAGCAGGGCTGTTGATGACAGGACAACTTGGAGGTCTCTCATTCTTAGGGTTCCCATAAGTTGAAGTCAACTTGACAACAATGAACAATAACAGCTTAATCATCTTCTCATTTTACAAATATATTTTTTGTGTACAAAGAGGAGGTGAATGAATGGATCTTCAAGAGCTTCACAATATGTCTTTTTTGAGCATTTCTATTCTGTATTAAAAAGGATTCTATTCTGTATTAAAAATGTTAAAAATATTTCGGAGCACTTCTAGTTGTATGAATTTCAAGTAATCAGTCAAGTAATTATGATAGCTAAAAGGGCAATTCTACAAACAAACAAAGCTTTGAATATCAGATACTTTGAATAAAGAGGGGAAAACCATTATATCCTGCTTAGAAGCTTCTAGGAACATTTGGTTGGCAAAGCAGTACATGTGTCCTTGCATGTACAGTGGTCTCTCCACATTCACTGGGGTTAGGGGCATAGAACCCCTGTTAAAGTGGAAAAACTGCAAATAAAAAATACTGAGAGAAGACCTCTCTATGGGCCTAAAGGGCCAGCCTGGGGTTGGAGTTGGAGTGGGGCAGCCGCATGCTGGCCACCACAACTTGACCCCAATGCTGTCCTGATGCCGCGCACCCGTCTGCATGGCATGCAGCATCAGGATGCCCTCCTGGTGCAGCATGTAAACACACTGCGCAAAAAGGGCATGGAAGAGCTGCGGCACCAGCTCTTAGGGTGGCCTTTTGCTGCCCCTAAAAAGAGTGGCATTTTGCTGTTCTTTTGGGGGCTGCAAAAGGGAGAATTGGGGCTGTGGCTTGTGGTTGCCACGGCCCTGATTCGCCACTCCTAGTGGCGGCTCTGTTCAGCCCCAAAAGACGGGTCTGTAAAGGCCCTATGAATCTCTAGGTCTCCCAGCGCATGTTTGTGGTCAACATCTGCTAGATGTTGATCATAGAATTGCATGGGAGGACCTATAAATGACTAGATAAGTGTTCTCTCTAGGAATCTCTAGGTCTTCAAGTGTGCCTTCTGGTACATGTTGACCATAAAGTCACACTGGAGGACCTAGAGGTTCCTAGAACATATAAATCTGTGTATTGTCCTATTGAGGAAAGGCCTCAAAGTGGGAGGATATGTGAGGAGGATTAGTGTCTATTTAATTAATGGTCCATTGTCTTCTGGGAAATCCTCTGACCCTGGGTGAAGTTCATTTGCATTTGCTGAGTCCTGATTTTGGTGTTTTTGAGGACTGGTAGCCAAACTTTGTTTACTTTCAGGGTTTCTTCTTTTCTGTTGAAATTGTCCAGGTGTTTGTGGATTTCAATGGCTTCCCTGTGCATTCTGACCTGATAGTTGTTGGCATGGTCCAGAATTTCAGTGTTTCCAAATAGCGTTTTATGCCTATGTTGGTTTATAACCTGTTCTGCAACTGCTGATTTTTTAGCCTGGCCCAATCTACAGTGTCTCTTGTGTTCCTTGATTTGCGTTTGAACACTGCATTTTGTGGTCCCTATGTAGACTTGTCCACAGCTGCATGGTGTGCAGTAAACTCAGCCTTCACTGAGAGCAGCATTTCCTGGATTTTCTTGGTTGGTCTGTAGATCATTTGGAGGTTGTGTTTCCTCATCAATTTCCCTATTCTGCCTGTGACTCCTTTGATGTATGGTAAAAACACCTTCCCTTTGAGTGGTTGCTTTTCTTCACTCTTCTGGTTTTTTTTCTGGGTCTGACCACTCTTCTGATGTCTGAGCTGGATTAGCCATTAGTCTGTAGAGCCCAGTTTAGGTGCTTCAGTTCCTTCCAGGTAGTGGGGTTCACAGATCTATTTTGCATGGACTACCAGTGTTTTTATTGTACTTCTTTTTTAGTCCTGGGCGATGATTGGAGTTCTTGTGTAGATATCTGTCCATGTGTGTAGGTTTTCTGTATACCATCTCAACCTTTCAACCAAGGGTCACACAGTATATATAGCCCACACACCTCCATGCTGCCATTCTCTGAAGATGCCAGCCATCTTGAGTCCATCCTAAACTCCGTTCTCCTTTAGTATTCCTGACCACAGGATCACTCCCAGTGTTTCCCTAAGTTTATTGAAATTAGCTCTCCTAAAGTCTACAATGAGTGTCTTGACTATGCCTAGCTTCTCCTTTCTTCCCCCCCCCTTTTTTTTAAATTGTGGCATTGAAAAGAAAGAAACATTTTCTTCATCCTTATTTACAAAAAGTACAAGCTTATTCTTCAGCATTCTTTCTTAACTAACTAAATTTTCATTTCGCTTATATATACTATTTGTATATATTTATATATAAAAGTATTTGTATTTTGGTGGTATCTTTTTCTATATCTGAACAGAGAATAGAGAAGCGGGGCCTATCCTTTAACTCTTTGTCATATAAAATTTTCTTTCATCCCTTAAATCCAAAATTTCTTAACTTTTCCCCATTTTTTAAGATAATTTTGATCTGATTTCTAGCTTCTCCATTCAACTGTATAAGATACTCCAGGTGAACATGATCATTCCCACCTAAGGATCCCACCACTTGCACCCCATTTACCAGGTCATTCCTGTTGGTTAGGATCAGATCTAAAATAGCTGATCCCCTTGTTGCCCCTTCCACCTTTTGGACAATGAAATTGCCTTTGAGGCAAGTGAGGAAATTGAAGTATTGGCTGAGTGTGACTACCAGCAAATATCAGGATAGTTGAAGTCACCCATCACTATTACATCTCTCCTTTCTGAGTGTGTGGTCATCTGTTCCAAAAAGGCATCATCCAATTCCTCAGTCGGACTCCCACAATAACATCCCTGTTGTTTCCTTCCCCTGTAATTTTTAGCTAGATGCTCTCCACCTGATTTCCAGGATTTAAGTCCTGGATCTCTTCACAGGTGTAAACATCCCTGACATATAATGCTATTCCTCCTCCTTTCCTGTTTGGCTTATTTCTCTTAAAAAGGCTATACCCCTGTATTCCTACATTCCAATCATTAGACTCATCCCACCAGGTTTCAGTGATGCCTATTATATCGTAGTTGCTTTGTTGTGCTAGGACTTCAAGTTCATCTTGTTTATTTCCCATGCTCTGTGCATTAGTGTAGAGACATCTAAGAGCATTTGTCCTTCCCACTTGTTGCCTGTGTGAGGTTTTTTCCTTCCACTATTGTGCCCTTGCATCATTTGCCTTGTTCCCTCTATAACACTTTTACTATTATCTCCAGCCCATGATGTACTCCTGCCTTCCAAGATACTGTCTCCCTTCCCAACATGTTTAAAGCTCTCCTGATCAAATGTTTGAGACTATTGGCAAAAACGCTTCTGCCAACTGGTGTGAGATGCAGCCCATCTCTTGTTAGAAGTCCACCCTCATGGAACCGCAGCCCATGATCCAAGAATCCAAATAGTTCTTGGTGGCACCATCTACAGACCCAGTTATTCACGTCTGCTATCTTCCTCTGATGATTTAATATTTTTATTACTTCAGAGTGCTTTGAAGCAACTACTATGATTTAATTATTTTATTTAGTTTTTAAATCACTTTTCAAGTAAATTGCAAATGATAATAATTGTTGCTTTAATGCAGGGGTAGGCAACCTAAGGCCTGGGGCCTGAATGCGGCCCCCCAAGCCCTCTGGACCGGCCCCAGGCCGGTCCTGCCACTGCCGCCACCCGCCATGATGATATTGATTATTGTTGTTATTACTTGTTCTTGGGGTTTTCTTGGCAAAATCTCCACAGGGTTTTGCCATGGCTTTTCTGGGGCTGAGAGAGTGTGCATGCATTTTTTTTAATTTATTTTTTTTAAAAAAATATTTATTTATTTATTTGTTTATTCGTTTTTGGTGCTTCGCCCCCCCAATTGTCTGAGGGACAGCAACCCGGCCCCCAGCTCAAAAAGGTTGCCTACCCCTGCGTTAATGGAACAGAGATGTAAAGTCTCCCACAGCAAGATTTTCTTACTGGATTGAATAACAATGTTAAAACTGTTAGTGTGCTGAGATTTTTTTGTGATATATTTTTTTTTTTGGTGATATAAACTGTGAAGAGATCCAGTTTACCAATTTACTGGTATAAAACTGATTAAATACAAAAATTGAAATAGGTACTATTTGATTGCTGCTCCAACTTGCTGTGGATAAATTAGTAGTTTATTTGTACAGTTTTAAAAACAAAAGGGCTATGAAAGCTAGACTGAATTAATGTGGAGCGCTCAAAGCTAGAATACTTATGTTTCAGTTGTACCCCTGTTGAAAGGGTCAAATACTCTTGGATTGGCATATGAATAAAGAGATTGACTTGCCTGACAGGTCTGTGTATTTACAGTTCAAATGGAGCTGCACCAACTTTATGGGAAAATACCACAGAGATTTTAACAATTGCAGTGCTCTTTTTCTGGGGGGGAGGGGGGGGACTCTGAATTTATAAAAATCTTGGACACTTGGTTATTGCAGCTATGTCCACGGATGTACTGACTATGTTACCTTTTTTTGGATTATAACTCCCTAAATAGAATTTCCCAGCCAATATGGCCATGTTGGGGATAAATTTGTTGGGTAAAATGTCCCTTTAAAAAGTGGTAAAATAATTTCTATGGCTGTAAATGTTAAAAAACACCAGGTGTCAACCCTACTGGCATCACCACTGTATATTATAAGGGCTCTGGAACCCAGGACAGGTGTGGGTTGAAGAGAGAAGTTGGTGGGTTGGGGAGTTTGTAGAGTGTGCTTGTTGGAGAAGTGGATTGTAGCAGACAGTATGTTGACAGAAGTTAGAGCTTCTGTTGTAAATATTTTGTATACATTCTGGAACAGGAAGATAAAAGCCTCCAAGGACTTTCGAAGAAGTCAACTGTGTCTATGCCTTATTTCAGATTGGTCAAGTGCCTTATTGCCACATATTGCATACTGGGTTGTGCTTCTGCACTCCTCTGGGAGCTACTGTTGAGGTAAAGTACCTCAGACAGTGCTGAATGTTGGCACCTCTTGTTTGGGCCTAGTTTTTGTTTGTTTTTGTCACTGCATGCCTGCAGGACACAGAGGAGAGCTAACAAAATTATTTCCCCCCCAAATTCTGCACACCTCATGCATTATATTTCATGAGGGCAGTTTGTATGAGAACAGTTCTGACAACGTGATGAGGCATAAAGCAAGGAGGAACTGAAATGCTAGCTAAAGAACCTATCTCCTTGCTTTCTCTTCCTGTTTAGGGTTTTCATTGAGGAAGTGGGAAGATTTCTTCCACCTTCCTGTAGCCTCCTCCCAGCTGGGACAGCTGAGCCTGCCAGAGATATTGCAAAATTTCTTTTGATTTAGTTTCCAGCAGCAGCAGCACATTCCAAGCAATGTGAATCTGCACATTTAGTAATAGATAACAACTTGAGGTTTCTCACTGTGGAAATTGAAAATGAAAAATAAATGTAAAGTCCCTTTTCATTCTGCATGGCTTCACTGTATTGAGTAACTGGATATAAAGAATCACAGAGTTCCCATTTCTTCAACAGGGCTCACCCTCGATTGGGGTGGAAATCATGCTATGGATTTTGGTGGACTGGAAGTCCCAGCAGCTCTAGCCATCATAGCCATTTATGAGGAAAACTGGAAGACCACATTATTTCCCAAGCAACACTCATGTCATGTAGTGGGCAAAAAAGGAACAGAGACCCTCAGAATACCCAAGAAAATAGTGTTTATTTTTATGTCAATGGACTCTCAGACAGGTTAGCCACGTGACTTGAGAGCCCCTCCCTCAGCTAATCAACATCCTTATATACATCTTACATAGTTAGTTTATAATTACATTAACATATGCATAATTCAAACATATGTTCATTGGTTACAAGATATAGTTTCAGTCTCCACCTCTGTTGATTACATATTAAACTTCTACTTGCCATGCGTGAACTATTTTGGCATTACTCATCAACACCTGGACTCACTAATTGGGTTCTATCTTCTTAGGTGGAGTGCAGACAGGCGGCTCTGGGCCGCCCTAGGAAGTGGCAGATTGGGGCTGAGGCTACCCCACGCTGCGGCCCTGATCCACCCTTTTGCCACCCCGAAAAGAGCGGCAAAATGCCACTCCTTTTAGGGGCGGCAAAAGGCCACTCTAAGAGCTGGTGCATGGCTCTTCTTCATCCTATCTGGTGCACTTCATCAGAACACTGCGCTGGAAGGGTGTCCTGATGCTGCGTGCTGTGCGTAATGGCGCATGGCATCAGGACGGTGTCGGCGTGGGATTGGGGCGGCTGGCATGTGGCTGCCCTGCCCCATCTCTGTCTCCATGCTGGTCCTTTGGGCCGGTCTATAGAGGTCCTTAGTTCCCTTAATTTACTTCCAGTCCAAACCATCAATCTTACTAATTGACATCAACAAACATCCTTTTCCTATCTCTTTGGCTCTGAAACAGTCTTTGCTGTCTTTTCCAGTGAAGCCAAAACTAAAAGCCTTTTACAATTGCTTTGCAAATGCACAGTTTTAAACACAGAATATGAGACCCAAGGATCATCCAATCCAGCCCCACATTAGCCATGAGCTTTATAGTTTCTTTTACGTTATTTCATTCCCTACAGTTTGGCCCTCTGAACCATTTGTTCAATGGTGCCTTTGAATGCCTTTATTTTTATTCCCATTGTGTGAATGCGCAACTTCCATACATGATTTCTCACTGTCATATAAAATGACACATTTACAGGCACAGATCTGATCACAGTTACAGTATTTATATACACCACAAGTTGAATGGAACTGATTTTGCAAATTTCCCTGTGCTTTAGAGACTACTACAATTGTTGTTGCAGTGAACCCTTTCATGTGCTATGAATAAATTTTTTTTAAGAATTTTGGCTTATTGGGAAGAAGGCCATGTCCTAGTGCATGCTAACTAGAAAGATTCTGGAGCAGATCATTAAACTTTCTCTAAAGGCTGAGAGTCTGTGAACATCTGGAAGGTAATTTCATAATCACAAAAAGTCAACATGGGTTTCAGAGAAACAGGTCATGCCAGACAAATCTGATCTCCTTTTTTTTTGATAAAATTACCAGCTTGGTAGATGAAGGGAATGCTGTGGATATAGTATATCTTGATTTCAGTAAGGCCTTTGACAAGGTTCCCCATGACATTCATGCAAACAAACTGGTAAAATGTGGGCTAGACAAAGTAACTGTTACATGGATTTGTAATTGGTTGACTGGCCGAACCCAAAGGGTGCTCAACAATGGCTCCTTTTCAACCTGGAAAGAAGTGACCAGTGGGGTGCCACAGGGCTCTGTCCTGGGCCCAGTGCTATTCAATGTCTTTATTAATGACTTGGATAACAGTATTGGGGTCATAGTTATCAAATTTGCAGATGACACCAAATTAGGAGGAGTAGCTAATACCCCAGAGGACAGGCTCAAAATTCAAAATGACTTGAACAGACTAGGAAGCTGGGCCAAAGCTAACAAAATGAAATTCAACACGGAGAAATGTAAGGTACTTCACTTAGGGCAGAAAAACGAAAAGCACAGATATACGATGGGGGACACCTGGCTGAATGAGACTACGTGTGAAAGGGATCTAGGAATCCAGGTGGACCACAAGTTGAACATGAGTCAACAGTGCGATGCAGCAGCTAAAAAGGCCAATGCAATTTTAGGCTGCGTCAGTAGAAGTATAGTGTCTAGATCAAGAGAAGTAATAGTGCCACTCTATTCTGCTTTGGTCAGGCCTCTCCTGGAATACTGTGTCCAGTTCTGGGCACCACAATTCAAAAAGGATGTGGAGAAACTGGAGCGTGTCCAAAGGAGGGCAACTAAAATGGTGAAGGGTCTGGAAACCAAGCCCTATGAGGAACGACTTAGGGAGCTGGGGATATTTAGCCTGGAGAAGAGAAGGTTGAGAGGCGATATGATAGCAGTCTTTAAATATTTGAAGGGATGTCATATTGAGGAGGGAACAAGCTTGTTTTCTGCTGCTTCAGAGAATAGGACCCGAAACAATGGATGTAAGCTCCAGGAAAAGAGATTCCACCTCAACATTAGGGGCAACTTCCTGACAGTAAGGGCGGTTCGACAGTGGAACACACTCTCTCGGAGAGTAGTGGAGTCTCCTTCCTTGGAGGTCTTTAAGCAGAGGCTGGATGGCCATCTGTCGGGGATGCTTTGATTGGGAGTTCCTGCATGACAGGTGGTTGGACTGGATAGCCCTTGTGGTCTCTTCCAACTCTATGATTCTATGATTCTAACTAAGGCTGTATCTGCCCTACAGAAATAATGCAGTTTGACACCACTTTAACTACCATGGCTCAGTGCTATGGAATTCTTGGAATTGCAGTTTGTTCTACTATTCCCAGAATTCATTGAGTCATGGCAGTGGTGTCAGACTGCATTATTTCTGCAGTGTGGATGCAGCTTAAGCAGCACAAGTGGTCATCGAGCAAACACAGATCTTCCCTCTGATACTAGCTTATTGTTGCATTTGAGCCCAGAACCCTGGTTTGTCTCTCCCTCAAGAAGACGAACTAGTGATGTGGAAATCTCTTGACTGAGTTCTCTGAATCCTATTTGCATTTTGTTTCCATCCTTGTTTTGTATTCGGTTGGTTTTTTCCTATGTGAGTTTAAAAAAAATACATCCCCCTTCTTTTGCATATTTTTTCATGTAGTTTCATGCAGGGCTGAGGGAGCCCTGGTGATGCAGTGGTTAATGCTGGTATTGTAGCTACAAGGTTGTGAGTTTGATCCCAGGGCTCCAAGGATGACTCAGCCTTCCATCCTTTCTCAGGTTGGTAAAATGAGTACCCAGCTTGTTGGAGGCAATTAGCTTACAGATTGTAAACTGTTTAGACAGTGCTGAGTTCACTGATAAGCAGTATAGAAATGTACATGCTTGTACATTTTTTTTTGCAATCCCATTGATGAAAATACTTCTATGCATTTTGAAATGATGGACATTTTAGATCTTTGTATTTTGGAATACATGTACCATTTTGTGCACACTCTATTCCTCAAATGTGCACACCATTTAAACCTCAGCAATGTGAAAGTCTTAGGCTGAGATGAGTAGATGGTGCTGACAGATACCATCATACCCCAAGTGCTTGCTTGTTTCTGCTAAATATAACTGATCTTTTGTAATTGTGCAGGGAAGGGCATTTTGCAGCTACATTGAAAATTATCCCCAGAGGACAAGTTGCATCTTTCCAAATGTCCAAGTCCTCATCCTACATTGTATCTTGAAGGTAGAAGAGCTTGGGGCCTGGGGGTGGAGTTGGGGCATGGCAACCGCTTGCTGGCTGCCCCGGCTCTGCCCTGATGCCATCATGCCGCACACCCCACTGCATGGTGCATGGCATCAGGGCACTCCCTTGGCACAGTGTACAGACACGCTGTGTCAAAGAAGCTCAGAAGAGCTGCTGTGGCAGTGGTAAGAGCGGCTTTTTGCTGCTCCAAAAAGGAGCTGCAAAGTGCCAGATCAGGGCCGTGGCGTGTGGTTGCTGCAGCCCTAATCTGTCACTCCCAGGAGCGGCACAGAGCTGCCCCTTAGAGGCTATCTGTATAGCCCCTTGGTCTTCCTTTGCTTCCAGTTATCATAACTATCCATATCCTGTGGTAAAGATAGTGAGCGTAAAAGTTACATGCATTTATCTTGAGTACCACTATTCCAGCTTTCACCTGTAGCACTACAAATTTGAAACAATGCCAATTTTAAAAAGCCATTTATTTTCTCTATGAATTTTTGCTCTCATAAAGTCAGTCCCCTCTGGGTCTTTTTCAGGATCTATTTTGTTTAAGGTTCAAATTTGTTTGCTCTGCCCTTTCTCTTTCCTTCTCGAACAAGGTTTTAACACCCCATGATAATGGTGAGTCAATAACATTTAAAGTTCAAGCTGTTCTCATTTTGCTGTTACTTGGGATTCTTTTCATGGTAAAAATCTGTATAAATCTAAAGTCATATGTTTCCTACCAATGGAATTATAAGGATACAGAAATAGATATATACAGTGGTCCCTTGATATCTGCTGGAGTTTGGTTCCAGAACCCCCTGTGGATACCAAAATCTATGGATGCTCAAGTCCCATTATAAACAATGGTTAGTAAAATAGTGCTCCTTATATAAAATAGAAAAATTAAGGTTTGCTTTTTGGAATGTATTTTTTAATAAAAATGTCAAGCACTGGCTAGTTGAATCCATGGATGCAGAAACCATGGCTATGGAGGGCCAACTGTATTTGCTTGTGATTGTGAAGTACCTCATGATTTCTGCCTTTAATTTCCTTTCTTCAAAATATGTCCTAGATCAGAGGTGGGAACTGTATGACTCTTCAGATGTTATTGAACTGTGACTACTGACAACACTACCCAGCATAGTATATGGTGAGGTATCCTGGGAGGTGCAGTCTACCAACAGCTGGAATGCTGCACAATTCTCACTCCTCTCTTAGATCCATGATCTATACTTAGTCCAAATATGATTTAGGGGGATCTACTTAATATTTTAAACCATATGTTTGTATGGTGGTGGTGGTGCTGCTGTTACAACCCACCTTCAGAAATGCTGTCAATTGATTACTAAGATGCTCTGCTATGTTGACTTTCATTTTTTTTGGCATCACCATAAAACTCTGGATAAATTACCATTTTTATATAATAATAATAATAATAATAATAATAATAATAATAATAAATTTTATTTATAGCTTACTTCTCCCTGCGGATCGAGGCAGGTTACAACAAATAGGAATAACTATAAAATAAAATATACAATTAAAACCAGATTTCTAAATACTCCCTTACCCCAACCCCCCTCCCAATCATAAAAGAGAAAAAGAAGCAAACTAAAAACAGTAACAATATAAAATATAAAATGAATAGCAATATACTAATTAAAAGGAGAAGAAATAACAAATTAGCTAAAATTAGAGGTAGTTAGAGGTGAAACATCTATCTTTTTTGGGTTAGGCGGGGGATATCAATATCATTGGAGTGGAGGCTAATCTGGAAAGGCCTGCCAGAAGAGATCCATCATAAAAACCTTTTTAAAGGTTTCTAGAGTGGTAATATGACAGATCTCTTCCGGCAGGCCATTCCATAACCCAGGAGCAGCAGATGAAAAGGCCCTCTGGGTTACCACAGCCAATCTGATCTTAGGTTGCAGTAAATTCTTCCCAGAGGACCTAAGTGTGCGGGGTGGATTATATGGAGGAAGGCGCGCTCCCAAAAGTAGTATGGACCTAGGTCATGTAGGGCTTTAAAGGTTATAACCAACACCTTGTACCGTGCCCAGAAACTAATGGAGAGATTTTTGAACAGGTGTTACAGGGTTGGTTCTAGATGTACCTGCGACCAGCCTGGCTGGCATATTTTGCACCAATTGAAGTTTCCAAACTTGACACAAGGGTAGCCCCATGTAGAGCGCATTGTAGAAGTCAAGTCTAGAGGTTACCAGTGCAGGTACCACTGTTTCTAGGTCACCTGGCTCCAGGAAGTGTCACAGCTGGTGTATCAGCTGAAGCGGATAACAGGCACTCCTGACCGTCGCATCTATCTGAGGTGTGACGAGTCCAGAAGCACCCCCAAGCTGCAAACACAGTCCCCATCTAGTGACCTCATCCAGAAGTGGTTGACATATCTCCATTCCTGGGTTAGGGGTCCCTATAGCAAGTACCTCCATCTTATCTGGATTCAGTTTGAGTCTGTTTTCCCTCATCCAGTCTGTTACCACCTTAAGACATTCATTCAGAGGAGAGATGCTATCCTTAGTCACTGCAGCAGTCTGAAACATAGAGAAACATATCTGGGTGTCATCAGCATACTGATAACACCCCACCCCATATCTTTGGATGATCTCACCCAGTGGCTTCATGTAAATGTTAAATAGCACCCTGAGGGATGCCAGATTTTAGTTCTCTTTTAGAAGAGCAGCTGTCTCCCAGCTTCACCATCTGGAGTCTGCCTGAGAGAGAGAGGAATGGAACCACTGCAGTGCAGTGCCCCCAATTCCCAACTCTCCCAAGCGTTCCAGAAGGATACCATGGTTGATGGTATCAAAGACCGCTGAGAGGTCCAAGAGCACCAACAGGGTCACATTTCTTCTGTCAATGCCCAGATGGAGATCATCGACTAAGGTGACCATGGCAGTCTCAACTCCATATCCTGCCCTAAATCTGGATTGAAATGGATCTAGATAATCAGTATCCTCCAGGACTGCTTGGAGTTGAATGGCAACCACTCTCTCAATCACCTTGCTCAAGAATGTTTTTGTCCAGGGGATCTAGGGAAGGCTTTTTAAAAAGTGGTTTAACTACTGCCTCTATTAAACTAGATGGAAATTGGCTTTCCCAAAAAGATGCATTAATTATGTGCCTTAACAGCACCTTAGTTGCATCTCCCCCCTGGACGGCCAGCCAAAATGGGCAGGAATTGAGAGAGCAGGTCATCTTTTTCACACTACCAAGGAGCTTGTCCACATCCTCGGTACCCACAGACTCAAACTGATCCAGTATGACAGTATTCATGGAGTCGCTGGATACCTCTCCTGTCACTTCTGCAGTAATGCCGGTGTCCAAGTCGGCTCTCATCTAAGAGATTTTATCTTTGAAGTGGTTATTTAAAGTGTCACAACAGACTTTAGTTGGTTCTAGTAAAGTGTTCTGGGTGGGGGGCATTTCCTCACAGGCTCTGAAATCAAGAGAATCGGAGTCAGGCAGGGGCAGACACTTCATGATGATAATGCCTATGCTACTAGCACCTATGCTTATACACTCATCCCTTCCTGTTCATGGACTTGGAGTCTGCAGTCCCCCTTCTTCACAGACAGCAAAATGACAAAATGACACATATATCTGAGGTGTGCGCACAGCACCGCACGCAGGAGCATGCACCCATTTTAACCAATGGGCTTTGAATTTTTGTGTTTTTTCTGATTCATGGCATGGGGGTCTGGAAAGGATTCCCCACTAATCAGGAGGGGCGACTGTACATCCATGCTTGCTGACACTTGGTAAGTGGAACCCCCACGCTCATTTCTTTAAAATAGTAGTACTGGATGGGCTCTGTTCTACCCCATTCCTTGTCTCCTCTTCCCTTCTTCTTTTGCCTCTTTTTTGCATTTGTGATTTTCTTTTTGTTAACCAGAATCTCAGGAAAGACATTGGTTACAGCCCATGGCTGCAGGTTCTTTTTGCATCTGCTTTCTGCAGTTTGTGTTCTTAAAAATGGCTTTGCCTTCTGTCAGTCCCACATCATGGCTTAAAACCTTTCTTTGAATGTTAATGAGCACATGTTCCTTCTTTTAATCAATGAGTCCAAGATGCTTATCCTATCATTAAC
The DNA here is from genome assembly GCA_026167975.1 of Phrynosoma blainvillii. Taxonomy (NCBI): domain Eukaryota; kingdom Metazoa; phylum Chordata; class Lepidosauria; order Squamata; family Phrynosomatidae; genus Phrynosoma; species Phrynosoma blainvillii. The sequence continues at coordinate 79,995,600 of JANUYF010000002.1, forward strand.
CTGTGGCCAAAAGTCTGTAAAGTCAAGATATTGCCTCTTCTGAATATCCAAGTGATTATGAAAGCTAAGGAAATGAAACCATTTGTTTTCACTTTTCTTTGAAATACAGGTAATGTGTGTGTGTGTGTGTGTGTGTTTGTGTTTCTGTTTGTGTGTATGTACACAACCCACTGACATTTTCTCAGTCCCTCTGACATCACTCTAAGCTGCCAGTTGCACTGGGATAAAGGGGCCAGACACTGAGTTATGGGTTAAAAGCAAGGCCACAACTTTAATGCAATTACAAAATGTCATAAATTAATCATTGTCAAAGATAACATCTTCTCTGGGTTAACAAGCTGTATGCATATACAGGTTAAGAGGGCATGGGGCACAATGGTTCAATGATCAACACTTGGTCATGTGGGACTGCCATCTCTGCCTGCCAGGTAAGCATCAGTGCAGGTCTTTATCACCCACCAATCTATGTGACGAGGCCTAACAGTTAGGCAAAGGGGTCACCTGCATCCTCCCAGACTGCCAATTACCCCCTTGTCAACCCCCTTGCCTTCCCTTGGACTTTTCCTCCCCCCAATGTCCCCATTTCCCCTCCATACCAGCCAGTTGTGACAAAGCAGTGTGTTTGAAGGAACACATCAAATCAGTGAATGCACAATACAACTAGAAACTACTGCTAGCACATACAATAACAGAAGACACATCAATGTTGTTGTTGTTCTGTTTGTTTATATCCCATCTTCCTCCTAGTACAGGGACTCAAGGTGGCTAACAAATAAGATACAAAGTTTAAGAAACAATTCAAAACATTACATTATGAACATTAAAAAAAATTAAAACTCTTTAAAACAAAAACCAAACAGCACCCATATCAATATGCGAAGGCCTGGAAGCATAATATTTGCCATCGAAAAGAAAGTAATGATGGAGCCATCCTACTCAACAACTAAACACATACACTGAAGCAAGAATCCAGGGGAAGGTACACCCAGTGAAAGTGAAAAACCCATGCTCCAATAACATGGGAAAATTCCTTCCCAGCCCCTGAAGGCAACCAGCTGAAGCCTGGGGATACCCAGAATAAAGCATGCAGTAAAGGGTAGCTGGGTGGATCACACAGAAGGTCTGGCTGAAAATGGCCAGCAGCCATGTGTACAGGCTTTATATACCTGTGAAATCATGTTGGAAGAATGAAATTTCCCATATGGATACCAAAATCCATGGATGCTCAAGTCCTATTAAATACAGTGGTGTAGTGAAATGGTGTGCCTTATATAAAGTGGCAAAACCAAGGTTTGCTTTTTAGAATTTATACACATTTTTGGAAAATTTTAAAGCTGTGGATGGTTGAATAAATGGATAAAGAATCCATGGATACTCATAAATTATATTTCTTTTTGGTGTATTATGTTAAATATCCAAAGACATAGCCATGTTAGTCTGGATCAGTATACAAATAGATTTTGTAGCTCCCTTGAGACTATGAAAGCTTATGCTACCAACTTCTTTCAGTTAGATCCCTTTACATATGTTAAATATTGTTTGTTCTAAATGAATTTAATAGTTAGAAATGGTGCGTATGATGTTCTGTTTTTAAATATTTAGTTTTGGTTGTGCTAGGACCATAGCTCTAATCTCTCATACGAGCAAAATCATGCTCAAAATTCTGCAACATAGTCTCCAACCATACATGGAAAGTGAAACCCCAGAGGTACAAGCAGGATTCAGGAAAGGAAGAGGCACTAGGGACCACATTGCAAACATACAGTGGCTAATGGAGTGCACCAAGGAATTCCAAAAGAAAGCATGTGCTTTATAGACTATAGTAAAAGCATGTGCTTTATAGACTATAGTAAGGCCTTTGACTGCATAGATCACGAAAGACTATGGAACACCCTTAAAGGACATGGGCGTGCCAACACATCTGATAGTCCTAATGAGGAATGTTTATTCAAGACAGGATGCTACTGTCAGCACAGAATATGGAGAAACAGAATGGTTCCCAATTGGCAAAGGGGTCAGACAAGGCTGCATCCTCTCACCCTATGTTATGTTATGGTGTAACATACTGGAGGATAAGACCTACCTTGTGAAAAATAAAATGGCTGAGAAATAGTGAAGGGGATTCTGAACACCCACTTCATCAAAGTTGGCATATTGGGTGGTTTATTTCCTTTTTCTTTGTCACACATCTCAGCAATCCTTGGGTTTTGTACTTCCACACCTAGCCTATTATATTTTGCCTACATTTCTAAGCTACACAGCTGCCTTACTTAGAATCATAGAATCATAGAGTTGGATGAGACCACAAGGGCCATCCAGTCCAGCACCTTGCCATGCAGGAACTCAAAATCAAACCATCCCTGACAGATGGCCATCCAACCTCTGTTTAAAGACCTCCAAAGAAGGAGTGTGTTCCACTGTCGAACAGCTCCCACTGTCAGGAAATTCCTCCTAATGTTCAGGTGGAATTTTTTTTCCTGTAGCTTGCATCCGTTGTTCCAAGTCCTATTCTCTGGAGCAGCAGAAAACAAGCTAACGCCCTCCTCAATATGACATCCCTTCAAATATTTAAACAGAGCTATCATATCCCCTCTTAGCCGTCTCTTCTCCAGGCTAAACATACCCAGTTCCCTAAGTTGTTCCTTGTAGGGCATGGTTTCCAGACCCTTCACCATTTTAGTCTCCCTCCTCTGGACATGCTCCAGTTTTTCAACAGCCTTTTTGAATTGTGGTGCCCAGAATTGGACACAGTATTCCAGGTGGGGCCTGACCAAAGCAGAATACAGTGGCACTATTGTTTCCCTTGATCTAAATACTATACTTCTATTAATGCAGCCTAAAATTGCATTGGCCTTTTTAGGTGCAGCATCACACTGTTGACTCATGTTCAACTTGTGGTCTACTAGGACTCCTAGATCCCTTTCACACATAGTCTCGTTAAACCAGGTGTCCCCCATCTTATATCTATGCATTTAATTTTTTGCCCTAAGTGCAGTAGCTTACATTTCTCTGTGTTGAAATTCATTTTGTTAGCTTTGGCCCAGCTTTCTAATCTATTAAGGTCATTTTGAATTTTCATCCTGTCTTCTGGGGTATTAGCTATTCCTCCTAATTTGGTGTCATCTGCAAATTTGAGAAGCATGCCTCCTATTCCTTCATCCAAATCATTGATAAAGATGTTGAATAGCACTGGGCCCAAGACAGAACCCTGTGGCACCCCACTGGTCACGTCTCTCCAGGATGAAGAGAGGTCATTGCTGAGCAGCCTTTGGGTTCGGTCAGTCAACCAGTTACTAATCCACCTAACAGTTGTATTGTCTAGCCCACATTTTACTATCTTGTTTGCAAGAATATTGTGGGGGACCTTGTCAAAAGCCTTACTGAAATCAAGATATATGCTATGTCTACCGCATTTCCTTCATCTATCAAGATGGTAATTTTATCAAAAAAAGAGATCAGATTAATCTGGCAAGACTTGTTTTTGAGAAACCCATGTTGACTATTAGTGATTATGGCATTCCCTTCTAAATGTTCACAGACTCTCTGTTTAATGAACTGTTCTAGAATCTTTCCCAGTATTGATGTCAGACTAACTGGGCAATAGTTGTTGGGATCCTCCCCCCCCTTTTGAAGATGGGGGACAATGTTTGCCCTCCTCCAGTCTTCTGGGACTTCTCCTGTTCTCCTGGAGTCCTCAAAGATTATTTCCAGTGGCTCCGCAATTACATTTGCTAGTTCTTTTAATATCCTTGGATGTAGTTCATCTGGTACTGGAGACTTAAATTCATTTACGTTAACCAGAATTTCCTGTACTTCCTGTTTACTTATTTTGTGCTGCATTTCCCCTATTGTGTCCTCTGCTCCATTTTCCTCAGGTTGAACATCCTTTTCCTTTTGTGAGAAGACTGAGGCAAAGAAAGTGTTGAGTAGTTCTGCCTTTTCTCTGTCCCCTGTTAGAATTTCTCCATCTTCTCTGCACAGTGGCCCTACCACTGTTATTTGATCTTTTCTTGTCTCTGTGTAAATCCGGTGCATGTCTTCCCATGTAGTTCTCGAAAAACATTTATACATCAAGCTGGAGCTAGCAAGAAAACAAAAAGTGCTCGTATTTACCATTTCAGATATGCTTCTCCCTGTATAATTGTGCTCTACATATCTACTGAAAATTGGGGATTGGTGAAAATGTTGTTAGGCTCAATGCTTAAAATAAAAATGTCTACAATTTGAAAACATCTTCATAAATTTGCTGGAAATAACTTAAAAAATTGAATGAATTAGGAAGAAAAAAAGACAGAATCATGCACTCTGACTTTGGGGTACTCTGGGTGCAGTAAATGGTCCTGATTTGTTGCTGTAATTTTGGTGTATTTTTTATTTAAAAACCCCCACAATAATCAGTTTCTGTTAGTCCTGCACTATTTAGTGATAATTCCTGGCACCATCAGTAACATTTTATTTCTTTCTGAAGGTTTGTTCCAATATGGAATATATCAGAGCAAAAAAGCCTATTATGATGGGGAAGGGGTCAATTTGCAGCATGGCATTTCATTAATTTACATATAGGATTTTTGCCTACTGTTTCTTCAGAAAAGAAAGCCTGCCTATTTTAGGTTTTAAAGAGCAGTTCACTGTTGTTGGTTGTTTTTTATTGGGGGGGGGGAGCTCTTAGGCACTAGGGCTCTGAAGGATCTTACAGAATGAAGGCTTTAAAAATGGATAATTAACCAAAGTGGCTCCAAGTAAAAATGAGGTAGAAGGAGAAACAATTATTTCTTCATATAAAAGACAGAAGAAGATAGCAGCAGAAACCAGCAGAAAGTTTATACTTAATCTATTCCTCAAAAGAAAAGAGGGGAAAAACAGTATAGAAGCTAAAAAACCAAAAACAAAACGCTGTCTCCTAATCAAATGGGGTGGTGGTGTTAGAGGTGTCATGAACCAAGGTTCTCTGTTGTTCTTTTGATCCAGAGAGAAATTTAACCACCCCAGACTATAGGATTTTCAATAAAGACATGTGGAAAACAAGATCTGGTTTTAGACACTATGCATGTAACATTTATTAAAACATAACAAATAAGACAATAAGACAATAAGAAATAACAAATAACAAATAAGATAATCATTTTAAGTATCAAGAGCTCTCATTCACACACCATTCATACAACAGACTCACAAAAGGTCCTCTTTGCTGTATGATGGATCATTTCATCCCCAAAGGGTTGGGATGACATCTTGCTGGTTTGATGCCAACAAAAGAGAGGCTGAAAATCCCCTTTCTTTCTACTCATGTCTTGCCAGCTCTTGGGAAGAACATTTTTTTCCCATAGTTCCAAAACATACCAAGGTCTTATCAATCTTTGTCCAAACATTCTGTTATCTGTTCCTCCATAGACAACACAGGCAGCTGCATCCTGTTCTTCCTAGGATGCACCAATGCCACATCAACATCCACAGTTTTAGAATCCTCACTTCGCTTGCCAGGAACCTCCCATATCATGCATTGCAGTTGTCCATCTTCTTTTGCTAATATTCTTATTTAGTCCACTAAAACAAAATACATTCACTTCTCACAGAAGGGTGTAGCTAAACTTAAAGGATTTACAGACTAAAACACACATATGAATTTTCTCTTCCTCCAATGTAGGTTGCATCCACACTGCAGAAACAATCCAGCTTGACACAATTTTAATTGCCATGGGTCAATGCTATGGAATGCTGGAAATGTAGTTTTTGAGATATTTAGCTTTCTCTGTCTAGAGAGCTCGGGTGCCACAACAAACTACATTTCCTAGAATTCCCTAGCATTGAGGCATGATAGTTAAAGTGGTGTCATCCTGGATCATTTTTTCAGTGCAGCTGCAGCTATAGAGAGGAATGTCTCTGGGTGGAGCAAACATAATCTCAACATGTGCTTGCAAAAGGGCAGATGTCAACCTGCCCTTCAGATTCTGATAAGGGCTCTTAAATGGTCTGAAAGAGTAGAGACAATGGGTTTCATACACAGGGCAAAGTCAATCAGTATAGATGTTTAGCTTACAATGGGGGGGGGGTATACCAATCTGAGCCTGTTCAGAAGCATATTCATTTAGCAGAGGTGGACAAGACAGTTAAGCACCACTTGCTGTCTATCACTGCAACCATCTGTTTGCCAGCAAGTGGGGGAAGGGGGAGGACAAAGGAATTTTGCAGTTTAAAATGAGACTTGGACTTTCCCAAGATGTACAAAAGTGTCCAGGCTAGCATCAGCAGCCCTGTCCATTATGTATTTTTTAGACTTTGAGAACAGACATCTTTTTTTGTCTTACATTTATTGAACTTATCTCATTACAGGGTCTTCCAACATCCAGAGCCAATAGTGAGCAAAAGCACTGAAGAGATCTGAATGACAGTTGGCCAAGTTCCCTATGATGTCATATAGTTTTCTTCATCCTCACTCCATTATCTCTTTACAGGAACTAAAAAAGCTGGAGAAGATGTGAGTGGATGTAAAAGCAGCAAGAAGAAGCTGGCAAAAGTGAGGTTCTCTGTTGCAAGACTTCTAACTTCTTTGCATTACTCTAGAAGTGTGCAGTGATGTCATTAGGAGAGTGTGGGGGAAGTGGACCACACTGGGTGACATGCCAGAAGCGGGGTGACACCTGGCTGAGTGCACCCCCTCCCTGATGTGTGCCATTTTACTCATGAGTAAGTTGGCACCTGGTAGCAAGGTGACAAGATGTGCCCTTTTGGCCATGCCCCCTGGAAGATCTGTCCCACCCATGGGGTGACACCCTATTAGTAACACCACTGGAAGTGTGGTTTAGCTCTTAAATGTCTGGGTATGAATATCTCTGTGAGATTTCTTCTTCTTTTTTTCTGACAAGATCCCTATCTTTAATAGATACATGGCAGGTGGGTAAAATACAATTATTTCATCCTGGAAAGAGCTGGACCTACTCAGTTTGGCCAGATGGTTGAGAATTTCATTTGGCACTTTTGGTTGTTAAGAATGTTCCTAAATTCAGTAGGAAGAGCTTGAGATCTAAAACATGTGAATGTGGGAGAAAAAGAAACTGTCAGATTCATCCATTCTTTCCTACAATTACTCACTGATAGGATCTACTTACTATTGACCACTGTTCTAAATGCTCCATTGATGATTCTGGCTTTATATAGTTATGAAAAGGACCCTAATAAAATTGGTAAATGTAAAGAAAACCAACTTGGCTCTTTAAACTTTTGAGGTGCGATTGAACTACTTCCTGTCAGTCTATTTTGTCAAGACCTTGTGGCACCCTGGTCTGGAAAATGACATGGATGTGGCCACTGAAGGAACTGGAGCAATAGTAACCGGGTTAACTACAGTTCAAGTGGCAGGTGCATGAGTCAGCATTTGGTAAGCTGTGCATCATGGGAGGCCTGATGCAACATGCACAGTGGATAGGACAAGCCAGGTATGCATCATGGGAGGCCTGATGCAACAGTCCTGATGCAACAGGCACAGGGATGAGACCAGTAAGGTTTCATTAGTGCATGGCTGTCACATGTTCTCAAGAGGACCACCTATATATGGGAAAGAGTCAGAATCTCCGTTGTTGGTTAGTTATGGTTGATAGTTGGCGAAGCACTTTGTTAGTCTGTATAGTTGTGAGTATTCAAGACGGACGTCTGATACTCAGGGGATATCTTTGTAAATATTTGCAACAAAGATTAAAGCCCCCTCTGAGAGAAGCCTTGCTGTGAAGCTATTCCTTTCAGCAAGCTGAAAGCAGCACCTGCATGTGGGAAGTTTCTTCCTGTGCCATCTGGAGCAGACTCTTCACAGAAGACCAGCTTCTGGGTGTTCTTGCCTACGTGCATCTACTCTGCATGTGTGTATGCTAGATCTCGCTGTCTGCATACCCCAACATATTTGTAGGGACAAGAATCTGTAAAACAGAGGCTCAGTCATTCAATGAATCCATAGATAGAATTCCAACTCAAAAGGAAAGTTAAGACACCACAGATTGTATAACATCCTTCCCTCACCCTTAATCCCATTCTATATTAAAGCAATTGGACTACCAACTCAAAGATTTATTCCAACTCATCATGTCAAATTATGGCTCCTTGCATGCCATCATTCAGCCATAAGCACTCATAGTAGGAGGGGAATCAAACAAACATAAACAAAAAAAATCTGAGGCATTCTAGAGCCTGCTGAAGTCTTCTTAATGGTGGGTAGTTGTAAGTATGCAATCTTTTGAGTAAAATAAAATAAAATGTAGCAAATATAATTTTCTACATGTTTGTTTATTGTGAGCCTGCACAAGTAAAAGGTTAAATACTGAATAACCTCCAGGTGATATCAACTAAGTATTCCCCTGGGAGCTGCTTGATGCTTCCATTGTCAGAAAGAAATCTCTCCAAATTTATTTTACTGCTCTGCAGGGTAAAAGTCACAGGGCCCCCTGAACCCCCAAATAATAATAATAATAATAATAGAGCTTATTGCTTGGTGTTTTAAACTGAATTAAGCCTCCTGGGCAGCAGCTGGGAGGCAGGATGGAAGTGGGGATTATTGCATGCTAAATCGCCACGGAATCACTGGCCACCATCAGCTTGGGTTCCAGCTGGTGCTTTTTAGAAATCAGAATGCTTTCTGGCTTCTAAAAAGCACTGGCAGTAGGGATGGCAGGTTTGGGCCAGCAGTCAATGCATTGCTCCATAGTAGTTACACATGCCCAGTAGGATTCCAACCATGAAATTCAAGTCATTCCTATTTTATCAAAACAGATGGTTGCTTGGGAAGATCAGTGAGGAGCCTTTAAAGGCTTTTAAAAAAGAATTTCAATCTCATGCCATTATCATATGGATTGATGACATGGTGAATGCAGTGACTGTCAACTTTACCAACCAGTTATTTTCCATTCCCCAAGAAAAGAAGAGCTACAGAAGAAAAATAAAGGTTTGGGCCAAATTAGTCAACCAGGATAGCTCACTGATGCCTGCGCATGCACAGTTATTTGCAAAATCATCATCTAACAAAGGGCAGGAATTCATGAGGTCTAATTAAAACCTTCTATAGTACCTATAGCTGTGCTTAATCATTAGGAATTACCTGGCCTTCCATTATTTTCAATACATTTTCAGTTCATTAAACAGAAGCTTCTCACAAAACTCCATCTGTCTTTGTGTTTTGTTGAATATGGCAAACTCTGGTCACCTTTGTTTACAGTTGCTGGGTAAGGACCATCCTGTGCTCCGAGAGTTCAAGGCCAAAACCAGAGACCAAGGGATGACCCTGGTGATATTACATGGGGTAGCCCTCCCTTGCTGTAAATTAGCATGATGGCATCAGTCAAAGTTGTCAGAGAATTTTGTTGTTGTTAACTGCCCTCAAGTCGATCTCAACTCATGGTGGCCCTATGGATGAGACATCTCCAAGGCCCTCTGTCCTCCACTGCTCTGCTTAATTCCTTCAACCCCATACCCGTGACCTCCTTAATAGAGTCCATCCATCTAGCATGTGGCCTTCCTCTCTTACTACTTCCCTCCACCTTCCCCAGTATTATTGTTTTTTTCCAAAGAGTCTTCTCTTTTCATGATGTGTCCAAAGTATGACGGTCTCAGTTTGGTCATCTTGGCTTCCAGGGAGGTTTCCGGTTTGATCTGCTCTAGGACCTGTTTGTCCTTTTAGCTGTCCATGGGATCCTCAGCACTCTTCTCCAGCACCACATCTCAAAGGAATTGATTTTCTTCCTATCATCTTTCTTAACTGTCCAGCTCTGACATCCATACAAGGTAATAGTGAATACAATGGCTTGCATGATTCTAAATTTTGTGCTGAGTTGTATATCTTTTCATTTTAGAATCTATTCTAGTTCTTTCATAGCCACCCTCCCCATTCTTAGTCTTCTTCTGATTTCCTGACTGCAGTCCCCATTTCTATCAATGTTTGATCCCAGATACGGGAATTCTTTTACTATTTCTATTTCTTCTTTTTCTTTAAGTTCAACATTAAGCCTGCCTTAGCACTTTCTTCTTTGATCTTCTTTAATAGGTGTTCCAGGTCTGTGAAGTTTTCTGCTAGTATTATGGTGTCATCTGCATATTTTAGATTATTGATATTTCCTTCCTCCTATTTTCACTCCTCCTCCTTTTGTGTCCAAGCCTGCTTTTCTTATAATATGTCCTGCATACAGGTTGAACAGATAGGGTGAAAGGATGCAGCCTTTTTTGATCCCTTTGCCAATTGGGAACCATTCTGTTTCTCCATGTTTTGTTCTGACAGTAGCCTCTTGTCCTGAGTACAGATTTCTCATCAGGACTATCAGATGTGTTATCAGAGAATACTATTCACATAATAACAGCCTGTCTAATTAGACATATAAAACACACATACCCTCTCAAGACAGTGTTCTAACCCTGAGATCCTTCTACATTGCTTTGAGGGCTGAAGAAAAGGGGCCAAGCTCTGGTATGTATCAATCCAGATTTGATTTGTAGATTTATTCTTTGAAATAATGGATACTCATTTTACTACCCTACCTACTGGCTGAAGCACCCACTTGGAAAATCTCATCCACCATTTTGCAAATACTGTATTTCCCTTCTTATGCAACAGTGATGAAACAGAGCCAATGTATTTATTCAACAATGAGAAATAGACTGAAAGCCATCTACCTTTTCAAGCACAAGCAGCGCTATTCTACAAGGTCAGTCAAGCTTTGTGCCTCAAAGAATCGGCACATGACTTAAAATTTATATCTCTGAATTCTGCTCACATTTCCTTTGAGACACTGTTGCTGTCAAACATCTGAGACTGAGAAACTTTGCTTCAGGGGTGACCACCAAAAGGTGTGCTGTTTCCAGTAGAATGCATCTGGAGCTGCCTGTGTGGTTTGCTTCTTTGGAATGATCCTCCATAAATGATCTTAGTAAGAGTACTGGAGAAGATGGGCCAAGGCCAGAGAGATAATTTTAGTTCAGTGAGACAGTGGAAGGGACAATACAGCCAAGATAGCAGTGACAGCTTCTTCACTGATCAGGTGTCAGAACAGCAATTAGGAAAGCTGGCAGTAGGAGCAGCAGCTTTTTAATCTATACCACCGTGCTTTGACACCTTTACAAATGCTGATAGCCACATTCTTTTAAAGCAAAGGTTCAGCTTTACTCAGCAACCAGTTATAACCCTATAGCTTCTCTTCTTTACCCATGATACTCTTTCTTTGTGATCTTTAAGACCCCTTATTCCTAGCACCTAGCAAATATTCTATTTGAAGACCAGTTGTGACAGCACTATTCAGTTTCCTAGTCTGATAATTAAGAGAGGCACAGCTTCAAATACTGAACTGAGGAAAAGCACGTGCTAGGTCTAACAAATGTTCATCCCTTAAAGCAGTGGTGCCCAACCTTTCCTATGCCCCACACCCCATGGAAATGTTTGGTTAATGTTTGTTAATGTTCTCATTTCCTACAAAACTAATATCACATTTGAAGATGAAGAAGTCTGATTTCTAATTTTTAAGCTGCAAATTGAACCAATTACAATAATGTGGGTGAACACATTGAACTTTAAAAAATAAGCTTTTAACCCAGTGCATAAAATGCCAATCTAAATAGAGATTTTAATGTTAGATTCTAATTTACTAAAAAATGGTAAACAGTTGTAAATTGTAAAATTCTCTCCCTTTAATTAAATACTATGTATGCAACACAGCTACCTACTATCACTTCTCAAGGCACACTGGGAACTGGCTGAGGACGTTTTCACACGGGGCTTTAGGCGGACGCTAGCTTACCTCCATCCGGCCCCAGTCCGGCTCCTTTGCAAATTTTTCAGACGACGTCGCAGCAAGCCCCGCCCCATCCAGTGCCATCCCCGGCGCTAGCTGGCGTCAGTCCGGGGTCTTGCTCCGTGTGTTCACACGACATCGCAGCAAGCCCCGCCCCATCTAGCACTAACTCTGGCATCAGCGCCGGAGTTGTAATTCCTTTTTAAAAAAGGAATTAAGTTGCCGCTGCCGGAGCCATTCCGGAATGAGCTGAAGGATCCGTTCTGGAATGGCTCCAGGCGGCTTTGGACGTCTGTGTGTGAAAACACCCACAGTGATGACTTATGACTTATCACTCAGGGACACAAATCACTCTCTGGAGATTATCTGATGGCAAAAAAGGATGGGAGAGAAGCAGGACACTCCCTTCCTTATTGAGCGATTGCAGGAAGATTATCAGATGACATCCCATGATATCTCTCTCATCCTGTCCTTCTCCTATCAGTACAGTGGAATGGCCCCATAACTTTTTATTGACAGCAGTTTCCCGTCAATAAAAAGTTACAGGATCATTCCACTTCACTGATGGGAGAAGGATGGGATGAGAGCAATGCTGCAGGAGATTGTCTGATGATCTTTCTGCAATCACGTGATAAGGACGGGAGCATCCCACTTCTCTCTCATCCTTTTTCACTGTCTGATTATCCTCTCTGTCATGCACCCTGAAATTCCATCTTGCACCCTTTGGGCATGCAAGCACCCCAGGATGGGAACCCCTGCCTTGAAGGAACACTGCTTCTAACTATAGATATAAAAAGTATCATCATGTTTAACCTGCAGTCTTCCAGCAAACAAGATGAAATAGTTGGCTTTGGATCAGATTGTGGGCACATCTACATAGGCCAAATAAAATGGTCTCACCTAGTTTTCACAGTGAGCTGTCCAAACGAAGTATAGGATGATTGGGGCCAAATCTGGGCATTTTAATAACCTCAGAGCTTTAATCCAGAGAGGAAAAATTATGCCAGTTTTGAGCAGAAAAACTGGATATTCAGATTTTTGTGTGTACTGTACTCCATTGCAATCATGAGAAGGCAGAGAAATCAGATCCATAAATGTAAATAAACAGATACATGGATTTGGATCAAAGATCTGAATTAATACTCTTTTTGAGCCCCTCAAACTATATGATAAAGAGACATACACAACAGGAGATGGAAAATTCTTCATATAGGTGAGGTATTAAGCCAGGTTTTTAATCAAATGAATATTCAGTGCAGAGAAAAATCTAAAAAACAATCTAGTAGTTGTAGGAATGTTGATGGAGGCTGTGTTTGTAAGACTAGCTTTTCCCTAGGCAAAAGTTGCCATTCAAGAAGGATGAGAGAGAATAGTAGCAGTTATTCTCTAAAAGAAATTAATTCAAAGCTGCAGACAGGAAACCCCTGTTCTACCAAGAGCTGAAAATAACAAAGAAAAATCCACTAAATAACTCTTCTATTTCTATAGCAACCATGACAAGGCTAAACTGAATACACAGCTTGCAAGAAAAAGCAAAGATTCAAACATCTTTCCTTAGGGCACCAGCAGGCCTGAGTAAGGATTTCCTTTGCAGATGAAATGTGGCTCATTTAAGCCTCCAACAGACATAACTGGGAGGCTATTTTAATTGGAACACTTTTCAGTTTCTAAAACGCACTGGCTGAGCCCAGCTGGCACTCAGGTTGATGGCGTCTGGAGGCGATTTAGCATGCAATAATCCCTGCTTCCATCCCACCTCCCGGCTGCAGCCTGGGAGGCTTGATGCAATTTAAAACCCCAAGCAATAAGCCCTATAAACTAACAACAGTCCTGTGATGTAGGAGAGGATGAGCAAGTTTTATTTGTATAAGAATAATCTGCTTTGGTCTAGTGCAGATATGGGGGCCTGCAAAACAACAGCAACAATAATGTTTCCCAATGCTCACATGGGGACAAGCTGGGTGTTTTTCACCATGTGTTTGGATATTCCTGAGGTCAAGATCCAAAATACACTGCAGAAATAATCTGGTTTGAGACTGCTTTAACTTCCCTGGCTCAGTGCTAGGGAATCATGGGAACTCTAGTTTCTTGTGGCCCCAGAGCTCTCTGAACGAAAAGGCTCAATGTCTCATAAAACTACACCTCCCAGGATTCCCTAGCACTGAGCCAGGACAGTTAAAGTGGTCTCGAACTGGATTATTTCTGCACTGTGATTTGGACCACAGTGAGGGTTTTTTTAGTACGTGATTGTGAAATGAAACCATGTTCAAATATAATAATAATAATAATAATAATAATAATAATAATATTAAATTTATTTCTAGCCCACCCCTCTGCTAGGCAACCGGGGCGGGGTACAACATATTAAAACAGGCAACATGTATCAGGATCTATCTGATACATGTCTTAGACCCGGAACAGGTAGGCCAAATGAATCATCTTCTGGCTGCTTTGGAGTCATGGTGTTCAAATGATGCATGCCTCCAAAGCGGCCTGATGCAGCTCTGATGCTGCACTCCAGTACTTTGGACTGGAGCAAAAAGGAGCTGGCAGTGAAGGTTGGGGCCAGCATCTGTGGCTCACTTTGGAAATGGGTCGTGCGGTCAGCATGGCCCGGACCCGGTTCTGGCTGGAGCGGACTCAGGCTGCTCCTTCCCACCTGTCTGCTCTGGTCCTTACTGTATCAGTGTAACATGGAAGCATATAAATAGATTTATTTCCTCATGGGGTGGGTAACTTCTTGGTGTTTACCCCAGGAAGCTGCACAATATGGTAATGTTGATCCTCATATATCTAAAAGAGCACAGAGAGTTTTTCTCTGTGAAATTAAAGGGGGGGGAATGCACCCCTTTCACCTGTAGCAGGGATAATATCTGGCCCCTGCCAGAGATAATTGGGGTACATTTCCCTTCTTTCCCCTCTTTTTTTAAAAAAATATTTTCACTGAGAAAATCCCTTTGTACTGAGTGTTACACAGGTCAACGTTACCATGTTATGCAGTTTCTTTAGCTTCTTTTGAGGCCAAGGAAGGTTTTTAAAAACAGGAAAAAGCTGAGAACTTACTTCCCATTTTGGAAGAAGGTGCCCAAAAGATGGCGAAACTGCCTCCCTGCAAATCTGGGGGATTTCCCCCCATTTTATTAAGAAAAATTGAGATGAGGCACAGGTGCTGTACTCATGTATTCTACCCTGTAGCAAATATATCTCATTGTGTACTTGTGGTTTTCTAACATCCATGGTTTCTTTTCTGTAAAGCTCTCCTGTGATGTCACTATTAGGTCTACAATGGAGAATAGATAAATCATTTAGTAAAATGAAAGAGAATGGCAGCATCTGGATGAGTGTTGCCCAAGGTGCCAAAGTTCAGTATAATATCCACTTATTCATTGATTGACGCACCCCTCTCACCTGTGGCAGCGATAATATGTCAGGAGTTATTAACATTTGACAGTAATTGCTTTAGTGTACAGTTTTACATAAGACTATGCTAGAACTTTGTCTCCTATCCTTTAAAAATGCAGAACGTAGCATACGTTCCTTTATTTAGAGAATTTATATCCTGTCCTTTAATCAAAAAGACTCCCAGAGAGGCTTACAAATTGTTAATTTGATGGTTCCTTTCCCTTAGACTCCCAGTCTAAAAAGACACAACACACAAAGACTGCTGTCACACAGCAGAAATAAAGCAGTTTGACACTGCTTTAACTCCTATGACTCAATGCTATGGAATTCTGGGATTTGTAGTTTGGTGAGGCACCAGAGCTCTCTGACAGGAAGGCTAAATAGCTCACAAAACTACAAATCCCAGAATTCTTTAGCATTGAGTCATGGCAGTTAAAGTGGTGTCAAGCTGCTTTATTTCTGCAGTATAGCAGCAGCCAAGGAAAGGGTATGGCAGAGGGAGAGGGGATCAAGTCTAGCAGATGCCGGTTGCTCTTCTCTTCCTCAGAGGCCACAGCCGTGGCATCTAGAATGGAGGGATGGTCTCTCACCAGCTGTTGAGACCAAGACACAATGGAGCTGTGCCTGGATGCTATTCTTTTTCTTGGAGGTCACAGTAGAGGCAGTCCGTATGGAGGAGGGCCTCTGTAGAAGATTGATCCAGTACACAGTGCAGATAATCGATTCAACATGCATACACACACACCCCTGTAATGTTTCTGACAGCATTTTACCTGAAAAACTCTCAGCCACCTGTACTATGTTGCTGTTGTATGCCTTCACGTTGTTTCCAACTTGTAGCAATCCTAAAGCAAAGCTGTCATGGGGTTTTCTTGGCAAGATTTAGTCAGAGGGTGTTTGCCCTTGGCTTCCTTTGAGGCTGAGAAGTTGTGACTTATCCAAGGCTATCCACTGGGTTTCCATGGCTGATCAGAGATTTGAACCCTAGTCTCCAGAGTCATAGTCCAACACTCAAACCACTACAACAAGTTGGCTCCCAGAAAAATACAGAGAACTTGCCCTTTGAATCAGAGAATGTTCACAGCAGAGGATAAGCAACAAAGAGATTATCGCATAAGAATATAAACTGGCTTACCGGAGCCAGCTTAAAATTAGAAGTGGGCAGCGTCCTGATATTATCAGATGCATTTAGCCACCAAAATAGCTGCCAGGATGTAGCCTGGGTCCATCGCCACTTGAAGGGGTGCTCCTTGTGCCTCTTTTCGAAGCCGGGAGTTTTCTGGCTTGAAAAAATGGTCGCCAGAGTGCCCTCTGAGCGGCGATGGACCCAGGCTGCACCCGGATGGCGATTTCAGCAGCTAAACGCATCTGATAATATCAAGATTTCACCTGCTTCTAATTTTAAGCCTGCTCAGGTAAGCTGGTTTATATCCTTATGCGATAATCTTCTTAGAGACAATTATTATTACTATTATTATGATCATTATGATTATTATTTTTTTTTGTATCCTGCTCTTTTCCAAGAACTAGGATCCAGAGCATTAAAAGAACAATACAATTCAAGAAACAGCTATAGGTATTTACTCATTTCATTTGCAGTGGGACTTGAAGGATTTCTTTGTGAAAATTTCACAAAGTGTTTTGCACATGTATTTATTTTATTCGCACAAAAGTCTTGTCCCCCCCCCATTCTACCTTTCTAACCCTAAGCTATTGAACATGGAGAAAAAATGGGAGAGAGGAATGCTGATTATTTTGCTCTTGTGCAGAAGTGAAAACAATTGTGATGGCTGATATTTTCTTTTTGGATTGTGTGCATCATCAACATTTCAAGACACTTTTTGGTATCATGGATGAAAACAATGTGGAGCTTCCTTTACACCCCTGTTCTGAATGGAGTGCCAAGCACAGGAATAACAAATTCACTGCATGGATACCTTATACTAGAGTCTGTAGCCCTACAGGTGTTTTGGTCTGCAACACCTATCAACCCCAATCCAAGTGTAGGCAGTGGAAAGTGATTGTGGGGATTGTAAACCAAAGCATTCAGAATAGAGTTTTTCTATCTCCATCATGGAGTTTTCCTTTTGTCACAAATATGCACATTAATTATTTCATTCCTCAGATACAAACTCATCAAAATATATAAGAAAAAAGATGATAGACCTTGTTTTTTTAAAAAATTGCAGTCAGATCACACATTGAAGAGGAAGAGCTGATAATCTAGGCGTGTAGTAGAATAAATGACACTGAAATCATGGAAATTAAAGTATAATTATTTGATCTGTTTAATATAAATGTTAGGCTTCATTTGAACAGTTTGGAGGCTTTTTGGGTTTACCACAGGTCACTCAGTCTCAGTAATGAGAACTGATATAATTCTTCATTAGAATAATGAATCTATATGCATTGGTATATGAATACTATTTTTTTTGTATGTCCAATTTAAGATTTGAATACGAATCTTTTGCCAACTGAGCAAACTGCACCCAACATACATATGTGTGTATTGGTGTGGAATTGGCTCCTTGATTAATCAACAGTTAGCACTAGATTAGAAAGAATAGATGGGCTGTTGAATTTGTCCCCAGATGGAATGTATTTCAGCACCTGCAACAGTGAAGAAGCAATGTTGATTATTTTTCTCTAAAGCTAGAGAATGTTCTCAGATCTGTAAAGGGTTGTTTTGAATTGGTTAAGGAACCAAAGGATTAGCTACTTCAAAGTCCTTAAGCCAGAGATGTGTATCATAGAAAGTCCATTTTACCTTGACTTGTCTTTAGAAGGATTCTGTGGCATTGATGCTATTTTAGTTAAATCCATTCACATTGAATTAAAAGTGCCGACTCACAACACAGGTTATTCCTCATTTTCACAGCTCCTTCTGATGTTAATGAGATTTACCATATGGTCTGTGAATGCAGAACATAAGTAAGCTTCCTTTTCTCCATTGGATTCCTTCAATTTTCTGAGGGAACAGTCAAGGCTTTCTGGTCCATGCTGTGAACAAACACTCAACTAGTTCTTTTTCCAGTCTATAGATACTGGAGCAACAATATAGCATCATTACAAGGTGTCATCAGATGAGAGAGCAACATATCTCATGTAGTTTCCCCACTGTTCCAGGTTTCCCTTCCCATTAATTTGCTTCCTGTTTTCTATCAGCCCTAGAACATATTGGCTTCACATCTGCATGCTATAACAGAAATATTGATCTGCTAGACCACTAGTAGACAGTAAAGGAGGGAAAGGGATCTTATGGACCCCAAAAGGTTTTTGACTACAGCTTCTCTAACACCCCTACTATTCATCATGCTGACTGGAGTTTCTGGGATTTGTAACCCAAAACATTTGGAGGGCCAAAATGTCTCCACTCATATATTGGGGAAAACACTGGCATAGAATTCCTTCAATGGTTTTGCTTTACTTAATGCAAGGGTGGGGATTATGCAGCCTTCCAGATGTTTTTGGGTTACAACTCCCACCATTCGTCACCATTAGCTTTGTAGGCCAGGGCTGCTGGGAGCTACAATGCCGGTGTGACCTATAAAGCCCTATAATGCTCAGGTCCACATTATTTGAAGGACTGTATTCTCCCTTACAAACCAGCCTGTGCTTTGAGGTCTGCTGGGGAGGCCATTCTCTCTTACCACCTGCACAGTTGAATCTGGAGGAAATATGGAAAGCGTCTTCTCAGTTGGTGCCCCCAGAGAAGTTCAACTAGCACTCTCCCTGCTTTTTTTGCAGACAAGTAAAGATGTTTCTATTTAGACAGGCATTTGATAAGTGACTCTGTAAGCCCTGTCTCACCTAAACATTGTGCTGGATCTTGCTAATTGTTGTACTGGTGTGTGTGCGTGTGCATGTTTAATTATGTATGTTTTAACCTGGCTTTGTATTGTTTAATTTTAGTTAACTTTTGTAGCTTGTGAATTTTTAACAATGCTTTTTAATTTGTTGTAAGGCGCTTTGAGACCTGAATTGTGTAGAGCTATATTGCTGTTTAAATACATGCTTCTAGAGGCTGGGATGAACAATATAATGTGCTACTTTCTATTCCACTTTTCCTTGAGATGAAGCTCTGCCATGACAATCAGAAATTGATTGCAGGTTATGCAGTGAGAATGAGGGTAAGATTAAAGCCTCTAGTGAGCCCTGGTGGCGCAGTGGTTAAATGCCTATACTGCCGCCACTCACTCATAGACCACAAGGTTGCGAGTTCAATACTAGCCAGGGCTCAGGCTAGACTCAGGCCTGCATCCTTCCAAGGTCGCTAAAATGAGTACCCAACTGTTGGGGGGCAATGAGCTTACAGTTGTAAACCGCTTAGACACCCCAAAGCGCGGTATGAAGCGGTATATAAATGAAGCTGCTTTGCTTTGCTTTGCTTTGCTTAATGCTAATAGTAAATACAGCAAACAGTTATAGCAATCATATTCTGGCTAGTGTCCAATTGTGCCAAAATACTTGCAGATTTGAGATTCTTGGATTTGGAGTCACAAAATATTAACTTTTCCAAGTGCTGTGACTGTCTCATAGGAATATGTCAAGTCATCTCATACCAAGTCTGAGTGTGGGCTGCTGTAGTTCAGGATAGTCAACATTGATTCATAGAACCTCTCAAAGGTTTTCCAGGCCCTTCCTGGAGATGAACCATTGAACTATGGGATAAGAGATTCCATCTAAACATTAGGAAGAATTTCCTGACGGTAAGAGCTGTTTGACAGTGGAATACACTGCTTTGGAGTGTGGCAAATCTCCTTCTTTGGAGGTTTTAAAACAGAAGCTGGCTGGCCATTTGTTGGGAGAGCTTTGATTGTGTATTACTGCATGGCAGGGGGTTGGACTGGATGACCCATGTGGTCTCTTCCAGCTCTATGATTCTATTATCTTTATGCCTTGTGACCTCCTCCCACAGTTTGCTATCATATGTAAAGACGTGAACACTTGATAATCATAGAGCAGTTCAGAATAGCAATCACTTCCATAAGCACCTTGCATCACCCACTTTATAGCACTGCTTCAAGTATCTGCTCCCACAGAGTGTGATGAATCTCCTTCTCTGGAGGTTTTTAAACAGAGGCTGGATGGCCATCTGTCAGGAGTGCTTTGACTATGTCTTCCTACATGACAGAGGGCTTTATGGGATGGCCCTGGTGGTCTCTTCCAGCTCTATGATCTTTGTGCTTTATAACTTTCTCCCACAGTTTCATCTAAAATGTAAAGGCAAATGTAAACACTTGATAACCATAGGGCAGTCCATATCTTGCACAGTCTGCTTCCCATCCTCCTACAAGGAAGTGATTACATTTTCATGCAAAATGGCCAATGTCTCTTTCCTCAGACTAGGATATGTTTTTGGAATAATAGCACCATTCAAAAATTTGTCTTAAAAGACCAGTGGGTTTCTCTGTTAATCTTTTAATTTTTATTAAACTCTAATTTATTCATCCATTAATCACTCCAAATAATAGAGGAAGGCTGCAATCCTACATGCTTGTAGCTGGAAGCAAGCCTCACTGGATATGGCAGGACTTATTTCTGGGTAAATCTGACTAGGGTTATACAGTACAATCTTCTAAATTTGTTCTCATCTACACACACAAATAGAATTCAACATATTCTCTCTTCCTTCTCTTACAATACAGAAGATACCACAATAAAATTCACATCAATCTTGCTACTAGTATGCATCCAGCTGGAATACTCTTTCAGTACTTTTTATATGCATCACATTTGAAATATTCTCTTGTCCAAAGGTGATTTAGGTCCAAAGCACACTGCAGAAATAATCCAATTTGAGGTCACTTTAACTACCCTGGCTCAGTGCTAGGGAATCCTGGGAATTGTACTTTATTGTGGCACTAGAGCTCTCTGACAGAGAAGGCTAAATGCCTCACAAAACTACAGTTCCCAGAATTCCCTAGCATTGAGCCAGGGCAGTTAAAGCAGTCTCAAACTGGATTATTTCTGCAGTGTGTTTTGGACCTTAGTCAGCTGGGAATGAATTTTTTCTTTTAATTTTAATTGCAGATAAGTTGCCCTAGTCAATATAGCCAATGATGAAGGATGCAGGGCACTGCAGTACAACAATATCTGGTAGGTAACAGTTCCCATCTTGTATTGTACCAAAATGAATTCACATTACTTAGCTGAAAAGGAAAAAAAAATGGAGGTTGGTTACAATTCCCATTCTTGTGTCATGAATGTAATGTGCACAAAAAACTGATAACATCCAGATGTATAGTATATTTTCTCACCTGCAGCTGCTTCATCAAATCCTATTTTTAAAAATTCTCCAACTGAGTCAAAACAGGATTTTTAGCAATTCATTTGTGCTGCCTGTTCTGCCCTTGAGTGCATCTGAGTAACATATAAAGCTACTTTACAGTATTGAATTTTCCCTGTCCATTAGCCTTCATAGACTCATAGAATCTTGACAAGGGCCCTTTAGGAGCTTGTCGCACATCTGAAAGAGGCATCTTAGCTCTTCCTGGTTCAGTCCTCGATCCAGGATACACCCAGATGTTATCACACATAATTTGCTGCTGATCCTGCTGTGATGCTGCTGGTTGCATCCAACCTAGATCCAAGGAGTGCTCAGCTGGCCAATTTTTGAAATTGGAAAACTTCCATTTTTGAAAAAGTGCTGGCTAAGCGTGGCTTCGACCCAGGTTGGATGTGGCCGGCAGCATCGCAGAATTGGTGGCAGATTGTCTGTGATAACATCTGGGTGTATTCTGGATTGAGGATTGAACCCAGAAGAGGTAAGACACTTCTTTTGGGCATGCCATAAGCTCCTTAGTCTAACCCCATGCCATGTAAGCATATGCAGCTAAAGCACTCCTTGAAGATGTCCATCCAGCCTCTGTAGAAGAACAGTCCACCAACCTCTGAGGCAGTCTATTCTAATGTTGCACAACTCTTAGAGTAAGGAAGTTCTTCCTAATGTTTATCTCTTTCCTTGTAATTTGAACCCATTAGTTCATGTTCTGGTTTCTGAAGCAACAGAAACAAGCTTGCTTCATATCCTACATGATATCCCTTCAACTTTCCAAGACCTTCAGCTGGTTAGCAACTTTCAAGGAGAGCTTGGAAAACTTACATTTTGGACTGTAACACCTAGACTCCCCCAGACAGTATGGACACTGTCCACAATGGTTCACTATATTTATTATTGTAAATCTTGAATAGCCAAAGAGCACCTATTCATTACTGCACTGACAGCTGAGATTTCAGGCTCAGTCATTCAATATGGCAAGAAGTTGGGGGAAGACTCTGAACAGTAGGCTTTGGGACTGAATCTCTGCTTATTTTAGGCCAAAGGAATTTCATAATTCACAATGCTGATGTGGAACAAATGACAATGATATGAACCAGCAGAGAAAAAGATAGAGTTAACACCATTTGGAAAAAGAGTAAGGTGGGAAAATGGTCTCAGAGGCTTATGTACTTATTGGATCAGTGGTGTTTTAATCTATATAAATGACTTAAGTTAAATCAGACAAGTGGACTCAAATTAGAATTAATGAGGAACAAATTTAGAACAAAGGGGGAAGGGCAGAAGTTTTCATGAAGAAAATTATTTTAAAATGATTGTACCAATTTCTGAATCGAGATTGTTACTTAGGTAATGACCAGAAGACAACAATATTGTGCATGATCCAACTACAGCAGAAATCCCACTTATTTCATTGAAAGAGATTTAAGGAAGTGTTTAATTTTTCAATGAGAATAAAATGGTCCCTGTGTTTTAAATAATTTATACCCACAGTATATGCAAAATTATGACTTGAATAGTATTTTAAAAAATAATATCAAAAAGATAATGTGCATAGTAACTGTGGTACATTTCTCAATTTTAGATTGTAAGCCGCCTTGATAGCCTCGGCTAAAGGCGGGATATAAATAAAAATTTAATAATAATAATAATAATAATAATAATAATAATAGTTTACTATTTAAAATTCCAAACACTCATCATGACACACTATGTGCATTTAGACATAATACTAATATAGATATTTCCTGTTCACCACCTAGGGCTAATTGTAGCATCTTCTGGGTTTGTTTTTCAGAGTTTGGAAAAGTTGCTTTTTGGACTACAACTCCCAGAATCCTGAGACAGATTATGCCCAGGGAATTCCAGGCTTTATTGTCCAAAAAAACATCATCTCTAGGCTTTGGTTAATCATACAGAGAAAACAAAACAGCGATGGGAGATGCAGGAATGGCTCTTCTCTACTATGTTTAGTTTAGCCCTGAGTTCAGGGGTAGAGAATACTGGTCCTGCAGATATTGTGAAACTTTAACTCCCATCAAGCTCAACCATAAATGAGGAATTAGAAATTGCACCTCAGTAATAATAATAATAATAATAATAATAATAAATTATTTATTTATAGCCCGCCCAATCACAAAGAATCCGGGTGGGTTACAACTATAAAAATACATAGGGTACCATTCCCCATCCCTCCCTTAGTGGTAGAAACTTGCTTTCTAATATAACGCAGAAGTAGAAGATTATACTTTGCTGAAGGATCCCGTCCCCCTGATCTAGTAAAAGAGAAATTATTGTTGGAGAAACTATTATTCATTACATTTTGGGGCTACAAACATTCATAGAAGAGCTAACAGCTACACCTTTTAAATTTGTAAGATAATTCTGTCACATTAACTGTCGAACACCATCTGAGGTGATTTACAGCATTAATGACATAAGCCCTGTGTGCATGTTTTAATGCAAATAGTCCAGCTTCTGCCCTAGGATCCTCTGGACATCACATGGACTGCTCTAAATGCCCAAAATAAAACACAACTGGAAGTCCACGTCTTCATTTTCAATCAACAAACAACAAACCTTTTTTCCCCAGCCCTGGGACACAGCCACCACACCAGCATGAAGACAGGCAAGGGTAGTCCTAAGTAATGTCCAGTACCCCTGGGTGGAGAAAGGTTTGAATTCAGCATAATTTCTGTTGGCCTAAAGTATCTTTTAGAAATCTGCATGCCTTTCATAGTACTCCAGATTTCCAGCAGCTTGACTCACTCCTTTCCCTCCATCTTTTTCTTTCTGTTAGTTTTCTTGTCCCACCTCTAATCTTGAGTTCATCCCTTATTTGGGATTCTTCACCATTACTTGCAGGTGCCACTGAAACAGCACAATTCCATTACCAGTCTTACCTAACACCCACTGTGTCTTGCAAATGCTATTTTTTGTGGGTGTGTCATGGTCCAGCTCTTGTTATCTATTTTGTCTCTTTTACTCTTGCTACACCATACTAATGCTTCAAAAGTTCAGGAGGATTAAAACTCCCTCCAGGCACAGTGAAGCAGGACTAACAGTTTAACCTGAAGATTGTGTCTCTTGCATTTTGTGTGCCTATCTGTCAATTACTTTTATATGCCACGACTAGCTGTGTGTTGGCAGACTATGACATGAAACCAGTTTGCTGAATAACTGCCATTCACAGCACACTGGAGCAGAACTGACAAGAATTTTCAATTTACTTTGAGGATAGGATTGCTTGGACTTTGAGTAAGCTATTTACCTCTGCAATAGCAAAACCATTTGTGAACATGTCCAAATGCAGAGGGACAGCCGTATTCTTGAATTTGGCATGACAACCAGGATCATAATATTGGTTGAGCTAGTAAGAATTCTGGACTACCTTGGTTTCATTTAATTACCTTGTTATTACCAAGAACTGGGATAATTATCTTGATTTCTTCATAAGATGCCACCAAATTTGAATTTCCAGGCTCAGCAGTATGAATTTCATAGGACTCATTTGCTTTATGTTTGCTTTAAAAAGTTTTTAATCTGATTCAGTGAATTCTCAAGCCACTCCTAATAAGCAGTTTGTAGGATAATCCAAATGTCAGTGTCTAATGGTTTGTTGACTGTAATAAAGGCTATTATTGCTGTTGTTGTAATGTCAGCAGGGAGTACTGCCCCAAAATAGAGATTGCAGGCTTGATGAGTTACTGATAGGTATGCAAGCATCACATGTCCTTTAGCAAAGCCTTTAGCACAGTGGTTCCCAAACTTTGGCTCTCCAGTTGTTTTGGACTTCAGCTTCCAGAATTCTGGACTGTTGGCCAAGTTGGCTGGTTCTCTGGGAGTTGAAGTCCAAAACATTTAAAGCTTGGGAATCATTGCTTTAACAGTTCCCATTCTCTGGAAGTACAGAGACATCAGTTGGTCAGGCGCCCTTTCTGCGCCTTGAGGAAGGAGCACTGTTTTAGCGCTCCTTCCAGGGCTTGCCAAACAGTGGATTGGGGCCACGGAGTGGGGCAGCCTCAGCCCCAATCCTCAGCTTCTTGGGGTGGCCCAGGGCCATTCGTCTGTAGAAGCCCTTAGTTGTCATCTCTCATTCTCTCATGTATATAATGTTCACAGCACTAAATACATTCATGACTGGACTATGAATATTCCAAGGCAGGATATTCTTAACATAATTCAGCAAACACAAGTGAATATCAAAGGGAACCATTGCTTGGACATTTCACTCAGAACATTAGCAATCATTCTCCAATATTACACTGTTCATTTGCAAGATCACTGGAGGTAGAAAAAAAATAAACAATGTTAGTTGCTGCAATACCATTATTTATGTTGACCTGTTATTTTGTACAGCCTTGAATAAGATGTATGCCACCTTAAAATATTTTTTGTGCATCACCAGGGAACACAAAAATCTTTACACGGGGTGTAGGGAAATGTGGCTATTTGCAGCTTCCAGCTCTTTTTAAGGCCTCCAGCCCCCTGACATCCCAAATCTTTGTATCTGCACAACACTCTAAATGGAAAATCTCCATTTTTGGAGTGGTAGATACCTTTTAGCCCTTTAACCACTCCAGCCTCCAAACTAGGTTAAAATTGGCAGAAAAGCAGGAAGTACAAACTAGATGTAGATTTCCAGTCACTACTAGGTGGCATTGTTGGCCATTTATTGACCAAAAATGTGGTGGTCACCATTCCTGCTACAGTTGCCCACCCTTGCTTTACACCCATGGCAAACAGGAAACTCGTATCTTCATTTGATATTGCATATATAAAAATTTGTATCCTGCCTTTCTCCCAGAGTGGGACCCAAGGAGGCTTCCCAATTAAAAAACCTTCACAATAAAATCTGAAACAATTAAAATCACCACATAAAACAGCATAAAACACATGAAAGACACAGAAGTTTAAAAAGACAAAGAAAACATCCCAGTAAGAAGTTTCCATGCTTACACATTAATAGCTTCCTTAAACAAAAAGATATTTTTCAGTTTTATTATATAAGACAGAGTGAGCAACTGTCCCTTCCTCCAGGATCCTGGCAAGATAAGTAAAAGAAGACTGCTTGATACTTTACAGTTTCAGTGCTGTGATAGAATTCAACATCATCAAGAGAGCAAACATCTGCACTCACAATGAGACTTTCTCCCTTGGTCTGTAGCCTCCCTCCTTCAATTCCTTGATCTGCTCTGGAGGGTCCTGTAAGTGGCTGCAGGGTAAAGAAGCAATTCCTAATTCTATTGAGAGGAGTTTATCACACAGGGAGTCCCGTGCAGAAACTCTGTTTTAAGTAGAAAAAAACCGCAAAAGCAGAAGCAATTTATTAATGGGATTCCCCAGTGTGAAAAGTGAAAGCGATGTTAAAATGGGGTTAATCCAAACGGAAACTGCTTCTTTTTACTTTCGGAAAAACCCAAAAGTAAAAAGAAGCAGTCTATGAGGCGTTTCCGTTCGGATTAACCCCAGTTTAACCTCCTTTTAACAGTGACGTCGTCTGAAAAAACATCCGCTTTTGCGGTTTTTTCTATTTTAAACCCCCGTTTCCGCACGGGATTTCCCCCGTGTGATAAACTCCATAGAAGCAGAAGCAATTCCACTGGCAGAAACCCTGCACTGGATTCCACCCCTGTACTCTGTGGCTTGTGTGACTTACCTGGGAACATGTTTGTGTGATTTGTGTATTTGTGTCATACTGAACTGCCTAGTGCATACTTTTATGTTAACATTTATTGGAAATGTAACTCTTGTCATATTATAATCTAATCCAACAAAGCCACAAGTCCAGGAGAACTCTGACTAATAATATGCATTATCTCATTGATTTAGCATCCTGTTAAATCATCATCTGAATGAAATACAACTTGGCTATCATTCAAACTAAATAGCTCTGTTTTATATGTATGATACTTAAAAAAAATCATCTATGTTTCAATGTTCTTATGAACAAGATAGTCTCAGTACAGTTTACCCTCTGTATGCATGGATTCTGTATCCATAGATTCAGGCATCCATGGATTGAAAATATATATTTTTAAATAAATAAATGCTCAAAAGCAAACCTTGATTTTGCAATTTTATATAAGGGATACCATTTTACTATACCATTGTATATAATGAGACTTGAGCCTCTATGGATTTTGGTATCCACAGAGGGTCCTGGAACCAACCCCTAGTGTATACTGTACTTCTTTTCAGTTTTATACGTTCAAAAATGTCAGGGACTTGCACTGAGATGATGGTCACAGTGATCCATGTTGGATTAGTTCCATTCATGTCTGTGTCAGTGAATGTGAGACAACTAGTAGGAGATGGTAGTGTCCAGTTTCAGTTTGGTGGATATGCACAGAAAGGTCCTTGCATACAGCAGAATGTGCATCTATGAACTGGAGTTAAAGGGTGCTAATAATTTCATGTTCCTTGCTCTCAGAAGCTGGTCATATTTATGATACTGTTTGTCATCTTGAAATCAGGATTAATGGCATGCTGTGTCTTCAGACCTTGTTAGGTGATAAAGATAAATTGCTTCAGATTAACGTCACCTCATCCAAACCAAATAGTGGCCTGTTACCAAATGTACACAAACAAGAATGTATCTTGAATGGCAAGTTTGCTCTCAAAAGTAATTTCAGGATTTACCAATCCGTGAAGTATGATTGATCCTCAAAACGTTGGTGAGTCAAGGACAAATGAGAAAGCACAGAGAACTGGAGAGAAAAATGACATCTTGTAAATCTGCATTTGTGCCCCTTATGACTATAGGAGGCAACAGGAGAGGAGAGAGGAAGAGAGGAGGCAATAGACAGACAGGATCTAGTGTAGGGTAGAAAAGAGTCTGTAGCCTTTTTATTGTTACAACTAGGGGTGTAAATCTCATTTTATTTCTTCTAAAACAAAGAATTTCAAAAGTTTTCTCTCTATGGGCAAGACTGTGAGAGGTTATTCACATTTTTAATGATTGCTTGCATTGCCACATATGAGACTGAATTTATGCAAGTATTTACAGATTATATTTACTTCGACCTGACTTCTTTCAGTATTGCCTCTTATCTTATTATGAAACATTGGAGTTATTTTCCATGTATGTTTACATTCCATGATGAAAGTTGCTGGAATTCCATTTAGACCTGTATTTTTGTATCTTTGTTTACTTGCTATACGCATGGGCTGTTCATATTGACTTTGAAACTATATTGTTATAATACCAGTTACTGAGAGTCTGTTATTTAGTTGAGATATGTTTATTTATGGCGATCATATTTAGTGTTTGTTCTGATATTGTAGGCCTATTTTTGTGAAAAATTCATTTTTAATTGTTGAATACCAGTTTTATTTAAAACAATTTTTAGCACATAAAAATGTGTGTGTGTGTGTGTGTGTGTGTGTGCAAACAAATTTTACACAAAGTACTCTGAAATGCAAAATGTCTTGCAAAAGTTTATTTTTTTCTCAGAGGGGTGTCTACACAATATCGATTTACTAAAACACTTATTCTTCTCAAGGACAAGAAAAACAGTGAGCATTCTTTCCATCCCTACATCAGAATTTTGAAAACAGAAACAATCTTGGAATCAGAATCTTGGAAACAGAAAAGGGTGAGTTGTCCATTAATTCAAAATTTCTTGATGCTATTTCACATTTTCTTATATGGGTACAAATCTTCCAGTATTTGGAGAGGGTGCAATGGATACAAGTGTTGCAATATGTAGATAACATGAAAGACAACAACTGCCATAATGAAACAGACAAACAAAAAAGCCCTATCTACTTCCTACCTACTTCAGATTCTTAAGTCTGTATTCAATCAGAGTAAATTAAGAATATTATAACCAATAATTGGACTCATTAGTCTGCTTGGACAAATATAAGACTATGACTGATCCAGTATAGGGATGGAAACTCACACTGGCAAGACCTATGAACAAATTGGAGAAGTTTCTTCCCCAGTATGTCCATATCAGTTACTACTGTAGGGTCATGTGATTCATAATCCTTAATTCAGTTTATACAACAACAACAACAAAAAAGCCCAGAACTAACAAATGGCAGAAGAACAAAATAATTTAAGAATACAACATTACGAAAAAATATCAAATAAGAATGCTGCATGAATGAACTTAACCCTATCCAGGACAGAAAAGTCCCTATTTCCTGGGTTGCCTTACAACTGACTAGGAGCATGCCTGCCTTGTCTGAATTAAGTTTCAATTTGTTTGCCTTCACCCAGTCAATTACTGACAAGAGATGTTGGTTCTGTATTGAGACAACTTCCTTGGAATCTCATGGAAAAGAGACCTAGAGTTGAGTCTCATCAACATATCAACATATTGTGACAGAGCTCCCCCAAACTCCAGATGACCCCTTCCAGTGGTTTCATGTAGATGTTAAACAGCATGTGGGACAAAACAGAACACTGAAGGACTCCACAGGCCAATGGCAAGGGTATAAAACAGGAGTCCCTCAACACCATCTTCTGAATTCACACCTGCAAGTAAGACTGGAACCAATGCACAGCAGTGCCCCCAAGTCTCATTCCAGAGAGGCATCCTAGAAGGATACCATGGTCGATGGTATTGAAAGCCACTGACAAATCCAGCAGAACCAAAAAGGACACACTCCTCCTGAGTTTCCTGAGTAGATTATCCACCAAGATGACCAAAGATATCTCCATCCCATAATCAGGCCTGAAGCCAAATTGAAATGGATCTAGATAATCCATCTCATGCAGAACCCCTTGGAGCTGAGAGGCCACTACATGCTCGAGAACCTTGCCCAAAAATGGAATATTACAGACTGGCTGATAATTATTCAAAATGGTGGGATCCAGAAAGGCCTTTTTTTAGTAATGGCCTCACAGCCTCTTTTAGGCAGGATGGAAACTTCAATTCATCACACCTTTACCCACTTGGATAGCCCCCCTCTAGTTGCTTTCAGAAGCTAGGGAGGGCAGGAGTCTAGTACACAGGTGGTAGCTCTCACCTCTCCAAAGAACCTGTCCACATCCTTAGGTTACACACATTGAAACATATGCAATAACAAAAGGACAAGCCATCACCATGATTACATCCACTGGACCTGTCTCAACTACAGCATCCTAATGAGAGTGGATCTGAGCAATTTGTCTTGCTAATTTGCTACAGAAGGCTGTCAAGTGGTCTTTGTTTTCTTTTCATGGGCCAGAGTGGAAAAGGCTCCACTTGAGAAGCTCCAGCACTGTGCAGATGCAATGGTGGCAGAGAAGTATAATTTTTTGACTGCCACCATTGCCACAGCACAGGCCTTCCAGTGAGTACTAGCCTGTGTTTGGTCAGATTCCCTCTGTCCCACTTGTTTCATCACAGATCTAGGATACCTGCTTGGCTCCACTTTGTGGGAGGGAATGCTTAGGTGCAATTGTGTTCACCTCCCTGGTGATTTTCCTATCCCAGAGACCAGCCAGAATTTCAGTGGAATCTATCAGTAAAGGCAAAAAGAAACACTCCAAGAGCCATCTGGATCCATACGTCTCTTGGGTTGGACCATCTTAATTGCCCCACCCACCCATCCACCCCTTCAGACTCACTGATTCCCAGGAAGTCTAAAACCAACCATGTAGTAATTAGTCCATGACAATGGAACAACAGAAAGTTCCTCCACACATAGATCACCACCATCCTGCCTAGAACAGAAAACCAGGTCCAGAGTGTGTCCTGCAGCATAGGTGATACCAGCTATTACTTGTCACAGCCCCATGGTTATCAGACTCCATGTGAATGTTGAAGCCCCCCAGAACAACTAGCTGAGGGAACTCCAACACTGCCATCAAGACCAACTCAGGCAGCTCAGGAAGGGAGACTGTTGGGCAGTGGGGTGGGTGGTATACTAACAGAATCCCTATTCTGTCCTTGCCACCCACCTCCAAAAACTCACTAAAAACCCAATAGACTGTAAGATGGGTCACCTGGTAAGGGAGATGGAATCCTGATACACCACTGCCACTCTGCCTTCCTACCCCCAAGGCCTCACTGCTGAATCTATCGATACATTTTTATTTCAGTTATGCAAACACCTAAGGAATACAAGATTCATAAACAATATATTAATATACAGTAAATGACAGAATAATAAAATGCAGCCCATATTTAACAAAATGTATTTGAACTTCTCTACTTCACACAAAATCTAAGTTAGTCTTGCATATATATGATTAAAGGAGACAAATCCAGAGCCATAAGAAGCTAAAAGAAGTAGCTAAAAACAATAATGGTAATACAATAATAACACGGGATACAAAGAGCCACTAAACCTTGATCATGTCAAACAAGCCCTCTAACTACAAGTTAATTCAGAAGCAGAAAAATGGCAGGAGGAACAAACTATTTGAATGCCAAGTGGACAGTACTGGAAGAAATCCAATATTTTCAGGTCTGCAGTAGAACTACAACTGTAAAACACTACTCTCCGTTTCACTGGGAAATATCAAGATGCCAGGTGCATGTACCTTTTATGTCAGTTTCAAACATTGTAACTCATTTTCTGTTTGATTGTTTTCAACTGCTATGGGTGTAGATTGTGTGACTCTTGTTTTCCTAAAGGACAGTGTGTGTGTGTGTGTGTGTGTGTGTGTGTGTGTGTGTCTTATAAACAATTAAAACAAAATGAGGGTTTACTTGATTTGCCAAAGTTTATTATCAGAATTAGGTTAACTATATTAGACATCCTGTACTAGTATATCCTCATCCATCACTGAATTTATGAGCCACATGTTCTGGAAAGCATTCATTATTAAGTTACGGTCTTGGGATCACAGTCAGAAATGCTATACAGAAGTACAGAATTATGCCAGTGGTAGGAAAATACCAGAAGGAGAGGGGAAAAACTCATTAGCTATTCATGGTTTAGCTGGCTGATCCCCAGGAAAAGCTCTTTTTGGCATGTAAAGGTTTAATACCTGATGGGCTGCATCCCATTATATTATTGTACTAGTACAAAGGCCATTGCTGTAATGGTTGTGCACAGCAGTTGTACAACTGATTGTGCACAAGATAATTGTACAAACTGGTTGCACAATTGGCCATAAAACCTCCTCTGCAACATCTTGCATGACCAGTTGCACAACTAGTTTCAACTGGCTGTATAAACTCTTCCATCATTTTGCACAACCACTTTATTGTAAGAAAAACTGTATTGGATACCATGCTTGGTGTCAACTCTGAAAATGCACAGCTGCTAAGTTATGGGCATTGTCCTAGTGCAACAGCACAATAATCAAATCCCCTTTTATAAACATTTAGACTAAATGTACAGTCTCAGTGAGAATTAGGCCCATAATGTATATAATGGATTTTGAAGCTGTCATAAGTTGGTAATAGCTTGTGGCACTGCCAGCCAGGGCAGACCTAGTAAGAAAGGCTTAGGCTCCAATTACTTAATCTCTTTAAGAGTTTATAGTTTTGAACATTTGTGCAATTGTATTTTGGTAAAGGGACTGCAGCTCCATCAGCACATAAAGACTGATGAAGACTTCATGTAAAGGCTGGATCTTACTTCACATTCAATACATTTTTTCAATACATTTCATATAATGAAAATTAAAAGCAGCATTTTTGTTGCCTTTGGGTAAAAGCTGCAGTTCATTGCAAATTCAATTTCAATCCCAGTATTTCAATGCATCTGTGAATTTTGCAGAGCTAATGGCCTGAGGTTTGTTCAATCGGTACTCACCCAGGTAATTACCACTTTGTCACTGCCAGGACTTAACCTAGCAATGTCTGAAAAAGGACTTTGGAAATGTTCCAGTGGAGACCCCAAATAATAAGATTTCTACTCTTGCCCTTCTCACCCTTAAATAGCATGAAGAATCGCAAGACATACCTGCAGAACAAGTACGATTCACATTTTAATGTGCACATAAAATATGAATAGGGGGCACCTATTAGAAAAAAATAACCTAGATCAACTCTGAGAATTATTAGAGAAAGAAATGATTTCAAAATACCTTTATATTTTATATTACTTACTGTGTTTGTAAAATAGCAAAAATTCAGAACCAAATTGTAAAAAATAAAAAGCCCTTTGCTTGTATTGTGTGAATTTTCTCTGGTTTATATGATTTCACTGAAAATCTGTGTTGATGTGCATGATGTTGATGATAACTTCTTACATCTCTTTCTCCCTTCATAAGCCAATATATATGTGAAAATATTTGGTGAGCCAATGTGGTGTAGTCATTTGCATGTTGGACTAGGATTCTGGGTGATCAGGGTTTGAATCCCTGCTCATCAAACCTAATGCACAAACTGGGAAGGCAATAGAGGTAACAACTTCCCAATACATACATCAGAGGTGAGTAAAATGTAGCCCTCCAGATGTTGCTGAATACTACAAGTTCCAGCAGTCCTAGCCAGCAAAGCCAATGGTGGGAAATGCTGGTAGTTGTAATCCAATAACATCTGAATGGCCACATGATTTTCATTTGGGAATATATAATGAAGAAAAGACACTTCTGAGATAATTCTTGTTATAGTGGATTTTGCTGAAGTGTGTCTTCTTATCATGCCTCTGTTCAACCTGTCGAAGGTTTATGTTCCCTTTCTCCTCCATGCCTCACTTCATATTTTTCCTGTCTCATTGCTTTGCTTTTCTGATTTTCATTACTTGCTTCCCTTATTTTCTATTTCACACAAAATGAAAGGCTAAGGTTGTAATCCTGTGCAAATATGCCTGGAGACAAATACAGCAGGACTAGCCTCTAATGAAACATCCAACCAAGCTGCAAAATGGCTCACATCCAATAATTCTGAAGCAGTTCAACTGAAAAATGGGACATCTTTCAGGTAGCTATCATAGTTAAGGTCTTCACTCAGAGAGACAAAATTTGAAATTTCGCATTAAAGGGATTGGACAAAACTGAGAGAGAAGTAGTAACTCCAAAGGAAGAGAGAAAAAACTCATTTCATCTACTCTCTGACAGTGGTTTGGACAGAGATCTAGGTTCATGCAATTGAATAATGGAAGAAAACTCTTGTCTTCTTGGACAAAAATGGTCACTGAAAATCAGTCAGAGGCATCTTCTGTGAGCATTGAATGTCTAAATCTGAAATCATCCAGTTGTATTTTTCACATAATGAAAGACTAGAGCAACTATTGTCCATATATTTCAAAGTTATTCAACTGAAATGAGCAGGGCTACTTCAAAGTAAGAGCCATTCAGTTTTCTGGAAGCTGAAATTCCCATTAGTGGGCCTGGGCAAACGTTGAGTGGAAACTGAATTAGCTCCAAGTAAAGGAGAAGGAACACCATTGTTGGTCTGCATTTCTCTATGTTTCCCACACAATACAACCTCTGTTCTCTGTACATTTTGAAGTGGTCCAGTGGAAATCAGCAGAGTTACATTAAGACAGGATGCTTAAGAGCTTATTCATACAGATGAAACATCTCTTAGGGGACCTGAGGAAAATTGGATAATAATAACCCTAAGCAAGAGAGAGAAGGATGGGTTGATAGCCTGCCTGTTTCAGCCTACATACCGTGAAAAGAAAGTGATTATACATTAGTTGCAATTCACCAGGCTCTATTGTGCACCTTTCATTTGCTCCAATAGGGCTCTTTATAGCTGCCTTGAGTCAGACCACTGGTCCACCAAGTTCAGCACTGCGTGCATTGACTGGCAGTGGCACTCCAGGGTTTTAGACAGGAGTTTCAGACATGTTTGAAGATACCAGGGATCTTCTGCATGCAAAGCATGTTCTCTGCCACTGAACTATAACCCATTTCTTTCACTTATCCATTTCATCTCAAATCCAGAATGTCTTCAAAAAGACAGCAGGACACAATTAGATTACAGAAATGTCCAGCCTG
Source organism: Phrynosoma blainvillii (assembly GCA_026167975.1). Taxonomy (NCBI): domain Eukaryota; kingdom Metazoa; phylum Chordata; class Lepidosauria; order Squamata; family Phrynosomatidae; genus Phrynosoma; species Phrynosoma blainvillii. Next base: position 80,030,881 of record JANUYF010000002.1, read on the forward strand.
TTCTTCATCCTACCATAGTGAAGCATTGCCAGTCCTATACACTTCTGACACACAGTGGTTGCCTGCATTCTGAAGTCTGGGTGCCTTGTTTTCTTTGGACTATGCATGCATAAGATTATGAGGAAATATACTACTAGGTCTGGGAAGACGCTGGTACCCACTGTGATGAGCAGGAATATGGGATAATGATGTTGTCAAGGAACAAGGCTTGATGTTGGCATGTACTACAGGGATTCCAAATGATGAAAGTCACAAAATATGGTAGTTACCTTCTTTCTGCATTCTTTATCCTTCAAAAGAATATAATGAGTATCTATTTATACATACAGCATCTTCTCACTGTCCATTAGTTTTGAAACTTGGATGTGTTAACCCTAAGCATAAATACAGGTAACAAGGGGCACAGATCAGTGACAGAGAAATCCTTTGCATGCAGAAGATTCCATTTTCAATCTTTGGTATCTCTGATTAAATAAATTCAGGTATCAGAGATGATAAAGACAGTAACTTGAAACCCTAAACAAAAATTGGGCTTGTTAGAGTAGACAGTGGTGAACTAGAAGGATCACTGGTCTGACTCATTGGAAGACTATTTCAAATGTTCACTGGTAGTTGCCTGTCTTGGCTCCCCATCATAGTGTCAATGGGTAACATAGTGGCCATCTCCACTCTTCTGCATAACAACATAAAAGAGCACTGAAGAGGCTGTGGTTCCTGTAGGAGCCCTGATGGCACAGTGGTTAAATGCCTGTACTGTAGCCACTCACTCATAAACCACAAGGTTGCGAGTTCAATACTAGCCAGGACTCAGGCTTGACTCAGGCCTCTATCCTTCTGAGGCCGCTAAAATGAATACCCAGCTGTTGGGGGGCAATGAGCTTTTTGGGAGGAACATGTTAGAACAGTGTTCCTTTAAAGTGTTGTAAAATATTTTGTATCGCTGTAATTGCTAAAACATAGCACTTGGCATGATGCAAAGGCTTGCAACAGAGATTGCATCATGCTAAGTAGCACCAGGTGACAACCATTATGCAGCTCTCTATATAAATGCACTGAAATTCAGGGCACATGTGGACTGATTAAGATAGTGGGTTGGAGAGAGCTGATGGGTGGAGTTGGTCGGATTGTTATACTACAGATGATAACTGTTGAGAGGAGTTGTGAGGAGAGTTTGTACATATTTGTAAATATTATTATTGCAACTTATGATAAAGAACCTCCAAGGACTTGAATGAATATCAACAGTGTCTGTGAGTTTATTCAAGTGGCCAGTGCATTGCCAATACTTAAATTGAACTGGTGCTTCCATACTTTGCTACTGTTAGCTACCTCTGAGAGTGCTTTCCTCAGACAGTATTGTAAGTTGGCATCTCTGGAGAGCCTAAAGTTTTTGTTTTTGTTACTGCACATCAAGCAGGACAGAAGAGAGCCAATAGAACAAGGAATTACTTAGGACTCCTGAGCAGAGGCGATAGAGACCACAACCTGAGAGGGTTCTATAAAACACAGCTCTTAAATACAATTAAATGTTTCTTTAGATAGCAGAGTCTGTCTGTAAAGTGTAATCCAACCAACCTGAAACATCTTGTACTTTGAATTGTTTGCCAAATGATTAAATATATAGTTTGCCACTTAGGGCTCAGACTAAGCTCCTGCCTTGTATTCTGTTTCAACCCATTTGAGACCAGCAACTCTTCCTACTGTTCTGGCTACACAGGGCACTTCTGTTATGTCCAGTGCCCTAAATTATAATTATGAGTGCCATTATAAGAGTTTTGTATCCAGATCTGTTATCAACAACTATATACAATGTGACATTGTGTGTGTGTGTGTGTGTGATGGTTGTTCCTAATAGATCTCTTCTTTTTGGGTTTGTTTGCCTCAGTTTTAGTAGTCTTTTCTGTTATCCAAAAAACCTTGCTTCTCATCACTTTTTAACTCCATCATGCCACTTGCCCTGCCACTTGTCCTTTGAATGATCTTTCCACTCATCCCAGTGTTTTTTATCTCCCTTATTAGTACTTGCTATTTTGTTCTAAAATAAAGTGTGCATTTTATTTATTTCAGAGTGGTTGAGGTGAGTTGATTCATAGGACGTTTTCACACTTGGGGTCTCAAAGCCGCCTGGAGCCATTCCAGAATGGATCCTGCAGCTTCAGACCTGTGAAAGCAGCATTATTCCGGAATGGCTCCGGCAGCGGCAACTTAATTCCTTTTTGAAAAAGGAATTACAAAGACCGGGGATGATGCCGCCCAGCGCCGGGGATGGCGCTGGATGGGGCGGGGCGGGGCGGGGCTTGCTGCGACGTAAGTGTGAACACTCGGAGCAAGGACCTGGACTGACGCCAGCTAGCGCTGGGGATAGCACTGGATGGGGCGGGGCTTGCTGCGACGTCGTGTGAAAACTTTGCAAAGGAGCCGGACTGGGGCTGGACGGAGGTAGGATAGCGTCTGCCTTAAGCCCCGTGTGAAAACGCCCATAGACAAACACAATATATGTCAGAGCACACTTCCCCATGGCAGCCATTTTGTGGTAGTACCAATTAGAATTCAAAAGGACTGGTCCACCCTGTTAATATAAGTAGTTGGTGCTGAAAGCAAAGAAATGGTTTGATATTTTCTCCCCTTTCTCCAGACAACAGAAACCCTATTACACAGCCTTTCTCTTGCACCCTGTCACCATGTGAGGGCTCTTGAGAACCCCTTCCTGCTTCTGTCTGAACTGGATGGGACTCCTTGTGATCATCTAAATGAAAAAAGCTGCCACTACCTACTGAATTTGAGTTCCCTTTCCCTAGTAACTCAGGGGTGAAACAAACAGCCCCAAAGCAGCGGTGTGATGCTGGCCATTTGATTGCTGGGTTGGGGCCATGGCAACTGCATGCCATGCCCCCAACCTGATGTTTTCCCGACTCAAAAAGAAGTGGCAGAAAGCTGTTCCTTTTTGAACTGGAAAAAGCCATTTTTTCTGCTGCCACAGCTTTTCAGCATTCCCATGGTGCAGCACGTGTAAACGCCATGCTGCCAGAATACTGTGAAGCTGTTGTACATGCAGTCAGCTGTGAGGCTTCCCGGCAGCATGGGAGCATGCACCGTCTGAACACCACATCACCGGAAAGCAGGTGTATTGTGCCGGTCTGTAATGGCCCTCAGTAGGAAGTAGTTTTGGGATTGCTTTCCATGTCTGATGCTTCAGACCCCTTCCTTCCCCCCTCCTCAACCCTGGTGAGGAGACCAAATGTGCAAAGGCATGTGAGAGACAGAAGTACTTTTAAAGGTCCCAGAGGGTGCTGCTCGGGGACTGTAGCTCCAGTAAGAGGGAACTCACTTGTGGGGTCCCTCAGGGAGCTATTTTGTCCCCAATGTTGTTTAACATCTATATGAAGCCGCTGGGTGAGATAATACGGAGTTATGGTGCTGGGTGTTATCAGTACGCTGATGACACCCAAATCTATTTCTCCATGTCTCATTCGTCGGCCTCGAATTCCAATGGCATCTCTTCTCTCAATGAATGTCTTCGGGCAGTAATGGGCTGGATGAGGAAAAACAGATTGAGACTGAATCCAGACAAGACGGAGGTGCTCACGGTTGCGGCCCCGAAACCAAGAATTGGGTTGCAACCTCCAGTCCTGGACGGGGTCACACTCTCCTCCAGTGACTGTGTTCGCAGTCTGGGGTGCTCCTTGACTTGTCGCTCCTGATGACAAATCAGGTCAATGCGACGGTCAGGAGCGCCTGTTATCAGCTTCGGCTGATACGCCAGCTGCGCCCTTTTCTGGAAGTAAGGGATCTTGAGACTGTTGTGCACGCACTGGTAACCTCACGCCTTGACTTCTGTAATGCGCTCTACATGGGGCTACCCTTGTGCCTGGTTCGGAAGCTACAGTTAGTTCAAAATATGGCAGCCAGGCTTGTTTCTGGAACATCTAGGAGGGACCACATCACTCCGGTTTTGTGGTCCCTCCACTGGCTGCCTATTCGCTTCCGGGCTCAGTACAAGGTGTTGGTTATTACCTTTAAAGCCCTAAATGGCTTGGGTCCAAGCTATATCAGAGACCGCCTCCTCCCGTATAATCCTCCCCGCGCGCTCCGATCTTCTGGAAGAAACTTTTTAGAGCCGCAAAGAGCTTGGCTTTCTGCGACCTCCCAGAGGGCCTTTTCTATCATTGCCCCCAAACTCTGGAACAAACTGCCGGACGAGATCCGTCAATTAACATCTTTGAACAGCTTTAAAAAGGCTGTTAAGATGGATCTCTTCTGGCAGGCCTTTCCAGACTAAATGACCTGGCCCTGGGCAGTTCCCTCCTTCATTCAACCTGGTTCCCATTAAATGTAGCAGGAGATTACCTGCTACGATTTGTTAATATTCTAATTCTTTTATATTCTATAATGTTTTAATTGTATCATTATTTAATACTGTTTTAAGGGGGGGAGGGGATAGTTTGTCATTGTAACTGTTTTTAACTTGTAAACCGCCCGGATTGAGTAACCATTGGGCGGTATAGAAATAAATTTTATTATTATTATTATTATTATTATTATTATTTATTCAAAGTAAGAAATCTTCATAGAAAAGTCTTTTCATGAAGGCTAATACATTATCCTATTCAGCTCACAGATTACATGGGATTTGTAGTCCTTGATGTTTATGGGGGTAGCTAGGAGTCTTGACTCCTTTTATCCAGCCTCAAACAGCTTCCCCATATGGGATGGGAGCCCCTGACCCCATTGTCCCTTTGTTAGTCTCTCTGTCTTGTGGTCACTTGAGGCTTTTTACAATTTATCCCAAGAAGGAACTTGAGCGTTCTCAAAGGGTAGCTAGGGTAGCTTATTGGCAAACCTCAGAACTATGATTTCCTTTGGCAGTCTATAACTATTTCAATGCTTCTCTGTCTATCCCAGCTATAATCATCTGAAATACTGTAGTCAGTATAAGGAAAGAATAAAAAGAAAAAAAAATCCTAAACAATTTGGAAAGAGCATGATTTATTAAATGAATTTTGAAATAATTAGGTCATGCTTCTGTAATGATGGCAGTGGAATACTCATTAATCACAATCTCACTGTGTGTAATGAGAGAGATTTTAGTTTATTCTTGCAGGTCTAATGGAATCTAAGTATTGCATGAGTAAAAATATGAAATATGCATAGTTATTGTAGGTTGCAGTCCGTAAGCAATTTAAAGGAGTTCAATAGAAGCCAATGGATATGCAGTTCAAGACTTTCAGCTTCAGTACCAAGTGGAAAGAGTTACAGCAAAATTCAAAGGCCAACTTTTAGAAATGCTCCAGACCAAGCCCTGGACAGACATTATTTACACAGGGGGGATGCAGACGGCGCAAAGCGCCATCTTAGAGGCAGGGAAGGGGAGGGGCAGCTGCACGGCAGCTGCCTCAACCCCTTTCTAAGGATGTCATCAGAGCATGTGCCATTACACACGGCGAGCCCCCAATGATGTCTTCCTGGCACAGCCTCTGCATGCGCTGTGCCAGAAGAGACATGGAAAAGACGTGCGATGGCTCTTCTGGTGCCCTTTCTGTGGCTTGAGAAAGGAGTGCTATTTTGGCACTCCTTTCCCAGGCACCAAAAGGGTGGATTGGGGCTGAGACATGGGGCAGCCTCGGCCCCAATCCTCCGCTTCCCAGGGTGGCCCACGGTCACCTATCTGCATTCCCCCTCAGTTTGAACCAAATGAAGAGGGGTTGATTAGATCCACCCTTTCCATTATCACTTTCCTCAGGTGGAAAGTGACAAATGTGAAGAAAAACTCCTGTTTGCATGGCGAATCTCCATGTGAGTAAGAAACCTTTCCAGCATCCTTACTTTCAGTTGATAGTCAATAAGACTTGTTACTTTCCATGTAAGGGGAATGAGAGTGGAGTGAGATGGAACTAAGTACTCCCATTTTCATCTGCTGATTCAAACTGGACAACAAACCACTTGAACAAAGTGCATTCTTCTCTGCATTTGCTATGTTTCCTCCCTATTGCCAAAGATACCAGAGATGAATGTTCTCTTAAGGAATCATTTATACTTTAATCCAGGAGTGGGAAGTCAAGCAGGAGCCAGGATGGCACTGTGCTTAGATCATTGGACTTGTGCCATGAAGACTCAGTATTATGGTATTATTATACCATAATAATTTCTGGGTGATAATTATTATTTTGCAATACCCCCTCGTACATACTTATTCTTTTCTTAAAGATAATGTGATTTCAAAATAAATCATGGAATATCTCATTTTAGTAGGCTTGAGGACAGAAGCTCAGGGCCGATGCAGACTGTGCTGCCTCTGGGAGCGCCAGATGAAGGCCATGGCAACCACACACTATGGCCCCAATCCGGCTTTTTGCTGCTCCAAAAATAATTGGCTCCTTTTGGGGGCTGCAAAAAGCCACCCTGATGCCATGCGCCATGTGGTTGGGCGTGTGGCATGAAGGTGGTGTCAGGGCAGAGTCAGGGCAGCTGGTGTGTGGTCGCCCTGCCCCAACTCCACCCTCAGGCCGGTCCTTTTGGCCAGTCTGCATCGGCCCTCGGTGTGCTTTGAATAAAGGCAATGGAGAATTCAGCCAATGATTTGCAACCATTCATCTAGATGGAAAGAGACAACTGAACCACATCATCTGATGTGAGGCATGGCATCAACACACTTTAAGGTGATTCTACAAGTCTGCTGACTCCATCTTGGGAGTCTGAACTATTGGTCCTTTGTCTTCAACAGCTAGCCAGGACTATTTGAGGACTTTTCTGTTTGTCTTCCCCTGCTTATATAAGAGTTCTGGAGGACGTGAAAGCTTGCTTTCTGAATGTTAGTTTAGTGATCTGGTAAAGGTATTATCCAGCCCATTGACAAATGGCAGGAAGAGTAAATGAGAAGAATATAGTAATATAAGATAGAATTCATACTGTATGGTGCATGTAATGAAAACACATAAGTTTATTTAAACATACACTATGCAACCTTCACAGGAATTATAAAAGCGAAGAATGTATCAAAATGCACACCATTTGTAGTACAGCCCTCTACATGTCTGCTTAGGGTTCAGTGAATAGAGGATTGCAGCCTGAGCTACTTTCTACCTTTTTATTTTATGAAGGTAAGACAATGCTATCTATTTTCTGCCAAGAAATATAGAAGAGTGTCCCTAGAGTTCAATGGCAACTTGTCATTTAGATACTGGCAACAATGACATTGTTTGCCTCAGAACTTGAAAAAGTTACTTTTTGAACTATATTGTGCAGAAAGTTGTAGTGCAAAATAGTAATGTTATCAAGCTTCTGCTGCTCTTCATAAGTAAAAGAATGACTGGCATCAAGTTGGTGAATTATGATTACATAAATTGAACTTTTTGCCAGCTTTATGCTAATTCACTCTTTGGTCATTGTAGGGGTCAGAATTCTTTTCTAACCATGCAATGAACAAAACACACCCACCCCACTTACCTTGTAAGCATTAACACCACCACCACCCCGCCGCCAACACAACACTTTTACAGTAGTTGGATGTTCTGCAGGGAAGAAATCTGCAGAACATCCCAAGGACAAGAAAATATTGGGATATTTTCCCATTTATCCCCTGCTACCAGAAACAGCCATGTTAAGGGGGAGCAGCACTGCTTACAAACTGAGTTTTTGCAGGCTAGGATTGCAAGATGTAGGTACTGATATGTAGTTATGTGATAAATGTGTGTCCCTGGATGCAAGACTGTACCAATCACTGTATGCCTTTAGAACTTACACAAAAACTATAAATTTCAAAAGCAAAATCACCAATAAAAATACTGTAACAAAATCAGATAGAAAGTATTCCACATCATCTCATCACCAGACAGTAAAAGGCTAGTCCTAACAGAAATGTTTTTTTTTTTTTTTACTACTTATAGAAAATTCTCAGGACTTAATTTTGATCAGGCTCTTAATCATCCACAGTTCTGAGGTAGACTCCATATTGTCTCTGTGGGCCTTATCTGCTTTGATTTTGGACACAAATGGAACAAATGAGAACTCAAGAGATTGCTTTCAGATTATTTTAATTATCCGAGGTCGCTAAAATGAGTACCCAACTGTTGGGGGGCAATCAGCTCACAATTGTAAACCACTTAGACATCCCATAGCGTGATATGAAGCAGTATATAAATAAGCTGCTTTGCTTTATCATTGAGCATAAGGGACTATAAAGTCTCTCATACAATGCTAGAGAACCTGTGGTCTTCCAGCTCCTGTTATCTCTTCCTATTGACGGTGCTGGCTGGGATGATAGGAACTGGAATCTATTAACATGTGGAGGATAACAGGCTCCTCATCTCTAAAGAATAAATGATTTTTGGGTCCCTATAAATTAGTATCAGCAGCCAGCCATACCAATATATAATATTCTCTTGAAAATATGATTTACTGCAGTGGTGGGAATCATGTGACCCTCCAGATGCTGTTAGACTGCAAATCCCAGCTGCTCTAACGAACATATCCAATTGCATGGAATTCTGGGAGTTGGAGTCTACCAACATCTGGAAGGGTACATGATTCTGACCTTTGATTGACTGTGAGTCATCAAAGGTGACCCATAATGAGAGTAGTCATACCATGGTGGACGCAGAACTATATATACAAATAGGTATTGTGTGTAGTTCCCATTTCTTCTCCATTAGATTCACCATTAGATTGCAATTTCTATTAGTATTGCAACCCAAATAGGTTGGGTTATTTAGAAGTGTTGCCCTTTCCATAACTGGAAAGTACTGCAAATGCTTTGGACAGTGTGGAATAAATGGTTACATTATCAGCATTTGTGATGTTGGTTGGTTGCTTAAGAAGAAAGTGGAACTCAGTGTGGCAACTGGTTTTGTAAAATGGGACTCTGCCAACCTTCTTTGTAATAGATGCACTGTAGTATGGTGCTATAAACATGGATCAGATCTGTATTTTCTTTCTATAATCCTGGAGCAATTCCTTGGCTATAGTGATGTACTGGATATGTATTAACAAGCTGAGCCTCAGTTTATGCAAGAGAAAATTTCTAATATCTAGTAAATAAGCCAATGCAAAGAAATAAAATTTGGTCTGTATAGATTTGTATGCTTTCTGAAGAATCAGATTTGTCTGGAATCTGGAGCCATTGCTGCACCCAAGTGGCCCATGTGCCAGTTGTAACCAATCCTGGAGAAGACAGAAGTAGTCACAATGATCCATGCCTTAATTGCTTCCAGTTGGTGCAAACCACTGCAGTCAGAATGTTTTTTTATGGTTTATGTACCATGGGCAAGATCCTGTGCTGCAGTTGTGCAGTATAAACTCCTATGTGTGCGGTTCTGCATAAATTGGGCTATACAACCCTTGTACTGTATGATAGCATTTCACAGTTGGACTGAAACAACAAATGTACATTTCAGTGTACAACCATGTTTGCATATGTACCCATGTACAATACACAAATGTTTATCCATGCACAAAGCATATACATGCACAATGCCTATCTGCATGTGTAATGACACTGTATGCAGAATGCCACTTTTGCATTCTTGAACTGAATTTGATTGTTGTATACCAAAGTCAAAGGCCAAAGTATCCAGTCACCTCTGTAGAGGAACTTTTAATTATTTTAACATTATTTTTCTTTATAATACAGCCAAAAGTCATAAATACAACAAAAAGTCATAATCTAAAAACTTAATTCAATCTCATCCCTCCTGCCCTCCCCCAGTCATATATTTGTACAAAACATTTCCCTGTCAATCCTTTTACTTAAAAATTACCTCTGTCTAGTTATCTATTTTGATTAATGTTATTCCTACTCATCTACTAGTCATTTATACAAAATCTCACCTGATCTAATGGTGATTTGAATCTACTATAACTCTGACACAGTAAAACATAGATTGTTTTCATATGGTCTCAAATAAATTCTTATTTCTCTTCTCTCTAACCCTATTTTATATGGTAATTTTTCAGATAGTTATGGCTTTGTAGGGGAACTTGTGTACACCAACAGGAACAACAACTAGTCTTACATCAGTTGCACTAACTTCCAGTTTGTTTCTGAACTCAGATTACCTGTAGAATCCTTAATGACTTTAGGTCAAGATATCTGAATGCATTCCCCTCCCCAAACTTGCCTACAGATTGCAATCTTTGGAGATTCTCGCATGCCAAATCTGTGCCCAGATAGACGCGGGATGAACTGTCACCAGTGGATCTTATCGCACTGCCCGGTGCCTGGGCAGTAGGCACCCCATACCAAACTGGGCTTCTCCTGCAGCTTTTCAAGAATGGGATTTTCCCGTTCTTGAAAAGCTGTTGGAAAAGCCTGGGTTGGATACAGGCTGTCTACTGCCCAGGTACAGGACGATGTGATAAGATCCATCAGTGATGGTTACAACCTGCATTTATCCTGGTGCAGATTTGGTGTGTGATAATGTTGAAGTTCCTACTGCCCAACAACTTCATCAAGAGAAACAAAATTGATGGGTCTACATTGCCTATAGGAGTCATTCTCTCTGGAGGTGAGACTGGCCCCATCTTTTCCCATTTTTAAACAAGCAATGAAGATTTTTTTTTGTTCAGCTTTTAATGTTTCTAATATGGGATTGGTATGATTTATTGTTTGAATTGGTATTATTGTAATTTTACTTCCTTTTATATGCTGTTTGGCACTTTATCACACAATCATAAAGCCTAGGGAACTTCAAAGTTAATTTACCATAACTCTGTCCTGGGTTAAAATGTCTCAGACAAATAATCCTAGAGGTTTTTACTATAATGTGCTGGTAATGGTCACTCATTGCACTCACTGATATTTATTGATTTTGGTTATGCAATAAATTACAATAAATGAAAAGCAGGCAGGGGAGAGATAGTTCATTATCACCTGAAAATCATCAATTTTTTAAAAAAAAGATCTCAGTATATTGATCATATTTTCAACATTCTTTCTGGTGAGGAAAAAAAAAGACCTAATAGAAGAACTATTGATTTGGCACACAGCTACAACAAGAAGCACATAAAAGAAGTTAGATGCAAAATGAGCTCTCAAAGCTCTAAGCCAAAATAATGACAATAAAGCAAGGAACCTGAAAGGGAATCCTGCATATACGCTAGAGATGGAAAGATAATTCCGTACCATGTTGCAAAATGGGTTTTCTAGCAGCTGGGAAATCCAACTGGAAATAAAAATAGTAGACCATCAAGAATCTTGTCCTGGTATTGGAATATCTCAGAAGTGCTGTAGTGGAATTGTTCTGTGGAGAAAAACATATGTTTTGTGAAAAAAACATGTTTTCTGTACAGAATCATAGAATCATAGAGTTGGAAGAGACCACAAGGACCATCCAGTCCAACCCCCTGTCATGCAGGAACTCAAAATCAAAGCATCCTCAACAGATGGCCATCCAGCCTCTGTTTAAAGACCTCCAAAGAAGGAGACTCCACCATACTCTCCGAGGGAGTGTGTTTCACTGTCAAACAGCTCTCACTGTCAGGAAGTTCCTCCTAATGTTGAGGTGGAATCTCTTTTCCTGTAGCTTGCATCCGTTGTTCCAAGTCCTGTTCTCTGGAGCAGCAGAAAACAAGCTTGCTCCATCATCAATATGACATCCCTTCAAATATTTAAACAGGGCTATCATATCCCCTCTTAATCATCTCTTCTCCAGGCTAAACATACCCAGTTCCCTAAGTCGTTCCTTGTAGGGCATAGTTTCCAAACCCTTCACCATTTTAGTCATGCTCCAGTTTTTCAACATCCTTTTTGAATTGTGGTGCCCAGAACTGGACACAGTATTCCAGGTGGGGCCTGACCAAAGCAGAATACAGTGGCACTATTACTTCCTTTGATCTAGATACTATACTTCAACTAATGCAGCCTAAAATTGCATTGGCCTTTTTAGCTCTGACATCACACTGTTGACTCATGTTCAACTTGTGGTCTACTAGGACTCCAAGATCCCTTTCACACATAGTCTGGTTAAGCCAGGTGTCCCCCATCTTATATCTATGCATTTCATTTTTTTGCCCTAAGTACAGTACCTTACATTTCTCCATGTTGAAATTCATTTTGTTAACTTTACTGTAGTATGGTGCTATAAACATGGATCAGGTCTATACTAAGTAATATTGACAATTTGGATTCATTTGGCTATTTTATTTAGAGACCCACCTAAATTTAATCTCCAGTTTTGCTAATATAAAGGCTAATATAAAGGCTGCCACATTATTTGGTCCTCTCCACTGGTCGACATATTACCTTCGTGGCATGAGAGACTGCTTCATTTTGGTCAAACACCCCTACTACACAGATATCGCCCCTCCTCTGTAATGTTAAGCAAGGCCTACTAAGGGCAGAAGCAGATGGTCAGGAAGGATTGCCCTGGAGCTGTGGCGAACACACACCATGGCCCTGAGGGCACCTCCTGCCACAGTTCCAAATGGAGCAGAAAAGATCCACTTTTTGGGGGGCAGGATTTGAGCCCCTTTAGGCGGCCCTGGCATAGCCCTGGGGTGGCTTCTGGGTGTCCTGGAGGTGTGTGTCATGTAAACGCCACACCCTTAGAGTGGCCAGAAGCCGCCCCCATCTGGCCCTCTGTTTTGGGCCTAAATGAATTTTCTTGATTGCACAGAGTTTCTATGACTTAAAACAGAACAAATTACAGTGTTTATTCACGGAGTTGTTTTTTCTACTAGCCAATTGGCTCTGTCTTCCAAATGTTGCTTCTGGATAGATCTACTTCATATAGTTGATTCCTCCCACTTGGCAGTCTGTGGGACAGCCCCTATCTTGCCCTCCTTCCCTTTTGATTTGATCAATTTCTATACTGCAGAAATGGGCAAACACCCGTTGATGCTGCAGTTTGGGACATTCCTCACTATTGGCTATGGTGGATAGGAAAAACGAAAGCTGCAGTCCTCCAACATGAGGAGAACCACAATTTGCCAATCCTTGTTATAGGCAGTGGTGTTATTAGGGTGTGTGTGTGTGTGTGTGTGCGCATTGGGTGACACACCAGAGGAGGGGTGGCACCCAATTATGTCCTCCTTCCACTACATCCCTCCTGGCTTTGTGGCAGCGGAGGATGCCTCCTCATGAGGAGGCCTCTCTTGCAGGGGCAAAAGTGAGCCTTGCATGCACCTCTCTCAGCTTTGCCTCAGTAGGGGAGGCCTCATGAGGAAACCTCTGCTGTGGCAGTGATGGAAAAAGCTCAGTGTGCCCCTTCTGACTTTGCCATGGCAGCAGAGCCCTTCTCACAAGGAGTCCTCTGCCAGTGTGGTGAAGGAGAGGCTCTTTTGACTGCCACCACTCCCTGGCAGCCCCCCCCCCCCACATACATACCAGGGTTGGGGACACCACTAGTTATAGGTCAAGGATAGAGATGATATGGTTCCTCTTTGTTAGACTTAAACATCCATGGTACTTCAACATTGGCTTTGCTATCCAGGGGTGAGAGTGGCAGTCTGCCAAAATCTGGAGAGCCACCTGTTCCTCACCCTTGCTATTTGGCTTCCCATCTAATGCAGCACACAAGTGTGAGTCAGTGTCCTATATCTAATGAGACCAACAAGAGGATTGGGACAGTTGTGAGTTGCTGACTGGATCAGTTTATGTGATTGCAGCAACTCTCTAGCATGATTGCATGGATCATGCCTACAAAGACTAGCAATGTGCTTCTGGAGACTATGACGTTCAGGTAACTAGTGGCATGAACTGTCCCATTATTTTTGGAGAGGCTTCAAAATTCATCCTCATTGGATGTCATCTTTTCATCAAGATGCCCTTATCACAGAAGAGCAGTGTGTATAGACTAGTTATTCAGGGTTGGCACTGCCACAAGCTGGGGGGAAGTCTTCCTTTAATATTTAGTAACAAGATTGTTGTCAAACCTCTTGTTTCTCTTGTTCACGTTCTCTAACTTGTAAAGATTATTTTGGGAAGATGGGAGAAACTGGTTTTGATAGGATAGAGTGTTCCAAGTAATGATGATAAGGCACTGCTAGATAGGAGTAATACGGTTTGGAGAATGGGCATGAATAGATTTTCCTGGTTTATTTTGCTGTTTTGAGAAGTACATCACAGAGACCATATACCTAAAAAGAATTAAAGTAGCTGGGTGTGCACATTTCCAAATAATGGCAATAGAAGTACACTTGACATTTTCAAAATCATTGCTGTAGGCAAAAAAGAAATATGCATAGTAGCACAATGGCAAAGTACAGATATTGAATGCACAGATCACAAAATGTATCACCAACAGTTGTTGTTTTAAAGCAAATAATGGTAAGAAACATGCAATTGCAAGATAGAGCCACCATGTTCTTTATTAGTTGTCCCTTATTTAGTAACTGTAGCTTTAGATGTTTGACTCTAATTAAAAGCAGTATTAAACAAAACATCTTCCCAAATCAAATCAGTTGTGTCTTCAAGATGTAAGCAGTAGATCTGCATTTCTGTTACCAGCATGGAATATAGAAAGTATACAAGAACTAATCTATGTTTTCTGCAACAGTGAAAGAGCAACTGTTCTCAATCAGCACCCATCCTATCTGGCAGGTTCAGGGGGATAAGTGAAACACTAAGGTCCATGCCACCCCCTTGGCTAGGATCAAGTGCCATTTGGGACTCTGTTCTTGCAGTACAATCTCCTGCACGGACTGTTTCATCTGGCCAGTATGTCTTTTCATTATATCTCAGTATGAAGACACTCGGGCATGGATTTTGCTTATTTTACTCGAGGCTATCCAGCTCCTCTTTCATTTTCTATCTTGTATACTGAATTCTTCATACAGTCCTTTTTGGACTATAACCAGGCTCTCCCGCCATTGTGGCCAGTGGACATGCAGTCCAAAAAAGTTGTAGTTCAAAATTATGTTTATATTATTTAACCTATAGTTTACATGTAGATTGCCTACTATTAAACTGAGTGTTTGGGAAGCAGATACCCAATTGTACTCTCTGGCAGCTGGTGGCTTGCTGATGGAATAGTGAATCCAATCTGGGGTTTAATTGGAACTAGGCTCTGCACCACAGATATCCTCTTTAATAATTATGTTCTGTAGGATCTTTCGATTAGCAGGGTGATAACATAACCTGTCACTCCCAACCTCAGGCTTCCTACCCCCTTTAAACTTAGCTGCATTCCTCACAATAGGTGGGAATGTATGGGGATTTTTCTAAGCAACAATATATTGTTATTAATGTGACCCCCCTCCCATTTTAATGCAATTTGTTGAGGGTTTGCATAGTCTTGAATGATGTGCTTTATACCATACCTGCTATCCACGACAACACTAAGTAGGAGATTCAGGAAGGAGCAGCTCCTTGGTTTCATGACACTCTGCAGAGTCCAAGACCATGAAGTTGTGCATATCTATGTTCCTGGGCTAATGATGGCATTATTATGGAGGAGGTATGATGGTTATGGGAACTATGGGAGCAGATGCCCGAGGCAGTGCTGCAAAGTGGGTGATGCAAGGTACATATGGAAGAAATTGCTGTTCTGAATTGCCCTATGATCATCAAAAATTCATGTCTTTACATTTAATGTTTTTTTTAAATGGCACAAGACAGATGGAGATAATTTAGAGATCAGTTTTGCAATCCATGGAAAAGGGGGGTGCTGTGATTTCCCCCATTCCCCTGGGAATAATGGAATTAATGCCCCGGTTTTAATGTAAAGAGGAAATCTGAAAAATGTACACTTGTACATGTACTCGTACATGCAAACATGTTCACTCACATGTGTGCACAGCCACACAGTTCAGTACTAGGTTGGGCATTGACTAAAAACTAATGTTCTCTTTGGCCTAAATCCTATACTGCTTTTTCTGTGAATAAGTCCCACCAAACTAATTGGGACTTTCTTTTGAGGAGAAATGTATAGGATTGTTTTCTTGGTAATTAAGTTAAGGCAACAGTAAAAAAAGGTGTGAACAATAGTATGTGGCAATTGCTATAGAGATAATCTGGATGCAAGTGGTTATGCAAGTGTAATAGAACATAACATTTCTAATTTAAACAAAAATCCCTCAAACAGTGATACCTTTATTGGCCAACCTAAATGCACAATATACTTGTTGAAAGCTTTCAGAGTTCCACAGGCTTCCTCATCAGGCAAGATGTTACAAACCAAACAGGAGAAGTATTGGAGATGTTAGTAAGATGCCTACATTTTGCTGTTTCTGTCTTTAGTTAAGATAGTATGGAGAGGATATATTTTACAGGCTGGCTCCTCCTCTTTCTGGCCATGTGGCAATTGGGGGATTTTCAAAGTCCAGGAAATTTAAAGTTCATTTGCATCTCAACAAGGACTTCTCGCTTGCAATCCAATATGTCTCCATTCCTGTGAGGCCACAGGCCCCTTTGTAGGCAGAGGACAATGGATTTCTCAAGACATCTCCCCAGAGAGTAGGGGCAATTTTACAGATAATCCTTCCAAATGTTTAGTGGGCCACACCAAGGAGTTTTGGCACACCTAAAGTGATGTGATGTCACTTCTGGGCACCATTTTGGCCAATTGTGGGCTGATTGTTTCTCTTTTGTGGTATATGGCGAGTCTGAAGGGCTTTGCAGGGTTAGGGGAAGAAATATCCTCCATGTTTTGGCAGTTTTGGCTTGTTTGGGGACCAAAAAATTGCCCCTAAATTAATTTTTTTTGTGGGACTGGAGACTAGAGAGGTCAGCTGGGAGGTCTCAAAAGGTCTACATGCGACCCATTGGCCACACTTTGCCTACCCTTGATTTAGCATCTCTCCATTCTTACACTTTTTGCTCTACCATATTTAAATTCTCTTTATATGCAATTGAATCAAACCTAGCTTTAAGCAGTCAAACGTACTGCCACCATAGACCATCACTTGTACATTCAATACAAATGGAAAAGATGAATCATGACTTCTTTGTTCTCCATTACCAGCTCCTCATGTAATAGGTGAATTGGGATTTGTGAATATTACCCATGATATGTCAACCTTCAAGTGTTCATTTGGGGCTCATGGATCTTATGCATCTCACTTCACACACTGTACAATATGGAAAGAAGATTAGTCACTTGGGTGTCTTCTTTCCCTGGTTTTGTTATGTGTTGTAAACAACTCCACAGTTACCTGATCAGTGTGAAGTTCCAGGGCTAATAATACAGGAATGTTAGGACTTTATCACACCATTTTTAAAATAGACTTACCTCCCCCCATTTAAATTTTAATTTGGGCGGCATCTTGATGTTATCAGAAGGATTTTGCTGCAGAATCTGCCACCCGAATACAGGCGGGGTTCATCTCTGCTCACAGAGGCGCTTAGCGTGCCTCTTTTTGAAGCTGGAAAACTTCTGACTTAAGAAAATTGCCGCTGGAGCACCCAGGCATGGACCCAGGCTGTATTCAGGTGGCAGATTGGGCAGCAAAATTCTTCTGATAACATCAGGATGCTGCCAGAATTAAAATTTAAATCGGAAGAGGTAAATCAATTTAATAATAATAATAATAATAATAATAATAATAATAATAATAAATTTTATTTATATACCGCCCATTGGTGACCCAATCTGGGCGGTTCACAACATTAAAATAATACAGCCTAAAACCAACGTATTTCCCACCCCCTTAAAAAAACTATTAAACCAGATTTAATTAAAACCAATTCCAACAAATTGAAATTATACAATAATAAAACAACAATAAAACTCCTGCAGCTTCCTACAAGGGAAGGGTTATGGAGGATCTGCTAAAGGGGAGGAGTGTGATAAAAAGCAGTGTGATAAAGTCCTTAGTTTTCTTTCAATAACAGTTCACAGGAAACTTATCACACCTACTTATTACATCTTTGTAGTATTTATTTTCTATTTAGTCATAATACAGACAGAGCACAGAAGAGGCAAGAGAGTTTTAAAATACCAAATTTTGCATCAGGTTCTCAGACAGTAACTCTTAGGGGGGTTGCAGACTGCCAGAAATAGTGTGAATTCAGTCCACTTTTAGGGTTAGGGTTAGAGTTAGGGAACCATGGGAACTATATTTTATTGTGGCATCAGAGTTGTCTGACAGAGAAGGCTCAATGTCTCAGAAAAATAACAGTTCCCATGATTCCCTAGCACTAACCCTAACCCTAAAAGTGGACTGAATTCACACTATTTCTGGCAGTCTGCAACCCCCCTTACTGGCCATTTAAGTATTATGCCCCATTTAATTACCTTCAGCTATATTCTTTTCTCTCTGCCTCAACCCTTCAAATTCAAAATGCAATTTCTCTGTTTCTCACACATTTAGTATCACAGCATAATGGCCAAAAAGGTGAAACCAGTGATGTCTCTATGTTTTCCCCAATTAAAAGGAGCGACAAGGGATGGTGATGTTACATTGCACCATGATCCTGATTCAAATTGCTGCTCTGTAGTTGTTTTCCCCACTCAAAGAGAAACAAGTTTAGTAAAGCATTTTGTTGGTATTATTGCTTGGGGAAATAGTTAACTGAAAGCAAATAAGACAGAATCAAAACAATTGTAGAAAATAAATTCAAAATGTGAGAAAGATAGGTGCACAGATAATAGTTCCCAACATGTTTCAAGATAATCTCTATGATCAAGGGTATACAGACACAGACACAAATCTCTCTGTCTCTCAAAATCTCCATTTTTATGTGCATTCCTCAAATAGTAACTGTAGTTACTGTCTAACAATTAAACAATGCTCAGTCACAAGATGTATAAAACTAAGTAATTCAGTGTGGCACAGTGGTTTGAGTGTTGAACTATGACTCTGAAGGCTAGGGTTCAAATCTCCATTGAGACATGAAACCCACTGGATGATCTTGGGCAAGTCACACTCTCTCAGCCTCAGAGGATGGCAAAGGCAACCCTCTCTTGAAGAAACATGCCAAGAAAACCTCATGATCGGTTCACCTTAGTGGTGCCATAAATCAGAAATGATTTGAAGGTACACAACAACAATGATTCTGTAATTAATTAAATTATAAATGAAACAATAAAAATTAATTATTTGAACTATATATTTATGATTTATAAAAATTTAAAAATTCCATATCAGATACATCAGAATTGTAGCTTAAAATGGTTAAATGCACATTATTCCAGATTCCTCACCTTGTTTTGTTGCTATTTAAAAAAAATGTAAAATTGACAAGTTAATTACAAAACTCACGGGGCTAATTCTGTTTAGTTTGTGAGCCCTGAGAAGCTGATGCTGTTTATTCAACGTGCCCAAGAACAAAGGAGACAGACTGACTCCGATTATGATCCAAACCCAAGAGGTTTTAGAGGAAAGGTGTTTGCTTCCTGATACTGCCAGGGAATTATGAGAACAACTCTATATTTTGAGACAATTGTTAAGGTTTATTTATTTATTCCCCACCCTTCTCCCAGCATATGACCCAAGGTGAGACCCAACAGATTGGCACCAACTGTTAAAAATGGTGCCAGTTTGAGAGTGTAATAAATGGGATGTAGAGTATCCAAATCATGTTCTGTTGAGCCTCCTCTCCATTGCTTCCCATGCCCAGATTTATTCAACTCCTATAATTTGTGAGTTTGGCATGCATATGCATCACATCACTCAGCTGGGCTGGTGAGTTATTACAAGCTAATGCTTGTGTTGTAGGGTGGCTAATTTGCTTATTTGTAATTGTCTCAACACACTGCTATGATTTTCAGCACATTTCTACAGGAGCCATAATGAGCATGCAGAAAGGTAGTTAGTGAGAAGTGTGCAGGACAGCTGGATTTCAAATCCAGGTTCCCTTGAAGAAATTGAACCTGTGCCATAAGGCAATTTCATAGTGAAGTGCAGATAGCAGACATAAATCTACCTGTGCTACCCGCCTCAGGATATCAGGGAAGAAGTTGCTGCTGTCTACCCTGAAGAGATCTCTAGCCCTTAATTGGTGATTTCACAGTAAGTATGCTCCCCCTTCAATTGATTTTTTAGGGTTGGATTTCCTTATGGACAGCAGCTGAGGAACAGCCAAGCTGTCCTGTGTACAGAAATAAATTACCGTTACCAACGTTTGCGATTATATGTAAACACTCCATAACATCACAAAAGACAATTGCCTCTGCTGTTGCTGCATGAGAGGTAGAAATCCGGCAGGTTTACCTTGTTTCTATATACGTAATTATTTTATCACCTTTGCCATGCTAAAGAATTTTATTATTTCAGGTAACCTTCTTGACCTAGGACCATGACCTTAGTGGTATTTGTGCATGCAAATGTATGTGTGCCTATCTCATGAGGAAAGCAGAAAATGTTGAAGCATATAGCATGCAACAGAGCCCATCATACCATTGCTCAGCAGCAGACTTTGTTTCAAAGCCATTTCTGCTTTTAGTCTGGGTTCATTCATTGCAGTTGCCTAACAACGTGAAGCAACAGTGGACAGACTCTTTTAGCTCAAGGGCTGAATTCAATTTCAGATGAATTCTCAAATTGCAGTGCCAAGCAAGGTCAGACAAAGGATGAATGCAAAGATACCAACACATTTTAACATAAAGCTCAGATTGCCAGCAACTAAGCATGTACCTACACTATTTGAATCTCCCTTGATTGTCATGGCTCCATTCTGTGAAATCCTAGGATGTGTAATTTGTAGCAGTACTGAGAATACTGTAATATGAGAGAATTCTACTGCTGTAGTCTGGGCACTAGAACTCTCTATATGAGAATTCTAAGTATACCACCAAACTACAAATCCCAGGGTTCCATAGGCTAGAGCCATGGCACTTCAAGTGGTACCAATTGCTAGAAACCTTTGAGAATGGGGAGGAAACTCAAAGAAAGGCTGGAAAACCATCAGATGATGGGATTATGGCATGGCCCTCTGGTGCAGGCAGGAAGACTGCATTGGGACCCCCAGAGGGCTGGATTCAGTCTCACGGCCTTTCTCACTCCTGACCCAAAGGATTTAAATTGCAGGCCTATTTCAACAGGTGTTTCCTGAGATCATACTAACTGTGAAGTACATTCCTGAGCAATGAGCTCCACTGAAGTCCAAGATCTGCCTGTCCTTGTCTTTGGTCGCTTGTAGTATGCGCTGTCTCAGCAGATCGTGCAGCAGAGACTGCATTGTAGAAATTGGCTGGGTTGTTACAACAAGAGAAAGACAAGTATTGCATTATTTTGGCAGCACTTCCCGGCAGTAAAGGTGATCAGGTAAAGGATGTTGAATGACAGTCATGCCCTGACTGAAACGAAACTCCAATCCCCATTTCTCTCCCTGCGCATCTGTTTTGTCCAACTGCCAGATAGTTTCCTTGGTAATGAGGAGGAGAAAATCTTTCTGCCGAAAGCAATGGAAACACCTCCCAAAAATGGAGAGCAGGGAAGCTTCCCTTCTATGTACTGTGAGATGACTGATGGGGACCTCCCCATCCCATATATACACAGTCTTTTGAACAACACATAAAATACAAATAAAATATTCTTTGATGGGAGCCCTAATGCGCTGCAAAATGTCTGATCCTTCCCACCCCTGCTTTGTCATTCACAGGATTTATGAAAATGTTTTAACACCTCAGGAGACCGAATGAGCACAAAGAGAGAATAACCCCCCCCTTTCCCTACTGAACAGCAAATGGTGAGTTCCCTGCAGCAAGTGCAAGTGGATCTATAAATAGAACAGCTGAGGAATAACCCTTCAGAGCAGGAACAACCCTTCAGGAAGGGAGGGAACCTCCAGCTGGCTTTGCATTCTAATGAAGGCAGGAAGGATGGGAAGGGAAAGGAGGGAGAGGGAAATGACTGCATTTTTGAAAGAAAAAGAAAAAAAGGATCCTTCAGCTGAACAGGCAGCAGAGCAAATCTGTGCCTTTATTTTTCAGTAATGTGAATACCTCCTCCTCCCCAACACTGGAGAAGAAAAAATGGGGTGGTGGTGGTGGGGAAATATGCCTTCAAATACACAATATGTCAACAAGAAGAATTCCCTAAGAGCAGGAACAGCCTATGGTATTCCCTCTCATCTCCAGATTTTCTCCTTGCAAACTGATAAAAAGAAAAGGAAAACAACAACAACAACCCAAAGCCCACCCCAGTTTCTCATAAGGGAGAATGTAATCACAATTTCCTTCTTTGTTTGGATGTATGAAGAAGGCAATAGCTTTCTTTGTATCACACAAATCTACATTGCTCTGTGGTTCTGCCCAGCTGACAATGAATTCTCTTTGTTACCAAACAAAGACAGCATCTTTTGCGTTTAATGGGGAGCATAGTGAAAAGGCTGTGAATTAATATAAGATTAAATAAAATGGGGGGCTGATGATTGACTGTTGACCTACTGCCCATAAATGCTTCCCATATACTGGTTGTGGATGGTTTGTCATGTACATACCGCATTCTACTTAAGGACAGAAGGAGAAACCATTCCATCACATATTAATGTGAACCTGCTTAATTTGCTCTTCCTGATTCAGGAGGTTAAATGGAAATGCACCTATCCTTTTGTATCCCCACGGCTTTGGATTTGGTAGTCCAACTCTCTGACTGAAAAATATGTACCAAAAATGTGTTTTATTAGGGTGAAAGCATTCAGAAATCTGTGTCCATTTAAAAATGCAATATAGTGGGAAAAATTGCTAGAAAAATTGTGCACTTCTCTACAGATATACATACTTTACAATCATGCATATACCTTTTTGTGTAGTATATATTTTGCATATATTGCATGGGTGTTTATACAAAATTAGTACAGAATTTGGATAGAATCAATTTAAGAATGGAAACTGAGAAAAATTGAATTGGATAGAGATAAAGCAAAGCAAAGCAAAGCAACTTCATTTATATACTGCTTCATATTGCACTATGGGATGTCTAAGCGGTTTACAACTGTAAGCTCATTTGCCCCCCAACAGTTGGGTACTCATTTTAGCGACCTCGGAAGAATGCAGGCCTGAGTCTAGCCTGAGCCCTGGCTAGCTAGTATTGAACTCGCAACCGTGTGGACTATGAGTGAGTGGCTGCAGTACAGGCATTTAACCACTGCACCACCAGATACTCTTCTGTTCATTCTTGTGCAGTACTCCATTGAGGTGAATGAAGGAGAGCTCCTAGTTGGGAAGCTCTATGGACTCTTTACTGCTCTGATAGCAGATTACTTGGTCAGTTCAGCATGTTAGTAACAAACAGAGAAGGTGCTGTGCCAATTTAATAGATAAGGAATAGGTGCGAAGTGTAATACAAGGGGTCTCCTGTGTTCTGCTAGTGTTTTTGCTGATTTCAAGGAACAAAAATAATAATTGCCTTTCCAAATATTTACAAATCAGTCGTTCTGTTCTGAAAGCTTGGGCCATGGGAATACACTCTGAGTTCAACACTACAAATTCCTTCCTTAAAACAGATATAGAGAAGCTGTGGGAACATGTTGTTGAATAGAGCCTCCACTGTGTCTCACCATTGGTTATATTTCTAAGGACGGGATTAGAAGAAGAATGGACTTCCATATGTTGTTGTACTTCAGTTCCCATGAGAACTGAAGCACAAGATCTGGAGATCCGTTATTCCTCTAATCATGTCCTTAGAAATATTCTTATACAAGTTCTGCTCAAATGTATGGGGTAAGATGCAATGTATGCCAATGTGAATTTGTCCCAATCAGCATAATCAAACCCTTGGCAATCCTGCTGTCTTTGCAGTTTAAAAACCTCAAATCACCAAAGAAATAAGGTAGAAGGTATGACTATTTGAGAATGCACTTGCTTTCATGAAATATAATAGTGTTACTGTGAATTGCTTTGTATTAAATAACAAGAAGCATTCCTGTTCCTGCAGTTTTTGGTGTGTTGTGATAGCGTTTACCCGCATAAAACAGTAATCTTCCAAAGGAACGATAGGTCTGATTAACAAAAGAACACAATTTCCTGAACAAGAG
Source organism: Phrynosoma blainvillii (assembly GCA_026167975.1). Lineage (NCBI taxonomy): Eukaryota > Metazoa > Chordata > Lepidosauria > Squamata > Phrynosomatidae > Phrynosoma > Phrynosoma blainvillii. The sequence continues at coordinate 80,054,732 of JANUYF010000002.1, forward strand.
TGGTGTGTGTGTGTGTGTGTGTGTAAGAGAGAGAGAGAGAGAGAGAGAGAGAAGGGGAGAAATTGAGACACAGTATGATAAGCTAAGCCAGCCTTCCTCAACCTAGTGTCCTCCAGATGTGTTAGACTACAGTTCCCATTATCCAACAGACAGCATTTGGAAGCCACCATATTGGGGTAGTCTGAGCTAAATAGCTTTTGTAATCAGGCAAGGTGATCCTTTCAAAGAATTAATTATTCTCTTCGGGTTTCTCTGACCCACAGATCTGATTCTTATTGACAGATGTGACATGTTGTGGAGGAGATTGCGTCCGCCACTTGCAAACTGCTGTGCACAGAAAATACCTTTTCTAAGCTCAGCCATTCTCTTTGATTTTTCTTGGAGCTTTTGCATACCAATCCAATAGTCAGAAGGAAAATAAATGCCAGTAGATTGTGTTTACTGTGCTATGGTTATGCATATTTGCCTTCTCTTTGTAGACTGAGTGTTTATCTTCACCTGTGATAAAAAGAAATATGCTGCAGAGGAAAGCATGTATTATAAGCCAGAAAATGTGTATAGTGAAATCCCATTAAAAAGAGCAAGAGCTACAGTCATGTTTTGCATGTCCTATAGAATTCAGAGTTAAACTGGGATGTAGTGCTGCTGAAACAAATAGCAAAGTTCTTATTGATTCTAAAGGAACAGAAGTAAACATCTTTGTTGTTGTTACATGTCTTCAAGTTGACTCTGACCTATGGTGACTCTATCATAGAATTTTCTTGCCAAGATTTATACAGAGGAGGTTTGCTATTGGATTCCTCTAAGGCTGAGAAAATGTGACTTGCATAAGGTCACTCAGGTTGAGTAGGGATTCAAACCCTTAGAGTTCTAGCTCAACACGCAGACCACTGCACCATGCTGCACATTATATCTTTGAATGAAATGCAGATGTTTTAAAAGGAAGGGAATTGGATCAGCATTCAATTTATTGTCACTCTAAAGGAAGGAACTGAAGCAAAACCCACACCATATCTGTTTCAGTGCCAGATAGTTTTTTTTCTCTGTTTCAGCTTCATTCAACTCTGTCCTGACCAATTTCCAAGACTGTGTCTGGCTAAGTGCAAAAACAAAACAAAACAAGCAAAAAACTAATTGGGCCTTTATGGAGCCGTAGTGGCGTAATGGTTAAATGCCGGTACTGCAGTCACAAGGTTGTGAGTTCAATCCCAGGGCTCAAAGGTTGACTCAGCCTTCCATACTTTCCTATGTTGGTAAAATGAGTGCCCAGCTTGTTGGGGGCAATTGGCTTATAAATTGTAAACCAATTAGAGGGTGCTGAGTTCACTGATAAGCGGTATAAAGATGTAAATACTATTGCTATTACATAAATCATTAATTTTCTGCTGAAAGTTCCAAATGTAGTTTTGGAACACAGAAGAGAAACCTTTTGGTCTTCCAGAATTAATAAATGAAGGGAAAAGTCTCTTGTAAGACTTGAGTAGAGTGTTGATAATGGTGACTTGGAGGTGTTTCATTGACAGGGTCACCATAAGTTGAAGTTGACTTGATGGCAGTTAACAACAAAGTCTAAAACAGTTTCTCATGTTCTGAGTAAAAGAACTGTGACTTTTCTCTTTAACTCCCTTTCCAAGAAGTCTAGAAGGCGCATGATTCAACCTTATCTTCATAGGAATAAACAGCATATGTACATAGATAACATATGTATATTTTCTTTTAAATTCATGGCTTTTGAGTACTTTTCATATTTTTGAGTAATTGTTGTTGCATTCCTTTGAGCCATTTCTGACCTATGGCACCTCTAAGGCTATCTTATCATGAAGCTATGAAGATACCAAGCAAGGTAAATTCAGGAATGTTAGATTTAATTGGCTTTCCCATATTTCCCCCCTAATTAGTCACTTTACATGGTAATTAAAAACAGAAGCAAACTTGGTATACCATTTTGGTACATTAAAAATGAGTGATTTGTCATGCTTTGTAGAGCAAAAATTAACATAAGCCTATGGGATTGATAGATTTCTATATAAATACATGGGAAGGAAGGGAAGGACAGAAATAATCTCCTTGCTGAAGCAAAATAAACATTAAAAAGCCAGTAAAATGTACATTAAGAGTGAAGAATGAAGAAACAAAGCAACTCCCAGTCATAGTAATATGCTATAAAACACTCTATTGGAAAAACACTGTATTGAGTGTTTATGGCACATTTACCTGGAGGCTGGAAATTTTTCAAGCAAGCAACAGAATGATTGCAAAGATCTCTTTTAAAAATGTGTGTGTTGGGAGTCCAGTACAATTTAGGCTCCAATATATTAAGAACATTGTTTCTCAATGGCTGCAACAATCAACACTCTCACTTAAATCTCTGCAGTATGCCAACTCTATTCCTCTGTTTGATCTTGCAAGAGTTGACACTACATTCCTTACTGTTCATTGCAACTCAGTGTCAGTCATTGGTATATACAGAGAATGTTAAGAAGGAGCACCTAAAAACAGAAAAAAGAAATGGCTTTGCCATTCTCTTTCATTCCCTTACTTTAATACATTGATAGACATATTTTATGTTTACCTTCACAATTTTTTGTTGCTCATTACTAGAAAACCATTCTAATCTTTGGGAAATGACAAAAAGAATTGTGTTCTAGCTAATTCATAGGACAGAATATTTCAGGTGCCTGAACTGATGGTTAATTCTTTGACCTCAAGATAAACATTTTGTGTGCCTGTCAATATAAACCCATAGAAAATGTGTGTTTATGCTAATGGATGTAGGAGTCTATTTCTACATATGGCAATTACATGACTAGGTGTGCCTTTTACCAGTTGAGGATGGCATAATGGCTGTGACCCAATCTAAAACAGTCAGACTGTGCTTTAATTATCCATACCCTACTTATATCTAGACTAGACTACTGTCAATTACTCTGGCTGATTTTAAAGATGGTTGGGAAACTCCTCTCCTTTAAAAAAAAGGGGTTAACTGGTTAGTGCTTTGTGCTAAGACTGGGGAGACCTTTTTTAAAAGATGTGAAGCTTCCTGGACCAGTCAGATTTGTCGTGATAGAGAGTGCATTCTCTAGGGTCGGGGACATATTGGATATAAGAAAAAGAGAAGGGTGGGGGGAGAGGAGAAAGTGAGCATGAAAGAGAAGGTGACACCCAGATGTTAGTGTAGAATAGGTAGCTGGAACAATTTGCAGCAATTGCAACAGTGGGTGAAGCACAGAGGTGTCACAACACAGAACTGTTTTTTGACCAATTGCACAGGGGAAAAAGTAGACTTCAGCAAGTTTTTAATTCCATTAACATCAATGACTGAAAAATTATTTAATTTTTGTGAGATTGAAGACAATCATTTCATGCTATTTGAACTTAAAGGACTTTCACTTTATTCACACATCCAGCTTAGTGTTTGTTTTGGTAGATCTCAGAGATTTCAAAGATGATTTCAGGAGACAACTGGACATGTGGAACAATGTGTCACTCTTCAGATATGCCTTGTGCTAAATCTCTTGTCTGAGGGCATCCGCACATCATAGTTTCATGTCACCTTTTCAATTATATGTGGAGAAATTTTAATGTGAGTTCATAAATACACATACATGACTCATACACATTCTGAGGCAGGTAGAGTCTCATGCAAACAATACCACAAATCATCACTAAACATTGTAAGGGTCTCCTTGGTATACAGCCCAGGGAGTTTCCCTCATCTATCAACTTCTTATCCAGAATATGCCCCTTTCCCCTTCCCCAGTTCAGAGACACTGGTGGTGCTGCAGACTAGAGATAAACCCTATTACTTGGCTGGTAGTAAGGAAAACATTCTCTTCCAATAGTGGGAAGGGAACATTTCCTATGGAGTTTATCACATGGGGAAAATTGGAAGTTTAAACTGGACAGATCCTGGGGTTATCCAGGGTATTAGGCACAATTGTTTTCAGATGACGTCATGTGCAAACTGCTTAGAATCTGAACAGAAAGTGACATGAATCAGGGAATAGTCATTTTCAGGAAAATACCGTGTTTTCATTTCCATTTCATTCACGAATTCACTTTCTTTGCGCAATTGCTGTAGTGTGAAAGCTACTTCCAGGATTCTCCCTGTTTTTGTGCTTGTTGCCAGATTTTCCCATGGTTCTTTGCTGTGTTTTGCTGTACTTTGTTGTGCCGAGATGGACTCAGCCTTTTATGTTTCAGCTAGGGCTCTTAAAGGATCAGCAGGTGTGTGTGCGCGCGCGCATGTGCACACACACAGAAACAGCTTGCTTCTCTTCCTCGCACGCCTCTCTTCTCCTCCAGCCTTCCCCATTAGCTGGGGTTCTGAAAGGATCAGCTGGTGAGGAAGGCAGGGACGTAGCGAGAGTGAGAGAAGTTTGATCTTTCCTTTCCTACTTCTTTGGGTAATGATCTGTTCAGGTTGGGTACCATTTCTTGGAAAGTAAGGGCAGCACAGTATATTTTTTATAAATAAAATTGCATAAATAAAATTGTTTATTTCTCTGGGTGATTTCTGGTAACTCAACTACCACTCTTGTGCAGATGCGCAAAAAAGTTATTTCCAAACCATCAATGGAATTTGTCCCCATATGTGTGAAAACCAAATGTGCTTTCTACCCACTTTCTCGCATTAGTAATGTGCTTTTAATGTGTTGTTGTGCTCTGCATGTGAAAATCATTCACACATTTGCGTGCTTTTCTGGGATATGTATGCTTTAACCATTTTCGGGATGGAAACACATAGCTCCCTGTGTGATAAACTCCTCTGTCACCTGATCTGAACAGATCACCAGAGAATCAGAGCTAAGGAAAAAGTAACCTTTTTGGATTGTGACTCCAAGCACTCCTCAGCCAGCATGGCCTGCCCTGTGCTAGTCTGAAAATTCTGAGAGTTGTAATCTAAGATAATAAAATTTCCAAGCTCTCTAAGGCCCTGTCTACACAGACCAAATAAAATTGCTTCCCCCGTCCTCTTGGAGGGGGGTCGGGATGACACAGGGCTCAATCCTTGAATCTGATGTGATACATCACTAAACCCAGGGTATAGCCCTTTTGCAATGAATTTTAAGAAGTCACCAGTCAGTTTAAGGGAAACTCACATTCCACCAAAAGGCTGACCCACTGATAGTATGATGCCTCTCACATTCCAGCTTGGGGTAAATTTGGCCCATGGACCAAAATGATTCCCACTTCCTATCTTATAGTGTCTGCCTCATGTTGTGGACAGTACTTGGTGTTGCCAATAAAAGGAGATCAGCTGAGGAGAATTGGAGGGAAGCAGGTTTTGCCGGAACCTGCTCTATATTTAATGGCTGCTTGGCTGTGTACTCTCTGTCTCTAGCCATGGTCAATGCTGTGGCTTCAAAATAGATGGAGCCAATGAATCACTAAGATTGCTTGATGCCACTTGGGACTTGTGGCTTTTTTCCAAGCAGAGTCACTTGGATGGCTTTTGGATCAAATCCTAAATGACTTGGCATAGGTGGATTCCAACTTCAGTTTTGCAGGCTCTTCAGTGGCTTTTAATTCTTCAAATCATCTTATTAATATTTTAGCAGCAGAAATCATTAATGAAATGGCACCACACAGACACTGCCGCAGACGAATATATCTGAGTTAAAAGTGACAGCTGAGAAAATTGCTACACCTGTAGAACTAACATAAATTTAACTGTGGCCACCTCAAAATGTATGACCAAACTCATTAAAATATTATTTGCTCTGTAGTAAGAGATGGTATGCTATCCCATTTCTTGTCCCATGCACATTTTATTTCTCAATGTCATCCTGACATTGGGCATGATGGAGAGTTTTATAAAATGTTTTAAAAATAAATAAATAAATATGATATGGGATTTATCACATTTGATAAAACATCCTTTGCAATTTCTGTGGCAAGCCAGTGGTCATTCTTAACTGCTATTGAAAAAAATAAATAAAGAATTTTGAAAAAATGTACCCAAAATTCTTGACTCAGCATGACCACTTACAAAGTGTACTCCTCTTACCTAATCCTGTGGCAGTAATTTTCCTACACATTCAATGGGAATATTGAAACAGCAAGGATTTCATGCAAGGCAAACCCACCATCCAGCAACATAACCAAAAAAGAAAGAAAAGCCATCAAGGACCTCAGTTCGGACCCAGAAATCATAATTCTACCAGCAGACAAAGGCAATGCCACAATAATCATGGGAACAGAATAATGCAAACAAAAAATGAAGGAACTTCTGGATCCTGCAATATACAAAAAAATAAAATAAAAAAAATAAAAAATGAAACAAGACTCAACCATCAAAATCACCAGGAAAATGAACACCTTGATCAAGAACTCCTCAATTCAGCCAACCACACGCCAACATTTATGCAAATCTGAGGCTCTCCCACCAAGACTTTATGGACTTCCCAAGATCCACAAGGATTCCACTCCACACTGTATACCGTGTGGCCCATAATGTGCACCTTTGGATCCCCCACCTATGACTTGGCCAAGTTTCTGGCCACACAATTACAAACCCATATAGGGCAAACTCCCAACTACATCAAGGACTCAGCTCACTTCATAGAAAAAACCAACAACCTCGAACTAAAACCTGGAGACAGACTAATCAGGTTTGATGTGTTCTCCCTGTTCACCAAAGTCCTCATAATGGACACTATGACACTTATCCATCAATTTTTTTTCAGAAGACATCACAGCCCTGTTTGAACTTTGCCTCACCACAAGCTATTTCCAGTGGAACAATGGATTCTACAAGCAGAAAGATGGGGTATCCATGGGAAGCTCTCTGAGTCCCGTGATAGCAAATTTTTACATGGAACACTTTGAAAGGCAAACCCTGGAAACAGCACCCAAAAAGCCCACAAAATGGGTCCAATATGTGGACAACACTTTCACCATTTGGAGCCATGGAGAAGAAGAATTGGCTGTGTTTTTAAACCATCTAAACAGCATCCACTCAAATATCCAATTCACAATGGAAAAAGAAAAGGAAGGAAAATTGCCATCCTTGGATGTCCTGGTCATCTGCAAACCAAACCAACTATTGGGCCACACGGTATACAGAAAACCTAAACATGGACAGATACCTACACAAGAACTCCAGCCATCACCCAGCACAAAAAAGAAGCACAATAAAAGTTTTGGTAGACCGAGCAAACAGGATCTGTGAACCCCATTTCCTGGAAGATGAATTGAAGCAGGTAGACTGGGCTCTACAGGCTAATGGTTACTCCAGCCCAGACATCAGAAGGGCTGCCAGACCCAGAAAAAAACTCAGGAGTGAAGACAAACAACCCCTAAAGGGAAGATATTTCTACCATACATCAAAGAAGTCACAGACAGAATAGGGAAAGTGGCAAGGAAAAACAACCTCCAAATGATATACAGACCTACCAAGAAAATCCAGCAAATGCTCCACTCAGCGAAGGACAGGAGAGATCCTCTCACAGTTGCAGGAGTTTACTGCATACCATGCAGCTGTGGACAAGTCTACATAGAGACCACCAAATGCACTGTTCAAACATGAATCAAAGAACATGAGAGGCACTGCAGATTAGGCCAGCCTGAAAAATCAGCAGTAGCAGAACACATTATAAGCCATCCTGGGCATAAAATGCTATTTGAAAACACTACAATTCTGGACCATGCCAACAACTATCAAGTCAGGATGTACAGGAAAGCCAATGAACTCCACAAACACCTAGACAACTTCAACAAGAAAGAAGAAACTCTTAAAGTAAACAAAGTCTGGCTGCCAGTCCTGAAAAACACCAAAATCAAGACCCAGAAAATGCAAACGAAAACCATCCAGATTCAGGGGGTTTCCCAGCAGACAATGGATCACTAATTAAATACACACAATACCTCCTTGCATATTCTCCCATTTTGCAGCCTTGCCATTTATCAACAGAACAACACACAGATTAACATGCAAATCACATCTTCTCACACAGTATATATACCCCACTCACTTCCATGCCAGCATTCTCTGAAGATGCCAGCCACAGAAGCTGGTGAAGTGTCAGGAATAAACCCTTTTAGAACATGGCCACATAGCCTGAAAAACTCACAAAAAATGATTGTGGTAGGCCTTGTGAGGGTGCTGGGTGTAAGCTCCCAGCATCCCTGTGATTTCTAATGGGACAGCCAATCAGTACAAGGAAGCTTACTATGAAGCACTTTGCTTGGGTTTCCCTCAAGAATGGAACTGGTTCTGGGATGCACAATTAGTAGCTGATGTGGAAAATGAAGTTGCTTTTAAAATAAGAGAACTTTAACTCCTTGATGGAAGGAACAACAGTCACAAACTCCCCCCAGCAAAACAAAACTAAAACCCATGGTGACACTTATGATCATTCCTGTTCATATTCCTCTATTAGGCACACAAAAAGAATACCTTGACCAGATTGTCCCTATTAACCAGATTTGGACTATTAACAATATTTATTTACCTCACTACATTTTAAAGCACCCACTAACCCAAAGTATGGATGGTGTAATGATCATTCACCTCATTAAATGTGAATCCCTGCATGTACATTGTATGGGATCAAGACCCCATTGGGGTCAAAAGAATAAATCCCTTTCCCTCCTTCCCCATGCTATCCCAATTGGGAAATAGTCCCCCTGATCTCACAGTTTCTGAAATAAAAATCCTGCACTCAAAGGCAAACCATTCAGTCAATTTGTCATGTGACCTGTATGCTAGGGAAAAGAAAACTGCTGATTTTGATTTCTCTCAGTTTCTTATTTTTCTAATCTTACATTTGGTGTATCCCAAACTTTAGGAAGTTTTCCATTTTTCCTTAAAACTTTGAGAATTATTTGTAAATGTTCACATGGAAGTTTGTATGTATTTTTAGGCACATTTCTCCTAATATTTAATTTTAATGCAATTTTTCCTTCTATGCATAGTTTTGCAAGCAATTTTATAATATATGGTATATTATAAAATATACCTTATATTGTGTATAATTTTCATCAACATGCACATTTTGTATGTGTTTATTAGGGATGTAACGAATATTTACAGACTTTCACATCCTTGCTGAAAAAAAATATCTTAAACACATCAAGACATCCCTATCAAAAAGCTGTCAACTACCACAGCATTTTGTTTTTGCTCCTTAGTAAGAGGGAAAAGACCAGCACCCTTTCCCTCCTTGCTTTAATGGCGTGTGCGTGTGTATGTGTGTGTGCAAAATATGATGTTTTATGCAAAATGTGTTGTGCAGCATATCAAGGAGTTTTGCACTAAGAAAAAGTCCCAAAATGTGAACCACTCTTTAAAAATGCAGCATAATTCTCATTATCTTGCCCAGAAAGGAGAAAAATCATTTTGCTTGGTGCTTTTGCTTTTCATTTTTGGGCTAATCAATTTTTAGCTGTGGTTTGCTTTAATTAGTTGCCTTGGATCCTGTGCTGGAAGAAAAACCAGGTATAAAAATACATAAATGAATTGCCAAGATATTTCTGTCAAAGTGCTCTCAAATTCTCTACAGAAGTTGCCTGTTGAATGCTATAGAAAACTAGAACTGTGGTGTTGTTTAATTCAGTTATTATCCCAGTTCTTAATTAACATCAAAATGATGAATGCCACCAGTATGCCATCCCTTATGTTATTGCTTTTAGTATGAAATTCAATTTATTCTTTGCTTCATCTACATTTGTGATGAACTGCATAATATTTTACAGGTAACATATAATCATTTGCTGGAGGCTTCAAAAGCTTGAAGGGAAGTTGTAGCAGTCACAGAGTAAGGAAGGCATTCACTGCATTGGCCATGTGTTGCAACAAGGGAGTTGTATGCTCCCTATAACTAGCCACAGTCAGCATTCTAGCTGTGGCATTTTGAACCCACTGAAGTTTCTTTTTGTTGCCTTGGCTTCTATGCATCAAAAATATTCTCCCTCCTCCCCTCTCAGCATGTGGAAGCCATTATTTCGTGGCAGCCCTGGCCAGGTTGCTGTCTGACACTGATGGAATATCAAGTCCTATCTGTGTACTTATCCTGGAGGACAACAGTGCAAACTAGCTATCTTGTTGCACCCATCAGGCAAGTAGTGGCTGTATGAGCTGGAGGTGGAACTGTGCTTCGGTGCCTTTGTACAGCCTGGGGAAAACCTTTGCACAAGGAGATATTGTATACTTCCTGTTATGCTAGCATAAGTCACTAAGAGGATTCCAGCCATCTGTGTTTGTAACTGAAAGGCATTTTAGTTCATTATAGGTCATTGTACTGCATGAAGACAAATATGAAGACAAAACCTTAGGATTCTCTGATGTATCGGTTCTGAAATATTAGTTCTCATTCATACTACATTCCAAAAAATAATTCCGAGCCATATTGGCTTGGTCACCCCTGACCAAGAAGTTCCTTTCTCCAACATTGTTGAATGGCAGAGGTACTTAGTGAGAAAACACAGATCCATTCCAGTGATATCAGAACTACTTGTATCTCTACAATAATATGGCAAGATGATAGTCACTTCTACTGAGCTTCTTTTGAAATGGCATGTGCAATTTCTTCTTTACAATAAGTCTTGATCTTCAGATGTATGAAAGCTGGCATCTAGCTTTAAAAGATGCTGTGATGACAAAATTGCTAGTTTTGACATTAAGCCTGTAGAGCAGGGGTTGGCAACCTACGACCCATGGGCCGATTCTGGCCCACCAGCCCCCGCTTACCGGCCCCCACCGCCACTGCCGCCCGCCACCTCCGCTGCACGTTTTGGCAGCCGTGCGTCCGTGCGCGTCGCAGCCACCATTTTGGAAAACAAAATGGCGGCCGCCACTCATTTGCACATGCGCAGTACTTCTGCACATGCGCAAATGAGTTGCAGCTGCCATTTTGGAAAACAAAATGGCGGCCATGATATGTGCGGCGGGGGCAGCGATGGTGACAGTGGTGGCGGGGGCGCACGTGGCATGCGTGGTGGCGAGGTCCGCACGTGCGCATGAGCGCACGTGCCGCCATTCCCCCCCCCGGCCCTCCGGAAGGGACCGGCCCCAGGTAAGAAAAGGTTGCTGACCCCTGCTGTAGAGGACTATCTTAGTTGTGATTAACCAGAATGGCATTGTGCACCCTCATTCCTAACTACCATTTGTTGAAAGAACCTGTGGAGGATGTGTTAGGCACATCTGGCCATTATTTAACAACATTCATAACTAAAGAATTTCACAATGGGCAAATTGCAAATAAGGGGCTTCTTGGCTATATTATCTATTTCTTCCTTTTCATGGGTAGCATCCAATAGTGACATGCTGCAGACAGAATGGTGATATCCAGCAGAAATGGAAGTGGTAATTGCCTCTATTGGAGCAATCAGTGAATCCCAAACTGGCTTTGGAAGATTGAGAAAGCTTCTGGAGCTGATTTCCAGGTGGTGAAGAGGTGGTGGGTAATTGGTGGATAATTCTGGAGTGACTGCCAATGGATATTTGGATTTAGACCAATGAGCTGCCAGAATTCAGGATTCCTAGGGAAGTAATCTGATAAAATTGTGAACTGGAAAAAGAGGTTGAGTACCTGTTGTTGTTTTACATTTGGAGAAAATTTGCACCTGCACTGCTATGTGAGGGAATTGCAACAAGATAAGATTCTACTAAGAATATATTCCAAACTCTCTTTTAACTTAACAGATATTGGTTTGTGTTTTTTGTGCGTGGAGGGGCTATTAAATATGGGTATCAAATATGAATCATGTTTGTTGGATTCATTGCTTTTTAATGCTACATATTATGAGTTCCTTTGAGAATATGTTTCTGCAATGATTCATATTGTTAGAGACAGAGGAGCAGAAGCTGAATAAGACAATTAATAAATTGGGAGGTGTGCACTAGTGAAATAAAATGTGCCTTTCCCCCCGGCTTAATTAACTTCTGGGTTTGAGAGTTTATCCCATGGGATCAGAATGGCTTACCTATGGTGCTCCGATAGTTTTTGTGGCCTCAAATGAAATGAGCCTTATATAAATTATTAAATGTATTCAGTAGAATAAAAATATAATGACTGGGCTACAAGGAAATATCAGCATATTAACAGCTGTTTATTACTAGACTTTGGCTGTTATTTTGAAGTTTATCTAATTTATCCTTTAGTCACTTTAACAAATAGTTAAGAAAATGGAACATGACAGTCAACATGATCTCTGTACATTTGCCCAAAAGCTGCAAAGAAGCTTCTGTAATCATATGAGGTATCTATATGTGAGTGTAACCATGAGTGAGTGTAGTACATGAGTGTACCCATGTAGATACCTAACTTTGGCTTGAGCATGAAGCCAGTGTGACTCTTCACCCTCTACAATACATTCAGTAGATATGGGGAGAAAATAAGTGAAAATGGCTACCAAATTAAAGATAGCAATAGCAAGTACATTTCTATACTGCTTATCAGTGCACTTAAGCACTCCCTAAGTGGTTTACAATGTGTACGATGTGTGTAAGCTAATTGCCCCCAACAAGCTGGGTACTCATTTTAGCAACCTACAGAAGGATGCCAGGTTGAATAGACCCTGGAGCTCTGGGATTGAACTCACAACCTTGTGGCTGTGAATGGCAGCAGTACAGGCATTTAACCACTGCATCACTAGAGCTCTTCTAAGATGTGACTAAAATGGATTCTTGCATTTATTATAATCTGGCTCTCACAAAATAACAACAACAAAAAGCTGAAATTGCTATTAATGTTATTTCTATTGTGAACCTTTAACTTATGCCCTAGAGAAAGAAAAGAGTGAGAGAGAGAGAGGAAGAGGAAGGGAGGATGGGTGAATTATTTCCCTGGGAAGCACATATGACTGATTGTTCACCTTTTAAACAGGTTAAAACCCTCTCTGTTGAAAATTTTAAAAAGTCCAGTTTCAAACCTCAAAATAGTTTTTAGGCCTCTTTCTTCCTTTCTTTCTTGCCATTTTTGGTTGTTCATACAGCCCACAGAGGATCCTGGGACAGAAAAGTGCCTCCAGGATTTGGAGATGGCAGATAGAAACTGCTCAGCAACCTATGAATGGCTGAAACACCTAGCTGAGGCTATCTGATGAGCTCATGCTCCTAGTTCAGAAAGAACTCCTAGTTGAGTGTGTCTGCCTCAGAGCACAGCTTAGAAATTTTACTTTCCAGTGGCTATACTGACAGGAAGATGCTGGGAGATATAATCCCAAAATGTAACTTTTCCAAGCTCTGCCTCAGAGCATTGCAATTTATGCAATGCCCCTTCAAGATTTCTAAACTAGATCCTAGGCTATACTTGATCACATGTGCTCATTGTTAGGTCCCTTTAAGTCAGCTCTGACTTACAGCAACTCTATCATAGGGTTTTCTTTGCAAGATTTATTCATAGGAGGTTTGCCATTGCCTTTCTCTGAGGCTTAGAGAATGTGACCTCCCCAAGGTTATCCAGTGGGTTTCTGTAGCTGAATGGGGATTCAAACCTTGGTTCAGAGTCCTAGTTCAGGACTCAAACCACTACACCATGCTGTCTCTCATTGTATCTGCTACAAGAATTACCTAGACTAGTACAGTGGGGCCTTTTTGTCTGCAGGCTTGCCTTCTGTGGATTTAAGCATCTGTGGATGACAAGCCCCATTGTCCCCAAAGGCAATATGCATGTCGCGCCACCATTAATGGCAATGGGACTTGAGGTCCTACTTTTTTTTGTATCCACATATGGGTGTGGCTAGAATGGATCTCCCATGGATACCAAGGTCCAACTGTACCTACTTTTACACCCCATTCAGGACACATCTGTTCCATTGGGTTTTTGCATTGATTATGTTTAATTATTTACTGGAACCATTTCTTCAAATGTAGACTGTTTTCTCAAGAATAATCTGTTGTGATGGCTTTATTGTTGAGATATTTTGGGTAAATCAGATGTTGTGTTTGTTTAAGAAAAATAGAAAAGGGAAAAGTAAGGGAGTGTATATAACTTTTTTATTGTGTGTACTGGAGACAGAACAGCAGAAGGACAAGAAGACACCCTGCTTGAGAATTACAATGCAGCAAAATTACCAAAGCTCATCCAGAAGTCTATAGTTGATCTGCTTCCTTCACTCTCACTTAATTTTTATTTTAATATGAAAATAAAACATGTGAAATGTCAGCAGCATGAAGGTTTGGCCTATTATTCTGAAGGTACAGAGGCTCTGCAAGGAATGAGGGCATACTTCTGTCAGGAAGTTCACCATTTATATACTTGATAAGATGTCCACACTCTTTCCATTTGCAAATCATCAGAAGCTGAGTGAGCAGTGACCTGCAAAAAGAGCAATGACACATTCAAGAAAGGCGTAGAAAGAACAAAATCACAATAGCACACTTCAGTCTGTGCTGACCAAGAAGAAATGATAAACACATACAAAGCCAACCAAGAATGTAATTATTGCTAGCTGTCAGCTACCTCTTGCTTTTCAGTTAACAGGTATACTCCTGTCTCTATTTTCTAACTAATGTTCAAAATCTAATGTTTGCAGCCTGTTTTGAAACCACTCAGAGAAGAAAATGAAGAGAAGTGCAAGGCACTATAGAAGTGCAGATCTATAAAAGTACAGTGTAGTCCCTTGCACTCCATTAAACAACAAAGATTATAGTCAGCTATTAAGAGGCATAGGGAACAAGAGAACGAAGATCTGTAAGCCGAAAGACTAATACATTTCTTATGACATGAGATTTCACAGGCAAGACTATTTCAGCAATGACATGAAGGGAAGAGTGAAGGTACAAATATGGACACAGAGGAATTGTAGCTGAATCAGTTGGTTAAAGGGAACATAATATAATCATCTCTAATCAATAAAATAATAGACTATGACTAGCTAAGTACACCTGATGTAAACAATCTGGTATTCAATACCTCGTCTCCCAATTGGGGAAATTACATGATGCATTAAGGAAGAGGAAGCAGCTCTGTGTCTGCTTTCTTTCTTTTTAACTCAAAAGGAGGGTTGGAATTCTCAGGGCCTTTGGCCACTGGTAGTCCTTTAAGATGTCCTTTAGTAGGACTCTTGTGATCTCCACTAAGGCCTTGGCACACCATTGTAGCCTGGAATATTTTCATTTTGCTTACTTACTCAACAAACTTCATATCTACAGAATCTCAATCTCCAGGTTCATTCAGGTCAAACATGGAGAGGATCAACATTTAAACTTCCTCTATATGCTGTGCTCAGACATACTGTAAGTAGCACTCATAAAATACACGTGTGTTGGCTGTCTACTTGCTTATTGAGTTTGCACAGATTTATTCACTGCCATGGAATAAAAGGCAGTCATTCCACTGCCATGGAATAAAATTCCCTACACATCTGGAATTTGTATACTTGTATAGCAGCTAGGTGCAAATAACTGAGAACCGAGACCAAGGTAGGAAAGGAATACAGACTTTATTTGGCCAAGACTCTTAGGTGGAATAATTTCCAAAAGCACTAAGAGCCCTTTGCTAGGGTCACGTAGCTCATTTTATACCATTTTAACAGTAGCAGGTTGGACTTTACATTATACATTACGTATAAGGCACAACTTGGCATTTCATTGGCTAAGCTCATTCCTTGTTAACCCTCCCCCCCATATGCACTAATTAGCTCATCACCTTTGCAAAACTTTGCAGCAACAGGAAACACTAGCTCATCATTTTAAAAAAAAAATTAAAAAATGTGCATGCACACTCTCTCAGCCCCAGAAAAGCCATGGCAAAACCCCTGTGGAGATTTTGCCAAGAAAACCCTAAGAACAAGTAATAACAACAATAATCAATATCATCATGGCGGGCGGCAGCGGGGGGAGGCGGCAGCAGCCAGACTAGCCTGGGGCCGGTCCAAAGGCCTTGGGGGCCGCATCCGGCCCCCAGGCCTTAGGTTGCCTACCCCTGCTCTATCCTATGGAATCCTGGGATATGTAGTTTGTTGTGGCACCAAAACACTCTGACAGAAAAAAACTAAATATCTCACATAACTACAAGTCCCAGGATTCCATAGCATTGAGCCATGGTAGTGTAGTTAAAGTGGTGTCAAACTGCAATAATTCTGCAGAGCAGATGTAGCCTCTGATTCTCTGTGCTGTTTGGCCACTGAGTGGCAGCACAAACATAGTTCTGCAGCTCTGGATGTGTTCAGATATTGAAGTAAAACAGAATCAAAGTGCAGAGGGAATTGCTATTTCACGTTTCTGCACCAATATTTGGGAAGGAAATGTTAAAACTACAGTGAAAGGCTGCCCAGATTCATGGTACACCAAATCTTTCTTGCAATTATGCTTCGTCTGATAAACTGTCAAGCTGACAGAGTATTGATAGATATTCCTTGTAAATGCATACAATGTGGGATTAAAATTATATAAAAACAGAGGTGTGCTGAAATAAACAAATAGCTACCCACACAATTAGAAACCTGCCATATTTAGCAGTTGAGAATGTTTTCTTAAAACAATGACTATATCTTGAAATGTATTTCTTGGAAGACACAAATAATCAGCCATAGATGTATACCGACATTATGCTTGAACCCCAGGAGGAAGATTTGATACCATGCCAACTGCTCTGTACCTAGCAGCCACACTGCCAGACCTATCTGTTTAGCACAATAAGATGCAAAGGGGAATTCATCTGAACATGTTAATAATACTCCCTCAAATCAGGAACAGTGATGCTGCAAGACTTTCAAGTTGTGCTGTAGATTCTAAGTGTTTTCACCTGGAAGCTTGAGAACATCTTCACATCTTCCTGCTCATCTTCCTGTTCTTGAGTTCATCTGCAGTTTTCATGTAATGGATGGAAATGGGAAAGTTTGTCACAGATATACTTGAGGGTGGGCTGCATGTATGAATCAGCACATACTCAGTAAAAAAAGTGACTATTGTTAATCAATATTTCAAAGTTACTTGTATAAGGGACCATCCAGTTCATTACACATGTGAGAATGAATGCACAGCATGCATTATGTTCTAACAAATATTATTGCAAATGTGTAATGAGGTGCTTTTGTCTATCAAGGTTGTGGAGGGGGAAAATCAATAGTCATTATTTTCTAATTAGGAGACCCTTTAGAACCAAGGAGAATGTGTAACATGGCAAACTTCAGAGAGCTTAAAATATATTTAGTATAGTTTCAGTTTGGGCTCAGGGATATTTTAAGATGGCCAGATTTCCTTTTCTTTGGGTTTGCTGGCAAATAGATTGTTTCTCTCTCCCAGTCAGTACTTCTCAAAGAGGATACAACAGGTACAATTGTCCCCAATATGCTTGGACACGTGTTATTTGGAGCCAGCATCCAATGTGAACATTTATTTAATATTCATTTTTGATTTTTAAAAACCACTTTAGCTCTGGCATTTGCGGCACTTATCCATCCATCTGTCTTCTTGTTTGGGTCATGAATTTGAAAGCAGTCAGTAAGAACTTTGTTGGCAAGAAATGTCTGCTTATTAGTAGTCCTTTGAGATCCCCCCCCCCACTAGTGTGCCATTATGATTGGCAGGAGTTCCATAAATTGTTCTTCAAATTGCTCCTCCATTTGCTAAAATGCTCATGCAAAACACTTGAAAACAGCAATGGTCTCAAATTCTATTTCACAGAAAGATTTTGCAATCTTTAATGTAGATCCAACATTTTTCATATGCTGGTGTGATTTTAAATCAAGCATTTTAGGAGATTATCGCATATCTTAAAAACCCGTTTTACCTCTCCTGAATTGAAGTCTAATTCAGGCTGCATCTGGGTCCTATCACATAGCTTTTGTCACCAAATCCACCAGCAGAGTACTGAATGAAGCCTGAAATAGACTTCAATTTGGGAGAGATAAGACAGGTTTTTAAGATGTGCGATAATCTCCTTCGGCTGCTTCCCAGGTGCTAAGTACTGCAAGCAACTTCAAGGCCCCTCCTATTATCCTTGTGTTTTTTAAAATCTTGAACCCAGACTTGAACTGGCCAGTTCTTCAGAATAACCTCTGACAGCCCTTCAAAGAGAGGACTTTCTTCTATAATGGCCATCTTGCTGGGCTTCCAATTGGTGTGACTGAGATAGCTGTGAGCAGAATCTTGCTCCTTCCAGCTCCACTCTTCTGTACTTCCTGGAAAGTTGCTCTTGAAGATTGGAAGAACATCTGGAATAGCCCCTTGTGGGGAATATAGCATGAGGAGGGTATAGAAGGGTTAGAATAACAGTGTCTTCTGCTTGTACAAGTCTCTGGATCCTATATTGAGTATTTGATGGGCCTATCAAGTGGTTATTTTGAAGTCCTGGTGTGTTTTAAGAAAAGGTGAGGTATACCAATTCCATCATCACGTGGCACGCTCTTTGAGGTGGATCTATAGCAAATGTTGATTACCAATGTGAAGCTTGTTTAACATATGATTCCCCCCCCCCCCCCCCGTACATGGTTCATTGGCACATATAAAAATCCATGGAGCTATATCCAAGAAATGAGGATTAGAAAGAAAGTCACTGCTAGTACCACAACTATTTGTGCAAGAACATGTATTGTTACATTGTCCAGGCAGCATGACAGGTAGGTTCTTATGTTTCTGTTTGGGAAAACAATTGCACATCCTCTTGTGCAGGCATACTGGTGTCCTCCAGATGTTTGTGATTGCAGCCCCAGACCGAGAAAACATTATTCCCTCACAGCCTTAGAGTCATTCTAATCCAAACAGAGAGTAAGTTGATTTACTATATTCTCAGCCTTTGCTTTGTGCACAAAAAGGAGAAGAATTGAGCCCTGTTTTTCAATTTGAATACTAAGCAGCTATCTTCACCAAGCCTGTCACATTGCAATAAGTGCTAGTCAGGTTTAATGCATAGCTTTTAAGTTTTCTAAATGATTTCAAGATAAACCTCTAGAAACATAATCACAGGAAGGAAATTGCATTCAATAAAGCTGAAGCAAGCTCCTAGGTATTATTCTGTAATATATCACATTAGAAGCAAGCATGACTTTGTACTATAGACAGCCTATATCTTGTTTTGCCTACTTGGGTTCTCTGGGAATTGAACATTGGTTGAGAAGAATCTAAGAAACTTTCCTTATCCTAATGGATCTGACTGCACCTTTGTACACAACAAATTTCAAGAATACATTTTACAATTATGGATGCTGCTAAAATGTAATATAATTGTTTTAAAATATATCCTTGAGAGGGTAGTGCAGATACAGTTCTACTGTACTACCAAAATTGTCCATTTCTGTTATAACTGAGGGGGCACTCAAAGCAGAGCTCTACTTATCCACTGAATCAAGGATGGGAAACTTCCAGAAGCCTGATGTTGGCACAGTGACCCCAAGAACTTGGAGGTCTCTACTTGACATAAATAGCAATGACACCCATGGTTGCGTAGACTCCAAATACCCAATTGTGCCCTTGCGGGTGTGCAATTAAATCTGGAGGGCTGAATATTATTTGCCTTTCAAACAAGGGGTGGATGGTGATGTCCTTTTAAGTCTTTCCTAGAGGAAGGACTCTGGGAAGTCAATTTAATTAGATGGAGACAGGAAGAGGACATTAGACAAAAGAGAAGAAGCAGAAGCTTGGTGTATAAGACAAAAGGAATAGGAGACCTCTGAGAAAAATATTGCTGATTATTTGTAAATAACTGCATTGTAAATTTGTAAATTTGTAAATAACTGCATATAAAATTAAGAACTGAGGAGAGAATTGGAGTCACTGTGAAAGAGAATGTCCAAATGCACATATTTCATCTGTTGAGTGAAAGGAGTGAGGCTGTGCCTGATGGCCATGCTTAATCCCATGGATGCTCATGCTGGCCTTATGAGAAGAGGGCCCATGTGTGTATCAATGTACACATACATGTTGTTGTTGTTGTTGTTGTTCATGTTATTCTTATATTTGTATCTCACTCTTTTCCCAGAATTGGGACTCAGAGCAGCTCACAACAACAACAACAAAAAGAACAGAACAGTTAAAAACATAGAAAAATAGTACATTAAAATGAAATTAAATTATTACAATATTAAAATAGATTGCTTATTAAAAGAATAAAATACAGTTTAAAAAGATAGAACTGTTTTAAATACTTTAAAACAATACAAGGGGGTACTTATGTTAACCAGCTGGACAGAGAAGATCTGCTAACACAGATCATTACATACATGGGGACCTTTCTCTTGCCACCTTCCCAGTGAGGCATGTGCTGGCTAGGTGAGCGTTAGAGGCAAGGGTGAAGCTGGCATGCATGGCTCTTTAACCCCCTCACACATTCTAACACATGAGGTCTTAAGGAATAAAATACAAATCACATTCTTCCCAAATATAGTGAAAAAGCAGAATTTTTATTAACCGCCATCAAGTCAACTTTGATTTAAAGGAACCCTGTGAATAAGAGACCTCTAAGTCACCCTCTCATCAACAGCCCTGCTCAGGTCCCACAGACTCAGGGCCATGACTTCCTAGACTGAGTCCATCCATTTGTAATGTGGTCTCCCTCTTTTGCTACTGTCTTCTACCTTACCAAGCATTATTGTCTTTTTTAGTGAGTCGTGTCTTTTCATGTTATGTCCAAAGTCTCAATTAAGGGGCTGAACAGACTGGCATAAAGAGCTGCCTGGGGGCAGAGTGGGGGTGTGGTGACTGCATGCCAGCCGCCCCAACCCTGTCTTCATGCCAGCTTCATGCTGTGTACCCCACTGCACAGCGGGAGGCATCAGGGCACTCCCTTGGTCCAGCATCCACACACGCTGTGCCAAAGGAGTGCTGAAAAGCTGCGGCGGCAGCAACAAGGGCAGCTTTTTGCCACTCTAAAAAAGAACGGCATTTGCCAGTTCTTTTTAGAGCTGCAAAGCACCGGATCAGAGCTGTGGTGTGCTGTTGCCACGTCCCCGATCCAGCAAGGATCTGTTCAGCCCCTTAGTCATCTTGGTTGCTAAGAAAAGTTCAGGCCTGGTTTGGGACCCAATGATTTTTATTTTTTGCAGTCCATGGTATCCATAAAACTCTTTTTTAAAAAAGCACCAGATTTCAAATAGGTTTTCTTCCTATCAGCTTTTCTCACTTTCCAGCTTTCCCAAACATACATAGAAATTGGAAATACAGTGGCATAGACAATCTGAACTTTATTATTCAATAAAATATCTTTACACTTCAGGGTCTTGCCTAATTCCTTCATAAACTGGCCTTCCAATTCCTAGTCTTCTTCTGATTTCTTGTGTGCAGTCTCCATTCTGATCAATAACTGAGCCAAGGTATGGAAAATTTTGAACTATTTCAATGTCTTTATCATCTGCTTTGATGTTATGTAATCATATGTGGTCTGATTTTGTTTTCTTAATTATTCTGTACAATTGTCTTTGCATTTTATTTTTTGACTTTTCTTTAGTAATTGTTTCAAGTCTTTGCTGTTTTCTGCTAGTAGTTTGGTGTCATATGCACATTTTAAATTGTTGATGTTCCTTCCTCCAATGTTCATGTTTCTTTCCTCTGAGTCTAATCTGTTAGGATATGAATGGGATATATAGTCAAAGGTGAAATGTAAAGATGTGTGTGTGTCTGTAATTTTCCACTTGAGAACAGTTTCTGGACAAGGCACAAACAATATTTAGAGAAACAGGGTGAATCAACTCCAGGTGGTAACAGAGACATCAACAATGTACTTTCCCAGAGGTAAAAC
This sequence comes from Phrynosoma blainvillii, assembly GCA_026167975.1. Classification (NCBI taxonomy): domain Eukaryota; kingdom Metazoa; phylum Chordata; class Lepidosauria; order Squamata; family Phrynosomatidae; genus Phrynosoma; species Phrynosoma blainvillii. Next base: position 80,076,355 of record JANUYF010000002.1, read on the forward strand.
TAATGGAACCAGACTTTGTTATGGATAACAAAGATATATCAAATACGTAAACATCGTTAGCTTGGGAAAGTTACTCACGTGGTGGATGATGGACAGCAAGAGGCTGGGTTAACATACATCATACAGACATTATCCAATTAACATAAAGTTAACACCTAGAAGGTGGAGTATGGGATGGGCTTAGAAAATCCTTTGTCTAAGAATTGTTTATTGTTCAAGATGTGAGGGTGTGTGGCTGGATGCTGCAACAAGTTGGATCCTAATGTTTTTTGGATTGTTAAAGATGTAATCTTGTATGGCTGAACTGGACAAGTTCATCACAATGGATTTTACTTAGTTATCTTATTTTTACTTTTTATATGCATTAATAAAGCTATGCTTTTGGACTTTACAATGTGTCTTCTTGACTGAGGAAGACAGGATGCTGGAGAAGAGAAGCTGAGCCAGTTGATGGCAAATCTACACAGTGGCTGTGGATCACAGCAGCCAGCTTGTCCTGCAGACTCTGCTGGGTGCCAAAAGGCATCACTACAACACTCATCATCCACACACCAACATAATCATGTATGATACATATGAATTTGCCCCGGTCTCTATTTTCTGCTTTTGATTATGTTCAATGGTTCCCAAACGTTGGTCTTCCAGATGCTTTGGACTTCAGTTCTCAGAATTCCTGATAGCTGGCCAAGCGGGCTGAGGCTTCTGGGAGGTGAAATCCAAAACACCTGAGGGATCAAATCACTAATGTAGTCTATATGATTTCTATCTTGGCCATCAAGTGACGTCCATGTATACAGTTGCTTCTTTGGATGCTTGAAGGATGTGTTTGAAATGAACAAACCACTGGCCTTGCAAAATTCAAGCAGTCACTCTCATTTCTTGATCCTAGGCCAAATGTTTCTATGATCTTTGATTCTACTCTGTTTCCTACTTTTGCATACTAATTGTCTATGATTAACAACAAATCATGTTTTGACGTGTGGACAATTACTTCCTGGGATCTAGCACAGAATCTTCTGATTTCTTCTTCTTCTGCCTTTGTAGTTTGAGCATAAACTTGATGGTTATATAGATAGGTTTTCCTTGAAGTCTTACTGCTGTTATTCAGTCAGACTTTGTATAACATCCTTTGACTGCTTTTGCTATATCTGTCTTCACTATAAATGCCACCCCATTTCCTCTTAGAGTTTCATTTTCTGAGTAAAACATTGTGTAAATTAACTCAGTCAAAATGCCCATTCCTATCTTCTTTAGCTTGCTCACCCCAAGTATTGCAATGTTTATATGTTCCATTTCTTGTTTTAGTACATCTAGCTTCCTTTCGATTCCCCTGCACAACACATATATGTTTTTATAATATGTGTTGTGCAGGTTCAGATCCTCCTTTCACCCCTGAGCACACCAACAGCTGGATGTCCTTTTGGTTTGAGTCCTATTGCATCATTAGCCACAGTGCTACTCTCCTCTGCTGTGCCCCAGTAGCTTGTTGAGTGCCTTCTGGCCTAGGAATGTCATCTTCTGGTACTATCTCTTGTTTCTTTTTGGATTGTCTCATGAAAGGGTTTTTGTGGTAAAAGACATTTAAAAAGGATTTACCATGCCTTCTTCTGTGCAGTACTAAAAAGTGTGAACTATTGTGTCACTGCCATTGTCTCTGAGAGATTCTCTATCAGTGTTACCACCCGCTACTGCTGCGGCCAGTAGCTTCTTTGACATTTTTAATCTGGCTCCACTGTAAAAACCTCTCTGTCATGGGAGACCATACCAGCAGCAGTGCAAATGTCACCATAGCCTCTTGCCTCACAATCCACACAATCCAATCACCGTGGAAAGATAATGCCATGGTAGGGAAAAGCAGAATAATAAGTGACAAATGTCTATAGTGGCACACCAAATCTGTCAGGTTAGGTGACCAGTTAATTCTGCATAGTAAAGCTGCTCACAGTGACAACTAGTGATTCCCATTTCTGTGTCATGGAAAAGCCACTCCATGTATAGTTACTCAAGGCTTTGAGCATTCTCCCCGAAACCGATTCCACAAATACTGGCTGGTATTATAGATCAGCTACTTACCTATGTAACTACTTTAACTATGTATCTAAGTAGTGTCTCCTGGCCTAACCTGGGACACAGTAGAGTGATCCCACCCCTCCCTCCAGTGATCTCTGGTATGAGGAGGAATTGCCACAGGGATTCTGCTTCTCGCTATCGCACTGGAGATTGTTTGTGGGAGGAGGATGGAAGTTTCAATCTGCTGTGTCCCAATTGATAGAACAGACTCCTGTCACACGCAGTGGTTGCCGCCCAGTAACAGAATAATGGAAGGGAGAATGGAAGTGCTACAATATCATGTGGGAAGGTATATAGAAAGTTGCTTCTATCTCGCTGCCTCTCATCTTTCTTTTGTAATGCAATAATTCCCTGGGTTATGCATTTGTAGCTGCAATTGTGAATTCCAGTTATTGTTCCTTAGTGTAGATATCTTGTTGAATCAACCCCCTCCCAGAAGTATCACTTCCACAGCATTCATCAATTATGAATATAATTGTCTTCTTTAAGTTTGTAAATGTTTTTTCAAAACCTTACAGACTTGGTACTTCATATGTCTTGCTGTCTTGCTTAAAATCTTCTTCACTTCCTTTATTTCTCACTATAATTCTGAGGCAGTACCCAGCAGGTGAAAGCTGTCTAAATGAAAGACTGGCATGAAATACAATGCTATTTTGTTAAGTTTACTTCCAAAAGATAAATTCCTTCTACTACAGAAGATTACTTTGCACAATATAAGCTGAAATGAGTTTTTGATCCACTACTCTCTATCCTGGGATGAATGTTATGTCCACCTCTATAATATCAGACATATTAACTACATTTCAATAATACTGAAATAGTTGGAAATATATTTGTTTTTCATTGATTTTTGGCATGCCTGCCGGAATATTTTCTTTCCTCTCTCTCTTTCCCTTCCTCCCATTTCTTTTTCCTTTCTCCTCCTTTGTAATTCTCCTTATATAAACTTTTGCTGCTTTGAGTTCTGTGCAAGGAGAAAGGCAGGACAAGAATGTTGGTTAGAATGTAGCATAGAATCATAGAGTTGGAAGAGACCTCAAGGACCATCCAGCCCTACTAAGCAAGAATACACAATCAAAGCACCTTAAAGCATGAGAGTTACATCTTTGTAAGTAGGAAATAGAATTGAATAGTTGCATAATATTTCTCTGGTGTCCCCCCAACTGTACTTGTGATGGTGCTGGGACTGAGAGAATGGCCTCTTCTGATTATCTCAGAGCCCGGGGCAGCTCATGCAGGAGACAATCTGCCAGATAGTCTGAATAAATAAGAGTATCCAATGTGCATCAGAAGTGCCTAAAGAGCATGAGAAATGCCTAATGCTCATCAGGAGTATCTGATGCCCATGAGAAGAACCCAATGTGCATCATAACACTGTTGCTGATGCCCCGATGCTCTTCTTCATAATTCAATAACAGGATTTCTCTGCCTTTGTGCAACATAGCTACAGATTTGTAAAGTTACAATATATAGTGATGTAAAATCTTGGACTAAATAAATAAATTAAATATTGAAAGGGGAATTGCATAGGTAACATATAGACTAAAGGAAAAAGTATTCCCCATTGACAAGGTTGTCAAGTCGTGTCCGACCGTAGGGGGCGGTGCTCATCTTCGTTATTAAGCTGAAGAGCCAGCATTTTCAGAGACTTCTCTGTGATCATGTGGCCAACATGATTGCACAGAATCCTGTTTACCTTCCCACCAAAGTGATACCTATTTATCTATTTGCATTTGCATGCTTTCGAACTGCTAGGTTGGCAGAAGTTGGGACTAGTAACAGGAGCTCACCCCATCATGCAGCACCCAGGCCTCTTACAGCCAGCCTTTCAATCTTGTAATCAACAGAGTCAGTGTCTTCAACACTTGAGCTGACTGCATCCTGGCACATATAAATTAGGGGTGGGGAAAGGGCAGTCTGTGGGCCCCTAACCCCCAGTTTTTATTTCTAAAAGACCCAATTTAAAACAAACAAACCAATGGGCCAGTTTCCTTGATTTCCCTTCCAGAATGGCCCCAAATGCAAAAACTGCCTCTTGCAAACAAGGTAAGACATGGTTCCACTAATTAGTACTGGAAATTAATCTTTATCTGTGAATAGAGAGCTAGGCAAAGCTGGTTGGAATGAGCCAATTGCAGGCCAAGGAATGCTGTGAAGGAGATGGGGCTAAAGGGGAGAAAGGATACAAAACTGAGGCTAGTCAGTGACAGAGGGACGATAAGGAGAAGATATCTTAGAGATTTGGAAAGGATGGCAGAGATATAGGAGCAGTTAGCTGGGGTGGGGGTGGGGAGAACTGAATAGGGTTTTGGGGAGCTGGGAATGATTAAATAGTTCATGGGTTAATGTGTGGTCTAATTGTGTATTAATACACTTCTTCTTGTTTATTATTTTTTTACAACTGTGTCTGGCTCTTCCTGTTAAGTTTTGATAGAGTCTGGTCAACTTTTTGCAGTGAACCCACTGGGCAACATATCCTCTCGTCTGTATAGGGATCACCTTCAGGCCCAAGAACCCAATCCAGGGAGGGATGTTGAAAGGTAAAAGGGGGCAAGGCGAGTGATAACAGCCCAAAGGTTTGGAACTGTGGGAGCAGCCTGGAGGGGAGGGATTAATCACATCTTATATCTTATAAATAAATAAATAAATAAATCTGTACACATCTTACAATGATGTTCAACAGAACAGAGTGAAAACAACAACAACCAGTATTTGAATTGTTACATTCACTCTGCTTCTTTGACCTATTTCCTAAAGGGTGTAATGATTACATAGGTCTGGTCTCCTTGGGGAGACTTCCTCTAGAGCAGGGGTAGGCAACCTTTCCCCTTTAAGGGCCGAGGGACTTCAGCTCCCAGAAGCCTCAGCCATGTTGGCCAATAGTCTCATGTTGGCCAATAGCTCCTGGGATTCTGGGAGCTGAAGTCCCTCGGCCCTTAAAGGGGAAAGGTTGCCTACCCCTGCTCTAGAGACTTACTGGCATTTTGTAATCTTTGAGTTTACATTCAATTATGTAGACTGAAAACAGGTGGAAGCTCATTGGTTAAAAAGTCCAAATCCTGCTTTCCCATTACTTCTTCAGAAACAAGCAGACTCCTTGTCCCAGGCATTTTCCAGAGCCCCCAAACCTGATCTCTACCTCTTTCACCCAAAAACCTAATACAAAAGGAAGGTATTGATACGCTTGACCATCTCAAAGGAATTCTGGTTCCATGTGCCTGTCAATTCACAAAAGCATCTTTCAAATATGTTAACCACTATATGGAGCTCCTGACAGCTTCCACAGGTGTATATTTGTTCATTTATTTAATTTATAGACTGCCTTTCTCCAAACATGGGGAGGCATTGAGTACATTCCTATGCAAACAGTATTCCTGTTTCTCTAAATTTCAGATTAGCCAAATGTGCTTGGGTTTCTCACACTCTTTGGAATGCAACTTTAAATGAAACTTTAGCCTGCATCTCCTCTTTCCTGAAGTACGGAGCAGTAGTGACCCCTGTGGCTTTGATGCTTGCCCACCATTAGTTCTTTGTATTACAGTATTTATTTCCCAAGCAAATGATCAACTGTGATACTGTAGAATGACAGCAACCCTTTTCCTTTCCAATCTGTCACCTCCTTGCTCTGGTTAGCACATTAGGAAAGCAGATCACCCTTCATTTTCACAGGTAGTCTGAAACCACCATCACCTTTCCCTGACATTAATAATTTGATAAATAAAAACTAAAGGACTTGCAGCCCACACATTTGGGTGGAATTTGGAAAAAAATCCCCAAGTTAAACCCTTGAAGTTTCCAATTACAGTCCGTTCCAGACCCTGCCACAGATGACAAAAAAAGTGGGACCTCAAATCCCATTGTTTCCTATGGTGTCACGATGTGCACGCAGCTGCTAGAATGGTTGTGTGCATGCACCTCCATTAAAAACAATAGGGCTTGCCTTCCATGGAAGCTCAAATCCATGGATGGCAAGCTTGCAGATAAGAAGAGCCCATTGTAAATAACACTGGGCTTGAAGGAAGGTGTTCCTTTGGACCTGTTTGTGGTATCCAAATCTGCCCTTTTCCTATGTCCTCTGACAACATGCCACTATGATTGATACAAAGGAGGACCCCTTGAGAAGACATCAGACCTTGGGCAGGCATATTTAGGGGGAGGCACCCCTTCAAGTCTCAAGCCATTTAGGGTGTTAAATGTCATTACCAACACCTTGAATTCAGCACCTTGACAGTTGCAATTCTTTTAAAACTGGTGTTATATGGTTTCTGTATGATGTTCTGGTTCACAGTCTAACTGCTGCATTTTGTACTAGCTTCAGTTTCTGGGGCAGCCCCACAGAGAGTGCATTGCAGTGATCTAAGATCAGGAAGTTACCAGTGCATGGGTGATTGTGCAGGCAATACTGTGGCTGGCACACCACACGATGCTGGTGCCAAGCACTCCAAGACACAGAGTCCACCTGGGTTTCCAGTGACAAAAATGGATCAAAGACGAATCCCAAGCTACAGAGTTGCTCCCCAATTCCTGGTTCTGAAACTCAACAATACACACAGTTTCAGTCTTATTGGAATTCAGCTTCAGTTTATTGGCCCTCATCCATCCCATTACAGCATCCAGGCACTGGTCCAGCACCTGCAGAGCCCCAGCCAATTCTAAAACAAGAAGTATAGAGCAGAGTGTCATCAGTATGATTATGATCTTGAAACTGACCTAGTCTTTCAAAGAAAAATGTTTTCACAAAATGCCTCTTCACCTGACTACATGGTTCCACTAAACTGTTTAGCTGATTCTTCAGCACATTCATTTGAGTATAAGTCTCAATATCTTATTTCTAGTCAAACATGCATAGGGCTGTCAAAATATTAAAAGCTTCTAACAACAACATTTGCATAGTGTCTAAAACTTTTCTAAGTGGTGTACAGATACTGAAAGATAAGACAGTGCTTGCCTGTAGGCTCACAATGAAGAGAGAAGAGGGAAGGATAAAAATAGTGATGAAGCAGCATTTCCTTCTCTGGGTCAAGGTGATTTTGCCTTTGTCATACAAGGGGGTATCCTAAAGTTTTAATTATCACCTTTTAAAAAAATTTGACAGAAGGTTTGTAGTTGTTAACTTATTTCTATGCTGTCACCATCCAGATTTACACATTTTTCCCAGCATTCACCTGATATTATGCCTTACAAGGGAGTATCGTAAAGTAATAATTATCACTCAGAGGTTATTATGATATATTGATGAAATTTTGTCAGTGTCCTCATTGTGTCTTTTTATTTTTGTGACAGGTTGTGCCAGAAGTGACTAAAGTGTAAAATCCTCGTAAGGCACAATCTACAGACTTCTACAATAACGATATTCAGAGGGTCAAGAAATGCTGGGGAAAGTGTCTAAATCTGGATGGTGACTATGTAGAAATAAGTTAACAACTACAAATCAAAACAAATTTTCTGTCAATTTATTTTAAAGATGATAATTAAAATGTTATGATACCCCCTCGTAATGCCATCCCTAAAAGTCAATGTGTGCAGCCTTTCAGTGCTCTTGGTTTCCTGACCAATGGATGAGGCTCATATGCTACATTTTAACTCTCCAGCCCATGTACTCATTGTAAAGTCTGTCTGTTGTATCCATGGCCTTGTCATCCATGGATAGCCCTGTCCTGTTTTCCTCATTGGCGGCATGTGCATGCAGCCATGCTAATGTAGCCACGCACATGGCATGTTGTAATTAAAAACAATGGGAGTTGAGGTTCTGTGATATTTGGCATCTGCCGGGGGGGGAGGCGGCAGTGTCCAGAAGAGAACCTCCATGGACATGAGGGGCTGACTTCACTGAAGTTCATCCTTACTTCAACAGATCCTCACGCCTGAAGGCAAAGGACTAGTCCAGGTTGTTCAGAGTAGGCTGTGTAGAATCCACTGGTTTGTTCTCTAAGAGAGGAGAATGGCCAGAAAGCATGGGAAGAACAGCTGTGCCCTTCCACATCTATGGCCTGAGTAGTTTGTTCACTCTGTCTAATGGCACAACTGGCTCTGAATCCAACTCAAAATATATAAGGCAATGGATGATACAAGGAATACTAGTTTTTATTCCCTCTCTTTCTGTGCTAATGAGGGCATTACCTTGCAATCAAGCTTCGTCAAGCTACCGTATAATTTGTTTACTGTGAGAAAATATTGGATGAACAGATCATCAACAGGGAAAACATTGAGGCAAAATAAAACAAGAGGTTTTTCAGTGTGGGGATGGACTTATTCCATTGCAGGATGCTTTTTATATCTTTATTATGGAAAACAGTTCTTTTCCAGGGTGAGACATTGCGAAATATGCTGTCATTTTTATTCCGTGTTGGTTCATTCCGGCCTCTTTGGTGTCAGAGTGTGTCCTAGGGAAATAATAAACAATTTCTAGCTAAATATGGCTTGCTGACTGTAAAATGTGACAATGACTGACTTTCAAGGACACACACTGCATTCTGCTCAGGTACACACACAGGAAATTTGGCAAGCAGAAGCTAAAAGATACACACATTTTCTCTTCCCTATTAATAGAGGCAACATATATTTTTCCTCCTATACAGGAGGGAAACTCATCACTTTGTTAAGATCTGTAAATAATAAGAAGCACTCATCATAATAGCTATGCAAACCTCAAGAGGGTAATATTAATAAAGAATTATGTTAGTTTGGCCAAGGCTTTCCTTTGTGAGAAGGGTCAGAAGGCCTTGCCTGAGCTGATTTCAAAAATCTGATTTGTAACTGAACACAGTTGCCCCCATAAACACTAGTAGTACAAACCATTAAGAAATGTTCTTGTAAATGCCCATTTGAAATTGTCAGAAGGGCAAAGTAATGAATAATAACAAATATATAAATGTATATGCAGCTTCTCCATCTCTCTCTTCTGTTTCAGTATGTGTGTTGTTTGCCTTCAAGTTGTTTCTGACTTATAGTGATCCTAAGGCAAACCTGTCACAGGGTTGTCTTGGCAATATTTGTTCAGAGGATGTGAACATGTAACATGCCCAAGGTCACCTAGTGAGTTTCATCACCAAGCGGGGATTGAATCCTGGTCTCCAATCATATTCCAATGTTCAAATGAGTACACTATGCTGGGTCCATATATACTGAATTTATTTATTTCTAGCATGAATGACATTATGCCAGCACAGATGTAGATGCCAATTTTTCTGGCTCAGATACTCTGTAACTAGCAATTGTAACTCAGGCAGCACCTCAGGCAGTGTGTTAACTCTGTGCTTGTATACTTACACTGTTGCCTGGGGAGTGAAGGTTGCTCCTTTGCGATTTCCTTCTCAGATGTGCAGCCACTCAGCTACCAACTGGTTGCAGAGATGTGCTAGATGTGTTCCACCTACTTTTGCATTCTTGAAGAAGGAGGAGGAGGTTGCTCCTTCTTCTCTAGGTGCACAGTGGCAGCTGAAATGAGCCTGGGTCTACTTCCCTGGCCAAGGGGACAGAGCTCCCCCACTAGCCTCCTGTTATTGCACATCTGAGCCACTGCATTAGGAAGTACAATATACTTCCACAAAATCCCCAAATATTTATGCAGATGTAAACTGGGATGGCATATGCCTGCATCTCTCACAAAGATAATTCTTACCAATATTTTGACTGACTTAGGGCCAATGCAGATCGGCCAAAAGGGCTGGCCTGGGGATGGAGTTGGGGCGGGGTGACTGCACGACAGCTGCCCTGACTCTGCCCTGAAGCCACCATCATGTTGTGTGCCCAACCACATGGCACATGGCATCAGGGTGCCTCGTTGGCGCAGTGTGCAGACACGCTGCACCAAAGGGGCGCAAAAGAGCCATGGTGGCGCTAAGGGTGGCTTTTTGCCCCCCCTCCCCCAAAGAGCAGCATTTGCCAGCTCTTTTTGGAGCAGCAAAAAGCCAGGTCAGGGTCACAGTGTGTGGTTGCCACAGCCCCGATCCAGCGCTACCAAGGGTGGCACAGAGCCATCCCTTAGGGGCCATCTGCATCGGCCCTTAGGCCCAGAACAGACAGACATGAAAGAGTGGCTTGAGTTTGCTCAGGCTGGAAGTGGGTTGGAACCCCGCTGTCTGCACAGCCCACTCCTAAAGTGGGCCATGGACACAGGAGTCAACTGGCACTACCAGGAGTCAGATTATCCCAGCTCCTTTTTGCTCTGGTCCTAAGGATCAGAGCGTAGCTTCAGTGTGGCTTCCAGCTGCTTTGGAGGTATGTGTTGTTTAATCAGCATGCCTCCAAAGTGGCCAGAAGCTACTTAATTTGGCCCGTCTGTTTCACCCCAAAGGGATAACTGCTGTTGCTTCTTTCCCCTTCTCCCCTTTATTATTACTCTTCTCTACTTCAAAGAGGTATGTAGCACCAGTGTATTGATACCTGTTCTTGTTTTCAAGGAACAAATATGTTATATGCTGTGCCATTCAGATTAGATCTGCATTAGCAATGAACCACTAAAGTGGAGTAATTCGAGGTTTGGAAAATAATAAGACATTTGTGCTAGTGTTAAGAAATAGTGTAGTTTTAGGGTTTGATCCCTGACTGCCCACACTGAATTTTGTTGAAAGCTTTCCTGTTCCAGTTTCAGGAAAACTGAGCTTGATTTGGCACACAGTAAAGATTGGCAAATCTAATTTCCAATTAGGTAAGTTATTTTTTCTTTGTTAGATTTTGTATTTTTTCTTATTTGAATGACATGTCCTGAGCAGTTGTGATTGATATTTAATGTATCCTAGTGAACAACATCACCAGGGTTGCCCCTAGGTTTCAGGGACAAGACTGTAATGCTCCTTTTAGAGATCCTGTTGTGACTGGCAGAAACAATTTTAGCAGCTCTAGCCAGGATCATCAAGACATGGATGCCCACTTCTTTGGCTCAGATAGTCCCTGATTGGCACTGTAACTCATCAGAACTATTATCCTTCATAACACCCAGATGACAATAAAGACCATGAGTTGAAATAAAGACAAATCACTCTGTGTTTAATCTTCACTCTTGTTTTGCTAGAACCTAGATATGTTATTTTTTTCAGATGATGACTTCCAGAATCCCCCACCAAAGTTCTGGCCTTTATAACATATAATGGGTACATGTTACTAGAATGTCTCTGAACAAGCATCTTCTGCTAAAATGATCCATGTTTTTGCTTTGCCTTGTTTGTTCCTCAACCCCCAGCTCCCCATCCTTCATTGCCTTCATAGTACTTTCCATTAGTTTTCAATCTAATTCAAGTCTGTTTTTGGCCTTTTTTCTGGACCAGATGGTTGGATAAAGTATGTAGGAGGGCATAATATATGCATGATGGCTCATTATATGAATCCAAAGGATGGGAAGCATGGGAGGATTCCAGTCAATAACTGTTAGAAATGGATCCTATAAACAACCACATGCCTCTGTTCTGATGTGGTGAATAGGCATTCTGACTTTTCTGAGCAACCACTATTCGCTGCTGAAATGAGGAGTGGGCTTGGAAGTTGGGAGTCCGTCAGTGTTGGTCTGGTTTCCTCTGACTCCCTGTCATCCTCCTCCTCTTTTTCTTTTTGAAAGAATTGAGGAAAAGCCCAATAGAAAAGTTGTTGTTCCCTGTTATTTTCCACAATTTCGACTTTTCAGATAAATAAATGGCATCCATAAAATGGCAAGAAAAATGCTGCTTTGTCATATAGAAATGGTAAAATATTACCTGTGCACCTACGGTTGGCAAACAACAACACCAATCTTAGAAAAACCCACAGATGCAACAACTCTTAGGCTACTTCATTGTGTACATTTTTAGAAAATAAGCAGTTTTTAAAAAGCTTTTATAATTTGCAGTGAAAGGAGGCATATAGTATAAAGATAGCCTAAAGGTTAACCTCACAAAAATTAGCAATTTTCCACATGAAGATTGATTGAATAAGTTTGGATAAGCACTGGGCCAAATCTTTTGATGGTTTTTGTTCAACCGTTTGAGGATTTGAAGTGAAAGGATCCCTGGAGAGAGCAGGGCCTGGGGAAATTTAGAGATATCCTTGCATGTAGCTGGATACATCATGGTTGAGGATGAAGAAGGTTTGTCTAACTAATATGTCAGGTGGCTGATGGGTCTTTCTTGTGGAAACAATTGGTATTAAAGTCTTTCTTCAGAGGTTCCCAGCCAGCCAGTATACTTTCCCCAATGCCTGTTATATAGGGGTGCCAAGTCATGAACATCCCAAGCCCTGAAATTTCAGGTTGCAAACCTGAAACATAGGAGCAGCCCTTGATGATGTTGTTCACTAAGATACATTAAACATCAACCATAACTGCTCAGGGTATGTCAAATTAAAAAAGATAAAGTTGAACAAAGAAGAAAATACTTATCTGGTTGGAAATTAGGTTTGCCAAGCTCTAAACCTGGAACAGAACCTTTTCCTAGTTTTTCTTTTAACACCTTTCAAGCACATAGGAGTTATCATGCAACCAATGAAATTGTTCAAGTGCTGTTTTGAACAAAAAAACCTCAATAAATCATTTCCAGCTGTTGTTAACACTTTTGCAAGAACTAAGAGAAGTGCAATTGGCAATTAAAAGAGAAAAGGATCAAGTGCCTACTTTAGCAGAACTATAGAAAGAAATATGTACCCATCTTTTGCTAGCCAAAAGAGGAGAGGAAAGGAAATTGTATTGTGGCTCACATTTGGTAAAGAAAGTAGGTACAGAATAAAATATGAAAAGCCAGTTACAAGTAAAGCCATTCATACTGATGTTGAGGGAATTTCCCATGATGTCTGTCCCCTCCTGCCTTTGAAAACTGAGAAGGGAAGAAGGAGGGGAGGGAAGGAGGGGACCAATGAAAGCCCCTAGAAAGTCTACAGCAGCTTCTTGGAAATAAGCTGCAGCAGCAAGGGTCAGTTTCTTAAAAAAACAAACAAAACCTTTTGCTATGACAAAGTTGGGATACAGGTAATTGTATGCCTTCTGTTTTTACTTCCAGATGCCTACACTAGGATGCATGAATTCTACTTGCATTTGCAGTTTACATTTCTCACCATGGGGGGTACAAATACAAGTTTTCCTTTAGAAGCCAAAGTTAGATGTTATGCAGAAGATCCAAGGAAAAGGTGCACGAGTCCTTTGTATATTTCCTGATATCTCTTTGCAAGACATAAAAAGAAGCCAAAGTCCTAACAAGTCCAGCATCCTTTTCACATAGGCCTGAAACAGACAAGCCAAAAGAAGTGGCTTCCAGCTGCTTCAGGGGTGTGGCATTCAGATGATGCATGCCTGTAAAGAGACCAAAAGCCACTCCAAGACTGTGCTTATGGGGCAAGAGCCAGCCCCAAAAGGAGCAGATTAAATCAGCTCCTGCTGGTGGCCTGTTCAGGACTGTGGTGGCAGCCTACTTTAGAAGTGGGCTGTGCAGTTACTGCAGTTCTGGCACGATCTACACAGCCTGCTTCCAAAGCGGGCAGCTACCACAGCCCTGAACAGGCCACCAGAAGGAGTGGATTTAATCCTTCCAGGCCATCTGTTTCAGCCCCAAGTCACCTACCAAAAACTGCAGATCTTAGATGCAAATATAACAAGTAGTTACCTTTAGTTTTACAAATATTTTACTCCACAAAAGCTAGGACATGCATGAGGTCTTTGCTGGATGATAATTACAGTGGACCCTTCCCATTCTTGGGGATTTGCTTCTCACCTGCCTCCCCCCTCCCCATGGATGGGGGTAAAAATGAGATCTGAATGGCAACATGTGTGCACTTGTGTTAGTACACTCATGGGCATGCATTGCCATTGGCTAATATGGAGCAGAGAGCTCTGCAGAAGCTCCAGTATTTAGATGGCTAACTTGTTGATACAATAGGCAGAGGTGTCACGGGGGGGGGGGGGACATGGACTTCCACAGCTGGTGGGTGGGCAGGCGAGGCAGAGGGAGGGAAGGTGTGCAGGGCTGACCACTGCTGCCAACCATATCCCTGGGTGACGACAACTCTAGAGATGAAAACTCTAACAATAATCAGAAATGCCTGCTAAAACATTTTTTGTTTCCCTCTGTCTGAGATAATAGATTGCCCTGCAGTTCCATATGCAAACCACCAAGTTTATTGTTGGGGAGGAGGAAGTTTGGTTTGTTTAGGAAAAAAACACCAGTGAGATAGGTTTGACTCCTTCCCTTTCTTTTATGTAACTGGGCTCCTGACTACCTCATGGTAAAAAGAGGGTACTTATGATGACCTCAAACAGTTCACACAAGTCCTGAAATCTAGTTCATTTTGAGCCTAAAGGAAAATAAAAAGGAGCATTCTTGGCATCCTAAGAGGTTTTAGATTAATTGTTCTAATTCTGTCTCTTAGTCAGAGCAAAAATCTGTATGTTCATTTCTTAGGAGAAAGGCAAAGTATGCAACCATACAGTCAATTAGTGGGTGACCACACAAGCCAGTGCTATATCTAAGGTTAGACTCAGGGGCAAGTAAGCCTCCTTCTTACTCTTACAGCATTTGTTTTCCTGCTATCTCACTGCTTCCCTGCTCCACCTTCTCCCACTTTTCTCCAATGCTTCAGTAGCTGCATCAAAAATCACTGCTGGTCACATCTGCAAAGTCACACTTGACACCAAATCAAAATCCATATGTCTAAGATTTCTGAGTAGATAAGCTGATAAAATGTTGACCATGAGTTGTGCAGTGCATGGATTTGTGTAAGAGCCTTATACTGTCTGTATGAACTCCACAAGGACATCACTGTAGGTTTGGTTTTTTTAAAAAAAGATTTAGACAAAGGTGAATAATGTCAGAAAGCCCAGGTCCAATTTTTAGCTGCTAGAATAGTCCATATGGTATGAACAGTTCAAAATAATATTGTTTTAAAAAACAAAACAAAACAATCCCTTTTAAAAAAAAGCCAGAAGAGTTTGGAGGACCCATCCCCCTCAACACAAAACCACCACCCTTGTAAGTAGACTCCTGAAGAAAGCCTTGAGAGCACACACTGAGTTTTTCTATCACTAAACTGACCACTTTGGAACATCTTGAGCTGTTCTCTTGTTTGTTCTGCGTAGTACAAAAGTCAAGCTCTGCCTTTGGCTTGGTGACTGTGGTCTCTTAACATAATATGATTCTGTGCAAGACAAACATCTTAAGTATGGCAGAAAAGTCATTCTTGAGGTGGCAGTAATGGTAGTGGTGATGGAGGAGGAAGATGTAGGAATTGGAATGGTAGACCAATGCCTTTATTTTTGTATTTAAAAGGTAATCTACTCTTTGATCTGGCTGTTGTTTACTTCTTTCCCTTGCCATATTGTATATTCAAAGCCATCCTTTCTTATTTATTTATTTTCACAAGCTATAGACACCCCTTCATGATTTTTTAAAACATAGAAATACAATATTCTAATGATTATTAAATAACAAAAATGAGAGGCAGCGAACCATAAAACTATACAACCAGCAGAAATAATCTGTGCAAAAGCCCTATAAGAGAGGTCACTGCTATTTTGATTTTAGAGTTATCTCTCAGCCTTCTCTCCGCTGTGACTTGCTAACGCAGCCTTGTGAGTTCTTTAGTTCTTC
Source organism: Phrynosoma blainvillii (assembly GCA_026167975.1). Lineage (NCBI taxonomy): Eukaryota > Metazoa > Chordata > Lepidosauria > Squamata > Phrynosomatidae > Phrynosoma > Phrynosoma blainvillii. The sequence continues at coordinate 80,091,966 of JANUYF010000002.1, forward strand.
ATGTAGACCTTTCAGATCTTGTTTTTGCCCCTGCCTCAACATCACTTGCAGTGAGAGCATACCTGTCCTGGACACACAGTGCAAGCCATGATGTGTAAGAGTGGCTGCTTATAAGTGTAATTCCATCAAACAATTCAGATTGGCTTCTTGTCACTTATCCTTGCCCTCTCAGCCAATTTGCTGCCATGGTTCTATTAAGCGCGTCTGGCAATTGCTGAGGTCAGCGATTCCGAGGGCAACTCTTCAGTATTCCTGGCATTTAAGAGAACCTTAATCTCCAGGTACAGGGGGACATCTTGACATTAATTTCCTCCACACATTCTCCAGTGTCTAATTATAGTGCTAATCAAATCTCTTGGAAAAGAACAACCAAGATAACATTTAGAATAGTCTAAATATGTTAACAAGCAGCTCTCTGTCTTAAGCAGGTGAAAGGGATGATTTGGTCAGTAAAGTTTAGGGACTGGGTCTCTTTTTATGTTAGCTTTCTGCACAGGAAGGTTTTAACATACATGTAGATCTGTGGTACTGGTTCCAGGTTTTAGGGGGCCTTTTGATGATAAGCAGAGCTTGGAAAAATTACTTGTTTGGACTGCATCTCCCAAAACCATAGAGCTAACATACTTCATTTGGGCCCACCTTGTTATTTTGCCCTAGTGTCACCTCTGCAACTATGTGACACTCAATGAAATGCTGATAAAGCAATATACAAATGAAATCAGTGTTGCAACTAGGGATGGAAAGAATGTCTGAAACTATTTCAAAAATGGGTTTCTTGCATGTAGGGAAACACTATCTAGGAGAATCATATGTAGAGATCTTTGTAGCACCTCTGAGACTAAGGGGGGAAGCAGATGGCACAAAGGGCCATTTTGGGGGCAAGGAAGGGGAGGGGCAGCCGCATGGTGGGCGCCCCAACCCCTTCCCGAAGGCATTGGCAGAGCGCCCCCCCACCGCACGGCCGGGGCTCCGACGATGCCTTCCCGCCGCAGCATCCACACACGCTGCGGCGGAAGAGTCATCGAAGGTGCGCTGCCAGGCTTTTGCGGTGCACCTTCGGCGACTTGTGGAAGGAGCGCTATTTTAGCGCTCCTTCCAGGGGCGGCGAAGCTGCGCCGTGGGGCCGAGGTGTGTGGATACCCCGGCCCCACGGCGCAGCTTCCCCCCTAAGGGCCTTTGCAGACTGCTAGAAATAGTGCAAATTGAGTCCACTTTAACTGTCTTGGCTAAGTGCTAGGGAATCATGGGAATTGTATTTTTTTCTGAGACATTGAGCCTTCTCTGTCAGAGACCTCTGGTGCCACAATAAACTACAGTTCCCATGATTCCCTAGCACTGAGCCAGGGCAATCAAAGTGGACTCAATTTGAACTATTTCTGGCAGTCTGCAAAGGCCCTAACTGAAAGAAAGAAGTTGACAGCAGGAATTTTCGTAGACTTCAGTCTATTACCTCAGATGCTTTTGGATCAAAAGCATCTGAGGAAGTAGCCTAAAGTCTACGAAAGCTCCTGCTGCCAACGTTTTTCTTTCATTTAGTCTCAGAGGTGCTACAAGATCTCTTTACATAGGATTTTCCTAGGAGATTATCGCATTACCTAAAAGCGCAACTTATTCCTGACAGGATACCGTCACACTTTGGATTAAAACCTGATTTTATCACACTCAAATAGCCGCTACTGCTACCAGGCAACTGCAGCCTGGCTGCAGTCCGGGTCCCAGTCCTAGCCCTCTCAGCTGGCTGCTTTTCTAAAACTGGAGCTTGCTGTTTTGGAAAAGCAGCTGGATAAGTGTGGCTGGGACCTGGGCTGCAGCTGGGTTGCAGTTGCTCAGTGGCAGCGGTGGCTATTTGAGTGTGATAAAAGGTATTAATCTGAAGTGTGACTCTATCCCATTGGGGATAAGTTGCGTTTTTAGGTAATCCCTAGTAAGGCAAGAAATCTTTGCAGTTTGGGACTAGTTCTATGCAAAAAATGCATGTGGCTTCCTTGAGCAGAAAATGCAAGAAAGGCAGAGTACCTCAAAGAAAAGCTTAACTCTAAGTAAGGAAATTCTATAGCAAAAGGATATCACTGCATGAAGGACCAACTTGCCCTCTGGGCACAGACAAAACATTTGTTATAGAGCCAAATAAGTTCAGCCAAACCAGGAAAAGAAATCAAAAAGTCCTAATGCCACTGACTGGTACATTTTCCTAATTGTACAGATCAGATGGGATTTGTAATCCTTGATTTTTCTAGATGACTGGGAGCCTGAGCCTCATTATCCAGCTCCACCAGCCACCCAATTCCAGATTAGAAGCCCCACCTGGTCTGCCTAGCAATGGCCAAAGACCCAAAAGACTCATGTTGCATCCAGGCTTTTTTTTTTTTTTTTTAAATCCTCCTCTCAGAATCCTCTCAAAGGTTCATGCTTCTCCCCAACTGCCCATCTAACTGGACAGCTCCATTTTATCCTCTATGATGCAGACCATCATTAAAATGTACTGTATTTCTTCTCACATTTAAATTTGTTATCTGGGGAGAAGGTTCTGATAAATGGAGGGACTCCCATTTATCACAGGGGCCCTGCAACCTTGTCAAACCTTGTCAAATTTATCACAGGGGCCCTGCAACTTTGGGGGGTTGCAGACTGGCAGAAATAGTGCAAATTGAGTCCACTTTTAGGGTTAGGGTTAAGGTTAGGGAATCATGGGAACTGTCGTTTATTGTGGCACCAGAGCTCTCTGACAGAGAAGGCTCAATGTCCCAGAAAAAAAATACAATTCCCATGACTCCCTAGCACTGAGCCAGGGCAGTGCCTCAATTTAATGTGCACTATTTCTGGCAGTCTGCTTAGGCCCTTAGTCTTCTTTGGTTCAAAAGTAAGCCAGTCCTGGGAATCTGGAGAGGTCTAAAGCAACCCTGGGGGACTTCGCACATACTGTCCAACTGTACTTATCTAGCAGGAATAGGACCAGTTAATTCTTTATCATCTCACCCTTTCATCTGCTTTTGAAATGTTCCAGTTTCTCTCTCCTCCTCCCATTTTTCCTCTTTGTCCTCAGCTTACTTCAGTTGTTGCAAACTGAGTTCAAAGTGCAAAAGTAGACTGCACAAATGAAGTCAGGATAGGGGAGAGGGAAGAGGAGTCAGCAGAGTCTTGCAAATTTCTGGAGTCTCTCCTAGCTTGTGCGTTCTCCCCATTAACAACTTATCCCATCTTGACCACACTGATGTTGTTTGCCTCATTTTTACCTGTGAAATGTTGGAGGGTATGTGCATGCAGGTCTATCCAGGCTTATATAGGACAAACTCCTTTTAATGTGATGGGAATTACTTTTCAGTAGGCTTGTACTTTGAGGCCAACTAATTATATTGCACAATATTTTATAATTTCTGTTTGATATTTATGTTTCATATTTCATAAGACCCTTCTGTTGCAGTTTATATACTTTAAATAATTGAGTATTGCTGCAGAATGTTTTCTGTACTCCTTCATTTATGTAGAGTAAATTGGATATTTTAACCTTTGGGTGTTCTGTTTCCCCCCTTAAGCTGCATTATAAATTTGTGCTTTTGTGTAAGTTGATAAATTTTAGCATGTACTTTAAAACTAATTTTGGCAAATACTCAAGCTCAAGCTTCAGTTATCACAAATCATTTTTGAAGCTGGAACTGTTTTATTTGTGCTTGAAGGTAACATGAAAGGGTTGTCGAGAAGGTCTGGATGAGATTTGATTTTGAATTAGAAACAATATTAACAAAAATGTGTTAGTGTTTGCTCAGATTGAGCCACAGGTAACAATTGTCTATAGCAGATGTGGAAAAACACAGCTTCAGCTATTGTGTTTTGTAATACTGAGCATTCACAAAATACTGGAGGTGTTTTTTTTGGGGGGGGGGCTTTAATATGGGTTTGTAATTATATTTACTGATGCAAAAGTTGAATTATCTTTAAAATATTCCTATCAAAAGCACTTTCAACTGTTTAGCTTACTTATTTGTTCTATATATTAAAGGTAGTTTGTTATACAACATCTTCAGTACAATGTTTATTAAAAGTAAATGAGTTACATTTCAAGGACAGCTAATAGTTATCAAGAGAATAGTGTTCCCTCCTTTTATTGATCTTCATCAAAAGCGGAGCCAATTAACACACAAGAAAAAGTCTAGCTTTCCTTGTTTATTCAAAGAACCAATCTTCGAGGTCATTAGACTATCATTCTCTAAAAGTGCAATTTGGTGCATATTACCCAGAATTATATTGTACTAAGACTCGGACTGGATAGGATCCAGACTTAATCATACTTAAGAGTAAACTTGTTGAAATAATGGAACTGAAGTCACAGCTACTGCAAATCTTATTGACTGCAATTGATTTACTTCAAGTATGAATATGTCTAGTTCTTACTTGAACTGCAGTTGCCTTCTCCCAAGAAGCCCCTCTATGCCCCTTCCAGCATTATTGGAAGAATCCATGGACATGAGTGATGTGGCATCAAGGAAGAGATAGGAAACTTTCATTCTGTCAACTGTCCAAACACACATCTACTGCAAAGATGCTGGTACCTGCTAATTTGGGGGTTATTATGTATCTAGGGCCCAAAGCAGTAGAAACATTACATTGCTTTGACCCAATCCACTCATTTTGGGCACTTAATGACTCACCTGCCTATGTAGGAATTCTCATTCTTGGTAATCTATAAAACACCTCTTAGTGCTCAAAGGGATACAGGTCCCTCTATGACAGGGCTGAATAACTATGGAGGGGACCCTTGGGCTACATGTCCATTCTTGGAATGATGAGAAATGATGCAGTATCACTTCTGGTTCTGGAAACTGGTTGAAACACAGCTCTGGCCTTTTTTCTTTTTCTTTTTCTTTTTCTTTTTCTCTTTCTTTCTTTTTTTTTGCTGTGGGGTTTCTTGGGAGTGGGAGTCAAAGGAGTCAAAGTAGCAATTTTGTGTGGTGGTTTGACAGCGTTTTCAGAGGATTTCAGAGGATTTTTTAAAATATATATATATATTAATGAGAGGCTATTGAGGTCTCCGGGGGAGCCTTTGAGAACTGCAAATTTGACCCACAGGCTCCACTTTTCTTCCCTGGTCTAGCATAAGGGTGCAACATGGGCTCCCTGTCTGAATTTGAACACATGCATTTACACACTTGCGTGTGCGCGTGCACACACAAAACACTTGGATACTCAACTTTTTTAATTTAAAAAAGAAGAATCATGCTTCTAGAAGCTCAATTCTTCTTTTAAACAAGGCCCATGACTCCCTGATTTGTTTTGAACAAACATAAGGGGTTTAGATAACTGGAAGTGGACCTCCATTTGTATTTTTAGGAGTGGTTTAATTTACAGTGGGTCCCTCAGGGTTGCAAGAAATTGAGCCCCCAGATCCACTAAACATGCCCATTCCTGCTGTAGGAAGTGAATGTGAAATGTGCATAATAATTAATAATAATAATAATATTTATTTATATCCCGCTTATGTGATAAATCAATCTAAGTGGCTTACAATTAAAACAGTACAAAATGTCCCCGTACCAACCCTCCCCCCCTTAAAACAGAATTAAATATCATAACAAGTAAAACACAATTTAAAAACATAATCTAAAAAAGAGACACAACACAATGCCTTGGCAGTCTCCTACAGCGTTCCTTATCCATCAAATGATGGGGCCACGAAAGGAACCGTAGGAATGGAAAAGCCCAAGGCCGGGATAATTAATCTGGAAAGGCCTGCTGGAAGAGATCCATCTTGACAGCTTTTTTGAAGCTGTCTAATGATGTTAACTGACGGATCTCATCTGGCAGGTTGTTCCAGAGTTTGGGGGCGACAACAGAAAAGGCCCTCTGGGAGGTCGCCGCAAGCCTCGATTTTTGGGGCTGCAGCAAGTTCCTCCCAGAGGACCGGAGAGTGCGGGGAGGATTGTATGGAAGGAGGCGGTCCCTGAGATAGCTTGGACCCAAGCCATTTAGGGCTTTAAAGGTAATAACCAACACCTTGTACTGGGCCCGGAAGCTGATAGGCAGCCAGTGGAGGAACCTCAGAACTGGAGTAATGTGGTCCCTCCTAGATGTTCCTGACACAAGCCTGGCTGCCATATTTTGAACCAGCTGTAATTTCCGAGTCAAGCACAAGGGTAGCCCCATGTAGAGCACATTACAGAAGTCAAGGCGTGAGGTTACCAGCACGTGCACAACAGTTTTGAGATCCCTTACTTCCAGAAAAGGGCGCAGCTGGCATATCAGCCAAAGCTGATAACAGGCGCTCCTGACCGTCGCATTTACCATGGAGCCCTGAGCCTATTGGCTCACATGTACCAAAATGTATACAACTGAGATTATGATCTTGAGAGACAGAAAATAAGCCTTAATCTAAATACAGCTTTTAACTTGTAACAGCTTCTTGAGGAATATGTTATCAAACATGTTAAGCAGCTATTATGAAAAAGCAGGAAAGTCCTTACCCATGGATGCTGATATCCATGCCCTTAATGGCTAAATATTTAGTGACTGCAATTTAACATCCCCCAGTGTAGTGTAAAGATCCACATGCAGACCTCTGCTAAGCTGAACCATATAACTGCTTTGAGTCCCAGTTCTGGGAAAAGAATAGGATATAAACAACAACAACAACAACAACAACAAACAACAACCTGCTCACAATGTACTGGGAAGCTTCTGAAGCCACTCTGCAGAGCTGTCCCATGATCATAGAGAGCAGGCAGTATCTCAGAAACATTTGGCTATGTCCCCATTGTCAGATGCAAAATAATGACCCCAGTGAATCTCAACACTGATGCCATAATTTCATGTCTGGCTATAGGCATGTATATTGTGGGGAGGGCTTTGGCCCCTGTGGATGGAGGAAGAGAATACCAACCCTCTCAGCATCCAAAAGGAAGCTTATGCACATGGTTGTCCCTAACAGGATGCTGACTCTGGGGGTAGGACTCATTCCATGAGATGGAACCCCCTGATTGGACAGGATGTTTATACATAGGCCCTACATCCATCCATCCATCCATGGATGTTGCCCCTTCAGACAGGCACCAGTCTTGGCTTAGTATGGAGTAGGGCTAGCCAGTGCATTCTTGAGAGTCCTTTCACATAATTGGTACTCACACATGAATAGTAGATTCTCTATGTCAGAGATTCCCAAACTATGGCCCGTGGGCCGAACCCAGCCCATCGAGGCCTTCTAACCGGCCCGCGGCTGGTCCTGCTGCCGCCACTGCCCCTGCCACGCCACCACACAAGCACAACGCGGGGCGCCATTTTGGGTTCCAAAATGGCGCCCGCCATTGCACGCACATGTGCATGACTCTGGGTGCCATTTTGGACCACAAAATGGTGTCGGAGTAGTGCGCATGCATGCATGATGCTGGGCGCCATTTTGTGTTCCAAAATGGCACCTGGCATCGTGCGTGCATGCGCACTACTCTGGCACCGTTTTGTGGTCCAAAATGGCGCCCAGAGTCCTGCGCATGCGCAGGACTTCAGCCGCCATTTTTTTTAAATTCGGCCCTCCAGTGAGGGCCTCCAAAGTTTTTTAATTTGGCCCTCCAAAGTTTGAGGACCCCTGCTCTATGTATACTAATGTAGATGCTATATGTATACTAGTAGTAAAACATTTACAAATGCCAACATTATACAGCCATTGTCAGTTATATGAATTTCATGTTCTCATTTTGGTGACTGTCCTTCAGTCTTACTATGTCCATCACCATGTCATTTACTGCTGTCTGGAGACACCTAGGTGTCAATGGAAAGATATAATTTTAAAAGTGATGTGGGTTTTCTTTCTAGCTTTTTTTTAAAACAAAAATAACCTGAAACTGTCCCCTAGAGGTGCCTATGAGCAGACTTAATGTGCCTTGAAAGTCATATTGAGACACTTGAAGTCTCTCCTGTCTCAATTTTCCCAAGGATAAGAAACATCTCCTGAGCTGAACCAAAGAGGTAAAATTTTTTGTGAAAACAATAAAATATATGCATAGGTTTCAAATGCTTGTTAAAATTAAATTCTCTATAGTAATGGCTTGGAGTACTATTTGCCCCCTCTTTTGTGTACAGCCAGGCCAAGACTTGGGTATGGGCAAGTTCTCAGGGTCTAGAACACACTACCAAGGAAGGCTAGGCAGTTCTCTTCCCTGCTGTCTATCCACTGGGATCTGAAGACTTTTTTCAAACCTTTTGGCTTCTGTGCAGGAAGGCTTCTGATGTAGGCTTTGACTACTTGGATATGTCTTTCCCCCCTTTATTATGGATTCATTTTCCAGTGTTTTTTCCCCCAGAATGCTATAAAGGCAAACAAATACAATACCTGGGTTTTTAACCTGGGTTTTACTGCATTCAGGGCATTTGCTATGAGGTGTGTCTGGTCAGCTATTCACTCTGAAACAAATAACACAAACAGCCTGTATGATATGGTTAAGTATAGATTTAGAAATTCTGGTTTGCAAATGTATTATCTTGTATGACAAGGATAAATCACCAATCCAAATAATGCATCAAAGTTGTTAAATGAGCTAAAACACCATTTAAAAGTGAAGGCATTCAAACAATGAACAAATGAATGGGATGAGAGACACTAAACATGTTCTTCAAATTTTTGTTGGGGGGGAGGGGAGGTCTCAGGGGCTTGGTCCATCCCTATTGCAACACTCTCAGCTGCACAGAAAAAATTCTTTAATCCATCTGTCTCTGTCCCCCTGAATACTCATGGTGTATGGATGACAGTGCATATATTGTGGAGAGAGAGGGCAGTAGAAATAAATTGTATTCTTTTATATTGCTTTAAACATATTGGCTAGAATCCTGTTTGGGTGCTATGCTGGCGTAAAAATAGTTGCAGTTTCTCAAAGGTTGCATAAGTGTGGTCCTTTAGTGCAGCCAACTATTCTGCAAGGTCACCTGCAGCCCTTTCTCTTATATTTGACTTTGTGGCTAAGGGAGCTAATTTATATTGTGCAGTACCTTTGCACACATTACACAGGTGGTCATATATACCATTGTAACTGGTGTATAATTTTGCTGTGCTAAAAATGCATATGACTTAGGCCACTGTCTTAGACCATATCTATGCTTCAGAATTAATGCAATTTTGACATCGCTTAAGAGCCATGGTTCAATGCTATAGAATTCTGGGATTTGAAGTTTTGTGAGATTTTTAGCCTTCTTAGTCAGACAGCTCTGGTGCCAGAGCTACAAACGACAAATCTCAGAATTCCATAAAATGGAGCCATGACAGTTAAAGTGGTGTCAAACTGCATTAATTCTGCAGTGTAGCAGCAGCCTATTCACCAGTTGTTCAACAGCCAGTGGAGCCTTTTACTGCCTGATGTCACAGCTGTAGCCTCACAATAATTGCCATGCTAGGCAGTAAGGGTAGGAATTATGCCACTCTACGTGGAGCACCTTGCATTTTGATACTCATCATGCTGCAGTTAATAAAGTGTGGTGTGTCCCCCCAGCAGAGATACAACACACAATTCAATAATATTTAGGCACATCCTATTTTCTACAATGAATATATTATGTGTGCTTAAAAATTCGCTACTGCAGTCTATAGAAATCTATGATGATTAAGTTCCACGGAACACAGTGGAGCCTACTTCCAAGGAAACAGGCAGCAAGTACTAGAAAGTGTCTATATGAAAAAGCTGGGCCCTTTAATATAAAATTCTGTAATTTCATAGCATAGCATAAGAAAATGTAACAATTTTCAACAGCAAAGGTAGTAGTATAGTAGTACATGACTCATTCAAGGGACGATATAGGTTATTGCAGGAAAGGCAGATAGCTGACTTTTCTGTGTACTATGTTTTATAGTTTTATATGCAGGTCATTTCAGAGCTCAGCTACCAGTGAGGAAAAATATATACTACAGCAGCAATACTTGTGACATCTGGGAAATGCACAGATGTCTCCCCACTGGTTATAGACATTACATGCAGACATTACAGTTAGTGATACACTGAAAACAGAATATAGAATGACATCCTAACATAGACATTTTCTCTCTGTAAAACAATAAGGAACCTCCATTTTCTAGCAGGGATATTAAAGCTGATGGTGGCAGAATCACTTAGCTTAATGAATCTATAATTTAAAGACATTCAGTAGGTGATTTCTTTTAAGCATTTGTATCTGCATTGGCAGATCATAAGCATTCAGTTGAAACCTATTTCATTTTTATTGCATTAGGCTATAAACATGAATTCTAAGCTTATAAGAAAAGGAGTGAACAGTCTTAGTTGGTTCATTACAAAAAAGGCTTTAGCATACAATAATGTTAAAAGCAAAATGTTTATTTAGGCCATGATGATGAGAAATCAAATAATCCAAAAATCAGTATAAATGTCATGGAAAAACAGAGATCATGCACGTCGGAAACTGGCTATCAAAGCTATAAAACTGAATATCAAAATCAATTCAAACTTCACTAGTGTTAACTAAGAGAGATGTCATGTTGTTTATGGCTCCTCCTCTCCCTCAGCTGTAATCAGTCAGCAGTGATTCTGCCCAGCCACAGAGGAAGGAGTGATGGGCTCATTCCATTGACTGGGCTGAAAATCCAGCTGTCATTTGGCTCTTCCCTTCCCTGAACCACAGGATTACTGCCCAAGCTGGTAATGGTCAAGATTAAGAACAATGTTAGTTAAGAATTGGTGTTTAGTTTGCTTGTTTTCTTCTCCCCCCCCCCTTTTTTTTATTCGTTTCATATTCTTTCTACACTCTAAACCTGGGAAAGGGGCTGTTTTGGTTTGTTTTCTAAATAACTTTACTGCTCTTACTAAATTTCAGATCAATAATAACAATAATTTTCTCTACCATTTCATTTCTGTTTCAAGCCGTTTGTCTGAAGCAAACATGGATGTTTTGTCTGGTGGAAGTTTTACAACATAACAAGAGCAGAAATTGAGAGGAGTATGAAAACTTAGTCCAGACAATACAGAAAAAAATAATAATTTAGGAGGAAACATGCAGAATATTTGTATGCCCTCTGGAGAATCAGATTCAGAGTCTGGGAAGTGTTCTTAGATTTGGATTTGTTTGTAAATGTAGAAGACTGAGCCTTGCTAATAGCCAGGAACAGCTTTGCACAGCTGCTGCTTGGATTCCAGCTATGACCTTTCTTAGAAAAGGCAAATATGGCCACTTTCACCAAGCTCTGTCATTTTGGTGCCTGAGGCAGAGCATCAAATGATGCCCCCTCCAAAAAAAAAACTCCAAGATAAATATTGCTAAAAGCCTCCTAAATTATTTTGGTATGTTTAGTGGGGAATCTCACAAGTGCTCCTCATACACAGCAGTAAGTATACCCCAGCAATGAATTACATACATAACTTATTTTTTCTATCTTCTGTGAGACTTCAAATCCGTTGCCTAAGCTGACTGTCCCTAGTATGGCTGACCAAAGAATGGACTAGTAATGCAGCCTACATGATGATGTTTTTAAAAAAGTGCTCAGAAACTGCAGTTAATACAGATCACTGCAGCCGGACTGCTTTTGGAGGCATACTTCACTGGTCATATTACCCAGTGTTATTTAAACTACATTGTCTTCCTTTGTGGGCATAAGAGATGGTTATTTTCATTATGATTTGGATCTAGAGTAGTGGCACGTCAGGCCCTGTGTCAGGCCCTGTTCTGTAGCAATGCCCATTTTATGAATTTACCTTTTCTCTGGAGATTCATCTACCTGCCATGCTATAAGCCTTTCATTGGACTTTTGAATGGATATGAATCATTGTCATCAATTTTCCCCTCACTTCTTCTCTTTCGTGTTTGGTTTGGTTGTTTTCTGTTGCTTCACTATAGCTTCACTGTCGCCTGTAGCTTTATATCTTAGCCATCGGCTTGGGAGGTCTTTGGACACAAGGGTGATACATTGTTTGAAATGGTCCTCTAAAAGTCCTGGCTCTTAGGGGATGCCTGATAAATCATTCAGATGGCTCAAGAAAGGATTCTCTTAAATATTTCCATAGATAACATACTGCTACAACTGACTTCCAAGGAGTCATCAGGCTTCACTTTTTATATACCTAGGGATGTAATAAAAATCAGTTTAAGGGGTAAGCTATGCAACTTCAGAATCCCTCAGTCCAGGACACATTAAAATGTTTGCTGATTATTTTACAGAATAACACAAATAATTCTAATAACTAAAATTGGTTCTAATATCCTAACTTAACCAACTCGCCTCTTTTACAGCTTACTTAAAAAAATATAGGAAACTGCCTTGTATATAGTCATACCATTAATCCATCTAATTCAGCACCATCTACTCAAAGTGCAGTGTTCTTCAGTGTTTGAGGCAAGAGTCTTTTCCAGCCATGTCTAGAAATACTTGGCATTCCCTGGCGGTCATCCATCCTAATGTTAATGGGCCCTGACTCTGCCTAGCTTCTGAAATCAGATAACACAAGTTTGCTATGTTCACCTCATTCTCTCTCTCTTTCTCCCCTTCTACTCAACAGAATGACTACATCCAAATGTCTTAACCACAAAGGAGGACAAAGCACCACAAAATGTAGAATGTTTAGGAAAAAATTAGGACATCACAAACTAAAAGCTAAAACCACTAATATAAATATAAATTAATTTAATATAGTTTATTCACAGCTCTATTACATATACTGTTTTTTGCTATGTACACAACCATATTTTTTCTGATGAACCTATCTTTGTCAAGATGCCTTGGTGGCTTGCAAAATACTTATAGAACCCAGAACAATACTAATACTTAAAATTGTACTTCACTAGTAGCAAACTCCTGGCTGAATCTACATTCAAATCATTCCTTTCATATGTTCATTGTGCTGAAATTAAGGAAGAAACCCTTTCAACATTTGTATTGTGTCCTCAAGCAGCCCATTCCCTAACATGTTTGCTGTTCTTTTTCTATCCAAGAAACAAATGCACCCTGATTTCTGGGGGCGAGTCTTGCTGCTCCTAGGATTAAAAAACAAACAAACCTCTACAAGGATCCATTCTTTCCTTCTATGACGTTGTGTGAAAAATGTTGTGTTATTGCATGATATTCATGGGATATTGCTGGAATATAGCGCTAATATCCCATTTCTTTTCCAGTGTGATAAACTATACAGAGCCCTGGTGGCACAGTGGTTAAATACCTGTACTGCAGCCACTCACTCACAAATCACAAGGTTGTGAGTTCAATATCGGCCAGGGCTCAGGCTTGACTCAGGCTTGCATCCTTCCAACGTTGCTAAAATGAGTACCCAGTTTGTTGGGGGCAATTAGCTTACTGTTGTAAACCACTTAGAGACTGCATAGCATGGTATGAAGAGGTATATAAATGAAGCTGTTGTTGCTATTACCATGGTGGTAATATGGAAACCTGGAATAAGCAAAGCAGTACAATATAGACTATTTAATATATTGTAGAAGAAAACTGGACATCAGAGGGCAGCAAGTGGCATTTCAGGTCAGGAAGGTTCATGTGGCACACATAACTCTGTCCCTTGCCCCAAAAGGGAAATGAGGGTGTCAGGATGAATGGTTGAGAGGGGCTCCCTTTTGAGACATTTGCTTCCCTCTGCCCAAAGGTAAGGCTGGTTTGGAGTACTGAATTTGTCCATAAGAGGACTAGTGTCTTCCACAAGGAAAATACATGCTGCCCCTGTGGCTGCTGTTGCCATTATTATATTTTTATGCCTATTTTATGAGGCCAAGGGGGGTTAGCAAGGCCAAGGTGGGTTAGCAAACTAAAGCAACAGCATAGCTAAAAGCATTCCCAGTCAAAGCAATGCCTCCAACAGAGGCACTGTGGTAAAACAAGGTAGTCTTTCTTGCAAGTGGCTGAAAGAGTTTCATGCTGCTTGAAGTGGGGTAAACACCTTTTTTCCTAGGAAGGAAAGTGAGAATGGAGATGTTGCAGGCACTGCTTCTGTTATTAAATCCTTCTGAAAATCTCTCCCCCCACTAGATAATCATCATCATCAGCCTCCTGATTTAACAGAGGGCATTCTCCATCCAGGTCTTCCAGAAAGGGAGAAAGTGCATTACAATAGTTTAATACACCTGCCATTGATAGAGCCAAACTTGCCTTTAATAAACAGTCTTCTCAGTAACTGAACAGATGACCTCTTTGAGCAATTTAGAATCCCTTCCTTCTTGTCAAAGCATTCATCTGTGCAGACATCATATTTAAACCTATTCCTCATGCTTATGCTGCTGAAGACATTGAACATCCTGAATGGGTGGACACCATTCCCCCCACAAGTAATTTCAGTCACACTAATAGCCAGTATTCCAGTCAGTTGCAAGTCAATTAAACCATCCCTCCTCTTCCTCCTCCTCTAAGCCTTATTGCCTTTTTCCAATTAATTTGATTTTCTCCTAAGACTATTCTGATAGACTAGGGAGGAGCCCTATGTCCATAAATGTGTGGCAATGCATATTCACAAATCAGCTTTCAGAAATATGGCATGCATAATTTTTCCTCATCTGCTGTCAGCATATGCAATTGCTTTTGAAAATGTACAAGATACTCTTAACAGGGCTGCAGTATTTCCCCCCCTCTGGCTGCATCACACAGTGGGAGCAAGATAAAGGGGAGGCAGGGTCAGCGAAATGCCAGTAAAACTGTGGGTGATGAAATGAAGTTGTAAACATTCTGAAGCGATGGATATCAGTATGCAAAGGGATCTTGTGCCAACTTTGAACTAATCATGCAAAAGAAGGAGGTTATCACACATTAAATCCGCACTGGGATAGATGCCGATTGTAACCATGAGCAAGAGATCTTATCGCACTGCCCAGTGCCCAGGCAGTAGGCAGCCCGTATCCAACCTGGGCTTCTCCGGAAGCTTTTCAAGAATGGGAAAATCCTGTTCATGAAAAGTTGCCAGAGAAGCCCGGGTTGGATATGTGCTGCCTACTGCCCGAGCACTGGGCAGTGTGATAAGATCCATTGCTCATGGTCACAACTTGTGCCTATCCTGGCATGGAATTCATGTGCGATAATCTCTGAAGTTGTAGCATAAGCTGGCTCTACTTCCTCAAATGGACCTAGCCTATGAAAGCTTATGCTACAACTTCTTTTGCACAGTTAGTCTCAAAGGTGCTACAAAATCCCTTTGGATACTGACATTCCAGACTAACATGGCAATGTCTTTCAATTCTGAAGGGATGCCATTCATGAGGGATGCATTCAGGGCAGGGATACCAGGAATTTTTCATATTTAAAATTTGAATTTTAAAAGTATGTTTAAGAAGAAAAGAAACAGAAAAGAATGAGGAAAAAAAGAAAGAAAAGAGGAAGGGAAAGAAGAGACTGAAAGAAAAAGCAGAAGGGAAATGCATATGATATGAACAACATTTACATATATATGTTGATATAAGCTGACCATATTTCCAACAACACATTTTCTTAAAGATGATATCTAGAAACTACACATTCATGTATAGTGAAAGCAGTAAGATTACCATTGAATGATTGATGGTTCACATTTATCTTCCAAACTTGGAGTTTAGGGGGTTTAGCAGCAGTAAAAGGACACATGATCCAACATTGTTGATCCTCAGTTAAATTTTGTGTCAGAGAAATAAAGTTTGCAGTGGCAGGGGAAGCATTGCAAAGAAGGACCAAGATACACTAATTGGAAGGGAAAGGCCACAACTTTATTTGAATACAGCTGATAGGTAGGGCTGGCCCACAATGCATGAGGTCTGGATCTGGTTGATCAATGAACCGATTTGCCTGATCACGGTCAATCTACAGACGGCTAGGGGAGTAATAGGATGATCATATGTTTGCATCTCAGGAAGCCGATTGAATGCATATTCACATCTCTACCCCTTGTGACTGGGGGACACCAACCCGGCATTGCCCCTGCACTGGCAACACTGCAACACTCTCAGCACCTCGGGTCACCAGTGGATTCCCGAATCAGTCCTCCACAGCACAGTATGCCCACCAGATCCAAGACCCATGCTATTGACACAAAAGGTCGGGCCCCACCTCCAGGGCCTACCTTCTGCCAACCCTAGCAAGCTGTAGATCACCCTTGTAATGGAGCCCCCCAAAAGTACTGTGAGGCAGTCCAGAACAAGATCTATGTGTGGATGGATGTACCCAGCAAATGCCCCAGATTTCCATCTGCCTATCTTTTTTTACTGCATCAACTGGCAAGCCACATCCCACTGCTGTTGTGGCAGCCCCAACGCAGAACGAGTGACCCCCAAAGTTCTTTGCAGAAGGTCTGGCATACTGTAAGGTCAAACGAAGAACTGATGCCACCTGAAATCGGGTCAGCAGGATGTCATCTTCATGGGTAAAGATAGGGCCATCATTCTGTGGGCAGGATGTTATAAAGCCCAGACAGGGTACAGGCGGCAGCTGCATAGCCTTCGTAGCATGATGGTCAATTTGACCTGCGAATAACTAGACAAACAGTGTTGCCCACCGAAGACACTTCCTCCTTCTGGAGTACACCTTTTGAGTTGTCCATCTTGGAAAAGGGAACAAGCTCTCCCACCAGCAATGCCCCAAAGAAGACAGTTACAAAGGCAGCTCTGAACAGGTGTGCCTCAGCTCTGGAATAGCAGACTCGGTCAAGGTGTTCTGAGATTTTGCAAAGTAACCTGAAGCAGATAGGTCTCCTGCCATCTTTTTTGGCCCCAGATGTCCTCCTCCAGGCCTCTAAAGTCCTCCTGACAAGGAAGGATGAACATGGATCCCGGAATCCCCCTGCTTTGGAGAAGACAGAAATGCCTGCCAGGTAAACTTTCATAGTCTGAGGTGCGATCGCCCCCTCTCTCAACCAGACCAGGAACTGAAGTGACTGTATAGGCAAATGGGCCCAAAGGCTGGCTGCCCCAAAGAAGGTGTCCAGCTTGGCAACAGCTCTCCTGTAGGCTCCAAGGGTAGCTGGGGCCAACAAAAACAGGAAGCTCTGAATCATGTCAGATTACCAACCTCCCACAGTTCTCCAGGAAGGATGTGGGTGAGGGGTTGCTCCAGGCACCAATTGATGGAACCTGGCCTCCTGGAAATGAGAAAGAGCATCTGCAATGTTATTTTCGAGGCCAGGCACGAAGCCGGTTTTGAAAGTGATGTTCTTGTGGAGACACAGGAAAATGAAATGGCGTACCAGGAGCATGATCCACTCGGACTTGGAGGTTGGGTGGGTGAGGATCCTAACTACTGACTGATTTTCACACCAAAAGCAGACCACCTTGATGGCGAAGTCACTGCCCCAGATGTGGGCTGCTACAATGATGGGGAAGAATTCTAGGAAAGTAAGATCCCAGAGTATCCCTCTCTGAGCAGTGGGCAGGCCAATGTTGGACACACCAATATTCCTTCAAGTATAGGCCAAAGCCCAGGCTTCTGGCAGTGTCTGAATGTATCTGAAGGTCCTGACTCAAGTCCCAGAGGTGCTGCCACAAGGAGACTCTGTTGAAATCCCAGAGGAATCCCTCCCACAAGCTGAGGTCCTGTTTGATGTCTTTTATGAGGCAGATGTGATGGTGTGGCACCTTGGCCCCCACTGTGATCCTGGCTAGTCGAGAACAGAATGCCCTGCCTGGAGAAACCACCTTACATGCAAAATTGAGGTGTCCCAAGATGGCCCAAATTTCTCGGAAGGTTGCTTTCTGGGCAGAAAGAGCAGCCTGGATCATGGAGCAGACAGTGGGGAGTTTGTCCTCGCCATATTCCTGTATCCCTAGGTATGTGAGGGATGTGGTGGGGCCCTCAGTAATTTCCACCACCAAGGAGATGCCCAATTCAGCAGCCAGGGACTGGAATGTGAACAAGAGTTTGGCACAGCTGTTGCTCCCAGCCTCACCAATGAACAGAAAATCACTGAGGTAGTGTATGACTAAGGGAGATGTGGCCCATCTCTTGACCTCCTACTCGAGGAAGGAACTGAATGTCTCAAACGCTACAGAGCTACCTGAGCAACCCATAAGCATGGCCTTGTCAAAATACCACTGGGCTTCAAACTTGAAGTCTAGGAGACAGAAGTCATCTGGGTGAACAGGCAACAGTCGGAATGCTGACTGGATGTCGCATTTTGCCAGGAGGGCCTGCAAGACCTGACAAGCCTGACAGTATGGTCAAAGGAAGAGTAGTGGACTGAGAAAAGCTTTGGGGGGGGGGGGATGGCATCATTGAGCAATTCACCAAGGGGATAAGACAAATGGTGGATCAGACAAAATTCACCTGGGGCTTTCTTAGAGACTATTCCGAGGGGGGAAACCCTAAGGTTGGGCATGGGCAGTGTGCAGAAAGGGCCCGCCACCCTGCCGGCCTCCCACTCCTTTTGGATCTTGCATCTGAGGACCTGTGGTATGTCCTTGGCAGATTTTAGATTACTGGTGTCTGAGGCCACCTGCGGATCTGCAGCCAGAATCCTGAAGCCCTGAGTGAAGCCCTCAGCAAGGAAAGTGGCTGCCTCTTGGAAAAGGTAATTGTTGAGGAGCAGGATGTGATCTGCAGAGTGGACTGGCATGTGTGTGAATCAAAGCATGGCTAGGCAGCCTCAGCACACTCACTTTGGACTCCTGAACCCTCCATCCTTTTTTTCCAGAGGCTGCCGGGGTGAGACATCATGCTTGAAAGGGTTGTTGGGAACCTGTCAGTTGGGAACATGCCAGCAGGGGTCCTTCTTGCACCTTTGGTTGAATTTGCATTGGACCCGTACACATTTAGCTAGGTTGAACTCCCAGTACCCAAGCCTGCAGGGGTCCTTCTTAAGGGTCACCCTTTCCGTTTATGGGGCCCACCTCCAAAAGCCAGGTCTCTGTTGATGAGCTCCCACCTATCTGTGTCACTCTGAGAAGCCCACTGGTGGAAGGCAGCATTGTAAGCGATGGCTGACGCCTCCCCCGCAATGTCCCTAGTCCTATGTACATTGGTCATGTGATTGACAAGGTGCTATGCTCACTCAGAGTAGGCCATGGTGACAACCCCCAAACAAATGGAAAACCCTCAGTCCACTTGGCAAAGAAGTGTTCCACTTGGTGGGCCTTGGACTCACACATCCGTTTTTTGGGAAGTAATGGCACCGGCCTCCTCACCAGTGGGCCTTAACAGAGTGAACACATCTACATAGTTGTCCCTGAGGATCTGCTTTCTAATCTTTTTGGACAGGTGAAGGCCCAGGGGGAGTTTCACCTTGGGTGAATTTGGGGAGATCAGAGGCACCCACACCCCTTTAGCCCTGGGCGTCTAAGGCCTACTCCTGATGGCTCATGATGGTAACCCCAGAACCAAGGCCCCTCCCAACCAATACTCATCTCTGCCCAATGATAACTTGGAAGACTCACCATTCCCATCCCTTGAACCTCTGACAGCTCTGTTGTGAGCCCTTTTTGTCTTCTTTTGGTGCTGGACTTTTGCTTCCTCCCTCTGCACTTGCTGGAAGCAGAGGATCTGGAACTGCTGGTAGAGGAGCTGCTACTGGAGCTAGTTGCAGATGAACTGCTGCTATCAGAGCTACTAGGGGAAGATTCCCTGGGTATACACCTTCGCTTTAGACAGGTGGTGCCTCTACTTTTGTTTAATTAGTTTAAATGTTTTTAAGATTATTTTGTTAATAATCTTGTCTCGACCACGCTCTTTTTTCTTATCTTGGTTTGTATTGCCAGCGTGCTCCACCTGCTCCATAAAAGCTGAGACAGTGTGCGTAAAACCCACCAGCACCTCTTTCCCCACTGATTGGGGGGTACAGGTGTGGGTGGCACTGGTGGTGACCCTTCAGGGTGCTGAGCAGTCGTGCACCACTGTCTCTCTTTTGGGGCCAGATCAGTTGTTCACCCTGGCGTTATCCCCCTCTTTGGTACGCTTAGGGGACATGGTAGGGGCAGTGGGTACTTCCCAGGCCTGGTGGGGGCCTCGCTGGGGGGGGGGTTGTGTATGTGACCAATCTGGGTGGGAGGCTGCTGCCAGCCAGATGTGGGCCAGGCCCTTACAGGTTGCTCCAGGCTCTAGGCCTGGCTCACAGCTTGAGTGTTGCCCCCCCGGCCCTTCCTTTAGCCCTGTAACTGCCCCACAGGCAGCACTTGGCCCTCTCCTCACCACAGGGTTGACTGGGAGGTGTCAGCCCAGTTGGGAGCCAAGGTGCTCTCAGCACAGTCCGGTGCTGGCAGTGCGGGCAGGAGCTGAATGACTGTTGATCTGCTCTGCCATGAGCCAAATGAGAATTGCGCTGGCCACCAGTGCCACGTGGCCTTAAATAGCACCCCCAGCCAATCCCCTATCAGGAGGTCCAGAAGTTCCCACCCCTTCTGGCCTCCTTAGCAATCCTGGTACTCTATTACCCCGTTGCCAACCAATGGGGGAGCACTTCCGTTCCCAGTGCAAGCTGGGAGCTGTAGTTCGGCTCCTGGGCTGGAGGTGCCTCCCCTTCTGGCCCAAACAGCCAATTGGGTCCCCCAGATCCCTCAGCAAAGCCTGCTGGGGCTATTGCCAGGACTGGGAGGATCAGCCTAGGGTGATGCATTCCCCACCATGGCAACCCAGCTGACTCGGTGAGTCAGGCAGCTTCATTTAAAAGACTATCAGCCCCTACAAATACCAAGATTTTTCTAATACAAAATAAAAATGTTGTAGCACATACAACCAAAAAAGAATAATTAATAAACACAGTTACATCATATGTCACAAGGAAGAATTTTTAGCATTTTTAATTGTGTACCTTCATTTGTGTTCCTTATCATGATAATCCCCTTAGCCATCTCTCAAGAGACTATTAAAAATGCTGGATCAACACGACTTCCAGTATTTTTGAGCAGTCTTTTGAGAGATGCCTAAGGGGATGGTCATGATGAGTGCTGGTACTTCACAATTTAGCACTACCCTAGGAGGGTAAAGGCAAACCCTCTCGGAACAAATCTTGCCAAGAATACCTCTGTAATAGGTGTCACCGTAAGTTAGAAATGACTTGAAGGTACATGCACCACCAACAAAACTCACAAAGCCTCACAAAGGATTCAAGACAAACTGGATCGCAAAGGCAGTAGGTTTTTGTCTTGCTAATGGAATTTAAAGTTTATTTCCTGGGCTTTAAAAATCTCCCAGTACCCACATGGCCAGAAGGAGGAGGGGTCTGCCTGAAAACCCACCAGAGCACCTGAACTGAGGACAACAACCACAACATCTTGACAAAATGCAGGCCTATGACTAATGTCATCATTTTTTCCTGTCTTTCCCCTGTATGATTTTTAACACCTTGCCTGATAAAGAAGCCAGTGGAGCTTCAAAAATGTGCAACATGTATATTGTACAATTTGGTTGGCCTAATGAAGGACCTTTGCAGATGGCACTTTGCGCCGTCTTGGAGGCAGGGAAGGGGAGGGTCAGCCACACGCCGGGCACCCCAACCCCTCGCCGAGGATGTCATGATGGTGCACACCATTACGCACAGCGTGCGCTGTCAAGACATCCTTCCGGCACAGCATCTTGACGCGCTGTGCCAGAAGAGCCGCAGAAGAGTCGTGTGGCAGCTCTTGATGTGGCCCTTCTGCCGGCTCTGAAAGGAGCAGCATTTTGGTGCTCCTTTCAGGGCCAGCAGAAGGGAGGATTGGGGCTGAGTCATGGGGCAGCATCGGCCCCAATCCTCTGCTTCCCAGGGCGGCCTATGGCTGCCCATCTGCATCCCCCCCAAATTTATCACTGTTTTGTGGATTTTGGATATTATTGTACTTTGCTATATGGCCAACACAGCTATCCCTGGATATGCTTTCCACAAAACTCTTTGTAATCCTGAGGGCTATATTTGGTGTTAGCAAGAAGGAGACAGGCCATAGTGGTGACTCACAGTGATTCAATGGGCCTCCTCCTCCTCTCAGAACAGGTAATTCTGTTGGTGCTCTACCCCACAGTGATAGAATGATTCATCACAGACAGTGTAGAAACTTATCAGAATTAATTGGCCAGCAGGACAGTCTACTCTGTATCCCTGCCTCAGGCAAGGCTGAGCTTGCAAATCAATCAATCATGCAGAGATGCAGCAGGCAACTCCTCTGTGATTGGTTGGCTTAGGCAGAAAGAAGCCTTTACTTATTTATTTTTCTCTGCCTCCTGCCCCTATTTTACACTACTGTCCAGTACACAGTTTGGGAATTACTGGGATCAATGTCCCACTCTAGCTATACTTCAAATTACCTGGATGGTCTCCATTGCAGTTTTGGTCACTGTGGGAAACAAGGATGCTGGATTAATGTGCATTTGGTCTGATCCAGAAAAAACACTTTCCCCCTAGATATGCCCTGCCTTGATAAAACAGAGAAGCAGAAGAGGGAATATTACTGAGAGAAAAAGAGAGACATGCAAAGAAAAAAATAGGTTGTTAGCTGTTTCATTACTTCAGTCTTTGGGCTAGACTTGAATTTCTATAGGTGCTTCACAATTAGCACACCTCACTTCATATATGCATAGATTCCTCTGTTCCTTTTTGCAATGGGAGTGACTTCATACTGGGATTGTCCCTATGGAAGTAAATCTAAAGCAGATCCCTGGGTAAGGTTGCATGTGTATGCACATATTGAAACATCATGGGACATGAGTTATTTATTGTTTTATTTATAAGATTAATAAGCCAGCTGCAGAAAATAGCTGAACCCATCTTTGCGGATTTCCCTGCTCTCAAATGACATGGAAATGACCTTGCTGGGGAGGGGGAAATTGTGTCACTCAAAAAGAGTGTTGGTGGATGGGGGGGGGGGGGAGAGATAGCACCAAGACACATAGTCCCAGAGATGCAGCTACGTGCACCACCCATTGCAGGATCTCAGCCTCCCATGTGAATAAAAATATCAGAATTTGCTATCATAATCAAATGCCACACTGAATAGAATTTCTGCTCCAATCATAGGGCATGGCAAACAGATAATATTTACAGCCTAACTCAGTGCAGGTGATGAGACCTGTAATGACATAACTTGAAATAGAGTTTCACATGTGGGAAGCTGCTACAAAGGTAAGCCTATCCCTCAAGCCTGCCAGGCTATTTGCTTTTATAATTGTACACAGAAGCATGGACTCTGATGCTGCACTTTGTCTGGTGTTGCATCTCAGTGTGCAAGAAGGTTTGTAGGGTAGATGGCCCTTCATGTAATCTGAACCCAAAACATTTTAGATCTTTGAAAGCCAATTAAACCTGGAGACATGCTGGCAATCATTTTTATCTCTTGCCTTATTCCCCATCCAATTTTAAATCTATTTCCATTTGGATCGCTTTTCCTCCTCCAGGACATTTCTTTCCTAGAGGCCTTTGCCAGGACCTAGTAAAATGCCCTGCTGCTCAAGAAAGCAAGATCAGCAAACAATTTACTCACTTTAGACCTTCACAGAGAAGAATTGGGAAACAGTAATGTACATAACTAAAATAAAATAATATAAAAGCCACCATTCTGAAATGGAAGCGGGCAAATGTGTAGAATAAAGCTTGAGAAATTGAGAAAAATAATTGGGACACATTGTGACTTCTTTCAAATACACATTCTGCTTTCCATCAACTGTTCATTGAATATATATTCAGATATCTACACAACTAAATGTCAGACCAATAGAACAAATCTCAATCAGAATATGGGCACCCAGAACTCTTTTTAAAGAAGAGGGACATTCAAATTATGTTTGGTTTTATTATCTTTACTGTCATGAACAGAATGTAATATAAAGCAACATTTATAGAAGACCTAAGTACCAGAACGAAGTAGTAAGCATTTTTGTACCAACAACATGCTGATTGCTTACCAGCCTTGTAAGGCCAAGCAAGTAAGGCAGTTTGCCACCACAGAAAAATGCAGACTGCACACTTCTATACAACACCCCTTTTATACCATTTTTTTTATTATCTCAGATATGCCATTCATGGTGGCCTAGTGCCAAACACCCCCAGCCCCTAAACTATGGACTAAATGATGCTGAAGGCATAGATCATATTTTTCTGACCTTTAAGACTTGATATTACTTTACAAAGCACATTTTTACTTTCATTACTCCTTTTTTTTATATGGTTGTGCTGGACCTTGAGACATACTGCATTCTAGCACCTCTCTCTTTTATCTCCTTCTCCGCTCAAGGTGCCAAGAAGTCCTTTTCATTAGTGGTAATGTTCCTGGCTATATAATAATAATAAAATTTTATTCATACCCTGCCTTTAGCCTAAGCTATCAAGGCAGCTTACATTAAAAGTACAATCCTACCACTTATAACAACCACGTAATTCGCCCCCCCCCTAAAATTACAAGTACAATATCTGCTTGGAAGGGCACTATTTTCTGCTTTGCAAATCTGATTGCAGTTACTTTTTGGGATCACCTCAACCAGAATTTCCTTTATTAGTCTCTTTAATAGGTATCTGGGCTAACATGCCTAGAACCTATAGTGCTATAGGACAAAGTGCTCAGTTATAAGTAGTGGAATGAGCTACAGCTGAACATCATGGGTTATCTTGTCAGGGATGATGGGAGTTTTAGCTCTTCACCTCTGGCTCTAACTCACCACCTTGTTATGCAGCAGAGCTGACCAGCTTTGATCAGTGGTTGATGCTTCTTTCCCAAGCAGCAGAGTTTCAGAGAATAGGCTGAAGACCCTGACAAACTCTCCAAGCCTTCTCACTCTTCTTCCTGAGATGTCTTCAAACTTCTCCAGGATTCCTCTGGCTCTTGTATCTTCCCTCAAGACACCAGACAACTCAGTAGTCTTATATAAAAGATCTACTTTATTCTACTATATACATAAATACTATATGCCCTACAAATCACAATCTCTACACTTCACAATATCTCCAAAACTACTCCACAATATGCATTGGCAAACATTGCACTTATAGCCATTGTTAGTCACCACCCACTAGTCAGTTTCCACCCAGTGGGTGTGTACATTCATTTTGATTGGTTTACATAGATCATCCCATACTTAAGACCAACCCAAGTATTTCATCATTTTACCTTGACTACTTAATGAATCTCAGGTGTTTGCAATCTACAACAGGTTTTTTCAATATACACTCTATAACTTTGTCCTTGGCTCTCAAGGCTTCCAAATTACATTATCCTTTTCACCTGTGTAGCTTCAGGATTGTTCCTGCTTAGTCACTGTGACTATCACATATTTTATTTCTATTACTGTATGTCCCATGTTGCATTTTCCTTAACAATCCCCTCCGAAATAAAATATTGTATGTGTCTTATAATGTCATTCCAACCATTTGTGTCAGTCCTTCATGTTTTTCTGCTGTCAATGCTTTTGTGAACAAATCTGCTATGTTGTGTTGTGTTTCTATATATCTCAATTCTATTTTACCCTTTTGAACCATGTCTCGCACATTTTGATATCTTACTCCAACATATTTTGTTCTGTTCTTCAAACTTTCAGTTTCAGCCATTGCTATGCGTGACTGTGAATCTTCCAGAATTTCTACTGGTATCCTGTAACTTTCATTTAAATCATTCAACAATTGCTCAACCCACTGTACCTCATTCACTATCTCATTTAAAGCTGCGAATTCTGCTTCAGTCGTACTTAACGCTACATTAGTTTGTTTTCTACTTCTCCAGACTATTGGACTTTCACCGTACTTAATTATCATTCCTGTAACTGACTTCTTGTCTCCTAATTCTGATGCAAAAGAACTATCCACATAACAATCTAAATCTGAACTACTGTTTCTAATTACCAATTTCTTATCTAAAGTTCCTTTCAGATATCTTAATAAGTGTTTTACTGCTGTCCAGTCTTCAATTTTTGGATCATTAACTCTTCTGGACAATATATTTACAGCATATGAAATGTCTGGTCTGGTGTGGCAAGATATGAATTGTAAAGATCCTATTATGCTCCTGAATAAAGTCTTGTCTTCAAAATCTCTAGTTGTTTTTTCAGATACAAAACCAATTGTCATTGGAGCTCTTACTATTTTAGCATTTTGTAATCCACACTTTTCAATCAAATTTTCAATTTTCCTTCTCTGACTTAACAATGTCCTTTTTCTGTCCATTCAACACTAATACCTAAATAAGACTTTAATAAACCTAGATCCTTTAAGACAAACTTTTCAGACAATTCTCTTTTTACTGATTCAATTTCCTGTTTTGACTTTGCTGCCACGCACAAATCATCTACATAAATTACTAACACTATGTCTCCTTTTGTATAGACACAAGCATCTGCAATGCTCCTTTTGTATCCTAGCTTAACTAACTCGTCATTAATGCACAAATTCCATGCTCTGGCACTTTGTTTTAATCCATACAATGTTTTTTTCAATTTATAAACTTTCTGACTACTATTTTCTTCAAAACCTTGTGGCTGCTCCATAAATATCTCTTCATCTAAACTAGCATTCAAGTAGGCTGTTTCAAAATCAAAATGTTCTACAACTAAATTTCTTTTTGCTGCTACAGCTAGAACCATTCTCAGACTTTCTGGCTTTGCAGTTGGAGAATATGTCTTATCATAGTTCTCATACTGCTGTTGTGCAAAACCCTTAGCTACTAACCTAGCTTTACACTTAATACTTCCATCTGGCATTTCTTTCTTTTTGTACACCCACTTACAACCAATTACTTTCTTGTCCTTGGGTCTGTCAACAACTTTAAAAACATCTTTATTTACCAGACAACCAAACTCATCATCCATTGCATCAATCCATCTTTCCTGTTCTTCTCTAGACAAACTTTCCAACTCTTCAAAACTTTCAGGCTCTTCCACTGCTAAACAAGCTCTTGCATTTGTCACAACAAACCTATCTGGAGGCTTTCTAACTCTGTGACTACGTCTGGGAATAAACTCTGCTGATCTGCCTCTTTCATCCTCACTTTCTGTACTGGAAGTTGTAGTTCTATGACTAAATCTCTTGTCTTCAGTCATTCTAGTAGTAATAGGTCTAGATTGTGTCTCATTATCAGAAGAACTATCACTGCTGCTAGTGGATGCTTCTGGCTTAACTGAAACCCCTCGGTTTCCTGAAGTTGGTTCAATTTGTGTTTCTGGCTCATTTGAACTTCCTAACCTCAAGAAAACTTCTTTATTGGCATGCAGTTTGTCCCAACCAGCATGTCTCTCAAAATTTGCAGACCTAGAATACTGCACTTCTTTTCCACCTAAATGAAACTTGTAGCTATTTCCTGAATAACCCAAAAACCTAAGTCTTTTACTTTTGGGTTCTCCTTTCTTCCTGAAACAAGCTGGTATGTAAACATAAGCAAATTGTCCAAAGACTCTCAAATACTTGTAATTTGGCACTCTCCCATACAATACCCTGTAGGGAATGTCTTCAATTTCTGAATGATACAGTCTGTTACTAATATGTACTGCTGTCAAAGTTGCTTCCGCCCAGAAACTATCTTTTACCTCTGCATCTGCCATCAAACAAGCAGTTATCCTTTTGATATCTTGTATTTTTTTCTCTGCTAAACCATCTTCGTTAGGACAAGCGGGATTAGTAGTTTCATGCCTTATTCCCACCTTTTGAAACCAATTAAACAATTGATTACTTAGAAATTCTCCTCCTCGGTCAGTAACAATGGTGCCTACTCTAATATCAAATTGTCTTTCCACCATTCTCACCCATGCTTTTAAACTTTGCCCAGCGTCAGATTTGTTTTTCAATATTCTTACAAATGCAAACCTTGTAAACCTATCAACAATTACTAGGAAATATTTGCTTCCCCCTAAAGATAAACAATTAGCTTGGGCAACATCTGCATGTACAAACTGAAATGGTCTTTGAGCAATTCTTTTGGTTTTCTTGGCTACTGGAAAAGCTCTGACCTTTACCTGATTGCATACAGTACAATCTAAGTGATTTTTGCATTCAGCAACTTTTAAATCTGGACACATACTGATTAACTTCTTTAAACATTTGAAACTAGCATGGCCAAATTTTCTGTGGAGTTCAT
The DNA here is from genome assembly GCA_026167975.1 of Phrynosoma blainvillii. Classification (NCBI taxonomy): domain Eukaryota; kingdom Metazoa; phylum Chordata; class Lepidosauria; order Squamata; family Phrynosomatidae; genus Phrynosoma; species Phrynosoma blainvillii. The sequence goes on from JANUYF010000002.1 coordinate 80,119,845, forward strand.
GTATGCAGTCTTTGTGAATTGGACTATTGTCTATGTTATTAGCATTTTCAACCCTGTAGCTATCAATACTGTCCTCCAAAAAATAAAGTTTATCCTTTTTCAAGCCTATGCCTCGCAATTCCCCATTCAGTTTTATCTTACACATGTTCTTTTCAAAAATGACTGTGTAGTCTCTGTCTGTTAATCTGCTTACTGATAACAAATTATTTTCTAACTCCTTTACATGTAACACATCATTAAAGTTTTCTTTTAGCCCTGGAATGAAAACTGTACCCATTTGATTTACAGTGCTGAGCTCTTTCCCATCAGCTAAAACTACAGCATTTACACTAGCTGATTTTCTATTACTTATCAAATTAATATTGTTACACATTGAAGATGATGCTCCTGAGTCAATCAACCATTTACAATTAGTATTTTGTTTTTCCTTAATCATGGTTGCAAACCCCTTTTTATTACCACTGTCCTTCAAAAATGGAGGTTTGGACTGTTTTTGATACTGCCGCGGCTGCCATCTGCTCTCCTTTTGCTTGCTTCTCTCAGCAGCGAATTGTTTACATTGTCTCTGTAGATGACCAATCTTTTTACAATAAAAACACCTCCGTTGCTCCCTTGTAGAAGCTGCTTCTTCCTGCTTTCGTAGATCAGGCGTTGTTTGTTGTTTTGGCACAGTCCTTAAACTTGCTGAGTCACCCTGCTCAGACTTTCTTCTCAAGTTCTCTTCCAATATTCTGGCAACAATTAAGTCTCTGTTCAGCTCAGCTTCTGGCAAATTTTGCAAGCTATTTGTAATGTTGTCCCAAGAAGAGTCTAGTGATTCCAGTAAAATGTAACACTGCTGCTCTTTGCTAATTTCCACTCCTCTCAGTTCAGCTTGCACAAATAAATCTTGCATTGTTTTTAAATGTTCTATCACACACTGTCCTTTAGTCATCTTTTGTCTGTAAATTCTTTTAGACCAAAGCATTTTTGCAAATGTAGTTGAAGGAGTGTGTAATCTCTGCAAGGTATCCCACACATCCTTGGCGGACACTTTATCTCTTACGTCGTTAATCAAGTCTTCTTCTAGCATGAGATAAAGACATGCTTTTGCTTTAGCGTCTCTTTCTCGAGTGGCTGCATTAGCATCAGCTGCCAGCCCTGTTTCAACTGTCGACCACAGAGACTCCTTTATTAGTAGAGATTGGGCATATATCGTCCAGGTAGAGTAGTTGTTTCTATTTAATTTACTAAACTTTAGTATCTCCATCTTAATTTGTGCAGTGACTCAATTTGACACAGTCCCTCTGAGTATGCACAGCAGACAAAACACAAAATGATTTACTCACAAGGCTCCACAAAACCTTCTTCCACTCTCTGGAACTTTCAGCTTCTGTGGATGCTGGTTGCTCTAGTATCTGGGCCCATAACCCATGTCAGGGATGATGGGAGTTTTAGCTCTTCACCTCTGGCTCTAACTCACCACCTTGTTATGCAGCAGAGCTGACCAGCTTTGATCAGTGGTTGATGCTTCTTTCCCAAGCAGCAGAGTTTCAGAGAATAGGCTGAAGACCCTGACAAACTCTCCAAGCCTTCTCACTCTTCTTCCTGAGATGTCTTCAAACTTCTCCAGGATTCCTCTGGCTCTTGTATCTTCCCTCAAGACACCAGACAACTCAGTAGTCTTATATAAAAGATCTACTTTATTCTACTATATACATAAATACTATATGCCCTACAAATCACAATCTCTACACTTCACAATATCTCCAACACTACTCCACAATATGCATTGGCAAACATTGCACTTATAGCCATTGTTAGTCACCACCCACTAGTCAGTTTCCACCCAGTGGGCGTGTACATTCATTTTGATTGGTTTACATAGATCATCCCATACTTAAGACCAACCCAAGTATTTCATCATTTTACCTTGACTACTTAATGAATCTCAGGTGTTTGCAATCTACAACAGGTTTTTTCAATATACACTCTATAACTTTGTCCTTGGCTCTCAAGGCTTCCAAATTACATTATCCTTTTCACCTGTGTAGCTTCATGATTGTTCCTGCTTAGTCACTGTGACTATCACATACATATTTTATTTCTATTACTGTATGTCCCATGTTGCATTTTCCTTAACATATCTGTCATAGGCTATGTGCATCCTTGGGAAGTGATTTCCCTCCCTGTTTTCAGGAAGGCTCTGCAGAACCTGCTGCAGTCTCCTCTTTCACACAACTTATAAAATTGCAAGAGGCCTGTCTGCTTTTGCTCCTGTTCATTCCAATGCTAGTTACAGGTTAGCTGAAGACATCATAATCACTCAGGGAAAACATCAGACAATATCCTCCACTTTTCCAAGTCAAAGTACACATTATCCATAGCCACCCAAATTATTTTGGCACATGATTGTAGCAGACTAACATTTCTCCCCTGCTTGAGAATTCAACAAGCCTTTCTCCCCATCCCTGGCATTAAAAAATACAACAATAACAAATTAAAGAATTAACAATTTGCAATCTCTTCATATTGCAAATCTTCTTCCTAAGGCAGCTACATCATGGACCTAGGGATGTGCCAGCTTTTGCTGTTTGAGCACTGGTGAAATGTGCTATTCTTATAACAGAAAAGAAAGGTAACAAATTTGTATGAGCTGCAAAAAAAGAAGAAGAAGAAGAAGAAGAAGAAGAACAGCTGTACAAATAAATGATCCTGCAGTGTGTAGTTTTCAATATGAACTCAGGGAACAATTGGGGAAGGGGCCTTGAAGATGAAAAATGGGTATGAGAATATTTTCTTTGCACACAAAGTGGCAAGGGTTTTGATTTTTATCCCCTTTGCACTATATGAGAATGCTGAGAATATAAAACTATTATTATCATAAAATCAATGCAATTGGTTAGAAAGATCAGCAAAAACAGCAGTATGCTAAAGAAAATCGAGATATGGTTGACCTGTCTAGCAACAGAGGAGAGACCAATTTCACCAGAGCTTCTCTTCACCAGAGCCACCTCATCATTTTCAAGAGTTTAATGTTAGCAACATGAAATTGCTAACATAAAAACACTTCAGCTGTCTGAAACACATTCTAATAATTAGCTGCCTAGAGCACTACTTTTGCCACACCACAGTGTCAAAGTGGGAATGGAAAAATGTTCAAATGGCAAGAGTCCAATTCAGATAAATGCCTGGTCTTTGTGATCTTCACTCCATATAGATGTTTTTATTTGCTCCTCTGAGAATGCTGCAAAATTCACTTGACAGACCCTATAAATTAAAGAAAAAGTGTTGGGATAAAAATAGGCTTTCTCCTTCTAATGATTTCCTGTACAGATGGAGTTGAGAGGCTAGAGAAATTCCCATCAGAAGCTTTCATGGGAAAATACCAGCAAGAGAGCAATTTGTCCAGCTGTTCCCCTTCTCCTTCAAACTACAAATACTTCCCTTATGGGTCTTCTCTTATATTACAAGAACAACTTTGAAATACTTTTTTTTTTTTGCTAAAGGCTAATAATTTTGTATGACTAATAGCCTTCTGCTCACTGGAAATCAATGTCTCCAACCTGCATATTTTTGCACTGCAAGCTTTTTTTTTTAGAGCATTGTTTTGTGTTTTAGGATGCTGAATTCCCACCAACTTTTAACAGAAAGTCAGTGTAATATTTTCATTCTGAGGAACTGATGCATTTACTATTTTCAAAGGGAAAGGAATTTTATTCCTCCTTCTAGTTCAGCCTTTTATGAGAACCTTTGGCAGGGATGGCTATCTAAGTGGTACAGTGAATCTGCTCTGGGTTTCATTCCAGACTTTGAAGGAGATATCCAAGATGCTACCACCTATTCCCAAAATAGATTCAGCACCTTGGGAGACTTTTTAAAGTTGGCTTTTTAAAAGTCTGGAATAAAATCCAGAATAGATTTACTATACTACTGACAAAGGACTCTCAAGGTATCCTGCCTTTCAGTAAAATACATTGATCCGATGCTGGCCTATGCCCCTCAACTGTGCCCGTCATTTCCTCTGCCACTACTGTGCATTCATTTGTCTTTGGGCTGAACCTGCCAAAAACAAGGTATGCAGAGATTATTGATTTGTCATGTTTTGGGGCCTCTTTGGGACATTTCAGGTCCAAAAGAACCATTTTTTTTTAAAAAAAGGTGATGTCTACATCACTTTCCTGTTGTAAAAAGACATTTCTAAAAATGTCCCCATGCACCTTGCAAAAATACCCCCACATCTTCTAGGAATAATGTGTGGGAGGTGCAGCCTTCTATGATCTTTGGGGGAGGGCTAATGCAGCCTCCTAGTCTCTAATAGTTGCCCATCCCCCAAATACAAGGAAGATAGGCATGTGACCAATTTTACAGAGTTTGGTCTTCTCTTTAAAGGGCTTTCAACAATTATTTGAAGGTGATGGGCTCTCCTGACCTAGTGCAGTTCAGGAAAAGGAAAGGTAAGACTGGAGAGCATGGGGAGCAGATGGCTTGGAGTTGCCCATCAGTAAATAGCATACATAACTCACTTGGTCACAATGTTCACTGCTGCGGTGATAAGTACTGCATTTCTATTCAAATTATTGTAATTATTTCTACATTTCCATCAATATATATAGATTATTATAAGCATGGTTTATTTATATTCCGCCTTTAGCCAAAGCTATCAAGGCAGCTTACATTAAACGTACAATCCCACCACTTAAACAACCATGTAACCCCCCCCCCCTTAAAATTACCCTCTTTTTCTGGGATGCATTAGTAGCTGTCCTAAGGAAGAGTAACACGGCCAGACTTCAGGGATTCAGAGTGAGCATCTTTTTATTACCATCCTCATTTGTTACTAGTAGCTAACTTGGAATTTTTGGGCCCATCATATTATTTTATTTGGGAGCCACCTCTGTAACAGGGTGAGGCTTAATGAAAAGTTGGTAAGAACACACTAGAAAGTCAATGTTGTAACCTGTATCTAGTGTTACTAATGCCAGAGATCACATTTGATTGTATATGTTGGTCAGAAACATGAATGTATACTCATGCCAGATAAATATGGAGGGCCAGTGCTAGATAGAGTACACACTATATAAGAAGCGGAAGACTCAGTTGGCAGCATGTTCAAATGGGACTGGGAAAGACCCCTGGCTAAAATCATGTTTGTTTGTGTTGCTAGTAGTCAACAGTGAGCAGTGGTCTCACTTGGCAGAAGGAACTTTCATTCAAAATCATTGTTTAAATGAACAACACAGCAGTAGGCAAACATCAGTGTTAAGCCCCATTCAGGTGTCAGGACTGTGAAGAAGGTGAACAGATGAGGAGATGGGATGTGCTAGCCCTTCTCCTTCTGTCACCACTTTGATTGCCTTTATTGCAATCAATGTATCACTTTTTGAACAGGAGAGGCTGCTTTAATGTCTCTTGCAGCTTCACATGTAATCTAGAGTTGCAAATCATTTGGGATGCCTCCTCTGGTAGTAGAGGGTCTACTTCTCCCCTTCAGTGGCACTTGGTGATTTCCATATAAGTGGATTGGTGAATCCTCTCTTGATTTCAGTATGATATTTACAGGTGATAGCTCCCAAATAGATTCAGCTCCACTTCCACAGTTAGAGGTCAGTGGAAACAGAGACTGCAAAGGCTATCATGCTTACTTAGGGCCTTTGCAGACTGCCAGAAATAGTGCACATTAAATTGAGGCACTGCCCTGGCTCAGTGCTAGGGAATCATGGGAACTGTAATTTATTGTGGCACCAGAGCTCTCTGACAGAGAAGGCTCAATGTCCCAGAAAAAAATACAATTCCCATGACTCCCTAGCACTGAGCCAGGGCAGTGTCTCAATTTAATGTGTACTATTTCTGGCAGTCTGCAAAGGCCCTTAATTTACATTCTTAATTGCTGAATATAGCTTATCTTAAAAGAAAAATTCCATATATACAGGTGATTCAAAAAGAATGGTGCAAAAGAAAAGCTGTTCTTATTTGGTTTTGCACCATTATTTTTGAATCACCCTGTACATTCATATGCATATGAAGATTACACACACACACACACACACACACACACACCAGTAAATGGCCAGGAGTTATTCAAAATATGAAACTCTGAGGGTTATAAAGCTCACGAAAACACCAATTCAGTATTCGGTAGCATTGAAAAAGACAAAGTAAGTATTGGGAGTGACATGGAAAAGGTTTAAAATTAAATTGCTGCAAGTATGATAATGCTATTTTATAAAGTTTTGAAGCAGTCATTTTAGAATATTGCTGATTGTTATGGTGACCTCATCTTTAAAGGATATAACAGAACTGGAGAAGATGCAGAAAGAAGCACCTGAAATAATCATTGGTTGATACATCTTACTGTATTTTGAGATTTCTAATTTAGCTTAGAAAGAAGATGGCTAAATGGGGTGGGTGGGATGAAAGAGTTATAGGGGAAATGTATTTCAGTGTTATTTGGACAGAACAAAAATTTAGCAGATGATCAGTTGTTGCTGTTTTTGTAGCCTGTGGTGCCTTTTATTATGAAAACTAAATGTAAAACAAGGTCAGTCATATCTAAAAGCAGGAAATAAATGAATTAACTTAGCATTCCCAGTGAAGTGTATAGCAATTCAGTAAGCCAAAATGAAAATATTAACTTGCACTTGAGATTCCTGATATCATTTTGGCTTTTTGAAATTACAGCAGCATAAAATGTATAATATGAAAACACATCACCTTGCTATATGTAGGTTATAATAAATTTTTTCTATTGTAAATTCCCTCAAAGAGTGCATTTTCAAAGGAAGAACTACAAAGTACATATATTTCTTCAACATTAAATGATGATCTCATGCTCCCTCTTGGGAGAAAATGTAATCACTACTGCTTTATTTGCACTGTCCCAATTTTGATAAGGACACTGAGCAAGCAGGCACTGATGCCCAAAATAGACATTGAAGTAATTGTCTTCCTAATGCTTTATTTGTGGTGTCCCAAAGGAGCCGCACATATCTCCATAAACTTGACAGCCTACATCTACAACTATTTATTTTTATTAGAAGTGAATGTCTTTGAGATTTGCTCAAAACACACAATTCTAAACTTGCTCTACTTAAAACATTTACCTAGTATTATCTTCTAATAAAGCAGCAAGTATCAACACATATATAACCTGACTCTGACTGCCCATTCATTGGCATTTAAGCTGCCTTGAATCTCATTTTGGGGAGAAAGGAGAGATAAATTAAAGAAACAAACCTAGTGATGCTACCACACAATATACAGCCTAGGTCCGTGTTGGTGAACCTATGGCATGTGTGCCTTCTCTGGCATGCAAAGCCATCATTGAGGGCACACAGTGGCCACAGGAGGGGTGGGGAGGCACACATGGCTGGCCTGGCTCCTTGCCATGGTCCAGTTCTCTTTTATGGCTGAGCTGGGATTGGAGCCCTGGTCTCCAGAGTTGCATGCTCAAACTGCTGGCTCTCTTTGTTCTTGTTACTGTGCTGTGCCTTCTGTGCTTTATTATGCTTCTTCTTCTTGTTGTTGTGTGACTCCAAGTTGTTTCCAACTTATGGGCCCATAGCACCCTTTCAAGCGCCAGTTCCTGGTGACCCTAAGGTAAAACTATAATGGGGCAAGATGAACTGAACTGAGTTAGAATTAAAAGTAAAAAGATATAGCGAAATTTACATGACGATAGTAAAGATTTTGTGAGGATATTGAAAGTCTAATGTATTTAAAAGCAATAATCATGATAAAGGAAGGGAAGCAATTTTAATGTTAGTATGTCTATAGTTAGTTGTTTATTTATTTATTGTTTTGTATATCTGTATGTTTATATATGTTATTTATGGTTTTCTTTATTGTCTAAAATAAAATTTTAAAAAAGTAAAACTATAATGAGGCAAGCTTCATCAGAGGGGGATTTCCATTGCGATCCTCTGAGGCTAAGAGAATGTGATTTATGTGCGGTGCCTTCATGTTGTTTCTGACCTATGGTGACCCTAAAGTGAAACTATCATGGAGTTGTCTTGGCAAGTTTCTTCAGAGGTTTTTTTGCTTTTGCTAGCCTGAGGCTGAGAGAGTGTGCCTTGGGTTTCCCTCCCAGAAGTTCTCCCCCCGGAAGGCAGAAGCCCTCAATTTATCCACGGGTCATACCAAAATTCATAATTTTTGCCTCAAAACCTGCCCTCGATGTATACATGAGGTTGACTTATAGCTGAGTATATACAGTATTTGGTCTTTTATTTTACAAGAAAATAAAGCTTAGGCCTAAATTTTCTGCTCATTGTCTATATTAAATCAATATTACTTGTGTATATATATTTCATAGGAAGAAACGGACAAAACCACCTCTGAGTATCCCTTGCCTAAGAAAACCCTGTGGAATTCATGGGATCACCATAGGTTGACAAACAACTTGAAGGCACATACACATACACATCAGGTGATGGCCCAGGGGAACATGCACACAAGATATGTGAGGGAGGGAAAGCTCAGTATAATCTTCCTTTTTTGTCCTACACTTTTTGAATGAAAGTTCTTATGACAGCCGTCCTGTAGGCTCTGGGCCTCAAGTAGATCTTGACAAACAAATGTAGGGCCCATTCACACTACACAATTATAGACTATATTTCACTTTAACTAGCATGGCCATTTTCTGTGTAATCCTGAGGTTTGTAGTTTGGTGAGGCATGAGAGGAGCTCTCTGGTTGAGAATTCTAAATATCCCAACCTAAACTGCCAATCCCAGGATTACACAGGATGGAACCACAACAGTTAAAGTGGTTGGTATAGCATTATAACTGTACATTGCCAAAGGACTTGTAGTCCTTAACCAATATCTAACTACATTCCTTTTGAGTTTGTTAAGAAAATCCCTACAACGGGGGATTGTCTATCATAAATATAAAGATACATGGGAGAGTGTTGGGTTTAGACTTGGAAGATCTAGATTCTGGTCCCCACAGAGACACAGGATGCCTAATCATTTTGTGCCTCAACTACCTTATGGGGTTCTTGTGAGTTTAAAGTGGGGAGAAAGAATAGGGGAGAGAGTTAGGGGCTAAACAGACCACCCTAAAGGAGCGACTCTGTACTGCCCCTTTGCGCGCATGATTGGGGCCATGGCAACTGCACACCACAGCCCCAATATGGTGCTTTGCTGCTCTAAAAAGAGCTGGCAAATGCCGCTCCTTTTTAGAGTAGCAACAAGCTGCCCTTGCTGCCTCAGCGGCAGGTTTTCAGCACTTCTTTGGTGCAGCATGTATGGATGCTATGCCAAGTGAGCGCCCTGATGCCTCCCACCATGTTTGTTTTAATTATGGTTTCATGTTTTGATACTGTGTTTTTAATTTGTCATATTGTTTAATACTTTCTTAAGGGGGGGGGGAGGGTAATGTTTTAATGTTATATTTTACTCTTGTTATATTTTACTGTTGTCAACCGCCCGGATTGGTTCGCCACAGGGCGGTATACAAATTATTATTTTATTATTATTAAGCCAGCATGAAGGCAGAGTCAGGGCATCTTTGTCCCAGGCGGCTCTTTATGCCAGTCTGCTCAGCCCCTACTCTTAAGCTCACTGCAGGAAAAGGGGGTATAAATTTAACCAATAAATATATTCTGAATTAGTAAATACAAACAAATAAATGTTACTGTAACAAACAAGAACAACAAATCCTTCCATGCATACAGACATTACTACTGTATTAATTTCCCCCCATTAAATCGCTGCAGAGGGTTTTTACTAATTTTCACATCCTTGATCAATGCAACCAGAGCATTATGTCTAGCTGAATTATCAATGTGATTAATTTTGTCCTATGGAATGTTTATGATTCTGAGTAACATAGTGAGGGGGAAGATCTCACAGAGAGAATTTCCTTTGGTCTGCTTCTTGTCATCTTTCCTGGAGGAAAGCCCAAAATTATTTCAAAAGACTGCCAGCTCTAAACAATTATGGTTGGTAGAGTAGAAATCTCTGGTTCAACCAATTAGATCTGTCTGTCTTCTCTCTCCTTGGACCCTTCTAGAGCCATTCTCGGTACATTCTTGGCAACAGTGATGCTGTTTTGAAGTATGATCAATATTCTACATTCTTGAGCAGACAGAAAATTGCTTCTTGCATCATAAAAATGCTAGCTAGTAATGTAAGTCTCAGCAACACATTCAGGGACATACGCCTGATCTTGGACAGGGCAATGCTGTCATGAAAGCAGCCATATGGATGGCTTCAGCCTTATTGGAATAATTGTTTGTATAATTCAGTCATTATTAGAAGCAAAGTAGGAGATAGATAGCACTGGCATTTCCATGTGTTTGGAAGTATGTGATTTTTAACAGAATTGTTAAATTATTAAAAGGGCCATACTCTCCCCCCACCACTGCTGTAAAGAGTGGGGCATAACTTAGAAGAAAGGTCATATAACTGATCCAGTTGTAAAAGCCTGGAGGATATGGGTAGGAGAGTATTTGAGATGTAAATATTAGCTTACATAAGAGCTGTGTGGAATTATGATCAAAATAGCATCCTCAATGATGATTAAGCTGTCTACATTTAGGGAAAGAGAGAAGAATGGGATTCTGGTACCCCAATTTACAAAGACAGGAAGAGGAAGATGTTTATAGGTGAAATTAAAGTCAACCTGAGAGCAGCAAAGTAGACCACACAAAGATGAAAACCACCAAAGAACCCTACTTGTCTGTCCCTCTGTTACCCTCGGTAGGCACACAGTCAGTTGTGCAAATGTGGCTGAACATTTCTCCATTTCCATCAGTAAAGAGATTGAGATCGGGGGAGAGCCTTGTGGAGTTGGAGGGGAGAGAAGTATTTCTGGGGGTGGAAATAATAGGGGGCCCAGTAAGGCAAAAGGTCTAAGGAGAAAAGGACCCATCCAGTGCTTTAAGTAAAGTGTTCTAGTTTTTAAAATGGTTATACCTTCTTCTTTGAAAATACATTTATTCATCTTTTGAAATGGGGATAAGGGAGAATTACCTCTTCATTCTTCAGACAGCTCCCCAGTTCCTTGTTCTGATATAGCTAAAAGAAAGTTTCTTTTAAAGGTTCCTTCTTTGCATGGTCCTTGAGAGTGAAGTACTGCAAAAGAGTTAACAAATGGGAGGAAAGCAAGTGACCTCTAAATAGCTCCCTGCCTTGGGACCAACATAAGGGAAAAAGTGTGGGGGGAGATGTCCAAGCTCTAGGTGTTCCCAGATGAAGCAGTACAGGAGAAGAGGTGCTTTTGAGCTGATGGTTTTTCTGGGGAGAAACTAGTAAATGCAACTTGTAAATGCCCATTTTTGTTTGATTCTGGAGCTTTAATTGGGTCACCTTTTCAATGAGGGAAAGAGGGGAGAGAAAGAGAGGGGAGAGGGGGTTCCACAAGACTGTTCATGTGTGGAAAAATGAGATTTCTTTTGGGGTTGAAAGAGTAATTGCTACCAGGGTAAAAATCAAACCTTAGAACCTTTTTCCATGCCCCACATAGAAATTCCTAGGAAATGTTTGGTTGATGTTTGCTCCCCCTACAAAACATTTGAAGATGAAGTCTAATTTCTAATTTTTAAACTGACTGAATCACATACAATATTGTGGGTGAACAAATTGAACATTAAAAAACAAGCTTTTAACTCAGTTCATAAAATGACAATCTAAATTGAGCAATCTGATTCTAATTCATTTAGAAAAAATGTAAACTCTTGTAAATTGTAAAACTCTCTCCTTTTGATAAAATAAACAATGAGACTACTATCTATGCAACACAAGAACCACTTCTCAAGGCACACTGACAGCTGGCTGAGTGATGACTTGCGACTCATCTCTAAAGGGCACAACCCACTCTTTGTTGCACCCTCTTGCACCCCCGGGGGTGCAGGCACCCCAGATTGGGAATCCTTGCCTTAGAAAAATCAGTCACAGCTGACTTGATGGCAATTAACAACAACAACAACTGAACTAATTGTTTGTGTTTATCAGACAGCAACATCCAATTATCTTGAAGTATGCATAACTTGCATTTCATGACAACCATCCCTTATTTTCCTTTCCTCCCTATTCTGTTGTTTTTTCCTCCCTCCCTCTCTATTGTGTCCCCTGTTGTCCAAATATTAGTGAATCTGCTGGGGGGGGGGGGGGAGTCCTGCTTTTTCTGTGTGTACTTTGCAATATCATTTACATACTGATATCATGGATTAAATTCATGCCTTCTGGTTTCCATTTTCAAACTGATCAGTCAACATAATCACAAATCCTATAGATAGAAAATTGGGAATACAGAAGGATGCTATATAAGATATATCATATCTTGCATTTTTCATATTAATACTTATGAAATGGCTTCTACATGAAGGCTGCTGTGAATTGCACCTTATAGCAGATGTTTACAGATAACAAACTTTTGATGAGTAGATAGATGTTTGTCCCACAGATGGTAAGATCTGTCTCTAAATTTTATTATTTGCACATCCTTATTCATGAAATTCAGGCATGAGAGGGATACTGAAATAATATATACATGTGTCTTAGATGTGGTTATTTTATATAAAATGTGCTGGTTTGTATAGGTTGTACATGTATAAAATTAAACATTTTGGAAAATCTGGGAAAGTCTGTATTCCTTATTCATGGAATATATGGACTGCTTTCTTCTTTTGGAATTAATTCTTGACATTTGCCTTTGAAAGAGAATATGCTTGGGCATTGTCAATACATGTTGGCAGAGGGCTGCAATAATTAGCATATACAAGGGACAATGCTAACAAAACAAAAAAGGGGAACAGACTGCAAATGCAAAAACTGACAATGTCTTTGATATAAGTGAATGTAGGTGTTAGAACTGCATCTGCATATAAACTGCAGGAGGAATAGAGATACATTAATGCTGGATAGTTGAAGGGATAATATCTCTGGCTGGCTTTTCATGCTACCTAACAGATGCTTGTAACGTTTTTGGAGTACTATTTTTTTTAAATAAGGCAGGTTGCAACAGAACAGACCAGAAAATATATTTTAAACAACATTCAGAAAGTAAAGGGATCTTGTAACACCTTTGATACTAAGGGGATTATCGCACTTCCTCCTGGCCCCAGCTTACCTCTTTCGAATTAGAGCCCAGTTCAGGCTGGAGTGGGTCTTTTCTCTCGGCTTCCCCCCCCCCCCCCCAAAAAAAAGCTGCCTGGGTGCATCCCCTCTCCAATGCAAATTGGAAAATGTGCTGTGATGGCCATTTTTCCAAGTCGTAACCTTTCAGATGCGCATTGGAGCAGGGATCTAGTCTAAAGTTGGATTCCGCTCCAAAAGCCATGTGATAAAACATGGCTGCAGTGTGAATTTGAATTAAATTAGGGAGTGGTAAGTAGTATTATTTAAACCATGTGATAATCTCCTAACTGAAAGAGATAAATTGGTAGCATGCACATTGGTAGACTTGAGTCTACTTCCTCAGAAGCATGGGATCACATTCAGAAAGACAATGTAAGGAGAGCTTGCAGATTAAAAAATAATAATGAAATAAAAACAGCAGTTAAAGTTGCAGTCTGTATTCTGTTGTTTGGGAATAAATGCCATTAAAATTTTCATCTGTAAAGACATTCATAACAATAGGATTATCCTATTAAATACAACTTATATGGTCTAAAACAGGGGTAGGCAACTTTTTCCTACCTGGGGCTGGTCCACTGGTTCCGAGGTCTTCCACAGGCTGAGGGGGGGAAATGGCGCCACGCGCGCATGCTTGTGCGCACATGCGCAGTACTTCCGGTGTACTGCGCATGCATGAGCGAGTCGTGGCCACCATTTTGTTTTCCATTCAAAACAAAATGGTGGCTGCAGTGGGTGCGGAATGTGGCGGTGGGGGCGGCGGCAGGACCGGGTTGGGGCCGGTCCAAAGGCCTCGGGGGGGCGGATGCGGGCCCCAGGCCGTAGGTTGCTGACCCCTGGTCTAAAATATAAAGGACAAAAAGAAGAAGACAAGGACAGATTTTGCTGGGCAGGTTAAAGATCAGTGTTGGTGCCAGGTTACTGTATAGAAAGAGGGTAATGTGGGTTCCCCGCCCCCACATTGCTACCTAACTTCAGAAGGTGGGGGAAAAGGGCCTCTGAAGAGGATCCTAATTAGTGATCCTAATTAGTGAGCAAGCTCATGTCAGAAAAGATAGTCCTGTATATGTAGCAGAGTTATTCCCCGATGAAGACGAGAGAGACCGAATTAATCCAGCAAGCACTTGTTTATTTTTCTGGCCAGGGCGGCAGCATGCCAAGATAGCGCTCAGAGGGCCACCGCACCCAGCTATTGTTCTCCAGAGTTTCTAAAGAATTGTTTCTTTACAGGTTTAAACTGATTGGTTACAAGCATCTACTGTGTCAGCATCCAATTGGCTTCATGCTCTGTTCACAAGCTGTTCACGAGCTGATCATGCAGCCTCCCTGACCGGTGATGTGTTACAGAACATGCACCAACTTCCTAACTCCTTATATGGTATTTCTCTACTAAGCGAAAATTGGTATGTGAAAGACAAAGGGAATTAGGTGAAATGTGAAGGATCCTTCAGCATCTCCAATTTTCTCTGTCTGAACAAATTGAACTGAGCAAGCAGAAATACAGAAGCCAAAAAGCAATAGTTAATGATTTCTATACTATTTCTCCTCTCATATATACCATACTTTTCAATAAAGGAGGAGCTTCCTAAATGCTAAAAATTGCTGTCCTGGTCCTGCTTTCATTACCCTCCATTCCCAACAAAAATGTATTAATCAATGGTGCCTGGAGATCAAGCACTGGATTGTAAATGTAATTTTTTAATGTTTATCTGTATTTGTAGTATGCGTAAAGGGCTGCTATTGCAGGTATGTCCTTCTTGCCAGAGGTGGGGAAATACTTATTTTATGCTCCCTGCTTCCCTCAAATCTCTTCTGCCCTGAAACAGGGCATTCTTCCCTTAAAACATCCTAGCCAGAGGCCTGCCTATAATACAGGCATACTGCAAATGTTGGATTCTGCATGAGCCTTAGATCCAACAACCTGACTTCTCAGGAAAAAAATAATAATCACATGGTAGAACAGAATAAACCCCCCTCTGAAGAAACTTACCAAGAAAGCCCCATGATAGGTTCATCTTAGGATCGCCACAACAAGAACAGTGTTTGGAAGTCATGTTCTGTTTTTAACTTGTACATTTTAAAAGATGCTTTACATGTATTTTAAACTATTTTAACTATGTGTTCTTAATGGAACTGATGTTTAATTATTTTTGACTGTTGTAATATTGTACTTTTAGCTACATTTTTATTTAAATATTTGTAAGCTTCCTTGGGTCCAATGGCAGGACAAGGACAGGGTATACATTGAATAAAAATAAGAGAGTAATTTTTTAAAACTTCAAGAGACCTCTTTACTTTTCTGACCTGTTTTTTAAACTGTGGCCAAGCCAATGACAATAAAGATGAAATTAAATTATATAACGTGTTGATTATGAATTTATGCTGGAACCATCCTTGTTGTTGGCATTTGCTACCAACAGCTAAACTTACTGGCCACAGTAAAGGAGGTAGTGGCCATGATCCTACAACAACTGGGGAAGTTAATGCTTCACCCATGTAGTTCTATATACTCCTTCTGCTCTGGAAGCTGTCATACCCTTAGAGGGCTTGCTTCTGCTTGTCAGTGGGGAGAGAGTGGCGTGGGGAAGGCATTTAGACAGGTTACTGTCATGCTGAAGAATTAATGCATCTCACACCAGTTGGCAGAAGCATTTTTGTCAATAGTCTCAAACATTTGATTAAGAGAGCTTTAAACTGAGTCATGTTGGGGAGGGAGACAGTATCTTGGAAGGTATCTAGGAAGGCAGAAGTACATCATGGGCTGGAGATAATAGTCAAAGTGTTATAGAGGGAACAAGGCAAATGATGCAAGGGCCCAACAGTGGGAGGAAAAAAACCTCATACAGGCAGCAAGTGGGGAAGACACATGCTCTTAGATGTCTCTACACTAATGAACAGAGCATGAGAAATAAACAAGATGAACTTGAACTCCTAGCACAACAAAGCAAATATGATATAATAGGCATCACTGAAACCTAGTGGGATGAGTCTCATGATTGGAATGTAGGAATAGAGGGGTATAACCTTTTAAAGAGAAATAGGCCAAACAGGAAAGGAGGAGGAATAGCATTAATGTCAGGCATGTTTACACCTGTGAAGAGATCCAGGACTTAAATTCTGGAAATCAGGTGGAGAGCATCTGGATAAAAATTGAAGGGGAAGGAAACAAAAGGGATGTTATTGTGGGAGTCTACTACAGACCTCCAAGTCAGACTGAGGAATTGGATGATGCCTTTCTAGAACAGATGACCACACACTCAGAAAGGAGAGATGTAGTGACTTCAACTATCCTGTTATTTACTGGAAGTCAAACTCAGCCAATACTTCAAGGTCTAGCAAATTCCTCACTTGCCTCAAAGACAATTTCTTTGTCCAAAAAGTGGAAGTGGTAACAAGGGGATCAGCTATTTTAGATCTGATCCTAACCAACAAGGATGACCTGGTCAACGGGTTGCAAATGGTTGGATCCTTAGGTGGGAGTGATCATGTTCTCCTGGAGTTTCTTATACAGTGGAAAGGAGAAGCTAGGCATAGTCAAACATTCATTCTAGACTTTAGGAGAGCTGATTTCAACAAACTTAGAGAAACACTGGGAGTGATCCTGTGGTCAGGAATGCTAAAGGAGAAGGGAGTTCAGGATGGATGGGAGTTTCTCAAAAGGGAGATACTGAAGGCACAATCTCGAACTGTTCCAATGAGAAGGAAAAATGGGAGATGTCTCAAGAAACTGGGTTGGAAGGCAAAAGTTTTAAATGGGAAATGTATAAGGAATGGACTAAGTTTTAAATGGGAGATGTATAAGGAATGGAAAAGGGGCAAAATCACTAATGGAAAAGGGGAAAAATCACTAAAGAGGAATTCAAACAAATAGCTAGCACATGTAGGGGTAAAGTCAGAAAAGCCAAAGCACAGAATGAGCTCAGACTTGCTAGAGCAGTTAAGCACAATAAAGCACTTCTTTGGGTATGTCTGTAGCAAAAGAAAGAAGAAGGAAATGGTAGGGCCACTGTGCAGAGAAGAAGGAAAAGTCTAACAGAGGACAGAAAAAAAGCAGAACTACTCAACACTTTCTTTGCCTCATTCTTTTCACAAAAGGAAAAGGGTGTTCAACCTGAGGAAAATGGAGCAGAGGACACAATAGGGGAAATGCAGCCCAAAATAAGTAAAGAGGAAGTACAGGAATACCTGATTAACCTAAATGAATTTAAGTCTCCAGGACCAGATGAACTTACATTCAAGGATATTAAAAGAATTGGCAAATGTAACCTCAGAGCCACTGGCAATAATCTTTGAGAACGCCTGGAGAACAGGAGAAGTCCCAACAGACTGGAGGAGGGCAAACATTGTCCCCATCTTCAAAAGGGGGAAAAAGAGGATCCCAACAACTATTGCCCAGTTAGTCTGACATCAATACTGGGAAAGATTATAGAACAGTTCATTAAACAGATTCTGTGAACATTTAGAAGGGAATGCCATAATCACTAAAAGTCAACATGGGTTTCTCAAAAACAAGTCATGCCAGACTAATCTGATCTTTTTTTGGGGGGGGTAAAACTACCAGCTTGTTAGGTGAAGGGAATGCGGTAGACATAGCATATATCTTGATTTCAGTAAGCCTTTTGACAAGGTCCCCCACAATATTCTTGCAAACAAGATAGTAAAATGTGGGCTAGACAATACAACTGTTAGGTGGATTAGTAACTGGTTGACTGACTGAACCCAAAGGGTGCTCAGCAATGGCTCCTCTTCATCCTGGAGAGAAGTGACCAGTGGGGTGCCACAGGGTTCTGTCCTGGACCCAGTGATATTTTGAACCTAATACTCCAGAAGACAGGATGAAAATTCAAAATGACCTTTATAATTAGAAAGCTGGGCCAAAGCTAACAAAATAAATTTCAACACAGAGAAATGTAAGGTACTGCACTTAGGACAAAAAAATGAAATGCATAGATATAAGATGGGGGACACCTGGCTTAACGAGATTACATATGAAAGGATCTAGGAGTCCTAGTAGCCCACAAGTTGAACATGAGTCAACAGTGTGATGCCACAGCTAAAAAGGCCAATGCAATTTTAGGCTGCATTAATATAAATATATTATCTAGATCAAGGGAAGTAATAGTGGAACTGTATTCTGGGTTGGTCAGGCCCCACCTGGAATACTGTGTCCAGTTCTGGGCACCACAATTCAAAAAGGATGTTGAAAAACTGGAGTGTGTCCAGAGGAGGGCGACTAAAATGGTGAAAAGTATGGAAACCATGTGCTATGAGGAATGACTTAGGGAACTGGGTATGTTTAGCCTGGAGAAGAGACGGTTAAGAGGGGATATGATAGCCATGTTTAAATATTTGAAGGGGTGTCATATTGAGGAGGGAGCAAGCTTGTTTTCTGCTGCTCCAGAGAATAGGACTCGGAACAATGGATACAAACTGCAGGAAAAGAGATTCTACCTCAACATTAGGAGGAACTTCCTGACAGTGAGAGCTGTTTGACAGTGGAGCACACTCCCTCGGAGTATGGTGGAGTCTCCTTCTTTGGAGGTCTTTAAACAGAGGCTGGATGGCCAGCTGTTGGGGATGGTTTGATTTTGAGTTCCTGCATGGTAGGGGTTGGACTGGATGGTCCTTGTGGTCTCTTCCAACTCAATGATTCTATGATTCTATGACAGCACTTTAAATGTCATAGCTCCATCCTATGGAGCTCTTTGAGAGAGAGAAAGCTAACTACAAACCCCAGAATTTCATAGCATTAGCCATGGCAGTTAAAGTGGTGTCAAACTGCATTAATTCTGCAATGCAGATGCAGCCAATGTAGATTTTGTAATTATTCTGCACTCACAGGGGAGAAAGACATGAGGATGTGTGTACAGATGTAGCGAGTTTGGAAAAGTAACTTTTCTGGACTATAATTCCTGGAATTACCTACCCAGCATTGCCACTGAGAGTTTGCCTTCTGGGAGCTGCAGTCCAAAAAAGTTAACTGTTTCAAGCTGAGACTGTAGTTTCTGATTACCAAATCCACTAGAGTAGAAAGCAGAGTGGCCAGATACAAACCAAGCAAAAAACTCATGGCTTTAATCTTGTCATGCAAGCGAAACTAAGCTAAGATTGAAAGATGAAGAGTCCTGGTCTTTTTTCTAGGAAACTACGACTTGAGAGTATACATAAGCCCAATAACTAAAGGTAAGATTCTTTGCATTCATTCCAGCTCAACCGTGGCATGAGAATCACTCAAAACAAGTAAACTGAAATCAGGTTGAAATTTTTAATCAGGCTTTAAAAGGGACGGGGAAAATGGAGATCACATTTGTCCCATAGTAATTCCCAAAATCAGCACAAGCTGCTCTAATGTTGATCTTACTTAGGACAAGCTTCTGTGTAAGTCCTAACAGATATATATATACAATTAAATTGCAATGTGTTTTAATATAAAACTATATGTACTTCACCATGCACTAAAGCATTAATTATTGAGATAAAATACTATCTCAAGACTGTAAAGTCTCAAAATGGCCCAGAAAAGATTTTTCTTTAACCTTCAAATGACTAATTCTGTTCTAATATTACTATTTATAATCCTTTATAAGTTAATAGTCTTATTATCCAAGCTAATTTGAAATTCATTTCTAAGCTCACAAGTGTTTCATTTTTGTTCTGTGATTATTCAGTCTGCTTCATATTGATCAATCATGTCACCCCCCCCCATTATTTTTTGGAAATAGCTTTGTATATAGGGAATTTCTTTAATAGCCACCTATTTCTCTGAGGATCCCTTTGCACAACATGATTTATATGTTATCAAATGTTTGGATATAATGGCATATTATGACAACAGAGAGAGAGAGAGAGAGAGAGAGAGAGGCCTGTAAGATTATTGACCTAGAATTAACCTGTACTTTTGCCAGACACTTTGACAAACTGAATATTAAACAATAATTGTTCAATAACAATACATAATTGTTTCTCACATTGTTCAATTTGCTTTAATGTAGGAAGTAGTGGCAGTTCAAAGTAAAGTAAGGACTGTTGTGCTTACACAAGAGATAATACAACATATTGTCATACATCAGATACAAAACAGATATAAAGCAGTGACTTTAGTGCAATCCTATGCATGTTTGCCTGAAAATCAATGCCACTGTGTTGTTACTAGGCTTACTCCCTAGGAATTGTGTTCAAGTTTGCAACAAGCAGTCTTCCAATGGAAGACAAGGCAGTTATGTAATGGGTTTTGCCATAAATTAAAATGGGATTATTTTCAGCTCATGACATAGCAAAGGGAAGTACTCTTGGGTCTGCAAAAACACAAAGCTAGAAAACTATTACAAAGTAAATATTCCAAATTAATCAACAAGCGTGCTTTAGTTACTTATGATGTTTCTTCTTCTCTGCATTCCATTTTGCTAGTAAGGGTCCCAATGCACCTCATCTTTTTGCCTGTGGAGTGTACAGAAACAAAAGAGGATTTATTAAGAGGTAAAGAAAAGAAAGATAGTGACAAGCACATAACAGTGAGGCTTCTTAGGAACTCTGAAATTTTTAAAGAGTGTGAAAATGCCACTGAGTTTATACTTTTTAAAATCAATGTTTGCTTACTTACAAAACTATAAATTTAATCTAAGGGCCTTTGCAGACTGCCAGAAATAGTGCACATTAAATTGAGGCACTGCCCTGGCTCAGCGCTAGGGAATCATGGGAACTGTATTTTTTTCTGGGACATTGAGCCTTCTCTGTCAGAGAGCTCTGGTGCCACAATAAATTATAGTTCCCACGATTCCCTAGCACTGAGCCAGGGCAGTGCCTCAATTTAATGTGCACTATTTCTGGCAGTCTGCAAAAGCCCTAAGTTGGCCATCCCCAACCTGGAGACATATAGATCTGTTACACTAACAACTCCCACCATCCTCAATCATTAAGCAAAAGCCTCTAGTGAGCCCTGGTGGCACAGTGGTTAAATCCCTGTATTGCAGCCACTCACTCAACAAACCACAAGGTTGCAAGTTCAATACCAGCTAGGACTCAGGCTTGACTCAGGGCCTTTACAGGCTGCCAGAAATAACGCAGCTTGAGACCACTTTAGCTGCCCTGGCCCAATGCTAGGGAATCATGGGAACTGTAGTTTTTTTCTGAGACATTGAGCCTTCTCTGTCAAGAAGCTCTGGTGCCACAATAAACTACAGTTCCCATGATTCCCTAGCACTGAGCCAGGGCAGTTAAAGTGGTTTCAAACTGCATTATTTCTGGCAGTCTATAAAGCCCCTTAGTCTTGCATCCTTTTGAAGTCGCTAAAATGAGTACCTAGCTTTTTGGAGGCAATTAGCTTACAGGTATGAAGCAGTATATAAACGAAACTGCTATTGCTATTGCCAGCATGATGTAGTGGTTTGAGAGTTGGACTGTGACTCTGGAGACCAAAGTTCAAATTCTGGCTCTGCCATGTAAATCCATTGGGTGACCTTGGACAGGTCTCTCAGCCTCAGAGGATGGGAATGGCAAATCCCCTCTGAAGAAACTTGCAAAGAAAACCCCATGATAGGAGGTGCCATAAGTCAGAAATGACTTGAAGGCACACGACAACAACAAGCCAAGCAGACCCAAACTGTGATATGATGACATTGAATCATTCTTAAGGCTGACCACTGTGTTCTTAAAAATCTGCGTAGATAAAAACATATAAGGAAGTAATCAAGACAGAAAATTCCAATCAGCATCAGCAAACTCCAAATACCAAGAAAATGAACCAAACTAGAGAGCAAACCAGAACAGGCAAAGACTCAGGAGGACCAGCATAGGTAAGACATTTCAAAGGTTTGGTCTCTCCATGAAAGAGATTTGCCAATTTTCAAGCTGAAAAACCACAAGCTTTTAGCACAATTGTCCCTGTTTATTTTCATTTCTAGTGAAAGATGCATAGATCCCCATTCCCTCTAATATTTCACAGATGAAAACTGAAGCACATGTGGCTAAGCAGTGTCAGAGTCTAGGCAAGATGTGCAAAAGAATACACAAGGATGCAGAAGAGATGATGCAGCAGTTTCTTTTGCCCAGGTATACAATGAAGGGCAATGTTCCTCTCCTTTCTGGGATATGTCCTAGAGGGAAATTTGTAAGAACTGACTATTGTGAAAGGATCTTCTCTCAAACCTTAGGTTACCTTTAGCTCTTCTCCACAGAAGGCCCCTAGTCACTGACACTTGCTCTGCCTTTACCTTGTTACCTGCTTGTGCCACTCACTGTTTCTGTGCTAGAGTAATGCTGTTTCAGGATTCTGGCCTATGTTTCTTTAGATAGGGAAAAGATTAACTGTCAGTTCCTTTATGCTAAAGTATATGATTGGCATGTAGGGGCCAGCAGTCCCAAGTTCAATCCTTGTCACCTCTGCTTTCTAATACACTGAAATGCTTCTCTCTTCTTTAATTTCTCTTTCACACATTCCAGTCCTC
Source organism: Phrynosoma blainvillii (assembly GCA_026167975.1). Taxonomy (NCBI): domain Eukaryota; kingdom Metazoa; phylum Chordata; class Lepidosauria; order Squamata; family Phrynosomatidae; genus Phrynosoma; species Phrynosoma blainvillii. The sequence continues at coordinate 80,142,348 of JANUYF010000002.1, forward strand.
TGGAGGAGAGGAGAGGAAAGTGCAGTGGCATTAAGCCCCTAAACTCTTTTTTTCTGCCTTGAAGGCCCTGCAATATCCCCCCCCCCCCAGCCCTCCAGGACGTTAAAAACAAATCTGGTTAGTTTTCACCCTCACATTATTTCAAAACACTCAAAATGACTGTAAAATGTAGTGGTTTTGTTTCCTCTGTCTCTTCAATCTCCCATGGCAGAGATAAATAACATAATAATAATGGCTTTAATTATTCTTTTTTTAAAAATAGCTTATGTATATATTTAACGGAGAATTGTGCATGCTTTTAATCTGTTCGGGTTGTAAGCTACCTTGAGCCCCAATGATGGGGGGGGGGAGGTGAGATGATGATGATGATGATGATGATGATGATGATGATGATATGGGAAAATATTCCCAAATTATCTGAAATCAAAAGCAGTGACATCTATCCTATCTTTCTCTTTTTGTGTGGAGGTGTAGCCTGCAAAGATGGAGGGGTCAAAATTGACTCTGCCACCCCTGCTATGATGTCTCTGACAGAGAACATGTTAGTAGCACACTACATTGGTTTAACTATGGAGATTTTCAGACCTGGAAAAAAAGCTGGGAGTGAAAGGCATACTCCTGGGATAATTGTGCAACCGTGTTGAAGATTTTCAGACACATTGCACTTATCTAGGATTTCTCCCATGAAGATCCAGGAAATCTCCAGCAACAAACCATTCATGGGGAAGTCCCGGGAATGGTTTGTTGTTGGAGCATTCTTGATTCTTCCTGGGATAAGTCCTGGGTAAACACAGTGTTGTCTGAAAATCTTCAGCATGATTGCACAATTATCCCAGGAGTATGTCTTTTTCTTTCCAGATTCCCCCCACCCCGGCTGATAATTTCCTATGCAGTATAGGTGGCAGCAGTGTGGCTGAAAGAGTAGAGAGGCCATTCTTACAGTGGTAGTGGGGAGAGGTAGAGAGAGTTCTCATCATTATTGGAAATGAAAGCAGATGGCTTCCAAGCACCCATTTCTGCAGTGCTTGGATTCTGGGTGGGTCCTTGAAGCTGGTGGTGCAGGTAATTTTCCAAGGCAGCCTTCCCAGAACACCATGACTTTGAAGACCCATTTGGAAGCCAGGCATTGCCAAATAGATTGCTGAGAACCCAGCAACGTATATAATAGTAAGCAATATAGTAGTAGAGTGGATCATTATGCTAATACAGTGCAGTAAGGTGATTCTGGTTTCTGTTTTTAACTCTAAGTTAAAATTGAGTTATTTCCAAAGTCTGATACTGAGTGCTGCCAATCAACAAATGAAATTGTTAGCCTTCTTTAGGAGAGTAAGCTAGATAATTATCACACAAATATTTAAATTTACTAGTTATTTCCAAGCATTGTAAATAGTTGTACCATGACTGTACTGTTTGCCATGATTATAGACATAAAAGCTGTATAAAACTGGAAACATTCAAATTTCTACAATTAAGCATTTTCAGACATGATCAAAAGATCTGGTTTCTAGAGAAGATACAAATCCAAGGTAAAGCATTATACAAAAGATTAAAAGAGATAATAGGAAGGGGAAGATTACTGGGAACATCATGTAAGAAGAGCATTGATATAAACCGATTCAAATGAAAATATAATTTGGATGGTAGCAATACATTCACCATTTTCCATTATTATTATTATTATTATTATTATTATTATTAAGCATGTCTTGGAGTCTGAGAACTGTGAATCTTCAATTTTGAATATATTAATATCTTGTCACTGTTCTGGATAAATTGTTTGAATATTGTAATTATATTTAATAGTTTGTGTACGCTTTAGTAAGCAATACATTTATTGCCAGAACAGGGGATTTGGTTGTGATTATGGCATTTATGGTTGTGAGAATATCTACTATGTAAACTCTCATGTATTATGACAGGCTGTTTTAGCCTCCCAGAGAATGTTTTGTTGCAGAATTTACACAGAACGACCTCTACAATTTAGGCATTTTATGACATTGCAAATTGCACAGCTGTAAAAAAATAAATAAATAGCTGAGATCTTCCATCACAGATTATAGTGTAAAGGTTCTGCGGGTGGAAATATATGACCTCTTGCCACACACAGAACTCTATAACCCCTATGCCTATTCACTGGCTGGTTGAGAGTGGGGAAATTCAAAGAAACATAAGGCTATATTCCCACAGTCTGACACAAACCAATGATATTATCTGCCAGCATCTGCTACCAGAGGGAATATTAACCTTTGCAATGACCAAAAAGAAAGAAACAGAAAAAGAAAGCACAATACAAAGGTATATGTTGACTTCTGCTTGCATTTGTTACTAATAAAATATTGGCAATGCCCCCAAATTCTCCCTCCTGCCAGATATGGGGATTCCCTTATCTACAAATCAAAAATGGCTGGGGAAAATTTGTCATAACAGAGTTCTTGCTTTGGAGTACATGTACTGACACAAGGCAGTCATTTTTTAAAGCAAAACATGGGGTAATGCAGCTGAAGTGATGTGCTCTGGTTGTCCTGGTCTCAGGAGAAATTGAAATGTTTTGGGGGAGGGATTGGAATGTGTTGGTTCAAAAAATAGCCTCACAACCCAAGGACCATATATCTTCTTTTATTTTCTCTGATTTTATTTTGATTTTTGTTGTATGTTGAATTTTCTGGCTCAAGGTGTTTTGGATAGAACACACTTGACTCTATACACAGAAACATTCATTTGGAAAGGACATTTTTATATCACAGAATGTGCTGGACTTCTCAGAAAATATCCCACAATTCACATAATGCAGTTAAAAGAAAATCCTAGTACAAGAGAGAGACAATTTTCAGAGTTCAAATTTTGGCAGACTGTGGCTTTGGGGAAATAAATGGAAATCACACACACAGGTATCTATGGAACAGCCTTAGAGAAATTTTAGAGGCCTAGACACCTGAACAGGTCCTGCAATTATTTGGAGGGAGAGTGAGGGACAAAGAGTACCCAAATGTATCCAACCTACTTCAGCCTCCTTCTAAGGTCAATTTCATGCTAGGTCACATGGTGATTGGTCATGACTTTTCGTCCCTGACGTGGTTATTATGTTTTATAAAGCTAATAAATGTTGGTATTTTTCTTTCAACCCAGGATGTGTTTTGTTCTCCTTCTCTGCTAGGCAAAGCTACACTGAAAACTTCTGATATATTTCCATATGCCAGGCTCATAATTTACTGGCCAGTAAACTTTGTTTTCATGGTTTTTCTTGATGAAATGAGAACAGAGTGTCCAAATGGCTTCCTCTAGCCTCATGCCTCCATCTGCCTCCGATGCTTCCATGAGTGACACCTGGGTAACAGATGGTGCAAATGGCCCAGAATATATTTGTTAAATTAGAATATAAACTTTGCCAGGTTGCTCATTTCTTTGGCCATGGACCCTGTGGCACCAAGGACTGGTTGGAGAAAATGATGATGTTTGAAAATAATTGAGACTGAATTTTGGGGTTTTATATTCTCAGCGGCTGGAGCCTGACATCTTGAAAACATTTGGGAAGGACAAACTTCTTGTTAATCATAATAAGTTATTTTAATACACTGCTACTAGATACTTTCATATTAAGATTGACAATTTAGGGCCTTTACAGATTGCCAGAAATAATACAACTTGAGTCCACTTTAACTGCCCTGGCTCAGTACTAGGGAATCATGGGAATTGTAGTTTTTTTCTGAGACAATGAGCCTTCTTTGTCAGAGAGCTGTGGTGCCACAATAAACTACAGATCCCATGATTCGTTAGCACTGAGCCAGGGCAGTTAAAGTGGACTCAAGTTGCATTATTTCTGGCAGTCTGTAAAGGCCCTTAGTCCTATAAAAGTGCAATGATGTTGAAGCACTGTGATTTTTTGAGTAGCAGGGATGATGAGGTTATCTGCCACCCTTTGCAGGAGTCTCCCTAAGCTTACTTGCATTTCTCACACTTGCTGCAGAGATTATTTGTGATGGCTTCCCCAACTGACAATATATTTTTCTGAGCTGTCCCTGATGTAATGCAATGTATTGGGGTTTGATCTTAAATAGGCAATGAAAACATACTCAGTTTACAAAAGATCCGTTCCTATTGACAATGGAAGTTACTAAATCTGGTTTTTGTATATAGATCAAAATAGTTGCCTGTAATTCCCCCTCCCCCTTGGGACTGCAGTTATGGAGACTGTCACAACTTCAAAATGTATAACTACATAATATGCAAAAGTATCAGTCAATGTATTCATCGCATCTTATTCCTATACAAAGGCATAGGAATGTAGCTTTAAAAAGTAAGTAATTATTAGAACTTATTTTCTCATCTCCTTCCATTACATTTTAAAGGTTTTGGTGATGTTGTTCTGTTTAACTTTTCAGTACAGCCTCAATACAGGGTTAAACTCAGAGAATGTAGGACCCTTTTCCTAAGAATCACTAATCATATGATATAAAATCAGTTCTCAATGTAATATACATCAGTGAACTAACTTTATTACCTGATAACTATTTATTTATTTCTGTATGGCCTTCCAGTTCACAAGGGCTCCCAGGTGAACAAATAAAACCAATTAAAACAATACAATTTTTTTTAAAATACATTAAAATACTCTTTAAAAACTCTGAAAAGCACCATATTAACTATCCTAGAATCCAGTTTTGAAATGTTAAAACAGCATTTTAAAACCCTGAATGCCATGTAGAATACCACTATTTTGGCTGCTTACCAGAAGCTTAAAAGGGATGGGGCCAGCCTAACTTCCCTGGGTAGGGAGCTCCACACAGTTGAGACACTGCTACAGAGAAAGATTTGTTATGTGTACCCACCAACCTAACTTCACGAGATGTTGGGACATGCAGTAGGGCCTCCTCTGATGATCTCAATTTTCTAGCAGACTAAATATGAGATGTGGTAGAAATTTGTTGGGAACTCATTTCTGGTGTTTCTCTCTCTTTTCTCCCTCCTACAGTAATTACTGCCTGCCCATTATGTCATTTTGTAATTGTCTTCTGTCTTTACTGTTCTAGACATCATGAAATTATACTAGTATTGAACTAAAAAAAATCATAATGATTTTACAGTGAATGTAGTGATGGGAAATGCAAAACAGGTCTGTATAGGACAGGGCTAGAGTCTGACACAGCATTTTTTTCAACTTATTGTTTTCTGAAGGATAACAGCTGATAAAATTGAAGATATCAGATTGGCAGCAATGATTAAAAATAGGAAAATGTCATGCTGTTCTAATTAACACTTAAGATCAGTTATGTCACATAAGAAGGAATACATCTGTTCTATGCAGGATATATGTTGTCAAAACTCTGGAAAGGGCAGTTCGACCCTGGTAAGATTTGTGGGCACAATAGTCTATTTTGGTGGTAGAATAAACAGAATGGTTTTGTTTTGTACTTTCCTTATAATGAGTTCCAAGCTAAAGCAGCAGCATGACCTGTCCCCTGAAATTAAAACTAATAAATTATAAAATCTTTTTTTTTTAAATTGCCAAATTGGTAGTCACAGACACCCTGAATGTAAAAATAGCCCCCCTGCAGAATACTCTAAGGCTAGTTATAGATATCTAAACATTCTACCTGTATTTCTGATTAGCTGTAACCAATAAATAAGTTAATAATTATGGAATGTTATAAGTAATATTATTGCAAGTTACCAAAAGCAGGGATGAGGGACATGGAACCTCAGACCTGATTTCCGTATGACCAGAGTGTCTGGGTTTTACATGGATTTGAGATGTACATATTGATGCATCAGCTGGCTTGAATTCCAGACTTTCATATTTTTTTTAAAAAAGTAAGTTTTTAGTCCTTCTGGATGCTGTGTTAGGAGAACAAATATGCAACTCTATTTATTTAAGATAAATTAGCCTGAATCTTCCTTTCGGTGTTTAACCAATGACTCACAGCTTCATAGAGGTTTAAACTATAAAGTGAGGCTCTCTCACTGGCTAAATGCTGCATTTTGGGTGGAAAGCCTAATATTTGCAGAGAGCTGGTGTCTCTTCCCCCTCCTCCTCCCCCCTCCTCTTCAGTAGATCTGCCTACAAACAGTGCTTAGAAAGCAATGGGGTCAAGCCAGGGGAATGAATAAAGGGAAAATGCAACAGAACACAGTACCTGGGAAAACCAAGGGAAAATTCCATAATGGCATAATAAAATGATTAGTATTCAAGTTGCCACAAACTGTGATTTTTTTGTAGCAAAAGAATTATTAGTAATCTTTTCTGGGTTTCCAGAAAAATGGAAATTTCATTTTATCTTCCATAGGCTTCTAAGGAGATGAAGCCCATGAGGAAGGAGGAGGAAAGGAGGACATGGGAAAAGACAAGAGGAGAGGGGCATAAATAGATTAAAACTGATAAAAATAAACTTGCGTATTTTAGATTTCTGGAAAATGGTTTCAAATAATAAAGAAAATGTAGCCACTGCTTTTGGAAGGACAAAGTCCAAATGTTATTGTTTTAAACATATGGCACATCTTTTTGAATAGTTTGTTCAGGCATATGTCATATGAAGTTAAATGGGTCTTTGGACGTTTTCACACGGGGCAAAAGGAGGACGCTAGCCGGCCTCCCGCCGGCCTCACTCCGGCTCCATTTCCCGTGTGTTCAGACACGCGCGGCGGCAAACCCCGCCCCTTCCGGTGTCATCCCTGCGTCCGGCTGGCTTTTCGCTCCGTGTGTTCAAACACACGGAGCCCTAAGTCCGGCCTCACTCCGGCAGCGGCAAGCTAATTCCTGGCTAACTCTGGCTTCAGATAATTCCGGGTGGCAAAAGGAATTAGCCTGCCGCCACCAGAGTCATTCCGGTGTCAGCGGCACGGGGTCCTGCCGGCTTTAGGGGAAGGGCTCCAGCCGGCTTTAGGGAGCCCCGTGTGAAAACGTCCTTTGTTCTTGCATGCCTACAAATCATTTCCAATTTATGGTGATTCTATAGTGACCCTATCATGGGGTTTGAACTGCATGATTTAACCAGAGGAGGTTTGCCCTTGCCTTCCTCTGAGGTTATGTGAATTGCTCAAGGTCACCCAGTGGGTCTCCATGGCTGAGCAGAGATTTGAACCCTGGTCTCTTAGAATTTTAGGCCAACATTCAATCCAGTACACATACTCTCTCAATGTGTCTTACACACAAATAAATATGTGCAGGAGACTTATGTATTGGCTTTATTTGGAATCTATCCCATTCCCTGTTGCCACATAGCAGAGGCTGGATGGCCATCTGTCGGGGATGGTTTGATTTTGAGTTCCTGCATTGTAGGGGGTTGGACTGGATGGCCCTTGTCTCTTCCAACTCTATGATTCTATGATTCTCTAACCCATAACAGGAAAATAAAATAGCAGCTGTGGAGCAGGTGGTGGTGCAGAAGGGATTTATATCCAAAAATAGAAATGGAATAAGGTTAAAGTGGAAGGGTAACATGTTTGCAACATCATATTTGCACTTGTTTGAAAGATGTTTTTGTTTCTGGCACTAATGGATACTTTTCAAACCTTTCAGGGAGGTAGCCATGTTAGTTTGTTGCAGCACAAGCAACAAAGGTTTTTGTTATTTGACATAGGCTTTTGTGGACAGTGGCACCACAAGCTCTCCTGGCAGGAGAAGCACCTCTGTTGCTCTCCTCTTGCAGCTGTTGGCATGTCAGTGTTCCCTGCTTCCCTGTTCTTTTGAAAATCACTGTCTTGGTCCTGCCAGTCCTGCATGGGCAGCAGTGGGAAAGAGGAGCAGCAACCACCATTCAAGTATGTGGGATGGGAAAGCAGAGCTTGGAAGTAACATGACATTTGTAATGAGTTAATTCAGGAGCTAGTTACTTTTGCAGTAAAAATCTGGAATTGTGTTACTTTTTGCCTGCACTTGCTGTAACTCACTATTTTTCAGTGTAATGTAATGGGGGTTTACATCTGTTACTTATTACTGAGTAGGTCTGGACTGAGGGCCCCTTCATGCTAAGCCATTCTAGCACTATGATTCCACTTTAACTGCCATGGCTACATCCTATGGGATCCTTGGATTTGTAGTTTAGGGAATATAGGTAATGCACACTAATGCAGAGAGGTCTAGTGCCTCACCAAACCACAAACCCCAGCATACCATAGGATGTAGCCATGACACTTAATGTGAAATCATAGTGCTATAATTGGGTTATGTGAATGGGCCCTATGTCCGCATGACAAATGAGGTTCGCACTAAATTCGCAAACGAGATTCACACTAAATATAGAAGCTGCTATCCCTTTTACTAGGAATTCATCACTAAAATATAGTGGTGGAATGCAACAGGGAAACCAGTATGAATTGCTCTTTTTCAGGTTCTGTGGACTCTGTCCAAATTTGAAATCTGTTTTATACTTTTAATTATTCTTTTCTATCTCTGTGTAGCAAAGAAAAGCCAAGACTCAGGTGTCTCTTCCTTCTCTAATGTGGTGAAGTCCTTTGATACAGAAGATGACCCCATATTCTGGTGTTTCATTTGTCTCTAAACACCAGATGGTGCCACTTAAAAAAACAAAACACCCTTTGATTTGTTACATTTGCTTTGTGAAGACAGTGAACAGCCAGAAATGCTAAAACACCTGTGGTGTTGACATTGTTTCATATTTGGAACAATTTTGCTGTTCGCCTAGTGCTACAGTGCATCAGCTTTTGGCTCTTTCAAAGTCTCCTAGGGCATAGGAAGGAGGGAATTGCCGAGACCGAGATGGCTGGGATGACTCCGGATACAAGTCAGGAGTTCAATAATCAGGAATTTGTTCAAAATATACCATATTGACAGGGAACACAAGAATTGTCCTGGATCAGAATGATCAGTTCCCATTAGCCTTCTTCCAAACAGTGGTTGGCTTTAGGATGAAATGCAAATAATTTATCAAGGGAAAGCTATACATAGCTTTCTGTTCTGCTGCAAATAGATTCAATAAAACTTTCTCAACTCCTTTTCAGAAATTGTGGCAGTATGTTATATTTGAACTTACTGTTTTGTTTTCCAGGTAAACAGATTTTTTTAAAAAACCTTTTCTTCATTACTTTCTTTCTGCTAACAAATTTTCTCATCACTGATTTAGGACTGAATTTAGAAATACCACTGATTTACAGTTTAAGAATTACAGTATTTTCAGAACATTCTTCTCTATTTCTTATACTTTCAGATGCTATTTTCTTTCTTCACACATTGAAATTGTTCTTACATTGTTGCGCTGTTATGGGGAAAACTTGAAAGCCTAAGATTTAATAGAGGGGAGGAAGAGTTCAATCAAGTTGTGTTAAGAAGACTGTGTATGTATTAAACTCCAGCTTTCTATCTTTTATGGAAGGACCTTAACTATAGAAAGTGTCCACTATGCAGAACTTGGCATTCTTTACTTACAGAAAGATATCAACATTGTTGATACAATCTGGCAAAGTCCTACTGAAATTAATTAAAGCCTCAGTCTTATACAGCTTTAGTTCAATGGGACTTACTTCAGAGTAAACCTGCAAAAGTTATGCCAACCTTTTCAATAGTCTTTTAATGTTCTGTGCTGCAAGCCCCGTGATTAGAATCACTGCACACACATCTGTAACTGGCAGATCCAGAGTTAACACCCCACTATAAATATAAAGGGAGATGTAATCTTAAGTATGATGACTAGCAAATATTCCACTGTATTCAGAGGAGCTGTAAGCATGACTAAAATCTGTCTGGAAGCACCAGTGACTTCAAAGGGACTTAATTGTGACTCATTTTCTGGATTGTGTCCTCTAGCTGTTAATTTTATTGCATTATTAAAACTGCCCTGAGCATCAGATACTATCAGATGATGTCTAGTAGTATTATCAGTATTTACTTTTCTATACTTTCTAAGTGTTTTTTTTTACTGATTATGCTTTTACAAGCTTTTCCCCCCAATAAAAATAAAACAATTTCTTACTCCATCTTTTACAAGGTTTTTCTTTTCATAAGTTTCTAACATTACAAGTTAGTCTCTCAAATATTTCAGAAAATGGTAAATATTGGCTTATTTTAAAAATAACTGTCTTTAAAATAATGAAAACTCTCTTTTAAAAAACAATTATTATGTTAGAAGCATAAAACTGATCATATCTTTTATTCCTTCTAAATCAAAGATAATAGAAATTAAGGACCTCATATCAAATTATACAAGATTGGAGTCACAGCCTAATCTCATATGGCTTTATTTTTTTTTATTAGGATCTAAACCAATTTATCATACAGTTGGAAACTTAGAGGAGACCTGGAAATAAAACAGACATAAATTTAAAAGAAAAAAGTATGTAACCTATGAAGAATGCATGAAGTAAAAATGGGGCTTCCATTTTGAAAAAAGCAAGAGCTCTGCACCACTACCAATTCATAGTAATTTTTTAAAATTAAAATACATTTAGAGATGAGTTGATAAAGCATGACAAGGCTTTGAGTGGGATTTGTGACATGCTAATCTTGATCCATTGTAGGGTTGCCATAATTCTCTTCCACAAAACTGGGACAAAATGTAGAACAAAATGTAGGAGATTCAAGAAAAATGGAGGACACATGACCAGCTAAAAGCCAAAAACATTATATATATATATATATATATATATATATATATATTCCACCAGGACCACAAGTATAGACAGTTTCAGATGGAATAAGGCCAGCAGCTCTGTGGGGAGGCTCTGCTGGGAGGGAGGGAGGGAAGGAAGGAACAGTCAGTGAGGCAGGGAAGGAGGGAAAGAGCTGGGGAGTGGGGCACCCCCTCGGGGGGTCCTACCTAGGCAGGGGGCAGCAGTGGGGCTTCCCTGGTGAGTGGGAGTTCAGATGGCCAGAGTGGAGGCTGGGGATTACAGGCGGGGAGGGCAACGGTGGCCTGTCCTGGAGACCCTGCCATCAAGGAGTTGCTCCTGGCCAGGGCAGCCTCTTCCTCCCAGCTCCAGGAAGCAGTCAAGGCAGGGATTTGGTCGGGGTTCAAATCTTTTTCCTGGGGGGACCATTGGGGTGCTCCTCCATACTCCTGCCTGCATCCTGGGGCTCTCCCCAGGGGTCCCTGTAAAGGGCAGTGAGGCAGAGGCTCTGCCCGGGGGGCACCACGTAGGGCAGCAGGAACTGGCGGAAGATACAGAGCCCAGCAGTGTCCCTGAGGAGGGTCAGAAGTCTGGGCAGGAGACCCCGTAGTTTGGGCAGCAGGTCCCCAACCCCAGACAGCTGGGATGGCAGTAGCACTGGGGGGCCCAAGAGGAGCCCAAAGGGGACAACCCCCACCATGAAGGAGCCACTTCGCTGCCACAGTGCCTGGAGCAGGAGGCCACCTCTGAGGTCCCTGCAGGCAGGGAGGGAAGGGCCAGGGGTACTGGAGCAGAGGTCGCCCGCCTACTCTCATCTTCCATGGAGCCTCCCTCCCTGGGATGTTGGAGCTGGGAGAGGCCCCTGTGAATTAGTCTGGGCCAGGCATCCAAAGCTTCTCCCAGTGGCTAGTGCTCCACCAAAGCTCACAGAAGTCTTCTGCTTCATGGTGGCAGAGGAGTCAGCCTCTGGCAAGAGCCGCCCAGCTGGGCTACTCAGTGTTTCTGAGGGACAGGAAGGGGAGCCACCAAGGCCTCCACTCACAGCAGCCTCAGCTGCTGTGCCTGGGCCTCTGCACTGCAGGCTCTCTCTGATTCTGGGCCTCCTCCACGGGCGGTGCCTCTTCCTCCCACCAATTTACCAGTGCACATTTTCTCAGTCTTCAGCCAGGCCGGAACATTTTTTAGACCTTCAAATCCAAGGTTGTCCTGGTTTTCTGGGAAGTATGGCAACCATAATCCTGTGTATCACTACCATACACTCCTGTGCTTGAAAATGCTCTGTTTCTGTGAGAACTACAGGTTCAATGGAGCAGGAATACCTAGGACTTCTAATTAACCAGGCATGGTGGTACATGAGATGGCTCATCATCACCTAAGAATCACATGCAAAAAAGGAAAGATATCTGCAACATTTTTCATACCATGGCAGCTGTGCTTTATTGATATCCATGGTCTTATCAATCCACAGTCCTGTGGAGATGACAAAGGTTTGTTGTGTATCTTTCTCTAGGCCAGATACATGCAACTTACAGAGCATGGAAATGCTTAAGGAAATATCAGTCCATGGTCAAGTGGAGATGACAAAGGTTTGAGCTAAGAGAAGTAGCTGATCATATGCTCTGGAAAGTTGAAAATGTGATAAAGGTAGTCATTATTTTGAGATTAGAACCTTACTTAACACAGGAGATCTTTCAAATAATGCTTTAGAAATAATTAGTACAGGGGTAGGCAACCTTTCCCCTTTAAGGGCCGAGGGACTTCAGCTCCCAGAATCCCAGGAGCTATTGGCCAACATGGGACTATTGGCCAACATGGCTGAGGCTTCTGGGAGCTGAAGTCCCTCGGCCCTTAAAGGGGAAAGGTTGCCTACCCATGAATTAGTAAATATGAGGCATTATATTAAAAACTATAAAGCAGGGATAGGCAACCTTTCCCCTTTAAGGGCCGAGGAACTTCAGCTCCCAGAAGCCTCAGCCATGTTGGCCAATAGTCCCATGTTGGCCAATAGCTCCTGGGATTCTGGGAGCTGAAGTCCCTTGGCCCTTAAAGGGGAAAGGTTGCCAACCCAGCTATAAAGCATATGCAAAAAAGTTATGTTATGGTTTCATTATCACAATGGTAATGTGTTACTTTCAGTCTCTGGATTTGTGCTACATCAGCCATAGATGTGCTACTTGATCCTGTACAGGCTTTTAAAGAAATAATCCCATTCATTCATGTAAGTTTTCACTCAACTGCGGACATAATGGTACAAGATTAGCACTTGCACTTCTGTAGACAATGATGCATGTCGGCTTGGCATTCTATGCCATAGCTAATGTGTAAACTTCATTTTTTAAAAAATGTGTCACATGCCTCCACAGAGCTGAAAGAACATCAATGGGATATTCTTTAATTCTCATTCAATTCAATAGTGGTTATTGCCAGATAAGGGTGTATAGAATTTCAGTCTCAATGGCTGGCATCCTGTTAGTGAGTTATGACAGAAGAAGTCCAATTTATGCTATGACCCATGCTTTTGTTCACATTTTGCTTTGTAGATGGTGGGAGATGTAGCTACAAGCCAAACACATGTCGCCCAATGCAGGATCTCAGACCCTGCATCTGAATGTGGGGAATGATTTGTAAAGAACAACATGGAACATGATGATGAAAGGCATGTATGAAATAGCACCTCCCTTGCACAGATGAAAATATTAAAACAGGTTGCCTGGCTACTTTTGCATTTTACAAACACAACAGGAGGGTTTCAGAAACAACACAGGAAAAAAACAGAAGGGAGAAACAAACAATCCACTAAACTGTAATATGTCAAAGGAATAAATGTGTCCTAAGAATAAAACCACTCTAACATATAAATAATAATAAATTTATTTATATACAGTACCCACATTGTAGTAATTCTGAAAAACAATAAATACACATCCAAAGTACTGTAGAGAGCAGTGTATCCCAAATTAAGTCCACATATTTCCTCAGGTCCTAACAACTTCTACTGCAGTGAAAAAGTTTTCATAAGTGAAGGCTGGCAAAAGTTTCCACAAATAGTAGTTTAGCTCTGTCTGATCTTCACAGCTCCAATTTCGAGCTTTATTTCCACAAATCATAGAAAATGGTCCTCACTTGGGTGGTTACAACAATACAGCATACTGATTGTAGATACTGTTTTTCAGAATTACTTCAATGGGGGTACTGTATATAAACAATTTATTATTATCTATATGTTAGAGTGGTGGTGTAATTCTTAGGACACATTTATTCCTTTGGCATATAACAGTTTAGCTAATTTTGCATTGTGTAATGTTCTAATTCACATCTTGGTAGAGTTGGTTTACAAGAAGACATAATTCTAACTGATTTGAAAGGATATACATATTTTTGTTTACCACAGAGGAGGAAAACAACAGATCAAAGGTTTTAAAATGATACTCAAGGCTGTCATTCAGGAAAGCACTGCTATAACCTTTCTCCTCCCCTTCATCAAGGCTGGCACCTTTGTCTTGTGTCAGATGCACCTGTCTCAGAGGCTCGGCAATTATTTTCTCTACAAAAGTTAAAAGTTAAAGGAGCTAAAGCTAAAGTTAAACTCCAAGGAGCAACCTGATGTCATAAGAAGCTTATTATAAGGTCCATTTGAACACATCTGTTCAACGAAGAGGAAAGGGTCACTTTTTTTCTCGCTTGTATAAATGCCTTCCCTTACCCGTCTCTTCTTTCCTATAAAACAACATTGATCATGAACTTGACATAAGAGCACAGAAACTGGGAATCAGCCTTCCAAGGATGAAATGTGCAGAAAACTAGAAGACTGTGCAAGCAAGGAACAGCAACAGTAGGAGCACAGTTTGATTGAAACAAAAAAATTTACCAGTTTGGGATACTGAGAAGACGTTGAACTGAAGGCGAGAGAACAGGTAAGTCCAAAAAGTCTGTTTCCTAAAACAAAATATAGATAATGCGCAATAAAGTTCCTTAGTCAGGTGGAAATTTTTTATGACGGTTGACTTCATGATATTGAGGTGGGGGGGATGTTCTGATTTTTACAGATAGTTTAGTTTGTATTTGTTCTAATTAAATAGTAATAACTCTTTGAATGTTGTTACATATGCCTGCTCATTTTGTAATTCTATATTCTTCAATTTATAGTGAGCTGACTGGAGTAATCTGATTAAACATGATGAGAAAGGCAGCATTCTGCCTTATGAATGGAACAGCAAAACCTCATGTCAATATCTCATTTCTCAAAGATTTGTTTATTTTTAAAAAGCTCCCTGAAAATGTATTCTAGATTGCTATCACATGTAAGGAACCATAAAAATAATTGAAGGCAGAAAATCCCAACAGACGGTTCTCATATGTAAGCCTTGTGGAAATCAAAGAAGGCTGGGAAAAATTGTTTTACATGCTACATATTTTTATGGCTGGAGGCTTTATAAAGTTCTGGTGCTCCATTTTATTACCTGAAGCCATGACATTCAAAAACTGATATTGTAGTGTACACACATGTGAACCAAAAAACCACAATGAAATCCATAATTGATCCTAATTGTTGTTGCTTTAAAAATCAAAACATACAATCCAAATCATTAAAAGACATTCAGGGTTGATGCACATTTTATTCTTTTTTTAAAAAAAAAATGGCTGGGCAGCAGATATAGAAAACCTTTTTGTTGTTGTTGCTCATCTCAGCCATTTCTGGTACATTAACATCAGGGTCTAGTATTGTTTTCCCCACGTTGATATCCTTACATTATATACCAGGGTGGGTAAAGTGTGGTCCTAGGAATGCATGCAATCACTAAAGTTGTTTTTAAGCCTCTCAGCTGCTCCAGACTCTCCAAACTACTTCCTCTTTTGAAAACCTCAGGGGTGGCAATTCACTTTCTAAATAGGTTGCACCCTTCCTCACTCTTTCACATAAGCAATATTGTTTTTTCAAAAGCAGAGGTGGTAGGTAGGAATTGTTTTTATCTGTTGTATTTTTAATCTGTTGTACGCCGCCCTGATTGCCAAGCAGAGGGGCGGGTTATAAATAAAACTTATTATTATTATTATTATTATTATTATTATTCAATTTCTGGCCACTTTGAGGATCCCCTCCCCCAGTTTTTGGCATTTGGGGCAATCAGCATGACTCCTAGAGAGAGAGAGACAGGAAACTGGTCCCCAGGCCCAAGTCTGCCCTCTGGCCACCCCGTTCTGATACTCTGTCAACTTTCTATAAAAGCAGCATTGCATTTTGATTCAGACATACAACATTTTGTGGTGAACCCCTTCCTCATTCTTACTTTGGAGTTTATCACACGGGGAAAATCCCGTGCGGAAACGGGTCTTTAAATTGGGAAACAAAATGCAAAAGGGGTTAGATTTTCAGCCGCCGCCGCTGTTAAAATGGAGTTAAAATGAGGTTAACCCGAATGGAAACTCGTCAAAAACTGCTTCTTTTTACTTTCGGAAAATCCCGAAAGTAAAAAGAAGCAGTTTTTGACGAGTTTCCATTCGGATTAACCTCATTTTAACTCCATTTTAACAGCGACGTCATCTGAAAATCTAACCGCTTTTGCGTTTTTTTCCCCAATTTAAAGACCCGTTTCCGCACGGGACTTCCCCCCATGTGATAAACTTTCATTTGTCCTTCTAAATACAATGATCAAATCCAATCTTTTGCTGAAGATTTCAAGTAAAGACTAAAACGTTCCACACTATTTTATATTGATTAACATGCAGGAAAGGAATCTTGGGAATCAACCACAACTGTTACAGCACATGTCTTCCCACATGCAAATCTAAAGAAAACACACTGAAGCCAAGGACTGATCAAATGCCTACTGTCCAGTTCATGCAAATAGAAACACACTTTTAATTTCAGTTCCCTTACCTTGCACCAAGATCTTGCACTAAGGGCCTTTGCAGACTGCCAGAAATAGTGCAAACTGAGTCTACTTTAAGGGTTAGGGTTAGGGAATCATGAGAACTGTATTTTATTGTGGCACCAGAGCTCTCTGACAGAGAAGGTTCAATGTCTCAGGAAAAAAACCAAACAATTCCCATGATTCCCTAGCACTAACCCTAACCCTTAAAGTGGACTCAGTTTGCACTATTTCTGGCAGTCTGCAAAGGCCCTTAGTTGGGAAAAGCCCTTTTGCTTCCAGAAGAGCCAGTCCACTTGCACAAGAGGACTTCTGGATCCAACCCGTACTCTACCTTCTATGTATGCTGTTTGGCAAATTGGGATACAAAAAGTGAAGTTCTAAAGGAGTGGGCAGTTAGTATCTACACAAAAGTCCCAAGTAAACAATGATCAAATATACTGAAGACACCCAACTCTGAGCTGCTCTTTCTACCCTGATCCAGTTTCTTGCATTTGTGATACATATGCCGTAGAATCCAGATGGGATAGAAATCTTTTGAATGAAAGCATACACTCCAACATTTCACAAATGAAAACCAGGGCAAATGTAGCCAAGCAAAATCAGAGTGTGGTCAAGATGAAAAAAGTGACCAATGAGGAAGAACACACAAATTAGCAGATGTTACAGCACTTTGCTTTTGCCTGGGAAGTGCAAGATTTTGCTCCTTCTCGTCCTTTCATCCCACAGAGTTAACTGAGTGAAAACTACTTTTTCTCTTTTAACTTCAGTTTGAACCAACTGAAGTAAACTGAGTATGAAGGGGGGAAGTCAGAAGAAGAGAGAGAAACAGGGACATTTCAAAAACAGCAGAAAAAGTGATCAGCTGACAAAGGATCAATTGGGACTGTCCCTGCCAAATCAAAGTAAACAGTTGGAGGGCATGTGAAGGAAGAACTACAGTACAGTCCAGGAAGCAAGTTAATCTGTTTCCATTGATGATCACATTACTCTGGTAGAAGAGGTTTGACAATTCCTGGATGTGCTGCTTGAAGATTAAGTAGGCATGGCTAGGAGAGTTTTCTCTCAACACTGTCTGGTCATCATTTACTGTTAGTGTGGGGAACTGCCAGGGATTGGGAGGCTGTATTCTCCCCAACCCCCGGGACCTGAAAGGGATGCATCTTCCATTTTAAACCTTAAACAAATTACATTAAATTAAAAATAAGACCTACACCCACTTTTAAAAGAAAAAGACAGTGGGTGTGGAGGTTAAAAACACACAACCAAGATGTAAGACATCATCTGGGCTTAAAACATTCTTCATCTCTCCTAGGGTTTCATGGGGCATGTTTGGTATTTTTAATTTTTTAACAGGGAAGTGCTCAGGCCTCTTGGGGGGTGTAAAACTCCTGATCTATCCCTTTGTAGCCTTGATAACTGACAGTCATCTTAGATTAGGGGCAGGGAACATCTAGGTATTGTGAGGTTGCATATGCCTTCCCCATTCTGGGGGGCAAAAATTGGGCAATCATGCCCCCAGAAGCTATATCGTATAAAAGTGACCATTCTGGGGGACATATTTACGCTTATGACAGTGTTTTTCAAAATCAGTTTGTTGTAATTTTCATTATAGATAAAAGCCCCATGTTCTAAATAAGTCCCCCATGGCCTGAAGTGACCAATCATGCTTCTGAAAATGCCTCAGAGGCCTCTGGTCAGCTTTGGACATTTGTTTGGATTTGTGTGTGTATGAGGTGCATGGAGTCCCCCTGTTTTTTAAAAAAATCCTTGGGTTACATGTTACTTGTACTTTGCCTAGACCTGCTGTAAGCTTTCTTCTTACTTGGGTGCAGGTAGATAACATATTGCAGGTGTGGTGGAAAATGTGTGGTGTGGGTTCCTTTCTGGGACCTTTAAAGTCCCACTTGTACTGGGACCATTTCCAAGAGATCATTCCTCCCATATGATCACATGTTAAGCTCTGTTGGTGAGGCTGATGCATTCTACTAAAAGACATAAATATAACTCTGGAAGGAGCAAGGAGTTTTCTGTTACTCTTCCAAGGTAATGAAAATGGCCTTTTGAGGTACTGAAAAAAAGCTTTCTTTTTAAAGAAATGTAAGTTGTATAACTGGAAGCCCCCTGAAATCTGTACAAAAGCATTTTTAAAAACAGCACCTATTTTATTCGAGTATCTTCACTGATAGAAAATCAATCAACCAATCAGTGAGTCAGTCAGTTTGTCACTGCCTTCTGAAAACTTGGTGGAGACCCACTTGTACCTTGAACTTCAGGAGTATATTGAATATTTGCTGGTTTTCTCATATTAAAAAACTGGAACAATTATTCTTACTGTAAAGGCACAGGTTATGTCCTTTAATTATATGCTTGAAGATAGTATCTGGATTTTTTCTGTTGCTGCAGAATATTGCCATAAAATGTAGGCTACTGGGAAGTCCATTTTTCTGAGAGGCAGAGCATAATTACACAAGATTTCAGAAGCTGGGGGAAACCACCCTTTCCTTTTAAAACTATGCTCAGGTCTACTGATCTTTTTTTTTGGGGGGGGGGGGGAAATCTTTATGTATGATGTGCTCTGATGTATTTTCCATAAGGAGTCTCTCTTACAGCCTGTATTCATCAAAGGGCTAATAAGAACACAGACCTTTTCAAGTTCATAATGAATAACACTTTATTCATTATAAATCAGATTATTAAAAGGGCAGAACAATTCATTTTGCCAAAAGAAAGGAGATTCAAGCAGTGTTACATTACATAACAACAACAAAGAAACCCATTATATATGCTAGTGTAAATCCCTTAATTCCTAAATTTGCATATAAATAAAAGAGTATTGCTACAATATTGTTTGGAAATGTACTAATGGAAATCTAAAAACTTGTTCAGTAAATGACTGATCCACACAATTTGCATGATGATGTGTGGATGATCATTTAAAACATAAACAAACATGGCATATATTTTAACCTGTCTTTGGGCCTATACAGACTGCCAGAAATAATCCAGTTTGAGACCACTTTAACTGCCCTGACTCATGGGAATCATGGGAACTGTAGTTTATTGTAGCACCAGAGCTCTCTGACAGAGAAGGCTCAATGTCTCAGAAAAAAATACAATTCCCATGATTCCCTAACACTGAGCCAGGGCAGTTAAAGTGGACTCAGTTTGCAGTATTTCTAGCAGTCTGCAAAGGCCCTTTATTAAGGTATGCATGATAATGGAACTCATAGCACACTTAAATCCTGTGTGGACTTGTATTCATAACTCAACAGTATATTGTCATCATCTTTATTCATAAAGAGATTCTAGTTTATCTTCAGAGATCTGAACTGAGATAATGTATAGTGTGAGTACTGGAGGGGCTTTGGATATTGTTGAGGAAGAAAGAATACCAAATTCTGCACTGACCTAAATGAATGAATGGATGAACAAATAAATGCAGACACATAAGGTGAATGTCCATACATATGTAGCTAACAGGATGACAGTGACTATTGGGATGCCCATGCTTATTCTGTTGCTTGGGGCGGAATAGGGAGAGGTGTATAGTATTGTGATAAGAAACCTCTTGCCATCCTGTTAGTGACATATGCAATTGTAAGTCCAGTATTTGTATTTCTTTTCTTTTGGTCATTGCAGAGATTGGTATCCTCTTGCTTCTCCTGCAACATTCAAAGTCCCCCCAAGACTCACCATTTCACCATGATAGCCCCTTCCCCAGGCCATTCTGTTGCTTGATGGGATCAAAGATGCACCTGGCTATGTTCCCGTGTAGCCAATGGCACCATCTACTGAACAGATCTTGGCAGATCATGGTGGATGCTGTCCTTTTCTGTGTCTGGCTGTGCAAACACATCAAGATGCACCTCTATTTTCTTCTCCCTGCTTTGCCCTAGCCAACAGCGCTTGATTGCTGTTGAACAGGCTGGCCTGGGGATAGTGACAAGGGAGCCACAGCATAGCTTCCCATGCTGAACTCTTATGCTCTGCTTAGTAATATAGCATCTTGGTCTCTATATGTTAACTGGATTTATGTAGGGCTAGGATGCTTGTGTAATCCACAAAATGATTTTGTAAAGTGGCACTTACAGTGGTGGCTGGTGGCTTTCATGCCTGTGGGGTGGTGAATCTGCTCCAGTTGCTGGATGAATTCTGAGGATTGGGTTCAGCCCCTTGGATAGTTGCATTAAGGTCTGGATAAAAATTTAGACATGGAAGCCACCAGTTCACTGATCCTAGAAGAGAGGGAGAAAGGAGGGGTGTCAAGCCATGGAAGAGTAGGTAGGAGGGGGGTAAACTGGCAAAACTAAACCCCAATACTCTTATGTAATCCTCAGGCATTATCAATCAAAAGTACACTAAGTGTTTAATCATTAACAAAAATGAAGGCAGTATGTAGAGAGATCTTGTAGCACCTTTGAGACTAACAAATATAAAGGCAGTGATTATTGCTGAGCCCTCCCAAGAAAAATCAAGAGTCCTTGCAATCTAACCTATATTAACACTTGCTGGTTGTAAGCTCCACTGACATGGGGGAGGAACTTCTAAGTACATGTTCTGGTTATAATAGTATTCATACCTAAGGATATTTCAGTGACAATGGATGGGAAGAATAATTTGCCCTCCTCCGCAACTACTTGCAAGTAGGCAATATTAGGAACAACCTGTCTGCCACCTTTGAAACACTTTCAGAATGTCTGCATCTGTTGGCACTTCTGATGATTATGTAATTGCCTGTGTCAGATCTTTTTGCATTTAATTTCCCCCGGCCTCACTGATTGTCCCCTCCCCAGAAGTGTGGGTATTGTATACAGTTGGCCCTCCATATTCAAGGATTCTTTATCCATGGATTCAAGAATCTAGGGTTTGAAAATATTTTAAAAAATAAATTCCAAAAAGCAAATCTTGATTTTGATATTTTATATAAGGGACACCATTTTACAATGCCACTGTATTTAATGGGACTTCAGCATCCACAGATTTTGATATCCATGGGGGTGGTGGTCCTGGAACCAAACCCCAGAGGATACCAAGAGTCCACCATATACTATACCAAACCATACCATACAATACTTTATTATGGTTCATAGACCTGGCAAGTACAAATTAACAACATCTAAGATTCAGGATAATTCTTTATGCATCTGATGAAATGAGCTCTGTCTTCAAAAGCTTATTTTACAATAAATACATTAGTCTTTGAGCCTCCCATAGGACTGATTTTTTCCCCCCCTGGAACAGACTAATGTGGCTGGAATTTAGTAAAGATGGCAATATTCCTAACTTGAAACATGTAAAGACGTGTTTTTTAAAAAATGGTACTGGTTCTCAGCTATATTATACTGGCTTGTCTTAATCTAAAAACCCTCTTTATTTGCCATATATATCTATGAAATTTTAAAAAATGGAATTGAGAAAAGTGAAATTCATGGTGCAGTAAAAACTCTCACTATCTTTAAATATGTGAGATTCCATTGACAATCAGTTGTTGATAGATATCTCAAATTATTTGGATAATCATTTCTTAAAGTATTTGAAAATAATGCCTTTAAAACATCAATCAGGCTTGTTTGCCACATAATTTCTGTAAATGCTAGCTTAGTAAACATATAAAATTGTTTGTTTATAAAGTGCCTCATATTGCTCCAGGTGCTGTACAAATTAAAAACAAATCCCTGACAATGGCTTACAACTTAACAAACATGATACAAAAATAGAAAGAATAGGGAATTAAAACGGAAGCCCACTGGGCAGGATCTGTCTATCTTTGTATGGTATCTCTGATTTGTTGGTTGGGTAGTTTCCAAACATTAAATATTATTGGTTATGGAAAGAAAAAAAGAATACTTAAATTAAAAATTAAATTGTCAGATTGAAATAGAAACTTACTGATTGTCATTGCTGGCAAGAAGAGAAGATCGCATATTGAGGATTGTCTTGATGAGGGAGAGCACAATCGTATGGTATAGCTTAGAACATAAGGTAGGTGGGTCAGTGAACAATCAGAGTATAAGGATGTGCATTTTTAATGAAAGAATCCAGAACTAAATTGAATTGATTTGGACAGACCTGAGGTGTTTGAACTGAAGCAAGGCTCCATCAAACTGGACTAAATAGGAATCTAAGGATTTATTAGTGATTTGGATTCAGAGGAATGTGAGACATAAATACTATTTCTCCATAAATTGATCTATCTGTTCCCAGACTCTTCAATAAAGAAAATTCTGACATGGGGAGAAGGAAAGGGTGTGACTGACAGTTACATCTCATAGTGCAATAGATAGTTTTACCAAGGCTCTCCAATCACATTAATTTGGCGGAGGGATGTTAAAGTAATACATAGCAGTGTGGCTCCAACATTTAGTACCTTTTGAGAGGCTGTGTCCCAGGAGTTAGAACGTTAATTTGGTGGACCCTCTGGTGTCTGGTCTGGTAAAGTGTAGTTTTGGTTGTTTGCTTGGAAAATCAGTCATTGTATATTCCATCATCCATCCCCATTAGAAAAGGTGGTGATTCCATTTTTTTCTCTCTTACTGGTTAATACACAACTCATTCTGCTCCTTCTCTCTCAGGACTGATTCACACATGTGTAAACAGCAGTAAGTACTCTTTTTAGATTTTCATATATACTGTTAATATAGCTGATCTTTTTCTTTGAGGAATGAACATAATCATATGAGAGGGAGACAGTTTGGAAAATAAACGAATATCAAATTGTAAAATAAAGGGAGAGATATCCCAGCCTAGAAAATTAGTTGCATCTTCTGTGAGCTCTGTCAAACTCTACTTGAATTGCTTTATACTAGTAGTTTCACTTTATTACCACAATGAGAATTTTTAAAAGGACTACTGAATATTAAATAATTTGAGGTGGCTTCAGCAGTGTCCTACAGTCATTTTACTTGTTAGAACCAGTTACTGATGCTCAACTTGAAGGATCTGTTAACCAGTAATGTGATTACCTCCTGCCGTTCCATCACATATGCAGGAATTCTTGTAACCACAATAGTAGCTACCCTCTATATCCAGGGTGACCGGATATCATAACCACAAAGGAAGACAAGGCACCACAAAAAGTAAGACATTTTTTAAAAATGTAAAAACATTACAAAATAAAAGCTAAAAACACTCAAATAAATGTAAATTCATGCTTATCATTTATGCTCAAAATGGACGAAATTTTTAAATTCCTCCTGGTTGAAATGTAGGGCATGTCCTGAAAAAAGGAGGACATCTGATCACCCTGTTAGCCATTTCAGCCATTGTTGTTAACAAGTGTGTAAACAGTGGACTACTCTGCCTCAGCTACTTCACTACCTCATTCTCGATCCTCCTCTCTGCTTAAACAGTTATTTCTCCACCCCCTTAAGTCTTCTTGAGGAAAATAACAGTACTCTCAGCACTGATAGTGAGTGTAGATCAGGGGTTGGCAACCTACGGCCTCCGCCATTGCCCTGCGCGTGCCAGCATGCAAGCTCCGGTGCCATTTTGAATGCCAAAATGGTGCCCGCGCTCACGTGCATGGCAGCGGCCGCCATTTTGGAAGGCCCCACGGCAGCTGCACCATGCAAATTCACATGGTGCAGCCATCATTGGGCCTTGGGAAGCCCCCCCCCGTGCCTGCGCTGTGCGAATTCTCATGGCGCAGGCATGATGGAGCCTTCCCAAGGCCCCACGGCAGCTGCAAAGGTGGGGTGGAGCCTTCCCAAGGCCCAGTGGCAGCTGCGCAGCTGCCGTTGGGCCTTGTGAAGGCCCCACCGTGCTTGTGCTGTGCGAATTCACACACGCAGCCACCGTGGGGCCTTCCAAAATGGTGCCTCCAACGCGCGCACGCAAGCGCACGATGGCGGGCGTCGTGCACATGCGTACGTGTGGAGGCAAGCGCATACGCCCCCCCCCGCGCCATTCCCCCCCTGGCCCCCCAGCAACAAAGGTTGCCGACCCCTGGTGTAGATAGTTGGCAAGATTCTAGGGATGGTATCTTTCCAGTATGGCATTCAATGCTGTCATGACTGGATTTAGGAAGAAGAGAAATGTATCCAGACTTTGTACTGGAGTTAGAGTTGATCATCTATAACCTAAAATATTCCTTCCATTAGCAGAGGAAACTAGATCCAGCAAAGCCTCCACACTGAAGAAAGGGGGAGATCTAACATTTTATAATTCCTTCTCCCCCCTGCAAACTCCAGCACCATGTCAGACAGGAGTCTTTCCTAATAAACTTCTGCAATAGAGTTTCAAAACCTCCATAATAGATTTTCTAGGATAAGGGGAAATTGGGGAAAATAGCCCCTCTTCTGCCCATGAGATTATCCATTATGACATATCCTGCTTCATGTGACTCTGGATCCAACCCGTTACCTAGAATCTGTTTTTGAAAAGACCATGGATAACTGGAAGGAGAATCTGGGATATCACAAGACACAATCTTCTTAGGTGTATATGGAGCCAACAATTTTATTGGCTCTCACATTATGGCTTTGTGCATAAAAAGTATGCTCTGGCATTTGCTGGGAACTTCACCAGGCTGCAGTAAATCAATACCTGCATGTTTCTGGATCTTAAAAAGGCCTGTTCTAGATTTTAAAAAAGTTCACTCCAAAAAGGAAGGGACACAAAATACCATCCAAATGCCATTTGCCTGGAACCTGGCCACATTTCTAATTAACTGCAGCTGTTGTCTTGGCTCTGATGCTTCCAGTAGAAACATGTTTTTCTTCCTAGGATCAGTCATCTGTTATTTCCATAATATCAGACTGCTGCCATTAGTCTCACCTACTCAGCCCTGAATTCAATCTATCTTTCTCTCTAGGCAAAGCTACAGAATTGGGGTTGACTGCATTGTTGTTATAGGAGTAATGGATCCACTCTTGGTTTTATGTTTGCTCCTTTTGCAGTTACTTTGAGCTGTATGGGAGTTCACCTAGTGCCAACATCTACTAAGATAGAGTCCAGCACTGGTAGAGCTCTTGTACAATTCAAGACATATGCAGAAGGAGCAGGAGCAGGAGCAGCCATAAAACTGAAAATGTATTTAATGTGACCATGGCAATGGATCCACTGGCCAACCCTACTATATCTGAATCCAGATCCAGCCAAACTGAGAGAGTTAGAAGCTAAAGCGAAGCAAGCAGCACATGTTGCCAGATTCTGAAATTTGCCCAGGATGATGAATACAGATATTCCATAATGCCTTGGCACATGCTTTTTGGGTGCTGATGAAGGCTCTTGGATGCTACCTGAGCATAGGGAGTAAATTGTAGCTCACCAGGCTAAACCCCATCTCAAGACAACAAGGATCCTTACTGAAGCCTTGCAGTTACTGACATTCTAGCAATTCTAGCAAGGATTAGAGTAAGTGCAGGTGTAGTAAACAGACTTACAATAAATTAGCACTGCTTTTTTTAAAAAGGAAATTTATATTGATCTAAACTACAGATTCAACAGAGTTAATCTGTATTGCTCTATGAATAAGTGTGAAGATCCATACTGGCATTTTTAGATTTAGCTTGAAATTAAGACCTATAGGATAAAAATAAGATTGAAGCATATTCTTAAAATCATTGAGTTGTTTATACTAAATAGAATGGTAAATATCTGCCACTGCCATATATCATACAGGTATATTCTGTCATCTTCAATGATATTTTGGAGGCACATGCCCATGTACCAATGAGAGAAGGGAAACTAAAATATTTATTGAGTAGGAGCATCTTTCATCATGATCTTAGATTGCCCTGTCCTGTCTTACATACAGCAAGTTAATTTCTTTTTCCAGCTGTGCAAAAGAATTTAGCTCTCTTCCTCCATCATTATAAACCAGCTGCTCTTTCTTCTAGAGACAGTCTCTGATTTCACATTTGCATAGCTCATCTTTCATCATGGCTGTCATGGTACAAAGCCAGAATAGAGTGGTCATCATTACAATGTTATCTCCCCACGTCCCTGGCTAAGTACAGGTTTAAATTTGGGGATGAATAAATTTGTCAGTTTTAGTTTCTCTTGGTTTCTTGCATTTCTGTTCATAAGCCCTTCATTTATGTAACAGTCTGTGCACTTTTTCTTTAAAAATCAGTACAAAAGTCCACAGTTCTATAATAAATGCTCTTGAACTTCCATGTTACATTGAGAACTAGGCCTCTATTTTCAGGCCACTGCTTATATTTTTCAGGCACACTACAGCACCTCTGTCTTGTTTTATCACGATGAGATACAACCAGGATGAACAAGTTTTCAACCAGCAGATGTTGTTCAGCTGCAGGTCCCACCAGCACTAGTCACCATAGCCAATGCTGTGGGATCCTGGAAGTTCCAGTCCAAGAATATCTGTAGGGTGTTAAGTAGCCCATTCTTGAGATATGGGATAGGAAATAACACTGCAGCTATTGTTACCATGTGAACTTGATTCCCTTCATAAAAACAACCCCCCTTCCCCACATGGCATTAATCATCATACCCTACACTTATTTGGTAAGGAAACCTTACATACTCAGTGTATAAAGGTAAAGGTATTCCCTGTTGACAAGATTGTCAAGTCATGTCCGACCATGGGGGTGTGTGTGCTCATCTTCGTTACTAAGCCAAAGAGCCAGTGTTGTCAGAGACTGCTCTGTGATCATTTGGCCACTGTTTACCTTCCCACTGAAGTGGTATCTATTTATCTACTTGCATTTGCATGTTTTCAAACTGCTAGGTTGGCAAAAGCTGGGACTAGTGACAGGAGATCACCCCATCATGCAGTACCTGGGCCTCAAACTGCCAACCTACCAATCTTGCAATCAACAGTCAGCGTCTTAACCACTTCAGCCACTGCATTCCACTGTATGTATACTCAGTGTATGCTTCTGGCAAATTAGGGGGAAGTCCCCTTCCAGGATGGACTCATAATCTGCTTCCTCCATAGATGGATAGGGCTACAGTGTTCTTATACAATGGGAGTAAGCTTAATCCTTTCCAAATATTATAAATTTTAAAGCGGTGGAAAATAAAATGTATCGCCCCAGAAAGCTGAAAGCTAGGAAAATGCATCCTATAACAGCTTCTACAACACTCCTGAGTAACTGATAGCACAACCCTATACATGTATACTCAGAAGATATTCCCACTGAATTTAGGAGGGCTTATGAGTATGCAGGATTGCTGGGGTTACCTTATGAAAAATGCTCATGTGGAACACTGTTAATTGTCAGTAACACATATATGGGTTCCTTACCTGAAGACAATTGCACTTTTGGTTGATGTTGTAAGAGCCTTATGAACTCTGTGTATGCAGCCAGAACAAAATGCATGTTCAATGTGTACTGAAATAGCAAAGTCACTGTCTGAGTCTAATGGCTGGGACCTTGTCTGACCACCATGCTTGCATACCTGGAAGTTGTATGTGCAGTTCCATTTCCCCCAGTTTTGCATAAATAGATTTCCATTAACCTCTTACACCAATACCTAACTCAAGAGTGCAACAACTCTCATTTGGCACCTGGGCAGAGCTCAGTCATCCATCCCCAAATGGCCACTGATTGGCTAAAGGGTGCTCCAGGAAGACTCTCAAGTATTGACACTGGACTGATTACCTCTGTCCTCCCCTCTGGGGAGTATGTATGTATACATGTATTCTACATGTATGTATTCTGGCAGAATTTTACGCTTTACCAGCTTTATGTAGTACCTAGGCCAGTATCATACCTTGGTGTACAAAAAAAATCACTAGTATCATACAGTAAAGGAGCAAGTAAATCATATGATTTGCTTGCTCATACGATCAGTCTTTTGATGCCATATCCAAGACCACTGAGCAATACCATTACATAAAAGGTTACTTTTTCATGAAGATTTTAATACCAGAGTGGTTTCAGAACAGAATTCTGGATTAGGAAGAATTGGCCATCATGTCACTGTCACTGAGAGAGGTCATGATCTAAGTGACTTAATGACAAAACCAGCTCTCAATTACCAACAAATTATTAGGGGCAACTATTATCACAGAAATTCATAGAAGGTACCAGAATTGTATTTTTAGTACTGTAATTACCAAGAAATGTAACTTGTCTGGTTTCACCTCCTCCTGCATTACTGACTGCAGTGTTAACTACTACCTTGCCCATGATAAGATCAAAATGCAACCTAGGCAGCTCTACACAAAAGTCTGTCATATGTCAGCACTTTCAGCATAAAAAAAGCTAATATGTGTAGTTATGTATTGTGGTTACAATCCTGAACTTAGACTTGAAATTATTGCTGAATCATAAAAACTTGTAAGCAATCCAACTGTCTTGCAGAATTGTCTGGATAAAAGGTGGAAAGTGAGCTCTTTGAAGGAAGGATAAACAATAAATCTAGATTCTCAAAAATCATCATCAATACCATGACCACCATGACCAGCACCACCACCATCACCATTTCCACCACTGCCATTTCTACTACTGTTAGAAAGAGGGTAGTTTACAACAAGATATTCTCCATCTCCAGATGTTTTTGGTCTATAATTCTCATCTGCCACAGCAAGCACAGCCAATCCGTAGGGTTATGGGACCTAGAGACCAAAATAGGAGGACTGAACCAATTTGGGAAATGTACATCTAGAAGACTTGGAAGAAACGCAATTAAATCAGTGAAACAAAGAAAGCAACCTTTCTGCATAATATTAATCCAACATCAGAAGCATCCAAAGAAATCAGTAAAGAGTATATTAGATAGGCTGATGGAACCAATGTGGCAATAATGAATGTATTTTTTTAAAGTTTTTTCAGCCTCATTACCACTCAAGTTATTTCTGGAGAAAACAAAGGAACTTGTTCTACGGGGGTTGTGGAAGTACTGAACTGGATATTGGCAGTGTTTACAAGTGGATGTTTACTACCCTCCTCCTCCTCCTCCTCCATTTATATTCTGGCATCCCTCCTGCTACATGACCTCTTTAAGCAGAAGTCAATATATCTAGCTGGTTCTTTCTATATTAGCATGCTGGGCTACCAAAATCTTCATCAGTAGCCATCTTGTATACTCAGCATCCTGGGAAGTATGCTATTAGTCTTTTCAGAGGCCACATCCAGGCTCTGGAACTGGGGTGACTCATCTTGTCTTTTCATTAATGGACATTCTAACCTGAACTTCAAATATCCAGCTGGTTGGAGGTCAACCAATTTTTGTTTTAGAAGGTCTTTTGGGACAGAATGGCTTTGAGAGTCTGCCCTGATTTATGTTTTAATCGCATTCAACTGAATTATTGTTATAACTAGGGGACAGGTTATCTACTTATTTTTTTAAACTTTTTATTGAATAAATCAGGCAATTCTAACAACCAATTACATATTCATAATATTCGTATTCATAAATATACATATTTTCATTATTCTAACATTATTTCTCTTTCAACTGATATTCTCTTATATCATTCCTTATTAGCTTCATATTACATATATCATCTTACATTTTTCATATATGCTTAAATTATTTTACTTCTTTTCATGTACTTTCTTCCCTGCACTTACTTCTAGGGTATCTACTTATTTTAATGGCTACATTTTATCATGAAGAAGATAGTGCTTCAAATAGACATTTCAATATTGTTATAAAGTCTTCTTAGCTGCCTTGGGGTTTTTAAAGGTAATATGTGATGTCAAGAGAAGCAGAGATAGTATTATAGTATTGCACATTTCTTGTAGTTTTATATTTGTAACCTTCTGTTTTAATATTTGTATTATATAAATAACACCAGTGCATATTTAAATAATATTACAGGTGTAACATCTGGAAACTTATTATTTCTGATCTATAATCTGTGGTAATGTCGAACACATATCCATATATATATGTGATGCTAGCTAACATATTAAACACAATTCTGTGCTTTATGTATACACATCAAGAGAAGGCAGCACAAGAGAATGTCCTACCAATAGGTTAACAGCCCCAATCTGCTGAAAGCTAAAGTTGAAACAATACTGCCTTTGAAATGCTAGAGAGGGTTTGTATGCCTATCTGATTATGCTTATCTGATTATGGTCTGGGGCCTTAAAGAAAAAGATAGCAATCGGAAGGCTGATCACTGCAAAAGCTGGAAACTGCTGAAATGAACTGATACTCCAAGAGCTTATTTCCAAAGACCCTACTCCAAAACAGCTGCCTTAAGCATTCTTTAAAGAGGATTATTAAGCAGCAAGTTGGGACTCACGTAAGCAACTGGAATTCATGTTTTCTATTCAATTATCAATGAAATCTGAACATCCTGGCCAAAACAGTTACCAAAATGATGACATCAAAATAGCTGAAGGGGAATATAAGAAGCACCTCAGATGGGGCAGAACTTGGAGAAAAACAGTCCATTGGAACCAAGTGTATGTGACAGTGCTCTTCTCCTCCCATTCATGCTCACTTTCTCTCTTGGGGTGGCCTCCCAGTGTTGAGCAAGGTAAGCATGCTCTCTGTTTCACTATTTGTATGTATAGTAAGGGACTTGCTTTTCTACAACTCCTGTGATCCTGAGGAAAAGCTTTTCCCCATTCCCTCTAAGCTTCTGTTGAGGTGCTAGAGCAGGGACCGGCAACCTACAGCCTGGGGGCCGGTTAAGGCCCCAGGCCCCGGACTTACCGGCCCAGGCCGTAGGCTGCCGCCGCCGCCGCTACGCGCCGCCGCTGCGCGCCGCCGCCGGGGCGCGCTTTCGGCCGCGCTTGCTGCAGCCACCATTTTGGAAGTCAAAATGGCGGTCGCGACGCGTTTGCGCATGCGTCGCGACCACCATTTTGACTTCCAAAATGGTGGCCGCGACATGCGCCGTGCGGCTGCGGCCGCGTGCGCTACGGGGCGGCTATGGTAGCGGCTGCAGCGGCAGCATGCGCGGGGGGGGTCGCACGCGGCGGAGGAGGGTGTGCACGCGTGCATGAGCGCACGCGCCACCATTCCACCCCCCTGGCCCAGCCGAGAACTGGCCGACGGGAGACCAGCCCAGGTCTCAAAAAGGTTGCCTGTCCCTGTGCTAGAGTCTAATAGGTAGACTTGTTCTCTTCTATCATTTTTCTTTGAAAAAGAACATGTGCCCCTCTCGTCTCTCAGTATGTCCACATTCATTTTAAGCATAAATCCATTACCCATTTTCCCCCTCCATTTTTTTCTCAAGCCTTTAGATTTTGCACCTTTTTTTGTTAACAAAACATCACTACAATTTACTAGCAAAGAATCACATGCGTTTTTGCACAGAATAATTTCCAGAAACATTTCAAGATTTTTTGGTACTGGCAAAAACTATGATATTAGAAAACATATTTTTGACTAAGAAAGAATTAGCAGCAAATGGTCTTTCCATGCCCAATGGGATATAAAGTCCTGAGTGGTTCCAGGCACAGGGTATTTTGCAATGATTCCATGTTTTCCTTATTAATAGTGTATGTACATTAATATTATGCCTGCAAACTATGGCAGGAAAGGCTGGAAATCACAAAATGGTTACAAATTGAAGATGTTATCATATGAAACCCCCCTCCCCTTATTCATTTGGCCTGTTTTTTTTGATGCGATTAGATTCCTGCCTTAGTTTCTAAAACAATTTTCTTTGAAGAATTATTTGGTGGAGTAGATCAGAGCAAGGGATTGCCAGAATTTTAACAGAGATAACTGGCTTTAGCATTACTTAATAGAAAAAAGTTTCCTCCTTTTTTTCCTCAGAGGATGTCCTGAGATTCTATTAATTTAGTCACTTAAATGCTGTTGACAAAAGTACTGGACATACTGGAAATCATAAAGATACATAGCATTGTTGTTTTTCATTAACTGTGGTGTGGATCTGGAAATTAAAAAAATATATCAATTTATATCTTGCTTTTCTTCATGTAGCACCAAAGGTATTTAAAACCAAGGTAAAGGTATAATAAAAATAAAAAATATAACCAATTATAAACTGAATAC
This sequence comes from Phrynosoma blainvillii, assembly GCA_026167975.1. Lineage (NCBI taxonomy): Eukaryota > Metazoa > Chordata > Lepidosauria > Squamata > Phrynosomatidae > Phrynosoma > Phrynosoma blainvillii. The sequence continues at coordinate 80,174,675 of JANUYF010000002.1, forward strand.
AGCAGATAAAACCAATCAAGCACCAATGAAACAATCAGAATGCTAAGCAACAACCAGTTTAAAATTATTTTAGCAATGAAAGGGGTTAAGATCAACTCTAATGGCTGCATAGTTATTTAAATAAATAAAAAATCTTTACCATTGATGGACTGAAAACAATGTTTGGTTATATTGTTATGACCTATAATAAACTTAAGCAATCCTCTGATTTTTATATTCTATAGTGTGGAGAGTTCTGAATACTCAGTTAACATTGCTATGTTAATAATTATGTTAACAAACATATTATGTTAATGATTCATCTGTGGCTTTTCTTCATGTTTTGAAAACTGCCCAATTATCTGGCCATGGGACCATTCTATTTCTATTCCTATTAATGTTACTGTTGTAAATAATGTTATTTTTAATAATGTTATTGTTGCTGTTTACAACTAGATTGAAATTTTCATTTGACCATTTTACAAAGAGAAGTTGCAATAACAGAAAGGCAGTAATTCTATGTACATTCATAAGTACAGTAAAAAAAAAACAATTGCAGCAAATAAATCTATTATCCAGAGGAATTAACATTATAGCAGTCTTTCTGTGCACATATTTTTAAGCATTTAAAAGAATCTTCCAAATATACCACAGCACAGTCTTGCACATCAGCATGAAAACTGCAGAACTGCTTCACCTGAGACTTATTCCTATATGAATTTTCATTCAAAACATATAAAAATGCATTAGCATTTTAATACTTGCCTTGATCACTGTATAATGCGGACATATAATTCATATATTCAGTTGACTGAAGTGATAATTTGGGGAAATTTACAAATGGAGGTATAAACATTCCATCTCAAAGAATGGTGCGCCTCCTTCTTGTTAGTGAAAGCAATTGCTGCTTCCTCTAAATTAAAACAAATATTTCTAATGGGGAAAAATGACAGAGCTTGAAATATCTTTTCTTTCTTTCTTTCTTTCTTTCTTTCTTTCTTTTTTGGAGCCTACAGCTCCACAGAATCCTTCATTCAACATGGTTCTGTGGCTTTACCATTGGGTCTAAAGTTCTGAAGAAATGGGAAGTGTTGAAAAGAAAGAAAAGAAAGGCATAAAGTTTTTCCATATCATAGCAACATTTTTTATCCTTCCTTTTGAAAACACAGGTTGTAACAATTATCTATTTGGATGAAGAAAAAGTGCCTCTGGTGGGGCTAAATCAAAACCCTTTCCTGCACACAATTTCCTCATTCCAAATTGTTCAAGTTTTCATTCCGTTGAGTATCCATTGTGTATTTGCAAGGAAGATTAGCATGATTTTTTTAAAAAAAAAACCCTGCATATTTGCTTTAAAGTACTATACAAAAGTAGCTGTAGAGTGCAATCTTTTCAAAGGCATCAGATCCCATCTGATATTGGAAGCTAAGCAAGGTTAGTACCTGGATGGTAGACTGACAATGTACAATAGGTTATATTTCAGAGGAAGGAACTGGCAAAAGCACCTTGGTGAGTGTTCCCTGCCTAAGAAAACCTTATAAAATTCATGGGATCCCTATAAACTGGTGAGTTGAAGGCAGACACAGACAGAAAGCTGTCTTAGGTGCAAAACACACTGCAGAAATAATCCAGTTTGAGACTGCTTTAGCTGCCCTGGCTCAATGCTAGGGATTTCTGGGAACTGTAGGTTTGTGAGACATTTAGCCTTCTGTGTGAGAGAGCTCTGGTGCCACAATAAACTACAGTTCCCATGATTCCCTAGCATTGAGCCAGGGCAATTAAAGCAGTCTCAAACTGCATTATTTCTACAGTGTGTTTTGGACTTTAGACACACTTGTCTCAGAAATGTTTGTGTTGTTGTGTGTCTTCAAGTTCTTCCCAACCTATGATGACCCCAAGATGATCCTACCATGTGGTTTTCTTGGCAACATTTGTTCAGAGCAGGTTAGCCTTTGCCTTTCTCTGAGGGGGAAAGAGTGTGATTTGCCCAAGGTCACCCAGTGGGATTCCTTGGCTGAACAGGGATTTGAACCCTGGATTCCAGAGCCACTGTCCAATGCTCAAACCACAACATTATGTTGGCTCTCATGTATAGAATTATGTTCTGTTAGTGAATTAAAATGATTTTTGAATCAAACAGCTACATATTCCAATAAGGGCACATCCCTGTCCAGTTATATACAACTCACCATAGTACTACCTTTCTGCAATGGTGGGATTGCATGCTCCTGTGAGGCAAGAGGCTATGCTGCTGGTAGCGGTTCTGCTGATAAGACTCCATGTCAGATAGGCTTTTGCTGAGGAGACAGACTAAATGTGCCAAACAGCTACTGGGGAGCAGCAGTAGTGAGCAGTGACACTGCCTGTCAGAGATAATGGCAGAGGCACCATAGCTAACACTTGTTAGTAGTGCATAGAAGGAGGCACAGGAAACCCCTTTTGAATGTCTTTTACCATGAAAACCCTACAGAATGAAATAAGAAATAGTGCCAGAAGCTGACATTCCCAGGTCAGAAGGCACTCAACAAACTACTGGGCTAGACCAGAAGATAACAGCAAGTAGTGCTGTGGCTAATGATGCAACTGAACTCAAGCTGAAAGGATACTCAGCTCTTGATGTGCTCAGAGGTGAAAGGAAAGTCTGAAGCAACACAACACATATTACAGGAACATAGAATATGAGAAAGATGAATCAGGGGAAGCTAGACACAGTAAAACAAGAATAAACTTATGAACTCCGCGATACTTGGGATAAGTGAGCAAAAGTTGACAGGAATGGGACATTTTGAGTCAGACAATTGAGTCAGACACAGATTTACTCAGGAAATTAAAATCTAAGAAGAAATGGGTGGCATTAATAGCAAGGAACAATGTAGCAACATCAGTCAAAGAATATAGTTGGCCCTCCACATTTGTGGCTTTGACTTTTACAGATTTGATTAATATATTCTCTATAGAAATCTCTAGGTATTCCAGCATGACTTTGCCAGAAATTGACCATTGAGTCACATCGGAGGACCTACAGATTCCTAGTGAAAACACTTCTCTAGGCATTTGTAGTTCCTCCAGTGCAATTCTATGGTCATCTTCTGTCAGATGTTGGTCATAAAGTAGAGCTGAAGGACCTAGGTGTTTAGACAGGTGTTCTCTCAGGTAAAAAAATATGTAGGTTTTTATTTGCATTTTCCCCATTTTCATGGGGTCCTATACCCTGAATCCCAGAAAATGTGGAAAGCCCAATGTTTTGCAAAGTCTGGTTGAAACTGCTTCAAGCTGCAGAGACAGAATCTACTCTAGTTTTAACTAAATTCTGTCAACAAATGTAAAAACAACAACAATAGCCCACAGATTGGAAACACTCAATATACATCACAATTCCCCCCAAATGGGACACCAGGGATAGCAGTAAACTATAGGACCATTGTGAAAGTGATGCTCAAAATTCTACAACAGACTTTTACCATACATGGAGCAAGGGATGCCAGATGTCCAAGCTGGGCTCAGGAAAGGAAGAGGCACTGGGGATCATATTGCACTAAGAATCATATTCCATATGTTGGATAATGGAGCATACCAATGAATTTCAGAAGAAAATCATCTTGTGATTTATAGATTATAGTAAAGCCTTTGATTGTGTAGATAATGAAAAACTATGGATCACCCTTAAAGATAAGAGTGTGCCACAACATTTTACTGTCTTGATGCCTAACCTGTACTCAGGACAAGAGGCTACTGTCAGAACACAATACAGAGAAACAGAATGGCCTCCAATTGGAAAGAGGGTCAGGTGAGGCTGCATTTTATCACTGCATCTGTTTAACTTGTATGCTGTATATATCATATGTAAAACAGGATAAGACTTGGAGGAAGGAAGTCTGGACATTGGAGGAAGGAACATCAACAAATTAAGATGTACAGATGACACCATACTATTAGAAGAAAATGCCAAAAGACTTGGAATGATTCCTGAAGAACGTCAAGGAAGAAAGTTTACAGTTGAATATTAAGAAAACAAAAATAATGATCAGAGATGGTTTACATAACTTTAAAGTAGACAATGAAGACACTTGAAGATTTTCCATAACTTGGGTCAGTCAATTAGAATGGAAACTGCAGTCAAGAAATCAGAGGAAGACTAGGACTTGGAAGAGCAACTATGAAGGAACTAGACCAGATTCCCAGAAGCCAAGGTGACTAAGGACCTGAACAGACTGCCAGAAATAATCCAGTTTGAGACTACTTTAACTGCCCTGGCTCAGTGCTAGGGAATCATGGGAATTGTAGTTCATTGTGGCACAAGAGCTGACAGAGAAGGCTCAATGTCTCAGAAAAAAAAATACAATTCCCATGATTCCCTAGCGTTGACCCAGGACAGTTGAAGTGGTCTCAAGATGGATTATTTCTGGCAGTCTGTTTAGGCCCTAAACTGAGATGACATACTGTGGCCATAGCATTTATTTTTATTTAGAGTACCCGTATTTTCCGGTGTATAAGATGACTGGGCGTATAAGACAACCCCCAACTTTTCCAGTTAAAATATAGAGTTTGGGATATAATCACCGTATAAGATGACCCCTCTTCCAACGGGAGAAAATGAGAAAGTGTTGGGGGGAAAGGACTGCCAATATACTAGGTGATGCATTCTGGGGTATGTACAATTTGTGGCCAAGTAAGTGACCCTGAGCATGTCACACACTCACAGCCTCAGAGGATGCTAATGTCAACCCCCATTTGAAGAAACATGCCAAGAAAACCCCATGATAAGGTTGCCTTAGGATTGCCATAAGTCGGAAAGGACTTGAAGACACACAAGAACAACAAAAAAGTCTGCAATTGTTTTATAGGTAGTACATCGGAATAGGAGCCAGCATGGTGTAGTGGTTTGAGTGTTGGACTACCACTCTGGAGACCTGGGTTTGATTCCCCACTCTGCCATGAAACCCACTGGATGAACTTGGACAAGTCACACACTCTCAGCCTCAGGGGAAGGCAATGGCAAACCTCCTCTAAACCAGTCTTGCCAAGAAAACCCCAGGATAGGGGTTCACCTCTTATCCGCTGCTGCTTCCTCCTCCTGCCTCACGCCACCCCTTCCTCTTCCCTCCCTCTTCCTCTTCTGACCTGGACTTCCTCTCTTACTCCTCCTCCCGCCTCCCGCTGCACCACACCTTCTTCCTCCTCCTCTGCCACCCAGCGTATAAGACGACCCCCGACTTTGGAGAAGATTTTCCTGGGTTAAAAAAGTAGTCTTATACGTCAGAAAATACTGTGTTTATACTCCACAAGAAGACATGAATCACTAGAAAAGACAATCATGCTTGGTAGGGTAAAAGGAAATAGAAAAAGAGGAAGACCATGTTGCAGATGGATAGACTCAACCAAGGAAGCCATAGCCCTACATGTGCAAGACCTGGGCAGGGCTGTCAAGGACAAGGTAACCTGGAGGCCTCTTTTTCATAGGGTCACTGTAAGTCAAAGTCAACTTGAAAGCAGTTAACAACAACAAACATTTACAAAAATGTAGCAGTCATTGCATTGTGAAATGGTTTCTATTTATTAAATAAAAAAGATTTCCATTAATTTTGATGACTTCTGCTGGGTTCCCTCTTCTGCAATAACAGCATCATTATCATCACTGCAGTATCAGTGCACACCAGGATTTCATTGTCTCATACCAGTCAGAACAAAGCTGAATTTGAACCGGAGGGAAGATTTGTGCACAGAATTAGGCATCCATATACAAGCATGCTACATGCTTCTGAATCAGGAATCATGCATATACAAGCATGCTACATGCTTAGGTTTCATGGTTGGATCTTTGTATACAGCTACTAGTATGGCATATACGTTTTGAATTATTAGGGGCACTGGAAGTCTCACCTATCAGAATCTTGGCATTGTTACATTTGGCTACAACAATTATCATGGAGATGTGAAACATGGCATCTCAACTTTCACTATGTATAATGTAGGATAGTTTGCTGGTACAGTTTTTGATAACTTAAATAATGTGCAGATGAGCGGCTGATACATGATTTTATCTTCCCACAAAATGCTATATTTCTCTCAAATTTTGTTAGGTATTGAAGGTCTAGAAAGGTTGGGATCTTTAAAAAACAGAATCCAAATTTTCTAAAATATTTTTACATTTAGTTTCACTAATGTATGAATAATGGAAAGAAAGCATCACAAAGATGGCCTTAAAATACAGTGGGGCCTTGGTAATAGCTGGGGTTTGGTTCCAGAACCCCCTGTGGATAACTAAATTCATGGATGCTCATCCCATTATATACAATGGAATAGTAAAATGATGTACCTTATGCAAAATGGCAAAAATCAAGGTTTGCTTTTTCAAAAATTTTTAAAATATTTTTTTTTCAACCAGTGATGGTTGAATCCATGGATGCCGATGTAATGAAAGCATCTGCATCTGCATGTTCCATCTGCATGTGAATATTTAAATATTTGAAGGAGTGTCATGTGGATGATGGAGCAATCCTTTTTTTTTTTTTTTTTTTTGCTGCACCAGAATATAGACCTGAAGCAGTGGATTCAAATGACAAGAAAAGAGATTCCAATTAAAAATTAGAAGGAATGTCCTAATGGGAAGTGCTGTGCAACACTGGAACAGCCTATATCAGAAGGAGGTAGATTCTCCTTCGTTGGAGATTTTAAAGCAGAGACTCAATGGCTACTTCTCAGGAGTGCTTTGCCTGTGCATTCCTGCATACCAGCAGGTTGTACTACATGGTACTTGTGAACCCTTCCAGCTTTATAATTCTATGATTCTGTGTATTTTCCCAATAAAATCATGGTGTCTTATTTTTAAATGATTTAGTGGTTAATAAAGATTCATGTGGCAAGATCCCCTCTTTTCCTTTCTCACATGGGCACAGACAGGAACTGGTTGCTCCTTGAATAACACTGAAAACCATATGCATATAGAGATCAGCATTGCTTGTTCCTTCTTTCCTTGAACCTTAAGAATGTTGTTGTATGCCTTTAAGTCATTTCTGACTTATGATCCTACGATGAAACTATCATGGGATTTTCTTGAAAATAATTGTTCAGAGTGGGCTTGCCTTCGCCTTCCTCTGAATCAGAGAGAGCGTGACTTGCCCAAGGTCACTCAGTGAGTTCCCATGGCTCAGTGGGGATTTGAACCCTGTTCTCCACAGTCATTGTCCAATATTCAAACTGAGTCACCAGCTGGCAATCTCTATACCTTAAGACACTTGGTTACAAACAGAAAATATATTCATTACGAGAATCAAGTGGGACTTTCAATTTCAATCTTCCATTCTAGCATTCAATTATGGAAGTATATATTTTGCTTTATGAACTACATACAGGAAAAAAGTATATATTTTGCTTTATGAACTACATACAGTAGAGTAGGAGAGAGAAAATACTGATTAAAAATGGAATTATTGAAGGATTGCCATGTTAGCAACACAACAAAACATGCAGTGGGACCTTAGAATGGAAGATTAGCTTGATTCTGCCTACTAGTCTCTAAGTTGCCACAGCATGTATTGTCAATAAGAAGGGAATGGAAAAATGAGCCCACTGCTGTTAAAGACAAGGGGTTATATGAAGTTTGTTGTGGAGAATGTGTGCAGTCTGGTTAAAGCCAGTCAGCATACTGTGCCTAGAATATGTTCCAACGCATTGAGCAGCTGCTTAAGATGAGACGCATAGACTTTGATTTGCCAGTGGTATAAATCCTCACAAGTGTATTGATTTCAATGCTCTTAAATCAACTTAGGTTAACAGAAAATCTGAACCATACTGGAAGTTTTATGAGAATTTTTGAGAACAATTTTCTTTTCTTTGAAGTATACTTTACTAAGATGATTCTCAGTAGGAGGCACAGCAAAGTGAAGATTTTTTTAAAAAATAGATACTGAGACTCTCAATTCAATTCACTGGTTTTGCTTAAGCAGTTAAGCTCTTTCTTTTCCCTACTGTACACTTTCCTTATTCTTCTGCCATGTGTAGAGTTCAGGAGCATTTTCACTTTTCAGCACAGCTGCAAAGCTTTGCTTCAATTGTTTAAAATCCACCTCATTCCACTGAACTATTTACTTGTGTCTGTTCAAAGTAATATTCAGACTACTGAGCAATCTTATTTTGACTGTCTTCACTCTAGACACTAGTCTACAGGATTAGGTAAAGAAAAGACTTATTTTCTTGTGTGCACAAAAATTTGCTTTAAAAGCCAGGGCAGAGCAACACACACTCTGGCTTAATGGTTAGAACAAAATGAGATTCAGAACTAACTTTCTGGTCTCTCTTACAGAGAGGTCATTTCTGCATTTATTTCCTTGGAGAATCAGGGCACATGCTCTAATCCAAATACTTTACAAAAATGGAATGACATGCACATATACTTGAACTGCTAGAATACTGCTTTGATTCAGACAGAATTCTATTTTGAAAGTGACATGCACATGTTTGTTAAATGGCATTAGAACTTTAAAAGGTAAAGGTTTCCCCTTTGACAAGGTTGTCAAGTTGTGTCCGACTGTAGAGGTGGTTCCCATCTCTGCTACTAAGCTCATCTCTGCTACTAAACTCTGTGATCATGTGGCCAGCATGACTGCACAAAACGCTTTTACCTTCCCACCAAAGTAGTACCTATTTATCTATTTGCACTTTTACATGCTTTCAAACTGTTGGGTTGGCAGAATCTGGGACTAGTGATGGCAGCTCACTCTGCTATACAGCACTTGGGTCTCGAATTTCTCACCTGCCGATCTTGCAGTTGTCAGAGTCAGCGTCTTAACTGCTGAACCACTGTGTCCCTTTTAGAACTTTATTTAAAGCAAAACTATTGTAAAGACTTTGAACAGAAGAAAAATTAAGGAAAAAAATAATTCCTATACCGTCATAGTTATAACAATTTATATTCGAGTAATTGTAGAATAACATGCAAGTTTGTTTATATCAAGTTTTGATCCAACAGTGTTTTCACTCTTCTCCAATCTCTACTACCAGCTGGTCCTTTTGCACCCAGCCTGGAGAAAGGCAAGAGAATGGCCTCTCTGTAAAGACCAATAAGCTTAGTTCCTCCCTGTGGCAGGTACTGCAGAGGATTCTATAAGTAATCCCTGTATTTTGGCTTTGGAGAAGACTCTAGAGCAGGGGTAGGCAGAAGCCTCAGCCATGTTGGCCAATAGTCCCATGTTGACCAATAGCTCCTGGGATTCTGGGAGCTGAAGTCCCTCGGCCCTTAAAGGGGACAGGTTGCCTACCCCTGCTCTAGAGAATACTTTATAGACGAATGAAGGTTCACTCTTAGAGAATTGTTTTGACAGAAAACATGATGGCAAAAGTTTTATTTGGGGAATATCTGGATTACTTATACATAACCATGAGGTCTACATAGAGTTGATGCAGGTTGATGTTTTTCAGGACTTAAATATGTGGGCTATGAAGGTTAAGAAGGCTTGACTAACCATTGCCTCTGAGGTAGGGTAGCTCATCTGGCAGGATGATAAGAAGTAATCATTATTCTTCCATTATCTGGATATAAGACCATACTAAAGAGTAGGAATAAATTAGACAGGGAGTAAATATTTTGCCATGCAGAATCCCCTTTTGTTAATTAACACAGGTTGTTGTTGTCTGCTTCAGCTTTGCATTTATCTCATGTTTACTGGATATGAATGCAAACAAACTATGATTATCGCCATTCACAGAATCATAGAGTTGGAAAGGGCCTCATGGGTGGGCCATTTGAATCTAACCCCTTTTCTCAGTACAGGATCCCTAGCTAATGCATTCCCAGCAGATAGCTGTCCGGCCTCTTTCTAAAGAGATCCAGAGAGGAAGACCCCACTACCCCTCTAGGCAATTGATTTAATTGCTGAACTGCTTTTACTGTGAAGAATTTGAAGTTGCCATTGCCATTGGTATTGATGAGACGTTAATCCAAATAAAACCAAGAATAAAGCAAACACAAAGTCTACAGGAGAAGGGTTGCTTTTCTGCAAGGCTTACTTACATGGCTTCTCTTTTTTATAGGGGATCTTTACATGGCTTCTCTTTTGCATCAGGGATCTTGTCTAAAAAATTAATAACTTGGTTTATCAGTAACCATATCAGTAGAATAAACTACTATCAATATAAATCATAATTAAGATATCACTACTTTTTACTCTTTAATTAGTCTAATTACTATTTAATTAGTGTAGTATTAATGTAGCATGCTGAAATAAAAACAATTTTGATACATGCTGGAAAATATGAACCTTTAAAAAAACTATATGCTCTAAAAATTAATAATTTAGATAATGTGCCTGACAGAAAGCAGGGGCATAGTTACCAATGGACTGGCAGCAGCCCTGCCCCTAGGATCTAGCCAATGGGGGCCTCCTACTGCCACCTGTCCTGCCTCCAGCCCCTACTTTAGCAGACAAGATGGCAATGCTGCATGTGTTTATGTGACCCCAGGCATTAAGCTATACTCTTAACAGAAAGCCCTTCTTTTGATTAATAGACATGTTCAATGAAGTATTATTTCTTCCTATTTAATTGCTCAAATAATTGGATCATGGAGTAAGACCATGTTATCTTTGCAAACATTTTCCTCTCCCCTCTTTTTTCCAGGAGGGAAGAGGGGAAGAAAACTTAAATCCAAATCTATTTTTTTTGCTCTGAATGTTGTTGTATGCAATGTAAAGCCAATTGCCTATCTAATCCATGACCAAGTTAAGTCAAAATATCGGATGCTGTTCTACTGAAATAAATTCCAGTGTATTCTCTGAAATTGCTTGTGCAGAGGACCATCAATATTTTTGTAAATGGAAAAGTCCAGAGTAGTTGGCAAATGCTTCTGCATTTCTTCATAATTTAGCAGGTTCTGGTGAAAGAATCTTGAGATTCAGTATTTTTCCAGGCTCACCCAGTTGGTCCATTCTGTGTACCAGTAGGCATACACAATCCTTTTATAAGCATATCTATAAGTGAACAAGAACATAAATCCACTCACTGAAAGGCTACTTCAAAGCCTCATATCTAGACTTTCTTGGACTAAGATAATAGAATACATTACTCCCAACACTGATTTATTTATAGACCCTAAAGGGTGCTTGAGCCAGAGCTTGGAATTAACTAGGAACAGGAAATAACTGGAAGTACAGTCAGGGGAATATGGCACAGGCTAGTAGCTTCTTGTAGCATTCAAAATTTTAAAAAATGCTGTGCAAATGAAATGGAACTTAAATTCCAGATGCAACCATCAATATCTTGTCATCCCTTATTGGACCTTCATGAAATGTAAATGCCCACCTTTGATTCACAAGCAGATTCAGGCTTTCAAAATTAGATTCTAAATGGATTTTTAAATCAATACACAGTTCTTATACTGGAAAAGAAATGGTTTGGTACTCTAGGAGCTCATGTTAGGTAAAAATCTTTTCAATTTCCATTTTGTAGGAATTTACCTCCATGAAGACATTAAATAAAACAAAAGGTTGGTAAAGAACCCTTGACAATTCAGCATATTCACAAATGTTCAAGGCTCAAAGAATCTCTTCAGGACCCAATTAAGTTAGAAAAATCAAGCTGCCAACAAGTCAGGAAAGTGAGGTACCAAAATCCTTAGAAATCCCCTTTTTGGACTCCAGCAGTTTGAAAAAATCTTCCCTATTAGTTCACAAATGCACATTGTGTGTGTGTGTGTAATCTTGCTAAACACATACCAATACTTGGCCATTATAGGGTGATGATTACTAAGGCAAGTCTTGGAAATATGGTCACAAAATTTAATAGCCTACAAAAGGGTTATTAATTTGTCATGTGGGGATTTAACCATTATTTGGGAGAAAAATTTTTTGAATTTAGAAAACATGTTAATTGTCCCTATCTTTTTGTTTCTTTTTTTGAAGGGAGATTACAAAATTTTCCTGGAAGAAAATATAAAGAGAATATTGAGATTTTTAGACAAATAAAGGCTGTAGGTTTCTTGCCTCCTTTTGTGGCCAAAGATAAGTCAAATATTTATTTTAGCCAAACTGATAGCTACTTGCTGCAAACTGAACTTTCATCTCCACCTATTTTAAATTTGCGCCAGACATTGTTAAAATATTTTTTCACTATTACAATTGGATTTAGTCAATGAACAAATGAAGTAATGGATGCTCTCTGGGCATCAGTATAGTGCTATTTTTAAAATCATCATCATCATCATCATCATCATCATCATCATCATCATCATCGACAGTTTTGCATAATCCTCAGATAAACTGCCTTTAATTTGAAGGGCTGGAAATCTGTTTCCTTTAAAAGTTTCAGTAAATGTGAGTGTCTAATCCAGTTCCCACATTCTCCCATGTTTTATTCCCATGGCAAGGAAAAAGTAAATAAAAAGTCATAGCAGAATAGCAGAACAGTAATAATTTGCTGATGGAGTTAACCAGATCTTGATTAGTCAAGCTACAAATGCTTTAAAGGTATTTCTGTCACCAGAATAAGTAGTAATTTATGATAGTCTAAAAAGAGCTGAACGGAGTATGTTCTATAGATATATTCTATAAATATTTGAAAAGGCCAGGTTTGTTATATTTATTTTCATTTCAGCCCACCCTTATTTCTTTTATTTCCCTATCCAATGTCTTGTAATTAAGGGCTGTGAGGTCACTTGGAAACATGTGTTAGTCAGCAATGATGACCAGGCAAGTCTGTTTCATTGGTATGTCTTTAGTGGAAAACTATTGGTATGATACTTAAATATTACTGCAACTATTCTGGCACAGTACCATCTGAACAGTTAGGGTGTATGCCCAGACATGGAGTTTCTGCTACTGTTCAGAAAAAATATATTACATATTTATTTAATCCAAGTTTATGTATGGTAGCTGACCAGGATATATTTATTTAATGAATGTGACCTAAATCCTGTTGTTATTCTTAATTGGGGTAGACTCATAGAAGCAATGAGATGTATTTTAATTAATGTTGACTCACCATTCAACAATTGATCCAACAGATCTAATAGATCTACTGTATTGGGACTAACCAACAGGATACCAGACAGTATTCTAATATTTCTCATTATTTAAATTATTTATTTTATACAATTGCTGCTTACTGTTTTTACTACTAAATAGAGCATGATACTGATATATACTTAGAAGTAGAGTATTTTGTGAAGTTCTAAATCAAAACACGTGTATGCTTTATCTCTATTCTTCTGCTGCTGCCCCAACCCTTGAAATGGATATACCAGAAAATGTACAGCTTTGTTTCCAAATTAATTTATCTCATGTAGACCTATTAGCATTTCTTTAAAATTTATTATTTATTAATTAAAATGATATTCTGCCTTTTTGTAAAAAAAAAAAAAAAAGATGCGGTGCTGCTAAGAGTAGAAAGCTGAAATAAAACCATGTACAATTAAAACATAAAAACAGATATAAATAAATTTTAAAAGACCTTGGTAAAAAGAATCAAGAGAACCAAGATAATCAGAATCCTTTTCAAGAACAAGCTAGCTTACATGCCAAAGATCTGTTCAAATAAAAAGGCCTTTGCCTGCTAGGAGAAGGACAACTGAGAGGCAGGCAGGCCAGCCTCCTGTGGAAGCAAGTTCCAGAGTTTAGTAGCAGCTTTTGAGGAAGCCCTTTCTAATATTGTCACAAAATGTGTCTCCAAAGATGGACAGGGGCTGAGGTGGGGGAACCAGAGAAGGACCTCCTTGCAGATTGCAAAACCTGGGCAGTATTGTAGGAGGAAATACAGACTTTTAGACATCCTGTGCCCAGGTCAAATATACAGTAGTCCTGGTTAGACTACTGTAAAGCACTTAATGTGAGGCTGCCTTTGAAGATTACATGGAAGCTGTGCCTAGTGCAAAATGCAATAGCTAGGTTGTTAATCAAAATACCAAGACACTGTATAACTGCAGTAGAAAAGGAAATGCACTGGCTGCCAATATGCTTTTAGTCTAAATTAAAGATATTTGGCAATTACATCTAAAGTGATAAATAGCATGGGACTGTGATAGTAGAAGGAACACCTATCTCCCTCTACATCTGTTTGAGTACTGAAGACTGTGAGGTGCCCTCATTTGTGCCCCACCAATGGGGGAAGCACACTGTGGGAGGACAAGGGGAGATGTTCTTCTCAGCCATAGCACCCCGGTTGTGGAATGGTCTGCCCTTGCAGTAAAAATGGGAGCAAATATCCTCCTAGATTGGTGCTCATGCAACTTCATTTCTATGCTAAGTAATAACATGAGTTATTAAAGCTTTTGTAGCCTACATGACATATTCCAAAATGTCCATAGACATGGTTTTCAATTGTTATAAATTTTTAAGACTGTTTTAACTTGTCCAGGTTTTTAGTCTGATTCAATTGTTTTAATCTTTAATTGTTTTAAATGGCTACAATAGATTTTACTTGTTTGCAGCACTTAGTTCTCATGAAATAGGTTGGAATATAAATATTTTGGTGGTAATACTAACACTACTACTTGCAACAGTAATTTAACAACTTTTAACAAGCAGACCAGAATCTAGTGAAGTAGATACAACAAGGGAGTTAACATGCTCACTATAACAATCTGTGGTCAACAGTTTGGCCATAGCTGATGTCTCTCATTTTTCCAAGGGCACCCTATATGGTGTACATGATAGCAATCCAGCCCAGATAACAAAGGTATGTGTCATCATGGACAATATGTGCATTGCCAAGAGACAAACTAAAGTTCAATAAAAGCATCTTCAGAAATGTTTGTGGGGTGTTTTTTTTTAGTGTCAAACAAAGAATTTAATATTTAGAAATACATTCTGGCATGAAATTGATGCCTCAGTGTGGAGAGAAATGAAATGAACTACAGTATATAATGGCAATTCTGAGCCTCCCTTGTAATACAAAAGGCAAAACTAAGCTTCAGTATATCATCAGGAGTCCATAGTGTTATGGTTCACATGCAGTAGTAACTCCATCAAAACAACCTTTTCTTCCATTTTCCTCCCACATATTGAGCAAAGCCATTATTAACACCAAATACTTTGCTTTCTTCTCTGGCTAATCTGTACAACCAAATAGTGCAATAAAACAGGAAGATTGATAAACTATAGACTGCATCTTAGAAAAGTAATCAGGAAATTTCATGAAATTCAACTCCCCCCCCCCCCCCGGACTGTGCTGAAAATGATGTCCACGTTTTTTGCTGTTCTCATTTAATCTATCAGAAATGCTGGGGGGGGGGGGGAGTTCAAAGAAGCAAAGTTTGGAAAAGAGTTTCTGGATGTGGTTCAGATTTCTTGGGCTTGCCTTATGAAAGAAGCAGCTGAAAACTGTGTCTTTTATATAAGCCTAAATCCTTTTGGTTAGTCCCAACTTGAATAGATTAATTAAATTGTTGAATGTTATCATTCAGGTAAATTTCACTGATTCAATGTGTTGGCTCTACTCAGAACAAACAATAGGATTCAAGCCATCGTGCCTGATCAGTAACCCCCACCCCACCCCATGTAGCCTCCTCAGCTTTTCACACTTCAAGTAAAGCCCTGGGGGAAAGAGGTCTTGTAGTAATTCCTCCAGTAAGATTTTCTTAGATCAGAAAGTGTGGGAAGCCACGAAGTGTGGGAAGCAATGATAAAGAGACGTGTAATGGAGCACCTCAGCCATCTTTCAATGGTAAGGCAAACTCAAATACACCAACAAAAGACATTCAAAAGAAACTACATTATGCTGGGAATAAGGCAAAAAAGCAAAAAATAAATAAATGGAGGAGCTTTCTTCATGAGAAAAAAAAAAGGTTGGGAATTTGAAGAACAGAATTTGGAGCCAATGAGTGGTGGCTCATTGAAACACAGAGATGTTAGTATCTTAGACTTGATTGAATTTCATTATCCCTTAATAATTTGGGTATAATTTTTCACTCCAATATCTCATTGGGATTGTGCCTGTACATTCACTGTGACCAGAAATGAGGTCATGTCATTTGTGGTTGCACTCTTGGCTGATCAGAGAGTTTCATTTTAGGGGGTCCTGGGGCATTATGGGGGCAAAACAGCTGTATTTTTGGCATTTTGGGGATGAAAAATTGTCCACTGGTTGCAAAAAATTTTTCCATCTAGGGGCTTGAGAGGGCTTTGAGAAGACTTTGTGGCTGCAAAATCATGTCCCACAAGCCAGCATAACTGTGATATCTGGAGTGATGGATCCTTATCCATAGATTCAAGCATCCACAGCTTGAAAGTATTAAAAAATACATACATTCTGAAAAGCAAACTTTGATTTTGTTATTTTATATAAGGGACACCATTTTGCTATCCACTGAATTTAATGGGAATTGAACATTCATGGATTTTGGTATCCATGAGGGGTCCTGGAATCAAACCCCAGCAGATACCAAGAGCCACTGTAATTTGTCATATTTTCCCTGAATGCTATTTTAATGAAATAGTTTTGATCACTTTCAAACAGATCAACAGTTTATTCATAATAGCAAATAGTCATATGAAAACATATGTTTTCAGTCTAATAAAAAGTGTATTAAAAATGACCTCTCCAAAGACAAACTGAAGCAACATTATTGGTTATGAACTGTGAAAGTTAATGTGGAAATAATTTTGATTAAGAAGCAGTCCATTCATGAGGCTTAAATGAAGATATATTATTGCTCAAGATACTAACTGATCACAAATACAGAAACAAAAATGTAGGCACTTTTTTCTCAGACCTGATATGTAATTCTAAGTATGTTATTAAGTTGGCTCACCATCTTTAACTTATTGAGTGTCATAGGAAAAATGCCATACTTCATTGGGTTCAGCCTAAAATACAAAAAGAATAAATATATGCATGTTTCTATGTACAAGAAATTCATAAAAATAAGGATATTCAATTGTATAATAAACCATTTCAGCATGAGATTACCTAAATAAATTAAAACTATGTGCCCTTACTAAGGTACTAAGGTACTAAGACTTTAGTACTCTTAGAATAGTATTAATACGCTTCGACCTCCTGTTTTTATTAGGACAATAGATAACTCAAGGAGAGAAAATAGTGTGCAATACTTATCATACTGAATATCTTATCTTTTTACATGTCTTTATATCTATGGGAACTTATGGTTTTATTGTTGTTGTTAACTGCCTTTGCGTCAGTCTTGACCCATGGAGACCGTATGGATGGTCCCCCTGTCCTCTACTGCTCCCCCCAGCTCCTGCAAACTCATATTCTTGGTCTCTTTAATGAAGTTCATATAGCATTTGGCCTTCCTCTCTTTCTACTTCCCTCCACCTTTCCTAACATTATTGTCTTTTCCCATGATTCATGCCTTCTCATGATGTGTCCAAAGTATGACAGTCTAAGTCTTGTCATCTTGGATTCTAGGGATATCTCTGCTTGATCTGTTCTAGGACCCATTTCTTTGTCCTTTTGGCTATCCATGGGATCCTCAGCACTCTTCTCCAGCACCACATCTCAAATGTGTTGATTTTCCTTCTATCTTTTTTCTTGACTGTCCAGCTCTCACATCCATAATAGGGAATACGATGGCTTGTATGATTCTGACTTTTGTGCTGATTTGTATGTCTTTGCATTTTAGGATCTTTTATAGTTCTTTCATAGCCACCCTCCCCATTCTTAATATCCTTCTGATTTCCTGGCTGCAGCCCCCGTTCCGATCAATGTTTGAACCCAGATATAAGAACTCTTTTACTATTTCTATTTCCTCATTGTCTAGTTTGAATGTGTGTAAGTTCTCTATGGTCATTATTTTTGTTTTCTTTATGATCAACAGTAAGCTTGCCTTTGCACTTTCTTCTTTGATCTTCCTTAGTAGTTGTTCCAGGTCTGTGAGGTTTTCTGCTAGTATTATGGTGTTGCCAGCATATCTCAGATTGTTGATATTTCTTATTATTATTTTCACTCCTCCCTCTTCCATGTCCAAGCCTGCTTTCCTTACTATATGTTCTGCATATAAGTTGAATAGATAGGGTGATAGGATGCAGCCTTATTGGACTCCTATCTCAATTGGGAACTATTCTATTTCTCCATGTTCTGTCCTGACAGTAACCTCTTGTCCTGAGTACAGATTCCTCATCAGGACTATCAGATGTGTTGGCACTCCCATGTCTTTAAGGGTGTGCCGTAGCCTGTCCTGATCTATGCAGTCAAAGGCTTTGCTATAGTCTATAAAGCACATGCTGATTTTCTTTTGGAACGCTGTTATAATAATAATAATAATAATAATAATAATAATAAAATTTATTTATATCCCGCCCTATGGTAACCCAATCAGGGCGGCTTACAACCATAAAAACATATACAGTACCCAACCCCAAAAACCCCTCTCCCCCTTAAAACAGTATTAAATCAATAGAGATTAAAACAAGCAATTCAATACAGTAAAACAACACAGACCAATATATAAACCCAGCGGCCATGATCCTAACCATCCGTAGATGGGGCCACGTAAGGATCACTGGGGTGGGCATATCCGAGGCCGGAGAAAATTTTTAATCTGGAAAGGCCTGCCGGAAGAGATCCGTCTTGACAGCCCTTTTGAAGCTGTCTAACGATGTTAGCTGACGGATCTCGTCCGGCAGGCCGTTCCAGAGTTTGGGGGCGACAGCAGAGAAAGCCCTCCGAGAGGTAGCCGCAAGCCTCAATTTTGGGGGCTGCAGCAAGTTCCTCCCAGAGGACCGGAGAGCGCGGGGAGGATTGTATGGGAGGAGGCGGCCCCTGACATAGCTTGGACCCAAGCCATTTAGGGCTTTAAAGGTAATAACCAACACCTTGTACCGGGTCCGGAAGCCGATAGGCAGCCAATGGAGGGACCTCAAAATCGGAGTAATGTGGTCCCTCCGAGATGTACCTGAAACAAGCCTGGCTGCCATATTTTGTACCAGCTGTAATTTCCGAACCAAGCACAAGGGTAGCCCCATGTAGAGCGCATTACAAAAGTCGAGGCGTGAGGTTACCAGCGCATGCACAACAGTCTCGAGATCCCTTACTTCCAGAAAAGGGCGCAGCTGGCGTATCAGCCAAAGCTGATAACAGGCGCTCCTGACCGTCGCATTCACCTGATTTGTCATCAGGAGCGACGAGTCAAGGAGCACCCCCAGACTGCGAACACAGTCACTGGAGGAGAGTGTGACCCCATCCAGGACTGGAGGTTGCAACCCAATTCTTGGTTTCGGGGCCGCTACTGTGAGCACCTCCGTCTTGTCTGGATTCAGCTTCAATCTGTTTTTCCTCATCCAGCCCATTACCGCTCGAAGACATTCATTGAGAGAGGAGATGCCATTGGAATTCGAGGCCGACGAACGAGACACAGAGAAATAGATTTGGGTGTCATCAGCGTACTAACACCCAGCACCATAACTCCGTATTATCTCACCCAGCGGCTTCATATAGATGTTAAATAATATCGGGGACAAAATAGCTCCCTGAGGGACCCCACAAGTGAGTTCCCTCTTACTGGAGCTACTGTCCCCGAGCAGCACCCTCTGGGACCTACCCGAGAGGAAGGACCGGAGCCACTGCAAAGCAGTGCCCCCGATACCTAACTCCCTCAGGCGGTCCAAGAGGATGCTGTGGTCTATTGTGTCGAAAGCCGCTGAGAGGTCTAGGAGCACCAACAGGGTCACACTACCCCTGTCGATGCTCAGACGCAGATCGTCGGTCAAGGCAACCATGGCAGTTTCAACCCCAAAGCCTGTCCTGAAGCCGGTTTGAAATGGGTCTAGATAATCGGCTTCATCCAAGACTGCTTGGAGCTGAAGAGCAACCGCCCTCTCGATCACCTTGCTCAAAAATGGCAGCAGTGACACAGGCCTATAATTTCTCATTGCCAGGGGTCTAGGGAAGGTTTTTTCAGGAGCGGCCTAACAGCCGCTTCCTTAAGACAGGAAGGAACATGTCCTTCCCTAAAGGATGCATTGATGATATCCATAAGGAATCTCCTCAATGCATC
The DNA here is from genome assembly GCA_026167975.1 of Phrynosoma blainvillii. Lineage (NCBI taxonomy): Eukaryota > Metazoa > Chordata > Lepidosauria > Squamata > Phrynosomatidae > Phrynosoma > Phrynosoma blainvillii. The sequence goes on from JANUYF010000002.1 coordinate 80,194,599, forward strand.
CCCCCCCCGGACGGCCAGCCATGATGGGCAAGGGTCGAGTGGGCAGGTTGTCTTCTTCACCTTGCCAAGCAGCTTGTCCATGTCCTCGGTACTCATAGATTGCAGCTGATCCAGTATAACTACATCGGCGGAGTTGCTGGACACCTCGCCTAAAGACTCTGTTCCAATAGTGGAGTCTAAGTCGGCTCTTATCTGAGAGATTTTATCTGCAAAGAAGTTGTTAAATGCATCACAGCAGGCCGTTGTCGGGTTAAGCAAGGGATTTGGCACAGGGGGCACCTGCGTCATCTCCTTCACCACCTTAAACAGCTCTGCTGGGCGAGACTCTGAAGACGCAATACGTGCAGAGGAGAAAGCTCTCTTCACTGCACATATTGCCTCCCAATAGGAGCAAAGAAAATTCCTATGGCGAGTTCTGCCAGATAAGAGTCAAGTCTTTCACCACCTGCGCTCTAGTCGTTGTCCAAACCGCTTCATCCTCCTGAGCTCAGGTGTTTACCATGGCCTGCGGTTTGAAGCGGAGTGGCAAGGACGCTTGGGAGCGATCGTGTCGATAGCCCTGGTGAGATTGCTGTTCCAAGTATTAACCAGAGCCTCAACAGGATCGCCGGCATTCCCAACCATTAATCCCTCCAAGGCTTTCTGGAATCCAATTGGCTCCATTAGCCTTCAAGGGCGGACCATTCTAATGGGTCCACCACCCCCGGCGGGGCAGACATTGGCTCTCAGTTCCATCTTGACCAGGAAATTATCTGTCCATGACAATGTGGAGGTACTTACCACCTCCACCCACGGATATTCCTGTTCCGTACTAAAGACCGCATCGAGTGTATGACCTGCACAATGTGTAGGCCCGTTGACCATTTGGGATAGGCGCATGTTTGTCATGGTATCCATGAACTCCCGAGCCGCACCTGTTAAACTGGTCTCGAGCGGAATGTTGAAGTCCCCCAAAACTAAAAATCTGGGGGACTCCAGCAGCAGCTCGGAGACCAGCTGTGTCAGCTCGGTCAGGGAGTCTGCTAGACAACGGGGTGGTCGGTAGACTAACAAAATCCCCAAACTAACCCTGGTCTTCAGGCTAAGGTACATACCAGGGGTAGGCAACCTTTCCCCTTTAAGGGCCGAGGGACTTCAGCTCCCAGAATCCCAGGAGCTATTGGCCAACATGGGACTATTGGCCAACATGGCTGAGGCTTCTGGGAGCTGAAGTCCCTTGGCCCTTAAAGGGGAAAGGTTGCCTACCCCTGGTACATACACTCGAAGTGGACTGTGTTCTGGACAGGTATCCTGGTCAAGGTCAAATTGTTCTTATGAACTAGAGCCACTCCGCCCCCCCGCCCACTTCCCCTCACCTGCTCACTGACAGAGTACCCAGCTGGGAGGGCCTGCGCCCATGTAGCAGCGCTATCCTCTCCCAGCCAGGTCTCTGTAAAGCAGGGGTAGGCAACCTTTCCCCTTTAAGGGCCGAGGGACTTCAGCTCCCAGAATTCCAGGAGCTATTGGCCAACATGGGACTATTGGCCAACATGGCTGAGGCTTCTGGGAGCTGAAGTCCTTCGGCCCTTAAAGGGGAAAGGTTGCCTACCCCTGCTGTAAAGCAAGCCAGGTCGGCGTCCTCATCCAGGAGGAGGTCCTGGATGATATGGATCTTATTTTTTACCGACCTGGCATTACAAAGGAGCAGAGTTAGGTTCTGTGGAATGGTTGGTCTGCTCTCCAAACCATTCTGGGAAACAGAGGGAACTGATGACGGGATAGCTTTCAAACAGCGATCCCGTCTCCTTTTGTAACATACGTTCCCTCTGTTCCACCCATACCTCCCATTCCCCAACACTACTCCTATAGCCGCCCCTGTCTCCCTTCCAGCCTCGGGAAAAACTATAGGACTACTGGCTAGTAAAAAAAAACTACAGGCCAATGAAAAAGATGTTTAAAGTCCAATCAATAAAAAAGCCCAGTAGACCAATAGACCCTGGCTGCACAGCTGATCTTGATCAGTTGGTGTTTGGGCTGGATTTAAAGGTCTTGGTCTCACTGGCGCTGCCAGGTGTTAAAGGGACAGTCGAAGCCGTTCAGGTGACTCTCCGCCACTCCCTCTCTTCCTGGGATGGCTCCCAAGCCCCTCTACTGCCTCCGCGTGCGCGTTGGTGTTTGGGGCTGGATTTAAAGGTCTTGGTCCCACTGGCGCTGCCGGGTGTTAAAGAGACAGTCCAAGGCCTTCGGGTGACTCTCCGCCACTCCCTCTCCTCCTGGGATGGCTCCCAAGCCCCTCTACTGCCTCCGCGTGTGCGTGCGCGTTTGGGGCTGGATTTAAAGGTCTTGGTCCCACTGGCGCTGCCGGGTGTTAAAGGGACAATCCAAGGCCTTCGGGTGACTCTCCGCCACTCCCGTTACGCTCCATTAGCCATCGTATATTTGCAATGTGGACCTTGGTGCCTCTTTCCTGAACCCTGCTTGGACCTCTGGGATTTCTCTCTCCATGTGTGACTGGAGTCTATGTTGCAGAATTTTGAGCATAATTTTGCTTGCATGGGAGATTAGTGCTATGGTCCTATAGCTGCTGCAGTCTCTTGTGTCTCCTTTTTTGTGGATGGGGATGTATATTGATCACTTCCAATCTGTTGGCCATCATTTTGTTTTCCATATCTGTTGACATATGCTGGTTAGCACTAGAGTTGACTCTGTCGGTGTGGATTGCAAGAGTTCTATTGGTATATCATCTGTTCCTGGAGTCTTGTTTTTTGCCATTTCTTTTATTGCAGCTTTCACCTCAGTTTATAGTAGCATTGATTAAACAGTGAGATAGATTATCTATACTATGCAGTGAACTTTTTGAATAAGTGCATTGACATGCTGGCTTGTGGTAAAAAGTATACATAAATATTAAACCTCTAGTAAATAAATAATAGTAATGATATTCAGAAAGGCCAAAATGAATAGAGAGAGTAGATGTAAATCTGGACCTTTGACAAACAGATGGTTGGGAATAGGAGTGGGTAATGTGTTTCCTTTTCTTTCCATGAATTTTCTTTCTTCATATGAAAGACTAGTAGTTTGCCATTTGTAGTTAGACAAAGGTGGGATCACATACACATTCCTTTTTTTGAATAAATTTAGCTAAATCTTTTATACAGAGCTTTTAAAAACTGTCTCATTAAGCCCAAACTGAACTTTGTATTTATATTTCAAGCATTAATATGTAACAAGTTAAATGTAGACATTGGTATGACGCCACAAATTATTCAAAATCTATTGTCTTCTTGAACCATACAAGAGAGAACTTGCCAAAGTAAAGTAACTTCATTGAATTAGTAATGAGAATGAGCAAATGCTGGAAAATACTTCTAAACTGGCAATCATTTCACAGCTGCATCTCTTGAAGCTGACAGCCCTGACACTTATACAGAACACTGCAGGCTTTGTTCTTTCAAATAATTTCATGTGGAATTCATCGTAGTCAGTCCGCGAGATATTTTAACTATTGGGATTGTGCTGGCTCATTTGTTATGGCAAATTATTTGACAAACCTAACAATACCCAAACACAGGAAAGCATTCTTGTTAGCTAGATTAAATGTATTACCTTCAGCACAGCTTGAGGGTAAATACAATAAGACTCCTGTGCTTGAGAGAATATGCCCTTGCAATACAGGAAACACTGAAACGAACAATCATGTATTATTCCATTGTTCTTTTTACAGTGACGCCCGCAAAGATATGATCACCTGAATCCTTCTAAACAAACCGGGGAGTTCAGAAACTTTCTACTTAAAATACTTTCTGTCAGACTGTAACCCACAGATAACTTATAAAGTGGCACAATTTTGTGCCTCTGCAATTACTTGCAGGAAAAGAAAAATTAAATCCAAGATAGCAGAAAATAGTGCATCTGAATTACTTTAATTTAGCTGACAGAAGTTGTTTTTTTATTTTTACTTAAATTTACTTTCTTCCTAAATTGATCTATTTTACCTTCTTAGCAGACAGATTTATCCTCCTGAGATTTAAAAACAAAGCACCTAGTGTACAAACTATCCTATGTATGCACTATTTTACTGTATTGTTTGTTAATGTAATACTAATGCATTACTATTTATGCATTATTTTATTTTATTATTTTATTTTAACCTTACTGTTTTACTGTTCTTGTTTCTTTTATGCTGGTCTTTGACCGTAATAAAGTATCATTAATCATTAATAATTAATCATTAATCATGTGGAATTGACAGCCAAGAGATAGGATAAGATCGAATATATTAATTCATTATTTAATAGCAACATTGCCTTGTACTGAAGTTGCCTTTTAGTATATAAGCAGAGTGTTATAACTTGAATTCTGTATTCTATATGCAGTCTCATGCAATCACAAATCTCTCAGACATAAATGCAGAAATGCATTGGAAAGAATCTTTCTATGCGAACATAAAGTTAGCATTTTCACACTCAAACAAAGAAAATGGTAGCTATGGCATTCCAGATACGTAATCCTAAAATCTGTCCCTAAAACCTGGCAATAAGGTGGTGCATACCAATTGTTTTATTAGTACAACATATATAAGTATTAGGCAGACTGCAAATAGTTTCACACACTGAAACAATCATCTTGACTATTTTGCCTGTTTTATCTGTATATGATACAAAATATGGACCCAAAAATGTATCTTGAATATTATCCTGTATATAAATATTTGCTCTTTCATGTAATGCATTGTAAACAATTGAGGACATTATTTCCAAAGCTACTTTCTACATCATTCTACCATGCAGTACGAAGCTAAATGGAACAGATTATCCCCAATATACTTGATTCCCTTCCACTCCCTTGAGTATGCTGTTGGGAGAGGTTTCAGATTTTTTTTTTTATTTCCCATACCTATTGATATGGAAGAAAACGGATAATTTGTGTCAAATAGCAGGTGGGGGGGGGGGGGGGAGAGAAGAGATATTACTAGACCAAAGTATACAGACAAAAAATACAGCTTTCTTAAGAAGTGCTTTTCATCCCAAAATAAAACATAACTTTTATTTTTTATTTTACATAGCTCACTTTTATCTAAATAACAATATGCATTACAACACACACACACACACACACTATTGCTAAATGTTACCTTCAATGGGTTTTGTGGGTGATTGTACCTATCAAGGCCAAAGCATATTATCTAATCACATCTGTAGAAGGAAGGTGGAGATAAAACCAATCAATGAACTCATATGCACCCAAGATTCAAACCACTATAACAGAAATGGGGAAGCAGTATGCAAAGAGATCTTGTAGCACCATTGAGATTAACTGAAAGAAAGATGGTAGAATGTGCTTTTGTAGACTTGAGTCTACTTTCCCAGATGCATGTTTGAAGTGGGGAGTCCAGAGACAGACCCTATATAAGCAGGTTGTGCATGAGAATGTCAACTGAAATGCAAAACCCTGTGGGTATGAAGTTGAGGTGGCAAGTTAAGTTTTAATTATGGTTGTTGAGGGACAAAAGCAGGAGGAATGTTGGGAAATGTGTGCCCTTGCAACTCCCATTATTCTTCACCATTGACTTTGCTGGCTAAAGCTGATGAAGACTGAAGTCCAACAATATCTAGAGGGCCATATGTTCCCCACCCTTGCATTATGGGAACATATATTTTTGAAGATAGGATCATGTTCCAAGTAGAAACATCATTTTTTTTTTTTTGGGTCAGGCCTGCTTCAGATCGTATAAAAGTATGACACACAGAGTTACACAGAGTTATATCAAGCTCTTATATAAATGTCACTGAAGTCCCCAATATTTTGAGGGATTATATTTCATTCTGTACAACATCAGGTACCTTTGGATTTTATTTGCACTGACTCTCTGCCTAGTGAAGTTTCCAAATTAATCCCTAATTTTGTCACACAATGGTTCATGTATTTTGTCTTATCTGTTCTGTCATTCTGTGCAATCCAAACACTTGGGAAATGCAAACAATGCCTAACTTTCAGTTGGCATAGATTCAAAGGCAACAATTATTTCTTATTTACTGCATTACCCTTGGAGGACCTTTTAGAATTTTAATACCTTAGAGCCAGGGCTGGAAATATGCCAGTAACATTGTTGCTGAGTATTCTAAAATATGATGCTTTCACCTAAGATGTGTATGTGCCCATGTGAGTACGAAATTTTCTCAGTTCAGTACAGGGCTTGCCCAAAAGAACCTGAAACATGTTTCCAGCCCCAGGTTAGCATTATCTAGCTGTAACCACATCACTATGGTATCTCTTGTTTCTTTGCTCCAAAAAACAGCAAGTGCTATGTTAGTATTATTCCAATAGTGCAATAATTTCCTTTTGCTCTATTGAATCCTTAAGTTTGAAAAAGAGTAGGATGAATGACCCAAAATACTATCTAATAGAAAGCAACATTTAACCTATTTAGATCTGATACAGGACTGGCATTTACAGAAGAAAGGATTTACAAATGCAGATGTTTTTAGTGGTTTACGATTGAACCAATTATATAGGAAAATTAGGTGGTGCACTGATCTGCAGCATGCAAAATGTGCCAATCATACTGGAACCCTCCATGAGATGAATGTACAAGTTCTTAGTAATATTACAGGGTGCTTAAATACAATTCTCTGTGTGGTGATGCCCTTGCTCCAGTATACCTTAAGGCACACCAGAAACCCTTCACTTGACTTGCATTTGCCAAATATTAAATGTTAACTAGCAGGGAGTTACAGTCTATTAATGACCCAGAAAGCCAAGACTTCTATTTAAGTATTTATTTTTCATTTAGGGAGGAAGGGCGAAACTAGGTAGGTAGGTTAAAGATTTCCATTCCCAAGAACACTGTCAAAAGGTGTTGTACAGGTTTCCTTTAATAAGGACTGAAAGGTTAGAAAGCAGCTGATCCTACCAGAAGATATGCTCAGTCACAGTTCATAAGTTGATCTCTCCCGTGTCATTCAAGATCTCAAAGGTGCTTTGTTTTATGCATAGGGTTGCTACTGGATACACACTGTACTCGATATGCTACATGCTGTGATTAGAAAGTAAACATGTCTTATAACTGCTATCATGGCTATTAATAGTCTGCCTGAATTGTGTGTTGGTTGGAAAACTTTCAGTTGGGTGTGGCTGATGCTCTCAAAAGGATTTATCTTCAAATGTTGAAAGGCTGCTTCTTACTCTTGGTTTATATTTATTACTGTATATGTTGTCTGAAAAACAGACATTTGCATGGGGAACTTGAGACAATTTTTCTCTTCTCATTTGCATGTGTGAGGCAGACCCAAGAAGCTGCAGTTAAAATGACAACACCAGCAGGGCAGAGTGGACAAACATGTTTTAATCATAAAGCAATCCCACCCAGTGGGAAGTCCCTAGTGTTGGTGTCACCCAATGTGGTCACTCACGGGGGGCCAGGACTTCTGGGCGGGGGGGGGGGAGAACTTCCAGGACAGGACTTCCAGGGCGTATGGGAGCATGTGCATATGGAGATGCCCCCATGCGACTCCAGGGAGCAGCTGTGCAGTCCTGGGAAGGGCCATGGAGAAGCCAGTGGGCCCTGGGAAGGGCCGGTGACCGACCAGGTGTTACCCCCTTTTCTGGGGTGTCACCCAGTGCAGTCCATATCCCCCCCACCCCCCAGTGATGCTACTCATCCCACCTTGATCTTCCCTCCATTGGAAAGGGTATTTCTCCCTCCATGGGGACAAAGGAAGCAGATAGGAATAGGTGTGATTTTCAATGGAAAAGATAGCTGATAAGAGAAAAGAAACTTCTTTCATCCTAGTAAATATCTATTTAGAAGTACAGTGGGCCCTTGGGATCCACTGGGGTTTGGTTCCAGGACACACACACACACACACCGTGGATACAAAAATCTGTGGATATTCAGGTATCATTAAATACAGTGGATAATAAAATGGTGTCCCTTGTATAAAATGGCAAAATCATGGCTTGCTTTTCTGGATTTATAATTTTTTTGAATATTTTGAAACCATGGATGTTTGAATCTGTGGGAAAGGAATCCCTGGATATGGAGGGCTGACTTTATGATCTCTTGATTTCCACTTGACTGACTCGCAAGGAGCTGTGTACAGGACTGCAGTCTTTGTTTGCTTTCTCAAGTCAACACCTAATCACAATCATAATGAAAATTAATAGAATATATGCACATATAGGTGTATTACATCTGTTAAGAAAATCAAGAAATAATACCCAATTGCATATCCAAGCAACTTATATGGAATAAAAATTCAATGTCCAAATAATTGAAATTATTAAAATAGTACATAAATGCATAGTGGAAAATAGCAAAATAACACTTTATTAATCCTTTCAGAGTAACCTTGATTCCATTGTTAATGTTAAGCATTGCTACTGCTTTTTTATTTGCAAGCATCATCCTCAGTCTAGGCATTCTGAAGTACCATGAGACCCAATAGAGAATTTAAATGAAACAAGGAAGCTTCATTCTGATGGGTATATTGTTAAAATATGTAGATGTGTAAATTTGACTCAAAATATTTATTTATTTATTTATTTGTTTGTTAAATGTTTGTAGTGAACATGTTGTAAAATTCTAAGCATATGTACTTGGAAGAACTTCTTGCCACATTCAAATCAATTTATTCCCAGGAAATTGTGGGTTGGATTGTTGCCCTGGAGATTCTAACATAATAAATAAGCGCTTTAAAATGTTAATATATATTAAGGGTATTTCAACCTAGATTATCAACACAGTATATTGCAACATCTATAAATCACTACAGTATCCTGGATTATAACAATCCACTTAAATGATACACTGAAATAGTCCTGATTTTTCAGGCTATTACAATAATCTTGTAACATGTCCCTTGTAATCCAATATAAGACTGATCTGAACATTACAGGATCTAGTTAAGCAATCTTGTCTGGCTCATTCCCATGAAGCTGAAATACTAATTGCATAGATACAACCGATCATAAGTTTTTAGAGAAGAAGTTAGCAGACCAAAACATGTCACCCACATAAATTTATAAAGAGGCTTACTGGACATCAAAAACTGAGCAGGATTAATTTGGATTGGCAGAATCATCCATCCAGGAAAATTGTTCCTGTATGCCTTAATTTTTAGGATTTAAGCCAAGACATAATAGAAATATAATTGCCAGTTTAATCACAGGCATTAAGAGCACCACAGGTGTAGTATATGAAACAGTTTTGTCTTTTAAGTCTTTTTCTTTCTGTAAGTCAAAACAAAATGAAACCAAACAGAATTTGTTCAGCATGTCCATTATATTCTCTTTGGGATCTGTGAAAATGAATTATTCAACTTAAAGGCACTGGAGGGGGTGGAAGACAAACTTGTCGCAGATGATCAACTTTAGGGTTGCTGTAGAATAGAATTTCAGGAAACTAGATCCTAGTCAGAAATTCAATTACTTAATGACAATGATCCTGTTTCATTGTTAGCTTCTGTTGACCCATTGGGAATGTCCCTATCATATGAATCTTTTTGTAGACTCCTTCAGAGGAAGGAAATGAAAAAAAAAACCCACACCTCTTGAGTATTCTTTGCCTAAGAAAACCCTATGGAATTTAAGGTCGCTGTTAAGTCTACAGGTGACTTGAAAGCACATACACAGAGACTCCTGGGGTAGATTTTTTTTAAAGAAGCAGCAAATCTGCCATTGACTAATGTGTTATTTTTCTCTGACATTTTACCACCTAATAAAATATTAAGAAGTTGTTTTTTTTTAAAAAAACAACAACAAACAGCAACATTCTTTCCAGAACTGGAAAAATGATTGAAAATAAAGAAAGCCACATAAAATTTACCTCTACTATGAACTTACCAAATGTTTTCAGTTTTACCATTTCTAAAGTATTAAAAAGGACAATCCTTGGACCCAGTTGTATATATTCTAAAATAGATTTTTCATTTCATGTTAATCAGCAAATCATATGAGATGCACCACCATGAAGTAATATCACGATCAATTAGATAGTAAACTAAAGGATTGCATTTTAAAAATTTGGGTTGGTTTGATTGTATGGATGTTCAGCTCCAGTTTGGCTACATAATTGGGTTGCAACAAGGACAGCAACATTATATGAATTTAGCGTAACATCCTCATTATAGTTGCAGTGCATTTGTCTGATATCACAAGTGGCACTATGGTCTTGTTTTATCCAGTGCAAATAGTAGTTAATACAAGTAGTTTTGCATAGTGTTTATTATTAGTGATCTACTATAGATGAAGAGTGAAATATTGTATGGTACAGACTGAGGAAATCTCTAACTAACATAAGACCATCTGTGGTTGCCTTATGGAATTACATAAATGCAGTAATATTCTGTTATTTTAAAAAGGATGCCAGTCTTTGATTTCATAAACTAAAGGGCTATTTGTGAACAAAAACATGCATACATCTACAACATGCAAGCAAACATCTACACTACACCATCTACAGAATATTTGATTTATTTCATTTTCTGCTGCAGCTCAATACAAAGTCTAACAGCTGGTTAAAAACAACAGCCCGAAACAAAATGAAAATACAGACATGCAACCACTTCATTTAAAATGTCCTCAAATCCTGATTGCAGGATGCCTATGTGCACAACCTTATTTTTGACTGCAACAGTCCCATGGTTGTTTAGTCTATGATCAGAGAAGGAGTTGGGGGTTGGGGAGAGAGAAAGAGAAGTATCTGCAATTAAAGGGTGATGCTTTCAAATAAGAGGATTCATTGTGATGTGTGTGTTTCCATGGTGTTTTCTCACATCCGTGTGTGTGTGTGTGTGTGTGTGTAACTACAATATATGTGTGTGTGTATACATTCACATATCTATGTGTGTGTGTGTGTATATGTGTATGTATACACATTCACATATCTATCTCTATATGTGTATGTGTGTGTATACACTCACATATCTATATGTGTGTGTATGTATACACTTACATATCGATATCTATCTATATATGTGTGTGTATGTACACACACATATCTATACCTATATATGTGTGTGTATACACACTCACATATCTATCTATCTATCTATCTATCTATCTATCTATCTATCTACACACACACACACATGCATAAACCCTTTATGCCTAGCTCTTTTTCAAGTCGGTTTAGCAATTGTCCCCCATCACAAGGGTTTTCCGAAGCAGGGAACCTAGCTTAGTCATGCAGGAGAGAGAAAGCCTCCAAGCCACACAACGCCCTTGTCTCTCTCTCTCTCTCTCTCTTTCCCTGTGTGTACGTGCGGGTCTCTTTCATGCACACACAGCCCCACTGCAGGAGGAGGCGACCCAAGGGAAACCCGCACAAAAGGCGCCCCTTGAGGGCTATTCCAGGCTGGACGCGGAGGGAAGGGGAGGCTGGACAGCTCCCAAGGCTACACTAGGCGGAACCGTACTAAAACAAAGGACAGTACTTGCCCACAGGGAAACTATACTTGTCCATAGAGGATCACTGCGGAATACTTGCCCATAGGGAAACACTATTGAATACTTGCCCAATGTTTCCCTATGGGCCAGTATTCCTCCATGTTTCCCTATGGGCAGGTATTCTCCAATGTTTCCCTATGGGCAAGTATTCCTCCATGTTTCCCTATGGGCAGGTATTCCCCAATGTTTCCCTATGGGCCAGTCCTCTCTATGGGCAGGTATTCCCCAATGTTTCTCTATGAGCAGGTATTCCCCAATGTTTCCCTATGGACAAGTATTCCCCAATGTTTCCCTATGGGCCAGCATTCCTCCATCATCATCATCATCATCATCATCATCATCTATATCCCGCCCCTCTGCAGAGCAACTGGGGCGGCTTACAACATCAAAATTTCCATATACCTCTCTATGGGCAGGTATTCCCCAATGTTTTCCTATAGGCAGCATTCCTCTATGTTTCCCTATGGGCAGCAGGCATTTCCCAATGATTCCCTATGGGCAAGTACTGTCATTTGTTTTATAGCAGGTCCCCAGTAGGAGCTTCCTAGTTGTGTGGGTGGGGAGGGGGAAGCAGGACAAATAAAACAACAAAAATAACTAAATCCTCCCCCCTCCAAAAAACAACAACAACAACCCACCAAAACACATCCCTGGCATTATCATAGGCAGAGCCTGAAAAAAGACCAAAAAAAGAGGGCGGGAGGGAAGACCAGCAGCCGTGGGTGGGTGGGTGGGGTGGGGGTAGGGAAGGCATCCCTGTGCGTAAAAAAATTAAATTAAATTAAATTAAATTAAAAAATTAAGGCAGGGGAAGGGAAGGGAAGGGCGCGCGCAGGGCTCTGTGTATGCGCACGAAAGCACTTCCCTGTCAAGGTGGAGGGAAACCTTGCTAGGAAACCTTGGGGAAGAGGAGGAGGAGGAGGAAGAAGAAGAAAATGAGAGCTCCTCCACTCCTGGGCAGTGGAGCACCTGGTGCCAGGTATGGCTGTGTGGAGTGGAGGCTAGGAAGGATGGGAAATGGCGGTCTCCTTCCAGCGGGGCTGGGTGCCTTGGCGCGGGGAAGCCCTGGCCGCTGCCGCGTGGAAAGAGCGCGCGCGTTCGCGCGCGCTCTTTCCACGCGGCAGCGGCCAGGGCTTCCCCGCGCCAAGGCACCCAGCCCCGCTGGAAGGACACCGCCATTTCCTCTCCCACTCTCCCCTCTCCTTTCCCCACAGCCATACACACCTGGCACCAGGTGCTACACCTCCCAAGAGTGGGGGACCCCTCCTCCAAATAATGAAAAAGGGGGGCAATTTTCCCCCCACAGCCCCTTTTTTGGCCATTCTCTGGTAGCCATTCTCTGTTGCACCCTTGAAAGGGTTAAGAAGGCTTCCCTCTCTCTCTCTCTCTTTCCCTGTCCCCCCCCCCCTCCTCCTCCTCCTCCTCCTCCTCCTCCGCCTTTGTGTGCAAGAAGAGCGCTTTCTCTCTGGCTCTGAAGTGGCGCAGGAGCGCCTTTGGCGGCGGCATTCCGGGATTTCCCTTCTGTTCCGAGCCGGGAATCCTCTTCCTTCCCTCAGCAGGCTTTCCCCGCCGCCGCCGCAGCCGCCATCCTCGAGGCTCTGGCGCCGCTCTGGCTTTGCTGGTTTCCCAGGGATTGCTCCGGAGGGAAGCCCCCGAGGATCAAAGGGGGGTGTTTTAATGGGCGTTGGGGAGATGGCCGCAGCTCTGGAGCGGAGTTTTAATAAATGCATAATAAATAGGTCCTTTTTGAGGATTTGCCTTGTTCTCCTTAAGAGGAAAGGAAGAAGGGGAAACAACCCTCCTCTCCTCCATATATATATATATATATATATATATTTAGAGAGAGAGAGAGAGAGAGAGAATGTGTGTGAGAGTATATGTGGATATATTCTCATGCCGCTCTCTGTATTTGTGTGTGTGTGTGAAAGAGAGAGTGTGTCGAAAGTGTGTCTTTCCTGCCTTGTTCTCCTTCAGGCGAAATGAAAAAGGGAAACCCCCATAAAGAAGGGAAACCTCTCCCATATATATATATATATATATATATATATGGGGGGGGGGGTTCCCTTCTTCATTTCGTCTGAAGGAGAACAAGGCACACACACACACACATCTATATATGGGGGGGGGCTTTCCCGTCTTCATTTCGTCTGAAAGAGAACAAGGCAGGAAAGACACACTTTCGACATTCTCTCTCTCTCTCTCACACACACACAAATACAAAGAGCGACACACATTCTCTCTCTGTCACACACTCACACACATTCTCCCTCTCTCTCACACAGAAACATGTATATATCCACACACACTCTCTCACACACACAGACATATGTATATATCTACTCTCTCTCTCTCACAAAATACAGAGAGCGACATATGTATATATCCGCACACACAAACACATTTTCTCTCTCTCTCTCACAGACACACACACACACAGTCACACACTAACATCACACAGAAGACCTGCTCGCTCTCCAAGCCAACTAGTAGAGGAGTCCAGTCCTCCCATCCTTCCATTTCCCCACCTATCCTAGAAATTGGAATTAAATCCCTCAGGTGTCTGGATAGGAAGGAGCTTATAAACAAGCGCCGGCCAACAATTTCAGGAATTCCTAGCATTTGGGGCCCAATTTAAAGCCTCACCTCACACGCAGGCTTGCCAAGTCCCCCTTCCTTGCTTCCCTGGGGGATTCCTGCTCCGCACACAGCAGTGAAACACAGTTATTAATAGTGAAGACTTTTGCTTCTCTCCCCCCCCCCCCCCCACACACACACCGGGTGGGGAGTGAGAGAGGGACCACCAGCCTCAACCTGGATGCGTGGGCGGGGGAGAAACCTATCTATAAGTAGGTTTGCAAGGGATTGAGGATGCTGAGTAATTATGGGGGTGGGGGTGGGGGTGGGGAGACCCCTGCTTCAAAACCCTGGGGAGGGGGATCCGGATTATGGTGGGGGGGGGAAAGAAAGACAAACAGGAATAACCCTTACCTGCCTGAGCAGCTCTTGCCACAGCAGCGGGCGGTGCTGGTGAAATCCCCCTCCCCTCCTCCTCCTCCTCCTCCTCCTCCCCCCCCCTCCTGGGGGCTGCCACTGGTGCAGAGAATGAGTGCCTGGCAGGTGGGATGCCCCTTGGGCAGAGAGAGGAAGGGCAGGAGGAGAGAGAGAGAGAGGGAGAGAGAGAGGCAGGAGCACTGCCTGTCCCTGGCACCAGCACTGCTGGCACGCACCGCCACTCCTCCTCCCCCTCCCTCCCTCCCTCCCCTCCCCTCTCACGCAGCAGCTTCTCTCTCTCTCTCATTCTCTCTCTCTCTCTCTCTCCCCCCCCCCCCGGCTCCCCACTTCTTTCTTTCTTTCTTTCTTTCTTTCTTTCTTTCTTTCTTTCTTTCTTTCTTTCCAGGTGACGTGATGCCCGTTGTTTTGGTGCGCCCGACCAATCGGACTCTCCGCCTGGATTCTACGGGAGCCGGGATGGGCCCGTCGTGGCGGCGGCGGCGGCGGCAAGAGGACTCCCCTCTGCCGACCATAACGCATTGCGCAGGGTGCACCACCGCCTGCTCCTCCTGCAGCTTTAACAGCTCTGACCTTATGGAAACACCATTGCAGTTCCAGCCGGGCTTCTGCTCAGAGCAGCAGCAGCAGCATCGCCCGCATCGCCAGCCACAGCACCACCACTACCAGCGGCACCAGAGTCAAGAGAGGCAGCAGCAGCAGCAGCAGCAGCCTTTGCCTTTGCCTTTGCCATTGCCTTTGCCTCTGCCATTGCCCTTGCCGCCGTCCAGCAGCCCCTGCCTCCAGTGCAACCACTGCGCTCCTTGCAAGGGAGCCGCGGGGGCTGGAGACCACCTGCCGCCGCCGCCGCTGCTCCGCACTTCCTCGCCTCTCTCGGGCGCCTTCCGGACGCTCTCCTCGCCGCTCTCCTCCTCCGCCTCCGCGTCCTCCTCCTGCTCCTCCCGCCCGGGCAGCCAGCTCAACGCCAGCCAGCTGACCCCTTCCAGCCATGCCAGTGCGCCCCAGCACCACCACTACGCCCAGTCCCACCACTCCCACTCCCACCAGTGCCAACAGCAGCAGCCCCAGGCGGCGGGCAGCCCCCATCACCACCTCCCCCATCAGCCTCAGCAGCGTCGGGAGAGCAACCCCTTCACGGAAATAGCCATGAGCAGCTGCAGGTACAACGGCGGCGTCATGCGGCCCCTCAGCAACCTGAGCTCCTCCCGGAGGAACCTCCACGACCTGGACGCCGAGGCTCAGCCGCTCCAGCCCCAGCAGCCCCAGCAGCCCCCGGCCCACTCCAGCCCCGCAGCCTCCTCCGCTCCAGCCGCCGCCGCTTCGGCTTCGGCTTCGGCTTCGGCTGCAGCCACAGCCACCGCCGCCGCCGCCGCCGCCGGTCCGGAGATCGTGGTGTCCAAACCCGAGCACAACAACTCCAACAACTTGGCGCTCCACGGCTGCGGAGGAGGAGGAGGAGGAGGCAGCCAGACCAACAGCGGCGGCGGCGGGAAGTCGAGCAAGAAGAAGAACCAGAACATCGGCTACAAGTTGGGGCACCGCCGGGCGCTCTTCGAGAAGAGGAAGCGGCTCAGCGACTACGCGCTCATCTTCGGCATGTTCGGCATCGTGGTCATGGTCATCGAGACCGAGCTCTCCTGGGGCGCCTACAGCAAGGTACAGGCCCCTTCCCCTTCCCTTCCCCTTCCCCTTTCCCCTTCCCTTTCCCTTTCCCTTCCCTTCCCTTCCCCTTCCCTTTCCCTTCCCCTTCCCTTCCCCTTTCCCCTTCCCCTTCCCTTCCCTTCCCTTCCCCTTCCCTTTCCCTTTCCCTTCCCTTCCCTTCCCCTTCCCTTTCCCTTCCCCTTCCCTTCCCCTTCCCTTTCCCTTCCCCTTCCCTTTCCCCTTCCCCTTCCCCTTCCCCTTCCCTTTCCCCTTCCCCTTCCCCTTCCCTTTCCCTTCCCCTTCCCTTCCCTTTCCCTTCCCTTTCCCTTCCCTTTCCCCTTCCCCTTCCCTTCCCTTTCCCTTCCCCTTTTCCTTCCATTTTCCTTCCCTTCCCTTTCCCTTCCCCTTCCCCTTCCCCTTCCCTTCCCAGGCAGCATCCACTTTTCTGAGACTTGATACACAAAGAGAGAGAGAGAGTCTCTCTTTCTCCATTGCTTCCCCCCTTTCTCCAGATCCCCTGTTTACTTTTTCATTCACTCTTCTCTTCTCTTCCTTTCCTTCCTCTCCTTTCATTGTACCATAATAAAGATTCAGTTCTATTCTATTCTTTCTTTTCCTCTCCATTTTTTCTTGTTTGTGTCTTGTGCGCCTTCATGTCTTTCCCACTTACACTGACCCTATCATTGGCAAGATTTGTTTGGGGGGGGTTGCCATTGCTTTTGAGGCTGAGAGTGTGTGACTTGCTCAAGGTCACCCAGTGGGTTTCCATGGCCGAGCTGGGAATCCATCCCTGGTCTCCAGAATCCCAAGTCCAATGCTCAAACCACTACACCACACTGGCTCTCTATTATTCTTTCTTTTTTCCTCTTTATTTGTGCCTTATTCTTTCTTTAGAATCTTCTTCTCCCCCCCCCCTTTCCCCTCTCCTTTCTCATTTGTAATCAGTTCAAACCAGTGGTCTTGAATGCAGTTATTCTTTATTGAGAAAGTCCCCAGTTACCTGAGTGGCATCTGTTTCTAGGAAAATGCTGTCAAGGAGTGGGACCAACTCTCCACTCCATTTGGGCAAACAAGTCCACAACCACAACAGTGTGCGCATCCACACATCCACATGCTTATCTCCACAAGAATACTCTCCCTGAGTTCTGACTAGGAAGTGGGTGGCACTGTTGCTGGAGAAGCTTGACGGTATTTTCCATTTTAAACTACTTTGTCTGGAACCCCACTTTCAGTGGTACAGTTAATAAATATCTTGATAAGTGGCGTGTTGTGGCTTGCTTGCTTTTTCAACTGATGCTCAAAATCTGTGTTTTGTTATGATAGATATGTGCAATGTCCTTCTGCCTCGTTGCATCTTACACTTTTCAGTGAGTAACATGGGAACTTGCCGACTTGCTTGTTCAGGCAATAGAGGTTAGCCAGTTAAGTTTGCCCTAATTTGCTTTGTATCATTATTGTTCATCCATATGAACCAATGCTGTGCCATGAATGCATGGCATCTGGCATAAAGAGGCATTTGCAGCTGGTAGCTTCTGCACAGAGCTCTTTGTGAAACATTTTCTCTTTGTTATCCAAGCTCCAAAGCTGAAAGGGGACAAAGGAGAGTAGACTCAATAAGCTAATAACTTGAAAAGCCAGCTGTTTAAATGCTTCACATCAAAGGCTTTAGCATCCTTAATAAGATTATTGCCTTTTGGATTGTTTTAATTCCAAAAAGATTTGTCCAGTTGTGTTACAGCTGAGAGTTACTTTTCACAGGGGGTGGGTGGGGGAGACAGTTGACTCCCTGTTACTTTGGCAGGCTCTTCAAAACTAATCTATTCCTAGCACTGAGGTCGTCTTCTTTAATAGAGTTCATATGTCCAATTTTTTTTTTAAAAAAAAATAATAATCATGAGCATGCTTACTTTTTTTTTTTTTTTAAAAAAAGGAGAACAAGACTCAGAAAGTAAGTCTTTCTTAGTACAGTCTACATCCCTTCTGTAATCTTTGAGATGAAGGAGAAAAATAATCAATGTAAAAAGTGTCTTTTTTTTGTTGTTGCAGGAGTCGCTGTATTCATTAGCCCTAAAATGCCTTATTAGCCTCTCTACAATCATTCTGCTTGGTCTGATTATTGTATACCACGCAAGGGAAATTCAGGTATGTTCCACTTATGAGTCTGAGGCTTGCTGCTACCTGTGTTTCAAGGACATTTCTGTGAAACTAAGCAGACTGCATTGACGCATTTGTACTTCGTGAACATTGCAACCTCTGAGGTGCGGTGTTGTTACTTGAAGGGTCTGAGAACAGTCATCTGCATGTACTGGATGTGCTTTGCTTGTCCTCAGAATCAATTTGTTAATGCAAAAGTGGGAGATATAATGTCTGCCCTTCTACAATAACTGCATGTTATTCTAATCCATACAGAATCATGTGATTGACTGTGGAGTCTCTAGTCACCTCTAAACATCACACTTGATGATACTGTTAAATATCTCTATGGGACATTATAAAAAGGCTAATAAATAAATGCTGCAGGTTTAAATTCCATCTATTAGTGCCACAGGTTTGCAGTTCTTTAACAATGAACCTTGAGAATAATGTAAAAAGTTAGCAAAGCACAGCTTTAGTTAGAGGATACATGTTTAGCTTTGTGTTTGAAAATGTGATACTTTTCATACCATTTTATCCTGAGATTAAGAAATGTTTTCCTGCTTTCTCCTCTAAGGAGACTGTCTCTGAGGTTTGTTTGTTTTTTAAATGACTTCTCTTATGAAATGTGACTTGCTGATTCCTCTTTGCAGGAGATAAAACAGTTGTACTCTACAAGTGACAAAGTCAGTGCCCCCCCCCCCATACTGCTTAGTACCATTAATTTCAGTAGCATGTATTTTCTCATAGGTTTGTGTAGGATTTCAGCCATGGAAATTATCTTTGAGTAGGACTAGGATCATGTATAGGGTATCTTCCATTCATAGGACTAGGATCATGTATAGGGTATCTTCCATTCTGTTGTGCTATTTTATTACAGAGAACTTGTAATCAGGGCAAGAAAGCTGATTTCTTTAAAGACCAAGAATTTTTCATACTGATGGAGGGAATTACTAATATGTGATGGATGGTTGTTACCATATACTAGTAACAGTTATACATTGTATCACATGATCACTGTCATATGTAATATTTCTGGGCTTTACCCAGCAGAGCTACAAATTCTGAATATTCTTACTCAGTAGAGCACTTTTTTTATTCAAGGTCACAGGATCTGGTTGACTGAATTTGTACATGATTTAGTAGAAAGTCCACTTGCATTTAGAAGAAGTATATTCACTGTCACTTTATACATGTCTACTCAGAAATAAGCCCATTGCATTCAGTTTGACTTTCTATTGGGTAAATACATGCTTAAATACTTATTTTCATACTTAAACATACTTAAACACCCATTCTCCTTGCAAAAGTTGGTGGATTTTAAGATAAATAGCAGGGATATTTGTGCAAAACTCATATTTTTGAAGATATAATGAAATAAAACCCTTGTTTTTGTACATTTTTGCTCTTTGAATCCATAGCTTGTTTTTAGTTATTTTTAAAAAAATCATATAACAATTTGCAATAAAAATGAGTCATATTTCCCAAGTTCCAATAATATTGCAGCATTTTCAGTACTGCATAAGCTCATTGAAGCCTAGTGCTTGCCATAAAAGAGGAATAAAATTTGACTAACAAATTAACACAGATAACAGAGGAGAGCTTAAGAATGTATTCTTGATTTCCTCAAAAAACCTTTGACTTAGTAAAAACATCAATATTCACTTATAAATCAATATTGTATTTACAATTAAAAATCAATATCAAATAGCAGCTTTTTGCATACTTATCTTGCACCAAGTCCACTGAACACAATGGATTTTACTTCTGAGTAAACACTAACAAGATCAGTGTTTACTGGCAATAAATAAGTGGCTTCTTCAGGTGAGTTCAGTGAAACAGAACTGAGTATTAGTGTAAAAATTATTGTAGAGACTTATTCTGATCAAAAAACCCATTATTCTATCTACCATATTTGGGCTCAGTGAGCATTTATGGAATTACAAATTTACATTGGTAACAAATGTATGTTTTGGGTGTATGTTTACAAAATGTTTGATGAATCTACTGTGTGTATGTATGTGCTTTCAGGTTGCCTGCCGACTTATGATGACTGCATTTCATAGGATTTTCTTAGGCAAGAAATACTCAGAAGTGGGGTTGCCAGTTCCTTCTTCTGAAATATAGCCTATAGTGCCGGTTATTTGTTGGCAATCTCTCATCCAAGTACTAACCAGGGCTGACTCAGCTTAGCCTCCAAGATCTGATGGGAACTTGTGCCTTCAAGATACTTATGCCCTGAATCTATTGTTACAATTCTGCAATTACATCTAAATATTATCCATTTAAAAGAATCTTCTAAAAATAATGGTGGCTTATTTTGTCAACACTGAAATAGTTGTTATTGCTGTTTCTTAATATTCCTGGGATCTATGCAATAATGGTGAGGTTTTCTTTAAAAATGGAAATTGTTGTAGCCAGCTAGCCATGGATACAAAGTTGTTGGTGTATTGAAAATCTTGGGGCACACCAAAGAAGGAACCCTTCTTTTCTTTCTTTGTGGCTGCAGGGCTCTCGTTTATTCTTATTTGTGACTCGTGGTGTAGTGGTTTGAGCATTGGACTATGACTCTGGAGACCAGGGTTCAATTTCCCAGTCAACCATGGAAATCCACGGGGTGACCTTGGGTGAGTCACATACTCTCAGCCCCAGAAAACCCCATGAGTTGCCTTAGGGTCGCCATAAGCTGAAAATGACTTGAAGTCACACAACAACAAACAACAACAATAACAACAACATGGCTCTTTTTAAAACCACCACCAAATAAGCATACAAATAAGACAAAACTAGTGTTTTGTTGGAGTGATATTTACTGTTCTTAATATGGGTGAATCCAATGTGTGGCAATGAGGATTGTGCTTTGAGTTCACACTATGGTAGGCCTTGTGGATTATGTGGTTTCTCTATTTAGCTGCATTGTGAAAGAAGTTCAGTCATCATAATGTAAGTTAGAAAGGCTAGGGAAATATTTATTTAATTAAGTAAATTGTTGTAGTTTTGAGAAATTCTTGTTACATTGTAGTCAGGAATGGTAGTTTACAAATTATGACCTCTGGTGATAAAGTAAGAAAATGGAATGATTGGTTTAGTTCCAGAAACTCTCATATGAAACTATCTCAGACAAATTGTTTCCTTGGCTTTTCTAGTAGCTCGATCCCCAGAGATCTTAGTGACTGAATATTCAAACAGTTATGTAGAGATATTTTTGTAACCACTGTCAGTAACTATTCTTAGTTCTGCTGTCAATGTTTTAGGTTGCATATATACCTGTATCCATAGTGAATTTATCTCGGCTTTGCTGTTTATCTTCTTTTACACAATGAAGTTTTTTCACTATGCATTTCATTGTGTGGAAGCAAGCTGGTAATCCTGGTTGAACTTCAATAAAGTATAATTTAAGCTTTTTTCTCTCTTCAAAAGCTCAATTTCTATAAAAGAAAAATCATAGGCTGTCTATACTCTTGCTTTCATGTTCAGCACTGTGGACAGCTCCAAGCATCAGAACTCTTTTCCTATACTTTTTAATGTACTTTAAGTCATGACTGTATACAGCAGGGGTAGGCAACCTTTCCCCTTTAAGGGCCGAGGGACTTCAGCTCCCAGAAGCCTCAGCCATGTTGGCCAATATCCCATGTTGGCCAATAGCTCCTGGGATTCTGGGAGCTGAAGTCCCTCGGCCCTTAAAGGGGAAAGGTTGCCTACCCCTGGTATACAGGCTTACATGAAAGTAAATCCAGTTTGAGTTGAGTGAGACTTTTTTTGCACAAAGCTGGACAGGATTGTGCTATAAACATTTTTTTTCATAAAACACACTAATATAAAACATATAGCAAAAAGAGTACCAGAATCAGATTGGAGGATTTTGGAAATCCCGTGTTAAGTTCATGGTAGGATTTTGTTTTGAATATTTGTGAGCTAGAGATGAATATTTTCTTTTTTGATCTACATATAAGATGCATACATAATCTACATTATGTCTGCATAATCTGGCCAAAGATAAGAAAATGTGTGAGAGGTTTCTAAGTGGAAAGCTATAACAGACATTATCATTCTGAAAAATATGTTTAAACCAGTGAAGACATGCTTATAAATATTCTTTATTTTCTTACATTGTCCAATTCATTTTAGGAGATTTCTCAAATCTTAGAAAACTTGTGTCTCTACATACCTTGATGTTCATGTTCTAAATCCATTAGCAAAATGAATTAATGTTTCTGCTCCAATAAGCGTTACATGGAGCGTCAACATTTTGCAGAGGAAACCATCTTCTAAATAGCATCTTTATCAAAAGATGGTATGTAGCATGTTTTGCAAATGTCTAAATGTATCTTGGTTTACAAAGAAACATGGCTATAGATCTTCATAGTATTTTAGAAATAAATTATTTTAAAATAAAGTTGTTCCAGCTGTTTAATGAAGGAAACAATAATAACTATTTTTTTTAACTAAGCACAGGTATGAAGATAATGCTTTAGGCCAACAGAGGGAGGTATACATTTTGCTGTAACAAGACTTTTAAATATATAAAGACTGGAGAGAATATCCTGATGTAGAAAAGATGCCTGTTGAAATTTTAAGAATTTTATTTATTTCAAAGGAGAGATATTGTGAACTAGATTATGACTCCAGATGGAGCAGTATTTGGCATATGACAAGTTTCATAGCTTTATCATAGTTCTTTCAGATAAGCTGCAGTACAGTCCTTTGCATATCCACTCAGAGGTAAGTTTATTGAGGCTTAATCACAAGAAATTGGGCATAGGACTGCTGCCTTAAAGTAATTGGCAGATGGAATAGTGAATTGATACTGAACATGAATGATCTTTGCTGTTGTGACATTTGTTTAGACCAGTGCTGCTCAGTGGTAGTTTCAACACTGGTGCCAGTCCATGAGCTGCTGGTCTGCAGAGAGCTTCCTGGAAAGAAAGGAACAATTGTAGCCAGTGGACACAAATGTGGCACCAGTCCTTGGAACATTAGGAAAAAAATTGTGGGTCCTCCTCATCATGGCTTAAAGGAGATACATATTTTGTCTTACAGCATCAGTGTTGTACAAAATCCAGTAAAAGATGTATGGGCTGTCTTACAGCAAGCCTCTACAGTGGTAACTGCTGGATACCATTTAGCTTTCATGGCATGATCTTTTTGGGTTGTGTGCAGCAGGACTGTTTACCTTCTGTGTTGATATCCTGCAGCTTAGTATAATAATGACTGGGACCTTATGCAAACAAAGCATGCATGCTGACAAAAGGCTTCTGTCCAGTAGGTTCTGGCTGGAAGTTAAAAACGTATCTTTCAGAGCAAGATATTATTTGGTGTTTATCATAGAATCATAGAATCATAGAATCATAGAGTTGGAAGAGACCACAAGGGCCATCCAGTCCAACCCCCTGCCATGCAGGAACTCCCAATCAAAGCATCCCTGACAGATGGCCATCCAGCCGCTGCCCAAAGACCTACAAGGAAGGAGACTCCACTACTCTCCGAGGGAGTGTGTTCCACTGTCGAACCGCCCTTACTGTCAGGAAGTTCCTCCTAATGTTGAGGTGGAATCTCTTTTCTTGCAGCTTGCATCCATTGTTTCAGGTCCTAGTCTCTGGAGCAGCAGAAAACAAGCTTGTTTCCTCCTCGATATGACATCCCTTCAAATATTTAAACATGGCTATCATATCACCTCTCAGCCTTCTCTTCTCCAGGCTAAACATCCCCAGCTCCCTAAGTCGTTCCTCATAGGGCTTGGTTTCCAGACCCTTCACCATTTTAGTTGCCCTCCTTTGGACACGCTCCAGTTTCTCCACATCCTTTTTGAATTGTGGTGCCCAGAACTGGACACAGTATTCCAGGTGAGGCCGGACCAAAGCAGAATAGAGTGGCACTATTACTTCTCTTGATCTAGACACTATACTTCTACTGATGCAGCCTAAAATTGCATTGGCCTTTTTAGCTGCTGCATCGCACTGTTGACTCATGTTCAACTTGTGGTCATGATTCTGTGGATGTGATTTTAAATATTAGAGCTGTTTTACAGTGCTAGAATACAGAAGCAGGCTTTTGCTTCTTGATTATCTAACTGAGAATTTGGAAATTAATAAGTGGTTGGTTTCTCAGCTATTGATCAGTCCCATTCATTAGATGGGACTAGTGAACAATGGCGAGGGCGGGGGGAATCACACAGGTATCAAGGAATAGGAAATATAAGATGGAATTGATTATTCAACTGATGACCTGAAGCAAGTTCTGACAAAGAATTCAAATAAGTTGATTTGTGTATACGTCTCTCGCTTCTTCATTCCAGAAATATTACACTTAAATTATGTTTACCCTATACATCTATTGGCTTCGATAGCTAAGGTATGGATTAAATAAGTAAATGCATTGGTAATTATAAATATAATGGTAGAGAGATCTGTTGTAGGATATTCTATCCATTTTTACTCAGCAGCACCAAAATTAATAGTTTCAGAGGGACTTATTCCCAAATAACAACTTTAACTATTTTCTATCCCCTATAAGCAATATTGGCATGTTAGGTGAATGTCTGTAACAATAAACAAGAGTATGTGTCTATATGTGTGTGTCCACTATTGTCCCACCAGAAGCCTGATATGGATACAAAATATACTTAAGAGTGAGCACCTTGAAGTTATTTTGTTTTTTAAAAATTGTTATATACTTCTAGTTGATTAAAGTATGTCTGCGGCCCTATCTATAGTCAATAGTATCAGATGTGCCTAATACTGCTTAGGAATGAAGAAGGACTCAAGCCAGGTATATTAATTTCTTCATGGGCCTATAGGCAGTTTCAGATCTGCTTCCCTCTTCAGGGCCTTCAAACCTTTCAACAGGTGAAAGGGAGGATGGGGGGGGGGGCAAGAAGACATAGAGAGAGGAGTCCTTCTGCTTGGAAAGTGAGAGGGGGAGAGTGAGCAGAGACAAAGGATGAGCTAGTACCAGGTTGGAGAGAAAGGAAGATGAATGAGTGGAAAAAAGAGATTGTCTTAGGGGCAGAAGGAAAAGGGAAAGAGTGCTAGTCTTCCCTAGTGATAAAGCTGAAAGGAGGCCTGAAATATTTAGAGGGCTAAATATTTAGATTTCTAGGCATCTCTATATTGGGTTTCCCTCTGCAAAGCTCCAGAAGTTAGAGGAAGTGAGGAGAGGGAGGGGAGATCCTTTTGCTCGATAAGAATGGGTGGAGGGTGAGCAGAAGAAAAGCTGGGAGTACAAAGGTGGACGTAAAGAAATCCAACAAGAAAGAAAAGGCATGGAGCAGGGGCAAGAGAGAAAAGCATGCCTGTGAAATCTGAAAAGTTTGGAATGCCCCATAACTTTGTGTGAGGGGGTGGTGATGCTTGATCTCTCTGTCAGTAAAAAGAATCTTCTTTTCATAAAGAGATAACTCTGGATCTAACTCTGTTTGACAGAAAAAAGTCCCTCAATTTTAAACATACACACTTGGAGAACCTCGTATGAAACGGGTCAAACTAAAGGTGAATCCAGTGAAATAACCAGTATTATGGTCAGAAATATGAAGCTGCTAGGTTTAGTTTAAATAGTATCTAAACAAGAGAAGCATTTATTATTGAGGGTGTTACCCTGGATGCAGATCTGTCCTGGAAAGACAGTTCAAAACAATATGCTTACTTAGGAGAATTAAGTTCATCTCAAATGTAGAAATATTTAGTGATTGGGTAACAGTCTAGGGGACCAATCCCAATATATACCGAGTCCAAAGGCACAAAGAACTCCAGAGGAAGGTTTCCAGTGGTAATGAGTTTATTTGAAAGGGGAAATCAATACACACACATAAGTAAACAACCATGTACATGCACAAGGACTAGAGAAATCAAAGATGTTAGGTTGGAATAGAAATGAGGCTTCACTAATGGTGATACTGCACCGGAACAGATCTTGACTCCAATTGCTGATGGTTCAGGAACGGAATCAAAAGCTCAATCACTCCCTTGGCAAGTGGGGTCTGGGGAGCGATAGAGATGCTAGTCTAGCATGCTAGCATGCAAGTTTGCCCAGACTTGCTTACTATATCTGCATCCCTTTGTTCTCTAGATGCATGCATTTGGGTCTCCTCACCTCCTCCAGAATGTCCGGAATTGATCAATCAACCGGGGGGGGGGGGGATGCATCTCCTGCTTGCTAGCCTACGTGCAGGGACTGCCTTCTAGTCATGGTATCCACAATTGGGGTTGTAGAAGGATCATCCAGTCTATGTTTTATTGCATTTCTGATATCAAAAGAGGAGGGGTACTCATGGGCCTAACAAGGGTGTGAGAAAACTAGCCTAAATTTGTGTTAAATATCATTGCTGCAAAGTACATCGGCCACTAAGTCATAGGCTACTTTTTCATCCAGGCTATGAGAGATAGTGTATTGGATGAGTAGAAAACTTTAGTGTGCTTTCATTTCTTAATTTTGCATTATTATTTTTTCTGAGAGCATAGTCTTGATTAAAATTTAGGTTCACTGAATGTGGGGATAGTAGACACATTTTGCCTCAGAGTATTTATGATGATAGTTGTTCTATAGGCAAGCCTTATTCACACAACCCCCCCCCCACACTGTTTAATTAACTTTTTTTCTCTTACATTGACTTGAATATATGCATGTGTGTGTGTGTGTGTTTGTAAAATTCCATCAACTTTATCAAAAATGTCCTGTTTGGGTTATGATTGCATTAGTTCCAATGAGGCTGTCATACTTCGGAAACATCATGAGAAGGGAGGCCTCATTGGAAAAGACAACAATGGTGGGAAAAGTATAGGGAAGTAGGAAGAGAGGATGGCCACAAGCCAGATGGATGGACTCTATTAAGGAGGCCACGGGTATGGGGTTGGAGGAATTAAGCAGGGCAGTGGAGGACAGAGGGTCTTGGAGATGTTTCAGCCATAGGGTCACCATGAGTCGAGATTGACTCAATGGCAGTTAACAACAACAACTAAATAAAAGCATCTCCATTTTGTAATTCTAAATAAATCAATTAGAAAGTAAAGGCTCAGCTGCACATTACATGGGAACATGTTTAATAACATATTATTTCCCTCCTACATTACCACTTTGTTGACAGGGAGAGGGATGTTGAGTCTCCCCTATCTGCAGCTTCTCCCTGGATCTTCATGTATGTGTGTATGTATATGTGTATGTGTGTGTGTGTAAGGTGAATCCTTGTAGACTCTTGCACCCCCACCCTGGCTGTTTTCATGGCATCTTGTGCAACCAGCCTTTCCTAGGATTTTCTCTTGGTAGAAATGGTAGCCTCCAGAAGCAGGAACTCACCCGTTAAATAGACGGTAATCACTCTCACCATGCTGATTCTGTCACACACTGAGAACTATTGTCCAGTATTTTGTATCAGCTACTTAGTTAAGTAATCTCTTGTGGGCTCATTCTACCATGATCTGATCACCAGCAGAATGGATCTCTTCCCCAGGTTTGGGGAGAGGGAAATTCATGTCAGTAGAGTCATAATCACAACTAAGGGCCTCTGCAGACTGGCCCAAAGGGCCAGCCTGGAGGCAGAATTGGGGTAGGACAGCTGCACGCCAGCCGCCCCAGCCCCAGCCCAACACTGTCTTGACTCCACGTGCCATTACACACGCTGTGCGGAGTCAGGACACCCTTCCGGCACAGCGTTCAAACACACTGCGCCGAAAAAGGTGCTGAAGAGTCGCGCACCAGCTCTTAGGGTGGCCTTTTGCCACCCCTAAAAGTAGCAGCATTTTGCTGCTCTTTTCGAGGTGCCAAAAGGGAGAATTTGGGCTATGGGGTGGGGTTGCCGTGGCCCCAATCCGCCACTTTCCGGGGTGGCCCAGAGCCCCCATCTGCAGTCCCCCTAAGTAGCCATCATAAAACAATACAACTACCTAGATTTACACATCTGTAACTGTGTTATATTCATGACTACTATTTAAGTCATGATTATGACACTTGTCATGACCATACCATCCCCCCCCCCCATTTTTACCAGGCATCAGCTGCAGGGGCAGAAGGAAGTTCATTTTGCTGGGTGAATGATATTTCCATCAGGCTTTGTGGAAGGGTGTATGTCAAACTAGCTGATACAGAGTATTAGTCAATGCTTTTTAACAATCAGCTTCTGGGCATTTCTTTTTTAAAAAAAAATAATGTGTGTTTTTTGCCACAAGTGTTCATACCTAAGTACCTAAGAACCCGTATCATCAGACATAGCTACAGTGACAGAGCTCTGTTATCATAGCTCCATCTCTGGATTTGACCCCCATGTAAAGTCTTTTGCTACTGCTTTTTGCAGCATACCTCACTGGTAGGAGAGGGCTAGACACATCATTGTTCAACATCGCATTCTTCTGAGTCTCAGAACTGTTTTGATTGATATGGCTGTCTGGTGGATTGGGGCGGGGGGGATTTGTGGTGGCTGCAATGGTGCCATGATTGTAAATATCAGTTGCAATGTTTATATTGTAATCTGACTTATAACATCATAAATAGTGAATGGGGTTGTTGTTATTTTTGTTGTTGTTATGTGCCTCCAAGTGATTTCTGACTCATGGCAACCCTATGATAAACCTATAATATTCTTGGCAAGTTCTTTCAGAGGGATTTGCCATTGCCATCCTCTGAGGCCGAGAGAGTGTGTCTTGCACAAGAGTTGGAATACATGGGCCAAGCCCATGCTTTCATGGCCCTGATGCTCACCCGATATGGTCCCTGGGTCAGCTCAGGAATGGGTAGCTGTTCAGACACCTGTCTCTACACTGAACCAGGGTCCTGGGACTGGTACACTACTCCTTACCTTACCATCCAATGATCCATCTGAGAATCCCTGCCACTTGCCCTGTCTCATGTAGAAATAGGGCACCTGGCTGTACCCATGTAGGCAGGTGCCCCATGTAGCCAGGTGCACCCATGTAGCCAGGTGGGTGGCTTTTCAGACCAATCACTGGACATCAAGGTAAGGATCAATGGTGGGGGACTAAACAAATCACTTTTATCCCAAGGTATAAAAAACCAGGTCTTTTTTATCCTAGAGTAAAGAGTATTTACCTTGGGATCGGGCCAGATCCTCCAGATCTAAAGAGGCAGAATCTGGCTTTATCCTGCCCTGGGTATTTAGGTCTATGTTGTCTAAACTAGACAGTACGAGGCCAGAGGGCAGACAACTCACTAGTAAGTTTTTGTTTTAAATGCTCAAGCAGGGATTAGAACCCTGGTCTCCTGAGTGGCTCAAACCACCAAACCACACTGGCCTGCACAGGAGACTAGCCAGCATTTTAACAATATTTAATTAAAAATATTATGTTATGTGCAGAAAATGCTGTTTTCTTTGAGGGGAAAATCATGTGCTAATTTTACACAATCTAAGTCTTGTACTGTGAATAAAGTTAGTGAAGAATTATATTCTTAGACACAACTCCTCAGTCTCACAGAACTTCAAAGTAAATATTTTCACATAACTCTTTACTCATAAATTATACATGTCCCTAGTAACAAAAGTATAATTACATCACATAATGATTGTAAGTTGCTGAGGGGGTGGCTTTACTCCTTTTGTAGTGAAACAACAACTTTTGGTTATCTTAAAACATATTGGGGTATGACTTCATTAAATAGTGGATGACTATCACATAATTCAAATGCTGGTTTGCTGTGGCTCGTGCTGTTTTATGCGTTTTGAGGCAACAACAGGATAGACAGGAGCAGTGTCTGTTTGTATCACAGGCTACCAGCTTACTCTTTAAAAGACAACTAAAGGGAACTATTTAGTTACTGTTGAAAAAAATGAAAGCAAAAAACATATTTAAAAATATAAAAACGAATTAAAAGCTAATAAAATAACTGTAACTAGTGCATTTCTAAAAGTTGCTTCTCAGATTCTGCTGTTTCTTATTGTAGCTAGGTTTCCTTAAATAAACATATGAGTTTGAATCCAAAGCACTTCCTATTTCTGGAAGAAGAGTTCAGTTACTGAATAGGAGGCTTTCCCAAGGTATTACTCTGGGGGATAATTGAAACCATATTCTGCCTCGTGCATCCACATCTACATCTCTCTCTTTTTATTTGTGTTGAATTTTAGATTTTTTTTCTAGGCTATAAAGCACCATGTAAATTTATTGTGCAAAATATTGTAATAATAATACTAAAAAATAATAGGAATAGTCTTTAAGTTCATGAAATAAGATGAATTTCTGAATATCTGGAGAGCAATTTTCAGTTCTGCACAGTTTATCTATGTTAGTTCAGACTAGCAAAATTATTAACATCTTCATTAATATTTTCATTATACAATTTGCCTCAGGGTAAAGCATAATCTATTTCTTGAAACAGCTTTTGATTTAGAATGAATTGGTTTTTTTAAATTATAAATCTTTAAACAGTTTAATATTTTGTAATTGGTTTGTTTTAAAGCTGATTCTTGAAATAGGTGATCTAGTAATAGAAGATTTTAACCAATTACAACTGTAAAACTTGTTACTAAGAGAACATCACAGAATTTTAAACTGATAAATATAAAAATAAAACATTATATATCTTTATATATGAAAATTATAGATAATCTTTTTTGGTTAAAATTTCCAGTATCTATTGCTGACCCCTCATATTTTATTTAGAAATAGCTTGCTGATATACTTTTTAAAAGTAATTTCCCCAACTTTATTTATTTCTTTTTAAAAAATGGAAAATAATAATTATGTTTAGATTTGAAATTTGGAAATTAATTTACTTGGCTTATATTTCCAAAAATGTGTGTGCATGTGTGCGTGTGGGTGCACACTCACTCTCACAAACATACATGTACATATATTTCCTAAAAACAGTGAAAGAGAAGAAGTTGTGGGAGAGCATGTAGAATGCCTTTCTGTTGGCTTTCCTTTCTTGCTTTTACTTGGAAAAAGTAATACACTCAGCCCTCCACATTTGTGGCTTTGACTTTTGCGGATTTGATTATTCACAGATTTTATTAATATTTCTCTCTAGGAATATCTAGGTACTCCTGCGCAACTCTATGGTCAACTTTAACCAAAAGTTGCACTGAAGGACCTAGAGATTCCTAGAGAGAACACTCCACTAGGCATTTGTAGCTCCTCCAGAGCAATTCTATGGTCAATGTCTGGCAGATGTTGACCACAGAGTTGCATTGGAGGACGTAGAGATTCCTAGAGAGGTGTTCTCTCTGGTAAAAGCATAGTGTTTTTGTTATTTGTGGTTTTTCCACATTCATGGGGGTCCTGGGCCCTAACTCCAGCGAATGTGGAGGGATAAGTGTATTTTCTTTTTGCTTGGTGAATTTAATCTTTTAACATAAAAATTGACATCTTGATTACTTCTGGAAGACAACAGTGAGTCAGGGTAAATTCTGTTGCATTATTGCGGTCCTGCTCTTAACTGAATGCTACAATGCATTACACTTCAACAGAAAGTGCACTATGTAGATGAACGATACTACAGTGCCCTGAAATTCAACAAGAGCAATAGATCTAGAAAACTGCATGTTATAAACATCCTCTACCCTGATGGTTTCCAGTCTTCATCATGTCAGCCTTTTCTAGATTCAACTTGCTTCCCTGCTCAGCCATAGCAAAACTATGAAGATGAAGACTATAGGATCTGGTGCATATCCAGTTGGACCTCTGTATCCTTGTATTCTTTATCCATGGATTCAATCTTCCATGGTTTGAAAATATTTTAAAAATATATACATTCCAAAAAGCAAACCTTGATTTGGCCATTTTTTATAAGGGGCATCATTTTACTACACCACTGTTTTCTATGGGACTTGAGCATCCACTGATTTTGGTATCTACAGGGAGTCCTGGGACAAAAGCCCAGCAGGCACCAAGGACCCACTGTATTAAGGTTAGTTACATTAAGGTCAGATATCATCCCCAGGAGTCTTCCTACAAGCACAACTGACACCATGTGAAAATGTTCCAAGGATACATGCTGGATCCTAAATTCTCTACACCTCCTGAATAGTGACACTAAAGTCAGAACGAAGTACATTAAGATCTGTCTGAAAGCTGAAATTGTTAGGAACAAACTTACCCCTTTCATTCTGGAGATTAGCTGCGGGGGGGGGGGGGAATGGCATAATTCCACAATGACCTCCCAGTTTTAATAATAATAATAATAATAATAATAATAATAATAATAATAATAATTTCTATCCCGCTCCTCTGCAGTGCAATCGGGGTGGCTTACATCGATAAAAACACCAATAAGTACATCCAATCCCAAATCCACCCACCCCTTAAAAAGATATTAAACTAGGACAATTTAAAAACATTAGATAAAACAAAGTATAAGTTGAAGTTTCCGAGTCAAGCACAAGGGTAGCCCCATGTAGAGCGCATTACAGAAATCAAGACGGGAGGTTACCAGCGCATGTACCACAGTTTCAAGTTCCTTAGTTTCCAGGAAAGGGCACAGCTGGTGTATCAGCCGAAGCTGATAACAGGCACTCTTGACTGTCGCATTTACCTAATTTGACATCTGGCACGACGGATCCAGGAGCACCCCCAGACTGCAAACACAGTCCTTGGAGGAGAGTGTGACTCCATCCAGGACTGGAAGTTGTATTCCCAAATCTGGTTTTGGGCACGTAACTGTTAGTACCTCCATTTTGTCTGGATTCAGTCTCAATCTGTTTTTCATCATCCACTCCATTACTGCCTTAAGACAATCATTGAGAGGAGAGATGCCATCTGAAGTCAAAACTGAAGACCGAGACATGGAGAAATATATCTGGGTGTCATCAACGTACTGATGACACCGTGCTCCATGTCTCTGGATGATCTCTCCTAGCGGCTTCATATAGATATTGAATAGCATCGGGGACAGGATGGCGCCTTGAGGGATGCCACAATTAAGCTCTACTCTAGTAGAGCAACTGTCTTCGAGCCTCACCCTCTGAGATCTGCCTGAGAGGAAGGAATGGGATCACTGCAAGGTAGTGCCTCCAATTCCTAACCCTTTCAGGCAATCCAAAAGGATGGAATGATCTATTGTATCAAAGGCCACTGAGAGGTCCAAGAGCACCAACAGGGTCACGCTACCCCTGTCGATACCAAAGCGGAGGTCGTCAGCCAGAGCAAGCATGGCAGTCTCAACTCCATATCCTGTCCTAAAGCCAGTTTGAAATGGATCTAGATAATCTGTTTCATCCAAGACAGCTTGGAGTTGAGAGGCAACCGCCCTCTCAATCACCTTGCTTAAAAAAGGCAGCAAGGAGACTGGCCTATAGTTGTTCCTATCCAGGGGGTCCAGGGAAGGCTTTTTCAGGAGCGGCTTAACCACCGCTTCCTTTAAACAAGATGGAATAAAACCTTCCCTAAGAGACGCATTGATAATGTCCCTAAGGAACACCCTCAATGCGTCATCCCCTTGGATGGCCAGCCAAGATGGACAAGGATCGAGGGGGCAAGTTGTCTTCCTCACTCTACCAAGGAGCTTCTCCACGTCACCAGTACTCACAGGTTGAAGCTGATCCAGTAAAATTTCAGCAACAGAGTTGCTGGACACCTCGTCTATAGGTTCTGTAGATCATGTATAAACCAGCAGTAAAACAATACTTTATTGTGCCCAAAGCAAAGAGACAAAATTGGAAGATGGCATTGAGTATCCCAGCCAATGATACACTGCTGGTCTAACTGATAATCATAACAGAGAAGAAAGTTAGGAACTGGAAATATGGATCCTTGTGATTTTAAAACTAGTATTATATGATAGTGCTCTGAATGATCACACTATTGGAATATAATGCTTTCCTTATATAGAGTTACATAGCATTCAAAAATATTTCAGTGAAATAAAGTTTATATTGATACATTTTCCTAAATAAAATTGTATTAAATTGGAATTAAGAGTGAATGGATGCTCTTACATAATGAAGATGCTGCTTAGAACCAGCAGTCAGCATAGATCTCAGAAAGCCCTAATAAGAAGTACTTCAAATTAGTGTATGTTGCTATAAACATTGATCGGAATGGGGACTGCAGCCAGGAAATCAGAAGAAGATTAAGAATGGTGAAGGCAGCTATGAAAAACAAGCCATTATATTCCCTATTGCCATGTATGGATGTGAGAGCTGGACAGTCAAGAAAGAAGATAGGAAGGAAATCAACTCATTTGAGATGTGGTGCTGGAGAAGAGTGCTGAGGATCCCATGGATAGCCAAAAGGACAAACAAATGGGTCCTAGAGGAGATCAAGCCAGAGATATCCCTAGAAGCCAAGATGACAAAGCTTAGACTGTCGTACTTTGGACACATCATGAGAAGGCACAGAATCATTGGAAAAGACAATAATGTTAGGAAAGGTGGAGGCAAGTAGAAAGAGAGGAAGGCCACATGCTAGATGGATGGATGGACTTTATTAAAAGACTATGAATATGAGTTTGCAGGAGCTGGGCAGAGCAGTAGAGGACGGGGGGGGGGGCTGGAGATGTCTCATTCATAGGGTCGCAATGAGTCAAGATTGACGCGAAGGCAGTTAACAATAACAATAAACCAGGTCTGAGAAACAAACACTGCTTTTTATACATCTGATTGATATTAACCCCTATGGGTTTTTGAAATATTACTTGGATTATAATAATCACTACCTACTATTAGCAAGTTAACTAACTTCTGTGCTTCTCTGTGTAGAAGCATGCTAGTTTCTTTAACGAACTTCTAAGCAACACTATGGAAGAGGGTATCTAGAACTCATCTCTTCAAAGCACAAAGCAAACTGACCAATTTGTCCCACATGAAGTGGTACAGGCAAGCTTCTGCTTTTGTTCTGAACACTTCCAGATGACACACTGTTGATGAGGCTAAGCAGCAGATTAAAGGGGCATCTCTATTGCCACTTGCCCTTCTCTCAAATTAATGGATTAATGGAGAATAATATCTACATTTTCATCTTGCCCACTTTACAAAAGGCCAAATGGTGAAACCTGAGAAGTTTCATCACACTGGATTGTTTATTCCTGCTTTCAGGGAGAATGCAAGACTGATTTTGTATTAAATTATAATTGGATTGCCTGCCCTTTGTACTATGTTATCAAACATTAAAAAGAAAATATTAAAATTGTAATGCATGAATGTTGTGTGGTCATTTATGTACAGAGCCAACATATGTAAAAATCAACCTTGTCAGGGATGATGGGAGTTGTAGCTCTTCACCTCTGGCTCTAACTCACCACCTTGTTATGCAGCAGAGCTGACCAGCTTTGATCAGTGGTTGATGCTTCTTTCCCAAGCAGCAGAGTTTCAGAGAATAGGCTGAAGACCCTGACAAACTCTCCAAGCCTTCTCACTCTTCTTCCTGAGATGTCTCCAAACTTCTCCAGGATTCTTCTGGCTCTTGTAGCTTCCCTCAAGACACCAGACAACTCAGTAGTCTTATATAAAAGATCTACTTTATTCTACTGTATACATAAATACTATATGCCCTACAAATCACAATATCTCCCACGCTACACCACAATGTACATTAGCAAACATTGCAATTTATAGCCATTGTTAGACACCACCCACCAGTCAGTTTCCACCCAGTGGGTGTGTACATACATCTTGATTGGTCCACATAGATCATCCCATACCTAAGACCAACCCAAGTGTTTCATCACTTTACCTTGACCACTTAATGAGTCTCAGGTGTTTGCAATCTATCACAGGTGTTCTCAATATACCTTCTATAACTTTGTCCTTGGCTCTCAAGGCTTCTTAATTATATTATCTTTTTCACCTGTGTATCTTCCTGATTGCTCCTGCTTAGTCACTTTGACATTCACATACATATTTTTATTTCTATTACTGTATATCCCATGTTGCTTTTTCCTTAACAAACCTGGTATATTTAGAGGAAGCTTGCTATAATAATATATCTGTGACTTTCTGAAAGTTACATTTTAAAAATTTTGCTAGCAAAATAGTTCCCAGATGACTAGACATAAAACTCTTGAGAATGTTGATTATCTCTGCAAGGAACAAAACCAAATTGCCTCCCAATGCACATAGTTCTGAGAGCATTTTAAAATACAGGCAATGTGAGCTGTCCATGGTGTCAGATATTTTACTTCTTAAACGTTTATTCATCTAAATTCTTTTGCTTTCAAGTGCAAAATAGTTTTTACAGGAAACACCAGGCTTCAGCATAGTGGAAACTTCACAGTAACAAATTTAGAATTAGGAAAAAGTTTTTTAAAATAAAAAAATCTGTAGCTCTTCTAGACAGAAATGAACTGAAAAGTGACAATGGCTCAGCGCATCACTTTCTTCATTGTCAGTGCTGTAAAGTCCAAGGCCTGAGGTTCCTAAGTCTTATGTTTTATGTTTATGCATCATAATGGTCCATTGACCTACCAGCAACAACTGACTTGTGGAAACATCTTGAGCATTGTCAAATATATATTTAACAGGGCAACCTAATATGATAATGGTTATAGCAAGTGGCAATTCCTGCAGCTGGAATGGCTAAAAACTTGACTTTGCCTGTTGTGCCCATGGCTGGCTATTTCACAATTAATACTTGTTCAAGCAAGTTCATGCCTGGGGTGATTGAATTGTTTACACAGCAAATAAGATGTTTTCAACAAACCATTTCTAAGTATTCTTCACATGATAGAGAAAGCAGAGTAACTTGTAGCTGCTGTGGTTTACTAGTGCAGTATGAAAGGTAGCATTCTCCATTGGTTCACAATGGCTGTCCCTGTCCCTGTCCCTCTGTGATGATGATCAGCATCTCTGGACATATTTGTACTCTTCATGAGGCGTACAGGATAGGCTGAAAGGAAAGACTCTGAAGCTGACTGATAGTGTTCAATGCTACGCATTAATATTATACTGTGGTTCAGGACAGGAAATGGAGAATACTGATAGTGTCCTGTTACAAGCAGGAGAGAAATTTGAACTGGGTTTTAGCATGTCAAAGGGTTCACAGCAACCTTGCTCACTTTTAATCCAGAATCACAAGTTGAGCACCTACTAACAAACAATGCATTGTTGTGATCTCCTGATATGAAAAATAAAACTACCTACGCCATTTTAATAGGAACAATAACTTGGTATGATCAAAACATAAGCAATTTACATATCCACACATTACAAGATGGCCTGACTTTTTGTTATCATTTCAGCATATTTAATTCAAAGTATAAATTTTATATTGCAAAGAGCATTTATTCCTGTGTGCTCAGTTTTCAGTGTGGAAAAAAAATAAACATCTAATCACATAACATAATTTTTTTAAGTTCAAAGATCAATTTGTAGAATATATTCAAGATTCTGAAAATCTTTTTTAATTCCATACAAAATTAGAAGATACATGAATATAACACTAATAACACAAAATGTAGATTTGTATCAGAACACTTATTAGACAAGCATTTCATCCACTGAGAATTTGTTTATTTAGAGTACCATTTCTATTGCCCACTCTCACCCCTGCCAAAAGGCACCCAGAGAATTTGGCAGAGACACGAGACTGTCTTGGAATCTTTTAAAGATGAACCAAGGCTGCATCCACACTGCAGAAATAATCCAGTTTGAGACTTCTTTAACTGCCTTGGCTCAATGCTAGGGAATTCTGGGGACTTTCTATTCTCATAAATGTCTTATGAGACATTTAGCCTTCTCTGTCAGAGAACTCTGGTGGCACAATAAACTACAGTTCCTAGGATTCCCTAGCACTGAGCCAGGGCAGTTAAAATGGTCTCAAACTGGATTATTTCTGCAGTGTATTTTGGACTTAAATTAATTGTTTGAGAAAATTTCAGGCAAATCTGAAAAGCTTTCTTACTAATCTCAACTATAAATTCCATCATCAAATGCAATTAAAAATAACATTCTCTCTCTTCTTGTATATACTGGAATGTCTTATAATTTACATAAATGAATTCAGAATGTTTAACTACATAGCAAGGTTTGAAGTGTAAATATTACACAAAATTTCATTTTCAACTGTCCTCCAAAATATTATTTAAAGGACAATGAACTAAATCCACTGGTTAGTCTCAACTAGAGAAGTTAAGTTTTAGGTCAGGAATGTTTTGATTTAGCCAGGCCTGTTCACTTAGGTGGTCTGCTGCAGTTGGGACTAACCATCAAATGTAGCCCAATGAAGAGGGGGAAAAAATTACACTACACCCTTCTTTCTTCCCAAATTCTAGTCTCCTTTGTGGTTTATTCATTTTTTCCAGAAAATAGTTGTGAGTACTTAGCAAGAGAGGCATAAGAATTTTTAGATGAAAGACACATTAGAATAATGAACTCTTGAGATTAGACAAATGTGGTTATATGATATACTGACTAAAACACAATCCATATTTATTTATTTTATCTCTGTTGGGATTCCTGAAGCTATATTATATCTCAGTGCAGTGTTGACTTTTAGGATTAATGTGTAAATGTGAAGCATGCTCAGTGGTTTTTAACTAATGAAATCTCTTTGTTTAGCTGTATGATAATAGTACTTTTCATTAGACTATCTGAAAGCATTTACAATAAGAAGTCGTAGGCTTTCATGGCCAGCATCCATAGTTTTTTGTGGGTTTTTCGGGCTGTGTGGCCATGTTCTAGAAGAGTTTCTTTCTGACGTTTCGCCAGCATCTGTGGCTGGCATCTTCTGAGAAAACTTCAATTCCAGTTTTCTCTGAAGATGCCAGCCACAGATGCTGGCGAAACATCAGAAAGAAACTCTTCTAGAACATGGCCACACAGCCCGAAAAACCCACAAAAAAACATTTACAATAAAAAAAATTTTGTGCCTTCAAATTATTTCTGCCTTACAGTGACCCTAAGGTGATCCTAGCATGGCAAGATTT
The DNA here is from genome assembly GCA_026167975.1 of Phrynosoma blainvillii. Taxonomy (NCBI): domain Eukaryota; kingdom Metazoa; phylum Chordata; class Lepidosauria; order Squamata; family Phrynosomatidae; genus Phrynosoma; species Phrynosoma blainvillii. Next base: position 80,233,605 of record JANUYF010000002.1, read on the forward strand.
GTTGGGTGGGTGTGTTTCATTACCTTTCTCTGAATCTGAGAGTGTGTGACTTGTCCAAAGTCATCTGAGGTCTATGGCTGAATGGGAATTCAAACTGGTCTCATAGAATCACAGAATCATAGAGTTGGAAGAGACCACAAGGGCCATCCAGTCCAACCTGGGGTTCCAGTCCAACACTCAAATTACTACACCACACTGGCTCTCTTTATTATAAAATACTATGACATTATTCCACTTTCCTATTTTATATATTAAGTTTGCATCAAGGAGCCACCTCATATGAATAAAACAGAATAGACAAGTTAAATTCTGTACTTTTGGGTGAAAGACCAAAATCATCTGAAAAACTTATGTACTTTATCTCTGATGTGACTAATATCTTTCAAAGTGAATACTAATCTTTCTCAAGTTCCTTATGTCTTCCTTGTCATTTTTAAAATATTGCTGCACACATGGTAGACATCAGATAACTGCATTTGGAAGAGGGTGCTAAATATTTTGAGTGGAACTCTCCCCCCCCCCGCCAAACCTTTGTCTTGTAAGTTAGTTCCACACTATTGCTTATTAATTCATGTGACATTAATTCATGTGACACAGCTTTCTCATCTCTGTGTTGCTAATCAAAATTGTGTCAATCCTTATTGCTACTTTATGAGATAGTTAATTAATATTATTGTTTTATTATGGCTGGGCAATTGATGTTGCTAGAAGTGAGATGGAAATGGAAGTGACAGTAGTTTCTAGATGAGTTGTGACTGAAACTCAGTTCTTTCAGGCTCAGATTCACCACTCAGGTTGAGATCCTATTCTTTCTTCTTGTTAACTGCCATCAAGTCAGTCTGGCATGTAGTCTTCATCTTTTCCCACTGCCTTCCACCTTACCAAGCATTATTGTCTTTTCTAGTGAGTCATGCCTTCAAAGTATGACAGTCTCAGTTTAGTCATCTTGGGTTCTTGGGAGAGCTTAGGCTGATTTGCACTAGTACTGATTATAACATGGATCTACCTTATTTATTGGGGAAACATACAGTTATCTGTAACTATTTCCTTCCATTCTCTGTGTCATATGGACAAGTGATACCTATGATGTGTAGAGACTGGATATATTACTTTTGGGGGCTACATCTCCAATAAGCCATGCTGGTTGGGAGATCCTGGAAACTGTAGGCCAAAGGTATTTTTTCCAAGCTATTATCAGAAACAAAACCTGTCTAGAATCCATTTGATCCAAAAGACTCTGGCCTCTTATTGCATGCAGGGAAGCAGGCAATGTAAGTGGAAACGTTCTCAATATGCTAATCAGAAATTAGCTATTCATTCTAGTTTTTAGTGTATCTGCAGCCAGTCATTTATTCTGAGTTCTTGCTTGTTATATGCAGCACAGACTTGTGCTTATTTACTTAGAAGTATGTTTCACTGTGTTCAATGAGGCTCACTCACAGGTAGATGAATAAGACTGCAGTCTGTATAAGAATGTATTATGGAAGTCTGGAGAAAGCTAGGTCAGAATTATCAATATTATATTATATATATTTGTGAATTTTTGTGTCTGTATGTGTGGAGATGAATTCAGTTATTCAAGCCCTATCTCAGATGCATAACTGAACCACTAGTTTACTAAATCAGTGAGACTTAGAACTTAATTTTTAAAGCTGTTTTGAAGTAAATCAACAAAATTCTCAGACATTAAATTTTAATTTTACAAATTAGTCAAGAAAAAAGTTACTTAATTGCTTAGTTAAAAAACTGAAATTTTTAATGTCTAACCTCCATCTACAATGTGAATCATGAGGACGCGGACATTTATATTTTATAAAGAAAGGAACTCCATCATTTTCTAAGCAGGTCAGATAAAGTGCCCAAGTTTCCTTCGATAGTGTTACTGTGATACCTTATGTGCCCTAATAGTAACTTGATGTGCCTACACAAGATCATATTCTATTCATCAAGATTATTTAATAATAAATAATTAAATTATGTAGTCACACACAGCAACACCAATTAGAATCAGTGCAGTATATATTTGCTGATGGTGATGGTGGGAGATCCATTCTTAAACCATTCTTGATTTTGTGTATACATAAGTGTGTTCATAGTGTACTGAGAGCTAACTTGCTTATATAATTGAATCCTATAAGTACAAGGAAAATATAAGATAAGCAAAAGAGTAGGCATAAACTTGTAAGGCTTTTGTTGTTATGGATCCAGGGCTAACAAGGTCAGAGTACAGCCATTGCTGTCTGCTGGGGTTTTGTTCCAGAATCCTCCATTGATACCAAAATTTGTGGATGCACAAGTCCCATTAAATAAAATGGCATAATAAAATGGTGTCTCTTATATAAAATAACAAAATCAAAGTTTGCTTTTTGGAATGTATATATTTTTGGAATATTTTCAATCCGTGGATGGTTGAATCCATGGATAAAAAGTCAGTGGCTATGGAAGGCCAACTGTACCAAGAGGAACCATAACATCATCCTCTCCCCTGTTGTCTTTGAGCTGAATTGAAATCTTCACAGGCAGTAGCTGAAAAGAAAATGAATTTACCTAGCATCAGTACTTTGCTATCTCTGTTGTATTGCTTAGTGCTTAGTGTATTGCTTAGTGCTTTGAGGTGGATTGGTCTAAGATCCATCAGATATACAGGTGCGGGTATAATTGGTTAATTTTGATTTTAAAGAAAGCAACGAGTAATATGAATAATTGTCTTCCTGCTGTGAGAAAGGCTTTAAAAACTGCACATTTTTTGAAGATTATTCACACAGCAGGACTTAATCATATGTGGTATTTTTGTATAAGCAAACCCTGCAGCATTTTCTGCACAAGAAACAAAATTTCCTACATAGAAAATGCTTTCTTCTGTCAAACAACACATGTGAATTTTGTGCAGAATGTGTTCCAAAGTGCCAAGATTCTTAGTCTCATCATTGTTTTCCTTAATTCAGCAAATTTTTTAAACCATTTTTGAATGATTTCAAATATTATTTACATCCCTAAGCTGAAGGGGAGGCTGATGAAAAGACCTTAGGAAGTGGTGTACATGCCTCTTCATCTGTGTGGAGGGAGATTTGCCATTGGAATAATATTTATATCACTGAAGATCCTTTGGAACACCAACAGAAACTTCCCCAGAGACTAATGTTCTGCTAGAGTGCTCTATAGCACATCTTTAGTTACAATCCTATTCCTACTTAGCAGATAGTACCTTATTCTGAATTTACTGGTATCTGCATTCTGACCAAACATGTATAGGAATGCACCCTTAGGTCACAGACCTATATATGCTTACTTGAGATTAGTGCCCTGTATAATGAGCTCTTTTCCTTATAGGACTCTTATATTATGGTAAATACACATGGGGTGTAAAAATAGGATTTTGTAGTCTACAAATTTTCCAAAAGATACAGAGTTGAGCATACAGAGACTACGTATCTACAGTTCATGCATGCATGGGCTCATTGAGATGTTATGCTGAACACTGGGTACTAGGCTAGAGGATAGACAGTATGCAGAATTCCTCTCTGAATTCTATATTTGTTTTTTGTAACATGTGAAGACTCCTTAGATGTTAGCTTGTCATTAGAAATTCATTTTCATACATATGAGCTCTACCTGTAAATGCCATGTTCTTTAACATTATAATTGTCTCCTAAGAAGTCTGGAAAGGGAAAAAGGGAGGGAGGAGCTTATCTGTGGCAGTAGCAGCTGAAAAGGACACAACTTATTGAAGTCAGACCCCACAACCACAAGTTAGCTATAATTCTAGGGCCACACAGAGACAGAGTTAAGTTGAGCCATGTTTCAACTAGATTTTGCCAATTCATTGTGTTTGCCAGACGGTACAGATATCCGTGTTCAAAATGTTTACAGTTCACATCAGTTGAAAATCCACATTCATATGTTGTTAATTATACACCTAAAATTCTGTGCTGAATCATGGCCAGAAATTGCTCTGACCTGTTCCTGTTGTCTAGCTATTTGCAATATATTAAGGTACCACTGTCTCAAGTCTAGTGAGAATCACCGTTAGTAAAATTGCAATATGTTAATAATTGAGTGATACTATAAAGAGCTTCACAAATAAAATCCCAACAACACAAATACCATTTTTCATTTTAGCATTAGTCACTGCATAAATGGTTCAGGTCCAATTAATATTTGAAAATATGTGTTTCTTAATATTACTTTACAATATATTACTGATATTACTGTATATACTCCTGTATAAGTCTAGAAATATTGGTCAAAACATTGACCCCAAAAACCTGAGCCAACTTATCCACAAATCGATCTAAGTACTATACTGTAAATCTTATAAAAAAGGAACCATCCCCTGGCGAAAGGCGAGAGTATAATCTGTCCTGGAACTCTGACCTCCCCTCAACGCTTTCATCCAGCATTTAGGGTGAACAGAAAGCAGTTATGTCTGCTGGAATTTTGTAAGTTCTTTGGCATTGTTTTCCTTTGCTTCAGCCTTTAAATCCTTTGTTACAAGCCCCTGACTTATTCACGGGTCAAAATCGGTAATTTTAGCCCCCAAAAGTCCTTGACTTGTACATGAGGTTGACTTATAGTGGCATATATATGGTACTCTTTTGGTTTTATTTTAAAGTCCTGCTAATATTTCACTAATGCTGAACATCTGCATTTCTTTTGCAGCTGTTTATGGTGGATAATGGAGCAGATGACTGGAGAATAGCCATGACTTATGAGCGCATTTTCTTCATCTGCTTGGAAATCTTGGTATGTGCAATACATCCTATCCCTGGTAACTATACATTCACATGGACAGCCCGGCTTGCCTTCTCCTATACTCCATCTACGGCAATAGCTGATGTGGATATAATTTTATCCATACCAATGTTCTTAAGACTGTATCTTATTGCCAGAGTTATGCTTTTGCATAGCAAACTTTTCACTGATGCCTCATCCAGAAGCATTGGAGCACTAAATAAGATAAACTTCAATACTCGTTTTGTTATGAAGACTCTAATGACAATATGCCCAGGAACTGTACTTTTGGTTTTTAGTATCTCCTTATGGATAATTGCTGCATGGACAGTCAGAGCTTGTGAAAGGTATGTTCCCTTTTTACAAAAATATTTTTTGGTTGCTCAGCTGTGTTCTTCTAATACAAGGGTAGGCAACTTTGAAAAATCTGGGGTCCCGTTCTGTTCTCCTCTGCTGTTGGCTAATCAATTCTTGTTTTTTAAAACTGGAGGGAGGAGGCTGAAACAGACTCTGACGGGGAACGATATTTAATTAGCACATAACTCCCCTGAGAGGATTGTGAGAGTAGTTGCTATGGGCTGTATGAGGATTTTTTATGGGACTGGGGACACTGGGAGGGTTAGAAGGGGAAGTCACACCAAGGACACTGGGGACTTCATGCCATCCAGGGGCCACACTTTGCCCATCTCAGTTCTAACAACTTGCTCTTAATACTCCTTGTTAGTTCAACTTTTTATTCTCATGAATGTTAATTGTTTTGTGCTTTGTGCCATTCCTTTATCCTATAATTGTTAAGTGATTACTTTTCAAGTATTTTAGAAGGAAAATTAATTGAATCATTTCTTTATTATGGCATCGTACAATGCTGAACATTGTTTATTTCACTTTCACCTAAACTGCTATTTAGCTTACAAGAATTCATCTGCATTTTTTATTATAGTTTCCCTAGAATACTCCAAAATTGGCTAAGAACTAACCAAATCTATTATCATGTTATTATGCTTTATAATGGTAGTATTTTAATTATAATATGACTATTAATATGATGATACACATTTAATAAATATACCAGAGAATTGATTGCAGATTCTAGTGAAGCCTTGTGTAGTAAGTGAGTGCAAGTGTCACTTCTAGAGTTCTTAATATTTTCTCTAGGCAGTTCTTTTTAATTATGGTGAAATTATGGTTGTTTAAAGAGGTAATTGCCAGATAACTGGGATACATCACTGTGTACTAATGGTGGCAGCATTTGTTCTTTATATTGCTAGTGGCCACTGTAGGATTATATTAGGCAGAAGAAACTCAGAAACACTAAAGTGTAAATCCTATAAATGTTTATTCAGAAAGGAAGCCTAATTAATTTTAGTGGGACTAACTCCCAGGTAAGTGTGCACAGAGTAGGTAACAGTCAGAGGAGGGGAATTACAGTTGGTTGTAAATAGAGCAAACTCGGAGTCTCCTTATTTTACAATAAGCTTTTCTAATACTTTGCAGTTCTCCATTTTTTTAATTTCTTCCTTTCACAAATAAAGAATTGCATACAGGTTAACTATCTCTTTTCCTGAATTCCAAAATTTGAAATAATCCAAAATCCAAAATTGTCCACATGGGTGGATGAGATAGTGATGCCTTTGCTTTCTGATGGTTCAGTGTACACCAACTAGTTTCATGTACAAAATTATTTTAAAATGCTATGTATAAAATTACTACCAGGCTATGTTTATGAGGCATATACAGAATGTTTAGAATTGGGTCCCATTGCTAAGATATCTCATTATGTATATGCAAATATTCCAAAATCTGGAAAAAAATCCAAAATCCAAAATACTTCTGATTTCATTTCGGATAACAAGGACTCAACCTGTGTCTAGTTTTGCAAACTGATAACACCATACATTATTCTTATGGGTTTCATGTTCAGACATGAGGAAGTTTAGACAATTTTGAAGCAATGTATTATATCCTAAATGGCAAAAGAATGGCCGTAAAGATAAAACAAGGAACTTGTGTTGCAGTGACTAGAGTGACCAATGTGAAGTTCATTTAAGTTTTGTTTCTTTCAGTAGTGGTAGTAAACATTCAATAAATGTTTCCTAGGACTACAAGTGGGTAGCCTTGGCTTAATTGTGCCCTCCTGATTTTAATGACAGTTTTAATAATATATTAGAATATTCTGTTCTGACTATATTAGATATATTTAGCTTTCATCTAGTTCATTTTAAGTGGATGAAAGTTCAGCATTGCAGTTCTACCTCTTAAAGGTCTTTGTAATGAGCAGTTATATGAAGTGATATAAGCAACATCTGAACATTTGTCCTGAAAGTGGCATAAAGTGTTTTACTCAATGCCTACTCTATCCTTTACCAGCAGTGGAAGTGTGGGGGAAATCTTCTGCAGATATTGTTGGTCTCTTAATTCCTCCTATTCTGATTTGGAGAAACCTGTTCAGCACCACTCAATGATTATGCACTTTTAAAAATAAACAGACTTTCAAAGACAAGTAGAAGGTTATTACATAATGAGATACATCACACCAGAGAGCAGGTGATGTGGTATACATTGTGTGTGAGAGAGGGGGAATGATGAACTGATGAAAGCAAATTATTTTTTAAAAGTGTTAAACTTACAGTTTAGGGGCAGTGATGGGTAACATATAGTTCTCCAGATGTTGTTCAACTGCAGCTCCTTTGATCTCTCACAGTTTTTATATACTGCCAAGAGCTGATAGGAATGACAGTCAGACAACATCTACAGAGACATATCATCCCCTCCCCCTAGTTTATGGCAATCCACATAGAACACTGTGTAAAGTTGTTTGTCTGTTCTTTACTTTCCTTATTCTAACATACAGTCCAAACAAATGAGATCCTTATTAAAATATTCCATGCATATTAAACACCAAGCTGTGCTTGTGTGACTAGCAATGAAGCCAGTACAGCATGACTTGGATAAAACAGGAGCTGCATTTTAAAGATATCCTAAAATGAATTAAATGAATGGGTCTGTGCTTTTGGAATTTTGGGAAAGAGGTATCTGTACCATCACAAAATGGTTCTTGTGTGAGGTGTGGCCAGACATTCAATGACAGGAAGATAAGAGTTGGATCTCATAAATTTTAGAAAATGATCATCATGAATTAGCAGAATTCTTTTACATGGAATGATTCCTCCCTCCCACCACCACATAACCATTATATTAAAGGTCACCTTGGTTTCTATAGACTCCACTGTAACATTCACAGACCCAGCGCTTGCGAGCACTAATGGGAAACAAAAACATACATCCAAGCCATGGAGTGTTACACACAAACTCTCCTTAACCCCAGCAAATAAATTGGAGAAAAGCTGTTGTATTGGGTTTATGGTCTTCAATCAGTCCTAGCTTCTGTGGATGTGTATAAACAGAATGGGTGGATGAAGGACTATTCATTTAATCTTATATTTGCTTGTCTTTCACTACTGAAGAACCAAGTTGATTCACAACATGGTTTAAAAACAGATACAAAAGAATTGTAGTATTAAAAGTTATAGTATTAAAATACAATTAAACATATTGCCATATTAAAGCAACAGCTGAATTGAAAACAATTAAAATACAAGTTGAGTTTCCTTATCTAGAATTCCAAATTCCCAAATATTCCAAAATCCCAAATTGTCCACATGGGTGGTTGAGATAGTGACACCTTTGCTCTCAACCACCTCATGGTTCAATTTTCATACACAAAATTATTTAAAATATTGTGTATAAAAATTACCTTCAGGCTATATGTATAAGGTGTATATGCACCGTAAATGAATTTCATGTTTAGACTTGGGTCTCATCTCCAAGATATTTCATTATCTATCTGCAAATATTCCAAAATCCAAAACACTTCTGATCTCAAGCATTTCAGATAAGGGGAACTCTACCTGTATAAGTTTTCAGAAGACTCCGCTTCTCAGATCTGTTATAGACTGAGATATGTAAATGATTAAGTAGGGGAAGGAGTTCTAAGGGAGAAAATTAGACAATTATGCAGGAATCCAATGAGTTCAAGGCTTCTTCTATCCTTCTTTCTTTTTCAAGGCTGTAATCCTACACATGCTTATGGGCACCTAGTCCTATTGAATTCAGTGGCAATTACATTTGAGTTGAGTTCACTCAGTAGACCTATATATGATACTCACATGTGAACCTCACACAAGAAGCAAAGAGCAGAATTTAGGAAATTTAATTTGGGGAGGGGGGAACAATTCCAATAATGCACCAGGCATAATTTCCAAAGCTCTGGTGAAGAACAGCACATCTAATCCTCAATTCCCACTCTTTAACACTGTCTAGCCTTGTGGCATAGCTGCCACTTCATTCTCTATGTTATAAAAAAAATAATAAAACTTTATTTATACCCCACTTTTAGCCAAGGCTGTCAAGGCGGCTTACAATTAAAAGAATACACCCATACAATCAATAGACAAATACCTCCCCCCCATAAAAATATATTAAATCATTATGCAGATTAAAATCTTGTATACAGGAGAATGTGTCATTCTGGGAATGCCTGCAGGAAGAGATCCGTCTTGATGGCTTTTTTTAAAGCCATCTAAGTTGGTTATTTGGCGGATCTCCTCCGGCAGGGCATTCCATAGTCTGGGGGCCATGGCAGAAAAGGTCCTCCGGGAGGTCATTGCCAGCCTAGTTCTTATTGGTTGAAGCAACTTCCTCCCAGACGACCTGAGGGCGTGAGGCAGATTATATGGAGAATGTTGTGGAGAATGGTTGAGGTTTAATGGGAGAAAATTAAAATTGGAGCAATAGAGGTGCAGTAGAGGGAATGCTTTTGGATGCATTAATAGGTCACTGGGTGTGAACGTGGTGGCATGAGGGCTGAATTGTGGATCCCTGCGGTGTCTGTATCTTTTTTGGGGGGGAGGGGGCTGGTTTTCCTTCATTTGATTATATAAACTGAATGGTGAGTTTCTGATGCATGTGCATGTGCATCTGGATTCAGTCTTGCTCAGCTTAGAGATATAAATGCATTTGGACATTTGATTCCTCCATGCCAAGTAATCCCATGAGTATTCTTCTTTGTTTATTTCTTATTTCCAGCATTCTTTTCTGTAAAAACAATCAATGCAGGTTATATTAACTAAATAGTCCTTTTGGGATTTATTATGAGAAATTTCACATTGGATGATTTGTGCTTCTCAATATAGATGATTTTTTTTGTTTTTTTTAATGAATAAATTCTCTCTCTTTTTTAAAAGAGCACAATGGTAGGGAAATCAGATGCTTGTTTCCTCTCATTAATTGGAGTTCCATGCTCAATTTCCTTCACATCATGCTGCAAAATTTCCCCCTAAAGCTGTACATCTTACAAAAATGCTGCACTGAATCAATGTCACTCACTTTTATACTAATTAGTCAAGTTTTAAAATATAATGAAATGTAATACTAAAGATACAGGGGATAAAATACTGGAGTTGTCAATTTCAAAATATTTCCTGCACTGAGGTTATGCTTCAGGAGGGGGGGGGGGGGATCCCATTGAACTCAGTAGGATTTTCTTCTGAGTAGGCATAAGACTGTATCCTTCATGTTTTTAACAGAAACTATAGGGCAGCATGAACATTTTGTTACTCTGTTTTCTCTCCAGAAAGAATTTCCAACAAAGATAAAAGGGCAATATAGAGAGGTCAGACAGGTATAGTTCTGGAAAGGATACTCGTAAGCATACTAGATTATTTATTTATTAGTTATAAACTCAAGGCAGTATACATAGCTCATCATCCCTCCATTTTATCCTTACAGCTGCCCTGTAAGATTACAAGAGAAAATTACTGTCCAGCACAACCCAATTTTTTTAAAGCCATCTTTAAAGAAACTACATTTTGGGGGGTTTAAAGAAACTACATTCTTGTTTTTGTGGGGGATTTGAACCTAGATCTCCCATATTTCAGTCCATCACTCAGACCACTATTCCACACTGGCTATTACTACAGTTAGATGTTACTGTTAATCTTTTCCTGACCCCCCAAAATGTAGTTTCTCACTACTAATAAGGTTCAGCTGGATGATGATGATGATGATTGCTGGCATTCTGAATTGCAGTTACAGATTTGAAATCTAGTGTTATGGATCCCTACCTGGTCTGTAAACTACATAAATCCTCCCCCCCCCCGCCACTCAACAGTCAGCAGCCAGTTTGGGCAAAGGAGGTCTGTTCAGCTGATGATTGGGGTGCGCATTTGCCAAATGTGGCTTTTGATTGTTAATGTAGGCATGAAGGGGTTGGGCCAGGAGGTATTAATTAGGCCCAAAGCAGATGGGCCAAATAAAGCAGCTTCCAGCTGCTTCAGGGGTGGGGTATGCAGACAATGCATGTCCCCAGGCAGCCGGAAGCCACCTAAGGCAGCCTCGGGCCACCAGCTGAAAGAGCAGGGAAAGTCTGCTCTTTGCTAGTGGCCTGTTTGGGACCGTAGCTGTGGCCCACTTTCAGAGTGGGCTGTCCGGTCACCTTGGTCCCATGCTGATTGGGGGCTGACCAGGGTTGGAGTGGCCAGAGGCCGGTCTGCTTCACCCTTCCATTATACATACATAACTAAGCCAATCTAAGATTCCGGTGAATAATGATACTCACTCTGTACTGGATTTGAAGAAATGGATTTATATCCATGAAAGCTCATGCAAAAATAAAAACCAGTTAGTCTTAAAGGTGCTATCACATTTCTGTCTGTCTTTCCCTTCCTCTTCCTTCTTTCTTTTCAATCCCCATTTAATTCTAGCTGTTATCAAAGTGTAAAAAGAATAGTCTTTGAATGCCATACTCTTCTCCATAGATACAGGGATGTATAGTCATTTTTCAGTGGCTTGGATGCTGTTAGTCCCCACTACAGGAGGCCCATGTGACTTCCCAACATTTTGACTCACCATTCAACAATTGATTCTGGGTCTTTAGTTGGGAATATTGGAACTCACCAGTAGGGCTGGGTCTATGTGGACATATTGTCAGAGGGGAGATCCTTATAACAGCTTCTTCTTCATTCTAGATTTGAAAAAAGATAGTAATTCCATAATTAATATGCTAAAAATGTTTCCTCCCTCCCTTTTCCCCTTTCATTTTTCTGATTTTCTGATTTGGTTTTTCTGATGTTTAGATTAAGGACTTGTGATTGTGGAACCTCCTTTGAGTTCACAAATATCAAAGACATTTAAAAATAAAAGCTGCAGATTAATTAGTGTCCTGCCATTGCTTGCATGACATTTTATGCTGCTATTTAAGTTCTGCTGCCTTAAAAAATATTGCCTTGATGCATATGTAACTTTATTATAGCTTATCTTTTATTGTCAGCCACTTTTAATAGAAAAGCAGGTTGTGAATAACACATTCAATTTTCTAAGCTCTCTGGGTTGGATGCAGCCTCTTTTTCTTGGGTAAATTTCTGCTCAAAATATTACCACTGGCTGAAAGACATGGTGGGACATTTGTCAATTTTCCGCTGGATTCCTCAGTGCTACCTCTGTCACTATTCTGGAAGTCCCCTCAACTATTTGGAGCAGATTTCTTTTGGGAGACTGCAAGAGGAGAGTCAGTTCTGATCGCTCCAATCCATCAATGCTTCCACAGATGGCAGTAGCACTTTCATCTACAGAAAGAAAAGCCTAGATCTAAACCCAATAAAGAAAAAAGCATGCCTGAAGGAGCACCAAATAAGAACTAATTTGCAGACAAAAATTTTTGCTGGAGTTCAAAGGCCACTTTGTTTAGCTCAATGTGTTAAAAGGACCTGTCAATAGAATACTAAATAGGAGGGTCATTGCTCAAATAGGTAATTTGGGGTGGGTGGGCAATAATATTAAAATAACTTTTGTTTTGTTTTAAAGCAAGGGAAGGGGACATACAGTAGCCAGCCTCACATTTTTTTATGATTTAATATTTTAGTTCTGAGAAAATCCTAATATTTAATCTTGTACTGATTGCTAATTGGAAAAAATGGAATATTAAATTTCAGAATATCTTATCACAGTTAGTGTCTGTGCATGTGTGCAGGCACAGGTGTATGTATGGTATAAAATACAAAGAAATTTCAGGCTCCATCACTTTGATTCAGCATAGGCAAGCAAGTCATTTTATGACAAGGAAATAGAATTCTAATTGAGAGAGAATAAGATATGATAAAACTATTCCACCATTAAATCAGGCTGTCTTCTGGAATGATAGTGTCATGGTGTCTTCACTGAGGCTCACCAACACCCAGCTTCCTTATTTTTATAATACAGGGACAGATTAAAACATGTTTAGGGTTTTTATGCACAAAATTGTTTAGAGCTAGAGGATATGAGAAATGCGTAAGAACATGAAGTACTTGATGTAGACATTCTCTTGGGTTTTATTATTTGCGTCACAACTATATGACATTTAAAGCAGTATTTTCTGTTGTTTATCTTAGTTTTCAAGCATTGATTTCTTGGATGATACTCATTTTGAAATACTGTAATCATATTTTACAGTGGCTCAAGTGGTTAAGACACTGACTGCAGGTTGGTAGTTCGAGGCCTGGGTGCTGCATGATGGGGTGAGCTCCTGTCACTAGTCCAAGCTTCTGCCAACCTAGCAGTTTGAAAGCATGCAAATGCAAGTAGATAAATAGGTACCACTTTGGTGGGAAGGTAAACAGCGCTTTGTGCAATCATCCTGGCCCCATGATCACAGAGTAATCTCTGACAACGCTGGCTCTTCAGCTTAGTAACAGAAATGAGCACTGTCCCCTATGGTCAGACACAACTTAATAACGTTGTCAATGGGAAATACTTTTACCTTTAAACAGTCCTGCAATCTTCAATTCAGATTTGCACATATATGAGAAGGCAGTTCTACAGACTAATGTGTATTTTTCAAAATGTAAAAAAAAAAAAAAAAGTTGTTTAGAAGAGTTGTTACTGAACTGCAGAAACATCTAGAAACCCAGTATAATAATTCAGGAAATTTACATTTATTTTGAATCAGAATAAGTAAGATTTGCCCACCCCCAGTGACCTAGAGGAAAGTAGTACTTTTTGGAGTATACAAAGTTTCTTTAGCTATCTCAGCTTTTCAGTTACAAGAGATGGTGGGTTACTATGGTCTTTTAAAGGTCTCTTTATTAGCTGATGTCTGAGTAGCTGAAGGAAAGTACATTTGCAAAGCAGTGTGCTCCCTTTTAGCCACACGACTCCCATTAACCTTATGTTCAGATATGCAGCTAGTCTTTCACAGTGCTTTGAAATTTGACTGTTATGATTCTTCTTCCTACCTCTTATCATGAGGAGCAAAACATGTCTCCTATGAGTGCAATAAAAAGGTTTTCCCCCCCTCCTTATGCAATCTAGATACAAGATTTCTTTTAGAAGCTAAAAATAGTTTTTGAGAAAGCTCTAAACTGAACAAAAAGTATTTCCTTGGGCCATATTTTTCTTCCAATCTGTTCTAAAACACATTTACTTAAAAGAAGAGTTGCATATATAGTTCAAAAAATACCTGAACCTGCCAGAATATGAACTCTAAATCTGTTCACAAATCAGCCTTGGCAATATGAACAAAATTATAGCTTTGTTTGGAAGACTAGATAAACATTTTAAAAAGAAAACAATGCTTGTGGCTTTAAAAAAGTTACCATTTATGTGTAGAATGATTGCAGAGCCTGGGGAGTGGAAATCTGTGAGAGATGAATGGTTGTGGGAGTGACAAGAAACAGTGGCACCCTCCACCATTCTTTGAAGTTTATGAGCATCAGCTCAGCTAATAAGAGTCTCCCTTATCTGAAATGCTTGGGACCAGATGCTTTTTGGACTTTGGATTTTTTTTTTTAATTTTTGGAATATTTGCATAGACATGAGATATCTTAGAGATGGGACTAAACATAAAATTCATTTAGGTTTTGTATACACCTTACACACATAGCCTTAGGGTAATTGTATGCATAATATTTTAAATAATTTTGTGCATGAAACAAAGTTTGTGTATACTGAACCATCAGAAAGTAAAAGTGTCACTATCTCAGCCTCCCATGTGGACAGTTTTGGCTTTTGGAAAATTCTGAATTTTGGAATTCCGAATAAGGGACATTCAACCTGTATATTCATTAGCAAGTAAGCTGGATATGTCTTGAGTTTCACACTTGTCCTGATCTACATTCAGCACTCTGAAAATACTAGGGCAGATAGTTTGAGAAACCCAAAAGACTCTAAAGACTGGGCTGGATAAAAAAAAAAAAGCCTACCCATCAAGCACCCAGTATTCCATTCCCACAGCAACGAAACAGATACAACTGGTCAGTCAGAAGCCTACAAACAAGATACATGGGCAATAGCACTCTCCCACTTGCTAGTAACAATAGAGTCTTATGCACCATTAATTTGTCTAACCCTTTTTAAATAACCAAGTTGATGGTGATTATCTCTTATGGAACTGAACTTCATAGTTTAACTGTGTGTTATATAAAGAAGTAATTTAATTTGGCTTGAATCTCTGACACATTATCTACCCTAGAAAAACCTGGATTTAAAGAACTTCCCCCTAACCACTTTCTCCACACCATGCCTATGTTTATAAACCTCTGTCATCATATTCTCTTTGAATTGCCTTCTCCCTTACACTAAAGTTGAGAATCCTAAATACAAGTACCCTTTCCTCTTATGGCAGCTGCCCCAGCTCCTTAAGAATTCTGGCTTTTCTTTTTTTCTTGCTCCACACACACACATATGCATGCATGCCTGAGAATGTATAATGTCACATTTACTAACAATGATGGCATTTACCATTTTAATGCCCATTCATCCAGTATGGAGAAATCCTTTTGGTGCTCTTTGCTGTCCCATTTTGTTTTAACCATTCTAAATTATTGCCTCACTGCTAATGATATAGGAGTGTCACTGTCATCATTTTTTTCTGAGACATTGAGACTTCTCTGTCAGAGAGCTCTGGTGCCACAATAAACCACAGTTCCCATGATTCCCTAGCACTGAGTCAGGGCAGTTAAAGTGGACTCAATTTGCACTATTTCTGGCAGTCTGCAAAGGCCAAATATTAGGCTAGACATAGATTTGGTATATAGTACATATTTATATGATAAAATATGCTCCAGGCCATAGCTGTCAGCAGTTTCATTGTCTTATTTTAGAGACTAGTTGGTTCAGGTACATTTCCAGACTTTGGGGCTGGTCATTTGGGGAAAAGAGAGAGTGGTTCCATTTATCATAGATGTGATCATTTGTCATTTGATCAGCTAGCCTTTAGTTCCTGATCAGTCATAAAGTGTTCTGGATGACCTTGGGAGATCATTATCTCTCAGCCTAACCTATCTCAGGATTTTTCTGAGGGTAAATAGATAAAAGATGAACTGTAATGCACTTTGTACACTGAAAAAGTGGTGTGTGTGTGGGGGGGGGCATAATTTTCCCCAAATTGGTTTCTGTCTCTACTGAGCTCTCCTTTTGCATTTCATCTATCTTTCAAAGACATTATTACATCATGTGTATATTTATGTTTCTATATAACTAGCATACCTCTGTAAGGACAGAATGAAACACTGTAGCCATACCATTGTATTTGGCATTAAACATTGTGACATGAATTCTGTTGCCTTGTGATCGGCCATCAGTACACATCATGTGCAATAACTCTAAAAGGCAACCACCTAACATTGCATATTTACTTTCTAACAATGACATCTGCTTCAAAGCAGAATGCAGATCTTGCCTTCCTTGCTCTCTCATAGTTGCGTATCTAACAGGACAGGTGGCTGCAGACCTGCTAACATAATTAGTCTGTCATGTCTCCTTATTATAAAGAGATTTATATTATGAATGTTTTTTATTCCCTTACCATTATTATCATTTATACAAGAGCACAGTAGCCTATGCAAATATGGGAAAGGATGGCCTTGTAATTAAATGAATCATATTCATACAAAAATAGCTGGGCCAAAGATTGAAATACTGAGATGGGTAAGTGGTTTGAAGAACATTCTTTAAAATGTTAATAATAAGAAAGAGTCAGCAATAGAAATCTTAACTAATTTTAGCCCATCTCTTAATACCTGAATAGAATACAGTGCAAAAAAAAATGCAAAATCAGTGGCTAAAAGAAAACTCATTGGTTAAGAAAAGTCATTGCTTGATTTTAGAACTATAGGGAATGTAATGAAAATTCTGATAGAGAAGGATACTAGCTAATGTAGCTTTCAATTGCTTTTCTTTGGCCAGATGAAAATATTTGGAACCTCAAGCCATTTTTCATGATGAGCACTGCAATGGTATCTATTCATGATAGCTGCATAACTTTATGTTTACAAAACACAGATGCTGAATTTCAGCAGTCTTTGCATTTAGCAAGCAGTTCCTATTCAAATCATAAGTATGGCAAGTTTAAGGAAGTGAATCAATTACACTATTGTCAAAGCAAACTGAAAGTGTAGTATGTATGATTCTCAAGAGTGTCAGCTATAATATATTGGTAAATTGCTTCTTACCAGTTCTCATGTCTAGAAGCATGTGTGAAGTCATAGATGATAGAAAGACACCCCCCAACGAGTCGTGAGGGGTTTCTTGTTGCACTGGCCATATAAGGACATGAGAGGCCTGATTGGTCAAGCACACGGGGGTCTTAGAGCACCTGTGTGCTTGGTCCAATCAAGTTGCCTTGTTCATATCCCAAAGTCTCGTGGTGCCTGTAATCTCCCGAGACTTGGGGTGAGAGTTTATTCTTTATAGCTCTGCGCTGCCACATGGCGGCAGCCATTTTAGAGCTTGAACTGAGCGAGTCACATCACTCTGCTCTGTGCTCTGGCTAATTGCTTGGCTTTGGCCTAGCATTTATTCTTGGCTTTTCCTGCATTTGGCTTTTGCTGATTTTGCTCTTTCTTATACAAGCGGGAGTGTTCAGCTAGTCCCTCCCTGTGCAATCCAGAAGGCCGAGTGAGACCTTCGGGTCAGTCCCCTCGGGCCTGCAAGGGCCTCCGCATCTCCAACACTCAGAGGGTTGCTTCATCTGAGGCGGGTGCTGCGGTAGGCATCCTCACTGGGCGAGCAGACCTGGTACTGGATTTCATGCCCAACGGCGCCCCGGCAACCCTGGTCTAGTAAGGTCGGGACCCCACCACTGGTTCGGGAGGGTTGCTACACTTCTCCCCAGCAGTGAGTGTGTTTGAAGGCAGTATTGTCTTCTGGTTAGGGTTCCGTATAGGGCCCTTGGTGGACACCTTCTCCACCCTGGTTGGTTATTGCCAGCAACGCTTCCTGGCTGTTTGCGTCTCTTGCTGAGACTTGGGGAAGGGTGGCCTTTGGCCTGGTGGTGCAGGATGCCTAATAGGACCCTTGGTGGACACCTCCCCCCCCCCCCCCCCGTGGTTGTTGCCAGTGACGCTTCCTGACTATTTGCATCTCTTGTGAGACTTGGGGAAGGACAGCCTTTGGCCTGGTGGTAATCATCCAAGGTTGGGTGATTGCGCTTTGGACCCGTGTTACACTCACTGGGGGGAGTGATGCCCCGCAGTAAGGCCCAATCTAAGAGATGCGCAGCTTCGGCTGTGCCCAGTTCTGGTCATTCTGCTTCAAAGAGGCCTTCTCAGTCTACCAGCAGAGATTATGAGATTGCTGCCCAGTTAGCACAACTGGGCAAAGCAGTGCAGGCTTGTGTTGTGGTTTGCAATCAGCTTGCTCAGAAGGGGCTACAGGCTACAGCCGCCAGTCCTATTGCTAGCACTTCTGGTACTACCGACTCAGAAGTGCTGCCCCCTCCCGTGGCACCTGATGCTCAGGTGATGGATGCTGCACCGGGTCCTTCGGTGGTTTTGGCGGTGGAGGCTGGGCACCCCACTATTGCCGATGTTTGGGATCTCTTGAAAAGGGTCCCTGGTGTGGAGATTCAGGGTGCGGCTGCCCCTGTTTCTGAGCAGCCTACTGTGGCGGATTTATATAACCTCTTGCGAGGAATGGTTCTTCCAGGTGCTGGTGCAATGGAGCAAACCTGTGATGTGCAAAGAGGAGACCAAGCTGCTGCTGCTTCATCTTTGCCCAACACCCGAGCTGTTGTGGGGCCACACTTCGGGGGACCGGTGCGGTCGGCTGGTGATGCTTCCCAGCAAACTTCAGTTTCAGGTTTGTCTCCTACTAATTTTGCACATGCAAACTGGCCCACCTTGGTATGGGCTCCAGGTGGCCAGGTTAGTCAGGGTGTGGGTGTGGAACGTCCCAACCCTGCGGCTCTGGCTGCACCCGTGCAGGCACCTGCAGTTTCACAGGTGCCTGATGCTAGGGTGCAGGATGGTCAGCCAATTGCCTTGGCTAGCAAGACCTCTGTGGTGTCTCCTTTGAGTGCTCCTGTGTTATCAGGAGTGGCTGTGCATTCTGAATCAACCCCTTATGCTGGATCAACCCCTTATGCTCTACAGCCCTTGGTTCACACCTTCCTCTTTCCACTAAAAAAAGGATATGGAAGGGAGATTATATTGATTTATTTTCCCTTACTTTCAGGGATCCTGAACAGAGGATCATGGTAAAAGATGGGATTGTTTTTAGCCTTCCCAAAGAGTTTCAGGCGCTCAAACACCCTAAGCTAGAGCGTAATTTTGTAAATTGGATTATGGGTTTCACTATTTACAGAGGTGTCATAGAGGAAAAAGAGCCATTGAGGCCTCCTGACTTTTCTAAATACCAGGAGATCATGATTAAAGCTTACACCAACTGCCATCATAATGCTAGAGGTGCAGCCTGGCTGCAATACGATGAGCAGTTTTGAATGAGGGCCTCACAGGATCATTCCCTGTCTTGGAGACATGTACAGTCCGAGCTTTCGGCTGATGTTATGGTGGGGGCCTCCCCCTCGAGCAGATGTGACAATGGGTTTGTCCCCATGGTTACTCTGCCGAGAGGGCCGAATGCGAGGCCTGGTATGGGAGAAAGAAAACAATTTGGCATATGCTGGGACTTTAACACAGGCAAGTGCAAGAGGCAGACCTGCAGGTTTGACCCTAAGTGTAACACCTACGGGGGTGGTCACCCCGGCACTTCCTGCGGTAGAGGTAAGCGGTCAGGATTGGGTGGTGCCCCCAGGCCAGTATCGCCAGGAGGAAAAGGCTCCGTCTCCAATTAAGTAGATACAATGATGGCGTGGCTGAGGGTATACCCAAATAAAGAGGCCGCATCTTATTTATTTCATGGTTTTTCCCTAGGCTTTCGTATCCCTTATACAGGTTCTAGGGTACATCGCTATGTGCCCAATGCTCGTTCCATAAGGGAGCTGCCGAATGTCGTAAGGGACAAGCTAGCAAAAGAAATAGCTGCTGGAAGGATTTCAGGATCAGTTGCCCATTCCTACATTTTGCTTATCCCTGTTAGGTGTTGTTCCTAAAAAAGCCCCTGGGGAATTCAGGTTGATTCACAATTTATCATACCCGAAGGGTGACTCTGTGAATGATGCTATAGATCCTGGGCTTACGTCCATTAAGTATGCATCATTCGACTCTGCAGTCAAGATGACTAGGAATTTAGGCAAGGGAGTCCTCTTAGCAAAGTGCGATATTAAATCCGCCTTCAGGCTCCTCCCTGTACACCCAGATGATTTTAATCTACTGGGTTTTCAGTTTGAGGGAAAGTATTACTTTGATAAAGCCATGCCAATGGGGTGCTCGATTTCTTGTTCAGCTTTCGAGACTTTCAGCACCTTTCTTCATTGGTGTGCAGTTAAGAGGACAGGTAATAGAGCCATAACACACTATTTAGATGACTTCTTGATCACTGGGAATCCTAATTCCTCACAATGTGGGGATTCTTTGGCTGATTTTCAGGACTTAATGTCCGAGCTGGGAGTTCCCCTTGAGGAAGAAAAGACTGAAGGGCAGGTTAGGGTGATGTTGGGTAAGCAAAAAGCTACACTTCACGAATTTCAATCCCTTACAGGACTGCTAAATTTCGCCTGTAAGGTTGTAGTTCCGGGACGAGCATTCTGCGCGAGATTGTATAGGGCTACTGCAGGGATAGTTGCACCACATCATCACATTAGAATCACAAGGGGGATTCGTGATGACTTAAAGGTTTGGGAGTCCTTCTTGGAGCAATTCAATGGGACTTCGTTTTGGAGATCCAAAATGTTCCTCAGAGCAGACTTTCAGGTGCATTCGGATGCTGCTGGTGCCCATGGCTTTGGTGTTTACTGGAATGGGCAGTGGCCTGTAGAGGCGTGGCCTTCTGCATGGATTGAATGTGGTCAGACTAGAGACCTGACGTTTTTGGAACTTTTTCCTATCGTAGTGGCTGTGCACTTGTGGGCAAGCCAGTTTGCTAACAAGACTGTCTGGTTTTGGTGTGACAACCAGGCGTTCGTCCATGTGGTAAATTTTCAGTCTTCTAAGTCCCCTAGAGTCATGGGTTTGGTGAGGGTGATGGTCATGCAATGTTTGAACTTTAATGTGCTATTCCAAGCCTAGCATGTTCCTGGTGTGCTTAACCCTTTGGTGGATGCCCTTTCTCGTTTTCAGCTCTCCAGGTTCCGGCAGCTGGCTCCCGAGGTGTCGCCACACCTGATGGAGGTACTGGCCTTGCTATGGAGCCTTGGAGACTAGAAATTCACAGGGCAATCCTGAATTACATCGCCCCATCTACACACAAGTCTTACCAAACAGCCTTGAATGCATTCAATCAGTTTTTATTGGAGATAGGGGAGGTTCAAAGTTGGCCGATCAGAGTTGGTCCTACGTTTTATAGTATATCTTAGGCATGCAGGTCTCTCATCCGTTACTATTAGGGGCAGGCTGGCCGCCCTGGCATTTCACTCCAGGGCAAGGGGCTGTTTTGATCCTACCACAGACTTTAGAGTTAAACGAGCTGTGGAAGGTTGGTCCAGAGAATCCCCTGCAGTAAAGGACTCACGATGGCCGATCACAGGCACAGTCCTGGCTAGGTTATGGGAACAGTTAGCTGTTATGGGAACAGTATTTGCCATAGCCTACTTTGCAGCTTTAAGAATTAGTGAAATTGTACCCGGATCTCGCAACGATCAATCTGGCAGGGAA
Organism: Phrynosoma blainvillii; assembly: GCA_026167975.1. Classification (NCBI taxonomy): domain Eukaryota; kingdom Metazoa; phylum Chordata; class Lepidosauria; order Squamata; family Phrynosomatidae; genus Phrynosoma; species Phrynosoma blainvillii. The sequence goes on from JANUYF010000002.1 coordinate 80,255,360, forward strand.
CTTTTAATTTTGGATGTTGTATTAACAGAACAGGGAATTCAGATTTGTATTAGGTGCTCCAAGACTGATCGGTTAGCTAAAGGTCAGTCTATTTCCTTAGCCAAAGCGCCTAGTGGGCAAATTTGCCCAGTGTTATCAATGACCAATTATTTGAGGATTAGGCCCAAAGTGGCAGGCTATCTTTTTATACACTTGTCAGGTATGCCCTTAACTCAATTTCAATTTAGGGCAGTGTTAAAGGAGACACTAAGGCGGGCTAAGCTGCCTCAGGCTTGCTTTTCTTCACACTCCTTCCGCATTGGAGCAGCAACAGCTGCGGCCACTCATGGCTTGAGTGAAGCTGATATTTGTCGAATTGGCCAGTGGCATTCTTGAGCATTCAAGTCCTACGTTAGGCCGTCAGGGAATGTGACTCCTGATCAGCTATGCTAATTTGCCTTATTTCCATTTCAGCTGGCTTTTTTCAAGGCAACATATGGATTGTGGGCCACAGTTTGGTCTTCTGGGCGGAATGCCACCTTCTTGAACATCGGCGTGACTCTACATTGGGCCTATCAAACATCGGAACCTCTAAGTGGTTTGGCCAAAGGGGCATGATGTGGGGAGCGCTTCTTCCTTGGATCATGCAATTGGCTCGATCGTACCCCCAACCCCGTACCCCCTGGGGGAAAATGACTTAGTCATAGTCCCTTGTTTGCAGCTAGCAAAGCAGATGGTGAGAGATCTGCAGGAAATTCAAAAGATTTTACCGGGAGCTGTAACGCTTTGGACTAAGTTCCTGCCAAGGCGTAGTTGGCCTGGAACTCGCAAAGATGCTGTGATTAACAACGCTCGACGATGGCTTAATCGTTCTGTCACCAAGCAGTTGTCTAAACTTGGCATTTCCATAATTGAACATGAAATTAAACTGGATAGGCTGCAGCTATACAGAGGGGATGGGGCGCACCTCTCTCCTGAAGGTTTGGAGATCTACGTTAAAGCACTCTCCGAACAAATTAAAAAAAGCAGTCTGTGGGGGTGGGGGGGGAGAGGGGATGCCTAGCTAGTCTGGCCCCCCACCCCACAGGAAAATTAATCTGGCTAATTAAATTATTTGGGAATATATTTGATAAAGTTAAATTAAAAGAAGTGACGTCTGCAGTTAAATGCATGACGTCACTAATTGAATGATGTCATATGATGTAATATGATGTCATTTCCGGAGGGGAGGGGTTTGTAAATTTGTTGTTGTTATTTGCTTACATACTTTGTCACATGTGGTGAAGGACCACCCACTTGGGGGGTTACACCTTCACACACACATGTGACAAAATTGTTGGAAGTTTATTTCTTGTGAATAGACCCTGTACAGCAAAATAAAAGTTGTGGCCTGTTTAAACCCAAAAAGAGGTGTCTCATGTCCTTTGTACCAGTGCAATAAGAGTTGATACATATAATCATCCTGGTAGTTTTTACCATCTGAGATAGCTGCTCACAAGCAGGCATAGATGCTAATTCTTGCTACGGTGCTGCACAGATTCAGGGCCTGTTCAAAATCCTCGAATGATCATTACAAGCAAAAGCTGGTAAGACAAGCCTCAGTGTAGAGGTCATTTGGAGGGTACTAAAATCCTCTGTGCAGGCATAAATCACTTCCATCACTCCCAGAGACTTAAGTTTTGGTCTGCAACACTAAAAATCCCTCAGGCAGTATGAACAATGCTCCTGATTTTCCAGGTTCTGGCCACACATGTGCTCAGTAGTTGTTGTTAACTTTATTAGTTCTTTGCAGTATCCACAAAACTGAACTTCAAGGTGTCTCACAAATCAAAATAAATACAATATCCTTAAAACATATAAAAATCAACATTAAAATGGAATTAAACCATTGATAATATTTAAAACAATTCAAAACAAAACAATTGAATTTTTAAAAATGCAGTTGAAAACAGTACTGTTAAAACAGGACAACACCTCTTTTAAAAACATTCAGTTCTCAAAAGCTTGTTGGAATGCAAAGGTTTTTGCCACTGTCTGAAGGTCAGTAAGAAGGAGATGGTTCTAGCCTCAGCAGAATAGGTGTTTCAGAGCCTAGCGGCAGCTATCCAAACACCCTAATTGCAAATCTATTTTATTTTTAATTAATTAATTTCATTTATATGCTGTCTTTTCCCAGAAAGGATCCCAAGGCAGCTCACAAATATTTTTTTTAAATTACAATAAAAATGTAAAAACAATTAAAACCAACTAGCTAAAACAGTATAAAGTCACATAAAACATACATTTTAAAAAAAACATATCTAAAGCAAACAGCCTGTATAAAAGTCTCCCTAACATGAGTATATCTAGTTTCTTAAAGATAAAATCACAACTCCACTGAAGTGATGCACAGTAGGCTAATAGAAATATATTGAGAATGTTCTAACATGAGAATTTGAATATGAATGACTTATTTCAGTCTGTGCTTTATAAAGTTTCAAATCACTTGTGGCAGTAAAAGGCACTCATGTATTCATTCATTCAAGCCATTTTCATCCAGGCCTTCATACATGAAACTCAGAATATGTACATGGGTTCTCCCCTGCTCCTTTTCTCTTCACAACAACCCCTTGGTATAGGTGAATCTGAGATAAAGTGTTGGATCACGGTCACCCAGTCAACATCAAGGCTGTACGAGGATTTGAATGTATCCTAATCTAAAACTTCCCTCACCCCTGACTGTTACATCATATTGACATTACTTGCAGGTTATTTTTAAAGTACCATTAGGCTGTGTGTGCTGAAATGCGGTTTCTTTCTGAGAGATCTAATTGACCTTCAAGATTTGCGATTTAAAATATTTCCATTTTATTACCAACAATATATGATCACAGAAGACAAACAATTTATTCTATATCCCAAATGTATACTGCATTGAGAGCAGGATAGATAGCCATTCCATCAAAGAAAAACCACACAATTATCTTGTCTCTGTACAGAAAAGTGGATATGTTCTGAATGAATGAAGAGATAAAAGAAGAAATAATTCATGCTTGAGGAAAAATGTAGGGGAGGAGGATTCTTGTTCTTATTGCAGAAGTAGAAGGTCAGTTGGCTTGAAGCCTTGGCCCTCCAAGATTGAGAAGGCAGTATACACAGTATACTCTTGACAGGGCTTCCAGAAGAAAAGAGAAAATCTTCCTTCCCTCTGAGCAGGAAGATAAGATTTCTCTAGGCTCTTCACAAGTACAAATTTCAAAATCACACTCCCAATTTTACCCACAGTGTGACAACCAAGGGGTTTGATTCTCCACTCAGTGATGGAAACCCACCTTGGGCAAGTCACACACTTGCAGCCCCAGAAAACTCCATGACAGAGTTGCCTCAAGGGTAACAACCAGCCAGAAACAAATTGATGGCATGCAACAATAATGCTGCTTCTTGCCAGAAGGTGGATACAGAATCAGAGTGGAGAGTGAGCTCTGGTGCCATAGAAACTGGGAGAGATGGAGAAAGTAAATACGTCAATCCCTGGAGAGTCTTTGCAGTTGCAGCAACAAATCAATTAAACCTTGCAAGTTGTAGTAAGCCACTGCTCAACGAGATGAACTGGAGATTTGCACCTAACCCAGATATGAACCCACCCAGACTGAAGAATTTGCACATTCGTCATCTGCCTGGAGATGACCCATGGAAACTGGAGACTCAGGGCCATGCATTGATCTGATAATCCTATTCTCAAAAGACTAATCTATTCTCACTTGAAGGACTGAAATGTGTGTATCCCATAGCCAGTTTTTACCCATAGCTGGAACTAAGCTGTTGCCTTCTGGTGCATTGGAGGATGCTATCTACTTATTAGTATTGAAGCATGATTCAACTTCTTTATTACTGTCCAGTTGGCTTCTGTATGTGGAATAGATTGGAACACCATTTTGTCCATTGTTGCAGGCAGGAAAATATCTTGAGCTGCCTTCCTGAAGACAATTTCAACTAGAAGTCAAAAAGTTACTTTTTAAAAAGTAATGGTTGAGTTACTGCCATACAACCTTAAAATAATTTCTTGTCATAATAGTTGTGATTTTAAAAGTACAGTCAGCTCTCCATATCCACGGATTTATTATCCACGGATTCAAGCATCCACAGTTTGAAAATATTTTTAAAATGTATACATTCAAAAAGCAAACCTTCATTTTGCCATTTTATAAAAGGGACATCATTTTGCTATGCCATTGTATTTAATGGGACTTGAGCATACACAGATTTTGTTATTCACCGGGGGTCCTGGAACCAAATCTCAGCAGATAATAAGGGCCTACTGTAACACTTTGCCTTTATGTTTCCCAAAAGTAAGTGCAATAGTTGTTGCATGTTACATTAGAATCTGTATGCGGAATAATAAGGTAAAACATGAGGCAGCAGCTGTACTATGTGGCATTTCTCTTCCACCATTGAGAAAGGACATACCCTATATGTAAAAGTAACTTTAAAAGTTAAATTGCAAAAGCAGTGGAGTTACACTTCATTAAGGTACAATCTTAATGCAATTTAGATATATACTTGATATTGGCAAAGGAACTAATCATATGTAATTACTTATTTTCATTCTCTGCCTTCAACAGTAGTGGCTTGGAGATATTTCAGTTGCCCTCAATACTTCCTATTTTAGGGCCTTTACAAACTGCCAGAAATAATGCCACTTGAGTCCACTTTAACTGCCCTGCCTCAGTGCTAGGGAATCATGGGAACTGTAGTTTTTTCTGAGACACTGAACCTTCTCTGTCAGAGAGCTCTGGTGCCACAATTAACCACTGAATCAGCTCTGGTGGCACAGTGGTTAAATGCCTGTACTGCAGCCACTCACTCATAAACCACAAGGTTGCGAGTTCAATACCAGCCAGGGCTGAGGCTCGACTCAGGCCTGCATCCTTCCGAGGTCGCTAAAATGAGTACCCAGCTTGTTGGGGGGCAATGAGCTCACAGTTGTAAACCGCTTAGACACCCCATAGCGTGGTATGAAGCAGTATATAAATGAAGCTGCTTTGCTTTGCTACAGTTCCCATGATTCCTTAGCACTGAGCCAGGACAGTTAAAGTGGACTCAAGCTGCATTATTTCTGGCAGTCTGCAAGGGCCATTAAGGGCTCTGCAGATGGCACAAAGCGCCGTCTTGGAGCCAGGGAAAGGGAGGGGCAGCCAGACGCCCCAACTCCTTCCCGATGACGTCCTTCTGGCTCAGCGTCCGGACACGCTGGGCCAGAAGGGACGCGGAAGAGACTCATGCCGTCTCTTAGCACTCTTTCCAAGGCCGCCCAAAGGGTGGATTGGGGCAGAGGCATGGAGCAGCTTCAGCCCCAATCCTCGGCTTCTCAGCTTCGTGGAGACATGGAGCAGCTTCAGCCCAGTTCTCGGCTTCTTCATCTGTAGAGGCCCTTTGTCCCAAATGCTTCATCCAAGACAACAAGGGAAACCATACAACAGTTTTGGAACCAGAGAGTGTATCAGAAATATGGGTCCCTGGAACTCTTTCTGCCTCTCATGCCCATAAGGACTTTATCACATGGGGAAAATTGGGGGGAATCAGAGGTTTAAACAGCGATTATTCCATGCAAAACACGATACAGGCATGAGAGGCAGAAAGAGAGCTATTAAACAGGCAATAAATGGCCGATAAACAGGCAATAAATAGGAACAAATTATTTACGGGATTTCCCCATGAATGATTTGTTGCTTATTGCCTGCTTAACAGCAACGTCGTGTGAAAATCTTAAGTGTGATATCTCATTTTGCATAGGATAATCACTGTTTAAACTCCCAATTTTAAACTGGGCCTAGGAATAGGTTTAACATTCTTTTGTCTGTAACCATCCAATTCCCATGAAAAGGAAGAAAATACAAAAAAAGTTTCTTGTCTGCAGCAGTGATGGGCAAAATGTGGCCCAAGACCCACATGCAGACCCTAAAAGTGTTATTGTGACCCTGGGGCCCAAGAAATTGAAAACGGTTTGCCCCTCAAATGTTGCCAAGTGTATTCTAACCCTCACCAGTTACTCACCTTGGTCCAGGGTGTTCTGAAATTCTGTGTCCATAAAACCTCTTCTCTGTCTCTCTTTCCCTTTCTTGGTTTCTTTTTTTAAAAAAGAACTTCTACTTTAACCTCAACCTTCAACCTTCAGTATAGGTACATGTTATCCAAAATGCTTGGGCCAGAAGTATTTGGGAGGGTTTTGTTTTGTTTTTTGTTTTTTACTACAATAGCATAATATGTACTTGCACTGTATTTGCGAGGCTGGAGAGGGGGCAGGTTGGAGAGAGATGTCAAGATCTGTGAAATGCTGGGAATCCTTGAACATTAAAAGAACACACTTTGGGGCTGCTGCCATATTGCAGTTTGACACTGCTTTAACTGTCATGGCTCCATCCTATGGAACCCTGATATCTGTAGTTTGTTGTGGCACTAGAGCTCTCTGAGAGAAGAGAAATATTTCACAAAATTGCAAATCCCAGAATCCTGTAGAATTGAGTCATGGCAGTTAAAGGGGTATCAATTAATTTGGCATTGATTCCGCAGTGTAGATACAGCCTGAGAATTCCAAAGCATTTTGGATTGGAAACATAAAATAAGGAAGAGAGGGACATGCCACATGCATCTTGCATATAAAGTACCACGCCTTTAGTTTTGTTTATATTGCAGTTCTAAGCACTGCATGTTCGGGTTTCTTAACCAACAGTGAAAACAAATGCATTAAGTGTTGCCATCAAAAGAACAGCAAAGTGTTTGATTCAGCCTGGCATATTTTCAGATTACTTGCCTGTAAACAGTGTTCATTTTCAGGATTGTCTAGCAAATATTCAGTAACCCTTCTGTAACTGGTTTTAACAGTTTGAACTGTCAAAGTAAAGAAAATGTTTCTCTTTTTTTAAAAAATAACTGCACACAGGAATTGACTAGATTCTTTAAAATGGTTTACAGCACAGCCTTTTGAAATATAAAATAATGTTTATGTTTTCTTAAAGTGTTTTTCCTTTAATTGGGTGTTGAATGACTTATCTGGCAAAATGCTTAAGAGGAGGATTGACAGAGCTCAGAAATGTTTTTGTTCTTGATACTGTTGTTGTTTGGTGGGGAGGGTTGGATTGCATCTTCCAGAAGTGGTTCTAACCACTGAGGATTTCCAGGACTCGCAGGCCAAAACTAAAATTTCCAGTTTCTGAGCACAGGATGTTGTACAGTTCCTCTTCCATGCCCAAAATGTACAAAGATGCTATTCTCTACCTATGTTGTATTTGGTACCTGAAATGTATGGAATGTTTTGCCTCCGAATACTGCTGCTAAGTAAAGGTTAACATGGCTACATATATTTCATCTTTTCTGAAACCTCTAATTCCGGATATACCATCATATATAAAAGACACCAAGGAGTTTGTTAAATACATGGAACAACTAACACCACCTGTAGAGGAATTTTTCTTGGTGACATTGGATGTCATATCACTTTACACTAACATTCCCCAGAATAAGGCCTTGGAGATCTTAGAAGCAGCTATGTTGTCTAAACCTATGGGACTTCCCCCTATTCATTTTCTGTTACATCTTATTGTAATAACTTTGACTAAGAATTATTTTGAATTCGGTAACCAATTCTACTGGCAAACCTCTGGGGTGGCAATGGGTTGTAAGTTTGCCCCAGAGTTGGCAAACTTATACATGGACCATTTTGAACGTTCCTATATATTAAGCAATGAGGTTTTTCCCCCCATATATATACATGGAAAAGATTTTTAGATGATATTTTTTGTATATGGGTGGGATCTGAATCTTCTCTCAAGGAGTTTCTGGTTTTTCTTAATGGTATCCATGAAAGCATCAAATTTGATATGGTATATAATTCCTGCACAGTGAATTTCCTAGATATAAACATTCAAACAAATAGGAGCTCATTTGAAACAGACTTATATAGAAACCAAAGGATGTTAATTCATTTTTAAGATATGACAGCTATCATCCAACGCCTCTTAAAAACAACCTTCCATACTCACAATTCTTACGTATTAGACGAAATTGTAAAACACTGGAAGGGTTTGATAGGGAATCGAATATTACATGCCTCCAGTTTTTGGAGAAAGGGTATCCCTTAAAGGTTATAAAAGAGGCACAAGACAAAGTTCGTAAGTTAGATCGAAAGAAACTTCTGTTTGATTCCAGACCTAAGAGAGCACCCGACAGGGTGGTTATACCATTGATTTTTAACACACATTCACAGAGGGTTAAAGAAAGTATTATGAAACATTGGCACTTGCTGGAAAATATACCTGGATATAAAAATAAACCGATGTTTGCCTATAAACGTACTCAAAACATCAAGAATATACTAGTATGGGCAGATTTTGATTTTCCGGTTGTACAAAATAGTTTGATTGCCAAGGGACATTACATCTGTGGACATTGTCCGGTATGCAGACACAGCAGCAATTTGAAATGTTTTGTGAATACTGCTGATGGTAGAAGATATGAAATATCTTTTTACAAACTTTTTACATGTGCTAGTAAAAATGTCATATACATAATTGAATGCCCTTGCAAACTAATTTATGTGGGGATGACCAGCAGAGCGATAAGAACTCGGATCACAGAGCACAGAAGTTGTATCAAAAACCATAAAATAGAAGCTCCATTGGTAAAACATTTTCTTGAGAAACATCATACTTATGATTCATTCAAATTCTGGTGCGTAGATGGGATATCCAATACTAAAAACATAAAACAATTACAGATATTGGAACTCAAATGGATTCATCGTTTGAAATCTGAATCCCCGGAGGGCTTAAATGAAAATGTGAATTGGCTAGTTTGAGTCTTTTACGGCCCTTCCACACCTTAAATTTTCCCATAGGGGGGTTGCAGACTGCCAGAAATCGTGCAAATTGAGTCCACTTTAAGGGTTAGGGTTAGGGTTAGGGTTAGGGAATCATGGGAACTGTATTTTATTGTGGCACCAGAGCTCTCTGACAGAGAAGGCTCAATGTCTCAGAAAAACAACAACAATTCCCATGATTCCCTAGCACTAACCCTAACTCTAAAAGTGGACTCAATTTACACTATTTCTGGCAGTCTGCAAGTTCTTTTCATGAGTCTTGGCAGGATGGTTGCCACTACCAGTTTGACTAGTTATAGAAAAGGTTCTGTGAACAGGAGAAGAACTTCATTTAAATTCTGGTGCATTGATGGGATATCTAATACTAAGTACATAAAACTACTACCAATATTGGTACTCAAATGGACACATGGTTGGTAAATCTGAACCCCTGGTGGGTAAAGATGTGGGTGTAAGTGGTTGGTTTGAGTTTTTCATTGTCCTTCCACACCCTAAGTTAGGGGTAGGCAACCTTTCCCCTTTAAGGGCCAAGGGACTTCAGCTCCCAGAAGCCTCAGCCATGTTGGCCAATAGTCCCATGTTGGCCAATAGCTCCTGGGATTCTGGGAGCTGAAGTCCCTCGGCCCTTAAAGGGGAAAGGTTGCCTACCCCTGCCTAAGTTTTCCCTAGGATCTTTTCTTGAGTTTTGGCAGGATCGTTCCCATTACCAGTTCAGCTGGTTATATAAGAGACTCTGTGAGCAGGAGAAGTACATTGTTGCTTTAGAATTGAGCAGGGTCACATTGTGTGAGCTGAGGAGTTGTTATACGTATATACATTTTGAATGCTTGTAGGCCACTGAGGAAGACTGTTGTCGAAACGCGTCTGGCCTTGAGTTTTTATTATTAACTATTATTATATTATTTTATTTTTAGCATTTGCACACTTTTTAGTGGGGTATTGTTACCCTTTTAGTAATTTTACTGACTTATCTACTTCAGGGGTCAGGGTTTTTTTGCCTTGATTTTTGGTATTTTTATTATCATTAGATACTTATTTGTAGCATTTGCAAACTTTCCAGTGGGGTATTTTTACCCTTTCAGAAATTTAATTTTATTGGATTTTCTGCTTCAGGGTTTAGTTATCCTTTTATTTCTTCATATTGTTGCCTTTTTATAATTGGAAGTGGGATTAGTTTATCCTGGCTATTTTTTGGCAGAACCCTTCAGTTTGGTTTTTTGATCATATGTCTTAGGTTTTCTGACTGTAGGGACTTTTGTTGGTTTGCTGTATACAGGGTGTGGTCAGGACAAATAAGATGGAGACATTCAGTTACTCCACAGACTATATACAAAACCTTTTACATACAGACTCTTTTTTTTTGGCAAATCTAGTAATACTAAACATGAAGTAACAGATTGTAACATACTTTTGGAATTGTCTCTGAGAAAAATGAGACTAGAAACACACATGGGAGCATTGGGGGAATACTGTAAAGCACAGATGATCCCAAGAAGCTTAAGAATTATAAAGCCTCCTGGTATGTTTCTAGAAAATCAGGAGTTCACCCATAAGTGGGAAGCAATACTTAATAAATGCTCTCTAGATCTCATGGTCCTCTTGATAGAAACCAGTCAACAGGAGTGTAAGGTTTTGACTGATAAATTAAACATCATAAACAGGAATTTAATAAGATGATTAACTCTAGTATATTAAACAGTAAACTAGAGGAATTTGATGTAGAAGTACTAAAAAAATGAATGAACTCAAAGATCTTAAATTCAAAAAATTTCAAAGGGATCTCAGGGATTACCAAGAAGTAAAGGTTTATTCCTGGAAATCCCATACTGTTCTGACTTCTACAAATAATAAGAAAAGAGTTTCTTTTGACCACAGTATAGATACAAGTAAAGACAATAATAGCCTTGGGGGTTTTACCACTGACTCTTCTACTGATCATTCCGTGGACCACTTTAAAACCAGTAGGAGACCTTTTTTTAGAAAAACAGACCAACAGGTGGAGATACAAAGACAGAGATATGGAGAGAAGAAAAATGTACAAGGGCAGACACCTCTCCAAACCCAGATAGTCAATATATCAAAATCCTCATTATCTGACCTGGACGTAGAAGTCTTAAACAGAGGTCTTTCGTTTGTTCCAACTCCTAGGTATAATTCTTTTGATACTATGTGGGACGTCCATCAATTGTTTCGGAAAATTAGATTGGCCAAGTTTTTTTCTAAGAATGGGACAACCAGTGAATACCTGGGACCCCCAGATACGGATAGATATAAGGATTTTAAAAAAAAATATCTAACTTTAACCCCAATATTGATGACCCATATATCAAGGTCTTTCAAGACAAAGTGTTAAAGGACATGCAGGATATCTTTACCTCCCAATCCAATAGCTGGCACAATTTATCCAAATTACATCAAGCTACTTTGGAAGATATAATAAAGGCAAGATATAATAATTAAACCAGCAGATAAAGGAGGTGCTATAGTCATATGGGGGAGGAAAGATTATGAAATAGAGGCATACAGCCAATTATCAAATGTAAAACACTACAAGGAATGTATGAAATACCCGACAGAAGATATTTTGAAGTTGATTAAAATCACTCTGGAAGAGGCATTAAATATGGGGTATATAAAAACTAGTGTTTATGAATATTTACTGGATTCCCCAGGTAGAATTCCTTTATTTTATTTACTTCCTAAGATACATAAGGACAAAATTCTTACTCTGGGTAGACCTATCATATCAGGCTGTGGTTCTATCCTGGAACCGTTGGCTACATATATTTCATCTTTTCTGAAACCTCTAATTCTGGATATACCATCATATATAAAAGACACCAAGGTGTTTATTAAATACATGGAACAACTAACACCACCTGTAGAGGAATTTTTCTTGGTGACATTGGATGTCATATCATTTTACACTAACATTCCCCAGAATGAGGCCTTGGAGATCTTAGAAGCAGCTATGTTGTCTAAATCTATGAGACTTCCCCCTGTTCATTTTCTGTTACATCTTATTGAAATAACTTTGACTAAGAATTATTTTAAATTCGGTAACCAATTCTACTGGCAAACCTCTGGGGTGGCAATGGGTTGTAAGTTTGCCCCAGAGTTGGCAAACTTATACATGGATCATTTTGAACATTCCTATATATTAAGCAATGAGGTTCCCCCCCCCCCCCCATATATATACATGGAAAAGATTTTTAGATGATATTTTTTGTATATGGGTGGGATCTGAATCTTCTCTCAAGGAGTTTCTGGTTTTTCAAAATACCACCTGCCAGCAATGCACCACTCTGTCCACATTTGGCATAATTACTGAATAAGACGAGCACGTGTCAGCTCTGTTTATAAATTCTGCTAAAGATGCCAAGGACTGAGTGGGTCCAGTTTCACTTCTACTTCTGTGTATTTAATATACTTTTCCAGACAGAAGATGAGCCCAGTGCATATATAATATGTTACTCTGTTTGAAATCAATGATTAAAATGAGTTGGTGATTTGTGGCCTTCCAGATATGTGACTGAAATTCCCATTAGTCTTACCCAGTATAACTAATGATGAGGGGTGGTGGGAGGTGCAGTCTGATGATAGCTAGTTGCCTAGCCCGAGGTTAAAATCTGAAGCCATAAACAGCATTTGGCTTGTTTAGAGACTGCCAGAAATAGTGCAAATTGAGTCCACTTTTAGGGTTAGTGCTAGGGAGTCATGGGATTTTTTTTTCTGAGACATTGAGCCTTCTCTGTCAGAAAGCTCTGGTGCCACAATAAACTACAGTTCCCATGATTCCCTACCCCTACCCCTAAAAGTGGATTCAATTTGCACTATTTCTGGCAGTCTGCAACCCCCTTTGGGTTCTGAATTTGGAAGGCATCTTGTCATTCAGGGGAATATTGCTCCCATCATTCATCACCCCAAGGAAGCTCCATGTCAGGGGTAGGCAACCTAAGGCCCGGGGGGGCTGGATGCCCCCGCCCGAGGCCTTTGGACCAGCCCCAGGCCGGTCCTGCCGCTGCCGCCGCTCTCCCCGCCGCTGCCCGCCATGATGATATTAATTATTGTTGTAATTACTTGGTCTTGGGGTTTTCTTGGCAAAATCTCCACAGGGGTTTTGCCATGGCGTTTCTGGCGCTGAGAGAGTGTGCATGCATATTTTTTAATTTTTATTTATTTATTTATTTATTTATTTATGGTGCTTCAGCCCCCCAATTGTCTGAGGGACATCAACCCGGCCCCCAGCTCAAAAAGGTTGCCTACCCCTGCTCCATGTTATCAAGAGACAATGGAGACACACAGCTTCCCCATCCTCTAAGGCTAGATGGCTTCTTCATTGAGTCTTTGAGGACTTTGATAAGATTGGCCTGTTGGAGCCCTTTGAAAGCTTACATGCTGCATGCTGTACATTTTTGGTTGCCCAATAAAGTCAATCCATAATCTTTTGTTGAATTTTTATTTTGTTGTATTTTATTCTTTTGTATATCTTTCATGACTATTTAGACTAGGGGTAGGCAACCTAAGGCCCGGGGGCCGGATGCAGCCCCCTGAGGCCTTTGGACCGGCCCCAGGCCAGTCCTGCCGCCGCCGCTGCCACCCACCACGATGATATTGATTATTGTTGTTATTACTTGTTCTTGGGGTTTTCTTGGCAAAATCTCCACAGGGGTTTTGCCATGGCTTTTCTGGGGCTGAGAGAGCGTGCATGCATATTTTTTAAATTTTTTTAAAAAAAATAGTTTTATATTTATTTATTTATTTATTTATGGTGCTTCGGCCCCTCAATAGTCTGAGGGACAGCAACCCGGCCCCCGGCTCAAAAAGGTTGCCTACCCCTGATTTAGACTATGATATGTCTATGACTATATGACTATATGTTATGACTATAGTCAGACTATGGTATGACATTCAGACTGTGAAGCCAGGGACATAATAAAAGAAGAATGCAGACAGACACTTTCAGTAACAAAAAGAAAGAGAAAAAACCTTGGATGACAGAAAAAACACTACAAACAATAAAAGAAAGAAGAGAAGAAAAACAAAAGAGATAGGAACAAACTATGAATTATGAATGCAACAGTACAACGGCTTGTGTGGAAAGATAAAGAAAATTACTACAACGACCAATGCAAAGAAATAGAAGACAACAACAAAAAGGGAAGAACACGAGATCTATTTCACAAGATCTGAGAAATCAAAGGAAAATACAAACCAAGGACTGGGGCACTCTATGACATTAAAAATAACATAATTCAAGACCAAGAAGGAATAAAAAGACATTGGATGCAATACACAGAAGAATTATACAAAAGAGAGGACAAAATGAAGGACACATGGAATGAAGAGCCATATGAAGATGAACCCCAGATTCTAAAAAGTGAGGTGGAAACTGCATTAAGAGAAATAGCGAAAAACAAATCACCAGGAAGAGATGATATTCTAATTGAACTGCTGCAATTTATATTGACAGAGTCAACTCTAATGCTAACCAATATATGTCAACAGAATGGAAACCAGCTCTGTTTAGAAATTCTGCTAAAGATGCCAATGATTGAGTGGGTCCAGTTTCACTTCTGCTTCTGTGTATTCAATATACTTTCCCAGACAGAAGATGAGCCCAGTGCATATATAATATGTTACTCTGAAGTTGAATTCAGATTAAAAATTCATTAGGGTGCTCTTGATTTGAAGGGAGTGGTAGGTGTGGAACAAGACAATTGGTGATATAGATAAATTGGAATAAATACTGTTTATGTAATTCAAGCACATTTCAAAAATTATAAGAATCAGCACAGTTTATATGAGGCTAGTTTTGAACAAATTATATAGGGTACTTACTACAAAGATGCTTGTATCTATAATTTACCAGAAATGTAAAATTTGGCACAATTGGTAAATGCATTTCTGGTAAATGTAGTTATAGCTGTGGTTGCACCAAATTTTACGTCAGTTCAATAGCATGTTTACTAGTAATATTTGTTGTAATATGAAGCCTTGGATCTAGTGAATCTAGTATACACTCCGGTCCTCTGGAAGGAATTTGCTGCAGCCACAAAAATCTAGACTTGCGGCTACCTCCCAGAGGGTATTTTCCGTAGTCGCCCCCAGATTGTGGAACGGCCTGCCAGATATCTGTCAATTGACATCGTTAGACAGCTTTAAAAAGGCTGTCAAGACGGATCCCTTCCGGCAGGCTTTTCCTGAATAGATATCCCAGCCTCGGGGTATCCAGCTATTACCTTGGAATGCCCTCGAGAGGTCTCTCCCTCAGTTATGTAAGAACTAGCAATGTTGCTGACCAATGAGTTCTGGATATTATTGTATTGATGTTTCAATTTGTTATTTTAATAATTGATTTTAATTTGTACTAGTTTAATACTAGTTTAATACTGTTTTAAGGGAGCAGGATTTGGGGTTTGATTGTATTAGCAATTTTAATATGTTGTTAGCCACCCCGATTGTACTCAGAGGGGTGGGGTACAAATAAATTTTATTATTATTATTATTATTATTATTCAAAATGAATTTTAAAAAGAAACAAGATTGTGCATTTGGAGACAGAAAATCAGCATTTTTGCTTTATCAGCTGAGGAAACAAAGGGCCTCGGCAGACAGCTTATTGAGCCATCTCCGAGGCAAGGAAGAGGAGGGGCAGCCGCATGCGCGGCGCCCCTTCCTCTTCCTGAGGTCGTCCTCGGAGCCGCTGGCCCTCCGCACGTCCGGTGCTCCGGGGACAACCTCTCGCCGCAGCGACCGCGCGCGCTGCGGCGGAAAAGTCAGTGAAAGTGCGCCCAACACTTTTAGGGAACACTTTCACTGACTTCTGAAAGGAGTGCTATTTTTGCGCTCCTTTCAGAGGCGCCGACGGTGCGCCGCGGTGCGACTGCTCCAGTCCCGCGGCGCACTGTCGCAGGGCGTCTTGGACGCCCTCGTCTGCTTCCCCCCATTATCTTGGTTGTTTAGGTTTAACTCTTTATTTTAATCCTGGCTAGAGAAGAGTTATTGAATCAATTGGATTTACCTACATGTTAACTCATTATTCAGCAATTGATCAAATGGATATATGCTAGTCAGGACTACCCAACACAATTCAGTCTTAATTTATCATGATACAAGCAACAAATATGATGTGGCTTTTTAATACAGATTGTCACAAAGCATATCAAAATGTTAAAATAGATTCAGAAAAGGTGCCTATACTACTAGATTGGGAACCCACAAGGACACAGCAGCAGTTGCAAAGCTTCTTGGGGTCTACTAGCTTTTTTAAATAGACAATTTACTCCCAATTTTGCCTGAGTGGCACTGCCCCTTACTGATTTGTTGAATACCAAAAACAAGCAGGACAAAAAGAACTGTAAAAAGATTATATCTAGTGTTAAAATTAAGCAGGCTGACACATGTCAACAGTAGTTTGAAAACTTGACAACTGGACAGATTTGGCCTGTTGGGGGCATTTCCTATATATATTGTGGAATATGTTCATTTCCAGGTACTGTTACCCAAAATGTTGTACTTTCATTATTTTAACTTAACAAAATCTGATATCCTCCCTGCTTATAATTTGGTGGGGTCTGGGAGCTAAGGGAGGGCTGCAGAAAGGGAGTCAGACATTCTCCCCACTCTTGCGTTAAACTGATCAAAACCTAAGCATGTAACCTTTGGGACATCTCTCTCTTAACAATCTCTTAGCAATTTATGAAATCTCTTTCCTTATATATAATGATTTAATTGCTGTCATTGAAAAATGAGCCAGACACCAAGAAATGCTACCCTGTGTACATGTAGTAGGTTTCCTGCAGAAATGTAACGAACAACTTACCAGCTATCTCTAACATGAGAGCCAGCATGGTGGAATGATTTGAGTATCAGACAATGACTCTGGAGACCAGGGTTTGAAACCCCACTTGGCCATAGAAACAAGTCACTCTCTCAGCCTCAGAGGAAGGCAAAGGCAAACCCTCTCTGAACAAGTCTTGTCAAGAAAACCCAGTTCACCTTAGGATCGCTATAAGTCAGAAACAACTTGAAGACACACAACAACAGTAACCTCTGAAAAAGCTGACAGCTTATATACTACAAGTAGCATACTGAACTGGGGATGCTCTCATCATCTCAGATTTAAGTATTTTGTGGGTATCTTAACAGTCTATATTTATGAGTACTGAAGAAACAACACTTGGAAAAAAGTATAATTTTAAATGTCTTGCATGCTACCAGCAAAGAGCAAACCTTTGTTATTTTCAAGATACTGTTTACCCACCACAGATTGTTTTTGAAGTTTTTGATTAAGGCTAGGTATCAGTTTAAATGAACACTTCCTGCATAGAATAATTTAAGCTTGGATATTTTTCCCATTTTGCTAGTTCAACATAATATAAATTGTTAGATTATTGTTTTTAGTGTCCTGCATCTTTTTTAAATTTTCAAGAAATGCATTGTTTAGAAATGAAGTTCCTGCACGTGACCTGTTTGGTTTGGTTTAAATATTGGTGGTTCTGGTACTTGATTTAAATATTTCTGAAGTTGTCACTGGCAGACAGCCCCTCTTCTCCCAATCCCTGTTTTCTCATGGTTTACAGCTGAAAACAGCCCTTTTTCTTTTTCAAATTTTTGTGCAAGATGCAGTCTATTTGTGCCATCTCTCTCTCTGGCTTTTCTTCGCAAACAAAGATTCAGGAAGGACTCATCCCACGCTTTCTGCAAGAGCGCTGATGACTAAAAAGGCCAATCCGAGATAAACAAGTCCGGTTGCAGAAAGCACAGCAGAAGGTCTCCTTGGGTGATTTGTGCCATAAGAAAATCATGACTCTGAAGCACGAGTTAAGCTCATCTTAGTGGGATTCTGAAAGATAGGAATTGGCAACAATCCAGCAGAGTTAATGTTGGTTTAGCCCCTCTGTGTGTGAAGTCTTCTCATATATGAAGCCTGGAGCTATTGCCTCCTGTGGTCTCTCATCATAAGACCTTGGTATAAATATACTTCAGAATATAAGATTAGTAAAATGAGGATTTATTCTTAAATGGGCATGATCAGATAAACCACCCACTTCACCTAAAGCCTGGACTAGTAGCTTTTATCCATCTGATCATTCTTTCAGTGTAGGTAACTGAAAAAGGATGTTTGGAATGTAAGGCAGGAAGAAAAATAAATTGGTGTACCTACTCATTTGTAATTTTGGTCCATTGTTTCAAAGTACACTTTACTCTGAATTTGAGTTCAGTGAAAAACAACAACAGCACCTCAAGGACAGCACCCTCTTCCAAAGCTTTTTTTACTTGAACATAAGTGTTCATCCATTTAAAGCCACAACCAAAACCAGTAAATCTGTGTAATTCTGCTAATTGCTTAAAAGGATTAAATAGGAAAGACAGCTCCAGAGCAGTATTTAAAGGATTCCAGAGATGATCTTCCTTTTTAAGGAAGAATAATTAGCACCAGTTCATAATATCCAGCAACTTCCTGGAGACAGTTTTTGGAGACACATGGAAATGCCACTGAGTTCATTATGAGGAGACACTGATGGAGAAGCACCATAGGTTGATTCCTCTTACATAAGGTTATTTTAATATAATCATGGTGGTGAGAAAAGGGAGTTCATTTAAAGAGCTCCTCCAAGTTAGTACTGCCTGATTATGAACTTGATGGCAACCCTGAACATTGCTAAGATATATTTTCTTGTGGGTTTTTCAGGCTGTGCGGCCATATTCTAGAACAGTTTCTTTCTGATGTTTCACCAGCATCTGTGGCTGGCATCTTCATTCTCTGAAGATGCCAGCCACAGATGCTGGTGAAACGTCAGAAAGAAACTTTTCTAGAACATGGCCACACAGCCCGAAAAACCCACAAGAAACGATGGATGCCGGTCATGAAAGCCTACGACTTCACACTGCTAAGATATTCTTGTGAAAATTCTTAGCTAGTGAGAATTTGCCCAGTAGTCTCTTTCAGTCACTGACATATTAGTGAATGGGAGGAATTGACAATCATCAATGCTATTCATTTATCTAAAGGAGAAAATCTTTTTGTGCTAGTCTATAATTTATTAGAACTGTCAGCTTAAAAATAAAAGTCTGCCATCCAATATTTGTTGTCAGTGTTTTATGTTATGACAGTGTTAAGTGAACACCAAAGGTTCCCCTCCAGGTTTTATTACATCTGGTTCTAGTGAGAAACCATGTTTGTTTTGCTGCACAAAAGAGCTGCAGTGAATTTATTGCACTCATATTCCCTTCTCCTTCTTCTTTTTGAGATCAGAAATTTTTACTGGTGATTTTATAGTAACAACTTTCCTGTGATTTTTAGGGAACTGTGAAATGAGACTGAAAGTGTGGTTTCAGATCCTGCTTTGTTTTCGCCATTTTTGAAATAAAGACATTTTCATGATTTCAGATATCATAGGGAATTGTAGTCAGTTTAACAACAATAGCCCTCTGCATCTGATTTTAAACAAAAAACAAAAAAACTTGGATTGCGTGAACTGCGTATTTTCTGACCCTAACAAGAATTATGAAGTATTGAGGGTTAGCAGTAGCATTAGTATTATGTTTAGGGACAGGGTTATCATTAGGACTAGCATTTCAGTTTAATGTATATTTCTTGATTTCCTGATTCCAATGGGAATTCCTGTGTCCTTGCCCCTCTGTCCAGCCTGGGGCCATCCTACTGGCAACAAGAATAGATTACTTTTACTTCTCTAAAGCTCACTGAAAACTAACCTTTTTGTGCCAATATATTACATTGTCTGGGGGAAATGTACTTTAATTGCAAAAAACAGAATTGTTGGGATAGTTTTCCCCATCAGGAGGTGTGGAGGTATATATCTGGAAAAAATACATGCTAAATAGCTGAAATTTGAGCATGTTATTTTCAGCTGTTCAGGTGACAATGCCACAGAATATCTGTATTGCAGGTTTAGTGTGTGTGACATTGGGTGATTAAAATAGCCTGTCCTGATGCATATGAGTTAAAATAAGAAGTGGGTGCTTCAGATTTTCTCTTTTGATACACAAAAGGGCAGGGGAGAGGCACACAAGCCTGACAAAACATAACATATTATCCCATGACATCTGTATCATGGCCATTGTGTGTCTTTATGATTTCTAGAAGTGTGTTTCTTTGCTTTAGAGGGAATACCAAGGAGTGTGCAGTAGGCATATTAAGGGAAAGAGATTGATCCCACAGCCAGATACATAGGGTCTAAAGTTTATGCTTCTTTGTGCATCAATTTATTATACCAAAAGTAACTGAAGATGCTGCTTTCTAAACTGATGCTACCTTTTACCCCACCTTGGGCTGAAAGGGTTAGCAGAATAATATGACATGAGAACAAATCTTGATGTGGATTCTCATTGTAAATATTTCTAGTGTGATTTGAAACCTAGCTTGCAGAACTGCATTTATATTTCTGGATTATTTATCATAACCTATATATACTGTCCAGTGTGGCTTGAAGAATGCATCCATTATTTGTTGTTAATAGCTATAAATTCAACTTTGACTTATGGTGATCCAGTGAATGAGAGACCTCCAAGTCACCCTATCATCCACAGCCCTGCTCAGGTCCTGCAGACTCAGAGTTGTGGCTTCCTTGATTGAGTCTAAACATGTGGAATGTGGTATCTCTTTTCCCACTGCCTTTTACCTTACCAAGCATTATTGTCTGTTTTTAGTGAGCCATGTCTTCTCATATGTCCAGTCTTAGTGTAATCACTTTGGCTTCTAGAGAGAGTTCAGACTTGATTTGCTCCAGGATTCATTTATTTGTCTTTTTAGCAGGCCATGGCATCATAGAACCCCTCTCCAGCATCACTCTTTACCAAATGTGTATAGCGTCTTTTTGTAATCCATCCAGAAAATATCCCTGCCTTCAGTCCAGAGTTATTCTGACTTCTGGGCAATTAAGCTTAATAGTGCAAATCTATTTTTTACATTATCTTTACTCCCCCTGAAATCTCAGGTTCATAGCTTGGGTGTACTCTTGGACTATGCCAAGCCTGGAGGCCCAGATTTCAGCAATGGCCAGGAATGCATTTACACAATTTAAACGTAAACATCAGCTGCACCCATTCCTTGAGATTTTAAATGTGAGCATGATAACATGTGCCTTGATTACATCCCATTAGGATTACTGTAACACATTCTACATATGATTGCCTTTGGAAACTGTTCAGAAATTTTAACATGTCTAAAATGTTGTGACAAGACTGCTGACCAGAGCTGGTTATAGGGGCCATATTTCTTCCTTTGTGAAACACCTTCACTGACTACTGGTTTATTTCTTGGCACAATTCAAAGTGCTGGTTATGATCTATAAAGCAATGCATGGCTTATGTTCAGGCTATTTGAAAGCTTGCATGGCCCTATATAAGCTTGCCCAAGACATGATCTTCAAGGCAGCACTCCTCTCATCCCCACCACCTCCATAGGTGCATCTGATGAATACATAAGGGAAACCTTGGTGTCTGCTCTTAGTCTATAGAAGTAGTTCCAAGGGAAGCTTGGTTGGCCCCCTCTCAACTGTCTTTTATTGACAGGCAAACCCTTTTTACTTAAATCCTTTCAGCCTTTAACTGGTTAGTATAGAAGAGTGTGCAACAGATGTGCTATTTTTAATAAATGTTTTAAATGTGTTTTAAACTTTTAAATCAGTGTTTTAGTTGGATCATTTAATTCTCTTTAATTGTTTTAGCTAATGCATTTTAACCTACAGTGTGAGCTGCCTCTGGTCCTAGTTTTGGGGCAAAGCAGAATATAAAATAAATAAAATCAAATCAAATCTTTAAAAAAATCAATGGGGATGTTTTTTAAGTTGTATTTTAGCACGGTGGTTGGTTTAGTGTCCTTTAGCTTTACTCTCATTTGTGATAGTAGCAGTTCATAGTATGTCCCACAATCTGCTCCTGTGCTTGTTTTTGCAGAGAGGATAGAGCTTCTCCATCTTCTGCTTCCAATTCTGTAATCTATTTGATTTCTATATTGGCCATCAGGTGATGTCCATGTTTACAGTCACCATTTGGGTTGCTTGAAGAATGTATTTGCAATAAACAAACTGAATGGCTGGCCTTGCAAAATTCTATCAGTCAATCTCTTGCTTCATTTCTTGCTCCTAAGCCAAATTTTCCTATAGTTTTTGATTCTGCTTTGTCTGCTCCTTTTGCATTTCAATGATTAACAAGTCCTGTTTTGGTGTGTGATCAATTTCCTTCTGTACTCTAGCACAGAATCTTTCAATTTCTTCTCTTGGAGCATAAACTTGGATTATGGTTATATTAATAGGTTTTCTCTGAAGTTGTATTATATTATTCAGTCAGACTTTGACAGCTTTTGCTGCATGTCCTCACTTTTAATGCCACACCATTTCTTGGATTTTTATTTCCTGAGTAAAAGACTGTGTAAATTATCTGACTCAAAATGCCCTATTCCTGTCCATCTCAGCTTGCTTACCTCAAGTATTGCAATGTTTATGCATACTGTTTCTTGTTTTGCTATGTGTATCTTCTTCTGATTTATGCTTCTGCCATTCCATATTCCTAAAATATGTGTTGTGCAGCTTTGGACTTTCCTTTCACCTCTGAGCACATCAATAGCTGAACATCTGGCTTGAGTCCAGTTGCATCATTAGCCACAGCTACTCATAGTTGTCCTCTGCTCTATCCCAGTAACTTGTTCAGTGCCTTCCAACATGGGAGTTGCATCTTTTGGTACTATCTCTTGTTTAATTTTGGATTATCTCATAATAGGGTTTTCATAGTGAAAGATATTCAAAGAAGATTTACTGTGCCTCCTTCTGCACAGTACTAACAAGTATTAGCTACTGTGCCACTGTTGTTGTCTCAATATCCTCTTGATTCTCTGCCAGTGTCCTCCACCACTACTGCTGCTGCCCTGTAGATGTTTGGCCCATTTAGTCTAGTTCTTCAGCAAAAGCTCATCTGACATGAGAGACCTTACTAACACATCCATTATATCCAGCATTAATTGTAAATCCTCATTGAATGAGATACTACACAACATGTATGTATCCCTTTCATTTGGCTTTATCAGTTTTTAGTAAAATGGCCTCCGTTGTTTACATATTGGAATTGGTTATAATCTTTTCTGTTGTTTCACATGTTTTTTGTTTATGCACTTGCATACAGGCTTACTGCATAGATTGATTTACCAGGCTGACAAGTCTTTGCCTGGTTCAGAAGCAGGTGCACCGCTTTTCTTCCATCACACATTTAAGGCAACACAGAACACAGATTCTCCCAGTGGAAACCTAATCACAGAATATTTCTTGCTTCCCAATATGGACATAGGGGAAATCAGATGGAGATACTTACATCATATGTAACATTATTATTGTGGTGAAGATGAAGTTCACACACAGTTGCTTTTTTACCATGCCAGCAAATGTATTAAAGAGATCAGTACATTACAATTGGACATGAGTACTTTTAAAAAATCTAGGTTTAAAGCCCTTTCACAGTGTCTTCAAAATCAGTTTAATCCACTGTCTTGTTTAGTAGGTTTTAGATCAGAGAATGATTCCAATTGGTTGTGCTTTAACAATGAGCATGGATTTATTTTTCTAAAAGAAAAAACACATAGAAAGTCTTTAGTAGAGGGAGGGAGAGAGAAAAAAGCCACCTTTCTCTACCTATTATTTAAACTGATGATGAAAAGACAGAAGCATTATTATTGGGGGGGGGGGTATGTCTAATAACTAGTTATTCCACTCAGTGTCAAATTGACAAGTTTCAGATGTAATGGGTTGTACAGTTTTTTCTATTATTAGTCTAACTTTATAATGTTTAGCCGGGCTATGCTTTGCTTAGATCAGTATTGTTTTGCAGGATTTTTAAAATAAAAAACCCTGAAAATGTTTCTCTCCAAACTTTCAGCCTAATAATCATCCCAGCAATTTGCTCTGCAATTTTTTAGGCAAGCAAAGTGTTAAGAGGTGAACTTTATTCATGAAATTATCATGCAAAAAATTGAGCTGTAAAGTTAAAATTCTTCTTTTTTAACTTAAAAAAAAATAAAAAAGGAATTAATTAAGATTAAACTGAACATAAAACAGCTGCCATGGTAGAACTGATGAGTAGCAATTGTGTTCTAATAACAGACAGCTATTGTAATATGAAAGTGGGATGTATCACTAACTACAGACATTCTTTTGTGCAAATTTTTTTGGGAAGTATGCATGCACTATGGGAGCATAGGATGTAATATGTGCATGGGATACACAATGGGAGCTATATTAGGCGAAGGATACTTGCAGCTGTAGTTTCACCTGTGGACCTAAGGGTGTGTCATCTCTGCAGGAATAAAGCAGTTTGACACCACTTTAATTGCCATGACACAATACTATGGATTTCTGGGATTTGTAGTTTTGTGAGATATTTAGGCTTCTTTATTGGAGAGCTCTGGTGCCTCATCAAACTACAAATCCCAGAATTCTATAGCATTGAGTCATAGAAGTTAAAGTGTTGTCAAACTGCTTTATTTCTGCAGTGTGGCAGCAGCCTCAGAGAGTAAAGCAAACTAGACTATCCATTGCCTTGAAAAACATAAATCACTGGGACTTTTACAAGTGATTGCATCCCTGCTGAAGTCAATGGCAAAATTCTCACTTCAGGATGACAAAGAGCAGGATCATTTTGCATTGCAGTTATAGCCTAAGAGTTTAGGGCCTGCTCACATTCATGCTTAGTATTAACATCTTTTGAGTCATAAATAATTATGTTTTGGATTCCTAACAATACCATTGTAATTCTTTGTTGAAAGATACATTGCCTGCTTTCTTAAGAGGTATTCTGAGAAGCCAGCTTGATCTTTACTTTAAATTCACACCCTGCTAAAATGATAGATACTTTTAATTGGATTACTAATTTAAATTGTTTGTTATATAATTAAGAATATTCTCCTAATAACAGTTGTGATTCTTCTGCATCAATCCAGAAGAAACATACAACTTTATTGCATGATGTAGCTGCCTTGGGTCCTGTACAAGGCAAAAGATGGGATAAAAATAAAATAAAATAAAATCATAAAGAGTGGAATCCTGTAGTGGAATCCTGAAAGGAAAGGGGAGAGTAATTTTCATCTAAGACTTTTCCAAGCTACCTGAAGTGCTGTTCCATACAGTCAGGAACTTTCCAGAAAAGTGTATGAACTAGGGTGATCACTTTGACCTGACAAAAAAGAAGACATGTACCACCAAAAATGATGACAACATAGGGCATAAAAATTGCATGTACTGATTTATTTTTATGTTTATATCAATGCAAAATTAGAAATTATTTAAATAAATTAAACAAAGTTACAGTACATCTCACCCAAGTAAGATGACTGTGACCAGGTGCCCTGTGTGCCTACTAGAGTCTGCCACCCAGGTCTAACTCTTGATGGGTTATTTCAGGGATCCTGATTTTTGTCTTTATGGTGGTTTATCTTTAAACCAGACTGGACTGGACAGCCATTCAAACAGAGGGCCTTTTCAAAAAGAGGACTGTCCATTTGTAGTCCTGCAAATAGTGGGTTGTGGTCTGTAAAAGAGGATGCATGACGATGCTAGAGAATGCTGTTACTCTGAGTTGTAAGGTAAAGAAAGAATCAGATACCCCTCTCCCGCCACGACATTTCCACTGAATGTTGGGTTTTCATCAAAATGGAAGAAATAGGGAAGAGGAAACAATGAATTTGGTTCTCATTTTAATACAGGGAAGCCAAATATATACTTCTAAACAAGCAGAACTCTTTCCCAAAGTTTATAATACCAAAGTCTATCTGATCAGAAAATATACAAAAATGCATACAGCAGGGGAAAGTGAATACAGAAATGGAAGGTATTCACCAAAAATCATATATTAGAAGAAAAATTTCCTAAAATGTATATGCATATGTTCCTGAAATGCATATGACCAGCTGAAACTGAGTACAAAAATTGTGTGAAAATGTTTATGCATATAAAACACATATGGCCTTTACCAAAGAATATTTTATTTTTAAAAATCACAAACTGCAGAAAGAGGATGGAAAAAGGGGGTTTGGGGGGAAATTACTTTGATGTCTCTACTACCAGGCAGATGGGTTTTGGAGTCCTTGTTGATATCATGGCCAAGCATTAACAGTGGTGTAAAAAGTTAACTTGTATAAGTGATCTTGTTGGATACTTTTAGGTTGCAGTTTGAGGCTGGGAATAGATGTGAATGCTGAAAATGGACAGGGGAGTCACCTTTTCTGTGTTGCTTACCTGCTTCCATAGTTCTCATAGTTATTAAGGGAGAGTGTTTGATCACCCAGAACAGAAATATCCTGGATCTCAAGGGAAGTTATTTTTTTCTGTTGTTAATGGAGTTAAAATTTTATTGCCTGGATGTTATGACTCTTTGTCTCCCAGAGCCCACATGGCCAGAGAGATGAGTGGCCTCTGCTTACTTTGATATCCCTCCAGACTATCTTAACTGATAACAACAAAAACTGAATTTTGAGAAAATGTAGGCTTGTGACCCTAATACCATCATTTTTTTCTTTTTCTTCTGTATTTTAACACTTTTGCCTGATGTAGAAACCAGTAGTACTTTGAAAACTTACATTATGTATTTTGAGCATTTTTATTTGGCCCAATAAAGGTATTGTTGTTTTGTGTTTTTTGGATGTTATTGAATTTTCCTGTATGGCCAACATGGCTACGTCTGAATATGATGATGATGATTACTTCTTTGTTTCTGCACTATATAACATTTGAGTGTCCATTTTCCGTTTGCCTTGGCTTGGGAGGGATTACACATCAACCAAGGGTGTCCTATATGCCCAGTTGCAGGGATTCCATTTGATTTCCAGCTAAAGGAATGTGTTTGGGTAGAATTTGTATGGAGATCCAATCCTACAATTGTCTACAACTGATGTGGTACATGATCTCGCCAGCAAAAAAGTTGAAATGCTTGTTGCCTCTTTGTGTATCATTGTTCAGCACTGAAAGAATACTCGAAGAGACCTGGAAATACACCCAATTCTGAATCAAGACAATTATAGACTGTGACATTATAGCTTTGATTCATTATTTCTTTTGTGTGGTCTGCAGACTTAAGTTGCCTATAGCAGTGTTAACTGTTATAAATCTGAGTTAAGTATTCTGTAATGTATGTCTATATGCATATGGAGGAGGGGGGAGTTGAATCCAGATGTAATCCTATTTGGCCATTTGAAATAAATAGAAAGATTTAAGTTAATCTAACAAGTCTATTTTAAGTATGACCAAGTCTGAATACATTCCATGTATTGTGCATGTATAAACAAGCACACATACATACATACATACATACCCTTCTTTCTTTTTTCTTCTTCTGAAGTTCTAACAAGGATGTAAAAGCCAAGCTTCTTGAGAGTAAGACCCCTTCTCAGGTTACCTGTTCCTGCCACTCATCTTAACCCTTCTCCAGGATCCATTTTTGGTTATTTTAAGAGAAATAAGGTGCTTTTAAAAAAGAACAACTGTGTGTGTCATTGAGTCTGTGGTGGTGTGTTACTGGGACCCAACAAACACTTCTCGGACATATTTGGCTCAGCAGATGTTTTTCTTTCAAGTCTTGCCTTAAACAATACCTGTCTGCCATACTCAGTTCACTCTGACCTTGAGTAGATGGGGCAAAAGGAGTGTCCAGAGGCTGCTCCCGCCCCAATCGCTGCAGGACCGCAGCAACCAGATGCCGTGGTCCCAAACAGGCAGTGGCAAGGAGCAGATAAAATCTATTCCTTTTCTGGATGGGCTTGGACTGCCTCAAGTGGCCTCGGCACGGCTTCTGCATGGTTTGGGGGGGTGCATTGTCTAAACACTGCACCCCCAATACAGCCTGATGGTGGACCTTTTGGCCCGTCTGTTTCAGGCCTCTGTTATAATTGTATCCTTCCTAATTTAGGGGGGTTGCAGACTGCCAGAAATAGTGCAAATTGAGTCCACTTTTAGGGTTAGGGTTAGTGCTAGGGAATCATAGGAATT
This sequence comes from Phrynosoma blainvillii, assembly GCA_026167975.1. Lineage (NCBI taxonomy): Eukaryota > Metazoa > Chordata > Lepidosauria > Squamata > Phrynosomatidae > Phrynosoma > Phrynosoma blainvillii. Next base: position 80,283,185 of record JANUYF010000002.1, read on the forward strand.
GGTTTTTTTTCTGTGACATTGAGCCTTCTCTGTCAGAGAGCTCTGGTGCCACAATAAACTACAGTTCCCATGATTCCCTAACCCTAACCCTAACCCTAAAAGTGGACTCAATTTGCACTATTTCTGGCAGTCTGCAACCCCCCTTAGATACCATGCCTATGAGGAGTGTCTGAGGGAGCTGGATATGTTTAGCCTGGGGAAGATAATATGATAGCTATGTATAAATATTTGAAAAAGATGTCATTTGGAAGAAGGAGCAAGCTTGTTTTCTGTTACTCCACAGACTAGGACATGGACTAATGGATTCAAACTAGAAAGGAGGAAAAGAGATTCTACCTCAACATTAGGAAGAACTCAGTGACAGTAAGAACTGTTTGACAGTGGAATATTCTGCCTTGGAGTTTTTGAGGCTGGATGGCCATCTATTGGGAATACTTTGAAGATTGCATATTCCTGCATGGCTGGATGGCCCTTGTGGTCTCTTCCTATTCTATGATTCTATGAAACTTCCCTCAATTTTACCACACTCCTTCTTTTACTCTCCTTTTCCTAGGGCCCATTCACGCTACACTCCATAGCATTATTATTACACTTTAGTTGTCAATGCTACATCTATAGGATTCTGAGGTATGTAGTTCAGGAGACACTGGAGTTGTCTGGCTGAGGATTCTAAATGCTCCTCTAAAACTGCCAATCCTAGGGATAGCCAAAGAAAAGAAAGAAGGCCCGAAGCCTTACAGAAGTAAATAAAAGCCTTGAGGTCTGGTTCATTGAGGTAGCAACTGACATTCTTTTCCCTGGAAATGTAAAGGAGTACAGTTACAATAGATAACACATTTCTGTGGGGTGAATAGACAATAGAAGAATTCAGTTTTCCTATGCATAAGCAGAAAAAAACATATAGGTGATGTAGTAAACGAAGCTTGATCAGCCAGTCATGAATTTGTGTCCATGCAGTGTCCACGAGCTTAAGCTATGTTTGTATGTAGAAACAGTCTTCTAATCACAGCTTGCTCTGATGTCATAGGGATAACTGAAAACTGTATAAGAATACTGTTTTCAATTTCATCAATAACGGGAGGACACTTGATTTGCTACTAAACTGCGTGTATTCAGACTTGCAAGATTTAATAAAGTGCCATAAAGAACCTTTCTCTCAGCTTGTGACTTGGGACCCTTGCATGCTGGGCATGAAGACTCACTTTGAATGTTTCAGGTGACACCAGGATTTCATAGGACAGAAGCATGGCAATTAAAATTATAATAGCCTATAATTCTGTACTGTGAATGAGTCCTTTCCCAGCCAGAAGACTCAAACAGTTAAATTGCCTGTTTACTGCCACACTGTTTCTCTATATGTAGAGAGATCATGTAGCACCTTTGAGATGGCCTTTACAGACTGCCAGAAATAATGCAGCTTGAGGCTACTTTAACTGTCCTAGCTCAGTGCTAGGGAATCGTGGGAATTGTATTTTTTTTCTGGGACATTGAGCCTTCTCTGCCAGAGAGCTCTGGTGCCACAATAAACTACAGTTCCCATGATTCCTTCGCACTGAGCCAGGACAGTTAAAGTGGTCTCAATCTGCATTATTTCTGGCAGTCTGTAAAGGCCCAAAGTGAAAGAAAGAAGTTGGCAGCATGAGCTTTTGTAGACTTAAATCTACTTCCTCAGATGCATTTGGTGGAGTGGAAACCAGGGACATACATATATATGCCACTGGTATGTGAGAATGTCAATTCAAATTCAAAATCCTTTGTGTATGGAAATGAAGTAGCAAGTCCAGTTTTAACTATGGTTGTTTGTGAACAAAGGCATTGGCAACTAGCCTTTGTGTATGGAAATGAAGTGGCAAGACCAGTTTGGCTTTGGAAACTAGCCTGTAGGTGGTGAGACTAGATGAGTGTAGGATGCCCTCCTGAGAATGGCGTCAGATAATGTTGAAATGTGTGTAGTCAGCCAGAAAGTTTGTGGATGAACTCCAATTCTGCTGTTTCTCTTTCCAATCTACCTCTATAGTTCTTTTGTTCAAGGACTGCTGTTCTGAGGTCTGAGATGGAATGTCCAGGGGGATTGAAATGTTCTGCCACCAGTTTTTGTATATTCCGATTTCTAATGTCTGATTTATGTCCATTTATTCTCTGGCACAGGGACTGGCCTGTTTGCCCAATGTAGAGTGCTGATGGGCATTGATGACATAGTATGGCATAAATCACATTGGAGGAGGAACACATGAAGGTCCCCCTAATATTGTGGGTGATGCCATTAGGTCTTGTGATGACATTTTCTGGATAAATGTGCGGGCAGAGTTGGCATCTTGGTTTGTGGCAAGGCTTAGTACCTCCCTCCCCATCTGTGTTGTGTGTCTTCCTGTAGGTGAGTACCTGTTTGAGGTTTGGAGGCTGTCTGTAGGTGAATAAAGATCACCTACACCAAGAGCCCTTGAAAGAGTGGCAATATTGTCCAGAATGGGCTGTAATTCATTGATGATGCACCTGAGTGGTCCCATTTGGGAGCTGTATGTGACCATTAGTGGGGTTCTGTCATTTTGCTTCTTCAATCTGTTCTGTAATAGATCAGTCCTGGGTACAAGTCTTGCCTTGTTTATTTGTTTTTCCCCACTTCATGTGGTGGGTACTGTAGTTTGAGCAATGCTTGTTGTAATTCCTTGAGTTTGGCATTCCTGTCCTGTGGGTTTGAGCAGATGTGATTGTATCGGAGGGCTTGGCTGTAGATTATAGTCTTGGTAGTGTGTTCAGGGTGGAAACTGGAGGCATGTAAGTACATGTAGTAGTCAGTGGGCTTGCAATGTAGTGTGGTGCTCATATGTCCATTTTATAGCTGTACTGTGGTGTCCAGAAAGTGAATTTTTTCTGTAGATAGTCCCAGGCTGAGGTTGATGGTGGGGTGGAAGTTGTTGAAACTCTGGTGGAATGTCTTGAGTGAGTCTTCTCAGTAAGTCCAAATTACGAAGATATCATCAATATACTTCAAGTAGCGGAGTTGTTTCTGGGTGCTGCAGGAGTTAAGGAAGCTTTGTTCTAGGTTGTCCATGAAGATATTGGCATATTGTGGTGCCATGCATGTGCCCATGGCAGTGCCATTAACTTGAAGATATAAACTGGACTTGCCACTTCATTTCCATACACAAAGGATTTTGAATTTGAATTGTCATTCTCACATACCAATGGCATATATATGTCTGTTCCTGGTTTCCACTCCACCAACTGCATCTGAGGAAGTAGATTTAAGTTTATGAAAGCTCAGGCTGCCAACTTCTTTCTTTCAGTTAGTCTCAAAGGTGCTACAAGACCTCTCTACATACTGATTCCACAGATTAAGGCCCTTTGCAGATGGCGCTTTGCACTGTCTTGGAGCCAAGGAAGGGGAGGGGCAGCCACACGCCGGGCGCCCCAACCCTTTCCTGAGGACGTCATTGGAGCGCCTGCCATTGCACACGCCGGGCGCTCTGATGACGTCCTTTTGGCTCAGCGTCCAGACACCCTGAGCTAGAAGAGACGCCGAAGAGGCGTGCGGCGCCTTTTGCTGCACCCTTTCCGTGCCTTGCAGAAGGAGCACTATTTTAGCACTCCTTCCAGGGGCAGAAAAAAGTGGATTAGGGCCGAGGTGTGGGGCAGCCTCAGCCCCAATCCACCGCTTCTCAGGGTGGCCCGTGGCCACCCGTCTGCAATGGCCCTAACATGGCTATATCTTTGTTTTCTGTAGTTTAGTTGACAACATCCCAAGAGCTATAATAGGCTGGACCCAGGAGAGAGTGGACACTAGCCCTCTCCATCACACTTCTCTCTACATCTGCCATAATATTTTTTTTAACCATTGAAAATTAATATAGGTACCTTTAATGAAGTTTATGATCTCATCTGTGTCTTTTCATAAAGCTAACAAAGATGAAAAATGCTGGATCCATTTTTTTTCTCGAATAGGATATCGCATGATGCCACCTAATTTAAGTTTAGTTAAATGTCAACCCTTTGACATTCCTTTCAGTTTTAACAGGATTGCAGCTACCAGACTGATTTGAAAACTAACTGTTTCAATGAAAAAATCTTCTGGAGCCTGAACAGGAATAATTCACAGGCCTTCCTTCAACTGTGTAAAGCTAAGGAGCTAGATTCATTGGTAGGTACAAATGGAAAATTAACAATAAGAGTATGTAAAATCAAGTTCAGTATTCTAATCTAAGCTTTTAAAAATCTTGTTATTTTTTAAAAAAAACTTCATTACAGTTGGCCCTCTGTATCCATGGATTCTGCATCCATGGATTCAACCATCCACAGCTTGAAAATATTCCCCCCTAAACATTTCTCCCCCAAAACCAAGCCTTGATTTTATCATTTTATGTAAGGGACAATATTTTACTATGCCATGTATATAATGTGACTCGAGCATTTGCACATTTTGGTATCTGTGAGAGGTCTTGGAACAAAGCCCCAGTGGATACCAAGGATCTGGTTTATTATGCTTACATTTATATCCATATAAACCTCTGCAGTCAGTTAGCAATAGGCACATATACATTGTCACATAACCTGACAATTAATTTTTAATGCTAGCAATTAATTGTTAGTACCTATAGTAATAATTACTTATGAGTTGCATACTGTGACTAATGGCAGCACAAATCTCATAATCTCAGACATAGCCCTGAGAATCACTTCAAGATGTGTGCATTTTCCTGCCTAAATAGGTGATTAGGCTTGGTTATGATGCATTAGAATTACAGAAAGTACAATATTTGACAGATACAATTGGACTAATGGCCAATTATTTGTGTGAAACAGTTACAACAGAGTCATTTTTGTTGGCCCAGTCCTATGTATTTTTAAGACTATATATACTTGACTATAAATTGACGTCATGTATAAGTCAAGGGCAGATTTTGAGGCCAAAATTATGGATTTTGACATGATCCTTGGAGAAGTCAAAGGTAAAACTTACAGACATGTAACAAAATGGTGTAAAGGCTAAAGCAAAAGGAAACAATGCCAAAGAACTTACAAAATTCCAGCAGGCCTAACTAAAGGGTAGGTAAATGGGGAGGGTAAATCATGGCTTGCAATGTGTGGAGCAGGCAACCAGGCACAGACGGAGATAGGAAAATGCATACATGTCAAAAAGGATGAAAAGGCAAAGCCAGGAAAAATGGTAACGATGGGGCTGAACAGATGGCCCAGAAAAGCTGGATTCTGGGTGGCTTGGGGGCATGATGTTTTGACCCCCTAGCCATTCAGACGGGTGCTGCTTCAAGCTGCTCCAGAGGCATGGTGTTTTGATGCCATACACACACACACACACACACACACACACACACACACACACAGAGTGTCATAAAGCCATCCTGGGGTTGTGGCGGGGCTGCCTATGGCGGCCCTTTACTGGCCCAAATAGGAGCAGATATTTTCCACTCCTATTTGTGCCAGTGTTGAGGCAGATTGGGGCCACGGTGTGTGACTGCATGCCAAGTGGCTCCAGGGTGGCCCCAATCCTCCCTTTTGCAGTGGTGTGTTTTGCCCCTACGTTAGCAGTGATTATAGTCTTTGACTTTAATGTGATAACTTTGCTTGATTTTAACTTAGAAAAGCTGACTTAGGGCCTTTGCAGACTGCCAGAAATAGTGCACATTAAATTGAGGCACTGCCCTGGCTCAGTGATGGGGAATCATGGGAACTGTAATTTATTGTGGCGCCAGAGCTCTCTGACAGAGAAGGCTCAATGTCCCAGAAAAAAATACAATTCCCATGACTCCCTAGCACTGAGCCAGGGCAGTGCCTCAATTTAATGTGCACCATTTCTGGCAGTCTGCAAAAGCTCTTAAAGATACACAAATGTCTTATTTAAATCTTTCAAAATCCAACTCTGCTTGGCACTCCTTTGGGAGAAAGCACCAAAAAGCTGCCACTGCTGCTATTTTCCCACCCAGACATTCAAAATGGTCAGAAGTGGCATCGTGATGGAGAGAGTACAGAGGGCTGGTGATTCTTTAAGGTGCTTGTGAGATGGATTAAGCTCTCATTTTTTGCCACTCTACTCAGAAAAAGGCATCCTTTTTTGATAAGAGTTAAAGTACAGTACTTACATTGACCTATAGATAAGTTGACTCATTTTTTTGGGAGGGGTGTGTGTCAATTTTTTGGCTACAATTTCTAGACTTATACATGAATATGTATAGCATTTTGCAGTAAGTATTAATTATAGCTGTCCGATAGCAGGTTGCACTGCAAGATAAAGCTACTACAGTTGTTTTGAATATGTTGCAGCCATTGCTACATTAGTGCAAAGCAGGCTGTACAGTGCTGAATCCATGTTTATAAAATCATCTGTTGTATCGCTCTTTTGTATATTTTTTTAAAAATGAGTTCACATTACCAGCATTATAGCTTTGGAATTGTTTATTATAAACCTAACACCAGTAGTTTTATTGAAAGAAGATGGAATTACTAATCTAGTAAATTAAATGTAGCTAAATCACAACCACGTAACATATTATTAATGAATCATCTTGTGGTTGAAAACTGAGAAAACACTTGATCACGGCCAAAAAGTAATATGTTATGAAAAAGGGATATACACAGCTTCAGTGGAAAAGTCATCTGAAGGACACTGATAATTAAGATATTCTTTGTCTTGGACAAAAAAAAAACCCTCCAAAAACTTGCTTCCAGTCATTCTGCTGTTAAAAACTGCTTTAGTGTTTCCTCATTAATTGGTTTTTTTGGGGGAAATGTTTATGAGGTTGGCATTGTCTGAATTATTTATGTTAACATCAGTCATAACTGTATACAGGTGTTGTTTGTTAACTGTCTCAATAAATCAGCATTTTGTATTCTACAAGATTTTAAAAAATATATACAGTCACCCCTCCATTTTTGTGGACTTGAAGTCTGTGGTCTCGATTATTGATGGAGGGGTGAGTCCCATTGGCTAAAATGGCGCACACGACCATTCAAGCCAATGGGACTTCAATATATGCGGGTTTCCATTTTTGCTGGGGGGTCCAGAATGGATCCCCTGCAAAAACGGAGGGGTGACTGTATTCCATTTAACACTTGCTACTCTTAGTTTGTATATTACCTTTTCTGAAAGAGCTACAGACCATATTCTGTTCAGCCACTTTTGTACTGAGAGATCTTCTAATATTTTCCATGATTTGACTACTTCTAATCTTGCAGCACTTAACGTAAGTGCTATTAAGACCCTTATTTGGCACATTTTCTCTTTCACTTATGGAAATTAGTAGTAATTCTCCTTTAAAATAAACGTTTAAACCAAAACCATTTTAAACCATTCTAATACTTCCTCCCTAAATCTAAATACTTTTGAACATGTTAACCACATATGTTTCCAATTACTCATCTTACCACAACACCTCTAACATAACTTTGACACATTGAGCTTACAAAATTTAAGTGGATAATAATATCATCTGTGAACAATTGTTAATTTTCTCTGACCTGAGCTGATATTGATATATAAGGTGGCATTTCCTAGATTGAGTACTATTGTTTTTCCAGTATTTGTATCCCCAAACCTGACTCACAAACAGGTCTCATCCCTTTAGATTTGCCAAATCCCTATCTTGTAGTTTTTGGTATCATAAAACAGGTTGTTTATGCTATTATTGTAATATGTTCCAAATATAGTTAGAGCTCTTGGTTGGTAGGGGCAGAAGATCAGCATTGTTGTAGATAATAAAATAAGCTTTACATTTGCAAACAGATATACATACTTCTCCACACTACCATAAGATAAATTCAGTCATAATCCATTTAAATCCATCAATTTCAATAGGTCTGCACTATGTAGAAATAATATTGGATTTTTCTAATGGACATACAGCCCAATCCTTCATGCCTTTATTTGTGAAATGGAGCCAAAGGACCAAAAAGAAAAGTATGCAGCTGACTGTGTATTTCAACTAATAAAAATATTCTTGGCAAAGAGTTCCTAGAATATTTTTTCAAAGCAAGAAAGCTGTACTGAACAATTTATGGTAAGGAAATTTTGTTTTTCAGGTACCATGATCAACAAGATGTTACTAGCAACTTCCTTGGAGCAATGTGGTTGATTTCAATAACTTTTCTCTCCATTGGATATGGTGATATGGTACCTAATACATATTGTGGGAAAGGAGTTTGCTTGCTTACTGGAATAATGGTGAGTACTCTCATTTTCACGTTTCTAATATATTTGTTTAAATCCTTTCCAGAACATCAACAGTGGTTGTAAAACTATTTATTATTATAAAACTGACATTTCAATCAGTTGTATAACATACAGAAGGTACTATATGCAATATAAGACTGTAATCCTATTATACATTCCTTTAACTGGTACTAAGTCCCATTGAACTCAGTTTAGTTCTGGGTAAACATGTTCAGGATGGCATGGTAAAAGCTCCTAAAAGCTAGATTTTATGTCCCATTTTTGATAAAAGATATACAAAATATAGGAGAAATTAAACTGATAGTCATTTTGAGCATCAGCTATCTCACCTGCCAGCTGTATAGCATATTGCAGTCAGTATTCTTGGGTCTTTTATTTTAGTTTTGTTTGGAGGCACGTGTTATCTACTCAATACCATAGCAGACTTATAGCTGCTACATTAGTTGTGTTCTAAATTTGATTGAACTTACATTTATAAACCTGTCATAGCAGTGTCTCACTGAACATCTTTGCAATAATGCATTTGTTACTATGATACAGTACTGTGTGAAATGGCAGTAAAAAGCCAAGTGCAGTAATAGAAAAGAAACTGAAATAAATGCAAACATATTAATAAAACTATAGCAAAGAAAGAAAATATCTTTATATTAAGAAGAACTTTATGATGGTAAGAACTCTTTGACGGTGGAATAGATTGTCTTGAAAAATGGCCATTACAGATAGTTAAGATAGACGTTAGATGGCCACTTGTCATGTGTACTTTAGATGTGGATATTTTCATTGACAGATGTTGGACTAGGTGGCTATTGGCTTCACTTTGAATATTATGTTCCTATAATTTTATGATTCTATAATTGTTATATCATAAAAACACACACACATATGACAAAACCAAGCAGAAACATCTCTGGCCACCATTGTATTTTACACAAACACATCATTTGTGAACAAGGCTTTTCTAGTTTGTTCAAAATACAATCTTTTGGTGTGAATACATGTTTTGCAGAAAAATAATGGATTTTGCACACATATTTTTTTTTTTACAAATGACTGCAAAATATGCAATGAAAATATACAAAAATGGTAATTTCATTCATCAGGAAGAAATCTCTTAAATTTTTTCATTCTGCATTCCACATGTGAGACAAAAGTAAATGAAAATTTATATCCCTGTTCCAGAAGCTGATGTCTTCTCATCCTTTCATCTGGTGGGCCATGTTTATACCAGTTCTAACTGAGCAGAACTCCAAGTTTGGGGTGAATTAAGTGAGTTTTATGCAGAAAATATATAGAGTGCAATCACATACACACACAATAGCAATTCATACAGACACAGCATAGAGCTAACCAAAATGGAAATGTGTGGAGATTAAGTTTTGGAATCAATACTTATACCTAAAATATAACCCCAAGTGGTGGACTATCTTGTCAGGTAACAAAGGCTGGATATTCTTTCCCAGGTACCAACAATAAGATTTCAGACTGGTTGATGGCTTTAACTTTAGTGAGACAAAAATAGCAATTGGATCAGGATATCACTGGAATGGATGGACAGAGAAGTTGGCTAGGAACACAACAGTGGGTAGTCAGGGTTGGCTTACTGCTTTGGGTGCAAAGAGATCCTTTGTCTCAAGTTGCAAGTATGGATGACTTGGGAAAAGGAAGGAGCAATTAATACACCCATCTAGTTTTGATTGTCCCATCACCTGGATGTGCACATGCCTTGGGGACATGCTCCTTTTCTCCTGCGAACCTGACCTAGTGTTCCTGAAAGGTTATCGATCTCTCAAAAACATGCTTTCTCCAGATACCAGATACGGAAATATGGGGACCCCAAAATAGAGCACAGGCTATGCAGTGTGAACTAACAGAGTTTGTTTGAGAGTCCCGAAAACAGCCTTAGGGGGATGCATGTGTTCATTTTGCCTACTCCTGATTTCAGCTCTAAAGAAATATATGATACTTTATTCCTCTCTAGGTCATTACCCCTGCTTTGAGAAAGAGGAAGAAGGTGCAGACAATGCAGCTGTCTGGGTGAGGAAATGTACCCCAGACCCAAACAGCTGACACTGCTTACCTCTACTTTTTTCAGTGGAGAGCTACTCTCCCCTGTACTTTTGTTTCAGCTTTCTAGAAGCAAAGGTTGAAACAATCATAGAAGCAGTAACATACAAATCTGGTGTATTTTCTTTCCATTGTCTTTTCTTTTTGTATTATATTTGTGTCTAAGCCTGCAGGCAGAGATGGTGTTTTAAATATTTGTCCACTGCCTGGAAAATGTTGGGTTTTTACTGTTAAAGAATTAGACAATTATTTGGAGGTTAAATCTGTGCATACTAAAAATAACAAGTAATGAAATTTCTCTTATGAAAGCTGTCTGCTTCTGATTGCCATCTACTGAGTGCAAGGGATGAGATATTATGATCCTCTTGCCCTGCTTATGAATTTTATTTCAGAAACCTAGTTTCTCTGTGGTAGGAAAAAATAGTTTGGTGTATCAGCCCTGCCTGGCAGTTCTTTTCTGGCATACATTTAATTCAGAAACACAGTTTTCTAGAGTTACAAGTCAATTATACATATGTGTATGTATAAATGATTTTTTTTTGTAAATATGTAAGATCTAAATACTGGGGCATCTCATGTTTTTTGAAATTGTGTGAAATTCATCATTGTGAGGAATGCTGGGCTTTTTTAGTAATGAAAATAAGCAAAAGTTTTGGTGGAAAAGGAAAATAAATTTGATAGAGAAGCAATAAATAATAGGATTATCTTGCTATAGCTTATAGTAGTGGCATGTCATTGGGGTTGTGAATTTTGTGTTTCCCCCTAAAATTGAAGGAACTATGCAAGTCACTAAACCCAATTGTCAAAATAAGTTCAGCACCTTAAGAGAACTCTGGGGGGGTTGCAGACTGCCAGAAATAGTACAAATTGAGTCCACTTTTAGGGTTAAGGTTAGTGCTAGGGAATCATGGGAATTGTTTTTTTTCTGAGACATTGAGCCTTCTCTGTCAGAGAGCTGTGGTGCCACAATAAAATACAGTTCCCATGATTCCCTAATCCTAACCCTAACCCTAAAAGTGGACTCAATTTGCACTATTTCTGGCAGTCTGCAACCCCCCTCTCTTGAAGTTCAGTTAAACCTGGAGCAGATTCACTGCTGCACTGAAACCACCAGTTACAACTGGCTTATCATGAGATTCTTTTAATAATAATAAAATAATAATAATTTATATCCTGCCTCTCTGTAAAACACAACCGGGCAGCTTACAAGATAAACAAACAGTCCTGTCCCCTAATAGCCCACCTCCCCTATAATACAATTAAACAATTAAAATTTAAAACATACCGTACTTAAAAATAACAAGTTACAATAAATAGCAAGTAAGTTAAAATAGCTTTGCTTGATAATTTCATCTGTAGACATCATAGGAAGACACTGAACCATGCTGAGATAATAAATTCTTAGCTGCAAACTTCTGCCTAGATTAGTGCATTGCTCAAGCATGTAAAAATTTTAAAAATAGCCAGTTGAGGCTGAATCTGGCACAGGACCATAGTCTATCTACATATTCCTTGTGATGATCTGTTATGACTGAGATTGCTTCTGGGGATATAGATATATTGGCAGGGATTGGGGCATTTCCCCCCAGAATAAGAGTTTTCCCTCCCATGAAATTTTCCTTCAGCCCCCCCTCCCAATTTTTAGCACTGCAATAAGTCAACATGAATGTTTTTACTCTCTGCAAAGCTAGAAATTTGAGAACTGAAGGAAAAATACATTTGATGGGACAGGATTCTTATTTGGGGAAATGGCTTAGTTCTCTAAATTAAATAAACTGGAATTTACTGTGTTAAGTGGTGGACCCCTTCATGAATGGTGAAATCACTGATAGTTTAAGTGAATTGGAACTTGTGGAGCATTTGTGATTAATAAAAATTATGCTTTCTGAAAATAGAAAAAATGATAAATGACTACCAGTTACAGAGGTGGGTGATTTAAATGTTAGGGCTATGCATGTTATTTGGGTGTCAACCATATCAAGCTTTGATGTACAAAGATTATAATACATATTTTTCTTAGATTCTTTTAGAGAAGGTCAAATTAGAATCAAAGATATACGAAAACACCGAATAATTAAACATTAAAACACAAAGAGCAGAACAATCTGTTTTTCTCCATCTAAGAAGTCTGGAAATAATGTAGATAGATCATCCTTCATTCAAATGTTTGCACTGGGAATTAAACAAAACACTGCTCAGACTTCAAAAATCAGATCATGTTAGTGGCAGCAGAAAGCACAGAAAATGAGTGAGGCTAGATTGATTAGTTGCCAATTCTAGGAGAGAATTTTCTGTTTGTCAGATGACTACACCTATAGGCCCTTGTTTGTTGTTGTTATTGTTAACTGCCTTTGAGTGACTTCAACTCATGGTAGCTCTGTGGATGAGACATCTCAAAGATTCCTTGCCCACAATTGTCCTGCTGAGGTCCTGAAGGCTCATGTCTTTGGCCTCCCTCATCAAGTCTAACCATCTAGTATTTGATCTTCCTCTCTTTCTCCTGCCCTCTACCTTTCCCAGCATCATTGTTTTTCCTAATGATTCATGTCTTCTCATGGTGTGACCAAAGTACAACAGTCTTGATTTAGTCGTCCTGGCTAACAGGGAGAGTTCAGGCTTGGTCTGTTATAGAACCACTTGTTTGTCTTCTTAGCCAGCCACGGTATCTTCAGCACTCTTTAGCACCACTCAAATGAGTTTTTCTTTCTATTAGCTTTCTTCACTGTCCAACTCTTACATCCATACATTGTGATGGGGAATATAGTCTCTTGGACAATCTTCACTTTAGTGTTCACAGTTATATTTTAGCACTTTAGAATCTTGTCCAGTTCTTCCATAGCTGCCCTTCCCATTCCTGGTCATCTGATTTCTTGACTGCAGTCTCTGTTCTGGTCTATATTTGATCCAGGGTTTGGGAAATTTTTGACTGTTCTGATATTCTCATTGTCTAAGATGAATTCTTGTAACTCTTCCATGGTCATTATTTTTGTTTCCTTAATGTTCGGCATTAGGTCTGTCTTATTGCTTTCCTCCTTAACCTTTGCCAGTAATTGCTCCAGGTCCTTGCTGGCTTCTGCTAGTAGTATTGTGTTATTTAATTTTCCTTCCCCTGATCTTCTCTTGCCTCTGACTTTAAGTGTGCTGTGTGAACAATATTTTCTGCATACAGATTCAATAAATAAGGTGATAGTATGCAACCTTGTCTTACTCCTTTGCCAATTGGGAACCATTCTGTTTTTCCATATTCAGTTCTAACAGCAGCCTCTTGTCCAGAGTAAAGGTTATGCATCAAGACAATCAGATGCTGTGGCACTCCCATTCCTCTAAGAACACATGTAGATTTTCTTCTGGAATTCCCTGGTGTGCTCCATTATGTATATGTATGTGTGTCCCTTTGTATATGTATATTTCTGTTCTAAAGCTTGTCTTTCTTGCTCTGGAAATTTCCTGTCCACAGTTTGAGGAATACTAATTGGGAAATCTCATTTTCAGCTTTTTATATTTCTAGCTGCTCCTGCAAGGCATTCATTCTCACCCTATCTGAGATTTCATTGAGCATGTGTGGAGTTGAGGAGGGAAAATGCTCATACCAGATTATTTTATACCACCTATGCCTTAGTTCATGGATGGCTGTCATGTCACAGACTTCATGCTCTGAAAAAAGTAAAAGTTACATTATGTTGGAATGCGTATGACTATTGAACACCAAATTTCAGCTGTCAGTTACAGAAATACTTTAGCAGTACTGTCTGTGAATTAAGTCAGCAAAACTAATCACTTTTTGACAAATAGGTAGGTGGGTAAGTAGAATTTGCAGTTAGATTTTTCTACAAATTGAAATGCTTGCACTTCATGTATATTGAGATTTGGCTTCATTTCATCTTAATTAATTAAACACTGTATGTTATTCATTCCATGTGTATGTGTATGTGTGATGGAAAACCATTGGTACATTTAAAAACTTGTATATTATTGTATTATTGTATATTACTATTATTTAAAAACTTGTACGCATAGTATTATTATGATTGTATAAGAGCCTAAGCAGATGGCTTAATAGGTCGTCCTTGGCGCAGGGAAGGGGAGGGGCAGCCACACGCTCGGCGCCCCCTCCCCCTCCTGAGGTCGTCCTCGGAGCCACTGGCCCTCCGCACGGCCGGCGCTCCGAGGAGGACCTCCCGCCGCAGCGTCCGGACACGCTGCGGTGGAAGGGTCGCCGAAAGTATGCCGCAACATTTTGCGGCACACTTTCAGCGACGTATGAAAGGAGCGCTATTTTAGTGCTCCTTTCCAGGGGCGCCGACGGTGCGCCACTGGATCGAGGCGTGGGGATGCCTCGGTTCCGTGGCGCACCTTTCCAGGGCGGCCCACAGCCGCCCGTCTGCTTAGGCCCCAATTGCTCCAGTTACAACACTTCTTTTTATAAACTGGTTCATTCTGTTAGACCTCCTCCTAGAATGAATGAACTGGAGGGCCAAAAACTGAGAACCACTGACTACTAAATGAGAAGAGTTGCTATCTGAGGGCACTATCTTTAAAAATTCATTTTTTCAAATTGGTAGTATAGTTTAATTAAATCAAATGAAAATTTAAATGAAAAGAAGAAGAAATTCGATATACATGCAACCAAAACTAATAGAATTTACAATAATATGAAATGCATAGACTATTCATATCTGTGATAATGGGTGTATTGAGGGCAATACTGTTGTAATTAAAGCATACCAGAGAGGTGTGATATAGGCCAATTTTCATATATAAGCTGCTTGTTCTCAGGATGCTGAATAAGGAATACCTTATGAATGCAAGAATCAGACAATGTTTTATCTCAGTTAAATCAGTTCGGTCCAATCTTTCTGCATTTCAAAATCTATGTGACTAGTTAACTGCTGTATAGTTTCATAGGGGGGTTGCAGACTACCAGAAATAGTGTGAATTCAGTCCACTTTTAGGGTTAGGGTTAGTGCTAGGGAATCATGGGAACTGTTATTTTTCTGAGACATTGAGCCTTCTCTGTCAGACAACTCTGATGCCACAATAAAATACAGTTCCCATGGTTCCCTAACTCTAACCCTAATCCTAAAAGTGGACTGAATTCACACTATTTCTGGCAGTCTGCAACCCCAAATAGTTTTGGTTCATTAGATTTTCAATGGTAAAACAATGTTTTAACAATTATGAAACTGTCAATACTATTTCAGGCCTAACATAATGTAGGTCCAAGCTCTACATGTCCCCTTTTGTGACACAGAAGGCCAAAAGAAACATTTTACACTGTGAATTATGGAGATGCACAAGGAAAGTGAATTTAAATCAACAGATACGCACAAACAGCAGAGCAGAGTGACCCATACTGTCATAGCACTGAATGCATTCCTGCACAAAACTTTGGGCAAGCATTTCATAGTTCTTTGTCTATAACACATTATATCATTGAGCTGGATTTAAACATTGTAGCACAGGGGGGAAACCTGCAATATAAGCCAAAACTCTACTTTTCCAAAACTTATTTCTTAATTTTTTAAAAATCTTTTTTTAAAAAGGCTTCCTAATTTTTGGTCCTTGCCAAACCATCTCAGGATGCTTTGTCTATTTACTGTGAGTTTGATGACATTTTAACAAAAGCTTTCTTTCTCCAAAGGTTAATTAATTACTGAAGTGCCAACTATAGCATATAATCATTTGTTGGAAGTGGTTGAACTTCTGGGAGGTTCAACTGTGTACAACAGGGAGGAGCAGTGGATTTCAAAAGGAATTTGGGGAATTTGAAGCTCTTGGGTACATTTATGAAGGCTTGACAGTTTGTTAAAAATAAACCCACAGTTATCAGGTGTCAGTATTTTATTATTTCATGCTGCCCAAGGGGGGAAATTGAATACATACTTGCCCTGGATTTGATAGTGCCAGTGTGTGCTGTTTTATTCCCATATAATCAGTGAACAGATAGCCTTGAAAAGGAAAGCAAAGGGGTTTGGTAAACAGGTGAGATATTTTATTGTTAGGGAAAAAAGAACAAAATAGCTTGGAGGGTGGATTGAAAGAAATAAAAATGTCATCATCTATTTGTGTAGCCTTTTTTCTTATAGAGCCACCTCAGTTTCATCTTTCTTAGTTCCATCTTTCCCAAATTAGTGTGTAAGTTTATGGGACATAGAATTCAGACAGGAGCTGGTCTTCCTATCTGCCCTTGATGGATTTTGTGACTTCATGTAGCCTCCAAACTCAGGTCTAGGCTGCCTCTTATGTTAGACGATGTGGGTGGTCCTACCTAGCAATGCCGAAGGTGCATATTCTGATACACACCTGGGGTTCATTTTCCCTTTTATGATAGTAAACTTCATCCCTTTGATTTATATCAAGAATCTAGGAGGAAACTGGTTTAGCTCGTTGTCCTTGAGCATGTTGCCAGACTTGGTGGCACCAGAGAGATTGCTGCTATTCATGAGTGACCGTTCTTCTAACATACATTGCCATTTACCCCTGTTTCTGAATGAATGAGGAATTATCCTTCAGAGTATTCTCATGGGAGAACCAATTATATCACCATTACATGATTCACTAATTCAAAATGCAGAGTACACCAGTGGACATCTTATACTAAAAGTACTAAATGGAGCTATGCTTTAATTCAAAAGGAGGTTGAATAGGACTGAACTATTTGTCTTAATTAGACAGTAAAATACAAATACAGCTAAAGGTATGGAGGAAATCTGAAATTTAGATCCTTTCGAATGTTTTTTCCCCTCTGGGATAATGAAACTAGATGAAATGGGCTGATTTTTCATGGCTGTTATGTTTAGAGAGGGTTTTTCACTTAAGTCTCTAAAACTATATTAGCTTTAAATTCATGAGACAGAATTGTAATTGGAAAACATATATATGGCTTCTGAAACTAGCGAAGGAAGATGAGTCAGTAAAAAAGTCCATGAGAAGGTGGGCCCAAAATTTTGGACATAACGTCTATATGGATGTTTTGGATATAATATGGTCCAAAGATATAAAAATTACATTGTGCAATAATTTAAAAGAAAAACTGTATAAGATAATGCATAGATAGTATCTACACCCAAGTAAGTTGTTGAAAATGACCCAGCATGTTTCCAATCAATGTTGGGGATGTCAAGATAAGGAGGGCTTTTTCATGTGTGGTGGACTTATAAGAAGGCGAAAAGTTACTTGTCTAAGATTTATATATTAATCCAACACTTGTAAAGCTAGATTTTGTAATGTTACCAGAAATGTTTTTGTTGGGCATTATGGGTAAAGAACTGGAAAGTAAATATGGATCACTTCTTCAAGAAATGACATCAGCAGCAAGAATATAGTTTCCTCAGACTTGGAAATGGATTGAAGCACTAGTGATGGAAGAATGGATTGTTAAGTTTGCTCAGTCAGCCCAAATTGCCAAATTAATATGGATTCTAAAGAGTAAGCTAACTGAAGAAATTGAAGGCTTTTTGAAAGATAGGAAGCTGTTTATGGACTTTTTGTGCAGAAAGAAATCTAGCAATGTAACAGTCTGTGGCTATGGGTATTAGTAATTTTAGTAGGAATATTTACTTGGATCTGTAGTTGTAGAATAATATTTTTTTCTTTTTTCCTTTTCCTTTTTTCATTACAGTCAGGATGGGAGGGAGGGTCAGAGCCCTACTGTGTGTTAATGGTACGTTCTTTTTTCCTTCATTCCTTTGTCCCCTCCCTCCCTCCTCTCTCTCTCATTCTTTCTTTCTTTCCTTTCTTTTTTCTTTTTTTCTTTTTCTCTTTTACATCTTCTTCTTTCTCCCCTCCTGGTTCTTTATCCTTGATTGTATATTATTTGGATTGTAAATTTGATTGTTTATGTTAAAAAGTAATAAAAATTAATCTGAAAAGCCAAATACATCAAGATGCAAATTTGATGATGCAGTGCTTACAAAAATGTGTATGTGATATGGAAGTTTGTATAAAATGTTTTATGGAGAAAGAGTTTTACAATGATATGAATTTTCTTGCAGTTTTAACAAATATAGATTGATGAAGAAACAGACTTGTAAATTAACATATTTAATTTGAAGGCACTTATTTGTAATTATTAGGAATTACATAAATGTATAAAATTTACTTTATTGAGCAAAAGATTATCTTGTGAAAAGCATGCCATTACCATTTGTAGGGTTTCAGTGTATCACAAGAAAAATAAAACATTGTTTTTGTTCAAAATGTGATGTTTGTAAGCCTGTAAACTATTGTTAATGGAATGTTAAAGTCTTTCTCCCTTGTGACTAACACCAAGAATAGATTAAACAGTATTTTACCTTTTGTGGTTTAATTAGATTTGAGGTTAGACTTTTATTAAAGTCCAAAGATAAAGTTTAAATAAGCTGATGCTTTTATTGCTTTGGCTCCTAATAGAATTGTACTTTATTTCTTCAAAAACATAGCAATATAGTGATCAGGTATCATGAATTGGCTCAATTAGGTTCATTATTGTTGCAATCTAAATGTTAAATGCTATTTTAAACATCAATATTAATGATGCAGCTTTTTCTAATGTCCATAATGTATTTCCCTGCCTTAAAGAGAAAACTAAGAACTGCTAATGTCTAATATGGAATTGATGATTACTTTATTACTATCTTTACATATGGATAGATAAAGGTGTATAGCACAGATTTGCTGTCTTCCAATTTGGTGATGCTTTGCAAGAGCTAATCACCAAACCCTACTGAGTGTATTACCTTCCTGTCACAAAATCCGAACTCTAATGTTATTTTTCTGTTTGCCCTGTAGGATTACAGCTTTCTTTGCCCTCAAACACCTGCAACCTCCAATCTTTATCTTTTACAACCATAACTTGGAATCATTTTTAAAGCAAGTTTCCCCCCCCCAAAAGATTTTTTAAAGGCATACTTCTCATGTTGCATGAATAATGAATAACATTGCACATCAGTAATATATTATAGCATGTTTAGCTAGCTTTTAAAAAACATTTTAAAATACAAAAAATGGCCAAAATTTTCCCCATATGTCAAAATAATGTTTTGAAGTAACAGATTATATCAGAAATTGTCAGTGTTAGTATTAGTTACATTATTTGTTAAAGCAACATTATTAGGCCTTTGTTACCTCTTTCCCAATAATTTGTTATAAGTTATTTGCAATAACAACAACAACAGTGGCTTGAGTTGATGATTCTATTCTAGCAGGCCATTCCACAGTGTTGGATCAGCTGAAGAAAATGTCCCTTGGGTAACAATCAATTTTAGTATTCTCTTGTTCTTATGCGGGATAAAAGGGGTGGAAAGAGGGGAAGAGCACAAATGCCCTACAGAAGCATTGCAGCAAGAGGTGAGAGACACGGGGGGGGGGGGGGAGGAGGAAGGTGAGCTACAGATGAACTGGCATTTTTGAAGAAAGATGCCATTACAAAACCCAAGTAAGACTTCAGCTGCATTAATATCCAATATGAAATGACTGGTAACATCAAAGGATGTAAATTAATTGAACAAATGTGCTACTATGTGCAACATTATCTTAGCCAGAAGCTAACCTGATTCCTCCTGCCTGTTTTGTCAATATTACACTTATTCTTGGAATTAGATGTGGTAATTCTTTGGATTTTGTTTTATGCTTTTTCCAGGGTGCTGGTTGCACTGCACTGGTGGTGGCTGTGGTAGCAAGGAAATTAGAACTTACCAAAGCTGAAAAACATGTGCATAATTTCATGATGGATACCCAGCTAACTAAAAGAGTAAGTTACAGATGATAATTTTGTATTCTGTAATTAAAAAGGAATATTATGTTCAGTTTTCTTTTCTCATTATAAACAATTCTAGGGGCTGAGCTTGAAAAATCATATCCTTAGTTATTGAATAATAATTTTGGAAGTTCATGACAGTTTTAATAATAATAATAATAATAATAATAATAATAATAATAAATTTTATTTTTAACCCGCCCCTCTGCAAGGCAATTGAGTCGCGTACAAAGTTAAAACAAGACAACAGTTAAAACAATTCCATCCCCCCCATCCCTAACCCACCCACCCCATAAAAATCGAATTAAACTAGCAGACCAATTAAAATAACAAAATAAATCAACAACAATAATTAAAACATTAGAACAAACAATGGTGTCAGGGAGCAGTAACCATCCAAACTCTGTTAGGGGCGGGAGAGTTATTCTGGGAAGACCTGTCGGAAGAGATCCGTCTTTACTGCTTTTTTAAAGCAGTCAAGAGTGGTAATAAGACGGATCTCGTCCGGCAGGCCATTACATAATCTTGGAACGGTGACAGAAAAGGCCCTCTGGGAGGTCCGCGACAGCCTAGTTTTCAAAGGCAGTAACAGATTCCTCCCAGAAAACCGAAGTGCGCGGGGGGGATCATACGGGAAGAGACGGTCCCAGAGATAAATTGGACCCAAGCCATGTAGGGCTTTAAAGGTCAAAACCAACACCTTGTACTGCTAATCAGCAGCCAGTGGAGAGATTTCAGCACTGGTGTTATGTGCTCTCTCCTAGATGTTCCCGTGACCAGCCTGGCTGCCATATTTTGGACCAATTGAAGTTTCCAGATTAGGCACAAGGGTAGCCCCATGTAGAGCACGTTACAGAAATCCAAGCATGAGGTTACCAGAGCGTGTACCACAGTTTCAAGGTCCCTAGTCTCCAGGAAAGGGCGCAGCCGACGTATCAGCCGAAGCTGATAGCAGGCACCCCTGACCGTCGCATTCACCTGATTTGTCATGTGAAGCGACGAATCTAGGAGTACCCTCAGACTGCGAACACAGTCCTTGGAGGAGAGTCCAGGACTGGGAGTTGTATTCCCAAACCTGGGTTCGGGCCTGTCACTGTTATTACCTCCGTTTTGTCTGGATTCAGTCTCAATCTATTTTTTCTCATCCAATCCATTACCGCCTTAAGACAGTCATTGAGAGGAGAGATGACATCTAAGGTCTGGGCAGACGATTGGGTCATAGAGAGATATATCTGGGTGTCATCAGCATACTGAAGACACTGTGCTCCATGCCTCCGAATGATCTTTCCCAGCGGCTTCATATAAATATTGAATAGTATCGAGGACAGGATGGCGCCTTGAGGGATGCCACAATTAAGCTCTATTCTCACCCTCTGGGATCTGCCTGAGAGAGAGGAACGGAACCACTGCAAAGCAGTGCCTCCAATTCCTAACTCTCTCAGGCGATCCAGGAGGATGGAGTGGTCTATTGTATCAAGGGGGGGTTGCAGACTGCCAGAAATAGTGTGAATTCAGTCCACTTTTAGGGTTAGGGTTAGAGTTAGGGAACCATGGGAACTGTATTTTATTGTGGCACCAGAGTTGTCTGACAGAGAAGGCTCAATGTCTCAGGAAAATAACAGTTCCCATGATTCCCTAGCACTAACCCTAACCCTAAAAGTGGACTGAATTCACACTATTTCTGGCAGTCTGCAACCCCCCAAAGGCCGCTGAGAGGTCCAAGAGCACCAACAGAGTCACACTACCCCTGTCGATACTCAAGCTGAGGTTGTCAGCCAGAGCAACCATAGCAGTCTCAATCCATATTCTGTCCTAAAGCCGGTTTGAAATGGATCGAGATAATCGGTTTCATCCAAGACAGCTTGGAGTTGGGAAGCAACCGCCCTCTTGATCACCTTGCTTAAAAAAGGAAACAAGGAGACCAGTCTATAGTTATTCCTGTCCAGGGGATCCAGGGAAGGCTTTTTCAGGAGGGGCTTGACCGCCGCCTCCTTTAAACAGGATGGAACAATGCCTTCCCTAAATGACGTGTTGATAGTATCCCAAGGAATACCCTCAACGCGTCCCCCCCCCGAATGACCAGCCAAGATGGACAAGGATCGAGAGGGCAGGTCATCTTCCTCACTCTACCAAGGAGCTTGTCCATGTCATTGGTACTCACCAATTGGAGCTGATCCAGTAAAGTGCCATCAACGGAGTTACTGGACATCTCACCTACGGATTCTGTCAAAACACTGGCGTCCAGCCCGGCTCTTATTCAAGAGATTTTATCTGCAAAGTAGATGTTAAAAGCATCACAGCAGGCTGCTGTAGGGTTAAGTAGAGGGTTCTGCACAGGAGGTACCTGGGTCAGTTTCCCCACTACCCTAAACAGCTCTTCTGGATGAGACTCTGCAGACGCAATGCGTGCAGAGGAGAAGAGTCTCTGCGCTGCACGCAATGCCTCCCAATAGGAATTAAGATGTTTCCTATGGCGAGTTCTGTCTGATAAGAGCCGAGTCTTCCGCTATTCGCGCTCTAGTTGTCCAGCTTTTTAGGTATTTTGTCCAATGGTGGTACATGTGAAGATTTTGTTCTGGAGCATCATACTAAAAGTAAAGTAGTTCCCAGGGCATGATCTGAAGTTTTATGATGGAATGATCATAGAGATGATCAGCAGGTTTGGACTGATCAGTGCCTGAATGGAAGACAAGCTTGGAAACATAATGGCCAGTATCCTTTTAGTGGACTGTGCTGACATCAGAAATAGTTTCTCAGAGGCTGTATAAGCTGTCAGTTGTTCTCTAGTGCAGCCAATTTTTTCACAACTGCACATACATAGCTTTCATTCCCTTTTGACCATTACATACTTTATGGGCTTAGGGCCTTGGTACCTCTTGTTCATATAGTTATGGATCTGTGAGATCCAGTGAAACTATGTGTATATGCCTTCATGTTGCCTGTTAACCTATGGAGACTGCATGGTTTTGCCAGTTCTTTCCTCTGAAATATTTCCTACAGCACCTGGTATTCATTGGCAGTCTCCCTTCCATACTATACTGGCATATGTTTTTGCTGTGGATTTCAGCCTATACAGAGCATTCTGCTTTGATTCTGACATGGTACAAAAGTGTGACAAATTAATGAACTGGTTGGGATATAATTTAAATGAATCCCATATACTGAGATAGGCTAGTAAACAAACTGTTGATCCTTCAGTATAATGACTTTTCTATGAAAGGATGTCATGATAGAAATCCCATTTGTGGCAAATGCTTGATGTGGTTGGGTCGTAGCAAGGAGCTGGGTTTGGGCTGCGTTTGATGGCCCCGGCACAACTTCTGTGCGGTTTGGGGGCATGCGTTCTCTAAACGCCATGCACCCAATGCAGCCTGATGGTGGACCTTTTGTTTTGGGCCATAGTTGTCGAAGGATTTATATGTTTTTTGTCGTTGATAAAGTTGGAATTTTGGTCTATCAGCTTTGCACAACAAACCAACCTCCCTGAAATCCTGGCCTATTAATACTACCTTTCCCACACCCTAACACAGCCATTTATAGGCTAGTAGAGAGTGAGAAATAGCTGATAAATGTCTGGCTATGCTACTATAGCCACACACACACACACACAATGATGCAGGAATGCTTTGTGATATCCTAGATGTCCTTCAGAGGTCTGGGAAGATGATATCGTACTGTCATTTTGCTTCTGATTATAGTCACATATCCAGTAACTACTCAGCTGTTCCCTGCTTTCATAGATCTCATAGTTGTTTGTATAGGTCCCTTGTGTTTCTATATATTGTATCATTGTATTGCCTATAAGTTTCTTTCATTTTGCATTTTCTTGATGTGCTTTTTAACATTAATTATTGTTTCATTAATACTTTGCTGATAAATTTGTTTGGGTTTTTTCTCTTTTGTTGTCTCATGGTCCTTTTTGGGGACCAAGCTAATCTCCACAAGCCGCTAAAAGGCTTGGAGGTGAGGTCTTGCAGGAGGAAGGAGAGCCCTAGGGTAGAGGAAAGGAGAGGCATATCCTACTTCTATGCAGAACTGTACAATATGTCTCTTGAAGCAGGATCTTGTCCATGTATTTTAAAGGCATACACATGGAAAGAGAGAAAAGAGAACGAGAACATTAGTGAAATCAAGTTTGAAAGATTTGCCCAACTCTGTTTTATTGAGCCATATGTTTTCTTTTGTAAAACAGGTGAAAAATGCAGCTGCCAATGTACTCAGGGAAACATGGTTAATTTATAAAAATACAAAGCTGGTAAAAAAGATAGATCATGCAAAAGTAAGGAAACATCAGCGCAAATTCTTGCAAGCTATTCACCAGTAAGTACCTTTTTGGTTTGTGTATTTTGTCCTTAAGGGGTGCTGTAATAATGTGGTAGGTTTAATTTCCAATGTGGATATTGCTCTGGTGGTTGAACACAACTATCCTAAATCTGCCTTCTGTCTAATTCTGTTTTACTTTAGCCTATGGGAAAATATATTTATGTGTATATGAATGTACATCTGAATATACATCCCCTCAAAAGCAAAAAAAAAAATAAAAAAAAAATAGCATCTGAAGTTGGATGTTCTTTCAAATGTACAATCCAGTCTGCACATAAATGTGCCTACAGTTTCTAAAGGCAAAGATATCTGAGCTGCTCAAATATCCATGAAATCTCTATGGACATCCAAGGCTGAGGTGAGGGTCTGTAGTGAAAAAACTACACCAAAATAACTGGACCAGTTTCACACATAAGCTATTCCCTATCTGCTAAGGTATGATGCCCCCCCCCCCCGGTACCTGAAACTGAATTCCTCACTGTGAGTTTTGTTTGACTTAAAGAAAATGTACTTCATATTGGAACAGGGATTACGCTAGTATGTTATATGGCACAGATATTGATATGAATAATATGGTTTGTAATTTTTCTAGTTGGTGCTGGGATTGAGGGATGTTTTAATATGCATTTATGAGTGATATAGGTTTTACAGACCTTTCCAAATATTTCAGTTGTTTAACCCAGTGAATCAACCAATATGCCAGTTTTAGTCTGTGAATTCTGTAATATTTCATATGGGAATGAATGCCTTATTTATTGCTACAGTAAAGATTATACTTGGTGAAAAGATAATGGATAGTAGGTGGCTCTATTTTGGCATATCAGAAAGACCTCTACATACTGAGTTTGTAGACTAGCACAGCTATATCTTTGAATTCTACCAAATCATTTGAGTTGGGCTTAATTTCTGAGATGGAATAATCTTTGGAAACTACCAGTATGTGTATAAACTATACATTTATAATGGAAACAGTACATATATTTTATCCTTTTTCCTCAACTCTGCCTTTCAAAAGTGATGTCATTATTTTGTCAGCAAACAGGGAAACAGGTCAATTGTGGATGACAGGAAACTGGTGGCAGATAGGAACTGCTGCAAGCACCTCCACCAACCTACTTCTGTTGCATCATTATAGTTCTTAAGAACATGTGGTGGCAGGGGATGACTGGAGTGACTAACACAAGATATGCAGATGGGTTGAGGTCCCCTACTCCCCCTTTTTTGCAGACCCTGTTACCCTTCTGAATTTTGCAACAACAGGAGGGGCAGCAGATTTTAAAGGACATTGGAAATTAAACTTCTGATTCTGCTTCCAGTTGAGATGAGCTGTGGTTTAACATGTAGTCTAAATTTGAGGTTAGTCTTGATCATGGATTTTTTTTAATAAGCAAGCTTCATAAACTTTGGTTTGAATTAGGTTTGTTTCAAGAAAATTTACTCAAAATTAACCAGCATTTGTCTGGGTTGAGATGTCAAAATAATCTGTAGTTAATCTAAAATGAAACCAACATCTTCTAAATTCCTTGCAGTTGAGTAGAACAAAGGAGGAATGCCTGAGTCTGAGGCTCACTGTTGTTCATTCTTATAATCCTAAACTCTGTCTCGTTACTCTGAATGAGGTCAAAGTGTATTTATTTCCCATCGTCTTTTTTGCCATATTTAATGTAACATGGCAATTGTAGCATCTGGATATTCCTTGCTCAGAGGCCAGTGTCATCCAGGGGTCTGTCTGAGACTCATGGATCTCATCTCAAAGAATGTGTAGTCACACATCACACCAGAAGGATGGGGAATGAATGCCTTAGTCTGAGGCTCACTGTGGTTCATTCATATAATCCTAAACTCTGGCTTCTTATTATTCCCTTCATTACCAGAAAGGAATTGGTAAAGGACAGAAGTTGAATAAATGATACATGTTGGGCTTCTTTTGCTATCAATGAGAACTTATTAACTGGCTATACTACTGTGTTTTTTTCTGCTTCAGAAAAGTGATTGGAAGAACATAATTCAATACTGTTTATGTAGTGTGTTCAAAATAAATACATTATCTATGGGGGAGATATATGGGAAAATACAAAAATTGTTCTCTTTAATTTTTCTTTTAGATTGATATCCCAGTGACATTCTATAAATCCATTTACTTTGTTCCTTTTTTTATTGCACAGCATAGAGGATGGGCACTTTAGTGGGACTTTGTTCTGAGTGAAAATGCTTAGGGCTGGGAAACAGCTTTTGCTACAGTGAATCCATTCATGCTCAGTCTTCATGGATCATTACCCTTTTTTCGTCCACATCACAGTAGAAGCTATCCCAGCATTTGGCACCAAAACAAATATGGAACAGAATGGCTGTTAGCTGCCATGTCATTGTTCTCGTTTTAATAGGATGTGTGATGTTAGGTTTGTGTGCTAACCTTACTGACTAGATGCTTCCTGCTAGAAGTATTCTGATTTTTTAACAAGGTATTTTAGGGGCTATGCAGACGGGCAGGAAAAGGTGACTTGAAGTTGCCTTTTCCCTATGCTGCAGCAATCGCACTGCCTGCCCTGAGATTCCCCTAAATGGGGATGGAGGAACTGCACCGGGGGGGGGGGGTCAATGTAGCTTTTCCAAAGCTCTATTGAAGCCCCAGCAACCGCACCACCAGCCCCAAGGATGCTACAAAGGGAGAGGAAGCAACTGCATGGGCTGGCAGCAGCTGCTTTTATTTTTTTCCATTCCAGATGCATGCGCACCTGCACAGGACCTGTTATAGGGTGGTATACAGTCTGTCACTCTCTGTGCACAAAGGTGACTGAAGTTCGGCATCCCTGTGCACCTACACAGGATCTGTCATAGACCCACATAACATGCAAGGATTCGCTGACCTCCGAAGGAGTGGGTGCAGTAGACAGGTGCCACTGTCTGATTGTGCCACCCTTGGGGTGAAGGAATGGGTTTGTCAACTGAAAAGACACTCCATCATCTTCCACAAAACATGTCCCACACAGATCGGGGGGAGGGGAGAGGTACATGCAAGGGAGGTTTGTGTGGACAGACTTGATACATGCAGCTGGTGGTCATGCAAGGGACATGGTCAACAGGACACACACACAAACATTACTGCAGGAGCCCTCCCCATCATGCCAGGAAGTAGTGTGCAGGTCTTATGCACACCTGCACACCTGCACAGAAGAGGTCACAAAAGCCTCTTTCATGCAAATTGCTGTGCATGCTGACAACAAGTGTACATCCAACAGAATGCATTTATTGTCATAACAGAGGACAGTTGCTAGGGCGCATGCGTAGGATTACAATTAGGGTAAGGTTAGGGTTCTAATATTCAAGCGCACCTGCGCCAGTGCATCAACACCTGGAAGCATAGGGCACTTTAAATTAAAGCTTGCATTGTAGGGTGCATGCTCTGGATCGCCGAGTCAATTTCCGCTGTACGTGCGACAGTGCATTTTTATGGCTGTTTTCTGGTGCATCAGTGTTGCTGCATACATACACACATGCAAAGGTGCACATCTTCACCAAAGGAGCGGAAAAAGATGGATCCTTTTTGGAGCGGCTTTTTTCGGCATACGACGGCTAGAGGGTGCTTTCCTGGAAACTTTTAGGCATGCATTGTCTAAAGGCCATACCTACAAGCCACCCTCAGAGCACCCCTTTTTGCCCGTCTGCATAGCCCCTGAATCTCCCTACTTAGGTGGTACAGGTTTCTTCTCAAGACAAGGGCTTTTAATCTCAAAAGTGCTACATAAAGGTACTCTTAATAAAGCCATTCCCATAGTGACCATCTTTCCTTGTTGTTCAGAGCCAGGCTTTTGTTTTAATGTTAACTTTTCATTTGTCCCTCATCATATGCCCTCCATGTCAAATGGATTGGGTGAAATTCAACATTGTATTCTAGTAAATAGCACCTATGTCCAGGGCCAGTCATATCTGGTTGTATATTAGCTATCCAAATGTTTGTTTTATTTTCTATCTGAGCCCAGTACATTTCTCCTTTTTTAATTCATGCCAATATGACCACCTATGTCTAGATTTTTCAGTCCTCCTCCATTTCTTTTCTAAAGCCCACCCAAGATCTAAGGGGGGTTGCAGACTGCCAGAAATAGTGCAAATTTAGTCCACTTTTAGGGTTAGGGTTAGTGCTAGGGAATCATGGGAACTGTTTTTTTTTCTGAGACATTGAGCCTTCTCTGTCAGAGAGCTCTGGTGCCACAATAAAATACAGCTCCCATGATTCCCTAACCCTAACCCTAAAAGTGGACTCAATTTGCACTATTTCTGGCAGTCTGCAACCCCCCTAAGTTAGGAAGAGGAAGACATATCCAACATACCTTGCTTATGCACAGAAATCACTGGATCCCTCAGCTTTAACATATGAGAGTCAGACTAATATTTAGTAGCCACCAATTCTTCACATCTGCAAGCTGGGAGGGAAGGTTAAGGTGTTTTAGGTACCTAAATCTCTGTATGTTTGCACCACGGAGGATGAGAAGACGTTGCTTGTTTTCAAAGATGGAAAAAGGGGGTATAGAAACAGAGAACAGAGTGATACAGCTGCCTCTTATTGCACCTGTGTTGGGCTTTGGTAATCACTGACCCACAGAGTGCTATGTGGAAGAAAATGTGTGAAGTACAAACTACCTAATGGAGCCCACTGTGCTCACATGAAGACCTTCCCTTGTGTTGATTTGTTTTAGTCTATTTTACACTTTCTTTTCTTTTGTTTTGTCTTTTTATTTCGACAATGAAAATAGAGCTCGGAAGTAAGTTGTGTGAGCTGTTCCTTTAAAATTTGCAGAATTTACCACTGTCTGCATGCAATAAATTGATACTTTATTTGTGAATTTTCAATAGTCTGGTTGCTACTGTGAAACTGCAATCCAAAGTCATGAATTTCTTCTGTGATAAGTGAAGTTCAGAAGGAAATAATCAGAATGTCAATGCTTCTCATTTTATAGAGAAAGATCTGGCTAGTTTCATTTTAATCTGACTGTTGCAGCTAAGAAAATATTCATTTACAGAATGTTTGCCTCTCCTTAGTTACATCCATCATGTTGAAGAATACAACATCAAGAATCATCAATAAGGGAGATAAATACAGTAATCAGCATAAAAATCATAAACCCAAACATTCAGCCATGGAAGACAGGAATGAAGTCTAGCTCAACCCACAATGTCTCTGATTGGCTTTATTTCTTCTAAGAATAACCGATGACCTAATTATGTTTTATTTCATTTTAGCATTGACCTTAGTCTCTCATAATCTTTATGTGAACCATACACAGGCATTCCTCTTTCTGAAATTCTGAACTTGGTTCCCTCTCTCCATGAATAATGCTAAATTTGTGTTACTGCAGCCCCACAGCTGTTCATCAGCATTAACGCACACACCCCACCAAAAAAAAACAAACACATGAATGTGTGCCTCCTAATAGGGATAAACTTTAGCTGGAAACATAGAATCATAGAGTTGGAAGAGACCATAAGGGCTATCCAGTCCAATCCCCTGCCATACATGAATACAAAATCAAACCACTCCCAACAGATGGCCATCCAGCCTCTGTATAAAAATGAAACAACTGAGTCTTGAAATTGTGAAGGAGGCAGATGGTGTACCTTCTGACAAAAGAAATTATTCAAGAAATTAACTTGGTGCCCATTCAAATTATTCTTTGGGTGCTGTGCCACTAATTCAGAATAAATATGCTAAAATAAGTAAACAAAAGCAATGCATAATGAAGGAGAGCTTGGAATGGCAAAGAGCACGAGAGCCTCATCTAATCTTGGGATAATTTGTATTTCTTTAATGAAGTACAAATATTCATTATTTTAAAAGAAAAAAACAGGCCAGTATGCAATGCTGTCATTATGCCAGTTAAAGCAGATTCCATGAGTGAATCTAGAAGGGCTCAGTCCCATTCCTCCATACAATCCCCCCCCCCCGCCCTCAAAAGCTTAAAATCTGCTCTGAAGAGCCAGGAAAATCAAAGTGGGCTTTCACTGCTAGTGACGTCTGTACAAGGAAGGGGCTGGAAATCCCAATGTTCCTGCCAGCACCTCTATGGCAGGGGTTGGCAACCTACGGCCCAGGGGCCGGATCCGCCCCCCCGAGGCCTTTGGACCGGCCCCAGCCTTGTCCTGCTGCCACCCCCACCACCGTGCACCACCCCCCGCCGCCGCCGCCGCTGTGTGTGTCGCAGCTGCCATTTTGTTTCCCAAAATGGCACCGCAACTTGCTTGCGCATGCGCCGGACTACCGCGGATGCACGAACGAGTTGTGGCCACCATTTTGGAAAACAAAATGGCGGCCGCGGCTCGCTAGCGCATGTGCGCAAGTGCAGTACTTCCGGCGTACTGCGCATGTACACACAAGCGTGTGCGCGTGGCACCATTCCCCCTCCCCTCGGCCCGCGGAAGACCTCGGGACCAGCGGACCGGCCCCAGGTAGGGAAAAGTTGCCTACCCCTGCACTATGGATTTAGGTCACAGGGCTCAAAAAAAGTGATAAATCATGGAATTTGTATTGAATGAATAACTTCCTCAGACAGTTTTAGTGATAGATTGCAGCCCATCCACTCCCCAATATCTCTACTTTTTGAGATACACAAATTCCTTCATTTCCTTTGTAATTTTATGAAAGTTCGTCATCTTAAAGGAAAAAAACTCTCCAGCATTTTATGGGCAGTGATTTCCAATATTAAGATAGTGAACAGAAACCAGCCTTGTGCAAATGGAATTCCATGCAAGCACCAATGGAACTTGCTCACTGCCCTGCAATGGTTCATGTGCCCCACCCCAGATCTGCTCCAGATAGTCCAATCCAGATTTTGAGAATGCATGTGGGCTGTAAATGGAATAATTCTGCCTCCCACTTTCACTGATGGAACTCAGCCATCTTAGAAAAAATCTTAATTAGGGCATTTACAGACTGCCAGAAATAATCCATCTTGGGACCACTTTAACTGCCCTGGCTCAATGCTAGGGAATCATAGGAATTGTAGGTGTTTTTTTTCTGAGACATTGAGCAGTTCCCATGATTCCCTAGCACTCAGCCAGGGCAGTTCAACTGAAACTGCAGACTCTCTGTATTTACTCTACTGGAGATAACGGTTTCAAATTTGTATACATCAAGTATAGAAATCTGACTCATTTCATTAAGGCAAATGGAGGAGCCTGCTTTCACAGGAGTTTTCTGTGTGTCACATTGGTAAAACATGGAATTCTGGACTGGACTATTTTATGTATTGAAAATCATATGTGGACCTTTAAACAAGCAATAGTTTTCCTAGTGCAAAATAATACATCTTGTTTTTCCTCTCTCATCATACACAGCTAATTAGCATGAATAGAATTATGCACTGAGGGAAGAATATACCCATGAGACTATTTTACAGTACACATATATGATACTTTGAATCATATTATTGTTTAATTCCTGCCAGATAAATAGGCCAACTAACCAATTTAGAAGACTGTTAATGTGCATACCCATTTTGAAAATTGATGGTATTCCAAGTCAGTAACATTAAGGTCATTAAAAGAATATTAACACGGGTGCTCTTTATTTAGCTGCTGGTCAGATGAAAGGTTTTAAAAATTACGAAGGAACTCACTTATCACTGTATTTTCATCAGGTTCAAACACCTCCTAACCAAATCCATTTCAGACTGAAAAGGGCTTCTACCTGTATCTAATCATGTAGGCATAAGGAAGTGATTTTCTTACTAAGGTAATAATAAGGAGATTTAATGGTCCATGACTTCCTATGCCTATTTGCCAGGATACTGGAGCTTTAAGGAATGTTTTGGCTTTCTTTCATACACTATGAATAAATCCTTACCTACCACTTTGAATTCAGCGTTAACCATGGCAATTAGTAGTCTCGGGGACATCACATTTTCTTGCTCTCTCTTTCTTTTTTGCGGTGTTAAGGAAGCATGCTTTTCATTGTACCAGACACATAACCAGTTATGACTGTACACAAAGTATTTGAGACATTGTCCATGCGGTTATCTGTCTAGATGCATGCTGTATAAAGCTTTATGAAGTGACAAAAAATGTTATCTGACTGGGATTTTCATCTTCTAGATTAAGAAGTGTTAAAATGGAACAGAGGAAATTGAATGATCAGGCAAACACTTTGGTGGACTTGGCAAAGGTTGGTGCAAAATTTATCAGTGGTACTAAGTGTACTTCTTTGCTTTTGCAAACTGTGCAGGGGGCATGCTAATCTGAAGTTCAAAATTAAATGTAATTTAATATTCAGGAACTGAAAGAACTAGAAATACATTTCCAGAATTATTAGACTAAGCACACCCTGTTTCTTACATATATGTGAGCTCTGGTAGATGATATTTTTAGTTGATGTTATTAGTCAAGGGATGAATAATATACACTCACATCCTGCTGGCTGACTTTCCATAGGCAACTGGCTGGCTACTGTGTGAACATGAGACTGGATTGAATGTGCCTTTCTATCCAGTATGGTTCTTATTTTGTTCTTATGATACTGAGGAAAGTTCATGATCATTCTAACCGCTGGGCAAATAAACTCTTAAAAGCAAGATGGCTTAGGTTCTAAGAGAAGAGGATAAAAGTATGTTCATGCAAGGAGAGTTTCCCAACTCTTCTTCCAAGCTGAAACCACTTTTATCTTCCCTAACTCTATGGAGAGTTGCTAGTTCTTCATGAACAATGCAAGGTGGATGGGGGTGGGCTGGGAGATAGACTCTCAGAAAGTACTTGGGTGGTGTCAGGAACTGCAGAATGGAGGAAGGAGTTCTCGTTAATACCAAATGACAGGTCCATTACATTTCACAAATGGGAGAAGAATGGGAGAAGCAAACGGGGTGGTGATATTCTTTTCCCCTGATTGCATGAATGGGATGGGAGCAATGCGCTTTGCTCCCATTCTGAGCCCTCCATCTGGTAATCTCCATTATTTGCATTTATCGGTGGAGGGCAGGTGTCAAGCTAATCAATACAAATGATTTAGCTTCTGTGAAAATGAAACATGTCAACTTATCACACAGCACTTAAGGAATGGGAATGGAAAGGAATGGAATGGAACGGGGCAAAAACACATTTTACTGGACGGGAGAATGGCACCGATGCCGCCGGGAGTCCCCAAGGCATTCCCCAGCCATTCATGGCAGCCGATTTTTGAAGGACAATTTTGAATTGTCCTTCAAAAATTGGCTGCTAGGAACGGCTGGGGAATGCCTTGGATTCCCGGCGGCATCGGTAGCATTCTCCCGTCCAGTAAAATGCGTTTTTGCCCCATTCCATTCCGTTCCTTCCATTCCCATTCTTGTAAGTGCCATGCAATAAGCTTAATGATTTTGGCTCTGAGAAACCTCCAATATGGCCTTGGGAAAGGAAGGTGACTTGCTTTTCTGCCTCGCCAGCAGCCACACCAGACCTGGGGACAGCTCTTTCCACCAGTGGCTGCTGGTGGTAGTGGGTTAAGGCTACCACCTGGTAACCTTTCTCCTACTCAGTCAGCTGCCCCAGCAGCCCTGGAAAGAGCAGCAGAACGCCTCCCTGATCAGTGCCCACAACTGATGGATGGCACCCTCTAGGTCAGGGGTAGGCAACCTAAGGCCCGGGAGCCGGATGCAGCCCCCCGAGGCCTTTGGACCGGCCGCTGCCGCCCGCCATGATGATATTGATTATTGTTGTTATTACTTGTTCTTGGGGTTTTCTTGGCAAAATCTCCACAGGGGTTTTGCCATGGCTTTTCTGGGGCTGAGAGAGTGTGCATACATATTTTTAAACATTTATTTATTTATTTATTTATTTATTTTTGGTGCTTCGGCCCCCCAATTGTCTGAGGGACAACAACTTGGCCCCCAGCTCAAAAAGGTTGCCTGCTCCTGCTCTAGGTGGATGCAGGTGGAATGGACTGCACCAAGTGACATCTCAGAGATAAGCGAACATTCAGTGGGGTGGTCGCTTCTGTCCGTCCCAAGACACATACCCCCGGCACCAGAGGCATCTTGGGATGAACAGAAACAACCACCCCACTGGATGTTCACTTATCTCTGAGATGTCATCTGGTGCAGTCCATACCTCCTGCATCCACTTAGTTATGGCCCTAAGTGGCATTAAGAGATTGAACACTGACAAGCAAACTGGTAGAAGGAAAGGTGCAGAATAGGCACTATCCTGAGAAGGAGGAAATGGAAGAAAGACTAGAGATGTGAAGAAAAGAAGGGTAAAGAAGATGGAGAGGTGAGAGGATTCATAGTCAATGAGAAAGTGAGAATAGAAGAAAACTGTTACAAGAAATTTTTCCCCTGGGGAAATTCTTATTATCTAGCAATTTTCCAAGGTTACGGACATTGCGTCAAGATGTCAGTCTGCCAGCAAAGCCAGGAAGAAGAGTGGGACACTTAATTTTGCTTACTTAGGCAATGAAGCAACTGTTTGGCTGCGTAGTTCTATCATAATACAATTAGCGAATAGGACCTAGCAGGTAAACTGCTTTACACTAGGTCAGATTATATGTCCATCTAGCAGATTTTCAGATTCTCAGACAGAGATCTATCCTATCCTCTGATCTTTTTTATGAGGAGCTACCAGAGACTGAGCCAGGGACCTTCTGCATGTAAAACAGTTTTTCTAACCACTGAACATACTCTTTCCTAATTTGATATTTAAACAGCATATATGTCCATGTTTGTTGTTTGAGTTTCTTTTTCAGTTTCCTGAATTTGAATATGCAGACATTTTTCTTTCCTGGATTTGAGCATACAGACATAGACCCACCATTTTACACTGGGTCTTGAACTCTTATTCAGCAGCCTTCCCCTATCTAGTGCCTTCCTGGTGTATGAACTTCAACTCTGATCAGTCCTAGCCAGCATGGCTAATGACAGGGAATGTTGGGACATATTGTGTGAGAGCACCAGGTTGTGGAAGGCTGCCACAAGATGTAGAAAGAATTGTATGTTTAGCATAGCTCATTTCAGGGCCCAACATTTGCAGAGACAGCGAGGGCAAGAAACTATGTGTGTTCCATTTTTTAAAAAATCCTGATTCAGTAAGTCTTTGTAGTGTGTTGAAGTTAATGGGACTACATTTTGGAATGGCCTATAAATGCTTCCTTCTTTGTCCTGCTCAAAATTATCAGAGTGAAATGAAGCTTTATGTTCATGGGTCTCAGGGCTTACCTCACACATAAAGTTCTTTGCTTCTATTTTCTGTGTACACCTATATAGCAGTGAGTATCTGGAATAAGTGCAATTACATGAGATGGGATAGGCAGTAGATCAAAATTCAAAATGATCTTAATAGATTAGAAAGCTGGGCCAAAGCTAACAAAATGAATTTCAACACAGAGAAATGTAAGGTACTGCACTTAGGGCAAAAAAATGAAATGCATAGATATAAGATGGGGGACAACTGGCTTAACCAGACTACATATGAAAGGATCTAGGAGTCCTAGTGGACCACAAGTTGAACATGAGTCAACAGTGTGGTGTCAGCTAAAAAGGCCAATGCAATTTTAGGCTGCATTAGTAGAAGTATAGTATATACATCAAGGGAAGTAATAGTGCCACTGTATTCTGCTTTGGTCAGGCCCCACCTGGAATACTGTGTCCAGTTCTGGGCACCACAATTCAAAAAGGATGTTGAAAAACTGGAGTGTGTCCAGAGGAGGGCGACTAAAATGGTGAAGGGTCTGGAAACCATGCCCTATGAGGAACAACTTAGGGAACTGAGTATGTTTAGCCTGGAGAAGAGACGGTTAAGAGGTGATATGATAGCCCTGTTTAAATATTTGAAGGGATGTCATATTGAGGAGGGTGCTAGCTTGTTTTCTGCTGCCCCAGAGAATAGGACCCAGAACAATGGATGCAAGCTGCAGGAAAAGAGATTCCACCTTAATATTAGGAGGAACTTCCTGACAGTGAGAGCTGTTCGACAGTGGAACACACTCCCTCGGAGAGTGGTGGAGTCTCCTTCTTTGGAGGTCTTTAAACAGAGGCTGGATGGCCATCTGTTGGGGATGCTTTGATTTTGAGTTCCTGCATGGCAGGGGGTTGGACTGGATGGCCCTTGGGGTCTCTTCCAACTCTATGATTCTCTGATTCTAACATGGATGTATGCCCATATAAAAACACATTTACAGCTGTATACAGGCTGTTTACAGAGACTCTTGAAAATATGAAATGTTCTTTATTGTCAATGGATGAAAAGCACATTGGACCTAAAAGAATTTACAATTGGCCCTCTGTATCCACACATTCTGCTTCCAAAGATTCAACCATCCACAGCTTGAAAATATCCCCATTCCCCCACAAAAAAAAAGACCAAAAAGCAAACTTTGATTTTACCATATCATGTAAGGGACACCATTTTACTACACCATTGTATATAATGGGAATTACACAGCCATGGATTTGGTATCCATGGGGATCCTGGAACCAAACCCCAGCAGATCCCAAGGGCCCACTGTATTTTATCAACAGATAACCTTTGTCAGCTTCCAAAGTAAATACTTTGAAATGAATCACATTTCTCTGCCTTCATACTTTTGAAGAATGTTCAGAAGTTTCTGCCCACATAATTGCTTGAAATTTGAAAGTACACCAGGAACATAATTGCAAGCTTCCTATGTACGTAGTAACACTCAGAATAAAGTCACCTGATGAGGCTATTTGAGAAGCTGGCTGCGTATAGTCACTCAGTTTGTACTGTCATGTCAAGGTTATCATGCATTGTTCTAGAGCTGAGTGATCTTCATGTGTTTGGAATATAGTACTGTAGAATAATCTCATGACCCTAATCCTCCACATTCTCCTTCTTCTTTCAGACTCAAAACATCATGTATGATATGATTTCTGACTTAAATGAAAGAAGTGAGGACTTTGAGAAAAGGATTGTTATTCTGGAAACAAAACTGGAAACTTTAATTGGTAGCATTCAAGCTCTCCCTGGACTGATTAGCCAGACAATCAGCCAGCAACAGAGGGATTTCCTTGAAGCTCAGATGCAAAACTATGATAAGCATGTTACCTACAGTGCAGAACGATCAAGGTCCTTATCTAGGCGAAGGAGGTCTTCCTCTACTGCACCACCCACTTCATCAGAGAGTAGCTAGAAGAAAACAAGTTAACCACAAAATAAAGACTTTTTGCCATCATATGGTCAATATTTTAGCTTTTATTGTAAAGCCTTATGGTTCTAATCAGTGTTATCTGGGTTCTGATGTCAGAATTCTGGAAACCTGAACACAAATTTTAGGCCAAAATGAGTGAAAACTCTCTCTCTCTCTCTCTCTCTTTCTCTTTCAATCTCTCTCTCTCCTTTCCTTTCAGATGCACAGTGAATGCACCTATTATTGCTATATAGATTGTTCCTCCTGTAATTTCACTAACTTTTTATTCATGCACTTCCAACAAACTTTACTACTACAGTATACAATATAATAAAAGGGTTAATTTCTGCACATAGTTGCTTGGTCACTTTTGACTTTAACATTCCCAGTTCTTAATATATATTTTTTACAGAAATGTTGAATATGCATCAGTTATTAGAAGACTGAGCTTATTCTGTAATATCATTCAGAGATAATCTTACTTCACATACTTGCTATGCAGAAGAAGAAGGGTTAATGTGTATGATGTATTGATTTAAAAGACTATGTTAAACTGTAACTGTCTATGGTTGCAATCCTGTTCTAGTTCACATGTTGTACGTCCAGTTAATGTAAGCGGGATCATGCATGCAGAACTGGTGCAGGATTCCCCAATTTCTGACACATATATGCCAAATCTGCATGTCTGTCTTGAAAGCTGTCATTTTCATTTTCATTTTCATTAGGTCAGCTGAAAACAGTGAACTGACAAATTACTTTTTTTCAACTAGTGGTTTGAAAGTTCAGAAATGACAGCTGCTGCACCAGCTCTTTACTGCCCCATCCTTCCATCACTGACTGCATGCTGTAGCGTCTTCTAGATTATTTATGCCAAATAGTTTACAAAAAAATGGGGAAAGGGCTGATATATAGTTCTTCAAATCATTTTAACATTTCTCAATGTGTTTATATGGGGGTTGGCAGGAATAGCATTTATTTATGTTCTTGTTAAGAGAAGGTCTTCATTGATCAAAATGTCTTGGCATCTCAATGTACTGTGTGTCTTTTATGTGTTAGTGGGATCTCTGTAAACTCTTTCATTTATTCCAACTTCTCGATATCTACAGCAGTGTTCCATTCTGCTAAATAAGGTTGTACGTGATATTGATGTTGAACACTCGTACATAGATGTACCTAGAAATGACTGCACTTTAGGACATGTCTTGATGCAGTAAAATAACTGAAAAACCCCCCAAATACAAAGAACCAAAAGAAGAAGAAGCTACATGTAACACAATTATTAAAAAATGTATTAAATCAGGATCCTTTTACACTAACCATAACAGTGTAACAATTTTATGTTTTTCAAAAGTAATTATTTATATTAATGACATCTAATGGATATTTGGAGAGTTCTATTTTGATACCATTCTTTTTCAAGGTCAAAGACAGAAATACAGTGATTTTGTTTAGAAATACATTTTTTATTATAATTGTCATACTTGCAGCATTTTGTTATTGTTCTTTACACTTTGTTGTTTTTTCAGTTAATTTGCTAGCCCAAACTGGTCTTATTTTGTGATACTATTGATTGAGTAGGGAAAAAAGAAAAGAAAAAGGAACCCTCACAAAGGATGAGAGTTTGTAGATTTTTGGACACAGTTGTCGCCATATTTGGGATGAGCTGATAATATACATTTTGTATCCTCAAAATGGACATATCTGCATTTTCACAGGTAAATTTGAAAGACTTCACTTTCAACATGCTTTGGTGAAAGGAATGGAAATATTGAATTATTAGATTGCAACTTCAATTGTGTCCCAACAGTGGCTCTCAAGAAAGACCTAGCAAGACCTTGAAATATGTTACAACAAAACAGTCATGCATTTGAACATTGTTTCTCTAACCACTTGTGCATTTGGTCAAGCGTACATATCAGAATATCTAGCCAAATGCATAAGGGGAAATGGGGGGGGGGGGAGGGAGCTCAAATTACTTAATAAAAAAATAAGTTAAAAAGTACATTTTGGCTGTGGTACATACCTTTCCACATGGGAAACTGAAGGCCCACAGTCACTCCCTTGTGTTTTTAAAAACTGTATCTTCCATTCTATTCTTTGGGGAGAGTAGATATCTTCTGCATAGCTCTAGTCTTTTATTGTGCCCTGCTTAGATAACCCATATAGATGATCCTCTTATGGATTGCAGATACATAACTGAAAACTGAGGATGAAACTTTGGATCTTGCAATATGATTTGCAATGGTTGCTTGGAGCTGATCTTGTAATAATAGGATTAGACTTTTGGATACTTAGGTGTTCTAGTTTCATTTGCCAATCATGAGATTTATTCAAGTGCATTGAAAAGAAGCGCTGTACGTGAGCCATCTCCACCAGAGAGTTTTGGATTATACATTTCAGCATCCCCTGTCAGAGTGGTAATGTGGGCTGATGATAGATGCAGTTATATATTTACACAACAACAAGCTAGAAAGGTTGTATGTGTTAGGTTGCCAGGTCTCAGGGTTCTGTCTGAACACACAAGGAAATTGCTGTTTTTTGAAGTCTCCAGGCAGGGAGACAAATCTCAGGGTTCAGAAAGTTTGCTTTTTTTGTTTTTGAGGTGGCTTTAAACCTCAGGCAGCCATAATTAATTATGCTCAACACAAAGGTGTTTGTGTATTGCACTTGCACACACTTCAGCATACTAAAAGGCAAGAAGTGAGGGGAAGAAACTGGATGTGTGGGTTGGGCTCATCATACCATTTTGAGCAAGTTGGAGGGTGACCACCATGACCATCATGATCTTGGCAACAGTGGTGCAGGGTATGGGGGGGGACTTCCCTGTGAGCTGGGGTGTGAGACTTAGAATGGCTGAAGCCGATGGGTGCAAAAGATTCCCAAGGAATAGCAAGAACTGAAAGGCTGCCAGCATTAATGATTGATAAGCTCACCTGAGAAACCACATGCACCCCTTGAATTTTGACCTTTTATGTTCAAGCACTCTTGAGTTCTCTAAGGACTCCACTTTCTATACTTGAAAACCACAATGCCATTTTCGCATTAGCTACTCACTGTCCCTCCTAATGACCAAATCATGGGCCCATAAAGCCTCTCAGAAATTATGCTCTGAACATTTCTTCCTGCCAGAGTTCCACTAAAGTCAGGACATAATTTCTAGCCAATGAGGGGCCCATCCAGTCTTCCTTGCCATCTCTGCATCCATCCTTCACCTACCAAACACACTTCTTGTTCAGTTTGAGACTTCTTTTTTTCTTTGGGGAGAGAAAGATGGTGGTGGACAGTGGAGGTTGGAATGTGAGCAGAATTGAAGTGCTACAACTCATGTCCACCTGAGTTCTGCTCATTATGATTCATTCCAAAGTGCTTCCATAATCAAATGCCACACCACATTTCTAGTCAAAACATTGTAGAATATTAGCTCCAGCAGAACAAATCTTCATCTGTTAGACCAGAAATGGGAATCACGTGGCCTTCTAGATGTACTTCCACTGCAACTCATCTTACCATTGGCTATACTGGCTAGGGCTGATAAGATTTGCAATCTAACAACATCTGGTGGGCTTTGTAATTCCTACACCTGTGTTGGAATATAAAGTCTAGTAAATAACTGAGGTATAACTTCACAATTGAGTAAAGTAAATATTTCTAGCACTATTTTTCTGTAATTAGTTAATGTGTATATGTCTGCAAATGTTTTTTGGGATTAGGAACATAGGAAACTACCTTATACCAAGTCAAACCTTTGTCTCATCTAGTACAGTTTTATCTGTTACAGGGGTGAATATCATGTGACCATTTGGAAGCCATTGGATTGTAGTTTTCAGCATTCCACATTATTGGCTAGCATGGCTAGATCTGCTGGGACTTGCACTCAACAACACTCCGAGAGCCACATGGTTTCTACTCTTGGTGTACTGCAGTAAACCAATAGTGACTCTCCAGGGTTGCACAACTACAAGGAGATGCTGCAGACTCAACCTGGGACCTTTGGCATGCCAAAGATGTGACCTACAACTGGGCTATACTCCTTTCCCAGGGAAGAAGGTTCCAAATAAAGTAATTCTATGCTTTGGAAGGATGGCATCAGCACAACAGCCCTTAGAAGCAAAAGGTCCTTTTGAGAGCTCTTCCATTATTGTTATTAGTGCTTTAACTTTTCAGTGATTCTATTTGTGATAGTATATTTTTATTGAACATTTGTACTCATGTATGAATCTGAACATAAAATGAGTGATAAGAGCAGCATATACAGAGCCTTTTAAACACACACACATAACACC
Organism: Phrynosoma blainvillii; assembly: GCA_026167975.1. Classification (NCBI taxonomy): domain Eukaryota; kingdom Metazoa; phylum Chordata; class Lepidosauria; order Squamata; family Phrynosomatidae; genus Phrynosoma; species Phrynosoma blainvillii. Next base: position 80,324,875 of record JANUYF010000002.1, read on the forward strand.
ATCTAATTCACTGATGAGCTGCTTTGCAAGGAAGAGAGGTGAAAGATGAATTATAGGTTGTGGCTCCCTTTTTGAAAACTGCTGGTTGACAGGATATCTAGGTGTTAAAAGGGGTGCAGCCTGTTAAGCTCAAGCAGCTAGATTGGGAAGGGGAGCCAGGGGCTGTAAATCCATTTGAGCATATAGTGCTTCATCCAGCTAGGGCTTCACATAAAGAAACAAGCTTCTGCACATACATGGTCTTTGCCTGAATATCAGTCCAGCTGGCAGTGTGCATATACACATGAGCAATGCTCAAATTGTACTAGGCCTGTCCTCATATTCAAACTACAAAGAGATTGTCTTTCAACTTAAACATCCCAGAATGAAACTTTCCCCATTATTATTCCCCGAGCATTAAGCATTGCTGTTCTCCTAGACCCCAAGGTATGTTTCTTATGTGTGGCATAAGGCACAAGGTATGTTTCTTATGTGTGGCATTTCTTATGTGTGGTAATTACTCTTCCTTGCAATGAGAATCAAAGTTGTATGACATTTGTTCATGGCAGCATATTTTGTCGCACCTTTTGTACTGGATTAACCATTCTCTGTTTTTCCCCATTTCAATAAGGCTCCATGGTAAACCTATGAATATCACCATAATTCAAGTATATGCACCAACCACAGAGGCAGAACAGGAAGAAATTGGTAGATTCTATGAAGGAGTACAGGAAGAAATTGACCGCACACCAACATAGGATGTCAAGCTGATCATTGGAGATTGGAACGCAAAAGTTGGAAGCAAAGAATCAAAAACAGTAGGCAGATTTAGATTAGGCAAAAGAAAAGAAGCAGGTGAGCGTCTGATAGATTTTTGTGAAGCCAACAACATATTCATTGCAAACAGATTTTTCAAACAACAAGAAAGAAGACTATACACATGGACATCACCAGATGGTCAACACAGAAATCAAATAATTATAGAATTGGAAGTAAAAGATGGTGGAACTCTATACTGGTGGCGAAGACTAGACCAGGCACTGACTATGGCACAGATCACGAATTACTCATATCAAAAATAAGAGTAAGACTCAAGAAGAAAACAAAACCAGTGATTATACCAAAATATGATTTAAATAATATCTCAACAGAATTTACTGACAACAGAAGAAACAGATTTGCATTACTAAACATGATAGACTGAGAACCAGAGGAACTATGATCTGAAGCCAGGGACATAATAAAATAAATAGGAAAGATGATAGGACACTTTCAATAAACATAAAGAAAGAGAAAAAAACATGGATGACAAAAAAACACTACAAGGAATAAATAAAAGAAGAGAAGAAAAACAAAAGGGAGATAGGAACAAACTAAGATTATGAATGCAACAATACAATTGCTTGTGCTAAAAAGAAAGAAAATTACTACAATGACCAATTGAGAGAAATAGAAGAGAACAACAAAAAGGGAAGAACAAGAGATCTATTTCACAAGATCCGGGAAATCAAAGAAAAATTCAGACCAAGGACTGGGACGATCTATGTCAATAAAAATAGCATAATTCAAGACCAGGAAGGAATAAAAAGACATTGGATGCAATGCACAGAAGAATTATGCAAAAGAGATGACAAAATGAAGAACACATGAATGAAGAGTCATATGAAGATGAACCCCAAATCCTAAAAAGTGAGGTGGAAACAGCAAAAAGAGAAATAGCAAAAAACAAATCACCAGGAACAGATGATATTCCAATTGAACTGCTGCAATCTGCATTGACAAAGTCAACTCAAGTGCTAACCAACATATGTCAACAGATATGGAGAGCAAAATGATGGCCAACAGATTGGAAGCAATCAATATACATCCCCATTCATAAAAAGGGAGACACAAGAGACTGCAGCAACTATAGAACCATAGCACTGATCTCCCATGTAAGCAAAATCGTGCTCACAATTCTGTAACATAGACTCCAAGCATATATGGAGAGAGAAATCCCAGAAGTCCAAGTGGGGTTCAGGAAAGGAAGAGGCATGAGGGACCACATTGCAAACATGCAATGGCTAATGGAGCACACCAGGGAATTCAAAAAATAAATAAATCAGCATATGCTTTATAGATTATAGCAAAGCCTTTGACTGCATAGATCATGAAAGGGTATGGAATACCCTTAAAGACATGGGAGTGCCAACACATCTGATAGACCTGATGAGAAATCTGTACTCAGCCAGGAAATCAGAAGAGGATTAAGAATGGGGAGGGCTACCATTAGAACAGAACATGGAGAAACCAAATGGTTCCAATTGGCAAAGGAGTCAGACAAGTCTGCATCCTTTCACCCTATCTGTTCAACTTGTATGCAGAACATATTATAAGAAAAGCAGGCTTGGTCACAGAAGAAGGAGGAGTGAAAATAGGAGGAAGGAATATCAACAATCTAAGATATGCAGATTACACCATAATACTAGCAGAAAACTCAGACCTGGAACACCTACTAAGAAAGATCAAAGAAGAACGTGCTAAGGCAGGCTTAATGCTGAACATAAAGAAAACAAAAATAATGACCACTGAGGACCTTCATAAGTTCAACATAGGCAATGAAGAAATAGAAATAGTAAAAGAATTCCCATACCTGGGATCAAACATTGATAGAAATGGGGACTGCAGCCAGGAAATCAGAAGAGGATTAAGAATGGGGAGGGCAGCCATGAAAGAACTAGAAAAGATTCTAAAATGCAAAGATATACAACTGAGCACAAAAGTTAAAATCCTACAAGCCATTGTATTCCCTATTACCTTGTATGGATGTGAGAGCTGGATAGTTAAGAAAGATGATAGGAAGAAAATCAATGCATTTGACATGTGGTGCTGGAGAAGAGTGCTGAGGATCCCATGGACAGCCAAAAGGACAAACAAATGGATCTTAGAGCAGATCAAGCCGGAGACCTCTCTGGAAGCCAAGATGAGCAAACTGACGTTGTCGTACTTTGGACACATGAGAAGAGAATAATGCTGGGAAAGGTGGAGGGAAATAGGAAGAGAAGAAGGCCACATGCTATTAAAGAGGTCACGGGTATGGGTTTGCAAGAATTAAGCTGGGCAGTGGAGGACAGAGGGTCTTGGAGATGTCTCATCCATAGGGTTGCCATGAGTCAAGATTGACTCGAGGGCAGTTAACAACAACAACAAAATCCCCCCCCAACAGACTCTCGAAACATGATGTACTGGATAAGCAGAAGTATAATATACTTGCATTTTGAATGTATAGCATCTGTTAAACTGGACAAATACCAGTAACAATTATAATGATGATATCACAGTTCACACATTATTTGGCAGACTTCTATCTCTCTCTTTACCCCTTCCCCTTTTCTCTTTCTCTCTCCACCCCCGCCTTTTCTGTTAGATATGTGTGAGTTATTTATTTCTGCCTAACTATCAGATCTGAGTTACATCAGTTTCCTGTGATCTCTGATGTTTGCTTGACATCAAAGCTCATGGATGTTTCTGCACCCCAGATACATGACCTAACTTAGGCTTCTCATTTGAATGGTGGTCATGGGATATCTTAAAGGCTGCACTGGCTTACATGGCTTTTAAAAAGGAATTAGACAAATTTATAGAGGAGCCAGCATGGTATAATAATGGTTTGAATGTTGGACTGCAAGTCTGGAGATCAGGGTTTGATTCCCCCCTTGACCATGGAAACTACTGAGTGGCCAGTCTCACACTCTTAGCCTAAGAAAATCCTGTGATAGGGTCAATTTAGGGTCACCGTAAGTTGGAAACAATTTGACAGCACACAAGGCTATTGGCCATAATAATTCCATGATGGTGAAACCACAGAAGGGCTGTTGTCTTCATTGCTTGCTAGATACATCAGGCTTTGTTGTTGTTGTTGTTGTTTGCCTTCAAGTCATTTCTGACTTATGAAAGCCCTAAGGCAATCCTATCATGAGATTTTCTTGGCAAGATTTGTTCAGAGGAGGTTTGCCATTGTCTTTCCCTGAGGCTGAGATCATGTGACTCGCCTACGATCATCCAGTGGGTTTCACGGCCAAGCTGGGAATTGAACCCTGGACTCCAGTGTTGTAGTCCAACACTCAAACCACTACATCAGGCTGGCTCAGAGATACTGCTTCTGCATATCTGATCCATCAAACAACAACAAAAGATTGCCAATTTTAAAAGAAGAAATATACTGATCACAAGGAATAGTACATTTTAAACGCTTAAAACATAGCATTGTTACAACTACAGGTATAAAATGGTTTTAGTCCAGATGCTAAAGCACATTTACTTGGGAATAGTCACCATTTTGTTCTAGAAAAGGATAATATTTTTGACAACTGGACATAATCAAAATAAGTATCTTTGTCCATAGATGTGCCCAGCTATAACCACCCCCTTGACTATTACACATTCGATGTTTCTTTTAAAATAAGATGAAAGAATATTGCACCAAGCAGTGTCTGCTCTGCCATGCCTATGGTAGCCCATTTACTGATGTTGGACTTTGGCTACCTGCCACTGTACCACTGAATATGAGACCTAGTCAGCTTCATCCCATGTCCATTTGGTGGAAAAAGTGACCCTGGTCCATTTATGGTTTGCACTATGTTTTGTATAAATTTCTCTATACTCCTGGATGGACAAATGCTGTGGGTGGGGTGAGGTGTATTACACTAATGCACTGCTGACTTTTAGAGATGCAGCAGCAAAACTGACCATCTTTGTTATGTTTGTAGGATGCATATCCCTAGCAGTTCCAGGTGGCATCCATGAGTGCTAAACAGTTTGAATGCAAAGCAAACACTCATCACTAAACTTGTTTCATAACAAAATTGGGTCTTTTTGATGTTGCTAGGCCACCAGATATCAGCAGTGGGAGCATCAGGGGCCACCAAAAAGATTGCAGGGATTTCATGGAACTGATGGACTGTGTGTTGCCCACCTGTGCTCTGTACTATATACAATGGATGCTCTTTTAATCCTGCTTTATAGGCTTAGATGACTGTAACCAAGTTAGTGTAAATACTGCAATTTCTGTGACTACAGTATAAGCATGGAGATTGGCTTTGAGCACATAATTGTATACTCAAAGAATCTCTTCTTGCTTACTTTTTCTTTTCTTTTTAAATCATTTTTCTCTCTCTTAGAGGGAAACAATATTGGCATTAAAGTTCCTGTGCTTAGTCTGACAAAATTTCCCAAACTTCAAGAGGGGATGAAATAAAGTATGTGTGTTTAATCAATTAGCATACATTTACAACTGTTTCAGAATTCAGCTTTTCATGGCAGAGATCCTGTAGTATCTTCTTGAAACATTTTCATTGTTTTAGGCCAGAGCTCCAACATGTCAGCACAAGCGGATTGGTTGGGATTTGCATTTAAAATTACCCCTTTGAAAAATTAGGCCTGCCACAGAAAGCTTCACAGTCAGAAATTATGAGCCCCTCCTATAATCATTGGGTAAGAGTAGTCACTGCTACTGAACAGTATGTCTAAAATAAAGCTGGAAAATATTAAAAACATTCAAAATGCAATCTTTCATGATTTTTAAGAGTTTCTTGCCTATTGACTTTTTGAGTGTTCATCCTTTATGGAAAGAACTAAGTTCTAAAGAATTAAAAATAATCTTAAATGTCATTTAAAAATGTTCATCTGCAACATGTGCGATATCTTTCATGTTTTCATCAAATTAAATCATCAGTCTGCAATAGGTGAGATGACTCTATTAAACTATACTTGATGGTAAATTTTTGAATATACATATGTGGGAAGAAAGTTTTCCCAGTGCCTTGTCCTGATTAACCTGTCCTTTATTGGACTGTGTGTTTCCAACATATATCATAATTCATAGGATCTTGTTTTCATTGTTATGTTTTCTTCAGAACCATGTCCTCCAGACCTAATCTGCTTGATGCATCTTTCTTTCTGCTAGTGGAAACTGAAAGCTATTTCATACACATGACTCTTGGGTGATATAATTGTGGGTATTCAGCTTGTTTTGTTGATTTCCATTTCTACTGCTTTTCAAATTGTTATATTTTATAAACATAATATAAGCATATAAAATTATATAGTATATATAAATTATATACTATATGTACATATTTTAACTTTGCTTCTGTTTGTTTTTAAATAAATTATACAAGCTGCTTTGGATAGATTTATAGAAAATGAGCACAGACATCCTTTTAATTGATTAATTGGGTTTTAAAATTTTTATTTGAACATCTGATTCATTTGATTAGATATATAAAATGTTCATGATTTTATGTCAAGCCATAGTGAGTGAACTACTTCTTCAATAAGCTCTTGTCTACCTTTCTTCCCAGTGTATCAGAGATACTTCTGATGATATATAATCAGCTTTCCTCCTCTTCTAGTCCTTTCTCACACATTGTGTTATGCAAATTATACAAGTGGGAGATATGTATGAATACATGTTTATGTCTCCATGTTGTTTCTTTGCAAAAGGTGTTCTATCACTTATGGGAACTGATCTCATTGTGTCATGCCACATCTCCTTTCTTCCTCTTCCCACATCTCAGTTTGGGAACAGAGCCACCATGACCAGATTCAAATCCTTGTTGAAAAACAATTTGGGTTCCCCAGCTAGAATTGCCAGGTTTTTCAAGTAGAAATATGGGACAGCCCTTTCAAATGCCAGGTCAGCTCAAGACTGGCCAGTACATGTGAGGAAGGCTTATAAACCCTACCTCAAGTCTAGCAAGAGGCCTCCTGTCATGAGATTTGAGTGATGCTTTATATAGGTCTGCCTTACATAATACACAGCTGAGTAGCTTGGGCCTCTGGAGCCGAGAGCAGGAACACTCACTGCAGATGGACCTCCACAGCATTTGACATGTAACCTGAGGCCATTTTACTATGGAGCAAATGCTTGGGGGCTGGTGTACTGTAAGTGTGGCTGGCACTTGCTCTTCCAGCTCTCACAGAATAAAAGAAATAAGGAATTCAGGGCTGCTTGGTGCCAGTAGCCCACCCTATCTCTACCCTCTGCTACATTTATAACTGTTGCCTGCTTGCTATTAGGAGTCTGTAATTAATTATTATTGGCTGTTCTTTTATTGTTTTAGAATGTTTGATGCTTAATACTATTTTAAGGGGTGGGTGGGGTGTTTTTTTCTGGGATTGTACATTGTGGTATTTTATTGTTGTAAGCCACCCCGATTGCTTCGGCAGAGGGGTGGGATAGAAATTATTATTATTATTATTATTATTATTATTATTATTAGGAGGTGGGGGTGCAGACCACACTGGGTGACACCCTAGAAGGGGTTATACCAAAGGAGGGGGTGACACCCAGTCAGTCCCCTGCCCCCTGTGGGTGGTAGGCCTATGTGGGGGCTGTTAAGCACCACTGTGGGGAGCTGCTTGGGCCTGTGTTGGGCACTCCTCTGGGCCATGGGGCCTGCGCCCAGAACTTCCTGGGGCAGTGGGGCTTGTCCCCCAACCTTCCCCAGGTGGCAGGGCTGGTCCTTGGGGCCATGCTCATGTGCCCATGTTCACTCCTGTGCCACCCAGAGGTCCACCAGAAGTTCCACTCCAGATGTCCCACCTCTTGCACCGGGTGTCACCTGGTCAGGGAACACCACTGCTTGGTGCAACATAGCTAGACTCCAGGCCCCTTTCTGAACCATTGGACCACAATACTTTGTATCTAGGGTTGTCAGTTCAGAATTGTCCTGACCCTGGGGTTTCCAGAGCAAATCCTGAGACATAGGAACAATCTCTGTTATCCATCATTAACTGTTATCCATCAATTACCAACCACACGTGCTCACAATCTGTCATTCAAACACACATGCATGCACACACAGAGAGAATATATATTCTTGTTTGAAAATTAAGACAGAAACCTTAGCTAAGACTTCCTAGAATCAGGTGGGATGAGGGGGGTTATTATTTCTTAACTGTTTAAGGAGACAGGATACACAACATTTAATCTAGCCTACTGTCAGGTACAGCATGCCCACAGGTCTTCTTTCAGATCATAAAAACAGATCCAAGACTTAAAGTCAAAAGGACAGCTTTTATTGCAGTTAAGAAAACATAGCAGACAGGTCCATGACTTCTTTGACAAGTCTGAAGTTAAAGCATATTGAAACACTTTTATAGAACATAGCAATGTTCCTCACTATATTTTTAAACTCAGGCCTCTAGCTTCAGCCAAGGTGGAAATATCCCATTTAGTTCCCAGCCTTTTAAAGCTCTTTTAAAATTCATTAACCTTTACAGCACAACCTCACAGTTTTAACCATTATAGTCAACTATATATATTATCAATCTCATCTCTAATCAAAATCAATCAAAACAAATTCTGGCAGGAAAGCATTAAGCTGACACCTACAGTACTTGTTTCTAGTCAGAGGCAGAGCAGAATAGAGAGAAGGAAAGAGGAATCTAGCTGAATAAATACATAGGACTCCTGGAGAGTCTTTGCAAGCTGCAGTAACAAATCAATTAAGCCTTGGAAACTGTAGCAAGCTGCCGCTTTACCAACTGAGGCTGAATCTACACCAGCAAAATAATTCAGCTCTAGTGCTCAGTTTTCTGCCCTGGTTTGACCTTGTAAATGCCACATTAACTTGTTATAATCCAGACTCAGTTTGCATTTAAAGTCACACATTTGTCCTGCCTGAAGTCAAATCGTACAAAAGGATGTTTCTTCCCATGTCTGAAATGGAGTATTTTAGGTCACATAATAACAGTCGCTGCATTATTGTTTTTCTTCCCAGCACACATATCCATATCAGCCAATAGCTTTTCTTATTTTCCCCGTCCTTCTTACTGTCCACCTGCACTCTCATTGGATGACTCCCTCACTGACTTCCCTTGCCCAAGAAAATTGAACTCATCCGCATTCAGTTTAGCATGACATTTAAAGTGCCTCACATGATCTTTCTTCAAGGTTAAAAAAAAAACCCTACAGAATGGAACAGTTAATTTGTAAACCTATCATCCCTAATTCAGCAAAAAGTACAATCCAATCCTTCCCATGTTTCTTTGAAACAAAAGGATCATATGTACCGTATATGCGTGACAATCCCTTTGCTATGCTTTCCCTTCTGGGCTGCTCAGAGCAGGGAGGGGGTGTTTTATTCCTGAATAAGCAAGAGGAAGATCACTCCTCCACCGATCCCACTTTGCCCAAGCCACCTCCTATCTCATCCATTGCTGGTTATGCTGTGGCCACTGTGGGCATCCTGTCCTTTGCTGCTGAGGTCCTGCACACATGCTCCTGATCTGACTTCTCCAGCCAGGTCTAGCAGCAGCACACTCATATCTTCTAGCCTTCAGGCAGCCCATATAGGGCTGCTCTGGAGCTGCTGCCACAAAAGGATGTGGCTACCGCTGCCATCACCAGCCCTAGGTCCACCATATCACACATGCATATACACAGTCACCTCTTGCACACACACACACCTCTAAGCACTGCAGGAAAAAAAGTTGTCTATTCAAAAAAGTTGAATAGACTGTAGTCTATTCAAATGTATGCAGGAAATCCTTTCCTGGGGCTGGTGAAATGACTGCACATGAAAAAAAATGGTGATACCATGCTTACTAGATGATGCCAAGGTAGCCTCCCACCAATCTGTTCTTCCCTCCATTCACTGCACTCTCTGATTTGACACCAATCTTGATTTGGAGTGCAGGGCACACATTTAAAAAAAAAAATCCCCAAGAAACTTTAAGAGTATTTTTTCCCCTTTAAAAATGCTTTAAAGTCTTCAGGCACTGAAAAGGAATGCTTTCACTCTGAATCCAAAGAAACATCATGTGTTCCAACAGGATCAGCATCAAGGTAAGTGCAAATTATTTTACAGGAGTGGAGTTGCGTATATGCATACAGCTCTTTTCTCCTGCCTGAGCTGAGCCAACCAAAAAGAGAACTTACATCTTTGTCTCCTGCATGGAGATGACATTTGAACACTGGAGATTTAAAGCGAAACCTCCCCCCAATAAGCCCAATAGGTGAATATTCTAAACAGACACACAGTATTCCTCAGCTGTGGTGTTCCCTGTGATCCAGGGTGGAATAGTATTCATGTAACTACAATGCATCCAATAAGACAGGCGCAGGAAAGAGTGGAGGTCTCAGGGCCAGTTTTGCTGCCTAAGTTCCTGTCCAGGGGCCACACAGGTGGCCAGAAAATGCCCCAAAGTAAACAATCCAGCATGACTGGAAGTCTACTTCAGGTTTTGAAAGATTGCTGCTGTTAAACACAGCAGGGGGTCCTGCAGCCTATCTGAAAAGTGAGTTACTGCTTCTGGATGCTTCTGTGAGAGGCAGCTGACCTCTTTGGGGGGTTGCAGACTGCCAGAAATAGTGCAAATTCAGTCCACTTTTAGGGTTAGGGTTAGTGTGAGGGAATCATGGGAATTATTATTTTTTCTGAGACATTGAGCCTTCTCTGCCAGAGAGCTCTGGTGCTACAATAAAATACACTTCCCATGACTCCCTAACCCTAACCCTAACCCTAAAAGTGGACTGAATTTGCACTATTTCTGGCAGTCTGCAACCCCCCTTTATTTCTACAAAAAGAGCATGCCAGGAAGTCTGGTGGGATCAAGGGCTGCCGAAACATGCTTGGAGAGCTCATCTTGCTTATTCCTGTAGTAGGAAGAGCCACATTAAGAGGAATGGGTGAACAGGCCTATCCTTTGCTATCCATAAAAGTAACAAGTATAGACAAGAAGAACAAATCTCAGCATGCTTCAGCAGAGAGGCAGTAGTGTGGGCAGCCAGTGCAGTCTAAGTAGAAGAAACAACAGTGATGGATACAGCAGTTTCCATCAGTGATTGCTGTGCAGAGCTGCTTGAGTGCAACAGTTATAGAATGCTAAGAACATTTAACAGTGGAGTTTATCACACGGGGAGCCCCATGCAAAATCACTGTTTAAAGTAAAAAAAAAACGCAAAAGCGGAAGCTTTTAATGAACGGGATTTCTCCCGTTCTGCCCTGTGTGAAAAGTGAAAGCGCTGTTAAAAGGAGGTTAATCCAAATGGAAATTAGACAAACACTGCTTCTTTTTACTTTCGGGATCTTCCGAAAGTAAAAAGAAGCAGTTTTTGTCTAATTTCCGTTCAGATTAACCTCCTTTTAACAGCGACATCATCTGAAAAAACACCTGCTTTTGTGGGTTTTTTTCTAATTTAAAGCCCCGTTTCCGCACGGGATTTCCCCCGTGTGATAAACTCCAGTTTCATGTTGCTTGCTTTTTCTTATTCAAAAGCAGAAAGGAATGAAAATAGAATTTAGTTTAATCTGGGTTTTTAAAAATTACTGTGTTGCTTGTATTTACATTTTGTAAAATGGTTAACTCTTTTTTCCTCCTTCAGAAAACTTGTCCATATACACATAAATGTTATTTGTGGCTAGCGCACTAAGAGTTCCTAGCAAAGAGGGGACAGAAGCTTTTTTCCAACTGCTTCAGGATCCAGCATCTTTTAGATGGGAACTGAAACCTGTTTTTTCTTCACGAATTGAGCAAGAATGAAGGAAAATAGAAATCCATGACATATCAGCCGGGGTAAAACAAGACAGTTGTTGGAGGATCTATTCTTGTGTGCTTGTTTAGAAAGAAAGTCAGAAAAGGTCTTCACACTCTCATGTTTGTAGTAGAAATGGATATGCTCAACATGCCCTAGCCCAATGAACGAGCTAGGAAACATTTTGGGACAGTCACTGGCTTTGATTTGAAATTCCTGAGGGAATAACATTAATGTAGTCTGTAAACAAGATAGCTGTTATATCCCTTCCCTACCTATTAAAAGGAAACATGATTTTCATGTGACATTTCATTTGGCCAAATGGGCATGTTCATTTGGCCAAATGCCTAGATGTGTGTGTGTGTGTGTAGATGTGTGTTATTAGAAAGTGCTATACATATAAACTCACCAGGTGCCTAGAAAAAAGCTACAGAGAGCTTATAAATGGAACCACAGAAACATTTGCTTCTTTAAAAAAACCAACACCCTCTTATTTGCCTTGTTTAGCCCTTATATCAAAGCAAGGAGTGGGGGAAGCACTAGCTTTCTTTAAAAACAGGGAACAGCTTGTTTCCATGACATTTATACACTAAGCTTTCTCTAAATGACAAGCAGATTGGTGGAAAACAATATTTTCCTGGCCTTTTGTCTTCTTTAATCTTTGTTTAGTGTCTTTGTGTGATAAACGAGAGACGCAAGGTTATTTATATGCACACATCTTTTAGATGAATTGACAGGCTGTCTAGAATATGCTATGGGGGATGTTTGGCCATTTAAACCATCTTATGAACTTAACCATTTGCCTGCCGCTCATTTGCTATCTGCCACCATTTTTTATCACAAAAGTTAGTCTCTGGAATTCAAAAGACAGGCTGTACTCTTGTGAGACAGAGAAGAATTGTTTTAAACCAGTTGAACCTCTGCCTCAGTCCCCTGAGAGATTGGGAAATTTTAGGTCTGTAAGCTCAGGTTAGGGACTTTCACAGAGGAGTCTTAGCACATCAGCAGACTATAGTCCCAGGCTTTGTTCAGAAAGGACATGAGGGCCAGGAACAGAAGGACCTAATGGTCTAATGAGCCCAGTATTCAATACTTTGACTCACAGTGGCTTTTCAGGGTCTCAGACAGATAATGGCCTGAATCCTGTTGTTAATTCCAATCAGGGTAAGTCCACTGAATCAATAAGCTTGACCTTCAGGTTAATACCAGTCAATGGTTGATCTAATGCAGGGATCGGCAACCTATGGCCCGTGGGCTGCACCCGGGCCGCGGACCCCCGCCAACCGGCCCCCGCCGACCCCTGCTGCCACTGCCACGCACACCACCACCGCTGACCGCCGCTGCATGCACAACCTCAATTTTGTTTGCCAAAATGGTGGCTGTGACTTGTTTGTGCATGCGCGGTACTCCTGCGCATGTGCGAATGAGCCACAAACACCATTTTGGCAAACAAAATGGCAGCCATGGTGCGCGTGGCGGAGGCTCAGCCAGAATGGTGCCCCGGAGGAGCCCCATGGCGGCGCCGGGCCTCTTGGAGGCCCACTGCCGCTGAGGGAAGCCTCCTGGGGGGGGGACTGCGGGAGCGCTGGGCCTCTTGGAGGCCTGTCACCACCAAGGGAAGCCTCCTGGGGCCCCCTGTGGTGGCACTGGGCCTCTTGGAGGCCCATTGCCGCTGAGGGAAGCCTCCTGGGGGGCACCCCCACGGCGGCGCTGGGCCTCTGTTACCTCTAACAGAATTAGAGGTAAGTTTTGTTTTTCAAAATGGCAGCACGCGCACCCCGTGCATAATAATAAATAATAAATAATAATATTTATTTATATCCCGCCCCTCTGCAGAGCAATCGGGGCGCCTTACAACATTAAAATTACCATACATATATATTAATACAATTTAAATAGAACATAAAAATCCCAATTCCCACCCGTCCTTTAAGGGTTCTTATTCCAGGCCGGATGGTGCTGGGCCTAGTGTCTCTCTCCCAGATGGCATCAGATGGAATGGAGGGAGGGCTCTTCTTCTTATTCCAGGCCCCCAGCGCCATTTCCCCCTCCCCGGCCCGTTGGCAAAAAAGGTTGCCGACCCCTGATATAATGAGTCCACTCTAGCTAGAATTAACTAATAAAATTCACATCAGAAATCTTGCAAATTATATGCCCTTGATGAAAACTCTGATATGTGTGCCAAGCAACATCAGAGTGTGGTCAAGATGGCAAAAGTTTCTAATTGAGGAAGAATGCACAAGCTAGGTGATGCTGCAACAGTTTGATTTTGCCTGAACCTATTGGGAAGGGCAAGATGCCACCCCACCTTTCCTCTCCTCCCCCTGCTGAGTTAACTGAGTACAGACTATATTATACTTTTAACTCAGTTTGCAGCAGCTGAAGTAACCTGAGGACAAAGGGGGGAAATAGGAGGAGGAGGAGAGAGAAACTGAGACATTGTAAAAGTAGCTAGAAATGTGAAATGACAGAAGATTAATTGGGACTGTTCCTGCCCTGGGACAGTTGGAGGGCATTGACTGTACTGCCTGGGAGATTTCTGACAAACCCTAATGCCTGTCTTTCCAAAACCTCTTATAAGTATCACCATTAAACATCCAGCTGGAAGTTCAGTTCTATTCCAGCTGCAAGTGTCCCACAATTTGTGCCGCAAATGTCCCGCACACCTAAGCCATGAAGGCCTTGACAAGGAAGGGAATCCAAGCCATTATTGATATTCTCTCGTGCTTCAAACACTGCAAGCTATGGAAAGCACTTTCAAACATCCCTGACCATGGATTGTTTCTCTTTCTGCCTGCAGTATGCTGAAATTATTCTGGCTAAATAACTCTTCCTAGCTCAGCAATTAAGCAGCAGTCAATACCAAATACAATGTAAATGTGTTGGAAAAAAAGGAGCAGAATGATGAAATGGGAAAGACAATAAGGAGAATAGTCACTTTTTTTGATGAACTAAAATATGACTCTCCAGCTATTCCTACTGACTTAGGCTTCTGAAACAGAAGAACACCCATATGTTGGTACTTTTACTGATTATTTATTTATTTATATTTCATTTGTATGCTGCCTTTCTCCCAGAGTGAGAATCAAAGTGGCTCCCAAAGACAATCACTTATAAAACATTAACAATAAACATTTTAAGCAATTAAAAATCACCAGATTAAACAGTATGAAATCATTTAAAAGATATACAAAAATTACATAAATAAAACTCTCATCCCAATAAAAGGCTTCCCTGCTTACATGTTAAAGACCTGAGTAAACAAAACCAAAAAAGTCTTTGCCTGCTGGCAAAAGGAAAGCAGGGAGGGAGCCTGCCTAGGCTTCTGAGGAAGGGAGTTCCAGAGGGTGGGAGCAACCACTGAGTAGGCTCTTTCTTGTGTCCTCATGGAGAAAAAGCCCTCCTCCAACTCTGATGGGTTCATATTGGGAGATACGGTCTTTCCTGAAAAGTAGTGCCAAGAAAGGTCTACAGCTGCAGCAGTAAATTATATCTCACCATCACCATGACTCTCTAGTCTCACCATAGACACTCCTCCAGCATTCACTGAGGAAAGGATGTTGCTTGCTTAATGCCATTCCAATGGCAAATGGTTTCTACAATAGAAGCAGTGGGAAGCCAGCTACCCCTTGGTAGAGTTGCCACTTTTTCCCAAGGCTCCTGTGGCATGACAAACAGTACCAATAGTCAAAACCACACTCCTTATGAGACTTTGGCACTGTGTGCCCTAACATCCCTCCATTGCCTGGTCCTCTGTTCCTGCTCCAGGGCAGCTGTTTGCATGGGCATTCCACTGGGCTGCCAGCTGTGTCTGTCACTACCATGGGTCACTCACTTCTGAGGTCAGAACATGGTGTCCAGTGACAATCACATGGTTGGGCACCTTGCTCTAACCTCAGAGTGAGTGACCCACAGTGGCAGCAGATGTTTGGGTGGCTCAGCTGGATGCCCATGCAGACAGCTGCCCAACACAGGAATAAGAGGTCAGGAATTAGAGGTAAGTTTTTAAAATCCACTCTAAGGATGTTGTACTCTAGTCTGGTGCTGAATGTGCCAGACATTGTCTTGACTGTTCACACCAGAACCGGGGTTTGGGCTGTATATCGTCCAGATAGGATGCTGCCAGAATGGGGGTGAGGCAGGCCTTTTGGTCCATGCAGACAAGGCCTGAATCATGGGGAAAGAATGATGCACCTTTTTCATTTCTGTCTCATACAGCTTTGAAAGGCCCAAGGGACTTTCAGGAATAAAAAGACGGTAACAGTATTTTTCTTTCTTTCTTTTAGGGTTTACACCCGTTGATATCACTTATTAACAGCTGTGACTGTGAGGGTCTGCATGCTACAACAGAACCAGCAAACAAGAGTGATATGGAATACCTGCAAACCTTACAATTTCCCTGCTGCCCTGGGATTACTGGTCATGAAAAGCAGAGGACTGCAGGAAGTGACTAACAAGACCTGCTAGGTAAACCAATAAGCAAAAGCAGTCCACCAAATGAAAATGAAGGAAGCACAGAGCTGTAAATGTTATTTTTGTGGTCAAGAAGTATGTCCGCAGCCAGCATGGCCAATGGCATGACTCATATACACCTGAATGCAGACAGTATAAGAAAAAAGGACTAATTTGTTGTGGGCAAGGGATTTGTGACATTGAGAAACACTCTACCATTGGAAGTGATAAAAGATGCAACAGCGCTTGAGGAAGTGACTATGTAGCACCAGGGGACAATAGAAGTAGTAGCAACTAATTAAAATTACTGGCAGTACTCCATCTCTTTTTTTTTCTGTTTTCTCTTTGTTGCTTCCTTGGTTGCATCCACACTACACAATTATAACTCTTTGATTCCATTTTAACTGGCTAGTCTCCTTCCTATAGAATCATGAGATTTGTAGTCTGGTGACAGACTTAGAATTCTCTAGTGCACTGCCTTGAACTACAGCATCAAAGTTCTCCAGTACAGAATTCTAAGTACCTCATAAAACTATAAATTGCATGATTCAATAAGATGGATCCAGGTCAACTGAAGCGGTATGAAACTGACAAAATTCTATAGAGTTGATACACCCAATGTCTCTTAGACTGATGTTTTTAGGTTTAACTTCCTTTGCTCCCATACCTTTTGCATCTTTCATGTAGCCCCACAACCAGCAGTAGCAGCCCCCCCCTTTTCTCTGTCAAATGTGTAATAAAATTTTCCTTCACTAAAGATGGCCTTTCATATAGGGATGCAAATACTTATTTGTTTCAACCTATAGATATATAAAATCAAATGTAAATGCAGAAATTTTACATGGCATCCTGTTAGTGAGTTATAATAGTGGCTAAGTCACACGGTTATAGCTCACTTTTTTCCAGATGCTGTGAATATTGGAATTCTGTTCTGTCTGTACAGTGACCAAAATCACCCCTCAACAACATCTTTTCAGGGACCTTTAGGAACAGTTGAGGGACTCCTGGAATGTTGGTTGCAGTACATTTGGTAAAAGGAAGATAGCTGGATATATTTTCGTTGCTCCCTCCACATTCTGCCAACATAGAAATGGCCATCTTGAGGGAGAGGAACTGCCACACTGAAAAAGTGGATTTGGGGAGTGTGAAGACACACCCAACTAAAGGTGGTGGCAAATATGGGTGTGCAATGCCAGTACCCTGGTGAAATCAAAGTCTTTTACCCAAAAAGGCTCCAATACTGAATGTAAAGTCCAAAAAGGGGGGAATTTATTTTGAAGAACAACAGAAAAAAGGTTTCTCTTCCCCAGCTCTAACAGGCTTAAAATAAAAGGTATTTTACAGTTTAGGTTTCAGCAATCTTCAGGGTTGTCATCTCTCTGGGTTTGATCTCCTACTCAATGAAGCTGGCGCAGGGTCTTTCAGCGCCTGGTGCTCTTGATTTCTTTGTTGTTGATATTCAATTTAATTAACTGCTTTTGGTAACTAATCTGGCTAAATGGTAACTAAATTGGCTAAGTGGTGTAAGAAATGCCCTTTCCGTCTGTCTGTGCCTGTTTGCCACCAAACAGATAAAGCCAAGCCTGCCTAAGAAAAACTAAAAATCCCAAGCTGAAGCAGAGCTTGCTGGGAAGGGACAAACCAAAAACTAGAAAAATGCAGGGGATTCCTACAGATCCTCCCACAAACTAATACAATGGAACATTCCTATGCTCAAACATACTAAGGACTAAACTAAAATGAAGGAAAATGCAGGGGAGAATTTAAACTGTCCAGGCTGGACATCACAGGGAGAGTGCATTGGAAGACATACCATAGCTATTTGCTGGAATACATCTCCTGACCCAGGATCTCAGCCATTATTTGTATATAATGAGTCTGTGGGGGAAAATGAATCTTTCCAGGTACTGATGAATCCAATACAGTCTGCCCTCTATATCCATAGATTCTTTATCCATAAGGCCAAATACACATGGGTTGAAAACATTTAAAAAAATATAAATTCCAAAAAGCAAACCTTGATTTTGCTGTTTTACATCAGTGACACAATTTTACTGTGCTATTTTATTTGATGGGACTTGAGCATCCACAGATCTTGGTATTCACGGGGGTAGGGTGGGGGTTGGTCCTGGAATGCCAGTGGATACCAAGGGTCTTCTGTATAAGGAGGGAATTTTATTTCATAAAAATGAGTCAGGGTTGTAATAATGAATTTAAACATAAAATACTTATTGGCAATATATGGACATGTGACCTACTTTTATCTAGTTCACACATTTTTTATATTTTAAAGTTAAGCTCCATTCCTTTACCTTGAGCCCATTGGCATGTAATGATCAAGCACTTCCACACTTCAAAAGTGACTCCCAGTCCTGCCTAAATTGGCAAGAATGATGAATTTAGAAAGTATTCTTTACCTCCCTACTTTTGCTGTAATTCCAAGCAATAGTTTCTATATTTGTTAACATTCAAGCTGTCTATTTCCTACATCCTGAAAGTTACCGTAGCATTGGCGTAAAAGAAATCTATAAATATTTTCTCAGTTTACACTAAAAATGTTGTGTTCACATGTGTGTGTGTGTGCCTTCAAGCATGTGTGCCATTTCCTTCCTCTGAAATATAGCTACGGCACCTGATATTCATTGGTAGCCTCCCTCCAAGTACTAACCAGGGATGATCCTGTTTAGCTTCCAAGACCAGACAGGATCTGCTGCCTTTAGCACATTTAGGTTGATGCTAAAAATTATAGGATCAGAAATAAATACAGTGGGCCCTTGGTATCCGCAGACTTGTCATTCATGGATTTAAACATCCCTGGACAACAAGCCACCTGTTGTCCCTAATGACGGTGCATGCATGTGGCTGTGCCACTATTAGGGACAGCCCCCATTGTCCCCAGTGCGGTTCAACTGCATGCATGCGCTGCCATTGGGGACAGTGCAGACTTGAGGTCCCACGGATTTTGGTATCCATGTGGGAAGGTCGGGGTCAGATCCCCCATGGATACCGAAGTCCCACTGTAATGTGAAAATTGCAGTAATTTCCCCCTTGAAGAGCCAGTGTGGTATAGTGGTATGGGTGTTGGACTAGGACTCACTAGACCAGGGTTCAAATCTCCCCTCAGTTGTGGAACCTCACTTGTTGACCATGGACAAGTCCTACTTTCTCAGCAATGGCAAACCTCCTCTCAATAAATCTTCCCAAGAAAACCCTATGACAGGGTCATGATCACCATAAGTTGAAGCTGACTGGAAGGCACAGAACAACAACAGTTCTTTCCCCTTAGTGCCATGAAACATTTTATGGAAAAATAGTAAAGTCTGTGTCCATGTTGCTGCCTGTGTTTTAATGACTGTGTTAAATTACGTTGAGTGACTTAAATGTGAGTTACATTACATTATTTTACCTACCTATAGCATAATAATTGCAAGATGCAACTGAAAGCTGCTTCCAGGAAATGTTGCACACATTTGGGGTAAGAATTGTTCATGGTGGAAATTTATATTAGAGCCATTTAACATGATAATTAAACTCCAGTACAACCCAGTGACTGCAGTTTTGCTGTATCTTAGCAGGAAGAGCCAGCGTATAAATTGTGCAATTACCTACCTACAGAAATTGTCTTGTTTATAACCAAATCAACATGGAAGCAACAGGCATCATTTTAGAAGTGTCTCCATTCTGGGAGTTCCATCAGAGGCTAGATGCAGAGAAATGTACTGGCTATGTATAGCAGTAACCCTGCCACAATTCCCCCTCATACCAGAGACTTCTCATGTGAGGGTTGGGTGGAAACATCAGCCAGCTTTTTCCTGACTGACAGGGAAACAGACCCTTGTTGCTCACAGTGGCTGCTGCCCAATAAATGCAGATAGGGGACTTTCATGTTCTCTATGTATCCTCTAAACTAGGGGCTACATAGGCTCCATTTTCACTGCAGAATTCATGCAGTTTGGCATTGTTTTAACTCAATGCAATGGATCCTGGGATTTCTAGTTTTGTGAGATATTTAGCCGTCTCTGTCAGAGAGCTCTCGTGCCACAACAAACTACAAATCCCAGGATTACATAGCACTGAGCCATGGCAGTTAAAGAAGTGTCAAATTCTGTAGTGTGACAGCAGTCATAGGGATTGTGAATATGAAACAGTGACAAGTACATAAGTCTAGGTTATACATTCATAATTGCCCAACAGGATTCCAGTCAGGTTTTTTTAAAGGATTGGATGAGCTCATGAACATGATATCTGTCAGCGAGTTTCAGCCCGGCTGCCAAGAAATTGACTCTTTTTTGTTCAATGGCAGGCTTAGATATAAATTGACATCACATGTTGCATGTGAACATCTTGTGGCATTGGCATGTGCACAGTGAGGAGATATTTTTAGGGAAAGGGAAGGAAATAAAGAGAAGTATGCAAGATTAGACTTTAACGTGGGCCACAGCTTTAGTGAAACATGTGATAACCAAGGCCAGTTCCAGGGTTTGGAGCCCTAGAGCAGTTCCAATATAGGCCCTCTTGTGTGCATATGTGTGAGCTATTTTAGGCTTGATTCAACAGAAATTAAACAAATGAATAAATTCCAAATGAAATAGATGATACAATACAAAACAGCATTAAAATCTTCATGCTTAAACTTGTTTCCAGCTTTTCAACTTCAGTAAGTCTAACAACCCGGTTCCATGCAATGTTTATGCAATCACTCTCTTAAAACACAAAATGGGTTCTATCAGGAAATTCAGGAAATAATTGGCACTCCCTCCATTACCATGGGGCCTCTAGCATGTGAGGGGCTTGGAGTAATTTCATCAATTGAAACATTATAACCCCTGGTTTTAACCATCAGGAAGAGTACAAGATGCTTCACAAGGGTAGCTGAAAGGCTAGCCAGCTATAATAACATTATTAATAATAATAAAATTTATTTATACCCCACCCCTCTGAGCTCAATCGGGGTGACTCACAAATGATAAAAATACAAAATACATTCAACCCCCTGTACCCTCCCCCCCCCCCCTTGGCTGCCTTGGGTCAAACTTGAGCAAATACTAGCGGGATGCTAGTCCCCCTACAACATGCTAGTCATCCAACCCCATATGATTGTATATGTTCATCCCACCAAAGCAGCCACTCAGTCTGCTAAAGTGTCATCTATCTTTAGTGTCCTGAACAGCAGCCCTTTCCAGAAGCTTCCCAGCCCTGTGAGTGACTTGCCATCTACTGCTATGCAGAGATGAACATCCCAGGTACTTTCAAACAATTCATACACTATTAATTTCCATTAGTTATTCCAGTTGATCATCTGAGTCCCCATTCACACTAGCATTTTTGCAGCGAGGAGATCTGGGGAGATTTGATGATGCAATATCAAATTCCCACTATATTTACCCCAATCAAATCTTTCTGTAGCAATTTAACCCTGTTGGAGTTCACATTGCCATTTGTATTAATTGAAAATGGAGCTGCCATTTCAATTGTTCTCAGGGTGTTCAATCAATTTTTTTTTAATTTACGATCAATTGATCAAATAATAACAGACAAACCAACAATTGTCATCATAATAGACACAAATAAACACTAAAATAAACCACCAAATTATAGAATGCATAATATTAATTAAAGTTAATATTCAATTAAAATTCAATTAAAATTAGAATTTGTATTAAAAATTATATTATTTTTAAAAAATTACCCCAGATTTTTCAACTGCCAATCAAATGATGCGCATCAACATCACACTGTTTGGGGGAATCCCCCCTCAGCGTCAGACGATGGCAATGGCAAGCTCCTCTGAAGATCCCTTGCCAAGAAACTTCTATGATAGGTTCACCTTGAGGAGAGTCACACTGTCTCAGCCTTGGAGGATGGCCTAACCCAACCCCCCAGTGGCAATTCCACAAAAGGAACAGTGTGCATAAGCTGTCAAAATTTATTTAAAAACAAAATCAAATGTCTCATTATGGCCCAAGAGCCCCCCTCCCCTTGATTTTTGAGTGCTCTGGGAATCAGCCATCGGTGGTGCAGATGAAGTAAAGGGGACAAATTCACCTTCCTTCCCAGTCCATGGAAAACCTTTCTCTCGTCCTCATCATCATCAGCAGCACCATATTTATCCCTGTTCCTTCCTTCCTAGTCCCATGGAAAACCTTCCTCTCTACCTCCTCAGCACCACATTTATCCCCCAGTTTCTTCCATCCTGATCCCATGGAAAATCTTCCTCCTCCTTCTCCTCCTCCTCCTCCTCAGAACACTCTTTCAGCCAAGAAAGTCCCCCAGGTTTAAACATGGAATATAAATGCAATATAATATGTGTGCGAGAGCTTTGTTTGCACCAACTTGGAAGTGGAGTCTGTTATGGTTTTATTTCTGAGGAAAGTAGGGAAGAATGATCCCCTAAGCCCCACCCCCACTGATAGGTTTTTTTTAAAAAAAAAAGTCAATCAAATCATGCATACTTTTGTCATATTGATGATGTGAGTATTTAAAGGTACTGTCTACTGCAGCCATGTAATAGCAAAGGTGTGCTGACAAATTGTCTTTTTTTAAAAAAAAAAGTACACTGTCTAATGATATTCCCAGGAGAACCCCCTTCCTGGCTTTGGTTTTGGCTGCAGGAAGAGAGAGCAAAGGGGTGGGCATGATCTGCCCCTGCTCATTAACCCCTTCCTTCCTCGGCACTGAATTGAATCGATATGAAGTTCCCATTTGCAGCTGGTAGAAAAAGACCAATCCTTTTCAAAAGAACTGCTGAAATTGCTGTTTCCGAAAAACCCAGGTTAAGGGGGATTTGCACTGGGATCCCCTGAATTTGGGTCAGGAAAACCTGGCACACATATGAACGATCCCTGACTTAAACTGAGTGACAACCAAGAGCTCTGTGGGACTTACAGAGACCCTGGAACAGTTTTTAAGGATGTATGGACACGAAATTGGATTTTAATTTTGTCTACTTGCATATACTTGGAAGGAAGGCGAACATTACTTTTCCTCATCCATGATCATTGAAACATCCTTAAATGTAATCATTCTTACAAGCCCAATGTCTAATAAAAGTGCCCTCCGAATGTTCAGTGTGACAGTAAGTGTGCAGGAAGCCTTTATTATTCCTGGCAGGGTTTAACAATAATCATTTTCTTAATCTTTTTAGTGCTTGATCATTTAGTAGACTTCTAATTGACAATGCCTGAAGAGATTCAACCACTTAGGAATCCAGGGTGGGGCTCAGTTCCCTCTTTGCTCCTCTGCTTCAGGATCCTTGTGGATCCAAAAGACTTAGTATGCTGTGGCAGAAGCTTTCATGGAGCAAAGCCCCTGCTAACAAGTGACTATCTGATGAAGTAAGGCCTAATCTGCAAAAGCGAATGATCAATTTGACAGATGACCAGATTTGAAGGGATGACTAGATTCTGTACACACTGAGCTAAATACATTTTCTGTTCTATAGTCAGTACCAACATTATTACAGAAAGCCGAAGAATGTCTTGCATTTTTTGCTTGTGCTTGTGGAAATATCCATAAGATTAAATTCAATGTAAACCCTACATAGGATAGAACCATTGCTATGATCAGGGTGTATTAGGCACAATTTATTTAGATCCCATTAATTTCAGTGGATCTATTTCAGCTAGAACTAACACTGGATTTCCATTTTGCCAATATTTTTAAAATTTATTTTTCTATTCAAGCCTATAACAGTCTATAATATATCAAATAAGTCTATGGAACACAAAGACTTCACCAGGCAACAGAATTCTGGATTTGGGCTTAGTAAATTCCTGGATTCCATCCAATGATTTTATGGGCAGTTAATGTTCTCTCAAGGCCATGGGTTGGACTGAGATATCAATGACACTTAAATAAGACAAGATTAAAAAATCCTATTGAGTTCAAAGTTTGGATCCAGCCTACTGGGTGCATTAAGTTGCCTGTTTTGTCACTATCTCTGCTTCCCTGAATGTCACTTATTTCTCACAAAATAATTAAGTAGAATATTTCCTGCACATTTCCCCTTGTATCTCTGGTTCTCTAAGGATTAAAGACATGGGACAGTATTCTACATCAGCTACTTATATAAATATACTTAATGAAATAACCTCTCCATGCATGACCCCCCCACTCCCCCAAAGCCTATCATTGACAGAATAGACCTCTTTCTCCCCATGTTGCTGATGCCCAGTAAAGTAGGTTAAGGGGAGTTACTATCATGGTAATAGTATCACATGCATAGTATCACATGCATATAGAACAGTAACCTACCTAAGTAGATGACGTAGAATACTTTCAGTAGATGACGTAGAATAATAACAGCTGTTTGTTGGGAGATGAGTTTTTATTTTGTTTCATATCACTGATTCCTGTTTTATTGTTTTATTGTACTGCTGATTTTAACTCTTCCTTAGTTTAATTCTGTTTTAAGGGGATGGGAGGGTTGGACTATGGGTCCAGGGAATGTTTTTAACTTTGTCTGTTTTAAATGTTGTTACCCGCCCCGATTGCCGTGCAGAGGGGCGGGCTATAAATAAATTATTATTATTATTATTATTATTATTATTATTATTATTATTATTTCAAAAAATCATTAAAATTAATTTTAAAAATTAATCTGGCAATAAAGAACAAATTAATAAAATAATATTGTAATTATATTTTAGCCACAAATATTTTTAGAACTGCCCAGCTGTCACTACGAATGGGATTGTCAATAATTCAAGTCCAATGTGATAATTTAAGGACCATTTGATTTTGTAATATCATGCTATTAGAAAACAATCAGGGTATGACTTGTTATATTTTTTATTGCCCAATAGGCATACAGATTTATATTTGCTTTTATTTTAGAGAGAATCAGAATAGCATTTTCTCAGTTAGATAACATTCCCTTTAATAATCTCATTCTAATATATACAGGGTTCTTTGTTTGAACAGATATCTTCTTTTAATTAAATCCACCCTTTCTAAATAGCCTCATCACTCCTTATTGCTCCATTTCAATGGTAACACTGCAGTTAAGGTCACACCATTTAATGGAGAGTGTTCTGCCCTGTTCACTGACTTTTCTTTACTTGAGCAGAACCAAAGCCATCTAGAACAATGGGAGACATGCACATCAGATCAGAACAGATGTGAAAGTAATCTGTTTCAAGAACTCAGCTAGTGCCATTCTTGGAATTATAGATACAGCATATCTACTAGAGCTCTAAAGAAGGATTTAAAAAAAGGAGTCCCTTTCTACTATTCCTTCCCCCAATTTTCTCATATTTCAGGGTGATCAGACACCCTCCTTTTCCAGGACATGTCCTACATTTCAACCTTCTATCCAGGAGGAATTCCAAAATGTCCTCCATTTTGAGCATGACTAAGAAGTACAATGCAGATACTGAAATTTCAGCACAATGGACAATTGAAAGGAATAATTTAAATGTAGATTCAGTCAAGCATTTTTTGCTAGTAAAGTACAATTTTAAGCATTTGTCTTGTTCAGAGTTCTATGAGTATATTGCAAGCCAACAAGGCATTTAAACAAAGATAAGCTCACCAGAAAAATACAATTGAGTACATAATAAAATATACTATATGCAATAGCTGCAAATAAACCATAGGAAATGCATTTATATTTATATTAGTGTTTTTAACTTTTATTTTATAATGTCCTACACTTTGAGGTGACCTGTCCTCCTTTGCAGTAATGGCATCTGCTCACCCTGTCATATTTGGTCCTACTTTTTGGCTACTGTTCCTACAATATTCAAAGCATCAAACACTCTTCTCTCATTCTCTGCACAGATGGGTTGCACTAGCTCTAATGTCTCCCAGGAGGCTTGTGAACAGCATTAATCATTTAGCTTCAGATGTCTTTACCTGCACTGTTCATTTGTACAGAACTATTGTGAGCTTGCATCCTTGAAATTCTTCAGTGCTCACTAATCACCTTCACCCTGACATGTAACAGATGTCTGCAAAGAAGTCCTTCATGTCATAGCAGAGCATTTTGCTTCTGTTGCTTTCTTGAGCTTTTGTAGAAATTGAGCTGTATTAACACAGTATGACATTTGGCATTATAGGGGAATTAATTGAATGTGCATTATAGACCTTGAAAAAAAAATTTTTTGGAGGACAGCCCCAGAATTCCCCAGATATCATGACCACCAAATGCACTATGAGATGTTGTCCAGAGAACAACAACATCTTTCCCAAGCTCTGGTCGCATTTTTGAAATTCTGCATAATCACAATTACCAACAGAAAAGAGTGATCATGGAGAATGTAGGTTTGCACAAAACTAATCTCTATGGTTCTCCTAGTAATTTGCAGTCAACATTGTGGCCTATCTGAAGAATGCAGAGATGACTGGATCAGTCATCCCTGAGTAGTTTCTTCAACATTGCAAGCACCCAATTAACTGGATTATACCTGAGATGAGGACCATGAAGCAAGTTAACAAGTACGTAGAACACAAGTGGAGGAAACCTCACAGTAAACATTAAATTTCATATTGTTCCTCACACTGTTTACTGTTTACAGGAAACTGCTGAGTGTGGCCATTCAGGGAGTTGGGGTTGGTGTGTTGTCATCTCTTTCTTCAGTATCAGGAGAAGGTGTGGTAGTGCTAGACCAAGTCTTGGCTACCATAATGAATTGGTTGAGAAGCAACAAATGGAGGTTTTACCTAGAGAAGACAGAGGGGCAGTTGGTGGGTGTTTCCTTAGTCTGGATGAGCAAGATTCAGTTTGTTTTAGAGAAATTATTCAATCCATTTTTCTGCCCATAAAGGACTATGTATTGGAGACATGCTTAGATCTATTACTATCTGGAAAACCTCAAAAAGCTTTGGTGGTGTAGAACAACTCTGAACACATTGAACTGATGTATCAGGTATGTCTCTAGAAAAGCCACCAACTGTTCCAATGTTTTCCCCAAAATAATGATACATTAGGGATATATCAGGGATCACTTCTTCCCTTGCACTCTGAAAGCCAGGTGGTCCTGAAAAAAGTTTAATATCAAGGTCAAGGATCTCAAGGCCAGGTGGGTCTGTGAAAGGGATTCCCTCTCCCCAACTCTTTCATGTTCATGAATAAAGTCTGATAGTAGATTGAACAAGAGTTCATTTAATGACACAGTGCTGGATGGACTTTGGCTTGGTAGCTTAGGGTTCCACCCCAAGCAAGGAATTAAACTAACTAACATTTAACTGGGGGAAGCAGATGGGCAGCCGTGGGCCGCCCCGGGAAGCTGCGCTGCGGGGCCGAGATATCCACACACCTCGGCCCCGCGGCGCAGCTTCGCCGCCCCTGAAAGGAGTGCTAAATTGGCGCTCCTTTCACAAGTCGCCAAAGGTGTGCCGCAAAAGGCTGTGGCGCACCTTCAGTGACTTTTCTGCCACAGCGTGTGCGAACGCTGTGGCGGGAGGTCCTCCTCAGAGCGCCAGCTGTGCAGAGGGCCGGCTCTCTGAGGACGACCTGGGGAAGGGGTTGGGGCGCCGATCGTGCAGCTGCCCCTCCCCTTCCCTGCCCCCAAAACGGCTCAATTAGCCATCTGCTTCCCCCCTAACTAACATAGAATTATAATTCTATAGTGTGAAAGGGCCATATATGCCTGGATCCACACTTAAAAATCAGGAATTGAGATAATTAGCTGTTCTGGAGAGAGAGTTAGAAAATAGATTTAGGGCTTTTACAGACTGCCAGAAATAATGCAGCTTGGGGTCACTTTAACTGTCCTGGCTCAGTGCTAAGGAATCATGGGAACTGTATTTTTTTCTGGGACATTGAGCCTTCTTTGTCAGAGAGCTCTGGTGCTACAATAAACTACAGTTCCCATGATTCCCTAGCACTGAGCCAGGGCAGTTAAAGTGGATGCAAGCTGCATTATTTCTGGCAGTCTGTAAAGGCCTAATATCTGTCTGTCCAGCAGTTGACTGGTGCACATTACTGCTTGTTAAAGAGAGCTTCAGGCACACAATTCTGACTGTGCCACAGCTGAGCAAGTGGATAGTGGCCATTTGTAAAAGATTGTCTGATTGAGATTAAACAAAAGAGTCCTGTGTCACATTAAAGGCATATGCATTTTATCTGGCATAAACTTTTGTGGTCTGGGCCCACTTTTTCAGAGACATCTAATTGCAGTCCATGAAAATTTAAGCTGTTAGTCTTTATAGTGCCACCAGACCCTTTTGACATTTTTGCTGAAATAGACTACATAGCTTCTCCTTTGGAGATTGCTAAGACAAGTGAACCTTATTTTGAAAGGGTTGCCCAAATTTTGATGGTTTTCTGTGTACCCTGACCCTGTAGTTTTCATCTACACATCTATGGACACCATAGTTCTTATATGGACTGGGATATTGTAGTTCACTGTATAGGACAATTAAAGGATGTAGGAATGAGTGTAGCACACACAGCAGTGTCCTCCAGTACCAAAGAATGGTCATGTGTCTCAGGAGGAACAATTACTTCTCTGTCAAAGCAATAATAAGAAATAATTGTATGGGAAAACTCTTTTTCACAGAGTTTCCTTGTACATCCCAAATAATGTACTGATTGAAATAAATAATGTAGCATCAGGAAAGTAGTATTCAATTTACTCACGATCTCTTTTTCTCTGGTTATGAATCCTGAGATTTAATTTTTCCATTAAACAGATACTTCGTATTCCTGTTACTTTCCTAATTCCCACACTAGCTGGCTTTGCTTTTAAGCTTCTGCTTGGGAACACATACAAACCCCTTAGAGTCATGCCTAGCTGATATTGGTTTGCATGCAGAGAAGTTGGCATGGATGCTGTAACAAACTGCTTGATCCCTTGAGCAATCAGTTAAAAGATACCAAGACAAAAGCCACTTTAGCAAGAATGCCAAAGAATTGGAAAATACAATTCTTGTCAATTAGGAACCTTGCACTGAAGGGGAAACAATTAAAATGTTTGGAAATGTTTTGGCTGCTTGGCATGGTATAAAAGGACCAATGATTCAAAAAATTATAGTGAAAGAGTTTGTTTTTATTTCGTTGCTTCTTTCAAGAAGGCTGCCTCAATAGCAGATGTTGGAAAAAAATTAGACATGTCAACAATTTCAAGTAAAATTATGGCAACACGTTAAAAAGAAAAACAGCATTCTGTCTATTCACTGCTGACAAATCTTCACAACTATCTCCTTTATTAAGGTTATGCTATTTTCATCTTCTTTTGCAGTAATGAAATTAAAGAAAAGGCTGAAGGATAGCTGCTATTTTCATGACAAACATTGTGTGGAATCATGAAGCAAATAAGTACATGTTGTTCATGTGCTTCTGGAATACTATACTCAGGGCTCATTCCCACTTGCATTTAAACCACATTGATACTGGGTTGCTGAATTGATTCAGGCCGATGCATAATACCCACTATGGAAGTGAACTATTTCATGATTCCATGAATTCGTATCTTTTTTGACACGATTGTAATTCCCATTAGATTTGTGCCGCTACAAAATACATGCTCAATATTGAATGTGACTGATCCATCCTGTTGTTTTTTTTAATGTCAATAATATTATGTGCATCTACGGAAGGAGGGGGAAGGGGAAAGGGAGGGCTGGGAGGACCAGGCACCCAGGCAATCCTTCCCAAAGTGGAGAACCATCCAGGAATATATATATATATATATATATATATATATATATATATATGGAGGACGTCCCTAAATCAAAGACTAAAACACTGCTAGGAATGTCAATAAATGCCTCTTAGTTCTGCTCACAATGGAAGACATTTCCAAACCAAAGCCCAAAGCTCTACTAGGAATGTCAGTGCATGGTTCTTAGTCCTGCTCAAAATAGAGGACCTTCCAGAGGGAGATATATATGGAGGATGTTCCCAAATCAAAGCTCAAAGCTCTCCTGGAAAGGTCAACACATGGTTCTTAATTGAAGGAACTTCCAGGGGAAAAAAGAATTAATGGAGGATGTTTCCAAATCAAAAATCCAAAAATCACTCCTAGGAATGTTGATAAAGGGCTTCTCTAAGTGATGCTCAGAATGGAGGACATTCAGGGGAGTATGTAGGACATGACCAACATAATAGCTGAAAACACTCATATAGATATGCATGTTGGGCAGGAGGAGGTTGAAATGGAGGACAGGTCCTGGAGAAGGAGGCCATCGGTCCCCTTGGACCTCTCCTAGAGCTGGGTGTCTCTGTGCCTTCCCCCAGTCCCTCCTTGCACAGTGAGCTTCCAGGGGGTGCTATAGTGTGTGCGGTAGTGTTTTGGGGTGGATCACTTGTGCTGGGCTGGCAGAGAGGAACGAAGGGGGCTGGAGGTGGAAGTGAGTTGTGTGTGTATGGAGAGGGGTCTTTTGCCAGGGGAGGGCCATACCTGGAAAAACCCCAATGGTATTTGGAAGGGAAAGCCCCCCCCCCCCCCATCTCTCTCCCTCCTTCCAAAAGTCCCACAGGGTCTGGAAAGAGAGAGAGAGAGAGAGAGAGAATTGTGAGTGATTGCCAAATCTGTCAATTTTGTTTAAAAAACAACAACAACATGCTAAACCATCCTCCCCAAGGAAAGTACCCCCAAAGTTATCCACATCTGGAAAATATTCTGGCACAGCTGGGAAAAATTGCAAAAACAACTGGATCAGGCCTAGTTCTCCTCCTCCCCCCTCCCACTTTCTCTCTGTGTGGAAAAATAGACTCCCTCCCCTCCTCTTCCTCCACTTCCTCTCCCCCACCTTCTCTCCGTGTGCAAAAATGGGCTCCTAGAAGCTGAGAGGGTACAGGACTCTTTCTATGGGGGCAAGAGCTGTCCATATACATGCATCTCTCCTCCACTTTTTCTCCCCCTTCTCCGCTGTTGCTTTCGTGATTCCACAGAAAAACAGGAGATTGCACAATCTGTCATGTTGGTTTTGGTTTGTTTGTTTGTTTAAAAAAAAAACATTCAAAAACCCCTCCTAAAGGAAAGCACCCCCCAAAGTTATTCTACCTATTGAAAATATTCAGACAAAACAAGGAAAGAAACCCAAAAACAGAGAGCAGGACCATGTGATATAAAAGGGACCGCTTGGCAGCTTTGAAAAACAAAATTCACAGAGCCCACGAAAGTCAATATATAAGACATCACCGATTGCTGGGGGGGGGGGGGGAATGCTGGATTTCTCAAAACCTGGAGCAGAATGGGTAATACCTCTCTGCCCACCCTCTGCCCTAGTCCCTCCCCTCCAGTGCAATATGACTGAGATCCAAACTTTGTTCACATTTGTTGAACATGCTTGCAAAATGATTCTTTTCAAAAGAACCACCAAATGATCCATCTTCAAAAAAGCAATTATTTGGCATTTGTGTCACTTCACCTTGATTCTCCACGATTCAGACCGAATGCAGTCGGGTCTGAAATCGATTCCAGTGTGAATGAAGCATATATAAACCGAGCTGCAAACCAGTTTAAATCATAGTGGGAATGAGCCCTCAAAAGGCAAAGGATAGATCATTGCTGAGTGTTCCAGATGTCAGCCAGTCATGAATGTATTATGAATAGTTCTCTGCATCCCCCCTCAATAACACTCAGGATCAATCTATTGCATATTGTCACAATTGATTTATGCAAGGGCATCACTAGGGTGTGTGTGTGTGGGGTGTGTATGTGTGGGCTACACCAGATGACATCCTAAAGGGGGGGGCGTGACATCATTGCTTTCCAGACATCAGCCTTTGGGCAGAAATGGGCTGTGGTGTTTGCCTGTGTCCCTTTAAAGTGCTGAAGAGATTATATGAGTGGGCCAAGGCTCAGTGAGAAGAGAAAGGAGAGGTCCCAGGTTTAAAATAAATTCTATTTTTTAAAAAAATTATTGTTATGCCTTTCTGAGTAAATGATACAGAGATCTCGGGGAATTGTAAAGCCAAGTATTTATGTACATTCTACTAATTATCAACTGGGGATGTCCATGTGGTGGCATAAAAAAAAACAACAGACACGCCTGCATGCTGTCCAGGTACATGAACTTGTGAGTTATGGTTTTATCTTGGTTTCTTTTCCCCATGTCTGTGCTGGTCTACATCATAGGTGATTATTTACTTTATTTAAAATATTGATATCTCACCTTTTAGATAGAGGAACACATGTTGGAAACTAAAACTATTTAAGCAATAAAATATATGTCTGGAAACAGTAGCCAACTATGCTGCTCATATCTTTGGGTAAATAGATTACTAGTGTCCAGGATGGTTGGATGTTCCTTGAGTTCAGAGAAGGGGAACCTTGGGTTTTTCATTCAGGTGTGGCCAATCTGGAGCCCCAGTCTGCCCCTCACAGGTTCTCTATCACTTTTTCCTTTTGTGTTGTGTCTTACTTTCATGGTCCTGTAAATCACTTTTGGAACTTTTCTGCCCCCAAAGTACAATATAAATGTTTTCTTTAAAAATGTTCATTATCCAATCTTCAATTTCCCCCTCAATAATTAATGGAGGGAATTTGACACCTCTCATAATAAAACATATTTAGTAAAGCCAGTGCCACCTGTTTATGGAAATCAGAAGAAAGCTGAGAAAGCTAACCTAAAATATAAATATAAAATGTAAACACATTTTGACATGCCCTTAAAATAGAGGTGCACAGTGAGTCTTGCTGTTCACAATTGATATGGTGATTGAGGGAAGCATTCATAATCACCAATGCCATCTTCTTTATCTAAATAAGTTTCAGTGTAAATCCATGAGAGTAGTTCAAATGCATGAATTCTACCATCCTGTGAAGTTTTCTCTCGTTCCCCAAATTTCTAGCGTTGCAGAAAATGAAACATTGAAAATCATTCACACCTAGAATGCATATATTTGCTGAACTGATATTCCCTTGGTAACTTTGCCTGCCCCCTTTCTCTGGATGCCTAAACTGTATTTCTAAATGCGCAACGGGAGTTTTAAAATGTTGCAATGCTAGAAATGGAGGGGAGATTGAAGGAAAGTTTGGGGAGAGGGATTATTTGGCAGGGCCAATGACCTTAGTTTGCCCCCCGACCCCGCCCTCGCCCTGTGGAGATCTCTTTTCTATATTTTCACTGGATATTATTTGTCCTAACTTTTGTAACAGTGTAATGCATCACACCACAAGACACTAAGATTTCAAGCTCTATAACCCTTAAAAACTTAGCAGATGTTTAATCTCTTTCCCCAAGCCAATTCTCACATTTCTCATTGTATTGGGTGCCCAAGATCTTTCGCCCAACAAATCATATTCTCTGTTATTATATCTTCTTCCAGAGATTGCAACCTCCAGTCCTGGATGGGGTCACACTCTCCATAAAGGACTGTGTTCACAGTCTGGGGGTGCTCCTTGACTCATCACTTCTGATGACTAATCAGGTAAATGCAATGGTCAGGAGTGTCTGTTATCAGCTTCGCCTGATACGCCAGCTGCACCCTTTTCTGGAAGTAAGGGACCTTGAGACTATGGTGCATGCGCTGGTAACCTCCCATCTTGATTTCTGTAATGCACTCTATATGGGGCTATCCTTGTGCTTAGTCCGGAAACTTCAGTTAGCACAAAATGTGGCAGCCAGGGTGGTCTCAGGAACATCTAGGAGGGACCACATAACTCCAGGATTAAAGTCCCTCCACTGGCTGCCTATTAGTTTCTGGGCCCAGTATAAGGTGTTGGTTATTACCTTTAAAGCCCTAAATGGCTTGGGTCCAACCTATCTTCGGAATGGCCTCCTCCCATACAATCCTCCCCACACACTCCGGTCCTCTGGGAGGAATTTGCTCCAGCCATTAAAATCTAGGCTGTCTGCAACCTCCCAGAGGGCATTCTCGGTAATCGCCCCCAGATTATGGAATGGCCTGCCAGACGAGATCCATCAGATTACAATGCTAAACAGCTTCAAAAAGGCTGTTAAGATGGATCTCTTCTGGCAGGCCTTTCCTGAATAGATTTCCTGGCCTCAGGAGTCCTCCCCCACATCTCTCTTTGCCCATCTTGGCGGCAGTCGCTGTGCTGTCTACTGTTATTTACTTGTTACTTCTTTTTGTTTAGCTGATGTTTTAATTATCATGTTTTTAATGTTATACTGGTTTAATTTATTTTATTTTTAATGGGTGGGAGGGTTTGAGGACTTTGTATTGTATTTTAATATGCTGCACCAATTTTAACTACTGCAAGCCGCCCCGATTGTTCGTCAGAGGGGTGGGGTAAAAATAAAATTGATGATGATGATGATGATGAAATGGTTCAGCATTGCAACCTCTGAATAGAAGCAGGCAACACCCCTTTGGCACAAGTGATGCTCTGGTGCCTCCTTTCTAGGCCATTTGCACCCTCTGAGTTTTTGGCTGAAAGGATGAATTCATAAAAACGGAACATCTGTTTTAAATTTCTGCTGTTCATCTACAAACACAAAGGTCTTCTGACAGGAATTGTACCATGTGCAAAATAATTAAAAAAACATAAAGAAAAAAATGCAATATTAGTGACTCATTAATAAGTCAAAAGGTTTCCTGTGGCTTTTTGATGTTTGTTTTACTTTGTTCATGGAAACTAACTTGGAAAACAAAAGTGTTTCAATTATTTTGCTTAGCAAGTTGCTGCCATGCTGCTGTCTCTTCTTTTTGGGTGCTGTGAAAGGGGAAAGTGGGAGAAATCCAAGGAGGGAATCATCTTGGTTTGTTTAGAACTAGTTTTTATACTCATTAATCAATATAGTTAATTATAATAATTATGCTAATGTCATTATAATGTTTATAGTAGAGCCCCACATACTCACAGAATCATAGAGTCTGGCTGGGCTCTGAGGTCTTCAAGGGGAGGTCCTCTTCTCACAGGATCATAGAAATGGAAGGGACCACAATGAACAGTTGTCCACCTCAATCTCTGTTTAATGACCCCACTGAAAGATAATCTACTACCCTCTTTAATTTTTTGAATCCACTACCCTCTGAGGCAGTTGATTCCATTGTTGAACAGCTGTTATTATCAGGAAAGTCTTCTGAATCTATTTTCTCCTAATTTGATTCCTTTGGTTTGCATCCTAATCTCTGGTGTAGCAGAAAACAAGCTTGCTCCATCTACTACATGGCACCCCTTCATGTGTATAATGGCATCCAGATATTTAAAGATGGCTGAAAAGGATATTTGGGGGGTGCAGTAAGAGAGAGGTGCTTTTTTAAAAAAATAAAATAAAACCATGCCAAAGTTGGCCAATTTATTTATAACTGGGAGGAAAAGAACTTAATTTTGAAAAACGATAGGAGAAGCTGTGAAGAAAGGTGAGTGCTCAGCTCTTCAAGATTCCCTGCAGTGACAGTGGGTGACTTCCATGCCAGATGTTGAATGCACTTTGGGTTTTATTTCACACTGTCAAGGGACTATCCCATGAGAGCCAGCATGTTGCAGTGGTCTGTGCATTGGACTATAACTGTTCACCAGAGTTGAATCCTGGTTCAGCCATGTAAAAACCCATTGGGTGACCTTGGGCAAGTCACTGTCTCTTAGCCTCAGAAGATGGCAATGGCAAACTCCTCTGAAGAAACTTTCAATAAAACCCCAAGATAGGTTTGCCTTAGAGTCACCATAAGTCATAAACAACTTGGAGACAGACAACAGCAACAACCATGCCCCTGGCGTGGAGGTTCCCAGATGCCATTGATTCTCTCTTGTTCAGCCAATAAAGTGCTGAATTAAGATTGCCATCTCTTTTTTTCTTGACAATGGGCTTTTGCAGATTGCTAGAAATAGTGCAAATTGAGTCCACTTTAAGGGTTAGGGTTAGGGTTAGGGAATCATGGGAACTGTATTTTATTGTGGCACCAGAGCTCTCTGACAGAGAAGACTCAATGTCTCAGAAAAAAACAAAACAAAAAACAATTCCCATGATTCCCTAGCACTAACCCTAACCCTTAAAGTGGACTCAATTTGCACTATTTCTGGCAGTCTGCAAAGGCCCAATGTCCACATTTTTAAGATACATATTGTCAAGCAGGTGTAACATGGTCCCCTGTGTTCTGGCAATAGCTGTATCTATTTGACCAGTGCAGACAGGTAATAATTCCTTTTAGTTCATCTTGGATATCATTTTTCCTAAAAACATCAGTTTCTTTATAGATAGAAAAGAATTTGAGATTTTAGAAATTACAGTAGAATGTGGGAGAAAGTGAAGCTAACATATTTGTCTACCCCCAGCAAACTGAGGACTTGCCTAAGATCATCAAATACAGTAGGTTCTTGGATGGAGCAAATTTGAATCAGGAGCTCCTTGATCTTGGCTGAGAGCATAGATACATTACTTTTTTGGACTACAACTACTACAACCCCTAGCCAATATGGTCACTGGCTATGATGCCTGGGGGATGCAGTGAGTTGTTCAAAAAATTAGGTTTCCAGATTCAAGAAGCTCCTACTGGAATAAGCCTTAAGCTCAATAGACCAGGATCATCCCCTGCTTTCTCACAGATAATACTTCTATTGCATTGCCCTGTGCCTGTTTGACACAACTTACTCTTGAATAAGTAGGCATAGGATAGCAGCCTTTGGGGGGTTGCAGACTGCCAGAAATAGTGCAAACTGAGTCCACTTTTAGGGTTAGGGTTAGTGCTAGGGAATCATGGGAATTGTCCCCCCCCCCCCCCCGACACATTGAGCCTTCTCTGTCAGAGAGCTCTGGTGCCACAATAAAATACAGTTCCCATGATTCCCTAGTACTAA
The DNA here is from genome assembly GCA_026167975.1 of Phrynosoma blainvillii. NCBI lineage: Eukaryota > Metazoa > Chordata > Lepidosauria > Squamata > Phrynosomatidae > Phrynosoma > Phrynosoma blainvillii. The sequence continues at coordinate 80,361,484 of JANUYF010000002.1, forward strand.
CCCTAACCCTAAAAGTGGACTCAATTTGCACTATTTCTGGCAGTCTGCAACCCCCCTTTGTCACTTCTGCAATCAGCTTCAACTGGCCACAGTTTCTTATTTTTGTGCTTTTCATACCACAGGGTACAACATTTCACATGCATAGAAAAGAGGGTAGATGTTAGCATTGTGTATAAATAGCCACATGACAACTTGGAATGAGTGATGAAATTGCTGTCAATAGCTATTTGCAAGTCTGTTATTTTTATGGATCTTCATTCTTCTCTCTGCGAACTATGAAAGGAGATAGTGAGTTCTTTATTAATCATTTTATGAATGGATCTTTAAGATCATATAATCAGATCTGTACATGTGCTGAACCATTCTTCAGCCTTTGTCCCTTTCACCAATAATTTCCACCTGAATTATAGTTTCAGATTAAAGTATGTAGAAAAAAATTAGACAGAGCACAGAAGCCTCGCCCACAATTTTGAAACACCCAAACTGCTATCTTTCATCATGCTTCCCCAAGTTTTTACCTTATTGTCAAGAGGATTAGAAACTTCATTTTAAAAAATAGTTTCATTTGTTAATGAGTTGCCTGCTTTTCTGCAAATGGTTTAATAGGCAAAATATTTACATTCCACCACTCATTTTAAAATATTCAGTTTCATTATCCCTATAGATTTCAGAACCCTGTTTGAAGCATGCTTTTATGACAAATAAGATCTGTTTTCTGAGGTGAAATAGTCATGTCTAAGTGTATGTTCAAGGATCAAATCTAAAACTAAAAGTTCCTATAATGCTGAGAGAACCATAATTATGAAAATCGGACACAGACAGAAGAAGCCTGCTGTTTTTCTAGGAGGTGGGTTGAGTACACTGGTAAATGGAGAAAGCCAGGTTGCTAAGCACTCCAATAAATAAAACAGAAAATATCTAAGCTAACTACCTATGAGAGCTCTCAAAAAGAATTGTTTTCTTTATCTGCTGACAAGGTTATGCATAAAAGTACAAATCAACTGGTTTTCAAGTCAGCCAGTGTTTCCAGGACAAAATTGGATGCTAGAAGTGGAAAAGGCATAAAGGTATAAAGAGTTTGTGGAGGGAAGAACAGAGGAAGGGTGCAGGTTTAACAAGCTGACATCCCATCATGCTTCTTTGTTATCCTCTCCCCCCCCCACCACCACCTATAATATACCAAAAAAGTGTAGAAATTCCTTCCTTGAAACAATTCTTTAAACTACAGTTTAAAATTTAAACTGTTCAAATAAATAGGAATTTGTCTTGTGTATCTTGGAAGGAAACAACTGACCCTCACCCAATCCTAAAACAACTTCTGGCACCCTCGCCAGTCCCCAGGTGCCAAGAAGTGTTGTGCAAAGGGGGCAGGAAAGGAGACCATACTCTGTTCATTATGCCTGGCTAGCTTGGGATGCCCTCCATCTTCTTCCTTGAGGATTGGGGGTAGTCCTTTGATCTTTTAAATCTGGACTTTGCCCTTCCTATTACCTTCATTGGATTTGATGCACTGGTATACTAAGGGAATATTGTGAGCTCAAAATTCTTCAGCTTAGACTCCAACCATGTATGGAGACAGAAATCCCAGAGGTGCAAACTGGGTTCAGAAAACAGAGAAGCACTAAGGACCACATTGCAAGTATACCATGGTAAATGGAACAAATCAAGGAATTTCAGGAAAAAATCAGCATGTGCCCCATAGATTACAGCAAAACCTTTGACTGCATAGATCATGCTAAGCTCTGGAATGCTCTTAAAGATATGGGAGTGCCACTACATTTGATAGTCCAGATGAGAAATCTGTATTTAGGATAAGAGGCAACTGTTGGAACAAAATATGGAGAAAGAGAATGTGTTGGAAAATTTATGTTTACATTCGCCTTTCCCTCATTATATAGATAGGGACTCCCTCCCTCTCTCATTCTAACTACCATGTGACTTTGGGCACTGAATCTTGAAGGCAGTTTAACAGCTCTCTCTGAAGATTCTAAACTGCAGTCAGCACTGAGTAAGTTATCTTATGCTATCTAAAGATGGTGAGATTTATGTCTCTTTACCCAAACCATCTCCAGTTAGATTAGGTTTTAGTTATTTTATGTAAATATTTATTAAAGCCATTATTATTTGTTTTAAACCACAAACTACATGTTTGTCATTTTTTGAGTTCGTCTTTATTTTTTAGGAAAGCATATTTAGAATAAAATAGCTGGAATCACACTTCTGCTGTACTGTTAATGAAATCTAGACTCTAACAAGTTTAACTTTCATACTTAGATTTATTTATTTTTTTTGTTTCCTTTAAAAGGGCTAACACCCTGGGTAACTAAAATTGCACCCCACAGAATGGTTCCCAGTTGGCAAAGGGGTCAGGCAAGTCTGCATTCTACCACTGTATGTGTTCAATTTGTATGCAGAAAATATCATACAAAGAGCAGATTTGTCCTCAAAAGAAGGAGCGAAGATAGGAGGAAGGAACAATCTAATCTATGATGATGGCACTATACTATTGGCAGAAAACATCAAAGACTTGGAACAATTACTAACAATTACTAAATTACTAAATAGTTACTAAAGGAAGAAAGTGCAAAGGCAGGATTACTACTGAACATAAAGGGGAGAGGGGAAGGATGATCACAGAGGATCTACATAAATTCAACCTAGATGTCAAGGTGAGACTCACTCACCCAATTACTTTTCTCTGATGGGTACAATGGGTCTTTTTGATCCCACCGCTGCCACCAATTATGTGATGGAGACACTCAAACTTGGGACTCTCTTGTATCTCCTGCACTATAACTCTCTCTTGATGATCTCTGGGTTACAGAATTTCCTCCAGCCTGGCACCAACTATTCTTTGACAGCCACACGCCCACTATCAAGTGTGTCCCAATCCTAAAAGACTTTCCTCAATGTTGTTAGCAGTTTTAATATATTTTTGAAATCACTCCAGACAGCTGCTTGTTGAAACAAAGTAATATATTTATTTACAAGTCAGGCTGAATACAGTATCTCTTTTAGTGGATGGTGAACACATTTGATAAGGTGTTTAAATACTTTATTTGTTACACAATTTGACAGTTCCTATTATCTGTCTTTGTAATTGTTTCCTTATAACTTTATAACCTTTCTGGTAAACCGTGACTTCCCTTGTCACCATAATTAAACTCTTGCCCTTGAACTCTCTTTGTTCCAACCACCATACAAGCACTTATAGTAATTTCCACAGCCTTTTCTCTGGCTGTAATCCCTCAGGATTTTTCTGGACACCATTTACCAATGATTCTCCTAGTCCTTAACCTGGTACTCAAAACCCCTATCCAACTGCCCCTCTCAGCAGTACACTTCAGCCACCTTGGGATGGGGCTGAAGAAGAGATGTGGTGCTGGAGAAGAGTGATGAGGATACTGTGGACAGCCAAAAAGACAAGCAAATGGGTCCTAGAACAGATTAAAACTAAACTTTCCCTGGAAGTGAAGATTACTAAATTGAGGCTGTCGTACTTGGGCCCGCATGAGAAGGCATGACTCACTAGAAAAGATAATAATGCTAGGGAAGATTGAAGGCAGTAGAAAGAGAGGACCATATGCCAGATGGCTAGATTCAATCAAGGACATCATGGACTTGAATCTACAGAACCTAAGCAGAGGAGCAGAGGATGCTGGGGCTTGGAGTCGTCTCATCCACAGGGTCACAATGAGTCAAGGATGACTGGAGGCCAGTTAACAACAACAAAATGATACTAAGGGAAAGCAAATGAAACAGGAAAGATGGGTGGGATGGATTTTACAGATGGCTGGATAATACTGTGACAGCTGCCCAGTGTAGCATTTTGGCCATTATTTTTGTTTGATCTTAGGATGGGTAGCTAAGCATACAGAGGGTCAAGCCTACAATAGATACTTAAGGGTATTAATTTCCCTTGAACAATACAGACCAATAAGTGGCTTGCTTAGGTACAAGAGAGGAACTAATGCTCAGTATAAACTAGCTGGGAGTGGCTGCATTCTGGAGTGAACCAGAATAGGGAAGAAACAGGTGATGTACCTGGTTTCTACTTAGACATTTGACTTCAGACATGACTAATGAAGTGAAATGTTGAGTTTCTGAAGGTACATCTTGACAGAACAGAAGAAAACTCTGATAACTACAAGCATGCTCTGTTCCTGGAAAATGGAGGTCACAGCAGCATTTAACAGACAATATCTCAAATTTTGCATAATTAAATATCACTAAGTGAAGTCATATTAAGTCACAGAAGACCAAGTGATAGGTCAGGAAGTCTTAGGGTGTCATCCTCAGCATCCTCTGTCACCTTGAATCTCATTACTGAGAAAACAGTGGAATATAAATGAATTTTTAAAATTTAAAATTAAAACATTTAAAGCATCCTGTATGATTTGAGCTTTTTACACAGCTTTTTACTCTCAACTTGGATTTGTAACTGTTCTGTTCTCTTTTGGTGTGAATGTTGAAACTGTGGTCTTCTGTGTCTTTTCTGTTTCTTACTTTTTAAATTAAAACTGCTTGAACATGTGTTTTGAAAACTATTAGAAGGTGGACTAGCATGCCAGCCTTAAGAATTTTGTAGGGTGTCTTTTAACTGTAATTAAGCCAGTAATTCCAATGAGCCAGAAGTCTGGTTTGAATCAGGATTTAAAATATTCCTCAAAAGTATCCCACAGAAATCAAAATGGGGTGTTGAGTGAAGCTTGCGGGGTAGAGTTGGGTCTAGTCCATTGCAGAAGGATGTCAAAATACAGGTAGAGGTTGAGAAGTATATAAAGTTAGATGGGCCAAGCCTCAGACAGGCCAAATCATGTGTTTATACTGGTGGTGCCTGTGGCTTTTGTGTCAGTGGAATGCTCAATCTGCTCTGGGTTTAGTCTGAATGAACTCTGGAGCAGACTTCACCATCCTCCACTGACATCTCTCTCTCTCAGAGAGAGAGAGAGAGAGAGAGAGAAAAGAAAAGTTCCTTTCTGAAGAGTGCAGCCTCAGCCAGCACAGTCAGAGAACTTATAATTGCTGTATTTTCCGACGTATAAAATGACCGGGCGTATAAGACGACCCCCAACTTTTCCAGTTAAAATATAGAGTTTAGGATATACTCACTGTATAAGACTACCCCTCTTCCAACGCACACCAAATAACATTTTTTTAAAAAATCAGATTTTATTTCAGTATGGTAATTTTAATTCAAATGCTTATGACATGCAGGTACTTAGCAGGAAAACTGTCACTTATAAACACAACAAACTACAGCTCCCATGTTCCCTAGCATTTATTGCTGCAGTGTGTTTTGGATCTTACTTTTAAAAAAATGATCCAGATTTAAATGCTGCTTCAAAAATTATTTCCATCTCCCAGCTATGCGATGGTTGTGGGGAAATGAGAAAGTGTTGGGGGGGAAGGACTGCCAATATACTAGGTGATGCATTCTGGGGTATGTACAATTAGCGGCCAAGTAAGTGACCCTGGGCATGTCACACACTCTCAGCCTCAGAGGATGGTAATGGCAACCCCCATTTGAAGAAACATGCCAAGAAAACCCCATGATAAGGTTGCCTTGGAGTCACCATAAGTCAGAAAGGACTTGAAGACCCACAAGAACAACAGTCTGCAATTGTTTCATAGGTAATACATGGGAATAGGAGCCAGCATGGTGTAGTGGTCTGAGTGTTGGACTATCACTCTGGAGACCTGGGTTTGATTCCCCACTCTGCCATGAAACCTACTGGGTGAACTTGGACAAGTCACACACTCTCAGCCTCAGGGGAAGGCAATGGCAAACCTCCTCTGAACCAGTCTTGCCAAGAAAACCCCAGGAGAGGATCGCCTTAGAGTTCCTCTCTTCTTCCACCTCCCGTCTCGTGCCTCCCGCCTCTCTTCTCCTCCTCCTCCTCCTCCTCCTCCTTTTGCCTGGCTTCTTCCTACCTCGCACCTCTTTCCTCTTCCTCCTCCTCCTCCTTTTGCCTGGCTTCTTCCCGCCTCGCACCTCTGTCCTCTTCCACTTCCTCATCTCCATCCTCTGGCGTGGCTTCTCCCCGCCTCCTGGCACCTCATGGCTCCCTCTTCATCCTCATCCTCATCCTCATCTTCCTCCTCCTCCTCCTCCTCCTCCTCCTCCTCCTCCTCCTCCTCCTCCCCATCCTCTTGCCTGGCTTGTCCCCACCACCTAGTACCTCACAGCTCCCTCCTCATCCCCCTCCTCATCCCCCCTCCCCCTCCCCCTTCCCCCCCTCCTCCTCCTCATCCCCATCCTCTTTCCGGACTTCTCCCCGCCACCTGGCACCTCACAGCTCCCTCCTCATCCTCATTCTCATCCTCCACCTCCTCCTGCTTATACCCGGCGTATAAGACGACCCCCAACTTTAACCCCAGATTTTCCTGGGTTAAAAGTCATCTTATATGCCAGAAAATACAGGTAAAAACAAAACAAAACTTTTAAGAACTCTCCCTCTTCCTCCATATATTTCAGGACATGAGCAGATACCTTCTCTGATTCATTCTGTCATTCAAAGTGGATTTTGGTCTTTAACAATGTGCCTGCTGGACTCTGGTCTATTCACTTCTAGTCATAACCTTACCTCCATCCACATACCTTTCTCATCAGCCTTGGATGTGTAGATCATCCTTTCCCTTCATTACATGTGATGGCCTCAGAAACCAGTTGGGTTTGTTCCTTGTTTCCTGGCACTTTCTTGCTTTCACCTTTCCTTCTTGCATTCATCTTGCAGGGACCCTTGTGTCAAAATGCAAAATATGATTTATTTGCATGCTCTTCTAAGGATGTGGATTCCATTTTGGCAGAAAGGCGGGATATAAATGCAATAAACAAATAATAAATGCATTATGATGGACTCACATCACACTGGCACTCATATATAATATTATAGGATTACCCTTTTATGATTTCTCTACCCTGTCAATCCATAGCATAATGACAGAGCATGTGTGTGCTCTTCATGCAAGTGACCCTGGGTCTAATCCCTGGTGTCTCTAGACTTGTGAGCCGCCTTAAGTCCCTTCTGGGGAAAAAGCAGCATAAAAATGAAATGAAATGAATAAATAAATAAATAAATAATAGGGCCAAAAAGAAATTCCTTACAGAAACAATGGAAAGCCACTGCCAATCAGTGTTGTCAATACTGGTTGATGTACCAACAGTTTTACTCAGGTAATTTCTTATGTTCCTAACCCTGAAAAACTGGAAGAATATTACAGTTCACTCAGCACAAAGGGCTTTCTCCCTGCACTAACTTCAGCAATATTAAACTTGCTTCAGAGTAAAAGTTAATGTGGGGAGGGAGTGTATGGATTACCCACATAGCTTCTTGGCTGCTATGTGAAACCTAAGCCTCTACTGTAACTTTGCATGCCACAACTGGCTCTTAGAAAAGAGAACAGTTCCTTTTCTCTGCTAATGTTGACCTATACACAAGCCACATAGTAAGTAGCCCATCTGCTATACCACCTTGTCCCCATCCAACCCTGCTAGAAAGTTATGTTATTTCAGTTTACTAGGACCACGCACAGGGAATGAAATTGCTTCAGTATCTGTTGTATTGGCATAGAAAGGACATTGATTGTTGGCTCAGACTGACATATCATTTTGCTTTGGATTCAAAAAGGAGACCCATCTTGTCCCTTTTTCTGAGGATACATTTTTAAAAATGATTTACATGTAAAGTAAATAAATATCAGTAACCACTGTCAGTCTCAGTGAGGAATGCAAACTTTTTAGTCCTAGCTGTCTCACAAACATTTTATGGCCCAGGAAGTCAGAAAATACTTGAAGGCACACAACAAAAATAAACTAGAAACCAGTTAGAGCAGTGTGCTAGCTATTCCACTTCTGTCCAAGGTAGAGCAGTGATTCTGAGGGAAAGCAAACAAAAATCTGCATGTTCTGAACAAACCTTTTTTCCCCATGTCTTATTTCCTTGATGGCTCTTGTGTCCATGCTGCATCTGCACTGCAGAAATAATACAGTTTGCCACCACTTTAACTGCCATGGCTCAATGCTATGGGATTCTGGGGTTTGTAGTTTGGTGTGGTATCAAAGGTCTCTTGGAAGACTAATACCCCAGAAAACTACAAATCCCAGGAATCTATACCATTGAGCCATAGCAGTTAAAGCTGCATTATTTCTGCAGTGCAGATGCAGCCTTCTGCCACTTCTATGTCACAGTTCACCAACTCTGGCAGCTGTATTATAACATTAACCTCCATGTGGCAAATGACTCTATATAAGAAGATTAACTTTTGACTTTCACTTGCTCACCCACATTAATGAAGCAATCAGTCCTTAACAACTGTTTAACACAGTTTTATGGAAACCAGACATTAAGGAGGGGGGGAAAACTTTTTTCATCAGTAGAAGACAGAAGGAATGGATGGGGGCAATGAACTGGGATATTTTTTTTATAACACTTCTTACTCTCTAATTTGTAGATTTTATTGTTACGTGTGCACCACTCATTTTCATTTTGATCAACAGGATTGCTTACATTTAATTAAAGCCATGCTGAAATATTTTCAATTAACTTCCCTTTTTAAAAATGACATGAATCTGTAATGGCATTTTCATTGGTTTGGGGATTAAATTGTCTTTGGCCAGCAGACAGTGTCAAAATAGTCTCAGAGAAAACAATGGTTCTTTGAGACTGGGAAAATTGATCTACCTGTGAGTTTCAAAGTGCTTCTTGAAAAGTAGTGAACAGCTTGCTCATTTGAATGAATGAGACCTTAAATTAGACTGCAATAAACATGAACAGTCTTAATGTCAGCTATGAGTAAAATTCAATTAATCGAAATCATACTCTGAAAAATGAGAGCCTGAGGTAACTTCATAAAGGGTGATGGTTTTAAAATAAAAATTGTAAATGTTTTCTTAGCTAGATAAGTAGTGGAAGATAACAAGGGAGAATGAGAGCAAGAGAGATTCAATGGATATCTGCAATGAATGCTTTGCAGCAGCTGTTTCCAGAAGCTTGTTAAAATCACCATGAAACTTGAGCCAATATCCAAGCCAGCCCACGAAACAAAATCACCCAGAAAGAGCAGCTGGGAATATGGCTTAATGTCAATGCCTGTGCTGTTAAGATTTGTCCGCCAGACCCAAACAAAGCACCATCAGCTCCACAACCTCTGCAGATGTCGGAGAGGAGCTAGAGACACTGGAACCAATGACCTAACTATTAAGATCATGTTGAAGAGTTGCATTCAGGTTTATTATCTGCCACACTTTCTTAACATAACAGTTGCCAGGAGGAATGCCCTGGGCAGTGGAGAATAGAGTTGAGTGGCAACATCACTGATGGGAGAGAGGGCCCTTGACATTTTGTCTTGAGAGCAAAGATTAGTTTACAATGCAAATGACTCATCTGCCTCCCCACTCTGTGGGCCACCAGGGAATTTTTTCAAATATAAATAACAGGGGCATAAATAGAAGGGAATAACCACTGCCAAATTCTTTGCTACTTTATATGAGTGTAGCTACTGCACCTCCATTTTTTCTGTCAATGAGATAACTCACATCAAATTCTTTCCTGTCAAAGGTTTATAAATTAATCAAAAATTCCTAACTGAAAAGTGTAAATGATTGGAGAATCAGTATTGCTGTGGTTGTTTAAAACCATAGTTTATTTCCCATAGGCTTCTAGATATTACTTGCTTTGGCCTTTCTTTGCTCCACAGTATAATTCCTACCCCAGCCCAATTTGCCAAGGATGATCCTTTCCCCCAGCCCCCAACACGTATCCCTGTTTTGCTTTTTGGAGAGAGGTTAGAAATGCAATTTTAGAGATTGTTAATATGTATACTGATGGACTGCAGAACACACTTAGGAAAGTACACATACACACACGTCTGATTTTTCTCTGTGAAGTGCTGGAAAGTATGAATTCGTAAAACAGACCTCCATAACAAACACAATGAACTGAACAGAAGAGGGATGGAAAGAATTTTAATTTGCTATGTGTTTCTCAGCCAATAAAGAGGTTTCCTGGTACTCATGAAATCCCATCAAGAAGAATATAGGCAGCCAGAAGCTACTGCAAGATCCTTTGCACTTTGGGAAGAATTTGTCTGCACAGAAATACATGAGGCTTTTCCAATTAGAAATTTTAAAAAATATATTTCTACACAGAAAAAAACATGTACCTTTGTGCAGAAAGCATGTTTTCTGGACAGGAAATGTGTCTGTGAAAAGGAAATACACACACCAGTAATTCCTCTATAGAACTGCAGTTGGGAAATACACAGAAATTGTTGTGTTTTCATCCTGTAGAGAGATACTGAAGGAATTACAGTAGACCCGCTATATCGACGGGCTAGCCATACAAGGACTCAAGTGTCCACAGATTACCCCCCCCCCCCCATTATAGTAATGCTGGTGCATACATGCAGTTGTGTGCACATCACTGCCCATTTATTATAATGGGGCTTGAGCATGTATCTTTTCCCCTCTCACTTGCAAAGGACCCTGGAACTGAACCTCTGCAGATGGAAAGGATGCACTGTGTTCAGCCCTATCTATGATGACATGAAGATATATATTCCTGGAGCTGAGCCTGTCAACCACATATTGTGACCATCGTGTACTTACAGTAGTATATGACTAAACCTTGAAGAGGAAAGGTATATCCTAGCGAGGTGTATGTGTTCATATGCAGGCACACACACAGGCCTAATTCTTATGGTTAGCTTCAAATAGAGTAGATCCATTGATCAATCAATCAACATGTAATGTAAATTCCATTAATTCAATGAGTCTACTGTAGTTGAGATTAACAGTCATATTTAATCTGCACATACCAAGGAGCAGTAATACATTCCATAACAGCACATTTCTTAAGGGCAGCATGACTAAAATCTTACACGTTTACTAGGAAGTAAGTGCCACTAAACTGAAAGGTGACTCCTTTAGACTACATATATTCAGTTTGTAAAATACACTGACCTGCAAAAAAGAAAAAGGAAAAAAAGAAAAATACCTTGTGGTCTCTTCCAACTCTATGATTCTATGATTCTATGATCTTTGACCAAATGAAATGCCAACTTTAGATTTTATTTGATGTGCACATGGTCATGTCCAAAGACAGATGGGTTTGTTTAAGTTTATATTCCTGAACTTTATGTGCACAACATTTAATTAATGACAGTATACCAACCATGGTACTAGGTACCTGGTACTAGGGACTAGATTTGCCACAGCCTGTATGAGAAACTAGCAAAACCCAAAGGATTCTTTTATGCTGAGGCATCCGCACTATGAGTTTTCCTCTTCCCAAATTAAATTACAAGACCCAATTTACACAATCAGTTTAACAGCAAACATGTGATAGGATTAACAGGTCCCAGCTTGCCTCTCAGGCCAAGTTCAAATGTAACAATATCCATGATGTTTTATTTTTAACCAGGTGGATATCATTACATGGGCAACCTTTCCCATAGATACAGAGACTTGTAAATCACAGAATGACCCCAGGATGCATCTATAGGATTTACAAGATTCCACCATCAGCAAGTGCTCTTTTAACACATGATAACTGACCATATAACCATAGCAAGCAAGAGAAATGAACAGTACCATTTCAAATGTCAAATCACAAACTTCTTTAATCAAACGGATATAGAGCCACTTTTTGAAACTAAGACCAGGGAGTACTTTGAGAAGATAAGGTGTCAAAATCAATTTATTATTTTCTCTTTTGCCCTTTCACTATTCCCATTTCATAGTGGGAAGAGAAATTTGGGGATCTTTGACATTTTCCTGCTGGTATGCACCAACATCCCTCTTTCATAACATTATCATAATGTTAATGTGAAAATTCTTGTGTCGTTGTCCAGCATTGTTTACAGAACCTGGGGAGGGGGGGCAAAATAGCTGTGAATGTGATAATTTGCAGGATGTTATGGGGAAGATATTAACAGTTGTATGAACACTTCCATGATTTTTCCTGAAGAGCATCAGTTTTGAACAGTAAATGCAGTAACTAATTATCTCTATGTTTGGATAGAAGATTCAGATTAAGCTGGGCATGAATTGCTAATTACTTCTGTGTACAGATGAAATAGAACTGAGTCAAAATAAAATTCTGAAATTGTTTTAGGGGCAAGAAGAATTATTTATTGTTCCAGTTATTTGCAGAAGTTGGGTGACAACATCTTAGTGTTCCACTTCTTCCTCTTGGCTCTCAAAGTCAGGACTATTTCCAAAATAATGGCCGGAATCCTGTATCAGGTTATACTTAATTAAGTATTTAACTAAGTAATTTCTCCATGCCTGGTACCTCCAAACCTGATGAAAACATCATGCAACTATGCTCTGATCATTGGTAGAATGGATCTCCTCTTCCCCACGTAGTTGATGCAGTAGGCTGGAGGGGAAACACAATTGTCTCATTTTCATGGGAGATCTGTTCCAGACACACACACCCGCAAAAAATGGAAATTCGCAAATATTCAAGCCCAATTGGCTTGAATGGGTGCGCGCACCATTTTAACCCTTCCCACTTGCTTGTCCGCAAAGGACTGAGAGTGTGGACTCGAAGTCCATGAAAATGGAGGGACACCTGTACAACTGGGGGGTGGGAGGACCACCAGGCTGCACTCCACCTCACTTTTACTGAAAATGAGAACTCCTCTGGGCCTTCACCTGTCCAAAAAGATTCAGAAATCCATCCTCAGAGGTTACTACATGGATGTTTTCACCTTGTTGAAACCCACAGGGGAAGAAGAGGACGCCATCACCTCTAAGAAAAAGGGGAGGTGGGAGGCCAAAGCACTCCAAGCAGAGTGGACTTTGTCAAGATCATGTGGTACCCTACTCTGGAAAATGTCATGGATGTGGCCACTGGGAGGAACTGGAGCAATAGTAACAGGGTTACTACAGTTCAAGTGGCAAGTGCATGAGTCAGCATTTGGTAAGCTGTGCATCATGGGAAACCTGATGCAACATGCACAGTGGATGGGACAAGCCAGGTATGCATTATGGGAGGTCTGATGCAACAGGCACTGAGATAAAACCAGTCAGGTTTCATTAGTGTATGGCTGTCACATGTTCCTAAGAAGACCACTTATATATGGGAGAGAGTCAGATTCTCTGTTGTTGGTTAGTTGTGGTTGGTGAAGCACTTTGTTACTCTGTATAGCTGTGAGTATTCAAGATGGACATCTGGTACTCTGTGTATCATTGTAAATATTTGCAACAAAGATTAAAGCCCTCTCTGAGAGAAGCCTCATTGTGAAGCTATTCTTTTCATCAAGCTGAAAGCAGTACCTGCATGTGGGAGGTTTTTTCCTGTGCCATCTGGAGCAGACTCTTCACAACTTCTGGGCGATCCTGCCTACGTGCATCTACCCTGCATGTGTGTATGCTAGATCCCAATGTCTGCATACCCCAACAGACTTTTACCAACTGGATTGAGGGCTATTCCATCTTCATGGAGGTTGTCCTGCTGGCTTATCATGAGCGAGGTTGGCAGCTTGCCAACCACATGGCCAATGTTCTTAAGGCAAGGGCCATCATGGGGGAGGCTGTGGCCATCATATACAACACTGCTTTCTGCCAGCAGGCCTCTCAGACCAGCATGACTAGGTGGGACCTCATCAGCAGTGACATCTGGTTGATTGAGGTTGGCCCCATGTCAAAGGAAAAGAGGACCCTTCTAAGACATTCAAGTGGGCTGGGAAGAGGGATTTTTGTGCTTTTGTGGGATTTTTGTGTGTGTGTGTGCTTTTGTAGGCTTTTGTGCTGGGAGTTCAATCTGGGAAAATATGTCCAGACCCACTGCAAATTTGAGCATTGCTGTGAACTTTGCTTATGCCCTCATGATAAACTAGTGTGTTCTCACCCAGCGGGTGCCCAACAGCCCTTTTGTGCAGGATGCCCTAGCTCGGCAGCCTCCGGCAAGAAGAAGAATGGCTCCAGAGCCAGAGGGTTGGGGGGTCCAAAGTGAGCCTGCTGAGGCTGCCAAGCCATGTTTCAACCTCGCCCCCACACCTGTGAGTCCTTCAGCCTTGATCCCTCTCCCATGTCGCTACCTTGACAGGAGGGCAGCCACCTTTTTGGCAGAGGACTTTACCCGAGGTTTCAGAATCCTGGTTAAGGGTCCCAAGGTGGCCTCAGATGCATGGAACCTTAAAACTGCAAGGGACATGCTGCTAAAGAGTGTGAAGTGGATAGGGTGGCAGGCCCCTTCTTTGCTGTGCCCATGCCCGACCTGCAGATTTTCTCCTTGGTGTGGTCCCCAAGAAGACACATGGAGAATTCTGCCTCATTCACCACCTGTCCTACCCCCCCAGATCATCTGTTAATGATGCCATTCCCCCCCCCCCAAACTATGCTCTGTGTGATACGCTTCCTTTGACCAGGTTGTCCAGCTTGTCCAGGCATGTGGTCAGGGAGCCCTGTTGCCCAAATGTGACATCCACTTGGCATTCTGACTTCTGTCTGTCCACCCTGATGATTTCTGTCTCCTTGGCTTCAAATTTGAGGGACAGTGGTATTTTGACAAGGCCATGTCAATGGGTTGTTCCATAAGCTGTGCAGCTTTGAGACCTTCAGTTCCTTGTTGGAGTGGGAGGCAAAGGGCTGTGCTAAGTCCCCTTTGGTCACCCATTACCTTGATGACTTCCTGTCCATTGGAAAGGTCGGGAGTCAGGGCTGTGCCAAGTTTTTGACCACTTTCCAAGCCCTGGCTGCTGAGCTGGGCATTCCCATAACAGCGGTCAAGACTGAGGGCCTAACCACATCTCTCACTTATTTTGGAATCCATCTGGATTCAGTAGCAGGAGTTTCCTGCCTATCTGATGACAAGCTCCACGCCCTCCACTCCTTGCTGCAGGTCACTCTCTCTGCCCCAAAAGCCACTCTCAAAGAAATCCAAGCAATCCTAGGACACCTCAACTTTTCCTGTAGGGTGGTTTCCTCAGGAAGGGTGTTCTGTGCCTGGCTGGCCAGGATCACAGCAGGGGTCAAGGCCCCACATCAGCACAACCACCCACCTCACAAAGGGTATAAGACAAGACCTCAGCTTGTGGGAGGGATTCCTCAGGGATTACAATGGGGTGTCTCTGTGGCAGATGCTGTGGAACCTGGGACAGGGCCTGCAGGTTCACTTGGATGCAGTGGGAAGCCAGTGTTATGGGGTCTTTTGCCAGGGCCACTGGTGTGCCCAGTGCTGGCCCACCCACTGGGTGCAGGGACCTCACTTTTCTAGATTTTTTCCCTATCTTGGTAGTGGTTTGTTTCTGGTGTGACATCCAGGCAGTGGTTGGGGTCCTCAACCACCAATCCTCCAAGTTTGACCAGGTCATGGTCTTGGTTCACCAATTCGTTCTGCTCTGTCTCCGCAACAGCATCACGTTCAAGGACCATTTTGTTCTCAGCCTTGAGAATAACATTGCAGACTCTCTCTCTCATTTTCAGGAGGCCAGATTCTGGCAACTGGCACCCAATGTGGACCCCACACCCTTACCAGAGGAACTGTGAGAGGTTGGAAAATAGCTGTAATGCAAGTCGTCCTGGCTTCGTTAGCCCCAGCCACCCTTACAGCATACAGGAGAGCTGTGTCCAAGCTTTTCACCTTTTTGGGGACTACAGGCCTCCGGGCCCATGGACAATCCTACAATTCCTTATCTGGTTGAAAAGTCTGGGATAGTTCCTCACACTATGTCGGCCCACTTGGCTGGTGTTTCATTCTTCTCCAAGGCTGGTGGGTTCCGGGACCCGTGTTCATTCTTCCTGGTCAGGAGGACCCTAGGGGGTTGGAGGAGGACAGCCTTTAGTAGGGTGGATGGCAGGAGACCCAGTGCTTCAAGATATTGTGCAGCCTCTCCATGCACCTTAAGCAGGTCTGTGACTCCAGAGCAGAGGCCCATCTCTTCAAAGCTGCCTTTGTAACTGCCTTCTTTGGGGTCCTGCGGGTGAATGAGCTTGTTGCCTCCTCCAGTTCAAATGTAACGAAGCATTCACTTCAAAGGGAGGATTTCTCTTTTGTGGGAAACACTGTGTTTATAGTTCTTTACAGGTCAAAGTGCAGCCAGTTGGGGAGAGGGTCCAACATTGTGCTGAGAAGGTTCCATGGCTGACGTCTGTGTCCTGTTCAGACTTTATGCAGATACCTCACATCCCACCCTCAGACCAATGGCCATCTTTCTATGCATGAGGATGGAGTCCCACTAATTCCATTCCAAGTGGTGTTAGTGCTTTGTCTGGCTATACAGCATGCTGGGCTTCCAGCAGAGGACTTGGGGGGCCACTCCTTTCGTATTGGGGCTGCCACAACTGCAGCGGGATGCAGTTTGCCAGTGGACTCAATAAAGAGGATGGGCAGATGGAAATCTGGGGTACATCTGCCTGTGCTTGGACTCTTGCTCAGGACAGCCTTGAGGGTGTCAATAGGATATCTTCTTGATGGGGGAGAGGTACAGCTTTCAGAGGTTGGTGGAAGGTGGGCCCTTGGGTGAGCCTGACATTTTGTGACAGTAGCATAGGTCTCGCGTCTGGTGGGTATGGTTTTCTCTGCTGTGGAGCACAGGATTGGGAGTCTCTCAGGGACCTGGGGGTGCTGGGAGCATTGGGAGTTGCCATTGTGAGGGCAACTCTAGGTCAGCGTCCCCTGGTGATAAGGGATTGAGATGCGAACATAGGATCAACCAGTTACCCTGTTGTCATCCCAAAGCTTGGCCATGACCAAGCAACTTGGTTCATTGATCAACAGGCGGGTTGGTCGATGCCAGATCCAGTCCTCATGTATACTGGGCCAACCCTACCTGTAAGCTGTATTCAATAAAGTTGTGGCCTTTTTCATTCCAGTAAGGTGTGGTGTTATTTCCTTGTGACGCCTCCTCTTCCACAGCAAATGGGGCCACTCGACATACCGGGCTGGCCCAGTTGGTGTGGAGGGTGAGGGCATCACGTCTGCAATCTCTCCTGGGCCCCCGGCACTCTCCTAGCAGGTGCCAGGGCAAATTTTGAAAGCAACATAGATTTGAAAGATTTTATTGCAATGAGAAGAAAATTGCTAAATTCACTCATTGCTTTCTTTGAGAACAAAATTAGCAAGGAACCACATTCCAAATTGGTAGCTTCATCTCTTAGTAACAAATCCCATAGTTTAACTATGTCATAAATGAAGAAGGACTTTGCTTTATTTTTCCTGAATCTCCCAATATTCAGTTTTGGTGGATAATCTTGGATTCTTATTATTAAAAAGAGAGGAAAAACTCTCATCTACATTCTACACACTATGCATAATATTTTGTTGTTGCTGTATGCCTTCAAGTTATTTTTCACTTATGATGGCCCTAAGATGAATCTATCTTGGTGTTTTCTTGACAAGATTTGTTCATAGGCTATGACTCACCAAGTGTTTCATAGCCAAGTGGGAAATTGAACCCTGGTCTCAAGAATCATAGTCCAACACCCAAACCACTATTCCATGCTGACTCTCTGCATAATATTAGGCATCTATATTTCTGCTGTTTTGATTACATAAGTGATGGAAATCAAAATCTAACTGGTATAAATGGATGGAATGATGCAAATGCAGATAGATTACATTTTCTCTTAGCAACTGCAACCCAATCCACCCCTTTGATATCAGTGCACACAGTACACTAAGCAGTTTTATCTATTGCAGTGCTTCATGACGTTAATCTTTTGAACATGGTAATATACTATACGTTTGGGCTGTGAGTTCACACTCACAGTTAACATAATTTTCATGTCAACATCTTGTCACATACTTAAAGCATACATTATTATTGATCTGGGGGGAAAAACATGCTCAAGGAATACTTTTTTTAAAAAAGTAAAGGGTTGCATAGAATACATTTCAAGTGGAGAGATGAACTTTTCCTCCTTCTTTTCCACTAAACAAAAGGCTTCCAGCTGGTGTTGTAGTACCAACAATGCAGAAGCTGCTATTGAACCACATTATGTCTATTACACACATGCCAAAATTATTTCTGGCTGGATGTTGAACAAGAAGGTTAGATTAGTGGCATTAGCACATTGTATAATCTTCTTTAATATGAGGACATGTGTTTGCCTGAATATCAATCATCTCCAGATTGATTCTGTGTATAACAACTTTTATGGAACAGATTAAATAAAATAAGATTTATGAAGATTACACACACAGACACACACAAACATTTACCTTTGTGATAGGATGTCTTCTTTATGCCAATAAGTTGAACCCACGTTATATATATATTAAAAAAAAATCCTGCATTGCCAGAGGAGTTTTCTACCCAGCCATATTGTAGAAGTACTGATATTACCTCTAATGTGTTACTTTTGGGGGTAACAAGTTATGATGACATTGGCTGACATTCAGTGCTACAGTTACAGATTCGTAACCTAGAGTTATGGCTCTGTAACTGCTTTGAATTCAGCAAGACTACATAGTTTTACTATAAACTATGTAAATGGCCCCTCCCAGTTCACCTTGCCAACCAGTAGCCAAACCAGGTGAAGGAGGTCTGTTCATCTGGTGAATTGGTGCAAGGAGGATGACATTTCCACACTCCTCCTGCCAGCAAGTGTAGCTGCAACAAGGCCTTGTAGTGGGTTTCTGCTTCTAACTGTTGGAGTCTTGCTTGCAGAAAGGAATCAGTTGAAAACATCAATTTCCTTCCACCCCATCACCCTCTTCATCTGATCTGGCTGCTGGCTGTTAAGGTGGACTTTGGGGATAGGATGGGGAACAGGAGACATATGTAATTAGGTAGCCAATGGAGTATATCTGTGGTGATTGTTGCAACATTACAACCTATAATGTCATTCCGTGTTCTTTAGTGAAATGTTTAGAGTAATATTTGCTCACTACTTTTAAAATACTACTTTTCTTGTTAAAAGATAAATAATAAAGAGATTTAGGGCCTTTACAGACTGCCAGATATCATGCAGCTTGAGGCCACTTTAACTGCCCTGGCTCAATGCTACAGAATCATGGGAACTATAGTTTTTTCTGAGACATTGAGCCTTCTCTGTCAGAGAGCTTTGGTGTCACAATAAACTACAGTTCCCATGATTCCCTAGCACTGAGCCAGAGTAGTTAAAGTGGCCTCAAGCTGCATTATTTCTGGCAGTCTGTAAAGGCCCATAATAAAAACCCAAAAATAGTGTGCTACTTTTTAAAATAACATACCAAGCTCTGAGTTTAGCCTTGTGCTATAGAACTCCTTGGGCTAGGGAGCGGCTACCAAAAAGTTCTTCTTGCTTCACCTTGTGTTAATTAGTACCTGACTGGTATCCGCAAGAGGAAGCTTTCATCTTGAAATGGTTGGTATTTAGCTGCTACTGCTATTGTTGTTGTTTTAAGTTTATATACCTTTGAATACATAAAGTACAATGTTATAGTGGTTCAATATCGAACACAAGCATCCATAAAAACAATGCTGGAGTCATGAGTCTGCTAACCCCTAAGTAGAATTCTGCTCATAGAGCTTTACTGCCAACCCCCCCCCCCTGCCCGCCCTCAAAAAAGTAGGGCAGCTTTCATCAATTCCCTCTTTCCCTGTTCCAGCTCAGAGAAAATCTGCTCTGGAAGGATTCAGTGAAGCTGGACTATAAGTGGAATGGAATATCGGGGGAAAATATTGGTGGAAACATTTTCTTGTTTCTTTCCTCCAGCAAAATTCCAGTGACAGCTGCTTCCTTCCATGTCATTACAATGGTGAATCTACTATGTGTTCTACTCTGGGTTCAAGGAGATAGTCATGGTGTTGAACACAATGACCTAACAAATTCAGCACTTTGGATAGCTTTTTTTGTCTAAAACCTGGAGCAGCACTACTGACACATGGACATGGGAATCACCAACTGCTGCTATGAGATCCTCCACTGGATCACAGTCCTGTTTGTGAAGAGAAGCAGCTGTTCTATTTGGTGAAGCCTAGTTAAGATCCAAGCAAACAGAATAGAATGCCTGCATCTACAAGCTACAAAAGAAAAAGAAAATATCAATTAGAACATGTTGTAAGTGGCTCTTTCCCACTTTCTATTGCACCTTAGTCATAATCACATAAGAGCTTAAGAACTGCAAGAATATGCTTTGATTAGTACATTGAAAAATGCTTAGAAAATGTGACACAGTAGTCATATAGAATCTAACTCTTCCTAATACGAATTAGAGAATGTCCTTCAGTAATACTGTATGCTCTCAAGGTAGGCTTCAGCCCCAAAAGAATTTAAACAATTAAATGGCTTAAAGAAACCAGATGGACCAATGAACTAACTCATCTTAAGATAGCTTCCTATGTTCTTATATTCCTGAGATGGTTCATCAGATCCCCTGGCTCAAACCAGATAACATCATAAAGACAAACATCAGCATTGTAAATTGTACTCAGAAATAAATATAGGAGACTATCACTCTATACTCTTAAAACAGGGTTAGGTTGCTTTAACTGCTTTGCAGTTAAACAGGGTTAGGTTGCTTTAACAGCAGCGGGGACCAGGACCCCCTCCCTCCCCCCCAAGCCCATAAAAACACCTGTGCCGGGTGGACTCTCTTAAAAGCGGCGGCGTGCCTGAAGCCGCAGAGGACTACTGGTCACCCAGCAGCCCTCGGAGGACCAGCTTCACCTGCGTGGCTGGGGAGGAGCACCGGCGGCTTAAAATCTCCGCCATCTTTCAGCCCTTGGAGGACTATAATTCGACTCTGAATAATTTATGTATTTTTAAATTGCATATTTTAATTATTGTTATTTAATTATTGTTCAGTTTGATCTGTTTTTGGGGGATGGGGGGTGGGGGAAGGAGGGATGGGACTTAAACTGACTTATTTGTTTTTGATGTTTTGATATGTTGTGCGCCGCCCCGATTGCTTGGCAGAGGGGCGGGATATAAATAAAAATTATTATTATTATTATTATTATTATTATTATTATTACTTTGGCTGCCTCCTGTTGCATTTTGGAACTTGTAGTTTAGGAAGGGGCATTTAGAATATTCAGCCAGAGAGCCTTAAAGCCTCACTGAACTACAAACCCCAAAATGCAACAGGGGGCAGTCAGAGCTGTTAAAGTGACCTAGCCCCATTTTAAGAGTGTGGTGTGATAAGCTCAAAGTTTGTAGTTGTTTTTAAACTAGTTCCAACCTATCAGAGCCATGCAGAAGTATCTGGAGGTGTCCAGGATCTTGGCACTGCCAAGGAACTCAAGGATACCTTTTGCTACTTGATGTTAGTCTAGAGGGGCAATAGGCAACCAAACCAACTGATAACCTGCCTTCCTCAAGACAGAACATGCATCCAGATATGTTGGACTGCAAATTCCATCATCCCTAGGCAGCATGTCCAATGGCCTGCTTGCTATGAGTGATGAGAGAACTGAAATCAAACAAAGCTGAATTGATGAGGTCCTTGCTACATTTATTGTCTAACTGAAGAACAAAAGGCATTCAGCTGATTTTGTCTCTATCCAAGTATAGGCAGGCTCAATACATTGGTGTTTGGCCCCAGGTTCTGAACCCTGAAAAATCTCAGCAGGCATTAACTCAAAAATAGAACTTGTAAAAATTATCTTTTGGATCACAGTTCCCAGAAACTCATGCAGCATTTCTGCTGGTTGGCAGAATCTGGAAGTGGTCATCCAAAAGGAAAAAAGGAAAGCAGAAATTCAAAAAAAAAAGGTAATGAAACGGTTAATCTTTCTCTTGCCTATCAGCAGGTTTGACATTTATGATTTTTGTTTACTTTCTGATTTGCAAAGTTAAAGCCTACACTTCTGTTATGATCCTTTAGTGAAGGGAAAGGAGGGACAATAAATGCCAAATCCACTTGGACTCAGACTGTACAAGCCACAATCTTGCACCTTATTAGGATGCATTTCCTTCCCCCTTCCAGTCTCTCTGTGTGCTTTTTTTCCCCAACTCAAAAGAGCAGTAAGATGTTTGCCAGGTTTATTTGCTACATGCCTCATCATCTACCTTCATTTGCCCACCAGTGTCCTCTCCTTCTTCCAACCTCTTGCTCAGTTTTTGTAAGCTATCCCCCACCCACCCACCCCACCCACCCAGGCACATGCAGGCTGGCAGTGTGTCAACAGAGGGGCTCAGAGGGAGAGCAAAATGTTTGTGTCTCATTTAGGTTTTGAAAGCTGAGAGTTGGAACAGTAGAAGAGGAGGGTTCTCCCCGTGCGAGCATTCTGCCAAAAGCATGATATTCAGCCAAGATGAAGCTGGATTGTTTCCATTTTGCATGGCTCACTATAGCTCATTGGGAACTCCCAGTCACAGGGTATTAAATTCACTGGAAGATATTTAGATCAGGTTCATTTGCTGTTCAGAAAAAAAAATATTCTTGCCATCAACAGTTTACAGTGGGCCTTTTCAAATGAACCAAACATACACCTTTTTCTCTTGGCATTGTATGAGCTTTAGCCACAACCCAGCCCCTGTAACATGATACTTTGTGCCACATAAAAAAACTACCCTTACTCCAACAAGAACAAAAACAATAGTGGCTAGACTGACTAAGCAGACAGGTACGGTAATTTTCTGAGGAAAGGCATGAGAAGGCACACTGTGTTATCTTGCACATTATCTGAAAGAGGTGGATTGGAAGAAGAAGAATAGTGGTGCTGAATCTGACCTGTCCTGTAAGCAAGGCTGGCCCAAGACATTTTATTGCCCCAAATAGAGTAACAGATGGCACCTCTCCACTCCAAACTTGTGGCATTAACCAAAGGTGTGGGTTTTTTTGGCATCTCTAGGATAAAACCCCACAACAGTAAAAATACAGTAATAATGAATTAATAGCTAATAATTTGCAGCATTTTCATGATACACTAAATTGAGACTGTGGCAGCTACTTCATTCTGCTGAATGGTAGAGCTGGCACCATTTGTTGGAGGAGAGCAGAGTAAAGCACCTGTCAGAAGGTCTCAAAAGGAGGAGTGGTGGGCTACAGATGATGATTCACAGTGGTCCTAAGAGATGGCAGGAAAACAGAGTAGCATTGCCTCTCATGGGAGTGGAGGTGAGAGAGGTTGCTTGAAACATTGCCCTATCAACCCCATTTCCACCAAAAACACAGGACCTTTCCTCTGGACTGCAGAGACTCATGGAGAGAAGCACTTACAGCTACAGCCACTACCTCCCCCACCATCTCCTCTGTACACTATCTGCCCAAGCTAGTCCAGAAAGAGAGAGAAATCCATTCCATACCTATTAAGAGAGAGAGACACGGCTGTTCTAAGGCAGAGAAGGAGAGAGGCATGCAGGGAGAACCACAATTGAGAGATAATGTTGTCAAAAGGGCAGTAAAGGTTTTAAAGGTGCAGACACAGTAAAAGGAGTCTTGATACCATTTTAGCTGTCATTGGCCCAATCCCACAAGATCTTGAGATGTATAGTTTGGTGACTATACAATTCTCTGCTAGCAGTACTGCAGTTCAGAAGAGTGCACTAGAACTCTTTTGTGGTAGCTGGTGGCTGGTAGCTCCCATGTCAGTGGGGTAGTGAATCTATTCTAGATTTAAGTCTGAACTTTAAGCAGGTATTTTCGGGGAAAGGGCCCAGGATCTTGGATAGGTGCTTTAAAATTAAAATACCCCCCCCCCCAAATGTATTCATGGCCCCACTGACCTGGAAACCACTAGATGCCACTGGAGTGCTCTAGCAGAGGACTTGAAGCACCTTATCAAGCTATGGATCCCAGGATTCCATGGGACAGAGCTGTGGCAATTACCAAAGTGTCCCTGTGCAGCATCGGTTCACTCCTAAACCACTATTCCTTGCCCCCCCTTCAGCCTGCTCTCATCAGTGTCCACCCAAGCTTCTCTCTTCCTCATCCCCTCCTTCTTTTCTGCTTTCATAACCTCTTTTCCCCTCAGATTTAGTGCTGTGCCAAATTTTGACAAGGTTAAAGTTTCAATCTAGAAGTTGTCATTCAGGGCCCAACCACATTACTACTCCCCCTGCATTATGCTCTTTTGTAGCCTTTGTTCACAGCCCTTGGCCTAAATCCAATTGAAAGACACTAGATGCCTGGGTGGATGTAAGTGTGCACTTATTGTGTGTGGTGTGTGTGTGTGTGTGGACAATTGCCAGACAAGACCTTGAATAAGTTTGACTGAAACAGCTGGACTGTGTTGTTGTGTGCATTATGTTTTATAGCGACATAGTTTAGAGGACATTTCATTCAAATGAAATGGAAGCTCATCAGGAAATGCATGACATTGCCAGATAACATACGGTTGGAAATCTGAGAGTGGTCATTTACATGCAAGCATGAAGTCTAGGGGATACACAAAAATGTACATGATTACTGACACTTGAAATGTGAGTCAAGCCTCACATTGTGTTGGAACTGTTTATTTCTGACTTCCTTCTTGAACATGTAGGCCAGAATCTTGTTGGAGCTCTACTCTAGGGTAACTATCCAGCTTCACAAGTGGTTCACAAGTGCTGGCTTAAATTCAGGATGTCTCTGAGATATCCTTATACAAGTGTTCTCTTGGGTTGCACAGCATTTCACAGCCATCCTTGAGAGATACACAGGCACAACTGCAGCATTCTCCCACTAGTCTGGTCACCTTGGTTCTATATATAATCCCATGAAGTTACATGAGTGAAACACTGTGCTATACTAGCTCTCAACATGGGTTATGCCCATGGAGTATAATACACCATGCTAGAGCCAGCGGAGGCTAGCAGTCCTGCCATGGCTAGAACTATCCCATGCAGCTCCTGCAGATCATGAGGAAGATACAGAGGTACTTCAGCCTATGGAACACTGTAGATCAAAACATAAGTTGCAAAGGACAGAAAATGCTCTCATCTGCTTTAAAAGGCAAATGCTAAGCTATTTAGGCTAGCTGGGCTAATTTATAGCTGGCTATAAATTAGCTCAGCCAAAGTCATTCTGTTGCTGCATACAATCAGCCCCAGCATTCTCCTTTTGACCTTGTCTGATGTGTCTCACTTTATGGGTCTCTGAATTTCAGCATGTATCTTAGATTACTGTTTCTGGCGACTCCCTTATTGGCTTTCGACCTGGTTCAGGACTGCTTTTTATTTTTCAATTTCCAATTGCCTGGATCATGCTTCTCCTTCTACTAATACTTTGTCTAATATCTGGATCTAGCCTGTTTTTTTCACTATTTGTTCCTGTGGACTGTAGGAGCACCTACTTGGACACTTATCACCTATAACAGAATGGTGATGCTAATTGCTATTTACCTTCCCAATTAATATTTTCTCATATTAAAAGTTAAACAAAGGGCAGGAAAGGTGTCCACATTATGCTGTACATATTTGTTGTTGTTAACTGCCCTTGAGTCAATCTCAAGTCATGGTGACCCAAGACCCTCTGTCCTCCACTGCTCTGCTTAATTCCTGCAACCCCATATCCATGACCTCCTTAATAGAATCCATCCATCTGGCATGTGGCCTTCCTCTCTTCCTACTTCCCCCCAACTTTCCCAGCATTATTGTCTTTTCTAATGAGTCCTCCCTTCTCATGATGTGTCCAAAGTACGACAACCTCAGTTTGGTCATCTTGGCTTCCAGAGAGGTTTCCAGCTTGATCTGCTCTAGGACCCATTTGTTTGTCCTTTTGGCTATCCTTGGGATCCTCAACACTCTTCTCCAGCACCACATCTCAAATGAATTGATTTTCTTCCTATCATCTTTCTTATCTGTCCAGTTTTCACATCCATACATGGTAATAGGGAATACAATGGCTTGTATAATTCTAACTTTTGTGCTGAGTTGTATATCTTTGCTTTTTAGAATCTTTTCTAGTTCTTTCACAGTTACCCTCCCCATTCTTAATCTTCTTCAGATTTCCTAGGTGCAGTCCCCATTTCTATCAATGTTTGATCCCAGGTATGAGAATTCTTTAACTATTTCTATTTCTTCACTGTCTAGGTTGAACTTGTGAAGGTCCTTGGTGGTCATTTAATTTTGTGTTCTTTATGTTCAACATTAAGCCTGCCTTTGCACTTTCTTCTTTGATCTTCCTTAGTAGGTGTTACAGGTCTGTGAGGTTTTCTGCTAGTACTATAGTGTCATCTGCATATCTTAGATTGTTGATATTCTTTCTTCCTGTTTTCACTCCTCCTTCTTCTGTGTCCAAGCCTGCTTTTCTTATATGTTCTTCATACAAGTTGAACAGAGAGGGTGAAAGGATGCAGCCTTGTCTGATCCCTTTCCACATGTATAGTTCCATGTAAATTAAGAATTTCTTAAACTGGATATAAATTTAATTCACGGTGGTAGGGGGTATTTTTCAAACCTAGGTATTAACAGGCATTAATATTTGGGCTGAGGTATTAATAAGCAATAATTCTAAAAGAGCAGTCCTATAATGACTCTACAAAAATGTGTCCTGTTGAGTTTAAAGTGGGCTTATTCCCAGCCAAATGGATACAATATTATAGCCAAGGGTGGGGGCGGGGATGGGGAGAAAGAGAGACAAACAAAAGGCAGTAAGCTTAATCAAAAGCCACCCACTGAAATTTATTGCATAGTTGCCACAGAAAAGCAGTGTGTACCTTTGAGGTTACAGTGAGTGATATAGAGAATTTAAGACTGAAGGTTTTCAGGGACATTGTGAACAGTTCCTACTCCTGTGGTCATTACTTTTATCAGCAGCTGCTGTGTAGAATGAAGGTCTTAGGATAAGAGTACTGAGCTTATCGTTCGTCAAATAAGCTGGTTTATCTCTTCCAGCTTCAATCCTGGATCTGGGATGTCCAGGATGTTATCAGACATAAGTTACTGCCGATTTAGCCACGATGCTGCCAGCCGAATCCATCCCGAGTCGAAACCTCGCTCAGCCAGCACTTTTTCGAAGTCGGGGAGCTTCCAACTTCAAAAATTGGCCAGCTGAGTGAAGTTTCGGTCCGGGATGGATTCAGCCAAAGCAAAAAGCAAAGCAGCTTCATTTATATACCGCTTCATATCACGCTATGAGATGTCTAAGCGGTTTACAACTGTAAGCTCATTGCCCCCCAACAGTTGGGTACTCATTTTAGTGACCTCAGAAAGATGCAGGCCTGAGTCTAGCCTGAGCCCTGGCTAGTATTGAACTCGCAATCTTGTGTCTGTGAGTGAGTGGCTGCAATACAGGCATTTAACCACTGCGCCACCAGCCGGTGGTATCGCAGTTCAGTCGGTGGCGACGTACGTCTGATAACATCTGGGAGTATCCTGGATCCAGGATTGAAGCTGAAGAGGTAAACCAGCTTATTTGGCAAGCAGTAAGTTCCTGCATCATCCTGGGAATATCAAAAACAATCACTAGAAGTGGCCACCACTTGGATGATGCATCTGTAAAATTTCATGTGAAGGATGACTCTGTGTAGTGGGAAGAAGTCAGGGCATGGAGAAATTTGTGATGAGAATTTCAAGACCACTATATGTTGTGAAGGTTGCAGACATTGTGTGATGTCACAATAAGCTGGTACATGGATATTCTGGAAAGTCACATTACCCAAGGGCATTGCAAAATACAGTTCAGATGTCCTGGAAGTCCAGTCTGGATTGCTATGGGAAATTCCAAATTAATGTAATATTTTCAAAAATATGATCACATATGTGGCAAGCAGATAGACACTGTTAGGGATCTCAGTCCTAGATAAACTGGTGGTAAAAACTAAAAAACAAAACAAAACAGGGACAGTATAGCATAGTGTTTTGAGTGTTGGACTACAGTTCTGGAGAGCAGGGTTTAATTCCCCACTCAGTCATGGAAACCCACTGGGTGACCTTAGGCAAGTCACATGCTCTCAGTTTCAGGGGAAGGCAAGGGCAAACCTCCTCCGACAAATCTTGCCAAGAAAACTCTGTGATATGTTCACCTTAGGGTCGCCATAAATCGTAAATGATTTGAAGGCACACAACAACAAAAACAGTGAAATGCACATGCACACGCACACACACTGAAAAAAAAGTAGTTGCTGCTACTTCATGACTTCCCCTGCCAGCCTGAGCCTGCCAGTGTTTTCCATACTGTGGAAATGTGAGAGTTCTTTGCATTGGGAGTTATGATTACTCTGGATATGGCCAGAGAACCATGACAATAAAAAATCTATAGAGAGGACAGAATAGATCACACCAGCAGTATGATTGGTTTACAGAACTTAGGGGTTGTCTGCATGGGCCAAATAAAATGTCCTCCCCTGTTTCCACAACAATCAGTCTGGACAATACAGGGTACAAACCCAGGCTCTGGTGAGAATTCCAAATGATGTTCCTGGAAGATCTGGAGCAAAAAGTGATTTTTAAAAAAAAAAAACTTTTAAGAGTGTTATACCTCAGATTCAGTGTTTCCAGAAGTGTTACTCCTCAAATTCTTTCAAGAAGATCTGGAGCCCTTTCTTGCTATACTAGGTGGCTGTTTATTATTATTATTATTATTAGCTTTATTTATTAAGCGCTGTAGATGTACACGGCACTGTACAAAACCAAATAAAATCCAAAATATATAAAAAGCCTGCCTGTGGCGTACAATCTAAAAGTTAAAACAACAAATTAGAACATCATAAAAAACAAGTTAAAACATCAAATATCCAATATTAAGTCACGCATCAGGAACAACCAGGTCATGATTGCAAACTCCCTGGGAACGCTTCCCTAAACAGTGTGGTCTTTAACTCGGCTTTGAAGCTGGTTAGGGACGTGTTGAGTCGTACTTGTAAGGGAAGGAGGTTCCAGGAGTGAGGGGCAGCGAGCGAGAAAGGACGGATGTTTACAATTGTGTCCCACTGGATCACCCAGATCTGGTGTCCCACTGGTGCAAGTCACTTCCTCTGAGGTCAGAACAAGGTGCCCAGCCATGAGATCAACATTGGATCCCTTGTTCTGATCTCAGAGCAGGCAACTCACACCAGTGTTGGTGGTGCTGGCTAGCACAGCAGGACACGCATGTGAACAGCAGTCTGTCATCACAATGGAGTTCCCAGGGTAACAGGGGGATGTCAGGGCAGTTCCAGGGCCAGAATACTCTGGGCTGCTCTTGGAGTATTCTGGTCCATATGGAGCCAGCCATAGTCTATGTGTTAAAAAGGGTATTGAGTCCAATGCATTAGAAATCTTAGGATAGAAAAGATTAGCCAAAGAATCATTGCAAATAATAGAAATAATAGAATCTAGTGCTGGTGATATTTTATCGCTATTTTGATTAAAGCTCTGATACCGATCTTGGGGAAGAAATTAGAAAGAACAAAACAAAGGGAGAAAAAAGAAAATGTTTTGTTAACAGATGATTTCAAATATCCTCACAGTGGCTTAATATAGTATGCATTTGGGTCATGCCAAGGAACAATATTCCAGACTATAAATGATTGTTCTTTTGCACAGTTGTTCAAGAGCTCAACAAGGTAGGAGGTTATATCTGGTTTAATCAAGATGGGGGCCTAGAATCTGTCAGCCACTCTTGCCATACTCCTTAGAAACAACAACCAAAAGGCTATCTGAATTATTGTACATTGGAACATAAAATTGCCTAAGAAAGACATCTTGCATTTTACTTCAGACAGATACAAGAGGAGACAAAATGGAGACTGGAAATGATATGGACAATTCCTGGACAGTGGCATCACTAGGGGATGCAGGGGGTTCAGACCACACCAGATGACACCCTTAAAGGGGGGGAGTGACACCACTGCTCCTCAAACACCTACCTTTGGGCAAAAATGAACTGTGGCATCCATCTGCTTCCCTTTAAAATGCTTTAAGAGATAGTGGGAGTGGGGTGAAGCTCAGTGGGAGGAGAAAGGAGGACCCCAGAATTTTTTAAAATTAAAATTTCAAATTTCATTTTTTAAAAAAATGTCAAAATATTCACTATGTATATGTAGATACATTTAGATTGTGCATATAATGTTATAATTTGAAGGTATAATTTTAATTTTGCTGTTTGTTTATGTCACAACTATTAACATTACATTCAGTGGTACATATGGGAATCAGGATGTATGAGTAACATTAGTGCAAAAAAGCATTACTGAGGATTCTGTATGGTGTGAAATGGGAGGAGGAGGTCAATGGGGGCTGACACCATGGGTTACCGCACTGGGTGATACCAATCCTAGGGATGCCACTGGTCCTAGAGTCCTTCTTCCCTCCCTCAGGACTCATCTTCTATGGTCCCCCTACCTGCCATTAGTGGTCAGTGGACAGCAGGTGGTGTTAGAGAACCATCTTGCTATGTCCCTGGCAGCATCCATACTGCAGAAATAATCCAGGTTGACACCACTTCAACTGCCAATGGCTCAATGCTATGGAACTCTGGCAATTGTACTTTTGTGAGACAGCCTTCTCTGTCAGAGAGCTCTGGTGCCCCAACAAAGTACAAATCCAAAGATTCCATCACATTGAGCCATTGCAGTTAAAGTGGTGTCTACCTGGATTATTTCTGTATTGCGGATGCAGCCCCTGTAGCCAGACACAGGCTGACAGCATCCAGAAGAGTGCCAGGAGGTCCAGTCTTTATCAGCCACAAAATGGCCATGGAGGATGGCCCAGGTGGAGAATGCTGAGTCTTTAGGGGAAAGGATTGTTGCATAAGGAAGGTAGTTAATTACTTCCTTTCCAAAAACCTCAAAAAGACATACACAAATGTACGCTGGATTTACACTTGCACATGTCATTAACAGGGTACTTCTTGTTGTTGCTGCTTCTGCTGAGTACCTTTGAGTCATTTCTGACTTATAGTGACCCTAAGGCAAACCTATCATGGAGTTTTCTTAGCAACAGAATGCTAGCCATTGTTAAATACCATTTTCTGTGAAGCAACAAAATGGAACAAGTTTTTTTTTTCCTTGAAAGATGGATTCTGGCCCAGATCTGAACACTTGGTTCAACTCTTTGGCTTTTTTAAAACTGCTTTGTAAAAACTGTTTACATCTATTTTAAAATAATATTTTCATATGTTTTGGGTTGTCTTGGAAGTCCCAGGAGTCTAAGTAGAAATAAGAAAATTATCTTAATAAACAAAATTGTACTGTATCATTGTATTAATTTCTTTATACCCTGTCTTTTCACCAAAACTGGGACTCAAAAATAGTAAATAAAAGTTTTAAAAGTACAAGTACAAGCAAAATAAATCAAATTCATGAGAAAAAGAAGTTAAATTCATGACAAAGAAGGAAGGAATTTGAGGATTATATTTCCAAAGGGATATGATAACCCAACAAGCATATATTGAAATACAAGAAGCAGGCATACCAGATAGAACTATAGGATCTTGAAGCTATACTTTTATACACAATTATTTGAGAATAAATCCCCTGGGATATAGTCCTTCTATACTTTTAAGTCTCTTTTTCTTTGATTGTTCACAGGTACAGATCAAATCCAGTCACAGGCTGCATCAGTACTGCAAAAATAAACCAGTTTGGTACCACTTTAACTGCCATGACTCAATGCTCTGGAAATCTGGGAACTGTAGTTTGTTGTGGCACAACGAACTACAGTTCCCAGAATTCCAGAGCATTGAGTCATGGCAGTTAAAATAGTGTTAAACTGGATTATTTCTGCAGTGTGGATGCAACCTCAGTAGTCACTCAATTGCCTAAGCAGTGTGGATGCAACCTCAGTAGTCACTCAATTGCCTATGACTCTCCTCATCTCTCTGGTTTCATATGTGGTGCTGAGGTAGCTCATAGACTGCAGTTCAGGAAGAGAAGAAATAAAAGAAAGATGTTTCATCTGAGTTACTTCAAAGCTGTTCAGGGATAAGAATTACATCATTGTGTACTGTAAAGGCATCATTTGGTACATTGCTATATGAATCTGGGCAGTTACCTAGCAGCTTAGGGATGTATGAATCTGTTCATTTCTTCCCACATTTTTTTTAAAATCTCAATTACTTTCCATCCTATTTATGCAAAAAAATTGTGAATTGTCTTACATTCTCATAAAAAAGAAAAATCTGAAACATCTGCAGCAGCCAAATTCAATAGGTAAAGCTATTCCCAGAGGATTGGGTTATACCTACGCGTCATGTCACCATTAAAGATGCAATGCCTGACCAAAAAAAAACAGGGAACAGTACCACAAACATAAATATGCAGGAATTTAAAACTATATTTTAAGGGTTAAATATTTAAAAGCCTTTTGCTTTTCCCCAACTTCACTGAGGGAAACCTCCTTAACCCAAGTTCTTTCCACTAGATTTATAAAAGATTGTGCAAATTTTGTGAAGTTCTGACCAGGAAAAAAAATAAAGAAAATTCTCACCATTCCTTGACAAGCTTAAATATGTATCATGCTATAGCATGCATATGTACATTGCAGTGGTGTATATCCATATGACAGATCATGCATCAGGTAAATGAAAGACAGATAAAACCATTGTCAAGATACTAGCAGATTGTTTCTTGTGTGTATATGTACATGTGTGTTAGCAAAATGTTCATGCTGCTTTACAAAGAGGTGAGTGGGAGTCACTTGAAGAAAATGCAGTGTATCTTTGAAGCTCAGAAGAATGTGAACTATATAATCAAAAGGTTGCCATGGTAAGCCTGCTGTATAGGAATCTTTTTGTAGTTTTGTAATCACAACAGTCTTTATAAATTATTGTTACATAAAATTTAACAGCTCCAACCTTCCTTCCACTGTACTTTTGCTCCCTCATCTTGGCAACCAGTGTGTCCCTCCAAAAACACCAATGTAGCCAATGTGTGCCCCTCCAATAACACCAGGGTGCAGTGATTTGAGAGATGGACTATGACTCTGGAGAACAGGGTTCAAATCCCAACTCGGCCATGGAAACCCATTAGGTGACCTTGGGCAAGTCACACTCTTTCAGCCTCATAGGATGGCAATGGCAAACCCCCTCTGAAGAAACTTGCCAAGAAAACCCTATGATAGGTTTGCCTTAGGGTTGCCATAAGTCAGAAATGATTTGGAGGCACACAACAACAACAGTATCCCTCCTGCCTGCTTCTTTCCTTTGATGCTAGTCAAAACAAGGGAAGAACTGAAAGGAATGAGAAGATATGTAGAATCATATGTATCAGCACAATTTTAAACAGTCTCAGGTCTCTTCCTTACACTATACCCAGAACTTAGGAATGTTACTTTTAGGACTCTGAAATACCTGTCTCTCAGATGAACCTACCCAAGTTTAGGATTGAAATTCCTTCCCATGGGAAAAGCTAGGCTGCCTTCCCTTTGCTTCCTTTTCACTAGAAGGTAAAGACTTTGGCTGGCATTCAGTATTGCAGTTACAGATTCATAACATAGTCTTACTGTAAGACTACGTCATTACCACTTCAGCCCAACCTAAAAGCCAGCAGCCAGATCAGATAAAGGCAATCCATTCAACTTACAATCAGGGTGCAAGGAGGATGAGCTTTCCACCCCTTCCCAGCAACAAGCATGATTGCAATAATCAGAAAAAGATCTCCTTCTTGCAGCCTGGCTCGCTGGCAAGACGGGGGTGGAACTGTCATCTTTCTTGTGCCCAGATTAGAAAATGAACAGATCTCTTTTGCCTAATTGGGCTGCTGGCTCTTAAGGTGAGCTGGTGGGTTAGGCTAGGAGAAATTTAAACCTAACTAGCAGCCAATGTAGAATATTGACACTTTTATTTTAAAAGACATTTGATTATTAATTGGTTGCAATGAGGGTTTTTTCCACTCTCTCTGTGTGTGTATTGTATTTTTGTCTGGTTCTTATTGTTGTTGTGTGCCTCCAAGTCATTTTTGGCTTATGGAGACCCTAAAGCAGGGGTCAGCAACATATTCTTACCTGGGGCCGGTCCGCTGGTCTCCAGGTCCTCCGCGGGCCGAGGAGGGTGGAAAAGGCGCTGCGCATGCTCACGCTCACACGCATGCACAGTACGCCGGAAGTACTGTGCATGCGCATGCATACTCACTCACACATGCGCAGTACTTCCAGCATACTGTGCATGCGTGAGTGTGTCACGGCCACCATTTTGGAAAACAAGTACTCCAGCGCATGCGCGAACGAGTCATGGCTGTCATTTTGGAAACAAAATGGCAGCCATGACGTGCACGGTGGGGGGCAGCGGGCAGCGGCAGGACCGGCCTGGGGCCAGTCCAAAGGCCTCGGGGGGAGGCAGATGCGTTCCCTGGGCCGTAGTTTGCCGACCCCTGCCCTAAAGCAAACCTATCATAGGGTTTGCTTGGAAAGTTTTTTCAGAGGGGGGGGCATTGCCATTGGCTGAGAGAGTGTGGCTTTCCCAAGGTCACCCAATGGGATTTAATGCTCTAGTGGAGAATCGAACCATGATCTCCAGAGTCCAGTGCTCAAACTTCTACACCAATCTGACTGTATCATAATCTTTTAAAATGATTTTACAGTTTTTAAAATTGATGATGATGTGATAGCTTGTTTAATTATGTCTTAACTTTGTTATCATGAGGTTTTTAGCTTTATTTTGTTTTAGACTTTCTGGAAGCCACCTTGGAGCTCATGCAGGAAGAAAGGCAACATATAAGTGAAATGAATGAATGAAAGAATGAATAAGACTACAGTTCCCCAAATCCCCAAGACAACATTGTAGCTTAATGATACAGGAATGCAGTTATGTTAATGAATTTGTGAGCAACTGTGAATGGTATGAAACATAATAAACAGAAACAAAATAGGAATGAGGGAAGGTGGGAAAAGCAGGAAGAAGACGCCTGTGGTGTGCTGCATTTTGATATTAACGTTCCATTGAGCGGTTCTGCAAGTACAGTTTGAAGGTGAATATTGTTTGGCAACTGCTGTAGGGATTCTCTTTGTATGGTTCAGATTGCTTTTTTTTATTACTGGGTTTATAGCCATTGCTTGGAGGTTGGAGTCTTGGGCTGGAATTTACCCCTGCTCTCTATTAATTGTACTCTTTTGCTCCTACCTCTTCTATTGCTATCACAGTATCCAAGAAGTATCTTGTTTCCTGCATCTTTCCTTTGTGTATGCATTTCTTTTAACTTCACTCATTCCCTTTCAGAGAAATATTTTGTTTTGTTTTTTAGAAATTCATGAAGGAGCATTTTTCTCCCCCCAAGTTTGAAACAGGGGTGTGGAAGAGTAAAATCAAGGATCAATTCATTCTGGTGAGGTTTTGTGGATAATAATGCAACATTAATTGATATGCCACATAGAATTAATTTAAGTCTAATAAACCCCCTTTTCAATGTAAAAATAATCAGCACAACATGGTTCTTTTTAAAAGCTTTTTATTATAAACACAACATAGTGGCACTTTTCTGTTTACTTTCCTATCTCTGAAAGGTATTAACGTGAGGTTGAAAGGAGACTGTGTAAATTTTCATTGAAATTACAAATGAGAGAAAATTTAAATAAGTAATCAGCATGCAAAGGGATTGTGCAGCACCTTTGAGACTGTGTGAAAGAGGTTGTAGCATGAACATTTGTAGACTGATTCCTCTGATGCATGTTCAAATTGTGCTAGTGCCATCAGTTGAGTCCCTTTGTCAAGAAGTGGCATTCTCCCTTGTATAATTTTGCTAGATTGAATGGATGAGTTTGGCAAGCAATCTCAAAGGACAAGATTCATCCCATGTATTCCACAAAAGTAATCTGGCAAGTGTGGTCATTATTTTTGTTTTTTTTTTTTTAATGTTCAACATTAAGCCTGCCTTTGCACTTTCTTCTTTGATCTTCCTTAGTTGGTGTTCCAGGTCTGTGAGGTCTTCTGCTTAGTATTATGGTGTCATCTGCATATCTTAGATTGTTGACATTCCTTCCTCCTATTTTCACCCCTTCTTCTTCTGTGTCCAAGTCTGCTTTTCTTATAATATGTTCTGTACACAAGTTGAACAGATAGAGTGAAAGGATACAGCCTTGTCTGACTCCTTTGCCAATTGGGAACCATTCTGTTTCTTTGTGTTCTGTTCTAACAGTAGCCTCTTGTCCTGAGTACAGATTCCTCATTAGGACTGTCAGATATGTTGGCATTCCCATGTCTTTTAGGGCATTCCATAGCGTTCCATGATCTATGCAGTCAAATGCTTTGTTATAGTCTATAAAGCACACTGTGATTTTGTTTTGGAATTCCCTGGTGCGCTCTATTAGCCATCGTACGTTTGCAATGTGATCCCTAGTGCCTCTTCCTTTCCTGAACCTTGCTTGGACCTCTGGGATCTCTCTTTCCATGTATGGTTGGAGTCTATGTTGCAGAATTTTGAGCATGATTTTGCTTGCATGGGAGATCAGTTCTATGGTCCTATAGTTGCTGCAGTCTCTTGTGTCTCCTTTTTTGTGGATGGGGATGTATATTGTAGAGAGAGTAATTGGGACATTTTCAAAACAGCTGGAAAGGTGTGACAGCAGAAGATTAATCAGGACTGTCCCTGCCAAATTGGAACAATTGTGGATGGTATGTCATTATCATTAAAGTGTAAGACTTCACTGCAGACTTGTGTGAGTCTCCATGTCTTCACCTGTAGCAGATAGCTTGTCATTTTTCATGATGAATACTATTAAGACCCTTTGGTTGCTGCAATATTTATCTCTGCCAAATCAGGACAGCTGAGGGATATGAAAATATTAGCTGTAGAAAACAGAATAAAATGTGACGAAAACCATAGAAGAATTAAGAATGTCATCCATGAAAACAAAAGAAACTATGGGAAGACAAGGTAGGGTTTCTAAAGTTTTGAACTGAGAAAATAAATAGGCTCCTTGCTCTTATTTAAAACATTACACCATATGAAAAATGCAGTGAAGTTTGGATCTAGTGAACACAAGAACACCAGAAAAACCAGTGAAATCAATTAGCAGCATGCTTAGAGTTTTGTTTTTTCACCCACACAGAGCATCCCACTGAGTTAGAGTAAACACAAACATAAGTAGCTGGATCTAACAGAGTTGGTCTGCTGACAAAACAGTATATGTGAGAAGAACCAGTAGAGACAATGGTCAGAATCCTATTGGGGTGCTGTATGCTTGGAAGTGGATTTGCATCTGCAGGAAACAGAATTGTGAAGATGTGCAAGGTCCGTATCTAGTAGAGACCTGCTCTTATGTAACTACGTAGCAAAGCCAGCAATGGAACCGAAGCAAATCAGGTTTCTTAGCACCCCGCTACTTAATAAAGTGCAGGCAAATGTATGTTAAGTCATGCAGGATTCCAGTTGATCTCTCTTGTAGCCTCCATTTGGACCCTCAAAAATTAAGGGTTTGGAAGCAAGTCTTTGGGAAGTATAGGGTGGGTGTAGTGAGGGAGGAAAAGAAATAAAAGAAAAGTTCATTGCATTAGTGGCTATGTGCTAGCATCATGCTAGGTTTAAGATATGCTAATAGCCACTAGCCTAAATGGCTTATAAAAGACACATTAGACAGATTAATGGAGGATATAGATCCATCAATGGCTTTTAGCTTGATGGTTTCAAAACTGAACCTCTTTACTCGGAGTCAAAATGTATCAGACTGCTAGGGACTAATGGCAGGGAAGGCTATCTGGACTCCCCAAAGCATCTGGCTGGCTATAGTTGGAGGCAGAGCACTGGGTTACATAGATCTCTGGGTTGCATGGATCAACCCAGCCAGGCAGTTCTTGTGTCCTTAAAAGTCTACATTGTTGAAACATTAATTAGCCAAAAAGTTCTTGACAAAGTGCCACAGGAATAATTAAAATATATTCTGGCAATGTTTGCTATGCATGAAGAGATGGAAAAATGAAGAGCAGTTGGAAAGAAAACTAGAATTTTCTGAATGGAGCAAAAATTAATTAAAACAGCAAAAGGCTTTTTCCTCTAATTGGAAAAGACATATAGAGCAATGTCCATATCTAGTGCTGGTTTGGTTGGCTGTAATAGTGCATACCATGCAGAATTTAGAAACAAATCATTGAATCCCAAAGGACTGTGTATTGTTTCCCTTCAGATTCACTCTTTCTGAAGAACTAGCATCTCAGCCATAGAGGCAGAAATGTGTCCTGTGGATGCCTTTGGGAATACAAATAAAACAGAACAAAAGAAAAAGAAAAGGAAGGTAGCCAGGTTAATCTTTGAATAAAAAATCCAAAATCCACATTTGGAAATAATGTGTTTAACTGAACCAGCTAAAATGAATTCCACAGAACTCTTCATCAGACTGGGGGGGGGGGATCAAAATATAGAACAGGGGTAGGCAACCTTTCCCCTTTAAGGGCCGAGGGACTTCAGCTCCCAGAAGCCTCAGCCATGTTGGCCAATAGTCCCAAGTTGGCCAATAGCTCCTGGGATTCTGGGAGCTGAAGTCCCTCGGCCCTTAAAGGGGAAAGGTTGCCTACCCCTGATATAGAATATGGGAGAAGAAACAGAAACGTTCAAAAATGTGAAGGCATGCAATAACTATTCAATTAAGCTCACTCTCAAGATGGAGATAACAGAATAAATGGATCTCTGAGGGAGTTCTAAAGCCTAGGAACCACTAAGGCTGGATTTGCCCTGCTGAAATGATCCATATTGACACCACTTTAACTGCCATAGGTGAATGCTATGAAATTGTAGGAATTGTAGTTTGTTATGACACAAGAGTTCACTGATGGGGAAGGCAAATGTCTCACAAAACTCCCAGAAGTCCATAGCACTGAGTCTTGGCAGTTAAAGTGGTGTCAAACTGGATTATTTCTACAGTGCAGATGCAGCTGATGTAGACTCTCTCACACACCTCCAAGAGCTGCATTTGTGTGGGTGGGAGGACAGAGAATGGCCTCTCTCAAACATCTCGGGGCCTGGGCAGGTTGTATGAGAGAACATGGTCCTTGAGATAGCCTTAACCAAGGCATGTAGGAGTACTGTCACCAACTATTATTATGAAGCATGCCTGTGCTTCACAGTGGGACAATGAACCACTCAGAAAAGGCAGAGAAAAATACTGAAACATACAAGTGGACATTCAAGACCACTGGGAAAAGAAAAAAACTGTTTTTCCAGTGGTATGATGGGTATTCTGGGAGCAATTCCAAACAAAGTGCCAAACATCTAAATAAAATCACTCTGGCTTTTAGCAGATAGACTCACAATTGCCAAAAGTGACATTACTTGCAGCATGCCACATTATAAAATAAAAAACAACCCAAAAACACACCTCTCACTGATTTCTAGATTTTTAGATATAATTCAAATCATCAGTGGTCAAAACTTCCAGTGAATAACATTTGGAACATTGTGGAATTGAGAGATGATGATGATGATGATATAAGAAACAACTGAAAATCACAGAGAATTTTAATTATGTTTCCAGTACCAACAACAATACTCAGCTGTGCACACCTGCAGAATGCATGCCCTTTTGAAGGGGGGTAACAGCTTCTCAGATCAGCAATGGCAGCAAAGAAAAGGAGCCAATGGATCAAGGTTTTTTTAAAAGTA
Organism: Phrynosoma blainvillii; assembly: GCA_026167975.1. Taxonomy (NCBI): domain Eukaryota; kingdom Metazoa; phylum Chordata; class Lepidosauria; order Squamata; family Phrynosomatidae; genus Phrynosoma; species Phrynosoma blainvillii. Next base: position 80,400,793 of record JANUYF010000002.1, read on the forward strand.
TCTTTGAAAGTGGCAAGGTTACCCAAAATCTTTAAATTTCACCTGTGAAACTTGTCTAATCAGTCTACAAATCTGTGTCTATCCTATTTAATATAAATTGTTGAGGGGGGAATACAGGTATACATTATTAGACCAGTTTCCATGGAGATAGAGAAAAGAAGGTTAAGAAAAAAGTATTCCTCTGATTAAAAAAGAAAAAGAAAATATCACTTTGTGTCATTATGCTTCCAGTGTCATCTTAACTATTTGGTACAGGCACTCTGCAACCAAGTTTATGACTATCCATGTTTGAAGAATGTTATTTTTCTAGCTCTTTTGTACTCAGTTCATCTGAGTGGGCTGTAGACTATTTTAAAAAATCTGAGCAAAACTGGTCTAGCTATTCATTTCAAAATATAGAAGAAACATTTTCAAGTGTAGGAAGATGTCATGGAAAAGCTGGGAGAGAGGTGCATGAGATTATAGTCTGCTTTCACAGATACCCACAAGAACTGAGAGCTGCTTCACCAAAGAGGTATCACATATAGGTGTAGTACATCTGTGAATTGACCATAAGAACATAGCATTGGACAAGGGTGTTGAGCATAGGACCAGACAAAGGAACATAGGATCGGATAACAGGATCAGACATAGGAATACAACACTGGACATAAGGACATTGTTGTTGCTATGTCCCTTCAAATAAACTCTAGACCAGGGGTAGGCAACCTTTCCCCTTTAAGGGCTGAGGAACTTCAGCTCCCAGAATCCCAGGAGCTATTGGCCAACATGGGACTATTGGCCAACATAGCTGAGGCTTCTGGGAGCTGAAGTCCCTCAGCCCTTAAAGGGGAAAGGTTGCCTACCCTGCTCTAGATTATGACAATCCCATCCTAGGGCTGTTTTTTGAGGGAGCAATATTTATTCAGAGGAGGTTTGTCATTGCCTTCCTCTAGTTAGAAAGAGTATGACTTGCCCAGGGTCACCAGAAAATTTCTATGGCTGATTGGGGATTTGAAGCCTGGTCTCCTAGAGTCCTAGTCAACTCTTCACTACATTGGATCTCTCACATAACGAGATGTCTAATGCCAAATTAATGTTTTTGACCAATATCAATCAGCATGTGTTTCATAGACTACAGCAAAGCATTTGATTATATAGATCACAAAAAATTATGGAATGCACTCAAAGATATGAGGGTGCCACTACAACTGATAGTCCTGATAAGGAATCTGTACCAAGGACAAGAGGCTCACCATCAGAACAGAATTCAAGGAGATAGAGTGGTTCCCAATAGGCAAAGGGGTGCATCCTATCACCCTACTTCTTTAACTTATATGCCAAAAACATCATAAGAAAAGCAGAATTAGAAACAGAAAAAGGAGGAGTTAAGATAGGAGAAAGCAACAGTAACAATCTAAGATATGTGGACGACACCATAATATTAGCAGAAAAAGTTCAGGAACTGGAACAGTTAATAAGAAAGGTCAAAGATAAAAGTGCAAAGGCAGGTCTGATGCTGAACACCAGGGGTAGGCAACCTAAGGCCCAGGGGCCGGATACGCCCCCCCCCCCCCGAGGCCTTTGGATCGGCCCCAGGCTGCCGCTGCCGTCCCCCGCCATGATATTGATTATTGTTGTTATTACTTGTTCTTGGGGTTTTTCTTGGCAAAATCTCCACAAGGGTTTTGCCATGGCTTTTCTGGGGCTGAGAACATCTTGTTGTTATTGTATGCCTTCAAGTTGTTTCCAACTCATGGAGAACCTGAGGCAAACCTATCAACAGGGTTCTCTTAGCACAGATATGTTCAAAGAGGGTTTGCCTTTGCCTTCCTCTGAGACTGAGAGAGTTACTTGCCCAAGGTCACACAGTGGGTTTCCATGGCTACGTGGGGATTTGAACCTTGGTCTCCACATTCACAGTCCAATGTTCAAATGGCTATACCATTTTGGCACTCATCATATGATACCAAATCCTTTTAGGGCCTGTATGCATGTGCCAAAAGGCCTGTGTTCCCCCTGATCTGACATCATTCTGTGCAAACAATGCAATCCATTAGCCCTGGGCTGGGATCAACCACTCCAGACACCAAGCTGGCAGTTCTAGACTGATCCCAGCCCAAGGGCCCTTAACCCAGGGCAAAAGGACCCAATGTTTGCTGCAGAGTTTCCTTGAAACTCCACGGTGACAGCCAGCACACTCTGGATGTCTCTCACCTGCCTCCATCATCGCTTCTTCTCTGAAGGCCTCCACCACAGCCTGCGTTGTTGGATAGGGGTACATGGCCATGTGAGTGTAGCCAGGCACCCTGTTTCCACACTCATGCGATGCAACAAGGGTCTTCAGAGAAGACACAACAACAAAGGCAGGTAAGGGGTGCACAGTGGAAATGGCTCCATGGCATGGCACTTAGCCATCACCACACCAGCCCAGGGACTGACCTGGATCAGAACCAGGAGCAGGATACCACAGGCTTGGCCTATAGTATCCTGCCCATCTGCGATGACTTGTACTCACCCACTTCTTTACCATATTCACAGACATACTACAGCTGACTAATACAGTAAGCTGAGACAATATCTCCCATGTGGACAAAAAGATCTGAAGGCCTGCTGGGGGCAGCGGGTAAAGGAATGTGTTTTGCTTTCTGCTGCTTCAGTGAGTAGGATCTGAACCAATGGGTTCAAATTCTAAGAACAGAGATTCTGACTCAGCCTTCTTCATGTTAATAACATGCAAATCCAGTCATGTAACAGACTACCTTGGAACATGGTGGACTCACCATCACTGGAGGATTTTGAACAGAGTTTGGATTGCCATCAGGCACACTTCAGCTGTAGAGAGCAGGTTGGACTAGATTGCCTTTGGAGTCCCTTCCAACCATATGAGTCTATGCTGGTTATGTGAAAGTAATCTGAATATTGCTTTCCAAAATCCTTTGAAAGACTTGATCCACTGATTGCTGCAGTATTTTAATGCTAGAGCAAGATGGTTGGTAATGACTGACAATACTTTGTATGTTACATTTATTTTTGATTATATTCTGTTTCCAGTTCTTTCTCTTCCAGAGTTTTCTAATGTTCTGAGGATCTCAGTGAGTTCATGGACTTTATGGCCCACTAGTCTTAAGAATTTGAAGCCAGGAGCTTAAAAGGATAAGCCACCATTTTATTCCATCTCCCAAGAGGAGGGAAGCAAGTGCATTTTATCTCAGCCCCCAAACTTTAAACACTTACGTATTCTTGAGGCTGAAGATCTTTTTGATATGTTTATCTGAAAATAAAGATAATGATGCTGCAAGAAGCACAGGTAAGATGTACTTGGAAAATATATTATTGGAACTCTTGGAAAAATGACAACATGCAAGTTCTCACTGTAATCAAAATCAAATAAACACCCTATTTGAGTATTGAGAAAGGTTGCACAATACATGTGTTTAGTGGAAACATACTAGCCCCAGCACTTCCAGCTCTGTTTTCATTTCTCTTTATATATAGAAGAGAGGGGGGCTTTCTGAATGGGACAGCCTCCTGTATCCATGAAAGCTGGCAGCAAAGTTTCCTAATGCTGGGTAAGTCCCTTCAGAAAGTTATTGCAACATGGAGACAGCAAGGAAAATGATGTTGGAATGGTTTTTACCTATCTCCCAACGTTTATTTTACTCGTTTGCAGAATGCCTAAAGAACAGGGCTTAATGTATTACATAAACTGGCCATTTCCTCCAGCCAAACATATTTCAGATCCTAATGTAAGAGATTTCTTTGAAGGGAAGGGGAAGGGGAATGTTACAACACCACCCCTTTGTTCTTTGAGGTCCATGATAAGCCTATGCCAGATTCTATACTTCCAAGGATTTTTTAAGTAGCTTCAGTCAGGGGCTTCTTCCCCTGGTTTTACAGTAAGGGTCTCTCTACACAAGCAAGGACTTTCCATTATGCCACATCTTTTTGCAATCCTCTCTTCTGCTCTCATTTAAGGGAAAGAATCCTTCAGGTAAATCTTCCCCTGGGGTTCTAAAAAAAGTCCTCTGGAACCACATGGGGTTCCTGTGTTGGCTAAGCCACCTATCAGGCTCTCCATAGCTGTTTCTGGCATGGTGGTCACAAGAAGAGTTGTAGGGTATGGGCTCATCTAGCTTGGCCAGTTTATTTGTAAAGCCAATCTGGCTCGTTCCATCTTCTCTGCCTATTTCTCCCTCCCATTTTCCTGCTTTGCTCTTCCAAGGTAGTCAGCTATTCTTGTTGTTATCTGCCTTCCAGTCTATCTTGACTCATGGTGACCCTGTGGATGAGACATCTCCAGGACTCACTATCTTCCACTTCTCTACTCAGTTCCTGAAACCCCTTGTCCATATCCCCCCTAATTGAGTCCATCCATCTGGCATGAGGTCTTCCTCTCCTTCTTCTACCCTTTACTTTCCTAGCATTATTGTCTTTTCCAGTAATCTATGTTTTCTCATCTATGCCTTTTCCTAGCTGTTGCAAATTACCCTCCTGAGCTCAACAGGCATGTGAGTAGCATTCTCTCATATTTTGCAATACTGTCCTTAATGATCCCTCCTGACTGGCTTGTAGAAGTGTTTCCTATCCTTCAAAGTTTCCTTGAGGGTACCAGCAAGTTCTGCTCTGGGGAATCCCTCTGTCTTCTTACTGAAACGTATGTGATGCTCTTCTCTCCTGCCAAATGTTATTCCCACAACAGCCCTGTAAAGAAGATGAGATTGTGCAGTAATAGTGATTTGAACCCAGGTCTCTATAGTTCTAGTCTAGTATTTTAATCATGGCACCATGCAGAGTTTCAAAATGTGTGATTCACAGTAGATATGTTATTTCATAGCTGGTAAAAGTGCCAAATGAAGAACATGGATAATTGTTATTATACAGTAGTGTCTGTATAATACAGTAGTATACAGCTGCCAAGTCAGTAGGGCAATGAATACACTTGCGTTTAGTCTGAACTGTAAAGTTGCTATCCAATGTGCTGAATCTATTTGGGGATAGAGTTCAACACCTTTTACAACTTCACTGTCACCAGTTACCATGGCTATTATGTGGACATTTTTTAAAAAGAAGAATTTGCAGGTCTCAAGGAACAGTGGCTCATTATATTTTCATTGACCCGAGAGATATCCAGTGCATTTGACTGATGAGAAGTTCAGATATATGAGGAAGCTGTTGCCATATTATGAGATCAGCCGAGTCAATGTAAATGACATGAATTTAGATTACGGTACTCATTTTTAAAACTCTGCCAAATGTCTCTTGTATATATAATGAATGTTTTTAAAACAGTTTTTAAAAAAGCCCAAATCCTACTAGATTACTACCAAAAAAAAAAGGTGCAGGAGACAATGTGCCTTTCAAATCTTGGAACATGTTGATGTTTTGGACCCCTCAGCAAGACTTTCATATGAGATAGTTTTAAAATAAAACATTATTAGAATGATTTCTTAATGATGACATCTTGCTGTATACTGGGTTAGGTCCAGTGTAGGCACATGCAATGAACTTTCAGAAGCTGTTCCACACAGGAACCCCCCTCCCATTTCCCACAGTAGCCTCTCCAGCCCCACTCACATGCTGCACATCAGGTCAGGGGGCTCCAGAGAATGATGTGGATGCATCTACACTGTAGAAATAATGCAGTTTGACACCACTTTGTCATGGCTCCATCGCACAGTATTTTGGGATGTGAGGCACCAGCACACTTTGGCAGAGAAGGCTAAAGACCTTGTAAACTACAAATCCTAGGATTCCATGAGAATCCTACAGCACTTAAAGTGGTGCCAAACTGCATTATTTTTACAGTGTAAATGCACCCTATATCATGGGACACTGAGGGAAAGAGACAAAACTGCCCTGCCCCAATTTGGTAGTGGTAGTTCCTTCTACTCAATCCCCCCCAAAGCCTACCCCATTCAACAGCACCCCCCTCCTGCCTCGGTGTAAAATGAGGGGGCACAGGTTTTGGGCTTGCTGTGGAGAGGAAGGAAGAATTCCACTGCTGATGGCCCCTTTGCACATTTCTAAATCTGGATCCAACTCATTGTATCATTTTAAACAATGAGAATAAAAATAGACTGTGTTCTATTAATGTTCTAGAATGGCCTAGATATATTGGCCAATTCACATTTGAATTTTTCTCAGGCCATTTTAAATCAATCCATTGGTAGTTTGTGTTCTTGGCTCTGCCTGGTGCATGAGGCAACATAGAATGTGAGCCTGCAGTGTTAATAATAGTTTTAAATTGCATTTGGGAGCAAAGAGAAAAGACCTCAGAGGTACTGAGAAAATAGTTTATAGGTCAAACTTCCTACATCATATTTTAATTTTATGATACTTTGCTTACATTTCAGCAAATTTGTTTCTGGTCTATTAACTCTTCAGAGATAATGTGAATATGGAAGATAATTTGAGTTGTGTTTTGAAACCCTAAATCAGTTATCCCTGTGGAAGAATCAATAGACCTGATACTTAGAGCCAATAAACCTTCCTCTGGGTACCTTTGAGGTCAGCTGTGTTGTATCTGATGGCCTTCCATCTTTCCTTCTTAAATGATGTTTTAGCTAGTTTAAGAGGTATAGGTTTACCTCAATAAATAGGAAAATATATGGAAAATGAAAATTAATGGGCTAAAGCAATGGAAACAAAGCTGCTAAAGTGTAACCAAGTATCATAAAGCTAACATATGGTGCATAAGATGCCATTTTTGCTGGCAGTACAATACACAATCTTAAGAGCAGACTACCCTAAAATGAAAAATGAAACCTTAAGTTCAATGGACTGAAATGACTGAATTATTTACAACACTGCCATGTCTGAGGTCTGGTTAACACCAATTTTATTGCTGTTAGCTCAAGTTAGCCAGTACATCCATGAAAGAACAAGTCTCAGACACTGATTCCATTCAGGCAACCCTACATCACATCAAATTGTGTGGTAAAACTCACCTTATCAGTCAGCAATATGATACCAAAACCCAAGCTATCCTGATGTAATAGAGTTTCAGCACACAGGCCTATTAGTAGGAGTCTCAGGTACCCAATAAAGACACATGCATTTTAGGAATATATGAGGAATTTGCTCTGTTGAGTTATTTTTTAACATGGGTCTTTAAAAAGTGTGGCTCACCAATAGGGTCAGAAGGGGGAGGGAGAGTCAGGGAGGTGGGTGTTACCTAAAATGCAAGGGTCCTGAGAGGATGCCCACAGTCAGTATACAGGGGGGGGGGGGGCAAATTTAATTGGCTTAGAGATGAAGGTTGTGAGAGGACTTCAAGTAACTAAAAAGCTATTGTCAGACCTATGTATAACAGTTCCAAAAAACTGAACTCCAGAATGTACGCTCAAATGTAGTTTTATTCATAACAGCAAAAGGGAAATCAGCTTTCACACAAAAACTCTCTCGCACACATACAAGAGCTAATGATATAAAGGTGGTATCTGATAGCAATTTAGAGGGCTTAGCAGAGGGCAATACTTTACTGGCTGCAGGCACAGAGTTCCAGTCGGGGGAGAAAGTGAATGAGTCTGGCTCAGCATGCAGCCTAGGACCTGGGTTGTCCTGTGTGTGCCAAGGAGTCAAGGGAGAAATGGACAGAGTGGCTGTCTGAACTCAACTGAGACCAAATTGGTACTGTCCAAGTGGCCATATATATATATATATATATATATATATATATATATATGAAAAATCTATCCTGGGGCAATTTTGAGATTTGAATGGGTTTTCCAGGTGAGAGAATGAGCAAGGAAGTTGACAATCACCCAGCCATTCAAAGAGATGTCCCTTAATAAAGGCATATAAAGGGATGCAGTGGCTCAAGTGGTTAAGACACTGGACGTTACCACACTGGCCCTAAAGCAGCGTCATTTCAGCCTCGTTTCAGCCTCGTTTCAGCCTCGTTTCAGACTTTTTTTCCGTGTGTTCACACGACGTCGCAGCAAACCCCGCCCTTCCCTACCTCATTTCGGAGTCATTTCAGCCTCATTTCAGTCCTTTTGAATTCCGAGAGTTTTAAGGAATACACTCGAGCGGTCGGCACTATGCCGGAATGACGCTGATCTTGGCATAGGTATGAACACGAGATCCTTGTCATGCCGCATTTCCTCGTTTTATGGCTCATGGTTCCTCGCGGTATTCCCCAAGGATTTGAGGAAGCATCTTATGACGTGTACTTCCTGGAGCGGGCAACAAACGGAATGGGTAAACAATGTTCCTCTCTTCAGGGGTTGGGGGGGGAAATCATTATTAGGGATGGCTTTGTAGCCCAGAATTCGGGGGGTTGCGGTAGGGATCTTTCAACTTGTGTGTGGACAGGAGATCCGGGCCCCCGGAGCGGAACCATTCCGGCATCTCACATTCCTCACTGATTCCATTCTAGTGTGGTAATGTTTTCCGCTTGCCGGGCACATTCCGGCATGAGCCCAAAATGGTTCCCAAATGATTCCGACCAGCTTTCTCGCCGCTCTCTTGCTGCAAGTGTGGTAACGTCCACTGACTCTGTTAATTGCAAGATCATCAGGCTGGCAATTCAAGGCCCAGGTGCTGCATGATGAGGTGAGGTCCCATCAATAATCCCAGCTTCTGTCAACCTAGCAGTTCAAAAGCATGCAAATGCAAGTAGATAAATACTTGCCTTCAGTTAGGAGGTAAACAACGTTCTGTGCAATCATGCTGGTCACATGATCACAGAGTAGTCTCTAACAACTCTGGTTCTTTGGCTTAGTAACGGAGATGAGCACCGTCCCCTATGGTCAGATATGACTTGACAACCTTGTCAACGGAGAATACCTTTACCTTACCTACCTCTCTTGAAGGGAGATACTGTTGAACTTCTGTTTGTTTGCAAACACAGATATTGCATGCACAGTTGTTCCCATCATTGAGGAGCTTATGCAGATTTTGATCATTGGCAGATTCCTCTGGTCTACTGACTAAGTGCCCCCGTTCTCTGCCACAAAGACCTCCTCCCCACCATATACCATCTTAATTAAAGACTGAAACATGTAGACATCTGACTAACATCTCCAATTGTTTTTCTCTTGTTTGGTTTGTAACATCTTGCCTGATGAAGAAGCCCATGGAGCTTCGAAAGCTTGCAACAAGTATATTGTGCATTTTGGTTGGCCAATAAAGGTATCACTGGTGGATTTTTCTTAGAATTTGGACAGCTGATAGCAGGCTGTAATCCTTAAAGACTGTCTCCAGTGGAGCAAATCCAAAGAACACAAGTACCATTGTCAGTCTGTGAGCCATGGAAGATAGGTATCAACAGTTAGAAACTTCTGGAATGTGCATGCAAGAGGATGCAGTGCAGAGCATGTCAAGATTTAACTGGTGCCAAAATGCCTGTGTAAAAAGAGAGGCATTGCCATTTCTCAAGAGAGAGAGGACAAAGAGTAATGTGAGCTATGATGTACTCCATAGAAATGGCATTACTCCTCATGCAAATATCCTGGATAAGTTCTAAGCAAATTTGAGCTATTTTAAGATGGATTCAAAAAGATATTAAGGACTGATTCAATAAGAGATGCTTCCCTTTCTACCATGGAAATCAATGGAATGAAAAAGTGCTTGCATTTGACTGAAATCTATCATTATACTATCCACTAACATGTGTCAATATGTTTTTATAATGGTGGGATTTTAATATAGTTTTTGGTTCTATCCACTGCTGTAGAAGCCATTATGTTATTCATGAGTTCTGAAGCAGAATCCCTTTCATTATGCATGATTATAACAATGGGACTTTGCATGAAATCTCTCTTAGGGGGAAAATAAAACAAGCTAAGCAAATGATTGTTTATTTATTTAAATAAAAGTAAGCCACTATAATGTTAAATTCTAAAAGAATCCCTCATTAACTTTCCCAATTATTGGCAAATTGCAGCCTGGTCTCCAGGGGCAAGATGTTAGTTTAAATTGTAAAAACTATTCTTGCTACACTTTGTACCATTATTTCTACCAGACCTAGTCCTTCACTTGATGGAAAGTAATCATATTACATACTAGTTACCAGAAATACCCTAATCACCTCAGAGTGTAGTAGTTTAGTGCGGTATATTGTCTTCAATCAGAGCTAGAAAAAAGTTTTTTTTAAATTTTTTGAATTTATATTTAAAAACATACAACATTCATGGATGGTTAACATGCTTATTTTATTCAATCCATGTGTTTTATGAATATTAAAGTCAGAAAAATAAAATTAAAAGAAACACAACTTTAACACAATTAACCTTAATCAAACAAAAATCTATCAGTGATACCTTTATTGGCCAACTAAAATGCACAATATACTTGTTGCAAGCTTTCGAAGCTTCGTGGGCTTCTTCATCAGCCAAGATGTAGCTTATCGTATTGATTTTAAAACTGGTTTACCTGATCCAGTTTAAAATTTAAAGTGGATGATATCCTGATCTTATCAGAAGGATTTAGCTGCCAAAATCGCCAGCCAGGTAAATCCCAGGTCCATCCCCACACTCAGGGGTGCTCAGCATGCCTCTTTTTGAAGGTGAGAGTTTTCTGGCTTAAGAAAATGGCTGCCTGAGCAGCCCTGGGAATGGGAATGGATCCAGGTAGCAATTTCGGCAGCTAAATCCTTCTGATAAGATCAGGATGCCACTAGCTTTAAATTTTAAACTGGATCAGGTAAGCTGGTTTTAAAATCAGTGCGATAATCGCCAAGATGTTACAAACCAAACAGGAGAAAAACAATTGGAGATGTAACGTCAGATGCCTACATGTTGTTTCAGTCTTTAGAGAAGATGGTATATGGTGGGGAAGAGATCTTTTGCAGGCAGACTTCTCCTCGTTCTGGCCATGTGGCTATAGGGAGATTCTCAAAGTCCAGGAAATTTAAAATCCATTTGCATCTCAACAGGCACCCCTCTTTGTAATCCAATATTTCTCCATTCCAGTGAGGTCACAGGCCTCATTGTGGCAAAGAACAATGGATTCCTCAAGAAGTCTACATGTTTTGCATCAGGAATATTTTGGGGGATGTACCTTAAACATCCTAATGCTGTTGGATCTGCTTTCCACCTGCTCCCGCCATAGGAGACAATGATCAGACAATTTTCAGACAAAATGGGAGCTGTTGTCTGACAGATCAGGAAGCTTACAAGTTATCCACCCTGTTAAACAATATTTATTTATTTATTTATTATTTATTTGTTTAATTTATACTGTGCCTTTATCCCACTGAGAGACCCAAGGTGGTTTACTGTTACAGGCTAGATAAATTTTAGTTGGCAACCCCTCAGTCTGGGCATATATTTTTAAAATGTTTGTATGTCTCTTAAAACGGACATATAACCTCGTATCATTGATGGATTTTTGTTTGAATTTGCTAAATGGCCAACACAGCTACCCCTGAATATTTTCCAAATTCTAAGAAGTGAAATGGAATCTTCAGTAAAGAAAATGGGGAAAAATAAACCTGTATAGAGCTTAAGATTCATGACAGTGTCTGCCCATTTTCTGTGTTGTAACAGAAGAAAGGGAAATGCTTGTTTAGATTTCAAGTCTGCAAAGAATCCCAGATGTTCCTTTAAAGAATGCAAACAAAAACCACAAAGACTGATTTCATATCATCCTGTGAGTTAGTAGTACCATAGAGATCCCTGGCAACAGGTAGTAGAAGGCATTCTAGCAGTGGGGTGTTCACTAGACTAATATATACCAAACATAAACATAAAATGCAAACCTCTGATGGGATAAGCTAGGCCCTGTGAGGGTGTTAAGTGAGAATAAGAGCACAGTTAGAGCCATATAAGGGGGGATGCAGACCAGGGCGTCAGGGACGCTCTGGGACGGTGTGCCGCTGGAGCGAGGCACTTGCACGGTGGCACACCGGCGGTGTCCCTGAAAGGAGCACCAAATTGGCGCTCCTTTCAGAAGTCAGTGAAAGTGCACCCTAAACGCGTCGGGCGCACTTTCCCTGACTTTTCCGCCGCAGCGTGTGAGGACGCTGCAGCGGGAGGTTGCCCTGGCAGCTCCGAGGGCAACCTCGGGAGGAGGAAGGGGCACCGCTCATGCGGCTGCCCCTCCTCTTCCTTGCCTCAGAGACGACCCTATTGGTCGTCTGCCAAGGCCCTAACTAGGCTGCTATTCAGCATGCCTCCACTGCAGAAAGAAAAGCCAATGATGTAGCTTCCTGAGAAAAGTCCTGATAAGCCCTGTCATGCCACCCTGAAAAGCTGATTCTTATATGCTTACTTGTAATTAATGCAATTAAGACTTGCTTAAGACTTGCTTAAGGCTTAACCCTTGGATGCCTGTGTTACACAGAAGCCTGTTAGGGTTGTAAAATTCCTGGAAAGGATGAGACTGTTATGGATAATTGGTTAAGTGTAAAATGGCAAAGAATAGGATAATAGAATCACAGAATTGGAAGACACTGCAAGGGCCATCCAGCCCAACCTTCTGCCATGCAGGAACTCACAATTAAAGTAAGATAGCCACCCAGCCTCTGTTTAAAGACCTCCAAAGAAAAAGACTCTCCGAGGAAGTGTGTTTCACTGTCAAGGAAGTTATTCCTAATTTCGAGGTGGAATCTCTTTTGCATCCATTGTTCCATGTTCTGTTCTCTGAAGCAGCAGAAAACAAGCTTTCCCCATTCTTAATATGACACCAAATATTTAAACAGGTCTATCATATCACCTCTTTACTGTCTCTTCTCCAGACTAAATATACCCAGCTCCCTAAGTTGCTCCTTATAAGGCATGGTATCCAGAATTTTCACCATTTTGGTTGCCCTCCTCTGGACATGCTCCTGGTGCTCCACATCCTTTTTGAATTGTGGTGCCCAGAACTGGACACAGCCTTTGAGGTGAGACCTGAACAAAGCAGAATAAAGTGATACTGTTACTTCTTTCAATCTAGACACTATACTTCTGTTGATACAACCTAGAATCTCATTGGTCTTTTTAGTTGCTGCATCACACTGTTGACTGATGTTCGACTTGTGATCTACTCGGATTCCTAGATCCCTTCTATATGTATTTCTGTTAAGCCAGATGTCGCCCATCCTATATCTATGCATTTCATTATTTTTGTTCCTGCTTAAATGCAGCAGAATTTATCTCTGTTGAAATTCATTATGTTAGATTTGGCCCAGATTTCTAATCTACTAAGGTCATTTCGAAGGTGGGTGACCAGAAGTTGTAAAGGTAACTCCAGACAGACCCTAGAATTAGGTAACAAGTAGTGAGGACCCCCAATCCACCAGTCTAAGGACCTTATCAAACGCTGGCCACGAAGCGAAAAGTAACAGAAAAGTAACCGAAGTGAGAATAAATTCAGTTCTATACCGAAACGAACTGAATTTCACCCTGGTGGCCATAGCGCAATGAATACGAAGGCTCCAAAGGGGATTTAGCGATCAGGCGCCGCGGGATGCGGTTCACGTGGGAAGAAGGAAAACACACACACACACACATTTTCTTCTCTCTCTCTCTCTCTCTCTCTCTCTCCCTTCCCGCCACCCAAAAAGCCAGCATCGCAGAAGGCGCTTCTGTGGATGGCAAGGATGGGATGAAGGAGTCGGGAGGAAAGGCAGCCAAGGGGACCGAGGAGGAGGAGGAGGGCTGGAGGACTGGAGGAGGGAAGGGGTGTTGGTGGGGAAAAATGCAAGAGAGACGGAGAGAGAGAGATCGCCTCCCTCTTCCCTCCTCCTCTCCTTCTCCTCCTCTTTCTCAATCTGGTTTGCCTTTCGCCAATCCCTTCCCCTCGCCGGGATTTTCTGCTTGGGAGAGCTCTCCCTGCTTCCCCACCCCGCCCACCATTGCACAATGAATACGAAGGTTCCGCTTGTACTTCCCCAACAAACCGAATGTCAAAATCTCCCTACTCGCTACGGATTAGCTTCGGCTTCTGTGGAGTTTCGGGGCAGCGTCGTGTGTACACGCGGGGAAACAATACAGATTAGCTCCGTGTTCTAGGGCAGCGTCGTGTGTAAACACGGGGAAATAATATGTATTAGCTGCAGGTACCCTTTGGATTAGCTCTGCTCTAGACCCCATGTGATAAGGTCCTAAGAGACAGGGGTGGGGGACCATGCCTATTTCATTACAAGGTTAAAACAAGATATATAGTAACTTTAAAAAAAAACTGCCAGGAAAAGAAGAGCAAAAAGGGGCCAGCTTAGTCTTGCCTCTGGGAGAATTCGATTTTTGTTGTTCATTATTAACTGCCCTCGAATCGATCTCAACTCATGGCAACTCTATGGATGAGACATCTTTGAGACATCTCCAAGACCCTCTGTCCTGCACTGCTTTGCTTAATTCCTGCAACCCCATACCCATGACTTCCTTAATAGAGTCCATCCAATGGCATGTGGCCTTCCTCTCTTCCTACTTCCCTCCACCTTCCCCAGCATTATTGTTTTTTCCAAAGAGTCCTCTCTTCTCATGTTGTGTCTGAAGTATGACAGTTTGGTCATCTTGGCTTCCAGGGAGGTTTCCGGTTTGATCTGCTATAGGACTCATTGGTTTGTCCTTTTGGCTGTCCAAGGGATCCTCAGCACTCTTCTCCAGAACCACATCTCAAATGCATTGATTTTCTTCCTATCATATTTCTTAACTGTCCAGTTCTCACATCCATACATGGTAGCAGGAAATACAATGGCTTGTATGATTCTAACTTTTGTGCTGAGTTGTATATCTTTGCATTTTAGAAACTTTTCTAGTTCTTTCATAGTCAACCTCCCCATTCTTATTCTTCTGATTTCCTGACTGCAGTCCCCATTTCTATCAATGTTTGATCCCAGGTATGAGAATTTTTTTACTATTTCTATTTCTTCATTGTCTAGGTTGAATTTGTGAAGGTCCTTGGTGGTTATTATTTTTGTTTATGTTCAGCATTAAGACTGCTTTTGCACTTTCTTCTTTGATCTTTCTTAGTAGGTGTTCCAGGTCTGTGAGGTTTTCTGCTAGTATGAGGGTGTCATCTGCATATCTTAGATTGTTGATATTCCTTCCTCCTATTTTCACTCCTCTTTCTTCTGTGTCCAAGCCTGCTTTTCTTATAATATGCTCTGCATACAGGTTGAACAGATAGGGTGAAAGGATGCAGCCTCCCATGTCTTTAAGGGCATTCCATAGCCTTCCATGATCTATGCAGTCAAAGGCTTTGCTATAGTCTACAAAGCACATGCTGATTTTCTTTCGGAATTCCCTGGTGCGCTCCATTAGCCATCATATGTTTGCAATGTGATCCCTAGTGCCTCTTCCTTTCCTGAATCCTGCTTGGACCTCTGGGATCTCTCTTTCCATGTATGGTTGGAGTCTATGTTGCAGAATTTTGAGCATGATTTTGGTTGCATGGGAGATCAGTGCTATGGTCCTATAATTGCTGCAGTCTCTTGTGTCTCCCTTTTTTATGAATGGGGATGTATATTGATTGCTTCCAATCTGTTGGCCATCATTTTGCTCTCCATATCTGTTGACATATGTTGGTTAGCACTTGAGTTGACTTTGTTGGTTAGCACTTGAGTTTTTAAAATTTAAAGTGGGCAGCTTTCTGTTATTATCAGATGGATTTAGCCACCAAAATTGCTGCCCGGGTCCATCTCAGGTCCATCCCCTCTCCCAGGGCTTCTCTGGCAGCCATTTTTTTAAGCCAGAAAACTCCCGGCTTCAAAAAGAGGCACACTTGAGTGTCCCTGGGGTGGACCCAGGATGGACCCAGGTGGCAATTTCAGCAGTGAAATCCTTCTGATAATATCATGATGCCACCCGCTTTAAATTTTAAACCGGATCAGGTAAGCCGTATTATTTAAGAATGCGATAAGCTTCTGATTTACAGCCCATATCTTTGCAAAATCTGAAATTAAATGGCACTAACAAATTGCTGAGGTTTCTGACAGAACTTTGGAAGTGCAGCTTGCCAAAAATGCCTTCCAATTAAGGGGACGTTCTGGTATAATTGCCAGTAATGCTTATGTAGCAGATATGAAAATAGTATTGACTACTGCTGCCATTCATTTGACCTCTGAGAATGCAAGGAAATGATCGGTTGCTTCAAAATGAAATGAAAGGGCTACTCCCCCCACTAGACGCCCTCTTAATTATCAACAAATACACCCCACCCTCTGTATCCATGGATTCAACCATCCACAACCTGAAAATATTAAACAACAACAACAAAAGAATCCAAAATTGAAACCTTGATTTTGCCATTTCATATAAGGAACACCATTTTATTCTACTATAGTATATAATGGGACTTGAGCATCCATGGATTTTGGTATCCCTGGAGAGTCCTGGAACACACACACCCGGAACCAAACCCCAGCAGATATCAGGGACCCGCTGTATTAACAAAAATAACACTCCCTCTTCTACCTTATGGGATTGTTTTAAAAAGACATACAACATGAGGCCCTTTAAAAATTAAGAAAAAAATATGTAAGGAAGTATAGTTTTGTCTCCCAGCAGATCCACTACATGTATTAGAGCAGAAGAAGGGAAAATTTGGTCTGTGAGCAGCATGTGGCCTAAAGAGCTTCATTTTGGTTCTGAATCTTCCCTGACACCCTCCCAAATTCTCCAGACCCCCAAATTTGACAACCTTTTGGCCCCAAATGGTCAAGCCTTCCAATTCAAAATAGCCACCAAACAAAGTGGGCTTTACTCCACACACACCCCAAGGCCCCTACAATGCTTTTAAAAAATCCAAAATAATTGGCCAAAAATCAACTCAAAACTAAACAGGAAGTGACATCGCATTGTGTGGCTCCAGTCACTTCATAGGGCTACCAGAGTGAAAACTGGCGAGGGTTCTTGAATCTTTAATAGCTGTGTAGATGAGAGAATTTCAGCAAGTATAGCTTGTTGCTGCTGAAATCCTACATAGCCTTTAAGTCACAGGAGCTGACTCCTATTTTCAAACTGGCAACCCTATGTTGGGAGTACCAGTGAGGCTGGGAGAGATTAGGAGGAGCGATTCATACTTAAAAATCTACTGCTTGCTTTTTGATGAGATGTTATCTTGTATATATGTTTATTCAGTTATGTATTAAGACTTCAATTTTATATTCAACAGTAAGCCCCATTGAAACCAATGGTACTTGCTTCTGAGCAGGCATACATAACCTTGTGCTATGTACATATCTTTATTTTAGACTGGGATGGGAAATCATTGTCCTTCCAGAAGTTGGACCTGCAATATTCATAACCCCTACCCAGCTTAGCCAATGATCAAGGATTGTGGGAGCTATCCCCACCCCCTTCAGTGATTTAAAAAATAGTCTAGCATTGCATAATAGTGCAATAACTAGCATAATAGTGACTAGCATTAATGGTAACAATACTGGTAAATTCCCAAAAGTTCAAGAATGCAGTTTCCAGACATTTTTTCTCAGGGTCACCCAGTGAAATCATCAAGAGATTCAGTGCTGACACAAGATGGTATACCTTCATAAAGAATACAGTTGTCTGCAGAATATGATGAAGGCTTATATGACTTGAAAGAATGATGGAAAGGGCATATTCATGAAGCATTGTGTAGTGCATTGTTGCAGATCTCCACAGATCACCATCCCATTGTCCTCTCCTGGAGCTGCAGTTGTGTTTGGGGTGGGGTGGGGTGGGGTGGAGAGTTAAAGGGATATCAAGCCAGTGTCATAGAAATGAGGCTACCTTTAGCATGTCTTTCAGCTCTTTGGACATTTCTGTGAAGTATTTCTATTTACTGCATGCAGCTTGTCAGATGTCAAATTTGCAACGTTACACTACTTTACTCCTCGTTTCTGATCCTCTCAATAGATTTCATTTCTTTTCTGTCTCACTTACAGTGGAACAGAAACAAAAATACAGAAACAAAATCATCTCTCCTCCTACCATGTCTTTATCCTTCCCCCTCTTCTTTCCTTTCCTTTTCTTTGGCATGTTTTCCACCTCATTCCAAGAGATTTCCCTTTCCAAGATCAGCTATCAATCTTCCTTTCATGCTACTTCCTCTTTTCTCCTTAAGGTCCTGTCCTTGCCATCAAGCTTTCCATTGCTTTGGACTTCCTGTTCCCAAGGCACATTACAATCTGTCATTTTCTAGCTAAGGGCTAGTCCAGAGGAATCATTCCTTGGCAGAGTTTACATAAGATGCCTCTGCTGTTAGCAGCACTGAATCAGGCAATGCAGGGAGTGTTAAAACGAAAAGAAAGGGTGGAATTTAAGCAGGCCAGAAACTTTGGACCTTATCACATGGGAGGAATCCCATGCAGACACAGGATTCAAAAGGTGCAGAAAACCCGCAAAAGCGGGTAGATTTTCACATACATCACTTTTAAATTGTGCTTAACCTGAACGGAAAGTAGTCAAGAGCCACTTCTTTTTACTTTCAAGATTTTCCAAAAGTAAAAAGAAGCGGCTTTTGAGTACTTTCCATTTCGGTTAAGCACAGTTCAAAAGCACTGTCGTCTGAAAATTTACCTACTTTTGCAGGGTTTTTTCCTATTTAAAACTGCACGGGATTTCCCCTGCATGATAAAGTCCTCTACTAGGAAGAAAATGAGCTACTGAATTTGCAGATTTTATTACTTACTTACTTACTGTATTTATACCCCGCTCTTCAGCCACAAAGGCTCTCAGAGCGGCTTACAAATGGTAAGACAGTTTGCTGCCCTCAGGCTTACAATCTAAAAAGACATGACACAAAAAGAGAAGAGAATGGTGGCAGGGAAGGGGAGCAAGTCCAGTGGCTCTTCTCTCCCTCTGAGGCCAGGACCATGGCAGATGGAGTGGAGGGAGGGCTCTTCTTCTTATGCAAGGCCTGATGGAGCTGAGCCTGCCTTTTCACTCCCTTTGAGGCCGGATGATGTCAGATGGCATGGAGGGAGGGCCTCCTTCTTCAAGCTTTTTTGGGGGGCATTATATGGCATGTTCAGCTTTCTCAAACACACACAACTGCTCTTTTTAAATAACCAGGATAAGGGCTGTCAATCCCAGGTCACATCTCAGTACAATTCAAACTTTGTGTGTCAGATCCTAACCAGAAAGCTCCAGTGAAGCAATTTACAGTTCTTTTTCCCTTCCCCAAAATATATTGCTCCTGAGCAGCATATCAATAAGTAAACCTGTCTTATAGAACTTGAGGCTTAATGTTATCAGGCTGCTAATTTGCACAGATTGTTCTGAATCTTTTTCATGTATATAAGGCCCAATTTGAACATGACAAGAGCCCACTGGAATTATCTTATTCAAGGATTAGAAGTTATATGAAGTTCCTAGTTAAATCTATTTTATGGCTTAAAATACTAGGTGTAGAACCAACAGGATGTTTTTTGACCAATGAAACACTAGTAATGGAACACAATTACAATCAGCTGTCCATATCCATAGATTCTGCATCCATAGATTCCACCACCCACAGATTGAAAATATTCCAAAAAATAACCCACCCACCCCACCAGCAAACCTTGATTTTGCCATTTTATATAAAGGACACAATTTTACTATGCCATTGTATATAATGGGACTTGAGCGTCCATGGATTTTGGTAATTTCAGGTCCTGGAACAAAACCCCAGCAGATACCAAGGGCCCACTATATATCAATGTCAGCATTGACAAACCTAAAGAACGGAACAAGAAGAGAAGCTTATTGGATGACGCTTCTTCTTTTCTCACAGAAGAGAAGCTTGGAATACTTAATGAGTTGTCAAATAGAAGATGGAATGAGCTTATTTTCTGCTACTGCAGAGACTAGAATATGAACAAATGTAGTCAAACAACAAGAAAATAGATCCACCTAAATATTAGGAAGAAGTTCTTAACGCTGATGGACTCTCCTTCTCTGGAAGCCTTTCAAAGAGGTTGGATGGCCTCTTTTCACAGTACAGAATAATAATAGTTGTGCATTCCTGAATGGCAGGGGATTAGACTAGATGACCTTTGCTGTATCTTCCAACTCTTTGATTCTAAGATCCAGTTGTCCATCTTTTCTTATAAGTAATTTGGCCTTTGAACTTCTGGCATGATTGATATAAAAAAGACAATTAAGCTCAGAGATCAGGAAATTAAATTGCTCTGTACATTGATAATGCTTTATTATTTATAGAATAACCACATTCATTTCCTAAAGTTATGAATTTAACAGAAACATTTGGAAACGATTGATGTTACAAAATAAACTGGGACAAATCTGTAACTTTACTGTTGTGACAGCTCCAATTTAATTCAGTAAAACAGGATTAGCCAATGAGTAGAGCTCCAAACATTTTAAATATTTAGGCATTCTAGTGCCCAGAGTCATGCGCAGTATAGTTGACTTGAACTTTGCCACAAGCCATCAGAGAAGATCTGAATAGCTAGAAATTATATCAATCTCCCTATGGAGAAAAAGAAATATTCTTAAAATAAATGACACTCCACAATATATTATCAGATGCTTGTTGCTCAGTCCATTTCTGGACACAATTCAAAGTGCTGGTTATGACCTAAAAAGCCCTATACAGTTCAGGGCCAGGTTACCTTATGGTCCTAGTTTCCATAATAGTGAAGGGTCTGCAAACCATGCCTTTTGATGAGAGACTTAGGGAGCTGGGGCTATTTATCTTATCTGGAGAAGAGATGGTTAAGAGGAGATACAATAGCCCTTTTTAAATATCTAAAGGGATGTCATATTGAAGATGGAACAAGCTTGTTTTCTGCTGCTCCAGAGAATAGGACCCAGAGCAATGGATTTAAACTGCAGGAAAAGAGATTCCACCTAAACATTAGGAAGAACTTCCTACATTGACAATGGAACACAGTCCCTTGGAGAATGGTGGAGTCTTCTTCTTTGGAGGTTTTTAAACAGAGGTTGGGTGGCCATCTCTTGGGGGCGCTCTGATTGTATGTTCCTGCATGGCAGGGGGTTGGACAGGATGACCCTTGAGGTTTCTTCCAACTCTATGATTCTATGATTCTATTACTGTATCTCCCTATGTGAGCCTATCTAGAGAAGTTAGACTAGCACCACCCCTTGCTCTCTTTCCACAGTGAAGATTTTTTTTTTGGGGGGGGGCAGGTTTTCGAAGACTGACTGCTCAAGAAGAAATGCCCCACTCTCAATGCTGAATAAGAATTCAGGGTGCCAAAATTCAAAACCCATGGAGGCAGGAGGCATCCAACGGCAAGCAGTCCAAGGTTCATGAAATCTGTAAATTAGAAAAGAGTCCAAGGAGTCACAGCAGCATGGTAGTTAAACAGTCCAAGGTCATAAATCCAGTACAGTCACTCCTCTGTTCTCACGGACTTGAAGTCCATGGTTTTGCATATTCAAGGAGGGGTGACCTCCATTTAAATCAATGGGGTGTGCCTGTGGGGGTGTGGCCCATTCAAGCCTATGGGGCTTGAATATTTGTGAATCTCCATTTTTGTGGGGGGAAGTGTCCCAGAACGGATCCCATGAAAATGGAGGTACTTACAACCTGGGTTGCCAAAAGGTGAACTGAACTGAATTGAATCCTGCAGTTTGGAGGAAGTTTCCTACTTATAAAAGCAGTCAGCTCAGCCCACCCACCCCATTTCAGGCAGTATTAAAAGAGTGTGTTTTTCAGCTGTGTTCTTCTTGATGCCTGGAATACAGCCTTTTGTGGGAGATGGTCTGAGCCAACCGTGGAAGCCTCCACTTTCTTGAGGACTGATGGCCTCTCCTCCAGCTCTTCTTCCTGCTCTAAATCTTCCTGAACTGAAGGAGGCCCAGTCTGACTATCAGGCATCTGTTCCAACTCCAACAGGTCTTCTTCCAAGGAAGACAAAATGTCAACGGTGGGGAGGAGTGGCATTACAGAAACAGGGCTTGTACAATGTGCCGAATTGTCTGTTTGTTGTTGTTGTTGTTGTTTTAAAAATATGACCAAGTTTTTATCTGGTTTTAATTTTATTGAAAGTTTAATTATGGCCAAGATTGTAGATCAGCTCCTTAACAACAGTGACATTATTAGGGGGTGCAGGGAGTGAGGACCACACCAGGTGACACCCTAGAAGGAGTATCACCCAATGTGGTGGTACACCCAGAGAGATTGGCACAGACTGGGCGAGTGAGCAAGAGTGGCTTTCTTGCTCACTTAAATGGGCCATCTGGAGGGCACAGCACTGCCCCACTCAGTGGTGGCAGCTGCTGGTGGGTGATGACTTCAGGGTCAGGGGATTCTGGCTTCAGAAGGCCTTTTCAGGAAGCACACTCTGAATGGATGCCCCAGAGCCCTCAGCAACAGATATGTGATGCAAGGGGGGGGGGGGAGAGGGAAAGGCAATTTACCCTGCACTAGGTGACACTAACCTCAGTGATGTCACTGCTTAGGAGGAGGAGGAGGAGGAGGAGGAGGAGGAGGAGGAGGAGGAGACTGCTTAACTAAGTAGCCATTGTGAACAAGTGGGGTCTGTTCATTGTCATGCAGTAGACTGACATTTCCATCCACTCCATGAGCAATCTTAGTGTGACATTGTGAGCAAGTGGGATCTGTACACCTGTTCATTGTCATGGAGTAGACTAATGTTTCCATCCACTCCACAAAAGATCTCAGTGTGACAGTTAGAAGCAAGATCCCTCTTACAATCCCTCCTCACAGTGCAGGTTGCTCATGGGAAGCTGTGTCACAATCAACAGGAGAACAGACTCCCATTGTTCAAAGCACTCCTTGAGCAATCAGGACTGGGAACTTTTATGATTCCTATGTATTCCCCACACTGTTGAATACATAGGATTCATAAATATGAATCAGTTATGAATGTGACTTCATAGGTTATACATTCATAACTGCAGTTGTAAATTCTAGACTAAATTTTTAACTTTTATAAGAGGTAATTTTTTAGCTATGTTCGTTTTAACTGTTGTAGGCTGCCTTGAATCCTGGACTGGAGGGAAAGTTATATTGAAGACCTTTCAAAACAAGTGTGTGTGTGTGTGTGTGTGTGTGTACTGCACACACACACACGCACACATGCACACACACACACACACACATATATGTATGTATCTGGGATGCAGTGGCTCAAGTTGTTAAGACGCTGATTCTGTTGATTGCAAGATTGGCAAGTTTTTCTGTACATGTAAATACAAGATGAGATAACTTCATCCTTAAGATGAGATCATTTCAACCATTCCAAATGAAGTGGATATCTAAAATAAAGGTTGAATTGCAAGAACTTGGAAAATTGGAAAAGTATTGCCTTAAATGATTAAGGATCTCAGCTTGTACCTTCTTCAGCATAAAATTACAGGAACAATGTATTTAGGTTTCTGAAAGGTTACACTGAGAAGTAATCATGATGAGTGATGGACCTGTTCACTAAGAAATGGAGCACTAATATACCCCAAATGGTGCTGAATCCCATCTGATCTTGGAAGCTAAGCAGGGTCAGCCCTAGTTAGTACTTGAATGGGAGCCTGCCAATGCATACCAGGTACAGTAAGCTACATTCAGAGGAAGGAACTGGCAAAACCATCTTGGAGTATTCTTTGCATAAGTAAACCCCATGAAATGCATAAGCTGACAGGCAACTTGAATGCAAATATATGCATTCAAAGACATAACCATGTTAGTCTGGAAAATTAATATGGAAAGAGATCTTGTAGCACCTTTGAAACTAGAATCATAGAATCATAGAGTTGGAAGAGACCACAAGGACCATCCAGTCCAACCCGCTGCCCTGCAGGAACTCAAAATCAAAGCATCCTCTATAGATGGCCATCCAGCCTCTCTTTAAAGACCTACAAAGAAGAAGACTCTCACTCTCTGAGGGAATGTGTTCCACTGTCAAACAGCTCTCACTGTCAGGAAGTTCCTCCTAATGTTGAGGTAGAATCTCTTTTCCTGTAGCTTGCATCTGTTGTTCTGGGTCCTATTCTCTGGAGCAGCAGAAAACAAGCTAGCAACCTCCTTAATATGACATACCTTCAAATATTTAAACAGGGCTATCATATCCCCTCTTAACCATCTCTTCTCCAGGCTAAACATACCCAGTTCCCTAAGTTGTTCCTCATAGGGCATGGTTTCCAGACCCTTCACCATTTTAGTCACCCTCCTCTGAACACTCTCCAGTTTTATAACATCCTTTTTGAAT
The DNA here is from genome assembly GCA_026167975.1 of Phrynosoma blainvillii. Classification (NCBI taxonomy): domain Eukaryota; kingdom Metazoa; phylum Chordata; class Lepidosauria; order Squamata; family Phrynosomatidae; genus Phrynosoma; species Phrynosoma blainvillii. The sequence goes on from JANUYF010000002.1 coordinate 80,424,821, forward strand.
TGTGGTGCCCAAAACTGGACAAAGAATTCCAGGTAGGGCCTAACCAAAGCAGAATACAGTGGTACTATTATTTCCCTTGATCAAGATACTATATTTCTATTGATGCAGCCTAAAATCGCATTGGCTTTTTTAGCTGCCGCATCACACTGTTGACTCATGTTCAACTTGTGGTCTACTAGGACTCCTAGATCCCTTTCACACATAGTCTCGTTAAGCCAGGTGTCCCCCATCTTATATCTATGCATTTCATTTTTTGCCCTAAGTGCAGTACCTTACATTCCTTTGTGTTGAAATTCATTTTGTTAGCTTTGGCCCAGCTTTCTAATCTATTAAGGTCATTTTGAATTTTCATCCTGTCTTCTGGGGTATTAGCTATTCCTCCTAATTTGGTGTCATCTGCAAATTTGATAAGTATGCCCCCTATTCTTTCATTCGGGTCATTGATAAAGATGTTGAATAGCACTGGGCCCAGGACAGAACCCTGTGGCACCCCACTGGTCACTTCTCTCCAGGATGAAGAGGAGCCATGGCTGAGCACCCTTTGAGTTTGGTCAGTCAACCAGTTACTAATCCACCTAACAGTTGTATTGTCTAGCCCACATTTTACTATCTTGTTTGCAAGAATATCATGGGGGACCTTGTCAAAAGCCTTACTGAAATCAAGATATGCTATGTCTACCACATTCCCTTCATCTAGCACGCTGGTAATTTTATCAAAAAAAAAAAAAAAAGAGAGAGAGATCAGATTAGTCTGGCATGACTTGTTTTTGAGAAACCTATGTTGACTTTTAGTGATTATGGCATTCCTTTCTAAATGTTTACAGACTCTTTGTTTAATGATCTGCTCTACAATCTTTCTGGTATTGATGTCATACTAACAATGTTTACCCTCCTCCAGTCTGCTAGGACTTCTCCTGTTCTCCATTAACTAAAAAGAAGAAGCTGGTAGCATGAGCTTTCATACACTTGAGTCTCCTTCCTCAGACTACTCAAGTCTATAGCACTACAACACCACAAAATTATAGCACTATGATTTCACTTTAACAAAACAAGGACCTCCTGGGGATGCTCCAAAAGTTCCAAAAATGATGATATGATGTGCATCCAAGCACTGGGACATAACTGGATTCCTCTCAACCTCTCTCGCCCTCCTCCTGGCTATGTTCAGAAGAGTTCCCTGAAGAAAGAAGGTGGATCTTTAAAAAGATAAGGGATCACTGGACAAGGGCAATTGTGAATTCCTTCCTCTTCAGTGGTAATGAAAAGACATACACCGTTACTAGAATGTCAGAACTTTTTTCCCAGCAGTAATATTCTGTTGAAAACTGACACACAGAGAAAAATGTGCTATAACCCAAGGGGAGTCACAGATTATCCAAGTATGTGAAAACACTGCATTTCATGTCTTCTTTTAATTAAAAAAAATTCAATCAGCTTTAGATAGTGGTGATGCAGTATACACACACACACACACATTTGTTTTGAAAGGTCTTCAACATAATCCTAAAGGCTTTTAAGCAAACCTCACGGTTATGGGAAAAGATAAGAGGTTCTCTTATGGATCAGTAATGGGTTAAAAATGGAAAAAGAGAAGGAGTAAATTATTCTCACAGTGGAGAAATATAAAAAGTGGAGCACTTGGAGTTGTATGGCATCTCCTTTTTTGACCCATTCTGAAATTATTTGGGATTGGGAAGCGCTGTGAGTCACCAAGTTTGATGACAACACCAGTTATTTGTGGTAAGGAAACAAAAAGCGAAAAGAGGGTAATGGGAATTAAAATGGCAAATATGGTCCAGTGAAAGCAAATGTAAAGTGGTGCATCTTGCACAAAATCTACTAATTTCACAGATACGCTGATGGGATCTCAAATAGTGCTGACCAAAGGCCTGTTCAAAATACCTCATTGTAGCACTATGATTCCACTTTAATCATCATAGTTTCTTCCTAGGGATTCCTGGGGTTTGCAGTTTAGGCAGGGCTCTGGTTCCTCCATGGATTTCAAGCCCCAGTGGTCCATAGGATGCTGCTATGGCAATTAGAGTTACAGTCCTAAAATTGTGGAGTGTGAAAGGGCCCCATGAAAATAATTTTGGAATCATGGAAGATAGCTTGATAGAACACTAATCAAATGTGTAATTTCTGTGAAAAAAAGGCTAACTTCAGCTTGCAGAACAGTAGAAAACAAATAGAAAATAACGCTATCATAATGCCTTTCATATACCATATCTGGAATACTGTGCACAGTGATAAATGTACTGTACACCTGGAAAATGTGTAGAAAACAGCAACTATAATGATGAATGAGCCAGAGTAATTCCCTTCTGATGAAAAGTTACAATATTTGGGGTATCTTAAAGGTGCTAGAAAATCCCTTTGCATAGTATATTCCAGACTATCACAGCCATATGTCTTTGAATATTTGGGACTATTAGTTTGCCCATATTCTGCTTGTGAGCTTCCTGTAGACATTGGTTGATCATTGTGGTAACAAAATCTGGACTATTTTTGAGACTTTTGTTCTTATCCAGGATAGCTTCTTTTTCTTCATATTAATGTGAAGTATTGTTGATTCCATCTCCCTGTCTACTTGCAAATCCACTTTGACTCAAACAAGCAACCATTACAATTTCTACAAAACTATCCCAGAGGCTAAAGCATTTTTTTAATTAACTGCAGGATATGGTGAGTCAAAGCTTTGTAGTACATCGTAAGTGTACCTGGCAATCAGATGGGGGAAAGAAAGTTGTAGGAATGCCTAGAAGGTTAATCGAGAAAGACAGTTTATCATGTAATGATACAAATGGCACATTTTTGTACTGTGCTACATAATTATTTCCTTATTTGTTTGTTTACTTTAAGATAGAAATGTATAGTTGTATCAGAGCTGGAAAAAGTTACTTAAGAGATTATAGCTCCCAGAATTCTCCAGACCACATGACTGTTGGGGCACTGGAGAGCCCTGGTGGCACAGTGGTTAAATGCCTGTACTGCAGTCACTCACTCATAGACCACAAGGTTGCAAGTTCAATACTAGCCAGGGCTCAGGCTAGACTCAGGCCTGCATCCTTCCGAGGTCACTAAAATGAGTACCCAACTGTTGGGGGGCAATGAGCTTACAGTTGTAAACCGCTTAGACACTCCATAGCGTGATATGAAGTGGTATATAAATGAAGCTGCTTGCTTGCTTGCTTGGTAATATCAAAGAATGGCAAGTAGTGTCACCATGGCACTACTTTTACATAGTGGTGGAACTGTATGATCCTGTGGATCAAGAGGCTATGCTGCCGGCAGACAGGAATGGGACATTTTCGGTCAGATAACTACATAGTTAATCTAAGAAGAAATGGAGTGGCGTTAATAGTGACAAGAAATGTAGCAAAAGCAAACAAAGGATATAATGCAAAGCCTGAATGAATAATATCAATAAGATTCCAGGGGAAACACATCAGTATATCCATAATCCAAATCTATGCTCCAGCTACAGAGGCAGAAGAGGAAGAAAATGAAAAATTCTGTGCTGGAAGCCAGGAGGTAATTGATCACACACCAAAACAGGACTTATTTGTAATCATAGATGATTGGAATGCAAAAGTAGGAAACAGCGTAGACACAAAGATTGTAGAAAAATTTGGCCTAGAATCAAGCAATAAACCAGGAAACCAACTGACTGAATTTTGTGAAACCAACAGTCAGTTCATCACAAACACATTCTTCAAGCAACCAAGGAGTGATTGTATACATGGGCATCACCTCATGGTCAATATAGGGCTCAGATAGACTACATAATTGGAAGCAGAAGACAGAGAAGCTCTGTTCTTTCTGCAAAAACAAGGCCAGGAGCAGATTGTGACACAGACCATGAACTGCTACTATCAAAAACCAAGGAAGCCAGAATCCTGAGTCTGAAAAGTCCTGATCAGGGCTGTTAATAACAGCATGACTAGGGTATCTCTCATTCATGGGGTCACCGTTAGTTGCAACTGATTTGAAAACAGTTAACAACTACAATGTCAAAAAATAACTCTTCCAAGCTCTGATTTCCATACCAGTGACCATTTGACAAACTTCAACAGATGTTCAAAATATATGTATAGACATGTGAATCAATCATTTTCTGTAGTCAAAATAATTATAATACACCAAAACAGAAAATCCAGTAATTTGCTTTCATCTAATAGAATGGAACTTGTATTGACTTTTATTGTGTGTCATTATTGTATAGGAATTGTTCACCTTACTCTTTCTGTCTGGGTACGGGTGTGTTCAGAAACAACTGGGCTGTTATATTAATATATGAAGTAACTATGCTAATTTAGTATCATATGATGATATTTTCAGTCACATAGCCAACATGCCCTCCCTATTTGCCTAACTAACATTGCCACTCTGCCTACATATCCTCCAAGCATTCTAAGACAGTAAATATTTTTAGTGGAAATGGATTCAACCTTAATAAGATGCAAGTTTTAGAAAGGTTTATTACAAAATATAACTTGCCTACTCAAAAATCTTTATGTTTCCTGTTCTTTGTGTTCTGACAGATTGTTTCTCAGATTTACAGGCAGTAGGACATTTAAGAAAACCACCAGTTCTTACAGCAACTTTTCATTTTACTTTTTTGTTCTTGTTTATACACAATTGAGTACAATATATGTATGTCCCCTATCAAGTGTGAAGGGCATATGGAGCAGACCATTAATTCCCAAGTCATTCACTTAAACCAAAAGTCAATGTAGCTATCACATCACCACATGGAAGGGACCTGCTTAAGAAATACTTTCCACATGAAATTGCCACTTTAAAACTATAAACTAATAATTTTAGGAACTGAGCCTTTCTCAACTCAATGAATGTCTCCTTTACCAGTCCTATCCATCTCCATGAAACTTATGGTAGAAGTGTGCTTTGAGGTCATCTGGAGAAGAATATTGAGATCCCCCGTTAAAACTATTTGTGCATAGTACTTAAATAAATATTAAAAAGACTGGAGCCCCCAATAAAATATATGTGCATTCTCATTATATGGAACTATGGCAAGAAAATTTCCCCAGAGTATAGCAATTAACAATTTGAATGAGTCATTTAAAGCACCAATTAACTCATTATTTTATATATGGTATATTTTTTGACACAAGAGAAAACATTCTGAAGCATAATCCATAGCTATTTGTAATTTCCAATTCACTTATAAGAGAAGGTTCAATAGGTTAGTCTGTCATAAAATTCATAATAGTTGACAGGTCAGGTTGATAATATTTTCCACTCTGTCTGCCCTAAGAGTAAAGAACACATTAAGAGACTTCTAGCACCTGTCCATGGACTATGGTCCATTACAAAGTGCTAGAGAGCAAAAATATAGAAAGCTGCCACTATCTACTCTGGATGTCTAGTATTATGATGTCAATGTGTTTGTTCCAATTACTATTTCAAGCTCCAGAGAGATATTAGAGGAAGTAGAGAAAGCAAAAGCAACAGACTAAAGGGGGTTGCAGACTGCCAGAAATAGTGCAAATTGAGTCCACTTTTAGGGTTAGGGTTAGGGTTAGGGTTAGGGAATCATGGGAACTGTATTTTATTGTGGCACCAGAGCTCTCTGACAGAGAAGGCTCAATGTCTCAGAAAAAAACCAACTCCCATGATTCCCTAGCACTAACCCTAACCCTAACCCTAAAAGTGGACTCAATTTGCACTATTTCTGGCAGTCTGCAACCCCCCTAAGACTAACAGGCCAAGATTATTAACAGGTCAAGATTAAGGGATCAAGGGATGCAGTGGATCAAGCGGTTAAGCCGCTGACTCTGTTGATTGCAAGATCGGCAGGTTGGCAGTTCAAGGTCTGGGTGCTGCATGTTGGAGTGAGCTCCTGTCACTAGTCCCAGCTTTTGCCAACCTAGCAGTTCAAAAGCATGCAAATGCAAGTAGATAAATAGGTACTACTTTGGTGGGAAAGTAAAAAGCATTCTGTGAAATCATGCTGGCCACATGATCACAGAGTAGTCTCTGACAACGCTGGCTCTTCAGCTTAGTAATGGAGATGAGCACTGTCCCCTATGGTCAGACACAACTTGACAACCTTGTCAATGGGGAATACCTTTACCTTTACAAGATTATACATTTGTTGTATTTTCTATACATGGCAAATCAAAACTTGTTGCTTCTTTGAGGGGGAACCTGGTACATGTTGAATAGTTCTGCTCATTCACAAGTCAAACTCCAGCTCCTATTCCCCTCCAGATCCAAACAAAATGGATTTTAATTTTATGAATAATTTAATTATATTTTAACTTTTGCAATTAGTATACTTTTAAGCTATGGCTCTTTTAATTGCTGTAAGCAGCCTTGAGTTCCAAAATTTGGAAAGACCAGGATATGAATATTAAAAAAGAACAATAATTACCCAGGGTATATATGTCCTGTTTCTGTGGGGTGAAAACCCAAAGGAGAGCACCTATGATTCAAGTGTACATGAAATCAAGCCAGCCCATAGTCATACTCAGAAGTCTTCTAAGAGCAAGGGTAAATGCAATTAGGGTCTGAAAATGAAAAGCAATGCCAGGAGGATCCAAAGCTAGTTATGTAGTCATTGAGGATAATAGTCCAAGGACTAAGCTAAACTTCAAAAAACAAGCAGAGGCTGTCATACAATGTCTAGTGGGGCTATTCTCTTGAAGCAAGGGCTTGGGCTTGGCAGTGCTAATTTATACTTAACTGTAAATCAGCACAGCCAGCCTAAATACTTCACTGGTTACTTTTTAAATGCACACCAAGGTATTTCCTGTTCTTTTACTGCTGCTACTATTGCCATTATCTTAATCATTCAGAGAGGAGTAGTGATTTTGGCTGCTGCTCTTCAGGGTCTACATGGGATGGTCTAAAAGGCAGGGCTGCCAGTCGCCTCCAGCTCCAACTGCAGTCTATCATCTTTTTTTCTTTTATGAAAGCAGGAGGAGGAGACAGCGACCTTTTCTTGGTGGGACATGACAACATATAATAGAAATGAGCAATGTTTATGGGGCTATACCATTCTAGTCATTTGCTTTTGAGATCTGTTGAGATGTCAGAGGTAATAAACATGTACCAGACAGACTACTCTACTCTAAGAAGTAGACTACTACCTTCAGATCCAGAGGAAGAAGACACTTCCCCATTGCCATTGTCGAAGTAAATTTTGGCTGTCAGTCCAACCAGTTTTAATACATGGAATGTTGAGTGAATCATCTTGTCTTTCACGTGAAGCAGCAAAACACCTGGGGCTGGCCCTGTTTGGAACTAAGAACATCCAGAAAAACAAGACCCCTTAGTTTTGCCTAAGCTCTGTATGAGATGGGGCAGAGGATACAGACTTTCTTACTCTGAACAGAAGTTAGTTTCTGTCTCAAGTTAGGGTAATTTTCCAAAAGTCACCCAGCAAACATAACTGAATAGATATTTGAGCGGAAGTTTCCTGTATCCATCTACAACACTTTAGTAATTGCACCTACTGAAAAGGCAGTGAAAATGGAAAAGAAAAGAAAGCTGAAAATGGTTTGCTATGTATTGACTGATGCTGAAATGGCTGCTTCACACATTGAGAAGAGGCAGTTTAAAACTCTCACTTTCATATCAGAACCATTTCTATCCTCCATTGTGAGTTGACCTGCTGTTAATGTTTCAGGTTTTGCTTCATCACTAAAGTAAAACTATCACTAGGACAAAGCTTCTGCATTGTTGTTTTTCTGTTCCACATTGCAGGTGGAAAAAATATGTTTGCTTTTAGTGGTATAACCCATGAGGACTGAGAATATGTGAAGTCGTAGGCTTTCATGGCCGGCATCCATAGTTTTTCGGGTTTTTTCAAAGAACTGTGTGTTGTTTTGTGTTGAATAGGTATTGTTCTGTTGTTAATGGCATAGCTTCAGGGTAGCAATCAAGGATATTGTCTGCTATTCCCATGTAAACTGTGTATTGTTCTGTGTTCTGTGAACACACAGTTCACCTGGGAACCACTCCTCCCTACCCAGGGTCTCACAGTATATATAGACCCATGCTCTTCCATTTCAGTTTTCTCTGAAGATGCTAGCCACAGATGCTGGCGAAACGTCAGAAAGCAACTCTTCTAGAACATGGCCACACAGCCCGAAAAAACCCACAAAGACTGAGAATATGTTCAACATTTTCAAAGACGGCTGAGAAAAGGAAAAGGATAGTGAATAAAGCTTTTGGTGAAGTTATGGAAAATCTTTTCCCAGAGTTTTAAGAGAGTAGATCAGCATTTTTCAAAGGAATTTTCAATCAGAAACAGACCATGATGTTTTGCTGCCTGAGGTAAGAAATGATGCTATCAATTCCCCTCTACTCCCCTAGTCAAATTACATAGTAACATAGGACTCAAAAGTGCATCTCTCCTTTACTAGCAGTAAAAATACAACAATAATAATAACTTAAATAACAAACCATTTCCTTACCTTTCATAACATACCACAGGTCTACTATCTGAGATAACTGCCTCTTTCTGTCCAATAACAGGGCCAACCTTGATTTCAGTCTAGAAAATCCTGCCAGTTCACAGAGATAGATTAAATATCTCCTGCCATCCAATGCTATCATTCTGTGTCAAGATGACATTTTACAAACATTTGACATGATCCAATTGTGTGTGTGTGCATGTGCACATGTGCATTAGGTAGAGGGGTAGTATAAATATTTCAAAAAGAGGCTGGCCAACCTAAATCTTACATAATAGTGAGGGCCTAAGAGCTATTCAGTAACTACTTTCCTCAAATTGCAAGAAGGCTAGCTTTCCCCCTCTGTCATTGCTTTCCTTATGTTTGAAGAGGAGATGTTTCTGTTCATGTGGAGCGTTTTCCTGCCGGGTGAACTCCTGATTTTTCAACTATTTTTTCTCATATGGAGAACCTCTCTGCAAACAGGAACCTCTTCTCTTCAGCCATGTCACTTCCTACAGGCAGAAAATGGCAGTGGAGGCAGCAGGACTAGACACTTGCCAGCTTGTTCACTGAAGAAGGTGACAACACTTGAAAAACATCCCGTATCTTCCAATACAACCACCTGCTTGCTGCTCCCAAAGGAGAGTAAGTGGAATGAAGCTCTGAAACACTTTGGTAAAGACAGTCCCAATTAATTCTGTTGCCACAGTTTTCCAGCTGGTTTTAAAATGTCCTAGTTTCTCTCTTTTTCTACTGCTCCCTTTGTCTTCAGTTCACTTAAATTGGTGCAGAATGTTCTGGAGCTGGGCATCAATGGCACTGAGCATTTGCCTTTTCCCCAGAGGCCCACACAATTGGCACAGGCTTCAGGAAGAAATTTATTTAGTATACAGCGCTCTGTGATGAACGTTGCTGTCCTTGAGCAAGCAGGAATCACCAGTATTGAGGCCATGCTATTGAGAATGCAGCTGCACTGGGCAGGACACATTTCTAGGATGGAGGACCATCGCCTTCCCAAAATAGTACTCTATGGTGAACTCACCACGGGAACAGAGCCCCAAAAAAGCAATACAATTACTCCCTGAAACAACATCTCAGGCTTGGCCAAATTGATCACCAACAATGGTCCACCCTGGCCTCACATCGGGAGGCATGGAGATGCACTATCCACAATGCTGCAGCCTTATTTGAGAAGTCAGGCCGAACAAGTTTCGAAGAGAAATGACAACGCAGAAAGAATCACAACCTGGAAACATCACCTAAGGAGACCTTCTGCTGTGCTTCCTGCAACCAGACTTGTTTATCTCGGATTGGCCTTTTTAGTCATCAGTGTGCTTGTAGAAAGCATGGGATGAGTCCTTCCTGAATCTTCGTTTGTGAAGAAAAGCCAGATATCAAGAAGAAATGGGAGACCACCCACCAATGAATTTGAATCCATTGACTGGCAGGCAGGTAATGCCCTAGAAAAGAAGCTCCCCAATACTCCAGTTTTCAGTTTGCTTTTGCACTTCATGCCATCCACCCTCCCTAGGGAGCAGTGAGAAGATAGTCATATTGTTAGCTGGTTTGTAGAGTGATATTACACTCTCTTTTGTCATAACTTTACTGGCAGTTTGGCATAGAATCCAGAACCAGGAAGGGAGTGTTGCTCCTGGCTTTATGTGCTCATAAGTGGTGAAAGGGCTCCCCTTAAAGGACTTTGGGGGGTTGGCAGGCCTTGATCACACCCACTGGTGACATGTGAACCACAGAGTGGAACCTGCCAGTGTGGAGTCCCACATCTGCCATCCCAGTGGTCGCCCAGTAAGTGGGCCAGGGTTTTGCAGTTCATCACAGCGGGTCAGTCAATGACTGGATCTGGACACATATGAGCGCCAAGCTTAAGTGCAGTTGAAACCAATAAAAGTTGTGGCCTAACTTGTTCCAGCCAAATGGTTGTGCTGGTGTTTCCATGAGTATGTGGAGGAAGACTCATCCCTAAATACACAACTTTTACCATCTTGACCACAGGTGACGCAGTTTTCATCTGTGAAATGTTCAAGGGTATGCAGCTCCACACTTCCTAGGGCTGCTTGTGCTGATACATTGCAGAGTGGACTGCGACTCTGAAGACCAGGGTTCAAATCCCTGCTCAGCCATAAAAACCCACTGAGTGATCAAGGGTAAGTCACAGTCTCTCAGCCTCAGAGGAAGGCAATAGCAAACCCCCTCTGAACAAATTTGCCAAGAAAACCCTGTGATAGGATTGCCATAGGGTCATCATACGTTGCAAATAATTTGAAGGCACAGAACAACAAAAATATTAAGAAGCTAATCAAGTAATACATATACCACTATTCAAACCAAAAAATAAAGTATATAAAAAGAGTCTAAGGGCACAGTACATTTCCTTTTACCCCTGGAAACCTGAAATATATAACTATTATTCACAGATTCCAAAAATAGCACTGAAATTAAAGTCTGAGTAAAAACCCTACTGGCAGTGAAGTGCTCCAATCTGTTCTGGATGTATACAGCCCAAGGAGCTTATCACTCTGCTAAATAAAGCATCTTACCGCTCCCAAATTCAATTCTAATTCAGGTGGCATCCAGATACTATCTCAGGGATTTTGCTGCTGAGTCTGTCACCTGAATACAGCCCGGGTCCAGCCCAGGTCCCAGCGTCCATTTTCTAAGTCAGAAAACTCCCAGTTTGGAAAAGTGGCATGTTCAGAACCAGGGACTCAGGACGTTTTCACATTGTCCTCCTAAAGCCGGCTGGAGCCATTCCGGAACGGGTCGTGCCGCCGATTCCGGAATGGCTCCGCCGCCGAAAGGCTAATTCCGGTTGGACAGCCGGAATTACCTTTATGCCGCTTCAGCCGGAGTTATCTTTGGTTCGTCCGGAGTGACGCCGGACTTAGGGCTCCGTGTGTTTGAACACACGGAGCCAAAAGCCGGCCGGACGCAGGGATGACACCGGAAGGGGCGGGGTTTGCCGCCGCGTGTGTGTGAACACACGGGAAATGGCGCCGGAGCGAGGCCGGCGGGAGGCCGGCTAGCGTCCTCCTTTTGCCCAGTGTGAAAACGTCCTCAGGCTCAACCCGGACTGTATTCAGGCAGCAGAATTGGATGCTAAAATCCCTGTGATAGTATCTGGATGCCACCCACATTAGAACTGAATTTGGGAGAGGTAAGACATTTTATTTTAGTGGAGCAATAAGCTCCCAAGACAGTTGTCCCTGTGCAGCATAAAATAACTCTTCGTTCTTACAGTCATCCCTCCCAATTCATGAGGGATCTATTCTGGACCTCCCCACCCCACGAATCAGAAAACTGCAAATATCCAAGCCCCATTGGATATAATGGCCGCATGGCCCTCCACGCGTGCCATTTTTTCCTTCCTGGTTTCCCATCCGCAGAAATTCAAGACCACAAATAATAATAATAATAATAATAATAATAATAATAATAATTTTTATTTATATCCCGCCCCTCTGCCAGGCAATCGGGGTGGCGTACAACATTACAAAACATCAAAGCAATACATCAAATTAAAATCCCATCCCTCCTTCACCCACCCACCCATCCCCCCAAACATACAAGCAAATTAGATAACAATAATTAAAAATACAATTTAAAAAGCATGGGAAGTCCATGAACTAGGAAAGACAACTGTATTTCCTTTCACAAAATAATGGAAAAGTAACTCTTGAGATTATCGCACCACTCTCTTAAAACAGGGCTAATTTGCTTTAACACCTCTGACAGCCTCCTGTTGCATTTTGGGATTTGTAGTTCCATGAAGCTTAAAGGCTCTCTGGCTGAATGTTCTAAATGCCTCTTCCTAAACTACAAGTTCCAGAATGCAACAGGAGGAAGCCAGAGCAGTTAAAATGACATAGCCCCGTTTTAAGAGTTTAGAGCAAGATAGTCTTCTGCAACTGCTTAGCATATTGATGCTATGACATTTAGGGATTCAGCTATTGGTTGATAGGTTGATGCATGCTGGGAGGACAAAAACAGTGGACTGAAATGAGTTCACCAGGAGAAATGTGTGGCTGGTTAGGCTGACTTCATCTTGCTTTGTCTGTTAGTGTGTGGCATTCAAGGGTCACTGCAGAACAAGAAAATGTATGATGAGGCTGATTTTTACGGTCAGTGTAGGCAAGTCCTAGGACTTGGAAGGGCAACTATGAAGGAGCTAGATAAGATTCTGAAGTGCATAATTTACGGTTGTCCAGGCCACCATATTTCTGATTTCTATGTATGGTTGTGAAAGTTGGGCAATGAAGAAAGCTGGTAAGAAGAAAATAAACTCATTTGAAATAGGGTGCTGGAGAAGAGTTCTATGAATACCATGGATTGTTAAAATGACAGAATAAATGAATCCTAAAGCAAACTGTGCCTGAACTCTCCCTAGAAGACAAATGACTAAATGAGACTATTGGCATATCATGAGAAGACATGACCAACTAGAAAAGACAATAATGCTTGGTAAGGTAGAAAGCAGTAGGAAAAGAGGAAGACCACATTTCAGATGGATAGACTCAATGAAGGAAGTCTCAGCTCTGTCTGCAAGATCTGAGCAGGGCTGTTGATGATAGCATGACTCATAGGTCTCCCATTAATAGGGTTATCATAACTTGAAGTCAACTTGATGGTAGTTAACAATAACACACATATAGGATTGCACTAAACATGGTTAATGTTATTGAGTAAATACTTTGAAATATATTGTTAGAGAATTGACTTCATTCAAAATTTGATTGGATGATTTTTTTTCTGTAACATTATTGTGTGACCAACTCAATGAACTGGAGTGTTCATTGGAAAGATATATGAAAGATTTAATATTCAGGGAAATAATCTTTTGATGGAGTTACAACTGACACAATTCCACCTTAATTTTGCCCATGTTTCTCCATAAAAACACATTGGTAGAATTGATGGTTATTCCTGGCTCAGCCCCTTGAGATCTGTGCAATAGCTACAATTCAACCATTATAGAAATCCAAGAGCACTGCTTCTGCAGTGAGAAAGAAATTATGTGTTTTGCATGAATTCCAAGATTTTTTGGACACGTCCCAAAAGAATAATTAGAAAAGGAGCATAATGCATAATTACATCAGCATGGCAGGAGAACCTAAAGCACTTTAAAATGATTCATCCCATAAGCAGGAAATGAGTCATTTAAGATGAGATGTTTAATATGTATTAAATGACATATAATGTCAAACTACTAGATATAAAATGCATAACACTGTTCTGAGGGATTGGACATTCCAATATTTCATTTCAAAGATCATTTTCTGAGCAGAGATTACAAAAAGTCCTTCCCTGCATTTAGTGATCTGGAAATATCCAGAGTGAAGACATTACTGTTATTAATAACCATTCATTCTATATACTCATTATAAATACTTTATTCCTATTATTGCTAGTGGAAGGAGAAAAATATCCTAACTGGAACAATTCACCAAGAACATGCCTTGTTGAAATAAATGAGATGTATCAGAGCGTATGCCATGCATGAGCCAATCTCTTTATAAATAGTAAAATGTTGCATTTTATTTTCTGTCATCTCCCATCATCCAACTTAGGTTTATCTGACAACTCCCAATAATGAAAGGAAGCAGAAATGGTTGGTGAGGGAGAATCACCTGCTAAGGCTCTAGAAACAGGGAAATAAGAGAAGGAAAATACAGCCGTTTCCACCCAAAGGACAATTCATAGAAAGCTAGGCATAGCCAGTCTCACAAAATGAGCATTTAAATATATGATTTATAGGCAAGTCTCAGTTTACATTACTTCCATTAGTTGTTGTTGTGTGCCTTCAAGTCGGTTTTTCTTGGCAAAATTTATTCAGAGGGCATTTGTCCTTGCTTTCTCCTGAGGCTGAAAGAGTGTGACTTGCCTAAAGTCACCCAGTGGGTTTCCATGGTTGAGTGAGGATTTGAACCTTCATCTCCAGAGCCATAGTTCAATGTTCAAACCATTATGCCCCACTATCCCTCACCTCCATTTGCAACATTTCAAATTTACAATGTTTCTCCAGAAATAAATAAATGAATGAATGCCTCACCCACAGTGCACATTTCTCCCAGTCCACCTGTACAGTTCAGTATGCCAGGGGAGGCTAGAGAGAGAGGTGGATTGAGTCACTTGGAGTAATTGCATAAAAGCTGATTTGACTGGATTTTACCTGCCTAGGTTGGGGGAGTGGGGACGGGGAGAAAACAACTACTGATTTGCTGTTGCCAAAAGGAAGGGGGTTCCTTTGCTTGCTTAGAAAGGGATGTGTTTGTTTTTGGAAAATTTAGCCAAATTAGCAAATATCTTCATAGTTAGGATAGGAAAAACTAGAGTTTTTTTTTAATATAAATATGAGAGAAATCACAGCTGATGGATTTCCTCATCCCTGAGGGTCAAGACACATAGTTGTTAAAATGGAAGCACCAGGGATGAAATAAAGTTGGCTTTTAAAAAACATGGAACTAGCATGACACCAGCATTCATAATGACCTGACTGACTACACACATTTTTTCAGCTTATGAGGCTTGGCTGTATTACAAATTGACATCTATTTCTTCTCCCACCTAAATGTGCACCAGGCTCTAAGCTGCACGGCAGAAACAATGTAGTTTGATGTGAAGATGAAGGCTTTCATGACTGACATACATAGGTTTTTGTGGGTTTTTTGGGCTGTGGGGCTGTGTTCTAGAAGAATGTATTTCTGATGTTTCGCTTGTGTCTGTGGTTGGCATCTTCAGAGAATGGTGGCATGGAGGTATATGGGGTATAGATACTCTGTGACCCTTGGTTAAGAGATTAGCATGTAAATCTGTGTATTGTTCTGTTGAGGCAAGGTCTCAGGGTGGGAGGATATGTGAGGAGGTTTTAATTAATGGTCCATTGTCTGCTGGGAATTAGCATGTAAATTAGCATGTAAATCTATGTGTTGTTCTATTGAGGCAATGCCTCAGGGTGGCAGGATATGTGAGCAGGATTAGTGTGTATTGAATTAATGGTCCATTGTCTGCTGGGAAACTCCCTGACCCTGGGTGAAGTTCATTTGCATTTGCTGAGTCCTGATTTTGGTGTTTTTGAGGACTGGTAGCCAAACTTTGTTTACTTTCAGGGTTTCTTCTTTTCTCTTGAAATTGTCCAGGTGTTTATGGATTTCAATGGCTTCCCTGTGCATTCTGAACCAATAGTTGTTGACATGGTCCAGAATTTCAGTGTTTTCAAATAGCATTTTGTGCCCAGGTTGGTTAACTGTTATCAGTTTCGGCTGATACCAGCTGCTCCCTTTTCTGGAAGTAAGGGATCTCGAGACTATCATGCACGCGCTGGTAACCTCACGCCTTGATTTCTGTAATGCGCTCTACATGGGGCTACCCTTGTGCTTGGTTCAGAAATTACAGCTGGTACAAAATATGGCAGCCAGGCTTGTCTAGGGAACATCTAGTAGGGACCACATTACTCCGGTTTTGAGGTCCCTCCACTGACTACCTATCAGCTTCCGGGCCCAGCACAAGGTGTTGGTTATCACCTTTAAAGCCCTAAATGGCTTGGGTCCAAGCTATCTCAGGGACCGCCTCCTCCCATACAATCCTGCCCGCGCTCTCCGCTCCTCTGGGAGGAAATTGCTTGCAGCCTCAAATATCGAGGCTTGCGGCTACCTCCCAGAGGGCTTTCTCTGTTGTCATCCCCAAACTCTGGAACAGCCTGCCGAATGAGATCCATCAGTTAACATCGTTAGCCTTGGGCTTTGTAATGTTTTAAATTTTTTTAATTGTTCGAATTTGTAGTTTTAATTTTTATTTGATTTAATACTGTTTTAAGGGGGGAGGGATTGTGTTTTGGGATATATTGTATGGTTTTATTGTTGTAAGCCACCCTGATTGGGTCTCCAAAGGGCGGGATATAAATAAATTGTATTATTATCCAAATTGTCAAAATTATTATTATTTTGACTGACTCTAATAGACCACAACTGTGACTGACTTTTTATTTCAGGACTATATATTGAATTCATTTTCACTTGTGGATTACCAAAGTGACTCACTCTTTATTTGCAGATTACAAAATTGATATATTTCCCATTTGAGAATTATAAATTTGATCTAGTTTTGATTTATAAACTTGATTGACTCACTATAGTGGATTATATATTGGATTTAATTTTATTTGTGGATAATAAAGATGACCCAATCTCTATTTGTGGATTAAAAAATGGAAGAAACAGAAGAAGAAAAGAAACACTAGGAAAGAAAAGAAGGTTGGAGTACAGAACTAAGAATAACACAAAAGAGAAACAGAATGAGAGAGAAGAGGAACTTTATACACAAACTCAATTTGAACAGAGAAAAGAAACGAGGTGGAGATACATAAATTAACTTTTTTTAAAAAAAGATCCTGCTTGATCTGCTTTACAGTTAACTATAAAATTAATGTTTAGATGATAAAATCACAAGATTATATGTTTAGATTATTTTGATACTTAAAAGGATGCATTGAGGGGGTGATTATTGTTTAAAATTTATAAGAGAACGTTAGAAATTATAAATTTTCCTTTATATATTTACTATTAGCTATAGAGACATGAAGAAGAAATAACAAAAAGGTGTAAAATATTTTGTATTGAAAATAGAATTTGTGGTAAGAATTTGATCTAAAGTCATAAACTTTTGTATCACAAGCTAAGAAATTGTTTAAATAAATGTTTGAACTAAGGCAATTGAGTAACTGATACTGTAAGATTCTCAAATAACATAAAGTATTTTGATAATATTATTTTAATAACTATATACATATATACATATTAAATCCCCATTCATTCAAACTACTCAACAGAAAGAAAAAAGATAAATCAATTCTATTGTAATATATGATACATGGTACATTGCATAGTGTAACTTGATTAGATTATAATACCTTTTAAGAAATACCTTATCATTTCTGTTGCTGTTTAAATCAGAGAACATTAGAAACTGTGATGTGAAACTTGCTTAAATGTTTTAAAGAATTGTTTTTAATTGTTATTAATAAAGCAGTTGGGTTTGGGGAAAACAGAGAAAACAAACAAACAAATAGGGGGAGGGGAGAAAGGAAAAAATCAAAAGAAGTCTGAGAATCATATTGAAAAAGCAAAGAGTGATTCATCTTCATTACAAATAAGACATAGAAAATAGATTATCTAAATTTTAAACTAGTTTGTACTAACAGAAAATCCCAATTTTGGGAGAAAAAACAAAGGCTAAAAAAACAAGGTTGAAAATAAGATGACCACAATGTCAGTGGATACAAGAAATACCACAAAATACAGATACAAACAATATCAAGAAGACCATCCTTAGACTCAAGTTCAAGTTAAAAAACAGGAGAATTAAAGATATTGGAAATTGTACAAAAAAATATAGCAAGAAATCTACCAGGAACTTAAGGAATCAAGACAAGAAATAAGACAAGATTTTAAGAGAGAAATTGATGACTTGAAGTTGACAATAACCTTTCTCACAGAAGACATGAAAGAAGTTAAAAATAAAGTACAATCACTACAATCTAAAATGGTGGACTTGGTGAAGCTGACTAAACAAATGTCAGTAGAACAAAGACAGGAAAAAGAGGCATACCTAATGAGAGAAGTCAGGGTAAGAAAAAATGCCTGAAAATAAGAAGCTTCAAAGAAAAGCATGATGAAAATCTATATGATATAATAACACAGGTACTAGCAGATATAACAGAGCTTCCAAAAGATTATATGGATGCAGAAATAGATAAAATATTTTGAATTTCATCAATGGAAGCAAAAAAAAGGAAGCTACCATGAGATATAGTGGTTTATTTTACCAGGGAAAGAATGTGTGACCAAATCATTCAAGCCAGTTATGACAAAAGAATGATGATCAAAGACTCTGCAATTAAATTATTTAAGGAAGTCCCATCAGAAATACTAAAATGAAGAAGGGAATATAATTTCCTGACTAGATATTTACAGATGAAAGGAATCCGATACAGATGGGAGACGATCGAAGGCATATCATTAACATGGCAAGAAAAATATATATATTAAATTCCATAGAGAAAGCCAAAGCCTTTTTTGAAAGACTGAGAGAATTTGAAGAGCAAGACCAAAGGAAAAAAGATGGTTCAAAAATACAGTCAAATCTTCTTCTCTGTGGCTCCAAATGATGAAAGTGTCATCCACATATCAGAATCATGTTGTGGGCTTTTTGATGCTGTTTCCAGGGCCTGCCTTTCAAAGTTTTCCATGTAAAAGTTTGCTATCATGGGACTCAGAGGGCTTCCCATGGCTACCCCATCTCTCTGATCATAGAATCCATTGTTTCACTGGAAGTAGCTTGTGGCGGGGCAATGTTTGAACAGGGCTGTGATGTTTTCTGGAAAAAATTTGTTGGATGAGTGCCATAGTGTCCATTATGGGGACTTTGGTGAACAGGGAGACCACATCAAAACTGATTAGTCTGTCTCCAGGTTTTAGTTTGAGGTTGTTGATTTTTTTTCTATGAAGTGAGCTGAGTCCTTGATGTAGTGGGGGGTTTGCCCTATATAGGTATGTAATTACGTGGCCAAAAACTTGGGTTCTACAGGATGATGGTTACTCCAGCTCAGACATCAAAAGAGTGGGCAGACTCAGAAAAAACCACAGGAATGAAGAAAAACAGCCACCCGGGAAGGTGTTTTTACCATACATCAGAGGAGTCACAGTCAGAATAGGCAAACTGATGAGGAAACACAACCTCCAAATGATCTACAAACCAACCAAGAAAATCCAGCAAATGCTGCACTCAGCAAAGGATAAGAGAGATCCTCTCATGGCCATAGGGGTTTACTACACACCATGCAGCTGTGGACAAGTCTACATAGGGAACCCCAAAACGCAGTGTTCAAACATGAATCAAGGAACATAAGAGACACTGCAAACTGGGCCAGCCTGAAAAATTAGCAGTAGCAGAACACGTTATAAACCAACCTGGGCACCGGGCTAGAAGCATTGATGAAATCAAACTTGAATTCCCATGAGGCAATATGATGTTTATGACTGCAGTAGTAGACTTATTATCTTTATTTAAAGACAATTATTTTTAGTATACCTTTAAGAGTAGAAACCTTAGCTGACATGTGCCAAGCCTGGTGATTACAGAACTAAATAATGTGACCTAGACCTTATTTGTTTATCCCAGCTAGCTTGAACCAATTGAATCAATTGTTGAATGGTGAGTCAACTCACAAGTAAATCCCATTGATTCAGTAGAACCAATCTGGATATGGCTGCTACTAGAGCTTGGCAGAAAGAGAAAATAATTTTTAAATTACATATCCCAGAATGCCCCAGCCAACATGACAAGTAGTCATGTGAACTACTGGGATTCTGGGAGTTATAATCCAAAAAAATAATTTTACTGACATTTGATTGCTAGATGACTAATTCTACCAGATGTGGCTTTTACATTCACTGCAGCATTGTGACTTGAAAAATTAAAGGGACAACAGGAGTGGTGATGGGGAATTAGGTTTGAATTTCACAGTATTGATTGAAATAATGAGCAAATTCTTTGGCTGTGTTGTGCTGTGAGTAAATATATGTGTCCACATATACATATCAATACAAACAACATGTCCCTCTCCAAAGGCCTCTTTAAAACTGAATATGGAGAGAGAAAAGTTTCACCTATAAGCAATGGATAGGACTACAGTTGGCCCTCCACATTTGTGGCTTTGATGTTTGCAGATTTGATGATACATGGATTTCATTACTATGTTTTGTCTAGGAATCTCTAGTCCTCCAGTGCAACTCTTCTGGAATATGACCATAGAGTCATGCTGGAGAACCTAGAGATTCCTAGAGAGAACACTTCTCTAGACATTTGTAGGTCCTCCAACACAATTCTATAGTCACATTCCCACTGATGTTTACCACAGAGTGGCATTAGAGATTCCTAGAGAGGTGTTCTCTCAGGTTGAAAAACCTAGTGGTTTCTTATTTGCATTTTTGTACTTTCATGGGGGTTGTGAGCCCCTAATCCCAGCAAATATGGAGGGCCCACTGTAGAAAGCTATTTAGTGATGCTTTTAGAATAAAAACAACACAAACCAAGGGTCATCATGGGTCAGATTATAAATGCTACAGTGCACAATTTCTAGAATGAAAGTGAGAGTTCATGAAACTTTTTGGTTTAGAAATTAATATAGAAGCCTTCTCCTCACTTGTTTTGAAATATTAGATATGTTTGTGGTCAGACACTACAGTACTCCTGACTTTCCTTTTACAGTAATCTTCCAAGCTACCACTAATTCTAAATACATCTGGCTGTTTTATTAACATTAACAAGACCCGCCAGCTTGAATGTATCCTGACAGAGAACTAATTAGTAGACCCTGGTGTGTTTATTATTGTAAACAAATGAAATATTATTAGTGTGAAGTAAATCCATTAGTTATCACACAAAGTGAATTATAGGGAGATTGTGTAGCATTCCATAAGACAATTCAATCACATGAAAATCTATGTTTAAATTAATAAGAAACATCTCTCACAGTTTGGGGATACCCAGATATATAATTCTGATTGATTTAACTGCAAAATTTCTTTAATAAAAGTCTTCTAGGGGAGTGCCTTCTGGGGTCCACAGAACTGAGATCTTGCTATTTGAAAAATAGTGGAGGGGCTTCTAATTATAAATAGATCAGATGTTTGAAATTAAACTCTCTCTGTCTCTCTTTCTCTATCTGTTTACTCTAAGGGGATAAGTAAAAAGCTGGTCATGGACGTTATCACACGGGGAGTTGTGGGGAGAAAGTGGAAATAAACGGGCACGAGCGGAAGTCTTTAATTTACGGGATTTGTCCCGTTCTGCCTCGTCTGATAACTAAATTCAAATTTAAAAGGGGGTTAATTCGAACAAAAATCTGATCTTTTCATTTTCGGGATTTTTGAGGATTTGAAAAGATCAGGTTTTAGTTTGAATTAACCCCCTTTTAAATTTGAATTTAGTTATCAGACGAGACGGAACAGGACAAATCCCGTAAATTAAAGTCTTCCGCTCATCCCGTTTATTTCCACCTTCTCCCCGCGACTCCCTATGTGATAACGTCCCATGTCTTGTAAATGGGGTCAGTATGAACCTTGAAAAATCAAACTTTGTCAGCCCTATCAGTGATTTAAGTAATTGTACCTATGTAAGGCACATGATGACAACAAAAAGACAGGGATGGACAAAGAATGGCCCTGGAGCCACGTGCACTTTGTGAAAACCCCCAAAGTCCCCACTTACTGGGCAGCAGCAGCTGCAATCAATGGGGATCTGTTCTCACATCAATTGGGAAGCAGCTGACTGCTGTTGCCACCTCTCCTATATGTTCAATCTCTGGCATAAGGAGAATTGTGACAGAAACACTGATTCTACCTTTCGCAACAGAGATTGTTTCCAGGAGGGGGTAGAAACAGAAATCAGCTGCTTCCTGGGTGGCAGGGGAACAGACCCCTGTTGATTATAGCTGCTGCTTCCCAGTAAGTGAGGATGGGGGGTGGTGGGGTCAATCCAGGATTCACTGCATTGTACCATAACAACAGTGCTTATGCATAAGCAAATCCCACCCAATTTTCCAGGAATATCTGGGAACAAGCAATAACATTATATCTCTAATTAGATCAATCCCTTCAGAGAAAGTGGGGGAGTCTCCCATGCATCCTAATTCCAGAAAGACAAGATCTTAACTGCATATCACACTTGGTAGTAAGATATGCAGATGTCACCATCAGCTGAATAGCAAAGACTTGGAATGACTTCTGTTGAAAGGTAAGGAAGTGAAAAAGGCAGAGTTGCTGTTGAATATTAGGATGACAAAAATAATGACAGATGATTTACATGACTTTAAAGTCAGTGGTGAAGATTTGGAAATAGTGTAAAGATGTTCTGTACTTTGAACCAGTCATTCATCATTTCTTTAGTCAAGAAATCAGATGATGACTACAACGTGGAAATGCAGCTATGAATGAGCTAGATATGATCCTCAAGTGTAAAGATAAATCATTATATGCAAAAGTCAGGCTCATCCTACCATCATATTTCTGATTTCTATATATGGTTCAGAAAGCTGGGCATTTTGACGAAAGCTAACAGAAAGAAAATCAACCCATTTGAAATCCAGTAATGGAGAAGAGTTCCAAAGATACCAGGAAATCTAAAATCCACAAAACAGTGATACCTTTATTGGACCAACCAAAATGCACAAAATACATATTGCAAGCTTTCAAAGCCCCACTGGCTTCTTCACCAGGCAAAGAAGTTAAAAATCATGCATGAAGGGAAAAATCATGACAGTGTAAGTCACCTGCATTTTGTCAAGCTATAGCTGTTCTTAGTTCTGGTGGTATTGGAGGGACATTCAGGCAGGCAGGCAGGCCCCTCCTTCTGGCCATGTGGGTACTCCAGCAAATAAATTTTCAGTTCCATTAGCAAGACAAAAAGAGATGCTTCCCTTGAGATCCAAGTTGTTTCTATCCTTTGTGAAGCTGCAAGCTCCTTTATTAGCAGATAGATACTATGGACTGCCAACATGACTGATAAATGGATCCTAGAGAAAATCAAGCCTGAGCTCCTACTAGAAGCCAAAATGAATAAACTGAGGCCATTGTCCTTTGGGCATATTATGAGACAATGTGACTCAGGGCTTGCATCTGCTCCGCAGGGAACCCTCAACCCTCTACTGCTGCCATCAAATTCTCTTCTCCTCTCCATTCATTTCATACAGATCAGTCTTTCCCTAGTACTGCAGTGTAGATTCTATATGATGGTATAACATTACAAAGAATATCCTGTATAGTATTCCCTTCCTGGGGGAAAAACCCCACAGATTGATATACAAAGGTTGACATCCTGTGACATTTTATTTTTAACTGCCCTCGAGTCAATCTCGACCCATAGTGACCCTATGGATGAGACATCTCAAAGACCCCCTGTCCTCCACTGCTCTGCTTAAATCCTGCAGCCCCTTAATACCTGTGACCTCCTTAATACAGTCCATCCCTCTGGCTTGTGGCCTTCCTCTCTCCCTACTTCTCTCCACCTTTCCCAGAATTATTGTCTTTTCTAATGACTCTTCTCATCTCATAATGTGTCTGAAGTACGACAGCCTCAGTTTGGTCATCTTGGCTTCCAGAGGGGTTTCTGGTTTGATCTGCTCTAGGACCCATTTGTTTGTCTTTTTGACTGTCCATGGGATCCTTGACACTCTTCTCCAGCACCACATCTCAAAAGAATTGATTTTCCTCTTATCTTCTTTCTTAACTGTCCAGCTCTCACATCCATACATGGTAATAGGGAATACAATGTCTTATATGATTCTAAGTTTTGTGCTGAGTTGTAAATCTTTGCATTTTAGAATCTTTTCTAGTTCTTTCTTAGCCACCCTCCCCATTCTTAATCTTCTGATTCTGATTTCCTGATTTCAGTCCCCATTTCTATCAAAGTTTGATCCCAGGTATGGGAATTATTTTACTATTTCTATTTCTATTTCTGTTCCTATTCTGTTACTCTTCCTGTGACATATGCATGTATAAATTCCCCTATAGGAGTGGTTGGGCATTTGTCCAATGCATAAGTCTGTATTTAGTTAAAGGTTGCAGACACAGAGTTGTATATATGATGCCATTGCATATGTGATGCTATTGTGCATTGTACAGCCTGATGCACACTGCAATCAGGTATTACACTGTGCCCATATTCCACTTGATGCCCTTTCACAATATACAGTTATTGCACTATAATTATACTTCAGCTGTCATGTCTATATCCTATGGAATCTGAGGGTTTATTGTTTGATGAGGCACTGAAGGTTTCTGGCTGTGTACTGTAAGTTGTTGTTGTTGTTGTGTCTTTAAAATTGTTTCTGATTTATGGTGGCCTAAGGTGAACCTATCATAGGATTTTCTTGGCAAGATTTGTTCAGAGGAGGTTTGCCATTGGCTTTCCCTGAGGCTGAGAGCATGTGACTTGCTCAAGGTCAGTCAGAGCCCAACATTCAAACAACTATACAATGCTGGCTCTCTGTATTCTAAATACTGCTCTCTAAAGTGTAAATCCTAGGATTCCATAACATATTGCCTTGGAAGTTAAAGTGGAATTGCAATGCCAAAAGTATGCAGTGTGAAAAGTTATTTGGGTGTAGAAACATTAAATTTGAATTGGCACATGGATTTAGGATTGTTAAATTGTTGCATGCCATTGGTTGTAATATATTCTTATTCTTCCATACTCAGCCTTATTCTCCACTGGATTTTTACTCCTGTTTTTGCTTGGTTCAATAAAACTGCTCCAAATATTTGTTTTTATACTGTGGAAGTCAGGATTGTGTCTCCTAGGGAGATGAAAGAGAGAAAGAAGAGGATATACGGATTGAGTCTTAAATAATTTCTGCAGTAAAATTACCTGCTGCACTGCTCAAGATAAGCCTGTAATTATCCTTGGGTCTGAACTCAGCTGTCCTGAGCCAAACCTTGCACTATAGCCAGTTTCACCATATAACTGCCATAAACACAAGACCCAGAATCTGATAAAGCCCTGATGGCAAATCATTTCTTCGAAGGATTAAGAGGCAGCAGTATCCACCACAGTATCTGGCAGGTTAGGCAGCCACACTCATGATCTGTCTATAGCAACCACTGATTCTCTATGACTGACCATTTTTTTAAAAGGATAATCTGTCAGTGTGTGGGTGATGGGTGTGGCAGTGATGCTCTCTGACACCCAGCAGAATCTGCAGGACAAACTGGATACATTCAAAACTCAAAGGTTGTTTCATGAACACAGTTTCCTCAAGACATAATCTGCTTATTGCAAGGAATCGATGCTATACATATGTAAAAATACTGTATGATGCTTTGAGAGCCAGCATGGCACGGTGGCTTGAGTGTTGGACTCTGGAGATCATCACACAGTCCAATTCCATTATAATCCCACCATTATCCAGTTACTATTCAGTTATTGGTTAATAACGGGACAATAGCGATTTAATCACTGATTTTTTCACACAATAGCACAATAACAAAATACTAACTGGTTAAAAACAGGCAAATCACACTTGTAAATTACACACCTTGATAGACTGAAGTGTTAGTCTTTCATAATTGTGCTAGATCGTTCATGCGCAGACACGCCGCAGGTGACCCCCGGGCTATTATTGCAAGGGTTTTAGCATGAGCGTGTGTTTTTGAACTTCTGGTCTGCCAATACAATTGTCTCTTTCAGCTTATCAATATCTGTGACCTGAAGTGGCATTTTTGAAGGTGATCTGTAGTGATTTTGAAGAGATGGAGACCTTGGAGACCTTGCTGTGTGTTCTCATAGTCATGGTCCATGTTCTTGAAAGGTCGATGAGGTTGGAGAGAGCAAGGCAATGCAGGTGGAGGGAGATTTACAGCCTTCTTGAAGTGTACTACAATTGGAGCCCCAGCATGGGGTTATCCTTTGTAAATAGTGTCTACTCTCTCCATTTCTGTGATGACTCTGATCCTCTGGCGCCCCTTGGAAATGTCTCTGAACTCCGACGTTGGTGGGTCAGACCCCTCAAAGGGGAAGAACTGGTGGTCTGAAGAAGTGCTTGGTATGTGGGATGATGACATGTGGCTCTGCAATTTCCGAATGACAAAGACCTTGGTTGAAATTGTGGTTTCCCTCAGACCTCATATCCAGGTAAGGGACACAGTGATGAAGGGGGCCATCTCTGTGGAATAAAGAGTTGCAGTAACTGTGTGGTGGCTGTCCAGTCCCCTAATGTACATAAAAGTGGCATCACAGTTCAGGATTGGTGTATCAAGTGCTGCTAATATCTGCATCCAGGTGTGTCAAGCCATAGAGAAAGTGCTCCAGAGGAAGACTGTGCAGCTGGGAAACCATGTCCAAGTATGTAGATAAAATCAACTCTTAATTTAGATAGTAATTTATTTTTAATATAGAACCATGCTTCATTTAAATTGTCATATAATGGATGCATTACATTAGCTATTGTTTTCTAAGGAAGTAACAAGCAGGGAAGTGTATGAAACAACTAACTGCTACTATTGTATTGTGCTTCTCTGTAACATACTTTTGAAATCTCCATTAAAAAAAATAACATTATTACTATCTATGGCAATTAGACCTATAGTGGTACTGTCATAACCTGCCATGATGACTCTGGAGACCAGAGTTTAATTCCCTGCTCAGCCATGAAACCCACTGGGTGACCTTGGGAAAGTCACATGCTCTCAGCCTGAGGCAATGGCAAACCTCCTCTGAATAAATCTTGGTCTCCATAAGTCGAAAATGACTTGAAAGCACACAATAATCATCATATGATAATATACATATGTAAAAGTATTTCAGAAATGGGCATAACTTTTGCACACACACAAAAAAAATGAAATGACAACTAAAATGCTGCATAATGCTCCAGTGCTTTTACCTTAGTAATATAAGTAAGTAAGTAAAAAAAGATAAGTAAATATATATTATCACTGTGAGAAGATAAAGTTGTCTTCCTATGAGAAAATGTGTTTTCAGGAGCGGAAGAAACTGACACTGAAATTGAAATTGAAGAAATCAGAAGATGGAATGGAAAGTGGAATGGAAAGTGCACAATTTGATTCAGACCTAATACTATATTAAAACATGTATTTATGGTTTATTTTAACCAAAATTACATTGCCTAATGTTAAACATGGAGTGATGATAGAATGCCCATACGATAACAGAAAGGAAAAGGAAACGGGACATTTGTAGGTAAACCTATTAGTCTTACAAGCAGCAAGACCAGTTCTTTTTTCCACATCCCAATAATATTTTAACACCACTTTAACTGCCATGGTTTCATCCTATGGAATCCTGGAATTTGTAATTAGTTGAGACATTAAAGCTCTCTGGCTAAGAATGCTAAAGACCTCACCAACCTATAAATTCCAAGGCTCCACATGGCAGCTAAAGCAATATCAAACTGGCTATTTGGCAGACTGTATCTCCCTGTATGAGCCCATCCGGGCTTGGAGATCATCACGAGAGTCCCTTCTCTCAGTCCCACCACCATCAAAAGCACAGTTGGTGGGACATGAGAGAGGGCCTTCTTGGTGGCTGCCCCTAACTCTGGAGCTCCCTTCTCAAGGAGGCTACAATGGCCTCCTCTTTGTTGTCCTTCCATCTGCAGGCTAAAATGTTTCTATTCAGACAGACTTTTAAAACAGAAAGTCTCTAAAGAATGGGTTGGGGTGTTGTACTGTTTTAAAGTGTACTGTTTTAAACACTTTTATCTTTTAAACTGCATTTTATTCTTTTAATGAGTGATCTGTTTTAATATTGTAATAATTTAATTCTATGTTAATGCATCACTTTTGAATGTTTTTAATTGTACTGTTCTTTTTAAGTTGTAAGCTGCTCTGAGTCCCAGTTTTGGGGGGAAAGTTGGATATAAATAAATATCATCATCATCATCATCATCTGCTATAGTTGCTGTGAAGAGAGAAGCTGAGCAAGCCTGGTTAAACCCAGACAACCATAGCCTTTGGAATGGTGTGAAGGGGGCCTATAGGGGAAAGGATACAACATTGAGGCTTGTTTAATTATTAGAGAGATGGGGGTGGATGAAATGGAGTTCAGGCAATCAGAGAGAGAAGGCTTGGTAGGAGGAGAGGAACTGGTAAGCTCTCAGCTGGAAATTTTCAGAGAGTTCAGGGAGTTTGTGTTTAACCCAATTAACCCAGTCTCCTATCCAGTCTTCTGTGTTTGACAGTTTGAATTTAATAAGGACAATTGGTCATGTTGTACCACAATGAACTAAATGATCAACGTAGCCATTTATCTAATATAGAGGTCACCTTGAGTCCTGAGTACCAGGACTCTTGAGGTTTAAAGAGCAAAGGAAGGGACAGGAGACCAAGGGCTGGAAGTGTGGGGTTCTCCTGGATAGGAGACTGTTACAGTTGCATAGTGTGAAAGAGACCCAGATCCTATTCCTTTCATGCCTTCAGTTAGCTTTACCTTAAACTGTTGGGGTGCATGTGAACCGAATTCAACATGTGCAAAAGACTTACACTGGAACAGACACCAAAGATCAGTCTTCACTGTGAAGTTCTCTACAGGCTGCAAATCTGCAAAGAAAAAACCTCCCACACAAGCAGCTGGACTCTCTCTTGTCTCACAAAGAGGTTCTTTATTCTTCCGTTACAAACTATGTACAGACTAACAAAATGCTCTGCCAGTCTCTCTCTATACAATTACCGACACATGAGTATCCAACTCACCCACTTATATACAATGGACGTTACCACACTGGCCCTAAAGCAGCGTCATTTCAGCCTCGTTTCAGCCTCGTTTCAGCCTCGTTTCAGACTTTTTTTCCGTGTGTTCACACGACGTCGCAGCAAACCCCGCCCTTCCCTACCTCATTTCGGCGTCATTTCAGCCTCATTTCAGTCCTTTTGACTTCCGAGAATTTTAAGGAATACACCCGAGCGGTCGGCACTATACCGGAATGACGCTGATCTCGGCATAGGTATGAACACGAGATCCTTGTCATTCCGGATGTCTGGCTGTCTCTCCTGCACACTCCTTCTCTCCCTCTGCCTCTTTCACACTCACACTCACACTCACACACACACACAGCCCTGGCACGCTGACTTTCACCCTCCTTTGGCCAATTACGCCAGCTAGTCGTCTGCAGCAGGCAGGCTGTCTGTGTGCATCTATCTATCTATCTGCGGGGGCGTGTGCGTTGTGCGAGCGGTGCGCTCCCTCTCTTTCTCTCTCTTTCTCTCTGTTTCTCTCTCTCTCTGTTTCTCTCTCTCTCTCGCCTTCTATCTATCTATCCAGAGGGGGAGGGGGGAAGAGAGAGGGAGAGGGAGAGGGGGCTCACTTTCATCGCCTTTGCCACAGAGTAAGTATCGCTCTCTTTTGCACCTCTCTCCTTCCTTGTCTTGTTTCTTTCTCCTTTTCTTTTGTTTATTTTTTTCTTTTCTTTTCCTTTCTTTTATGTTCTTAAACCTGAAATGGGCTGGATCAAGTTGGGGCAGGAGGGAGCTTTTATTCTTTATATATAACATCCCCGGCAAAGATTGTATTCTGGTTGATGTTTCTCCGCTTTCTAATAAGCTCAGAGAGAAATAATACGTTTAGAGTCAAGTTTTTTTTTAGGGGGGGGGGAACGCGACGATCTATTATTATTATTATTATTATTATTATTATTATTATTATCTTCAGCTTCAAGGGAACCATCACAATAGTTTGTCCGGTTAGAAAGGGCAAGCTTGGCGTTGGGAATGTCTGCTGAATCCCTCTCCCCTCCTCCTTTCTTCTCCCTTCGCCTGCCTTTCTTCATTTCCTCTTTCCCAGTCTTTTCTTTGCTAATCTGTATTTGTATTGCTATTATTCTTATTTTAAATGAGATCTCTTTAGTTTGGATGAATGGTACAAGCCGGTGGGGGTTTGTGAGAGCCTGTCCTTGTGTGTGGGGGGGGGGGGGTTGAACTTTTTGGGAGAGAAGGAGGAGGCGATGGGGAGGGTCAAAGTCCCTTTGCCACGAACAGAAGGCTGTATCCGTAGGTGGTAACTCTCTCCGTGGCATTTGATGCACTTAAATGTTCCTCTCTTCAGGGGTTGGGGGGGAAATCATTATTAGGGATGGCTTTGTAGCCCAGAATTTGGGGGATTGCGGTAGGGATCTTTCAACTTGTGTGTGAACAGGAGATCCGAGCCCCCGGAGCGGAACCATTCCGGAATCTCACATTCCTCACTGATTCCAGTCTAGTGTGGTAATGTTTTCCGCTTGCCGGGCACATTCCGGAATGAGCCCAAAATGGTTCCAAAATGATTCCGAACAGCTTTCTCGCCGCTCTCTTGCTGCAAGTGTGATAACGTCCCAAATCCCCTTCTGGGATATTAGTCCAGCCCACTCCTGGGATGTCACCCAGTTTCCAGTCACCTGGCTGATGTGACTCTGCAGAATTGAAGATTTCTGACTCAACCCTCTGCCTAGTGTTGCATCAGTCCCCTGTGATGCAGGACTGTTCAAATGTTGAGTCATCATGGCTCCCAACTGTACCAAAGTAACCCTCTCACCTTAGTCCCAGTTTCTTTGCCCCAGTCACATCTATGGCATTTTCTCTTCAGAGTGCATTTTACTCCGACATAAACTCACTGGTTATATCCGCTTCAGTGAATGGCTTGCTCAAAATGTCTCCATTCTCAAGGGATATACATGAGAATATATTGGCATTTACTGAGGGCAAGGATATAAATCATTGCTTGTTTCATTCTCACAGGTAAGAATGAAGAATGTGAAAAGTTTTCCCCCCTCTGGGTGAATTATGAGAGTTTTTATGCATTATGCAATTATTTTACACATTTAAAGATTTTTTTGTGGGAGAGGGGAGTCTGCATTAAAAAGTGCCTTTGGCACAAAGTATATTGTTTTCTGCATACAACCATTTTATGCACTAGCCACTATGGCTGTAACCCTGCATCACAGTGTCAGCATGATATTTTGGTGGGAAAATGCAGAGAATGTGACCAAACAATTGAAAAAAAGGAAAGAGAAATTTTGTGACTCTCCTAAATCTCAAGCAACTCACTGGAGAACAGGACAACAACCTAATTTCTCTTCTGCTGGTAGCAGAATTGCTCCCTGGTTGCATCTCTCCTTCCTCCCTCTGCCAGCAGTCTTCTCCTTCTGCCATGGCATACACAGACAGCTCTGGAAGAGATGGAGGGCATGTGGAACCATGAGAGGGAACTTTCAAAAGTCAGTCCTGTAATAAGAACTTGACTTTGGGGGATTTATAATTAGCTCAAAAATATTAAATAGGATCTGAACCTATTGTATGCAGAGGGAATAATTCCTTCAGAGACAGCAATTTTCCAAAAGAATGGTACTTTTATTAAGAGAGAAAAATAAATCAATAAGCAAGCACACACATACGCAGAGAATCAAACATACAAAAACACCCTAACTTACATGCACACATACAAGAACTCAGGAGTAAAGTTAGCTTGGATAGAACACACAAGGCTTTCTAATGGTGATAATTACCTGAAAGGAGGCTACTCCAATGATGAACCATTATGACAGGAAAAAGACACCAAACAGAGCTAGAGACTCTAGTCAGAGATCACAATGGCACAATGTCATCATGAAATCTACCTAGACCCCCATGTGCCTGAGATTTTGGGGTTCATTTATACCCTTAATCCTGGGCTGAGGCAAAGAGTTGCTATTGTATATCAAAGGATTCCGATTGCTGTGCTTTGAAGTAGACAATTTCCAAAAAAGGGGAGATAGGATCTTCATCCAGACACATCCTGGCTGGCACTCATAAATCTTCTAGGTGTGAATGTCCTGCTTTGCAGCTCCTAAGCCTGGCCTTTTTGATCTGCAAATGGTTGTAAATGCAGATGTAACTGTTTGGAGTGTCTATGTCATATGCTCGCTTTGAGCTCATGGTGATGAAAGCTCCTTCCAGCCTAGGGCTATGACAGAGACCCAAAGGGGTCTTTATATCAAACCAATCATCATACGAGTCCAAATCTTCAAATGCCTTAAAGGGGGAGAATGGATATCATCAGGGTTTTTAACTAGATGACAATAAGTAAATCGTGCTCTTATTCTCCTCTTCCTTATGTTGTGCCATTAATCTCACCACTTGCTTTGCTGGTAGAATAAAGCAAAAAAAGTATCTACTCATCGTATGCTGTCATTTCATTACAATGAACATTATCATATATCTTATGTTTAAAAAAATTCCAATTCCCACCCCCAAATATCCTCTAGGGGACATGGGAGCATTTTCACCAAGTGAAAATGGTCAATTCTAGGTGTGGAAAAGGCCTTTTAAATATCCAATGAAGGTATTGTTGACATATGGAGTTTGAATTTTGTTTCATTTTTTAAAATGGTAAACATAATCCTAACTAAATACTTGAAGTGATAAAATTATAACTGTTACTTATTATTACAGCGACTTGTCTCAAACAGATTAAAACACATACCATGTGAAAACCAAGATAATTGCTTGGATGGCAGTGAATTTGGAATATGCCAAGTCTCTGTCTTTATTCTGTGGATAACATTCAAAGGAAAGGGGCCTCCTTGCCCTTCAAGGTTTGTAAATCATTTCCTGGCAATAGTTTCCATAATCAGTCAGCCATGTCGGAGAGACAGAATAAGGCAGCACCTCCATTCATCATTCTGTGGAAATTCTGTACCGATTACTGTAAACGTGCAGGCTGGGAAGTAATTCTAAACCTTCACACAAAGAAGATCTGCTGGTGAGATCCAAGTACTCAAATTTCACTGTGGGTAGGATTCATGCCTTTATGCAAAACATGTTATATTGCTAGTGGGCCCTCAGGGCAAAATTCTAGATTGACTCACATAAGTAATATAGTCTTCATATGTTGCCCTGAACAATTCTCTCTCTCTCTCTCTCTCTCTCTCACACACACACACACACACACAATTCTTCAATTTCAAGTCTGTAAAATTTGAATGCTATTCTGATTCCACTTCATTGTGATGACAAACAGAATAAAGAAAATAGGAAAAGGTTTTTTTTAAAGAAATTGTACCAATGATGAATAGCTACTTTACTTTAAATTATAATGTTCATGATAATCTTCATTAACATATACACATTTTAAGTAGATCTGTGTTTCTTCTCATCCGCTTTTCTGGTTAAGCAATTTTTCTTTCTTTCTTTCCCCCTAGTAGCATGTGCATTTTAAGTAATAGCTCTGTGCTCAAGTTGACAGCCAGACTTTTGGACATCCAGTGCAGACAAATAGACTGATATGATTTAATCCATGGAAACCCACTGGATGACCTTGGCATTCCTCCACCTCAGAGGAAGGCAAAGTCTCTCACACACACACTGAACAAATATTGCCAAGAAAACCCTGTGATCTGTTTGCACTAGAGTCGCCATAAGTTGGAAACAACTTGCAGGCACACAGCAAGAACAATTTAATCAATAGAGCACATGATTCCTGCCTCTGTTTCAGTGCTTTCTACAAGTTGTGTGTGTGTTTGTGTGCCTTCAAGTTGCCTGTTATAGTAAAAAGGCATGGCACTTTATACAAGGGTCACCCTTTTACTATGTTACTGTATATATGGGACTTGAGCATCCACATATTTTTGAACCAAACCCCAGCTGATACCAAGGGCTCACTGCCTGGCTAGTTTCACAGTAAAAGCACTATTTTAAATATAGTGGCCTCTCCACATTTGTTGGGGTTAGTGGCACAGACCTTGTGGTCATCAGAGCTGGCATTTTAACAACTTAACCATTAAGCCACCATGTCCCTTAATTTGAATTCAGGCATGGAAAATGTGTGGCAGTCAGTACAATTTGAGTCCAATTTATTTTGAATAAGTGAGGCACTAATGGAGTCACTGTGGACCAGGAAAATGTGAGGTGAAGCTTTTCTTTTCGTTTTTTGGTCAGTGTAGACAACCCTTATAGTATCTATAGAACTCTTCTCCAGCACTACATTTCAAATGAGTTGATTTTCTTCCTACCAATAGAATGTTGTTCTGTTCTCAGATAATACTTGACTTGTCTGGTCTTCAGTAAATTCATAACAAGCCTGAAGGGGGAGGGGGTCTTTTCCTGAGACTTAATGATGAGCCTTCCACAAGCCCCAACAGCCATGTAGGGCTTGGACAGTTTCCTCATAAGCCATGTGTGCTGCAGGGCCAGGCAGTCTATGAAGGAATAGCACCACTAGATGCCCAGATATCTGCTTTCTTCCCCCAACTAGCTCCGGTCTGCTGTCATATAGCCTGGTAATCTAGTTTTTATTTGAAGTCTCTGGACCCATTTACCCAAATTGTCCTCATTTACACAATCCAGAAACAGTTCTGACCTGGCTACTAGCCCTCATCTGTCCCACTTCTGTAACATCACAAGGGCCACCCATGACACAACAAGGGACTGATGGATTGACTACCTTAAGTTCTTATGCACTTAATAATAGTGGTATCATCCATCCCAAACTCTAGAGTTAAAATGTTTACTCAAGCTAGGTGCAAAGCAAGGCATAATTTTCAATGGAACTTTTAACAGCATAACATTATAAAAACATTATATTAGTTATCAAAACTAATATGGAAGATTAAGCAGGGACTTCAAGTGTTCAACAAATTGAAAGAGTGTACATTCTAGAGCACTCTGTCAATCAGGCCTTCCACGTGGCACTCCCAAGAGACCTCTGTTCATTACTTTTCAACTGACTGAAATCACCTTCCTAAATATGAAGTAGAGACCATAATCTCATCTGTATTCATTGTATTTTCCAGCATTCTTCTAGTCTAAACACAGGGTTAAAAAGTCAAGTTGGACATGTTGTTGAAGTTCCTATTACCCTTGATGCTAAATCATTCATTGCTACATAATCTGCTACCTTAACCACACATTCTGTAACACTTGAAAAAGACCTCAGGAGAGCTACATCTAAATGTCTCCCAGTTCTTAAACAGACAGCATTTTCTCCTCCTCATCATCATCATTCTTAAGTATCTTGTCTAACTTCCAACTTCCATATTAAATGTCAGATATGGCTTGTGAAAGGTCCTAATATGCCGAATTACATATCTCACTGGGAACAACAGAGAGAGGAAGATGAAAGAGAACAAATCTATGCATCCTTCCTTATTAGCCGAGTGGATAAAGCATCCAGCTTTTAGGCATATTGAACAGCAGAAAAACCTTGCCTGTAGAAGATCTCTCATGGAGACATCTTAGGAAGTTGAAAATTGCTGTTTCAGTCTTGGGACTTTAGTTTTCAGTGGCATGCCTTTATTTCGGAACTTGCACTGTAATCATATGTCTTGAAAAATGTGCGACATGTAAGAATGGAATCAAATTTTGTTAGATTTGACACTTACCGTATTTTTCGGCATATAAGACACTCCGGCATATAAGACGCAACCAATTTTAAGGAGCAAAATCTAGGAAAAAAAGATTCTTAATCATATACAGTCGGAGGACACCTCCGACCCAGGCATCCGCCCAAGGAAAGCAATGAGGCTTTCCTTGGAGGGATCCTGGGGTCGGAGGCGTCCTCTGACGCTTTCCAGGACGCTTTCCTTGGGCCGATGTTCGGGTCCTCTCCGACCCAAGCATTGCCCCATGGAAAGCAATGTTCTTTTCCATGGGGCGATGCTTGGGTCGGAGGACTCCTCCGACCCAAGCATCGCCCCATGGAAAGCTTCCTTGGGGCAATCCTGGGGTCGGAGGATGCCTCGGACCCCAGCATTGCCCCATGGAAAGCAACGTTTTTTTCCTTGGGGCGATGCTTGGGTCGGAGGACTCCTTCGACCCCAGCATTGCCCCATGGAAAGCAACGTTTTTTTCCTTGGGGCGATGCTTGGGTCGGAGGACTCCTCCGACCCAAGCATCGCCCCATGGAAAGCTTCCTTGGTTCAATCCTGGGGTCGGAGGATGCCTCCGACCCCAGCATTGCCACATGGAAAGCATCGCCCCATGGAAAGCTTCCTTGGGGCAATCCTGGGGTTGGAGGATGCCTCTGACCCCAGCATTGCCCCATGGAAAGCAATGTTTTTTTCCATGGGGCGATGCTTGGGTCGAAGGACTCCTCCGACCCAAGCATCGCCCCATGGAAAACTTCCTTGGGGCAATCCTGGGGTCGGAGGATACCTCCGACCCCAGCATTGCCCCATGGAAAGCAATGTTTTTTTCCTTGGGGCGATGCTTGGGTCGGAGGACTCCTCCGACCCCAGCATTGCCCCATGGAAAGCAACGTTTTTTTCCTTGGGGCGATGCTTGGGTCGGAGGACTCCTCCGACCCAAGCATCGCCCC
The DNA here is from genome assembly GCA_026167975.1 of Phrynosoma blainvillii. NCBI lineage: Eukaryota > Metazoa > Chordata > Lepidosauria > Squamata > Phrynosomatidae > Phrynosoma > Phrynosoma blainvillii. Next base: position 80,461,099 of record JANUYF010000002.1, read on the forward strand.
ATGGAAAGCTTCCTTGGTTCAATCCTGGGGTCGGAGGATGCCTCCGACCCCAGCATTGCCCCATGGAAAGCATCGCCCCATGGAAAGCTTCCTTGGGGCAGTCCTGGGGTTGGAGGAGGCCTCTGACCCCAGCATTGCCCCATGGAAAGCAACGTTTTTTTCCATGGGGCGATGCTTGGGTCGGAGGACTCCTCTGACCCAAGCATCGCCCCATGGAAAACTTCCTTGGGGCAATCCTGGGGTCGGAGGATGCCTCCGACCCCAGCATTGCCCCATGGAAAGCAACGTTTTTTTCCTTGGGGCGATGCTTGGGTCGGAGGACTCCTCCAACCCCAGCATTGCCCCATGGAAAGCAACGTTTTTTTCCTTGGGGCGATGCTTGGGTCGGAGGACTCCTCCGACCCAAGCATCGCCACATGGAAAGCTTCCTTGGTTCAATCCTGGGGTCGGAGGATGCCTCCGACCCCAGCATTGCCCCATGGAAAGCAACGTTTTTTTCCTTGGGGCGATGCTTGGGTCGGAGGAGTCCTCCGACCCAAGCATCGCCCCATGGAAAAAAAGTTGCTTTCCATGGGGCAATGCTGGGGTCGGAGGCATCCTCCGACCCCATCATCGTCCCAAGGAAAGCAACGTTGCTTTCCTTGGGGTGATGCTGGGGTCGGAGGAGTCCTCCGACCCCAGCATGGTCCCAGGGAAAGCGACGCTCCTTCCAACACCCGTGTCCTTTCCGTACATTCAGCATATTAGACGCACCAACTCCCCCACCCCCATTTTGGGGAAGAAAATATGCGTCTTATATGCCGAAAAATACGGTGCAACCAACGTATTTTAGCAACTAAAAAAAAAAAGAAAGGCAACTCACCTTGAGGCATACAGGTTTCTTTGAGAAATAAAGGAGACCGTGTGTGTCTGTTTTTTAAAATGTAGAACAGCTAAGAAAAAATAACACAGGGGGGAAGCAGACGGGCGGGCCTGGGCCGCCTCGGGAAGCTGCGCCGCGAGGCCGAGGTATCCCCACACCTCGGCCCCACGGCGCATCTTCACCACCCCAGGAAGGAGCGCTAAAATAGCACTCCTTCCACAAGTCGCCAAAGGTGTGCTGCAAAAGGTTGGCAGCGGACCTTCGGCAACTCTTCCGCCGCAGCGTGTGCGAACGCTGCGGCGGGAAGGCATTGTCGGAGCCCCCGCCGTGTGGAGGGGCTGGCGCTCCAACGATGCCTTCCAGAAGGGGTTGGGGCACCCACCGTGCGGCTGCCCCTCCCCTTCCTTGCCCCCAAAACGGCTCTTTGTGCCGTCTGCTTCCCCTCACAGTCAATAAAAATCCAGTTAAATGCACTTTTGTCATGGAACATTCAAACAATCAATAAAATACATAAATAAATGTGAACATTAGGAAAAAATATGTGGAAAATGTGCACAAATGTCTATACATGAGGGGAAAACACAAAATCATAAAACCTGATTTTTAACAAAAACAAACAAAAAACAGCAACAGAAGGAAAAGGCCGGTAGAATGTGGAGAAATGCAATGAAATCAAGATTGAGACATCTTGGCATCCCTAATAAAATAACCACAGGAGAATTTCTTCTCCTTACAGCTGGGAATTGGTAATAAAGACTCATTGGACAAACACCTGGGTTTATATTCGACTTATGCCAAAGCACCTGCCTGTTTTGATAAATGACTTCTGCTGAAATGTAAGAACTCTTGCAATTCCTCTTTCTCCCATATACACCTGGCATCTACTTAAGCTCTGTTTCAGAGGGCATGATCCATCTATCTCCACTTTTTGACTTTAGCTGGGAGACTACAAAAGAGAAGGCCTACTTTTTGGTAGGACCCAAACTGTTCCAATTTCCATTCTAGACATCATTATCATTATCAACAACAATGTTTATTTATAATGTCCTTTCCACCAAATGTATACCAGATGCCTTCTTTTTCTTTCCTTATGTGCTAGGTCAGGTTCATCCAGTTCTTTCATATAAGTACCATAGTTATGTTTAAATACTGTTATTATATATTATTTTATCATGCTATTTTGATCAAAACCAGCTAGTTCATGTCAGGTGGTTTTTAAATGTTTTATTCTTCCACTGCTTTCGTGTGGGGTTATTGTTATCATTTCCATTTTATTTATTTGTTTTTATACATTTTTATATTATGAGCTGTCTTGAGGCTATGTGTAATGAGGTAGCATATAAGACTTGTCAAGGATTGGGTTACATGCTACTAACAATACCTTCCTGCCTTACGATTCTGAGTACCAGCTGTGATTATTGACTGAGAGAATGTTCCAGAACTTATTGTGGATAAAATTTTTCTGTTTCTCACACTCATATTTCCTATTTTTCAGAACAAGATGACAATCTTGGGAATTTGCAATAAAACACTCAGTGGAAAACCCTGATTCACTGTATCTAGTACTTATTAGGAAGGATTTTAGAAAATAAACCAGGAGGCATGTATCACAGAGTGAGAACCAGTGTAGTGTAGTGTAGTGTTGAACTTCTCTGTGTAGAAAACTGACGCGGGCAGGCTTCCCCAAGCTAATGCTTTCCAAATGTATTGATTGACTACAATCCTCACTATTCCCAGCTAAGCATGAACAACAGTTGCACTGAAGTTCAACAAAGTTGTAGGTTACCAGGAGGGAGGGTGGGAGGAGGGAGAGAGAGAAAGAGAGAGGGGGATATTAAAGGATGGCTAAGTGGTTCTCTAACTTCAATTTTTAAAAAAAACAAAAAAGCAAATTCAGTGCTTAAATTTTGAGCAGAAGACTAGTGAGGAAAGAGAAGGTGAACTGTTTTCCATTTGTGGTGTGTATTTGTTCAAAATTGCACCCAGTCATTAATTTCTCATTCTTCGGGGAAAGAATCAGAAAAAGCAGCTTGGGAAGTATAACTTTGGGAAGTATAACTTTTATGTAAAAATGACCAGAAAAAGAAAATGTTCAGCAGCCTCTTCCACACATAACTTCATTGAGGCTGGTGCCCTGCTGATACTCCATTTGGTTTGATTTGACTTGGTTTGGTTTTTCAATGGAGAAGCACAGAAAACCAAAATAATATCTAATCTGGACTTATTAGAACTTTTTATTAGAACTTATTAGAATGAGTTACTTAGATAGTTATAGACACATTTATACTTGTGCTTTTAACATCCATGAAACACTGGGAATGGTTCACCTATGCCAAAGACTGAATTTAGGATCTTTTGAATCCAAAGCATGTGTTCTTGCTGGGCTACAACTCACCTGCAAGGCCCCATAAGTCATTGAGTTACAATATTTAATAGGTGATTCAAGACAAATATGATCAAAGTAACCTGAAATAAATTCTCTATACAAAATTCAGGGTTGAGCAATACTTTTGTTGGATCACAAAAAAAGTGAGCTTTGGAATTTACCAGAATGCCTCTTTGGGTTTAGATGGCTCACTTTAAAGATTACAATGGATTGTGAAAGAAGCTTTTGTAGAATGTAGAGTCTATGCATTAAATAAGGTATGAAATGTTGGTACATTTGTTAGTCTTTACATTGCCGATAAGATCAATTTTTACCCCTTTGGGAAGTGCTGCCAAGGAAATTAGAAATATTGGTCCCTGTTAGCCATTATATCCATGAACTGTGAGTTCAGCAGTTGTATGTCTATGATTATCAAGTCCTGGGAACAAGCAACATGAGATGGTTGTATTTGTTGTGTCCTATTCTTAAACATTTTGGGATTATATAACTAGTCACTCTTGATGACACAATATTAGACTAAGGCCTAAATCCTATTAGTTAATCCCAACTAAAGTAGACCCATTAAATCACTTTGAAGGTACATCTTCTTCTATTTGATTTATTGGGCTATTCTGCTTGGAATTGTTATAAGTATTGTTTTAATATAAAAACCCCTTTGTGGATCTCCTGTCATGGCCCTAAACTGGAAAAGCCCAACCACCATGGATCCAAGGCAAAGACCTCACATAGGCACCTGAATGGACACATCTGCCTTTACAATGAATTAGCAGATCAAAAGGCCAGGGTTAGGAGCTGCAAATCAGGACATTCACACCTAGGAGATTTATGAGGATGTGTCCAGCTGAGGATGAGATAACATCAACATCCCATCTACCCTCTTTGGAAATGTCTACTTCAAAGAGTATCTATCCAGAATCCTTTGATATACAATATCAAATCTTCACCTCAGGCTAGGTTTAAGGGTATAATAGACACCCAAATCCCAGGCACATTGGATCTGGTTAGATTTCATGGTGACACTGTGCCATTGTGAACTCTGACTTGGGTCCCGGCTCTTCCCGTTGTCCTTTCCCTTTCATAAACAGTTGAGTCTATCCATCTTCCTTCATCATTGGAGCAACCTCCATCAGGTAATTATCACCATTAGAAAGCCTTCTGTTTCCTACCCAAGCTAACTACTTTATTCCTGAGTTGTTGTGTGCTTGATTCAAACAAAAATCCACCAAACAGTGATATCTTTATTGGCCAACCAAAATGCACAATATACTTGTTGCAAGCTTTTGAAACTCCACTGGCTTCTTCATCAGGCAAGATGTTACAAACCAAACAGGAGAAAATATTGGAGATGTTTGTCAGATGTTTGCATTTTGATGTTTGTGTCCTTAGTTAAGATGGTAAGTGGAGGGTATCTTTTTCAGGCTGGCCCCTCCTCCTTCTGGCCATGTGGGTATTGGGAGATTGGCAAAGACCAGGAAATTTAAAGTCCATTTGCATCTCAACAAGGACCCCTTTCTTGCAATCCAATATACCTCCATTCCTATGAGGTCACAGGCCTCTTTATAGGCAGAGGACAATGGATTCCTCAAGGAGTCTTCATGTTTTTGCATCATGAACATTTTGGTAGGTGTTGAGGTAAAACATGCCAATCCAGTTCAAATTTAAGAAGAAGAAATTGTTTTACCTTGGTTGGAGGTCCCAAGGTTGTGTCCTTGAGTGAATGTCAGAGTGTCTTTGTATGTTTGAATCCCCAAATAAATCACATTGAGAAAACTTGGTCTCTATCAGTCTATTCCCTAGCCACCTCCATAAACAGAGGATAAAAGATCCCATTGGAGACTTGAACTTTTAACAGTTCCCCAGGTTCAAGCTCTTCTTACAGAACTAACAATAGGATTTCAGCCTATGGCTGCAATTCTAATGTAAACTAACCTGAGAGTAAATCCCTTTGACCTCAATGGCACTTACATCTGCATAAGTATGTACATAGATCCCCTTATCCAGAAAATTTGTGTGTTCTGATAGAATTTTCATTAAAGAATAGCATTGCTTCTTTCTAGACTCACTGCTGACATGCAGCTACAGCTTGTGCAATCCTTCCAACTCCTAATAAATTATTAGATGTTTCTGAAATGGACTGGCTTTTAGGCCAGACATATTAATCACTATAAAATTATAGCAAATGATTGTGGAATTATATTTTGACTATCTGTCTAGATTAAAATAAGGTCATGAATAATGTTTGCATTTAAGAGCTATTACCTTTGTATTCCTTTAAAGACAGTGGGATACATTTCTCTAATGATATCAGAACCAGAAGGGCAAATGGGCTGTGCTTTCAATTTGGCAGACTTTTACATCTCCAAAGAAGAGTCAAAGGGCATTCAACTGACTCCTCCCTCTAACTCATTCAGCACCACCAGACCTCAAAACCTCTAAAACTAGGATGGAGAAAATGTGGCCCTCTTGATGGTGTTGGACATCAGTGCTATCATCCCCAGGTAGCATTGGATTTTCCTTCAGTTCAACAAGTGCTCAAGGCAATGTACAAATAAAAGGAAGAAAAGAATGAAAACATCAAACTAGGACAAAAGCAGCAAGCAAACAAGGAAATCCACATTACAATTACAGTAGGCCCTGCTTATCTGTGGGTCCACTGGCAAAACCACAGGACCTCAAGTCCTGCAATATTCAATGTCGGTGTGTACATGCACCATACCTCTGCCTGGACTGTGTGCATGCATGGTCATTGAAGTGAATGGGGCTTGTCATCTGTGGATGCTCAAATCTGCGGATGGCAAGCCAGTAGTTGGGGTGGGCACACTGTAAACTGTGTGTGTGTGTTGTGTGCCTTCAAGTTGTTACTGACTTGTGGTGACCCTAAGGTGAACCTATCATGGGGTTTTCTTGGCAAGATTTGTTCAGAGATTTTCCATTGCCATCATGTGAGGTTGAGAGCATGTGACTTGCCCAAGGTCACCCAGTGGGTTTCACGGCCAAGCTGGAATTTGAACCCTGGTCCCCAGTGTCATAGTCCAATGCTCAAACCACTACACTACATTAAACTAGTGACCACAAATAAAACTGGCAGAGGAATTAACTATTAAAAGCCTGGTGTTAGTGTCTCTTTCACAAGCTGTTCGAAGGACAGTGAAAAGAAGCTAAGCTAATGTCTCTTTGCAGAAACATGAGTCTAAATTACAATTTACTTTTATGTGGTGATTGGTTGCTGCTCCTCTTCTACCTCTTCCTTTTCCTCCTTCTCTTCACTAAACAAAAGGGACCCAATTGTGACATGAATCCTGGCAAAAGGATGCTTGAAATGCTGCTGCAGTCTGAATGAGGGCCCATTCACACTACAGAATCATATTACTACATTCCACTTTAACTGCCATGGCAACATCCCATGGACTCCTGGGACTTGCAGTTTTTTTTGGGGGGGGGGGCATTTAGAACACTCTGCCAAAGAGTGGCTCCCCAAATTATAATATATTAAGCATCAACCACAGTGACTGGAGACCAGAGGAGGGCAACCAAAATGGTGAAGGGTCTGGAAACCATGCCCTATGAGGAGAGACTTAGGGAGCTAGGTATTTTAGCCTGGAGAAGAGAAGGTTAAGAGGTGATATAATAGTCTTGTTTAAATATTTGAAGGGTTGTCATATTGAGGAGGGCGCTAGCTTGTTTTCTGCTGCCCCAGAGAATAGGACCCAGAACAATGGATGCAAGCTACAGGAAGAGAGAATCCACCTAAACATTAGGAAGAACTTCCTGGCAGTAAGAGCTGTTCAACAGTGGAACATGCTCCCTCTGAGTGTGGTGGAGTCTACTTCTTTGGAGGTCTTTAAACAGAGGCTGGATGGCCATTTGTCAGGGGTGCTTTGATTATGAGTTCCTGGACTAGATGGCCTTTGTGGTCTCTGCCAGCTCTATGATTCTATGACTAAGAGCATGTAATTCAAATAATAAACACAATGGTTAGCATCAACCATTATGTATGTGTGTGACTGTTAGTAACATACACATGAATAAATCACAATATACATTTGGGGCAAATTGTTCATCATAGCACAAGACATATTCTGTAGACAGTGACAGAAAAAGAATTGTGTATATAACAACATTGTACAATGTAGCTGCACAGTGTGCCTTGCACATTGCACTTGCAAGTGAAAAAAGACAAAAGAAAATATTGCTGATATTAATGATGACTTTAAAGTAAAGGGTGGGCAAATTTGGCAGATCTGAGGGCCAGTTCTTTGCCTTGGGATTCACTGAGGGCTGCTTGAATTGGCCCCAAACAAAACAAAATGAGAAGTGGCCCCACCTGTTTGGGCTCCAGACAGTAAGATTGTTCTACTTACTCAGATGTACATGTCACTGTTGCTGAAAAGGAGTGGATCAGTGATCATTTTTAAATATGCACTCTGCGCAGAGCAAGAGACATTGACATTTCTAAAATGTAAAGGAATGTCAGCTATCTCAGGTATTTTACAGAGAAGGCAGAAAGTACCACTTAACTCAGATTTTGATTTTTTAAAAAGCCTGTTAAGAACAGAGTTAAGGCATCAGGTTGGGACAATCTGAGCACCTAAAAGCATGTAAATTATGTGCTCAATTTCTGCTCCAAATGGCCATCATGGCAGCATGTTTAACACGGTGGACTGCAGACAATAAAAAGAACAAAAGTCTTCATAGCCTGCCTCATAAATGATCCATTAAATGGAACATTTAACAGGTTTTTGCCTTCTCTGCACTGCTTTCTCCTAGTGCTGCTACACCCTAGCTTGCAACTCAAGAGGACTTCAAAAGGAGGTGTCTAGGGGACTCCCCCTCAGAATGGCCCAGCCCAGGATGACTCTGAAGAGTTGATCTTGCCACCCTAGTTTAGGACACATCAATAAAGTTGTTGTAACTGTTGTAACACATAATTCCAAACAGTCATGGTTTGAAATACAGATTTTATTTTCCATTTGTCCTCTTTAGGTATGTAGAAGTTTCTCTGTCCATAACTGTGTTTCTATCCTACTTTCCCACTACCTAGGCCATGGATTAATCTTTTATGACCTTGTGGGCAGCTTTGAAATGGATGAGGCCAATTAATTTAGTGGCAAGCTTGTTTCCTACAAAGTAATTGGACAGAAAGGCAACCACACATCCCTCACCCCCATAACTCTGCTCGTACAAGAGATAGAGGCTCACTTTTAAAAAATGAAAGCTTGGAATCTAGGACAGATGATGGTCTATACAGGCACTGAGTGGATACCTAGAAATTGGGTGAGGCCTGACAAGCAAGATTGAATGGCAAACTTAAGCATGTTGAGAAGTATTCCACAGGTGTGCAATTTGGTTTACGGGCAGTGGTATCACTAGGGGGGATGCAGATCACAACAGGTATCTTTTTCAATTTTCTTTTTAAAACATCCCATTTTAACCCAATCTTCACAATGTGTATGTAAATACACTTAGGTGGTGCACACAATATTGTAGTTTGAAGGTATAATTTTAATTTTACGAGTTGTTGTCACAACTGTTCGCATGACATTCAGTGGTATATGGGAATGATGATTGATGAGTAACATAACTGCAAAACAACATGACTAAGGCTTCTGTATGGTGTGAAATAGGAGGAAGTCAATGGGGGGGGGTGACACCATGGGTTACTGCACCGAGTGACACAAATCCTAGGGATACCACTGTTTACAAGTTCAGCAAAATCTGAGCTTAAGCCTCATGTTCTGGAAGATGTAGAATGACATGGAATGTAAGAAATGTTCCTGACTGCAAGAAGTAGGAAGTATGCTTACATTTAGTATATTTTCTTTACTCCACCCACCCCCCTTTATAACAGTTCTTATCTACTCTGAGCCGCCAGAGAAGAAAGGAGGCAGACAAAAATAAAACAAGATGCAGAAATAAATGTTCAGTTCAGAAACCATAGAATATTAAATGTATGCACAATGCACTCTATTGTTAAATAGTTACTGAAATGAAGAGTTTATCCCTCTTTCAATGACACTGATCCAAACCCACTGTCACAGTAGTGGTGACAGTAGTACTTGAAGTATGGCACTTTTTCCCCCTTTCCTTTGCCTCCTTTATCTTCTGTAGCCCTCTGTACCCCTCTGAGACTGTTTCAACACTGATGCACAGGAGGAGAAATGATTAACCCCCCTCCTGGTTCCACTGATGGATCCATTAGTGGGACAATTCCACCAAATCCTGGCTACTGAGGCTGCATTGCTTATTGAGAGAAGAGAGATATAGGATTGCACTGCACTTGTTATAAACTGGCAACAATGGGGAGAAAGGCATTCTAACAATGTGGCAGGATGGCCCATGCCAAAATAGCAATTATTCAGAGAAAAGGCAACACATGGAATGTATGGATTATTCCAGTTGGTGTTGTTCCTGTAAAAATGCAGTATCTGTAACTGAAGGTGGCTCATTGCCAGTGTGACAACATTGCAGGGTAAAGCTTAATTGCTTAAGTGCTTTTGGCAGCAATAATGAGACCTTTCTTAGTAAAGATTATAGAATATTTAGATCACTTAATTAAATTCTGATCAACCCTTTCTAGAAGAGAGCAGGCTCACTGCTGCTTCAGCATCTCGAGAAGTCAGCAAGTCAAGTGGGTGCAGTGATTAAAAATTGACTTATAGTAAAACCCCTGCTTGAAGAGGCATGCTCAGAATTAAGTGCAATAAATCCACACAAGCAAAGGATAAGTGCGCTTTTGTGTCTCCACATAAGCACACTTTATACTGTTAAAATGATTGTTAACTATCCAAATAACCAGTTGGTGGGATCTGCGAATTATGAACAATGGAAAACATTATACCAACATTCCCTCTCTTCTAAGTTATGCACAAGTGTTAGCTGAAGTCTTTCTCACACCCATGCTTTCATTGTTTCTTTGCTATATTTCTAACCAAAGCTTGGAAAAGTTATTGGGGGAACTACAGCGTTCAAAATCCACCAGCCATCATAGCTACTGCACACCTTAGGGGATTATTGCACTGCTTTTCCTCTCAGGCTCAGAACATGCTGAAACTTTTTAAAACTTTTTTTAAATGGGTATTATCGCACACCTCCATGCCTGGTCTGGAGGCATCCTGTACCAATCGTGGCATTCCGTACCTGATCTGTACTTCTCCAGCACTTTTCTAAAGAACAGGAAAATTATTGCAATGTTTTAGCCTAAATCTCTATCTTTTAGTAATTAAGTTTAAGGGAGGCACTTCAAGGTTTTAGAATAGGGAAAAAACCATGAAAAAGTGGGATGCTACCCGACAGTGTTATCAGTGGGAAACGTTTGGCCATCTGGGTAATCCCATAGCCTCCAATTGTCTCAGTTTGTCAGAAACAGTCCCACTTAATGTTCTGACATTCCACTTTTTCAGCTGCTTTTAAACTGTCCCAGTTTCTTTCTCCTGCTCCTACTTTCCCTTTCCCCTTAGCTTCAGTTGTTGTAAACTAAGTTCAAACTGCAAAAATAGTTTGCACTCAATTAACTCAGCAGGGGAGAGAGAGGATGAGGGGATAGAAATTTGCTCTTCCCAACAGCCTTAGGCAAAAGCAAACTGCTGCACCTTCTCCTAGCTTATGTGTTCTTCCTCATTACAACCAGCCCTCCACAGATTCTGCGTCCATAGCTTGAAAATTCTTTTTTTTTTTAATTCTCAAAAGCAATCTTTGATTTTGCCATTTTGTATAAGAGACAATGGGCCTTTGCAGACTGCCAGAAATAGTGCACATTGAGTCCACTTTAAGGGTTAGGGTTAGTGCTAGGGAATCATGGGAATTGTTTTTGTTTTTTTCTGAGACATTGAACCTTCTCTGTCAGAGAGGTCTGGTGCCACAATAAAATACAGTTCCCATGATTCCCTAACCCTAACCCTAACCCTTAAAGTGGACTCTAGCAGTCTGCAAAGGCCCAATATTTTGCTACACCACTGTATATAATGAGACTTGAGGAGCCACAGATTTTGATATCCATGGAGGGTCCTGGAACTAAACTCCAGCATATACCAAAGCAAGGAATAGTCAGCAATAATAACTTTTGTCATCTTGAACACACTCTGATGATGCTTGCCCAATTTTATCTGTGAAATGTTGGAAGGTATGGGCAGGTCACACACTCTCTGCCCCAGAAAACCTCACTTTAGGGCCACCATAAATCAGCAATGACTTGAAGGCACACAACAACAACTACTACTATTACTACTACTACAGCCACGATAACAACTAGAAACCTAGTGAGTCAAAATCATACCTAGGGCTTGAGATTCTCAATTTCTGCTACATTGGAAGGATACCTAGTTCAAATCCAATTTAATGATAAACAAATGAAGAAAAATCAGAGAGCCTGAGGTTTCCCACCTGCAGGTGACACCTAAAAAACATACTGGTCATTTACTACTATAGTGATTTGTCTTGTATTTCTATTAGAAATAGAGCAATTATGTTTACATATAAATCTATTCATATAAATTAGCAGTTGACATTTTGCATCATGTACCACTTGGGGGATGTCCTACTTACAAAGTACCTTGTAAGCAGTACATCCCCCTCCACAAAAGGGCCATTTCTTTGTTCCCAGAGCAAGGGGATCAGTGGGAAAATATCCCGCTATTTTCTTGTAGATGCATGTGCTTAGAAACACATCCACGGGGACCTCTGGAGGTCCTCAGGATATCCCTGCCGATTACATTCTTACAGCATGTCAAGCTACCGGAAAACAGCTGGACAAATCTTCACTGATTCTCTTCCCCGCCACCCCCGCCACCCCCACTCTCCAAAAAACCAGAAATGGCCCTGTTGGGGAGATTGCACTATTTATAAGGTGGAGTTGGAGGGGAATGTTGGTCATTGCAAGGTTGGAACAGAATTCCAACCTCCACAATGACCAAAAAAGTAAGTTGTGATGGTCTAAGTCCAAATTGCATAATTCACCAATAGGGTGCCAGACACATATGCAGATTTTATGTACCTTCTTTCTCTCTTCTCTGTGTGTGCATGTGCCTTCAAGTTGCCTGTCAACTTATGGTGGCCCCGTGACGCACATAGGGTTTCTTAGGCAAGGAATAGTCAGCAATGGTTCTGCCCACTCCTCCCTCTGAAATGTAGCCTTCAGCACCTCGTATTTGTTGACAGTCTCCCATCCAAGTACTAGCCAAGGCTGACTCTGCTTTCCTACCAAGATCAGACAGGATCTGGTGCCTTTAAGGTATTTAGGCAGTCTCTCCTTATTAATCTTCTTGGTTTATTTTAATCAGGCTTTTATTTATTTTTTTGGTGAAAGGAAAGACACCACACTAGCTGACAGTGAAGAGCTATTGCCTTCTTCTAACTGGAAGGAAAATATATTTCAATCAAAGATAAGACCTACAGCAAAATGATAACCACTGGGGGGTTTGGAAGCCCTGTGTGATATACAAACAGCTGAACTACAGCCAAAATTTTAAAAAATTGTTTCAAGTGTCAAAAAGTTCAAGATAAAGACTTTGAAGGACATATTAAAGTATCTCCTGAAGATAAAATATGATCCTATGATCATGTTACAATAGATTAACTTGTGGTACAGAGTTTCAAAGCAACTGTTCTCGTGACACATTTGTCAATTGGTTTATGCACATATCTCACATAAGAAAATCTGAGCTTGGAAAAGTTATTTTTTGAACAACAGTTTCCAGAATCCCCCAGCCAGGGTAGCCAATATCCAAGTTTCCTGTGGATTTTGGCAGATGTAGTCCAAAAAGTATATTTTCCCAATAATGAAGAAGAAAACTGCAGGATCAAGCAAAATCGTCCTGTAGTCCAGCATCATGTTTCCATTGATGGCCAACTAGAAACCTCAGTGCAGTCCACAAGTAGGGGGTACAAGCAACAACATCCTTCCCGTGTTGTTCTCTAGTACCTGGTGTTCAGTGGTAAGTCACTGCATATCCTGAAGATAACACATATGTAGTCATCATGGTCAGTAGCCATAAATTGCCTTATCATCTACATGTTTGTCTAATCACCTTAAAACACAGCATAGTGGAAGACAGAACAGGCCTGCACACAAGCAAAGATAATCCCTCAAAATACAACAGATAATGTTATTTAAAAATTACAATGGATTTACCACACAACATCAGATAATCACATTCCAAAACTACTACCTAGAACACAAATCAATCAATCAATATATCAATTAGTTTTTCTCTACCTTTCTTTGGCAACTCCATAATTAGCTCTTTCTCTCCCCTGCCCCTAACAAGGCAGAACAATAATCTCAAGCCAAAGTTATGCACTAGTTGACTTATGGCATCTTTGTCACAGAATACTGGTTGAAAATACTGATGGAGCTGAAGGACTGGGAGTATTAAGGTAAAGGTTTTCCCTTGACAAGATTGTCTTGTCGTGTGAGTGTAGCTACTGCAAAACAATCAAACAATCAGTTTTGGACACAGCCAAATATCTATTTTCATTTGTCTATATACACACTTCTTCAGCTCTCCTAGCACTTCAATACCTGCCATTTTCTAGTTGTTTTGTACATTGTCCTATGATAGTTTAATAATGACCCCATTTACAATGTGTCCTCTTTTCTCCAAGAAGTATTAGCCCATACCAAAGCTGGGGAGGAAGGCCATCTCTTCCCTCTGTATAATACAACAAGAGAGCAGTGGATAGACACTGACATGGGAAAATAGATTTGAATTGCAATGCAGCCTTGGAGTATACAGGGTGGCCTGAGGCAAGGAATGGTGTGAAGATAAAAATGTTTTTTAAAAGCTCTTTGGAGGAACAGCAGGTTACAAAACCAACAGCAGAAACAAGAAAAAAACCTAAGCAACTTAAATGTTCTTCCATAGTTATATTCACTCATTGTTTCCTTTTCTATGTAAAACTATGGCAGGAGTTGACATGGAGGCTCTAAATATCTCTGGATTAGAACCTGCAATCATTACCTTTTAAAAAATGCCACACTGTCAATTGATCATTAATTCTTCCTAGAAATACTTCATGATATTAACTGGAGTGTTTTTATTTTTAAAAAAATCACTAAAAATGGCCAAAGAAACCCAGACCTCCCCCCTCTCCACAAAATAAAATTTCTGGAATGCTACTTGTGACAAATGGGAAAGGGGACGCTTGTCATTTTCCCAATTTTTGTTATAACATTGTAAAAGTAATTACACTGTTAATTTTTCTTTGAATTAATGATAAGTAATGAATGATATCCACCTTGGGACTACCTTTCTATGCTGGTGGGATTGCATATTCATGTAAGGCAAGAGGCTATGTAGCATTTTTGTTGATTGGGTATCCCATATCAGAACAGCTTTTGCCAAAGAGCCAGACTAAATTTGCCAAAAAGCTACTGGGCAACAGCAATAGTGAAGAGTGACAGAGATGGAAGATTTCTGAGACGCAATGGCAGAGGCACCATAAATAATTTTAAAAGAGGTGATACTGTGCAAAAGCAGCAGTGGTAAATCACACCTGAAGCCTTGTACCTTGAAAACCCTATGATGAGATGATCCAAAGTGAAACATGAGATAGTGCCAGAAGATGAGGCTCCCAGATGCTCATGAGCTACTGGGAGAAAGCAGTGGACATGTACAAGTAGCTCTGCATCTAATGAGGCAACTGGTAAAAGGAAAATTTGAAGTTGCACAATATATGTGGTAAGAACAAGTGAGAAGCATCAATTAAGGAAAGCTACAAATCATAAAACAAGAAATGGAACACAGACATAGCTACACTGTGTCTATGAGACATTTTTAATCAGATAATCACAGTCTTTTACTCTGGAAATTACAAAGAAGACTGTAGCATTAGAAGTCAGACAAGATGTAGCAAAAGCAGACATGGAATGCAATGTGAAGCTTGACCAAATAATATAAGACATCTGGGAAAACCTGTTAGTATAACTGTAATAAAAGTTTATCATACACATAACACAGCAAGGTGAGGAAGAAATCAAAAGGATTTTAGAAGAGTATCCAAGATGAAATTGATGACACCCAGCAACTGGACATATTGGTAATAATATATGATGGGAATGCAAAAAACAGGAAACAGCACATAACCAAACACTGCAAGAGAATATGGCCTAGGTTCAATAAATGAAACAGAAAAGCAACTTATTGCATTTTGTGAGGCCTATGTTTGTTCATTGAAATCACATGCTTCAAAGAAATGACTGTACACATGCACATCAACAGATGGCCAATATAGAAATCAGACTATAAACAGTCCGCCTCCCCATAACCATGGATTCTTTATCCAAGGATTCAACCATACATGACTTCAAAATGTTCCAAAATGATATACATTCCAAAAAGCAAACATTGATTACTATTTTATATAACTGACACCATTTCGCTACAACATTGTATTTAATGGGACTTGAGCATCCACAAATTTTGGTATCCATAGGAGGTCCTAGAACCAACCCCCAGTGGATACTAAGGGCCCACTGTAATTGTAAGCAGAAGATGGAGAAGTCCCACTTTCTCTGCAAAAACAATACTAGGAGCAGATAGCGGCACATACCATGAACAACTAATATCCAAAATTAAAATTAAGGGAGTACATTAAATGATCCATTGTGCCAAAATACAACCTGATGAACACAGAATTTAGAGTCCATGCAAATAATAGTTTTGCATTGCTAAGCCTAAATGATAAGGAACCAGAAACACTTTAGACTAAAACCAGGAATACTGTAAAAGAACAATGCAAAAAGACAGTACCTGAAGCCAAAAAGAAAGAAAAAATCTCATTGGATAACCAATGAAAGTCTTCAGATGGTTAAACACAAACTGTCATGCCTCCCCTTGAGTTCATCTTCATTGGAAGATGAAGCAGGTTTATAAATGGAGGAGTCATAGCAGATGCTTGACAGCCAGCCAAGTTCTCCCTCTGTTCAGCCCACCAGCTTGGGTTCAAAGCAGGAAGAGGAGCTAGACAAGAGGTGTCTCAGTCCCAGAGAAAGGCAGAGGCTCAGGCATCTGGCCCAGACCATTCCCCACAGACAGAGTGAGAGGCTGAAATCAAAGTACTGGGATCTGGACATTGGCGGGACATGCTGCCTATAAAAGGAAGCTACAAACAACATCTACCTCATGAGTACAGTCTTCTCCTTGACAGCTCAGTTTATGAAAGTGTGTCTAACAGATTTATGACCTCTGGAATCTTTAACAACTTGGCTACCTCAGCTCCCTGGAATCCTGACTCTGATTTATGGGTTTCTTGACCCTGGCCTACTTGACACCAGATACCTCTTGCTTCTGAGAACAGTTACTGACTCTTGGCTTCCAACCCACAGTGGTTTATTGCCATGGAGGGGAGTTGCCAAAAGAATGACCACAATGCATCTCGTTTGGAAGGAAAAGGCCACAACTCTATTGACAACAGCTGTAATGTAGGATTGGCCCTCAAAGCATGAGGTCTGGATCTGTCATCAACCAATCCCTGATTGATCAATAATCCCATTTGCTTGGTCATGACCAAGCTTTGGGATGACAAAGGAGTGACTGGTTAAATGGCCATCTGCTTCTCAAGTAACTAGTTGATCGTATATTCGCATCTCTGCCCCTTGTTACTGGGGGACACTGAATCGGTGTTGCCCCCACAATGGCAACACTATAATGCTCCCCAGCACCCCTTCTGGTTGTCACACCAAAAACACACTGCCTTTTTGGCAAAGAACTCACTCCAAATGTGAACCGCTATCACAATGGGAACCAGCTTGAGGAAAGTGAGGTCATGAAGGATCCCTCGCTGAGCCCAGCTAGCGGGCCAGTGTTGGATGCACCGGTTTCCCTGAAATAATACCCCAAAGCCCATCCAAATGTACCTGAAGGCCATTTCCCATGTCCCATGGCCGCTGCCATAGGGAGACCCCATTGTAATCCCTATGGAACCCCTCCCACAAGCTGAGGTCCTGTTTGATGCCCTTTGTGAAGCAGATGTGATGGTGAGCCACTTTGACCCCTGTGGTGATCCTGGCCAGTCGAGTGCAAAAGGTTCTGCCTGGTGAAATCACCTTGCATACAAAATTGAGGTGACCTAAAATGGACTGGATCTCTTTTAGGGTGGCCTTGGGGGCCAAGAGAGTGGTCTGTATTTTAAAATGGAGGGCCTGGAGCTTGTCCTCAGGCAGGTGAGAAACACCAGCCACCGAGTCTAGCTGTATTCCGAGGTAAGTCAGAGACATGGTTGGGCCCTCTGTCTTTTCCGCTGCTAAGGGGACACCGAGATCAGCAGCCAGGATTTGGAATGTGGCCAAAGGCTTGGCACAACCATCACTTCCAGCCTCATCCTAAACAGGAAGTCATTAAGGTAGTGGATGACCAAGGGGAAGGTGGCCCTGCGCTTGACTTCCCATTCCAGGAAGGAACTGAATGTCTCAAAGGCAGCACAGCTGATGGAGCAACCCATTGGCATGGCCTTGTCAAAATACCACTGGAGCTTTCTTGGGCACCATACCCAGGGGGGGACACCCTCAGGTTGGGCATGGGTGGTGAAGAAAAGAGGCCAGCCACCCTGCCAGCCTTGTACTCTTTTTGCGGCGATGCCCAATCAGGCGGCACATCCGCCCCAGTGCTCTCTGAGAATTGTAGTCCCAGTGCTGGGTGCAGAAGTAATGCTCTCCCTTGTCCCTGCTGGCCAATCCCAACCTGGCTAGCCCAGCACAAGGCCTGCTGGGTCTTTGCTGGGATCAGGCTGCCCCCTAAACCAGCAGCTCTTCCCCCACAGTGGCAACAAGGCTGGCCTGGTGAGTCAGGAGGTCCTATTTGTTTTGGGACCTCATGACCTCATTTGCAGCTAAGACCAGGCCTCAGATGGCAAGCAAAAGTTAAAAAGTGACAGAAGCAGAGTCAGAATCCTGAATGAAACTATTCAGCAACTTGTGCATAGAAAGTAACACACCTCTTCCACAAGTTCAGAGAAATCAAAGAGAAATTTAAACCAAGAGTATGGATGCTCTATAGCCAACAAAGGAATGTACTTCATGATAAAGAAGAAATGAAAAGCCAAAACAATACTGGAAAAATATATAAAAACAGATGAATGGATGACAGATACATTCAAGGAAAAATGATTTGAAGATGAACACAAAATTTTAGAAACTGAAGCAGAAAAACACTTTGGAAAAATAAATCACCAGGACTAGTTTGCATACTAATAGAGCTGTTTGAAGCTGTCAACAAATATGAAAAACAAAACAATGGGCCAGAGACTGGAGATGTTCAATATAATTCTAATCCACAAGTAAGGAGACAATAGGGAGTGTTGTAACCATGAGGCTATTGTAATGATCTCCTATGCAAAGAGATGCTCAGGATTTTATAAGAAAGGCTTTTACCAGCTGTTCAAGTTAAGTATAAGAAAGGCTATTGCCAGATGTCCAAGGGGGGGATGCAGACGGGCGGCCTTGGGCCACCCCGGGAAATGGAGGATCGAGGCTGAGGCTGGCAGACATGTCAGCCCCAATCCTCCCTTTTGCCACCTGGGAAAGGAGCACCAAAACACCACTCCTTTCACAGGCGGCAAAAAGGGTACCCAAAGAGCCTCCACATGGCTCTTTTGTGCCTCTTCCAGCACAGCGTGTTAAGTCGCTGCACAGTGATGACGTCTTCAGCATGGGGTGGGGCACCCCGCGTATGGCTGCCCCTCCCCTTCCCTGCCTCCAAGATGACGCAAAGTGCCATCTGTAGAGGCCCCAAGTTGGATTCAATAAAAGAAGAGGCAATAGGGATTATACATTGCAAGCATACATTGGATAGTGGAACACACCAAATAATTTCTGTGCTCAAAATTGCTGCTATAATAACTTCCATTCTTTTCCTTCCCAAATCCCAAATTTTGGAAATGATTCACAGATTGAACCAAATGTCATGAATGAAGAAGACCCTTTGGGTCCATTGCATTTGCCTAGATTACATTTCGCCCAGCATTTCACAAATGAAAACCAGGATGCATGTAGCCAAACAATATCAGATGGCAAAGGTTAATAAAGATGAAGAACACTCAACCTAGGAAAGGCTGCAGCAGTTTGCTTTTTCCTGAATCTACAGAGAGGGCAAAACTGAGAGTAAACTACCTTTGCACTTTGAACTCAGTTTGCAGCAATTGAAGATGACGATGAAGGGGGGAAGAGGGAGGAGAAGAGAGAAACTGGGACATTTTAAAAGCAGCTGAAGAAGTAGGATGATAAAGGATTAATCAGGACAGTTCCTAGCAAAATGGGATAGTTGGAGGGTATGATATTATCCCATGTTTCCTTCAAGAAAGTCAAGGACAATGAAAAACAAGTTAATGAAAGCTGAAGTTAGTGAAGCTGAAAGACAATGCTGGGCACAACGCCAACCAGTAAGCTTTGTGGCTGCACAGGAATTTGAAACTGGGTTTCCTTGGTCCTAGTTGAACTCTTTATTCACTCTTCCACACTATCTGTCAAGTGCAAGTACACATTTTCTTCAATCCACACTTACAATGAGATTTAAAAATAAATTGCTTCTCTCCCTCACTTTCTTGGCAAATTATGAAATGGGATTCTTTTAAATGATGACACTGGTGCAATTAGTTTCCTGAGGAGTGAGACACAAAAGCATTTTATTTCCATCAAGACAATGCAGTGTGCAGAGCTCCAAGTGTTTCCCAATGACATCTCATTACTCGTGATTAGGGGGTGCTTCACACCTAACTGGGCCAGCACTTCAGCCTTGCATTATTAATAAATGCTTAGCACTTACACAGCACTTCTCAGCCAGAGACTTCAACATGCTTTTAAAAAGAGGTTGAAGCAAACCACCCACAGGGCAAACTGGGAACTGAACTAAAAAAGGAGGAGGTGGTCTATGCATGGATGCACTCTGGCCTTCTAAATTGTGCTTTTCTATTCTGAGATCTGTTTAAACACGAGAGCAAAGTACTGCGGCTCTTGATATCTCTTGAGAAATGTTACTTCACATAGAGATCATCTATAGAGTACTCAGTACTTTTGTTCAGAAGACCTATAACAGCCATACTCTACCTGGATCTCTCCAGTTGTCTTGAACTACATCTCCCATCATACTCACAATGCAACCAAGTTGCAGGTAGGCTGTCCTACACAGCCTTGTAATCTGCACAGTCAGAGATGTTCATGATTACAGTAGCAAGTCTCTCTTCTTTCCACATGTCTGATCTCCACAAGTTGGTGGGACATGAATGTTATGCAAAGAAAGATAGTCAACTTTAAAAACAACAACAGTAAATTACTTATCTACTGTCTCAGTTGGATAGCCCAGTGGTGTCCCCGCACCTGGTGTTACCTGGTAGATTTGTAGTGTCACTTTGTCCCTTTCCCCATGAAGAAAAGGATGGGATGGCATGGACAGGGGAGGGAACATTCATGGCCTCCCTTGGTGCTGCCCTTGGTGCTGCCCTGTCCTTCATGAGGACAAGGACAGGATGGAATGGGGGGAGAGCCTGATAGGAGGGCACCCCTTCTGGGATGTCACTCAGTGCAGGCTGCACCACCACAACCATAGTGATGCCACTGGGATAACCTACTTCACAACAGTCCTTATAATAAATACTCCTCTGATATTTTTTTTTTAAAAAAAAAATATTGTGTCAACATGTCCTCTGAGTCAGTGGTAGGCCTTGATCCACTGTTAGGTCCAAAATCTGAGATATACACAGATTACATATGTTTGCAGAGTTAATTTCTGCTATTTCTCTTCTGAAAAATAATCAACTGAGCACACACAAACACAAAAATGGGGGTGTATCAGCCAGAGAGTTCCCATTGCTGCATGGAGGGCAGCAAGTACAAACTCCAACATTAAAGTACATTAAAATTTTGGTGTTACTTTAAAAATAGTAACTATTTTTTAACTGTGGGTCTCTAACTAGGGAGATTATTGCATGAGGGTAGAAAAGTGGAATTGAGAAAGAATAGTAGCATCTATGTCCAAACCTTATCAGATGACAGTGTGACTGACCTGTAGCTGATCTGTAGTCCACCCATGGCTGTGGCACACCTTTCATTTTCAGGCAAAACCCATCAATAGCTGCCAATCACCCTTCTGTAGCATTAGCCCTCCTCTGCAATAAGTTTCCAGCTGTAGCTCCAGGACTGGTCTCTTCCTATCTCCCTCTTCCCCCTCCCTCACTAGTCCTGAGCAAGTTGGTTTTCTCCCTTTTACCCTTTTCCCCCCCTTTCTTCCCCACACCCAGCCATCACATTACCGTAGCTGGTAAACTGTGTTAAAAAGAGAATTTTTTTAAAAAAAGTGAAAGACATGCTAGGTAGAGCAATAGGGGAGAGATGTGGAGCTAAGGAACAGACTGGGAAAGAGAGTGTGGGGCCACCCATGACTGCAACAGCCCCAGTCCCACAACTGAACAGGCATGTGATAAGGACTGTTCCCAAAACAGTATGTATGCATTTCTTTCAGTTAATACCATTGTAGTGAGAACAAGGCTCATGCAATAAAGCCCTATGACTAATTATTTTTAGGACAATTTCTCCTGATCTGGTCTAGAAAGCAATAAATGGTGAGTCTAGAATTCTATGTTGTGAAATGTACTTTGGCAGACAAAGTAAGAGACCAACCTGACCTAGTGCCCTCCAAAGGTTCTGGCCTTCAATCTCCATGACTCCCTCACTACTGGTTATATTAGGGCTGATGGGAGTTGAAATGCAAAATATTTGGAGGGTACCATCTTTGGGAAGGGTGACCTAGAGTTATCTGATGTGAAGGTTATTATTATCCATGCTGTACTGGCCCTTGAAGCAATTGTAACTTGCAACACCCAGCCAACATGGAGGATTCTCAGATCTGTAATGCAAAGAAGTAACTTTCCCATGTTTGACTTCTGAGGCACTATTTCATATCCCCACATTTTGTAAAATTAAGTGTACTGCCTGCAACAGTGATTCTCAAGCAGATGGGCAGCCCCCCATGTAGGCATATCACTGGAAAGGAGGCATGTGTCATCTGGGGGGAAACGTGTGTGTGTGTGTATAAAAGTGGGGATGGTTATGCTTATTGCTTTCTTGTTATGTAGTTTATTGCATCATCCTGTAGTGTACCTATTATCTTTCCTGATTATTAAGGAATGGATGGTACACTGTGCATCCCATCCTTAAGCTAAACTTCACCAAATCTGCCACTCCCTACTGCTGCATACTAACCTTTTGCCTAAAAGTTTTATACATTTCCAAATACTTTGATTTATCTTTAACCTGACATTCAAAAATTGAAAATTTGAAATAAAATGATTGGTTGGAAAGAAGGAATTGAATTTATCAAAAGGAACAATTTACAGAGCCTTTTGAGTAGCTGTACCTACTTTGTGGAATGTTCTACTGGTAGAAATTCATTAGTGTTTTAGGCGCTATGTAATAATATGCCTTATTATTATATTTACTTATTTTTTGAAAAACTGTTTGCAAAATGTTTTGGAACATGTTTTAGCCTGCTGTTTTAAGAACCTAAGTGAATGTAGTGCAATAATAAGTTTAAAAAATTTAAAACACATTCAAGAGCTAGTAAAACTTTTAACCAAATGGCTTCTTTAAAAGAGAAGGCACATTTCAACATGCCTAAAAACAGTAGTGTTTTTCCCTTTAAGGGAAATGGGTGAGATATAAACTTTTAAAATAAACAAATAAATAATAAATTGAATTGGATAATTAAAAATAACAAGATGTTCTCATCCATTTATACTAGAAAAAAAATGTTTCATTTATGACAATGATGCAAGCAATACAATGAAATAATGTGAAGATCAGATTGGCAATCATTGATCTGCATGGCTACCATTTTTCTTTGCCATAACAAATTGTCATATTGGCCACGTAGCAAAATACAAATTCCACAAAGCAGCTATATATTTATTTGCCCAACTCCAAAGCATAAAACACATCATATATGCTTTCAAAGTTTCACTGTTTTTTTCATCACACAAAGATGTTAAAAATCATATGGAGGAAGAAAGGTGATGGTGTTAGAATCACAGGCCTGCATTTTGACATTGCTCTGTTGTCTGTAAGATGGTTACTAGGATCCCAATGCAATCAAAAGCCACTCCCTTTCTTGGCCATGCAAGGACTAGGGGCAAAGAATAATAAAAGACAGGTAATAAAATTTGAACTCCATTACCAATAGAAAAATAACTTCCCTTGAGACCCAGCTGTCCCTGTCCTGTGTGAAGCTAAGTGCCCCTTTCTAAGGGAGGGAACATTGAATTACTGGTAAAAGCAATAGAAAGAGGCAGAATATAGCACTTAATAGTCAGTGTGGCATTGTGTTTGATCTGTTGGACTATGGCCTGGAACAGATGGGCCAAATGCAGCTGCTTCCGGTCACTTTGGAGGCATGGTGTTCAAATGACACACACCTCCAAATTGGCCTGAAGCTGTGTCAAACCCAAACTCTGGTCCTTTGAACCAGAGGAAGGAGGAGCCATGATAGTCTGGCTCCTGGTGGCATGGGTTGAGCCCTGCATCTGCAGCCCACTTTTGGAGCAGGCTATGAGTCAGTGGGGTTTGGACCCGCTTCCAACCACAGTGGACTCGGGCCACTCTTTCATGCCTATCTGCTCCGGCTCTATGATTCCAGATGTGGGTTTGATTCCCTGTTCAGCCATGAAACTCACTGGATAACTTTGGGCAAGTCATGCTCTCTCAGCTTTAGGAGAAAGCAAGGTTAAGCCCCCTCTAAACAAATCTAGCCAAGAAAACCCCATCATAGGTTCACCTTGGGAGCTTATCACATTAATTTTAAAACTGGCTTACCTGATCCGGTTTAAAATTTAAATCAGGCAGCATCCTGATATGATCAGAAGGATTTAGCCACCAAAATTGCCCCCCAGGTCCATCCCCACTCCGAGGGCCACTCCTACAGCCATTTTCTTAAACTGGAAAACTCCCATCTTCAAAAAAAGGCATGCTGAGTGCCCCTGGGAATGGGGATGGACCCAGGATGGATCTAGGCAGTTATTTTAGTGGCTAAATCCTTCTGGTAATATCAGGATGCCTCCCACTTTAGATTTTAAACTGGATCAGGTAAGCCGATTTTAAAATTAATGCAATACACTTCTTAAGGTGGTGATAATTTGGAATTGACTTGAAGACCACAACAACAACAAGCAGACAGATGCTGTTCTGCATGGAATGGGCAAGAAGAAGTAGCTTCCCTGTTTGCCGATGAATCCCCAAATGAATGAGACATCTTTATTTGCAATGTTTTAAGTGACATACTAATTCCTTAGGTAAGAATTTGGATACTCTCTGAGCAGAGTGTTTATTCTCTAACTATACTGAATGCTGTTCAATGCTGAACTAAGTTGAAAAATATCTGAGCTGTATTTTGTAAGCCATATCCTTATAAGTAATGCAATGTTCTGAACTTGTTGAAATGCTGCCAGTGACTGTAATGTACACAACTGCTTGTATGAGAATCTTTCAACAGATAACATATGAGTTATGATGCCTCAGTATCCTGTAAGTGATATTCCTTATCACCAAAGTACTAGAGTTGGTATTCCTTATCCCCTGTACAGTTACCATGTGCCTTGTAAGTATGAAATGTCTACAGAAGCAATGTGTCTGGACCATGTAACAGCTATAAAATAATGTTACTATTGTTTATGGGATATGATGGTCCACTACCAGGAGTGCATAACTGCATCAGCTAATTGTTTTGCTTAATAAATATATAAAAAGATATCAAGACACATGATTATTCTTGTTGATATTCTGATGTGGTATGCAGAGTATAGCAGATTATAGTGAACAGCTTCCTCCATCAGCCATTCCATGCTAAAAGCATGCAGATACTTCATGTAGATCTAAAATAGAGCTTTTTTTGTTCCATAAAGTAAAATAAGAAAAGAAAAACATACAATCCACTATAGGATCACATCTTGCTGATGTTGTAGGAAAAAAAAGTTACATATCCATGCTTCTAGATCCAGGAGTTACATCGTAAAAGCAGTATAAGCATACTCAAAAACTAACTCCATAGTTAAAACCACTGCCAAACACATACGCACACACAGTGCTTGCAAATATAAACAATCTGAAAGAAAGGAACTCCCTTGGCCCTTCCCATACTCCACCTTCTGGGTGTTAACCTTATGCTGATTGGATAATGCCTGTATGATGTGTATTAATCCAGCCTCTTGTTGTCTATGATCTCCCATGTGACGACTTTTCCCATGAGCTCAGATGTTGATGTACTGACTATCTTTTTCCCAGTTAAAACTGTACTTGTTTTGACTTCTTGGCCACCTGTTGTTGAGTTCTCTTTGTTACAGTAGATGTTGTTCCCATGAGGAAATTTACACACACACATCTCTACATTTCTCTTTTGGCTGTATAACCCATCCATATGCCAATATTTCTCCTGTCAGACAAATTGCCTGAAAGTACAAATCTTAAGAGATCCTTAAGGAGAATGTTAATGTTGATTTGAGTACTAAATGTAAAACACACTGTTTGCAGCCTTGCGAGCTCAGGTGAACAAAAGAATGGATTCTAAAGAACTCTACCTAGACAGAGATCGACAAGTACAAGGCAAAGAACCAGCAATCCTCAACTACTTGCAATAAATTCCTATTTGAACCCATTGGGGCTTACTTCAGTTTGAAACATGCTTAGGACTGAGCATAATATTGTCAATATGAATATCTATTGCATGTTCCCAAATTATTTCATTCCTTTCTTTCTGCAGTAGATTATCACTGTTGTCTTGGCCTCTGGGAAAATAGGCAAGCTCAGAGATTTGCACAAACTGCTCAGCATTTTTGATCCCCATACAACTTGTTTTTCTCATGCTCACTACTTCTTTCATTGTCATCCACTAATTAGTCTCCAAGGGCAATTATGTGCAACAGCGTTAGAAACAATGGTGTTGATGCAGAGGTGAGAATAGGGAGAAAACAGTTAACAGACACATGATAGATTCTGTCAAGTTATTTGAAAGTAGAGGTTTTGCTTGGCTGCATTCTGAGAAGAAAATTTACTCAACCAGTGGTGGAACCTTGGTTCTCCATGGTCCTGAAACTATCTTGAGAATAAAGTTCCCCATCTTTGATAGCTCACTTTCTTTAAAGTTTAAACTTAAACCCAGACCAGATACACCACCTCACTGACATGAAAGCCACCAGTTGCAACTGGGCTTGAAGTGATTTTTAAAAACAGAATGAGAAAAAGAATAAAAGAATTCAAGACATGGGCATGTGAAGTAAACAGCATCTCCCCAAATAGTGAAAAATCTGTCTTCTTGTCACTGGGGTATTAATTGCAGACTTTGGTTTTGTGCCTGTAATGTACCCACACTGGATCGATTCTGACGGTGGAGTTTATCAAGTGGATTGGCCTTACCATAAGGAAGAATGTGACAGTTACCTCAAATTATTTTAAAATGGCACTTTAGGGCTCATTCCCACTTGCATTTAAATCAGTTTGCACATCACGTTGACATTGGGTCACTGAATTGATTCAGGCTGATGTGTAGTTCCCACTATGGAACCGAATTATTTCATTATTTCATTATTCCATGCATTTGTGTCTTTTTTGACTTGATTGTCGTTCCCACTAGGCACTCCATCCCGGTCTTTTTCTTTTCTTTTTTTTTTAATGTCAATCATATGATGCACATCTTGCATTATCGGTGATGCAAGGAAAAAGGGTAAAGGTGGAAGGGAGGGCTGGGAGGAGCAGGCACACACACACACACCCAAAAATGGAAGACCATCAAGGAAAAAATATATATACGGAGGATGTCCTCAAATCAAAGTCCAAAACACTGCTAGGAGTGTCAATGCATGCCTCTTAGTACTGCTCAGAATAGAGGACATTTCCAAACCAAAGCCCAAAGCTCCCCTGAAGGTATTCCATTCTCTAAGTGATGCTCTGAATGGGAGACATTCAAGGGAATAAGTAGGAAGTGACCAAAATAATAGGGGGCTGGAGGTGGAAGGGAGTTGTGTGTGTATAAAGGGGGGTCTTTTGCCAGGCTGTGGGCTGGACCGGGGGGGGGGGGATCAGGCAGGGTGTCCTCTATTTCCAGGAAATATCCTCCATTCCAACCTTCTATCCAGGAGGAATCTCAAAAGGTCCTCCACTTTCAGCATGTCAAAGAAGCATTCCTTCCCTTTTTCCCTTGCATGTCCTCCATTCTGAAAACATCTGGTCACCCTGAGGTGACCCATAACATCGAGAGAGAGAGAGAGAGAGCTTCCCACATCGAGGAGATCTCAGGTCCTGCCCCAAGACCAAAGAGAGTGAGGAGTGGGCAAGGAGGCTCCAGACCCCTGATGCTTTAATGCATCCCTCCTGACTCCTCTGTCTGCCCAGCCTCCCTTATCCACAGTGACTATATCTTCTCACCGCAAAGGAGGACAAGGCAACTCCCCCACCCAAATGGTGGACACTCCAGGAAAAAGGAGAACGTTCTCAAATCAAAGCTGCAACACATTCTCATATAGAATGTCCATCCATGCTTCCCCATGGAAGTCAAAAGACAGCACCGTGGCAGCACTGAGAAAAATGGTGGCTTGCCCAAAACCAGGAGCTGGATGGGTACCAGCCCTCTGCCCACCCTAGTCCCTCCTCTCCAGTGCAATGCAATTCAGGTCCATCGTTCCCACTTGATGAACATGCTTTCTAATCAATTATTTTCAAAAGAACCACCAAAAAATTACTCTTTAAAAATAATGTTGTTGTTTTTTACATTTGTCTTGCCTCAAAGCAAGTCTGAACAATCGCAGTCGCATCTGAAAGCATTTCCAGTGTGAATGAGGCACATATAAAGCAATCAGCAAATTGCTGCAAATCATAGTGGGAAAGAGCCCTTAGATGCATTTTGACAGGAACATTTCATGTTTTAGGTTGTGCTCTCTTAAATTTTCCACAGTATTTGAACATACATGTTGACAAGGTTGAATGAAAATAATGAGGAGATATAGTGGCAAACTGGTTCTCTTCCTTCCACTCCCATTCACTTCACACAACATGCATGCAGTTCACTGACCCTTCCCCAACCTAGCACTTTCCCAATGTGTCAGACTACAGATCCCACCACTCCCAGACAGTAATCAGACTGTAGGGTTTGCATATATCTTCAGAAGGCAACCTTAACTCCCAACCAGCACTGTTAAAGAAGACAACAAAATGCATTGCTTGAGGGCAATGATGCCGACCAAAGTATTATAGGCTATTTTCTCTGTCAATGGCTTCTAATGTTAACACTAATAATTAATGCAATGGTATCACAATATCTTTTTTTAAATCACCCAATATTAATGCATATGAATCAGAGTTTTAGGCTCACTTGCCTAACAAAATATGTGATGTCTTTTTTTCTACTAATCTCTGGATTGGACTGCCAGTTGAATCTTGCTTCAACATAGGTGGTACGAAGGAGGGCAAACAAAGACATTTTGCCGCCTAAGTTGGTCAGCATCCACCCCCACCCCTGAGGGCAGGAGGGAGCAGATTGGGCCATATGATACATATCATTTGTCCTCCAGCAGAGAAGAACAGGATCAAGACCCTGCGAGAATGCTGGACCTGAAGTTTCTACCTAAAACTTAGGCCAGCCTTGTATTGAGGGAGCTGGCTAACTTATAGGACTAGGGGCAAGTAGCCTTGTCCTCTAACAGCTTGCCACTGTTTTGCGATACCTCTTCCTGAGTCAGCTGCCTCCTAGTAGGGCTGAGCCTGGCAACCAGGGCACAGGAGACAAATTATTTGTTCCAGTATAAAGCAGCTTCCTGCAGAGGCTACACAACCATAGGGAAAAGTCAATTCTTCCCAGGGCCTTGCCACCCAAGAGGGCCATTTGAGAAAATAAAGAAGGCAAAACATTTCAGCTTTGGCACTGGAAAATTATTAAAGGCACAGCAGAACATTTGGGGACTTCTTTATATGCTAAGATGGATTCAGACTTGCCATTAAAAATCCTACATAGCTGATTGAACGGCAGTCTTTTGTTTCCTTTCTTTTACAACAAAGATTATGTTTTTCTATGTACAATATAATTTGACACCATTCAATCTGTTTCTGATTTCAACTCTGGTGTGTAGGAGACAGCAATCCCAAAGTACTGGTTAGTAGTTACTTTCCAAGTTATGAAATACAAATGGCTTTCATACCCTACCAATAGATACCACCATTTAATACTCTTTTCCAGATTCTAAAGTGCACCTAGCAACAGGGAGTCACCATTAACCATTTTCACTCATGGAATAAAGTGCTTTAAGTTGTAAAGATTTTCCTGTATCTCCCCAACTGGTACAAAATAATTGTAGAATGCCTTTATTTCCTGGATGAAAAGTGGCATTTATTAAAATAGCCCTTTGCACTGGGGTTGTTCTACATATTTTGCAAAAGCAGGTTTACGTGCATGAGTGGGATGTACTTATGTGCTATAGGGCATACCTGAAGAATTTATTTTACCAACTGAGAGAAAGGAAAAAACAAATTGCTACCCTCTGAGGTTCAAAAAGTGTATCTGTACTACGAAATATAACATTTTCATGCCACTTTAATTACCATGATTCCATCCTACTGAATCACAGGATTTGTAGTTTGGTTGAAGTTTTTAACATTCTCTGCTAGAGTTCCACTTCCTTAAACTACAATACTAGAGCTCTCTAGCTAAGTATTTTACCAATCAACAAATTCTAGGACTCTGTGGAATGAAGCTACAACCATTAAAGTGGAATCAAACTGCTACTGCTTGGAGCACACAGATTTTTCTCTGCCCTCCCATCACACTGCTGCACAACCATGGAAAAGCATAAATCCTACTGTAGTGCATCAGTAGGGCAGAACAAAAATCTGTCAGCCAAAATCTATAGTTTTAGGTCCAGATGCACAATAACAGTAAAGAATGAGAACAGATGTACTACTCCAGATATTATACAAACCACTTCAGCACATAATGCTGTTGATCATGTACTGCATGACATCACCGTCAATGTGATATAGCTGCTATTTAAGATAAAATATCTAGCTATAGTTGCCTATACTTTTAAAGGGGTGACTGGCCCTGTCAATGTTCTTGCACGGGATATACCATGCAAGCCAAAGGCATTTTTTGCACTGAGGTACAGCATCATATGAAACTCTCCACCCCACCTCAATCTAAAAGTGTAAAGCCAAGCAAAATATTTTGGTACAAGAGACAAATCATATAAGCATCTCTGCTTGTCCATGGACATAAAAACAGATTAATAGCAACCTAAATAATCAACACAATGAGCAGCTAATGGGGCAGTCCTATGCAGGTCTGTTTAGAAGTCCTTTTGAATTTCATGTGCCTTATTTCCAGGTAAGAGGATGTAACTTGAAAAACAACAGAGAGGTAAATTTTTGCAAACTAGGAGATTTTTTTTAAAGTATCCCAAGCTGAACATTGCACAAAGTCAGAGAAAGCTCAGAAACATGTGGGAATTTGTTTGGCTTTTATTTGTTTCAAATATTTAAGATATTTCAGAATGAAGACAAGCAAATCCACTGCTTTCAAATAACCTGACTATCATATGTTTGTTAACTGTTTTCTCTCTGTTCTCATCCCTGAAACAACACCATCCATTGCTTCACATGCTGTTGCATATAATTGCCCTTGGAGACTAATTAGTGGATGACAATGAAAGAAGTAGCAAGCATGAGAAAAACAAGTTGTATGGGGAGAAAACATGATGAGCACAGCTTGTGTGAGCCTCTGAGCTTCCTATTTTCCTAGAGGCCACAACAACAGTAATAATCTACTATAGAAAGAAAGGAATGTTATAATTTGGGAACATGCAATAGAGGTCCATATTCCCAATATTATGCATAGTCCTAAGCATGTTTCATGTTGAAGTAAGCACTGATGAATTCCAATAGGAATTAATTTCAAGTAGTTGAGGGCTGCAAGTTTTTTGCCTTGCACTTGTCAATCTCTGTTTAGGTAGAGTCCTTTTGAATCCATTCTTTTGTTCCCCTGAGCTCCCACAGTTGTAAACAACAATATGTTTTATGTTTAGTAGGCAGAGCAACATTAACATTCCTCTTAAGGATCTCCTAAGATTTGTACATTCTGGCAATTAATATGACAAGAGAATAATCATGTGTCTTGATAAACTTTTTTATATCTATTAAGCAAAACAATTAGCTGATGCAGTTATGCACTCCTGGTAGAGCATCATCATATCCCATAAAGAACAGTCACATTATTTTATAGCTGCTATATGGACTAGACACATTGCTTCTACAGACACTGCATAGTTAAATAGTGCATGGTAACTATACAGATGTTAAGGAATACCAGTACTGACACATCATAACTCACATGTTATCTGTTGAAGAATTCTCATACAAGCGTTACAGTCACTGGCAGCATTTCAACATGTTCAAAACATTGCATTACTTGTAAGGGTATGACTTCTTACAAAATACAGCTCAGATATTTTTCAGCATTGTGTTAATTCAGTATAGCTATAGTTAGAGAGTAAACACACTCTGCTCGAAGGGTATCAGAACTCTTACCTAAGGAATTAGCATGGAGATCAAAGCATTGTAAACAGCAGTGTCAATAGGGGGTGCAGGTGTGTGTGAATCAAACCAGGTGAAACCGTAAGCGGGGGTGACACCACTGCTCCTCAAAAACCTGCCTTTTGGCAGAAATGGGCTGTGACATTCATCTGCTTCCCTGTAAATGCTTTAAGAGATGGCGAGAGTGGGGTGAAGCTCAATGGGCAGAGAAAGGAGAGGCCCCAGAATTTTTAAAATTCAAATCTCAAAATTTAAAATTTGTAAAATTCTTTTTAGACTGTCTTTAAAAACATCACATTTTAAGCAAGTCTTTACTATGCATATGTAAATACATTTAGGTTGTGCATATGATTTTGTAATTTGAAGGTATAATTTTAATTTTGCTAGTTGTTTATGTCACAACTATTAGCATTACATTCAGTGGCATATGGGAATTATGATTTACAAGTAACATTAGTGCAAAAAAAGCATTGCTAAGGATTCTGCATGGTGTGAAATGGGAAGAGGTCAATGGGGGGGGGGGTGACACCAACCCTAGAGATGCCACTAATTGTAAATAAAGTATTGTCATCCATTTGGGGATTCATCAGCAAACAAGGAAGCAACTTCTTCTAGCTGAGTCCCTGCAGAATAGACACTGTCTGCTATTAAATG
The DNA here is from genome assembly GCA_026167975.1 of Phrynosoma blainvillii. Classification (NCBI taxonomy): domain Eukaryota; kingdom Metazoa; phylum Chordata; class Lepidosauria; order Squamata; family Phrynosomatidae; genus Phrynosoma; species Phrynosoma blainvillii. Next base: position 80,493,544 of record JANUYF010000002.1, read on the forward strand.
CTATATAATCTCTGTTTATATAGCTTCCACAGTGAATTCAACATCCTCTGCCTAAGAAAGGGGCAGTTAGCTACTCACAAGAGAGGAACAATTGGATCTCAAGGAAAGTTACTTTTCTGTTGCTATATGTTGTTTATCAGTTCTCTCATCCACTAAGGCAGGGGTCGGCAACCTACGGCCCACAGGCCACATTCGGCCTGCCAACCCCTGCCAACCAGCCCCCGCCAACCCCTGCCGTGCACGCCGCCGCCGCACGTGTCATGGACGCCATTTTGTTTGCCAAAATGGCGGCCGTGACTCATTTGTGCATGCGCAGTACCCCTGCGCATGCGCGAACGAACTGCAGCCGCCATTTTGGAAAACAAAATGGTGGCCACAACTTGGTGCATGCACAAACGAGTCACGGCTGCCATTTTGTTTTCCAAAATAGTGGCCATGGCTCATTCACGCATGCGCAGGAGTACTGTGCATGCGCAAACGAGTCACAGCCGCCATTTTGGCAAACAAAATGGCAGGCGCAGTGCGCGCGGCAACAGTGAGGGCCACAAATGTACGCGTGAGAGCGCACGCCGCCATTTCCTCCCGCCCTGGCCCGGCGGAAGACCTGGGGACCAGTGACCGGCCCCAGGTAATCTTGCCGACCCCTGCCCTAAGGGAACAGATTTAATGTTTCCCAAAATGAAAGGCTTTCAGAAAGCCCCAAAATGCTAATTTAGCTTTCTGCCTGAGTTTCCTGTCATAAGGTTTATTCTTGTTCAGAGTAACTAATCTTGCCTTCTGTCTGTTCCCCTTTATTGTATTTTGCATCCTTATCTCTTGTTTTAACTTGTTGGCTCAAAGCCAAGGCCCAGACTTCAAGCTTGTACTTTAATATTTGTCTGTTAGACAGCACCTTTTAGACTTTTGTGAGTTTTTAATAGTAATAATATTATTATTATTATTCACAGAATTCACTGTGAAAATAATTTAAAAACAATTGGGGCAACTTACAACGGTTAAAATTGCACCAAGAATACAGAATAAAAGGCCCAAAGCCTCCCCCTCCCCCTTTAAAAAAATATTAAACAGCACATCTTAAAAACTGACATAAAATCGCAGAAAGAAGTAAGAGAATTTAAAATGATTACAAACAAACAAAAGCATGCAGAACCCTAGATGGCAAAATATTACTGTTATCAATAGAATTTCCATTTAAAAATAGGCATAGGAATTTGGTTGTAACCTGTTAAAGAATTCTGGGTACAAGGTTCCATGCAAGCAAAACTCCTGTGTATGCAGTCTGTTAAAGTTAAGATTTATTTAGATCCTTATGATTGAGGTTTGTAGCTGCATTCTCATAGTAGCTAGCTAGAAATTGTTAAAAGGGTAAATCTTACGAGGAAATAAAAGAGACAGCACTGTGTAATTCCCTAAGTTGTCTATTATTGAACAGTAAACATTTGGCAACCAAGGACAAACTGCTGTCACTCTGTGTAATAGTGCAGGGACAAAATAGGTACATGGAGAAATGGCTATTGTGACAGTGGGACTTACTAGTAATCCTCAGCCTTCTAAACTCCTCCTATAAAATCCAGTGCTGACCACAGGCTAGATTTAAAATGTTGTGCCCAATTCTCATTATTTCATCACAAAAGAGAGGAGAGAAGACAAGAAATACAGAGAAGAGCTCTAGTTTATTGGTTCTGATCCAATCCACTTCCAATTCTAGGTCCATGTGTCCAGCTTCACTTGATTTTGATGAAAAGGAGAAGAGAAATTGGTTATCATGAGCATATTGAAGATACCTCATTCATTGGTTTTATTGTTACTGCTGTTTTTGTTATGTGCCTTCAAGTCAACTCCAACTTATGGTGACCTGATTTCATAGCAAGATTTCTTCAGAGGAGACTTGTCTCTAAGGCATAAAGAATGTGCCTTGTCAAAGATCACACAGTGGGTTTCTGTAGATAATGACAGATTTGAACCCTGCTTCTAAAATCATAGTCCAGTATTCAACCCACTATAGCACACTGTAGCCTATTAGAGAAAATGCTGTGAACAAAGCAATAGGCCGATAGGACCAACCATGAGGAATGGAAATGGAACTATGAAATAGTATTCCATACAACATCACATAATGACTAGATAGCTCTTTGGACATGTTCACTGCAGGCATGATGGAGTCCAAGTCACTGTGGATGCAAATACACTGTGTAACAAGTATTTACCAATGGATTTCTGACAGATTCCAATAAATCAATCATTCAAATAATAGAAATCAGGACTTGACAAAGATCCTTATAGACCATTCTGATTCCCTGTTGCCCCAGGTCATTGGTTCATCCTGGATGAGAACACAAGTGGGATAAATCTATTATGTCACAATTTAGTGGTGGTAGTGGTGGTGGTGGTGGTGGTGGTGGTGGTGGAGGAGGAGGAGGAGGAGGAGATATTTACACTATACGTTTTTGCCAGAGACTCAAGATGGCTTACAAAGGTAAAAGAGAAACATCTAAAAATTTACATCACACAAAAGTCAAAAATAAAATTAGATTGTGATCAGAAGTTAAAAGCATTCTCATTAAAAAGAAAAACAGATTATAGGACATATCAAAGACCTGAGCAATCAACCTTCAAAGGCCTGTTGAAACAAACAAAAAAAGTATTCACATACCTATGGAAAGATAGGAAAGATGGTGTCAGTCTAACCTATATGGGGAGTTTCATAGCCTGGAAGAAGCCATCAAGAACACACTTTCCTATGTTCCCACCAGATGTGCTTGTGAGAGTGATGGGACAGAGAAGATCTGAAAACAAGCTACTTTGGGAGCATACAGTCCTTTAGATTGTTAGAATTATGGTTTTAGTGATTTATGTTAAATCAGTTTAGCAGCAGCTACACAGCATCAACAAGCATGTGCTCCACAGGTATTTGGTAAAAACAACTAGATCTGAGCTTCTGGTAAATAAACAGGATACATTGGTAGGTAAAAAGAAATTTACTTTATTGTTACACCTAGGCACTACAAAAATAACTAATCAGTAGAGAAAACTATACTTTGGTACAGAGATCCCTAGATAGTTGACCTCCATGTGTGCAAGAAAAAAAACATCTTTGGGAGCAAAGCCTGGTTTTTGCATCCATGCTTAAGAGCACAGAGGAAAGTATGCTACCAAACAAAGAATCATAAAACTTTTATTACCCTCAAGGAAGAAATCTCCAGGAAGAGGAGAGGTATGGGAAGTGACCTCTTCACAGACACACTGACCAAATGACCATAGAGATATACAACAGTGTTTCTGTGTAAAAGACACTGTACCTTCTCAAAAGAAAACAGAACTACACACAAGCATTGATGCTAATACTCCAACACAGATAATTTTCTGAAGGAAACTTGGATCTTACGTATGATATCATTGTATAATATTGCATAATACTAATCATATTATAGGTCCAATACATATTTATCTTTATAGGAAAGCTTTGCTGCACAAAAATACAATTTATGTTAACTCTAAGTAAAAGAAAATGTGAGATAGCTGTGGAACCTTTGAGCAGAACAGAAGATAGTAGCAAATGAAATTGCATTTGACTGAGCGACACAAGCTCTGGAGGTGAAAGGCGAATAGGACATGAAGTGGAGTTTGATGGAAAAATTGGTGACATTACCAAATTTGTCAGTGGCTGAAATAGAATCAGCACATCAAATAAAGTTTCGGAGGATGCCAATAACTTCGGGTGCTGACCTGACATGTTAATATGCTGCAATAAATATCTATGAGCTAGCTATCTGCAATCTTTGCCAAGTAAGTGGCAAGGATGAAAAGTGAATAGGACACATTGACTCTTCAGGATTTCACATTCCCATGGCATATTATAGGCATTTGCACAATGCAATACATTTAAAAGGGAAAGGGAAAGGGCTGATTGACAGAATCACAGTAAAAAATAGTAAAAAGGAAAAATTAGAAGCTGAAGGAACAGAAGATCTTGATACACCAAGTTGCTTGAAAAGGTACCTTTGACTATTTCATTTTATTCACAGTGAGCTAAGGGCCTCGGCAGACGGCTTATTGAGCCGTCTCCGAGGCAAGGAAGAGGAGGGGCAGCTGCACGTGCGGCGCCCCTTCCTCTTCCCGAGGTCGTCCTTGGAGCCGCCGGCCCTCCGCACGTCCGGCGCTCCGGGGACAACCTCCCGCCGCAGCTACCGCACGCGTTGCGGCAGAAAAGTCAGTGAAAGTGCGCCCGACGCTTTTAGGGCGCACTTTCACTGACTTCTGAAAGGAGCCCTATTTTTGCGCTCCTTTCAGAGGCGCCGATGGTGCACCGCGGTGCGACTGCTCCAGTCCCACGGCGCACCGTCGCAGGGCGTCTTGGACGCCCTCGTCTGCTTCCCCCCTAAGTATCTAAGGTCCTACTCACATGCCTGCATGTTAGAGCAATTACATTCATGCTTGCACAGCTGATTTTATTTTATTGTTTTTACTTGATAATTTTTACTGGTTTTAGTGTTAATGTTGTTTCTGGTGAACTGACAATCTTTTACTATGGTGCTTTATGGTTTTAAAGTTTATTGTTGTTCATATATTCGAATTTTATGTTGCTGGCAACCTTGGGAGGCAGCCTACAAATAGGCAGCCTACTACATGCATACCAAGTTGTGAGCTTTTTACATTTTATGGTTAATCATCTTTAAAGAGTCTTTCAGCAGAATCAGTGATGTGCTCAAATGGTGAATATTTGGGGTCATTCACACTATGAAAATAACCCAGTGTGAAACCGAGTTATTTCCATGATGGTCACACTCCCCATCCCCCATGCACTCAGTGCAGTTTGCAGGGAGGCTGGCAAGAAATCAAATATCCCCATGCATTTGGCACTGAGGCACATAGTGAATCTTTTTTTCGCAGATCCACAAGGATCTGGATCTTTGGTAGTGGAAACTACCAATCTGGATTCGTGCTGCTATGTTCTCCTCTCTCCCTCCTTCCTCCTCTTCTTCCTCCTCTCCCTTCCTTCCTTTTCCTCCTCTTCCTGCCGCTTTTCTTGGTAAATTTCTTCATAGGGGTTTTTGCCATGGCCATTCTCTGAAGCTGAGAGTGTGTGGCTGCTGCCGTGCCACCACCTCTTCCTCCCTCCTCCTCTTCCTCCTCCCCCCCCCCCCCCGACCCCAAGTGTGAACAGGAATCAGTACAAAATGCCACAAAGAGATTTGATCGTGGCAAACTGTGCAGAGGAGACCCGGTAAAAACATGTAGTATGAATGGGCCCATCGTTAGCCATTTATTTTCTAATAGGCTACCATTCCTTTGGAATGTCACTTCTGCTCTAAAGATACCACATCTGACATTCAAGCTCACTCTTCTCATTTCTGTATTGTACAGTCCAAAAGGAGTTGTTTTGAATGCTTTAAGAGACCAAACCGTTTTGCACCTTCCTCTTCTCTTTCTCACTGCTGTTACAAAAGATTCCCTGTCTCACACATTTCTGCCTTCCCCTAGTTTAATCATCAACAACCTCTTTGTCAATACTTCAAGTTAACATAGTAATGAATCAAAATAGGGCTGGTACAAAAGTAAAATTGTACCTAGATGCAATTTCATTAGCCAATTGTAAGGCAAAATAGCCATCAGCAGTCAAATGTTTACTTTAAACCTCTGGAAAGAAGATCATCATGGTTTCAGTCTCAAGATTACATCATGTGATGATAAAACTGTATCTTATGAAACTGAAAGAAAGGTAAAATAGGAATTGTTCATTTCTCAAAAGAGCAAAATTGAGAGTGTAGACATTTTCACTAAAAAAAATCTGTATTTACTCCTCTATTTCACACTTAGGGACAAACTGGAAAAGAAAAAGAAGAATTGCTTGTGTCGCTTAGTTTAAAATGAGTTATTTTCCTACAAAAATGTGTAATACATAGCTTTAGTGTTATCCCAGCCCCATTGTTGTTATTGAGCCCCGTTCTTAAGAGATGAATGGGCTATACACCGAATAAATAAATAAATAGTATGTGTTTATTTTCAGATAGTCCTCAACAGGCATCTCTTCCTTTGCTTGTTTCTGCATTTTATATGTGAAAATATCAAGAACCTTTGGGGCGTGTTATTGGTTCACCACTTGGCTGGAAGATAAAGTTGGAAGAATTACTGTTTTGGACTAGATTTCCTAGAATATCCCAACCAGCTGGGCTACTGGTCAGACTGACTGGGGATTCTGGGAGATGTAGTCCAAAACAGTAAGATTTCCAAGCTCTGCTTAGAAGCAACACCCTCTTTGAACCTGTGTAATGCTGTATTCCAAAGCAGTTTCACTTGTATATAAAAACTGAAGATGAAGTACTGTTCTGAGATTTTGCAAAAACCCTGATAATACACTATTTCCCCCTCCCCCTGCTCCAAGGAGGGATACCTGTTTGGTTGGACACTATGACAGACTCATGCACTGGTTCTGATCTGTCAAATATTCCCGTACACACACGGACCCCAGAACATTAGGAAAGTGAAGAATCAAGCATAGAGTTGAGGCTAGGCTAGGCTGCCTGAGTCCCCCACCCCACAAAATTATTAAACACCAGGTATTAGAACTACCCAACTCCTGTGCTATTGAGCCTTCTCAGGGAATACCAATCAGAAGTGTCCCACTTTATAGCCAGCTGTGCATTTGCTTAATAGAGTCTTCTGTATTTTTCCCTTCCCTTGATATATTAATTTCACACTTTAAGCAATGTTACAATGCTTCATTTATTATTTTGTCATTGTCTTCATGGTAGTCACATTTTAACTACTTCAGCAGACATTGTGATTATTATTTGCTTGACTCCTATATCACACTTTATTAAACATAATTTTACATATACTTGGCTACATAGCAGAAATGCTAAGTAGCCACAAAAAGACAGCAAAACCACTTCCAAATATTTGTTACCAAAAAAAACCTATGAAATTCATGGAATTGCCATAAGTCAACAGGCAACTTGAAGGCACATATATGCGCATGTGTGCACATGTGCACCCACACACACACACACACACACACAAATCCACTTGTGAAGATGTAACTTCCATACAGGGTTCTGGCCATCTTAATCAACAACATTCACTGTATTCTGCATTTGCAGATACGTAAAAACATACCTCCAAATACACAAAATTTATAATGATCTATCTGCCAGAATAGTTCTTGGGTCCCTGTTTACACATAAAATGGAAGCATGACTAGAAAGGGCTGGGCTCTGGGGCAAGATCTCACTGCATTGGCAAGAGGCGCAGGAAAGGAAGCCCAGGTTCAGTGCTGGGGTGCCATAAAAAGTTGTATGTGGGCTAGATATTGGTCAGGAGATCAACTGCTGAGCTCCACTGCTTTATGTGATGTACTACACATCACCAGGACAGAGGTGGGAATGGATTTATTTGCAAAAAGATAGAAAAATCACAAATTATGTGACTGGATTTAAGGAAGCCCTAAGCCTTTGTGACTGACAATATGGTAATATTGCAACAGCTTCACGTTTAATCTTTTTTGTGCTTTGAAGCCTATATATGTACAGCACCAGAATTTGCATGTTTATCATGAATGTTCGATGACATAAAGTAAAGCTGACAGGCTCAAAATATTATCAATGTAGCTTTTAAAACCCATAATGTTCTCATTTCCCATGCTTTGCTAAGCTGTTGTTTTGATTTTGATTGAATAATGATGGTTGGATTTTCACATCCTAGGCTGAATATACTGTTCCTCATCGAAGACTTGTCAGAGATACAATTCAGCTTGTTAAAATCTGTCTTTGTGCATTAGCTAATTTAACACAAACACAAGAGATTGCATTCAAGTTGTTTGCTGTAGATTATTTGTTATCAGTTGTAAAGACAGCAAGCAAGAGCTTCTCATCTGGGACTCAGCTTTTATGATAATACTCCTGTTGGGAATTATATCTCTTCATTTAAAAATCTTTATAATATGCCCTGTCATTTGAAACTTAAACATTGAGATTTCAGAATCAAAACAACATATTTATTAGCTGAAGTGTATCCAGCACTGAAATGTACCCACTGCTGCTCAGCTTTGTGCATAATATGCAATACATGTCTGTTGGGTCCTATTTTCAAGATCCCCTTATTTTTGCACCTCATGAGTCTTACCAGTAATACTTCAGAAAGCTTCTCCTATTATCCCATTTTTAAAGCTCAGGAATCTTAGCATCAGTGTTTTAGTCCTCTTCTATTTTCCTGCCTATCTTTTTCCTTCCACAGAAATCTTAGCAGAAATGCCTGAGAGAGTCCTTTCCCATTTTCTAGCCCTTTTAAAAAGTATTCCCTGTGAATTACAGTTTTTTCTTTACTTCTAGGGAACCCCCTGTTTGGAATTTCAGTTTGAAACTGGCCAGTGCGACTAGGTGGATAACCAAAGATATTTTCTATTCTGAACTGTCTACAACAATGGACGTTTTCACACTGGCCTTTTTGAGGACGCTAGCCGGCCTCCCGCCGGCCTCACTCCGTCGCCATTTCCCGTGTGTTCAGACACACGCGGCGGCAAACCCCGCCCCTTCCGGTGTCATCCCTGCGTCCGGCCGGCTTTTGGCTCCGTGTGTTCAAACACACGGAGCCCTAAGTCCGGCCTCACTCCGGCAGCGGCAAGCTAATTCCTGGCTAACTCCGGCTTCAGGTAATTCCGGGTGGCAAAAGGAATTAGCCTGCCGCCGCCGGAGTCATTCCGGTGTCAGCGGCACTGGGTCCAGCCGGCTTTAGGAGAAGGGCTCCAGCCGGCTTTAGGGAGCCCAGTGTGAAAACGTCCAATGTGTGGCAAAGCGTTGCCCCAGGGCCTCATGTGCACACACAACCAGGCCATTTTTGTGGCTCCCAACTTTCCCAGACCTTTTCTGGCCAAAAAGCATGAATTGCTTCACTGAAAAGCTTCCAGGAGCAGTGATGTGCCTTTTAAATAGGACATGGGCTTTTTGTCATTGTTATTAACTGCCTTCGTGTCAGTCTCGACTCATGGCGACCCTATGGATGAGACATCTCCAGGCCCCCCTGTACTCTACTACTCTGCCCAGCTCCTGCAAACTCATATTTGTGGTCTCTTTAATAAAGTGCATCCATCTAGCATGTGGCCTTCCTCTTTTTCTATTTCCCTCCATGTTTCCTAACATTATTGTCTTTTCCAACAATGCATGCCTTCTCATGATGTGTCCAAAGTATGACAGTCTTAAGTCTTGTCATCTTGGCTTCTAGGGATATCTTTGCTTGATCTGTTCTAGGACCCATTTGTTTGTCCTTTTGGCTGTCCATGGGATCCTCAGCACTCTTCTCCAGTGCCACATCTCAAATGCGCTGATTTTCCTCCTATCTTCTTTCTTGACAGTCTAGCTCTCACATCCATACATGGTAATAGGGAATACAATGGCTTGTATAATTCTGACTTTTGTGCTGAGTTGTATGTCATTGCATTTTAGGATCTTTTCTACTTCTTTCATAGCCACTTTCCCCATTCTTAATCTTCTTCTGATTTCCTGGCTGCAATCCCTGTTCCGATCAAAGTTTGATCCCAGATATGAGAACTCTTTTACTATTTCTATTTCCTCATTGTCTAGTTTGAATGTGTGTAAGTTCTCTGTGGTCATTATTTTTGTTTTCTTTATGTTCAACAGTAAGCTTGCCTTTGCACTTTCTTCTTTGATCTTCCTTAGTAGTTGTTCCAGGTCTATGAGGCTTTCTGCTAGTATTAAGGTGTTGTCAGCATATCTCAGATTGTTGATATTCCTTCCTCCTATTTTCACTTCTCCCTCTTCCATGTCCAAGCCTGCTTTTCTTACAATATGTTCTGCATATAAGTTGAATAGGTAGGGTGATAGGATGCAGCCTTGTCTGACTTTTTTGCCAATTGGGAACCATTCTGTTTCGCAGTGTGCTGTCCAGACAGTAGCCTCTTGTCCTGACTACAGATTCCTCATCAGGACTATCAGATGTGTTGGCACTCCTATGTCTTTAAGGGAGTTCCATAGCCTTTCATTATCTATGCAGTCAAAGGCTTTGCTATAGTCTATAGAGCTCATGCTGATTTTCTTTTGGAACTCCCTGCTACACTCCATTAGCCATCGTATATTTGCAATGTGATCCCTATGCATGTTCCTTTCCTGAACCCTTCTTGGACCTCTGGGATTTCTCTCTCCATGTGTAGTTGGAGTCTAGTATTTTGAGCATAATTTTGCTTGCATAGGAGATTAGTGCTATGGTCCTAAGGTTGCTGCAATTTCTTGCGTCTACTTTTTTGTGGATGTGGATTTATATTGATCACTTCCAATCTGTTGGCCATCATTTTGTTTTCCATATCTGTTGACCTATGTTGGTTAGCAATAGAGTTGACTCTGGGCCTTTGCAGACTGCTAGAAATAGTGCAAATTGAGTCCACTTTAAGGGTTAGGGTTAGGGAATCATGGGAACTGTATTTTATTGTGGCACCAGAGCTCTCTAACAGAGAAGGCTCAATGTCTCAGGGGGAAAAAACAATTCCCATGATTCCCTAGCACTAACCCTAACCCTTAAAGTGGACTCAATTTGCACTATTTCTGGCAGTCTGCAAAGACCATCTGTCAGTGTGGGTTGCAGTAGTTCTATTGGTATATCATCTGTTCCTAGGAGTCTTGTTTTTTGCCATTTCTTTTATTGCAGCTTCCACCTCAGTTTTTAGAATTTGGGGTTCATCTTCATATGGCTCTTCACTCCATGTGTCCTTCATTTTGTCATCTCTTTTTTATAGTTCTTCTGTGTACTTCATCCAATGTCTTTTTATTCATTCCTGGTCTTGAGTTATGTTATTTTTATTGTCGTAGAGTGTCTCGGTCCTTGGTTTGAACTTTCCCTTGATTTCTCGACTCTTGTGGAATAGGTCTCTCATTCTTCCCTTTTTGTTGTTGTCTTCTATTTGTCGTTGTAATAATTTTTCTTATCTTTGCACACTAGCTGTTGTACTGTTGAGTTCATAGTTATTAGTTTATTTCTATCTCCATTTGGTTTGTTTCTCTTATTTCCTTTATTGCTTGTAGCATTGTATGTGTGTCATCCATGGTTTCTTCTTTTTCCTTTTGTCTGTTGGAAGTATCTTTATGCATTCATGTGTGCACTATTTAACATTTTTTTTCAAAATGTTATTTTTTTCAAAACCAGATATGGACTTGAAATCATGTCAAATGTTGTTATATTTCATTCATGCATTCATTCATTCATGTTCTATTTTGTATATTTGGCATCCAAGTAACCCCTTGAGTGTCACAGGGGCAGAACCTTGGTCCTAACCTGTTGGTGTGTGGATGATGAGTGTTATAGTGATGCCCTTTGGCACCCAGCAGAGTCTGCAGGACAAGCTGGCTGCTGTGATCTACAGCCACTGTGTAGATTTGCCATCAACTGGCTCAGCTTCTCTTCTTCAGCAAAACTGTCTTCCTCAGTCAAGAAGACACATTGTAAAGTCCAAAAGCATAGCTTTATTAATGCATATAAAAAGTAAAAATAAGATAACTAAGTAAAATCCATTGTGATGAACTTGTCCAGTTCAGCCATATAAGATTACATCTTTAACAATCCCAAAAGCATTAGGATCCAACTTGTTGCAGTTAAAACCACTGCTGTCAGCCACACACGCTCACATCTTGAACAATAAACAACTTTAGACAAAGGATTTTCTAGGCCCTTCCCATGCTCCACCTTCTAGATGTTAACCTCATGTTAATTGGATAATGTCTGTATGATGTATGCTATCCCAGCCTCTTGCTGTCCATCATCCACCACGTGACTCTCTTTCTCAAGCTAACAATGCTTACATATAATTGTTATCACTTGTTAACCATAACATAGTCTCTGTCCCTGACTTGTATCTTTGGGAAAATACATTGTTGATGTCTCTGTTACCACCTGGCGTTGATTCACCCTGTTTTTCAAAATGTTGTTTGTGCCTTGTCCAAAAACTGTTCTCAAGTGGAAAATTACAGACACACACACATCTTTACATTTCACCTTTGACTATATATCCCATCCATATCCTAACAATCCCCTCCTGAAATCTACAGATGTGTGAGATCACTATTATTGTTGTTGTTGTTATTGAAACTGTCTAAGCACAATGTTTGATTTTATATATTTAAAGTGACATCTCAATCTGTTATAACAATTGTTAATGTTGTTTTATCTCTAGAACCTTTGTTAATACATCTATAGTGTTGTGTTTTAGCCTTAAATCCTTAGGTACACAATTCCATTTTTAACTAGCTCTCTCTAGCATTCTATCATAAAACTCCAATCCATTTTGATCTATACCTTAACATTTTTGTTATTGTCATGAAAAAAAATGTATGTCTGTGAATCTCTATATATCACAACTGACAGTTCACAATGTAAATCTTATAACAACTGTTTAATCTATTCTATCTTATTTGATGTTATATATTTTGTTTTATCAGCACTTAAAGTTTATTTAACACTTAAAATTATATATCTTTATTTTTTATCTTTTAAACTATTAACCTTTTTCTATACTTAATGACAATCCTTAACCTGACTATCTATCATATAACTTTAAAAGCAAATAAACTATCTATAAAACATTTTAATCTCAATATGGCTATTTTAAATTACAAGCCCCTTTTTCTTAAAAAAACTTATCAAATATTCTATTGTTGTTTAATCTATTATCTTAAAACAATTTTTTTAAAACACCTATCCAAACACAATTGTAATCTATTATTTGTCAACTATAAACATCAAACCCCTCACAAAGCTTTTTATGTATCTGAATCTTTAAAAACTTTCTGTAACTTTATTTTAAACAAAACCTTTTGACTTTAAACCTGTCACCATTTTTTGCACTCTGCAAATCACACTTTCTTAATCCTTTTATGTTGACTTACTAAACATATTCTATCAGCAGTCCAGTAACCTCAAAAAAAATCTAAACTTTCTGATAACAAATTTCTCTAAATAATCTCTCTTTTTAGTATGAATCTCTTGAATCTAAACAACCAAAAAAACCTGTCATCTCCTTTTTGTGTTAACACACATATCAGCATTTAAACAAGCAATTTTAAAACCAAACTGTTGAACTTATTAGCCCCTCTATGTTGTTTAAAGTCTATTTCAGTCACAAGCTCTCAGCCTTAGACTCAATGTTTTTAACCAATGTTTTTAAACCTTTGTTGAACAAATCCTTTTGCTATTAACCTAGTTTTATATCTCCACTTGTCATCAGACATCTTTTATTTTATATATCTAATCACCTTGTGATTTTTTTTAGGTCTATTAACCACACTTAAACACCTCTTTGTCAATTTTAAATTTTTTGTTGTACTGCAGTGTATCATTCTCACATTTTTTAACAGGAAAAAACTTTTAAAACTTTTAAAATCTTTGTAACTCCTTGACACTGTCTAAAACGCTTTGAAATTCCCCGGCTCACCAGCCACCTTTGTATAAACTCTTGTTTCTTGTATAATAAATTTGTGTGTTGTTTTCATTCTCTATGAATTTTTTTTGGTGTGTCTGGACTTGTGTGTCCTTTGTTTACTGTCATTTTATTTGTTGATAATTTTGTCTGTATTGCCTGAACTAAAGTGTTTCCCTCACTTCCAGAGGATTAATGTTTGTCTGTCTTTTGTGTGTTGTGTGTCCCTCCATTTCCTGACACATGGATCTTTAAACTGTCTTATTTTCAGTAAAATCTCTTTTTGTTTGAATGTATCTTTTTTTTCAACTTAGAATCATAAAGTTGGAAGAGACCATAAGGGCATCCAGTCTAACCCCCTGCCATGCAGGAACTCTTAATCAAAACTTGAATGTTTTTCACAATTGTTATATTTGGACATTAAACTTTTTCCCACCATCAAGGTGAAATCTTTAACTGTTCTTTTGTTTTTGGTGTTTTGTTTTGTTTGTTTTTGCATACCTTATAAACACCATCTATAGCACTTTGGTTTAATTTCCCTTTTTTAAAACATGCTGGCACATATATCTTTGTATATTGTCTAAAAACTGTCAGATATCTTTAAATTTAGTGGATCCCCACATAACATATGAAATGATGTTGGATTTCTCCTTTCTCAACCAGTTTTTTAAACTGTGAGCCAAAAATTCTCCTTTTTCCGGTCTGTGAGCAAAGACCCTTTGTAATCAATTTTTACATATATGTTTATCCATTGTTAAAAACTTTTAAATGTATCACATCTCTGTTTTAAAACTCTGACATATGAAAACTGGAAAATCTATCCACAATCACTAAGAAAATATTTGTTGTCACTTAGTAATATACATTTTGTCTCTTTTGTTTAACAGCTTGGACCACAACAGGTCATTTTTAGCAATTCTCTTGTTTTGGTTCTGTCACAGGAAAAACCTTGACTTTTTACTCTGTGGCAAACCAAATATCTCTCAAATCATTTGTATAATAAGACATTTTTCAAAATTCAGGACCTATATCTCACCATCTTAAAACAAGCTACCAAATCCTATATTCCCTAGGATTCTATTATTGATGTGTATAACCAGAATGTAATGATTTATTTCTCACACCTTTAGCATTTGTTTCACTTTGTATAAAATATATTTTTTCTCTTTATAACTTTTGTCCACACTTCCCCATCCGGGGTGATTTTTATATTTATCTCCCACAAAACTCAGTGTATATCCCCTGACACACCAACTAAACAGTATACATAAAACATTTTCAAAGTTTTCTCACCAAAACTTGGCATGTAGACATTTTTACAATTTCTTTTGACATCTCTTACCCCTCCATCAGCTAGATAAACATCTTTAAGATTGGAGGATTTCTTGCTTTTTAGCATAACTGTAATATTTATGTCTGGTTGTCTCAGAATATATAGACTCTATTTTGTCCTCAGGTTTTTCACCATCTGTGTGAGTCACACTGTCTCAGCTCTGTAGAACAGCTTGTAGGGTTTTTTTGTTCGGACGTTTTCACACAGGGATTTTTGTGGAGGCAATCCTACCTCCTTCTGGCGTCACTCCGGATCTTTTTTCCGTGTGTTCACACAACGTCGTCCCTAGCCACGCCCTATCCTGCGCCATCCCTGCCGCTCCCCGGCGTCCGCCCGGCTCTTTTAAATTCCGGAATTCCTGAGGAATTACACTCTTGCTGCCGGAGTCATGCCGTAATGGTGCCGTTTGCGCTGTGTATGTGAACACGACAGCCGTATCGTGGCGTATTTCCAGGTTATGGCCCATGGTTCCTCGCACCATTTCCCATGGAGGAAGCATCTTATGACGTGTATCTTACTTCCTGCTTGGATCAGGCAACAGTACGTGTATTAAGGCAATTTAAGGCAATTTATTTTTCTTTTGGTGGATATGTGGCGCCGCGCGATCAGGGGTTTGGGGGGGGGAGATCGGGGATGGTTTCGTTGACCAGAATTCTGGGGGGGGGGGAACCTTTTTTCTTTTCTGATGTTTCTCTTTCCTCAGGTGTGGATACCTGGCTGCAAGCAACATGACGGCCGTGGAACCTGGTCGCCTATTCATCCTGCCAGCGCTATGGAGGTGTGTATTGCATGTATTCTTGGCTCATGGTACTATACTACTAGGGGCAGGACTATTTGAAGACGAGGAAAGGGACTAACCTCATGTGGTATGCTTTTATTGAGAGCATGGTGTGGTGGTTGTTTGAACATTTTTGTACTACAACCCTGGCCTGGAGATCAATCTTGAGTTCCCCACTTGAGCATGAAATGGTGATCTTGGGCAGGTCACACTATCTCAGCCCCGGAGGCTGGCCACAGCGCACCATACCCCCCCTGTAGCTTGGCAGAGGCGTGGGGTTGAACTAATAATTATCGTTATTATTGTTATTGTTGTTATTATTATTGTTGTTGTTGTTGTTGTTGTTGCTGTTGCTGTTGTTGTTTTCATCATGAGCCTGACATGAATCTCTCTGGCAATAACCACAACAACGACAACAAAAATGCCACTTCGGCTTCCAGAGCTGCACCCTCTGGGATCATGGGATTTGTAGTTTGCTGAGGCCCTCATGCTCTTTATCTGACAGTTCTGAATGGCCCTTCCTATACTGAAAATCCTAGGAATGTTAAGATGGTTACCAAGTAAAAAAAGGTAGCGATTATAAAATGTACATGAGCTTGTGATGGCCCTAAAACCTGTGTCTTTTTGGTTTGCAATTTATTTCTGTAAAGTTATTATACCTTGCCTTTTCTGTCTGGCTACCAAAGTGGCTTGTAAGTTGTGGTTTTTGGCAGTTTTCTGCCCCCAAGGTTGCATTTGCATATATTTACTAATATGGACAGGCAGGTAGATAGATATAGATAAATATATAGAGAAATGTGTGTGTGTGTGTGTGTGTGTAAATAATTGTCTATCTATCTATATTGATCTACCTATATAAAAACAGAAAGAAAGGGAGGTCAAGAGAGAGGTAGAGAGGAATGGAGGGATAGACAAGTGTGCGGAATACTGTGGTCAGTGTGTTATCTACAGAGATGGGGACACAGTACATCCCTACACATGCAATTTCGGTTTTTTCTGGATGTCTCCAACATATTTCGGTTCATCTATATTTAAAGTTTCATATATATATATATATATATATATATATATATATATATATATATACACACACACACCTTATCAACATTCCTGTTCTTTGGCAAGGTGGGGAAAATCCTTACTGACCTAACTCGAGCAACAGCCATGCAGGAATGTCCTTTCTATGCACCTCCAGGGAGGCCCTTCTTGTTGGTAAGGTGCGGGAGAACCTGTACTTTGATCTTACCTCTACCTCCTGCTATGCAGGAATGCCATTTCTATGCCCCCTCCCCACAGGTCATTCCTGGCTGTGCTTTGATTGATGTACAGTAAAATGAAATTGGCTCCACAAAAGTCCAAGCACATGTCTCCATGGTCGGGTGCCCTGTTCTGAGAGGGAGGAGTTTTTCTAGTCCATCATGGAAAAAGTCTATTTCCAAATGCTCAATTAGGTTTAAGTAGCTGCAATGTTAAATTCAGAGTTTGAAGAGACCGCAAGGGCCATCAAGTTCGACCCCCCTGCCATGCAGGAACTCCCAATCAAAGCATCCCCGACAGATGGCCATCCAGCCTCTGGTTAATGTTTTTTGTGATGTTTCCCTCTTTGCTTGCGTTGCACTTCTCTAGGGCCAGAGCTAAGAAGCAAGCCATATCAAGACAGTTCCCATCCAGCACTGATTTGATAACTGCAACTCTTTTCACATTTTCACATTTGCTCTTGTCAAGAGAAACAAAACGAATCTCCCTTGCTTTTTGGCCCTCCATGGTATGCTGCTGCTTGCTAATATCCTGCACTGCTCTGATTGTGATATGTATGCATAATACTGTAACAAGAGATGCTTTTGCTTTTAATCTATTCCTGTGGTCCTTACAAAGTAGGTTCTAGTGATCTTCTTCTTTCCTCTTTCAGATACACCTTCTGCCGTCCTACTTGTCTAAATACTGCTGGAAAGGACTGGAAAAGCTGCTTCTGGTGTGTCCATTTTTAACTTCCCCCCCCCCCCCCAGTAAATGCCATACAACCTTTTTTAACACAAAATAAAGTATTTATTTCAATAAAAATATTATTTGGCTCTTTTTTTAAACATTCATGTCTTTGATAACAAAAAAGGGGGGGTGGGAGGGACAAATTAATTAAAAAAGCAAAGTAGTTTAATACATAAATATTAAGAAAATAAAAAAAAACCTGGCTGTTGTCTCACACATGGCAGAGGGGGGTGGATTGGGTAATGGAAAAAAAATTATTCATGAGGCGGGGAACGGTGCGGGGAACGATGCACTTGAAAATGCTGCACCCATAGTCTCAGCTGGTCCACCTGCCGTTCAAGGGCACCGAGCCTCTCCAGGATCTGCTCCTGGGAGCGTGTGAGAGCCGAAATCAGTTCCCTCACTGTAGGGCCAGAAAATAAAAAGAAATACATCGTTATTGCTTGCTGGCTTACATGTGTGCCGCTATTGCATTATTTGCGTTTTTCAACATTTACAAAACACTTACATGGTCGTTCTTCGGCCACGTCCTCCGGCTCGGGGGGGGGGGAATGGCTCGTCATCATCCCCAGGCTGCTCCCCAGCCTGTCCCTCGCAAGGAGGGTGTTCTTCTTCCTCCTCCGGGGGGGGGAGATTGGCTCTCCCTTCTTCTGCCTGTTGTGGTGGCGGGCTTCCCTCCGGCCTGGCCGGCGCTTGCTCCTCTTCTGGTTCCTCTCCTGGAAGTAAAGACATATACAAAACAGAGAGGGTAAATTATCTGTTGCAGACATTCTTCTAGCCATTAATATAACATAGGCGATATTTTAGGCAGAAAAACACTTTAAGGATAGGTAGACATGCAAATGTACATATACACCCCTACATGTGTAACAAAAATATGGCAGGGACTTACCTAGTGGTCTTCGGGCACGCCTGCCATTGGGGCAGCCTGCCTGCTCCCACAACTGCT